>JAREYC010000003.1:1627500-4027500 GCA_030015325.1 Cryptoblepharus egeriae | reverse complement strand
GCTTTTTTAAATGTTGGATTGCTTGTGATATGATGATCAAACTTGTTTCTGGCATTTCCTTATGACTTTCTTCAATTAATAACTATCATTCAAATACATAAGATATTCATTGCCCACACATGCCTTTGTTCATTTTACTGAAATTTGTGATGTATTTTGGCCATGTTAATAAAAGTGTGTTATTTAGGCTTTTGTAAGTGATATTTATGTCTTTTTGTGCCCACTTTGCATTGGCATATTGAGAAAGATTGGGTTCCACTTTTCACTTTTGGATGGTGCTTCAGTCCTTAACCCATCCAATAAGTGGGAGATGTCTGTATTTCTATTGCTATATCTCATTACCTTGCATAAAATATTCTTTGACCTGTTGAGTTGTGTTTTGTGCTTACAAAAGAGTTAATTATTATGTTAAACTTGTGATGATCTTTGAAATCTTAATTTATTTTATTTTTGCATGGATTCTTTTATTTTTGCATGGATATTTTTGCATCTGTGCAAACAACAACCAACTTTTCAGCATTTGTTCCTTTATACTGGAGTTGCATTGCTCTCCCCTTGGAGGTGGTCAACCTGATGCATGTTCTCAACCTGATCCTGCTCTCCCCATGCACGTGGTCCATCTGATCCTGCTCTCCCCATGCACGTGGTCAACCTGATCCTGCTCTCCCCATGCATGTGGTCAACCTGATCCTGCTCTCCCCATGCACGGGGTCAACCTGATCCTGCTCTCCCCATGCATGTGGTCAACCTGATCCTGCTCTCCCCATGCACATGGTCCACCTGATCCTGCTCTCCCCATGCACATGGTCCACCTGATCCTGCTCTCCCCATGCACGTGGTCCACCTGATCCTGCTCTCCCCATGCACATGGTCAACCTGATCCTGCTCTCCCCATGCACGTGGTCAACCTGATCCTGCCACAATGGGTATTGCAGCTTGTCACTGCTTGGGATTCAATTTCTCATCCACAAACGCAACCACAGATTCTCCTGCTTACCTTTTCAGGCAGTTCGACCATCAATCTACACCTCCTGCCTCATTTAGTTATCACTGCTAGAAAATATTGAAAAACAAAAGAAGATATACCCTTTGTGTATTTTGATTGGAACTCAGTAGGCATGTGAATTCTACATGGCCATCACCGTTTGAAATATAGAAGTCAGCAAATCCACGCCAACGGGAAGAAAGAAGGATTACTCGGTGCCTAAAATGAAATTCAAAGGAGAGCGATGTTCCTCCAGTCAAGCAGCACAACGATATTCTTGTGATCAATGTGAGTAGAGAGCACATCGCACACTCTTGGAACACCAGATGTTGTTAGGAGAACTGGTTAGACACACACGGAGAACTGAGTGCTCAAAGGATTTATGTTGGTGAATGAATTAGTATAAGAAGTAAATCTAAGATCTTTCCCATCTGCTAGCAGGCAATTATGTGGCAGGAGGAAGAGGCAAAGGTTAGTTGTTTATGGGCAATGCATGAGAAGGAAAGGAAAGATAGTGTTGAGGGAGGAGAAAAAAAGAGATCCACCACTAGGATTTATGTGAAGCCATTGCTCAGTTGGATTGACAAGCAAGGCACCTTTGTCATGGGTCTGCTCTTCCAGGTACTGACCGGCCCTGTCCCCTTTCTTCTGCAGTATACTCAGAGGCCACGATCCATCCCTACTGAAGTAACTGAGGGTCTAAACTACTAGTGGTGTGAGAGATCTTCTCTTTCCAAAGATCTCCCAATGTTCTCTCCTTTTGTCCCAAATGGCTTGGTGTGTGTCAAAATTTATCAGAGCTAGTGTAGTGACATCACTAGTGGGGTGTGGATGTGCAGCCCTCACTAGGTGACACATTCAAGGGGGATGATGCACACTGGGGGGAGGCGTCTCCCAGTGGAACTTCTTCACGCCACCTGTATGAACAGTTGGTGGCTGCTCTCTCTATTTGTGATACTCTATTATGTGATACTACTTAAAAATGAAGAGAGAGTGGTAGTGTTGCTACCAACACAGGACCTTGTGGAGCTGTTAATTGTTTTTTATTTTGCATTTTTTATTTATAAATGAATATAATTTCATTCTTCCCCTCGTGGGATGGGGCTAGGATTTCACCTCCCTATATCCCCATCATTGCATATGAAAGGCATTCAAAGCATGTCCTTCAATCCCCTGTTTCCCATTCTTGAGTGACACTCAGGATGGGAAACTATCCTATCACAATCCCCATGCATGAGGATCCCACAGTGATCCTCAGTAGCAGCAGTTACTAGATCTTTGGCTGCAATCCTAAACACACTTTCCCGGCAGTAAGACCCATTGAATACAATGGGGCTTACTTTTGAGTAAACATGGTTAAGACTGCGCTCTTTAGCCTTGTGGCATACTGCCCAGGGTACTCACATGAGGTGGCCCCCTCTTTTGAAAGTATCCTCAACATGGTGTTGCCAACAAAATGAATACATTTATTTTTGGAGGGTATTTTACACTGCTGTGTTACTGCAAAAGGGCATTAAAAGGAGAATATTAACAAGAAGTACTAGGTTGTGCCTGGCGCTTCCATCGATATGCCTTTAAAATGCCCCTGTTCTTGATTTGGTGCAATGCAAATTTGAATTGAATAATTCATCAGTTTGATACATTATAAGACAGATGATTAATCCATTAAACATTCTGTCCATGGTTGACAGTGCTAAAATTAATTCACTTATGGGGAAGGGGTTGGGGGGGGGAAATGTCTGATACATGGAGGAAGCCCTTTTGGTAGGGGTAGCACAGGCCTGAATGCCTGGATGCAATGAGCAGAAGGACCAAAATTGATTAATAGGTCGTTGGTGGAGGAGTTGCTGAGGAATCTTGCCTACCGCAAAATATGTAGAATCTTTAAAATGAACCAAACTTGTAAAAATTGGCTGTTCTTCCCCTAAAATTCTTTAGGAAAAAACATCTAAGGAATGTCAGTGGACCCGTTCATGTCATTGTGATGCTATCTGATAACCGCATTTGGAAGCTTGTCCTGATATCTCCCATTACTCCCCATTAAGACTAAACAATGACAATAAAATCAACTTTAAATTTCATCATTAAGGCAAGTGGCTAAGATACTGTGCCTGTTAACCAGCAGGCCAGGGTTCGAGACCTGGGTCGGCCCCACAAGACAGGGTGAGCTCCTGTCCTTAGCCCAGCTCTGCGACGCCAGCTGGATCCAATCATATTGGCTCTGCCTTTCCATTGGAGTAATTCAGTGGCGTGGAGAGGGGAGATTTGCTGCTTGGGTAACAGCCTATCCTCCATAACAATCTAACCCAGGCTTGCGTGCTTCGCATGCAGCGTATGCAGCACCGAACACGATACCATAGTCTCTCAAGACTGACGGAGGCCTGCCTTATTCCGACACTGACTTTATTTATATTTCATTGAAAGCAGAGGTGTGCAAACTTTTTGACTGGAGAGCCACATCGTCTTGATGCATGCCTTGTTTGGGAGACCCAACTTGGATCCAAGATTCTGCCATACAATGCTCCTGATTCTTTCTTGCCTTAGAAGTGTGCAGAGACACACACTATTGCAACCATCAGTCCCAATGTTGCTCATTTTAAGGACCAAATGAGTCCAACAGTGCCCAAAGTGGCTCTCTATGAAAGGTAGATGCCATGTTTTCCAGATGCCATACCCACATCAATGCTGCCTGGATGAAGTGGCACCATGTGACTGGTGTGTTCTCTAATTGGCAGATGCCTTTATGCCTTAAGTCGAAGGTTTATAGGACTGTAGTGTTCCCAGTTGCTTTTTATGAATCTGAGTGTTGGCCAGTGACAAGAAAGCATGAACGTGCCTTTCATGTGATGGAAATGCAAATGCTGCGACTGTGTCTTGGATGAACATGATTTGAGCATGTTATGAATGATGATGTTCATTTCAGCCAATTGGTTGCACCAATCATGCCCAATCATGGCAAAACTACAGAAACAAGGTATGGACATGTCAAAGAAGACTTAGTAATAAGGGCAGACATGAGTCTTAATACTGACGGACATGTCATGCATGATGTAGGTACAGGCATGTCAAGACAGTGACATGTCATGCATGATGATATGCACCAATCATAGCAAAATTATAAGGAAGGAAGGTATGGACATCTCATGCATAGCAAAGTGGTTGCAATCCTAAATACACTTTCCTGGGAGTAAGATCCATTGAACACAATGGGGGCTTACCTTGGAATAGACATGGTTAGGATTGTTGAGTTACTGGTAAGGAAGGACACACATGAGTCAGAGTAGACTGAAGAGGATAGGGACGGACCGCACCAGAAAAGATACAAAACGCTTGAATGCTACTCTTGGATGCACTAGGTCAGGGATCTCCAAACCCTGACCCCGGGGCCAGATGTGGCCCTCGGCAAGCCTCAAGATCCCTCTATCTGGTGCTTGGGCAAGCCCTGTAATCCACTCGAATATATTCTTATATGTAAATTTATATAAATTTATTCAAATTTGAAATGTAAAATAGTTTTTTTTGGCCCCTGACACAGTGTCAGAGAGATGATGTGGCTCTCCTGCCAAAAAGTTTGGAGACCCTGTCTTAGACCATTCCAGATGGAGGTAGATATGGTGCAGGAGCAACACTAAGAATTTATCAACGTACCTACGATACGTATGGTTTTAATGGGATGCATGCAACACAATTTAGCCCTCAGGAATTTAAGTAGGAGAGTAGAGTATCCCATGAGATTTCTCCTCTGCTGTTGAGAGAAAAGGATATCTCAGTGACACTCCTAAAGCAGGTTCTTCTCATCCCTAATTGCTTGAGATTTCCTTTTTTTTCAAAACCCAATCAGCCATGAAAAGCCTCAGTAGGGGCAAATAAAGCTGGTAATTGATCACTTAGCCCTGTTTTGTTCTTTTCTTGCATTTCATTGAATGAGCATGAGACGCTTGTCCTGTTTTATTACTTTCCAATCGCACCCAGGCATTGATTTCAATTAAAATGCAGAGATGAAGCTCAATCAGCTCTACGTGGCATTTCAATATAAGCCCAGCTGTAGGTCTTTCCCAGTCCATCAAGGGAAAGGAGATGGATGAATGCAAATGGTTTCCCCTTCATTGCTTTGGAAAAGCCCATCAGGCACGGATCTATACCTTCGCAACCCCCTTCAATTAACCCAGGTGGAGGAAGCAGGCCTGTGATTGCTGTGTCAGACAGTCGCTCAAGAAGTCAGTTTCTTGGACACCAGTCAAGGAGAACATACCCTCCAGCATTGAGCATTGAAAAATAGGAACACTGGTTCAGCAATGATTCCTAAAATGTTAGCTAATTAACAAGTGTGACTGTGATCTGTGGTTGGTAGAGTGGAGAGGGCATTGCCAGGACTCACACCAATGGAATCTAGCACTAAAAAGGGAACCAGTGCACATGAGCTGTAGGGTGGCCATAATTCTCAGGATCGGATACATTGAGCAAAATCTTAACCATGTCTACTCAAAAGTAAGCCCCATTGTGTTAAATGGGGCTTACTCCCAGGAAAGTGTCTTTGATTGCAGCCTCCTAAACATGTCTATCCAGAAGTAAGCACTGTGGTATTAAATGGGCTTAGTCCCAGGAAAGTGTCTTTAGGATTGCAGCCTAAGTAGTCTTCATAGGATCATGCACACTGAGTGTTCATATTTTGCAGTGGGTTGTGCTTTCTGAGCATGCGAAGTGCTTCACAGTTACAATTATGTTGATGTTGTTCTTACAACATTTTTATCAAGTCAGTCTTATTATCTCCAATTTGCAGAAGCTGAGAGAGAGAGAGAGAGAGAGAGAGAGAGAGAGAGAGAGAGGATTGTCTAAGGCTGCAATCCTAAAGACACTTTCCTGGGAGAAAAACACATCGAATACAATAGGGCTTTTGTGTAGAAAAAGCCCTATTTTTACTTAAAAAGCCCTAATTACTTACTATTTTTTACTAAAAGTTTTTTTACTAATTACTTTTGCGTAGAAATGTTTAGGTGCTCTTAGGCCACTGTTAAAGTGTATCCTTTAAACCAGGGCTAGACAAACCTGACTCTGGAGCCATTTGCAGCTCAAGTACCCCAGTTTGGCCCTCCAGTCTTCAATGAGTCTCTGGCCCATTTGAGGCTATTGGCACCTGTGCTGGCCTGTGAACATTATTTTAACCCCCTCCCATGGCATCTGTAAACTTATGTCTCCAGTTATCTCGGGCTTGGTCTATAAGTGTTCACTGTGCAAGTGAAAACTATCAACAATGGCAACAGTTCTTAGTTCTATTGTGGTTCTACATGCCTCTACTACAGATTTAAACATGATGGAATAATTCAAAAAATACCAAGAATTTAAAATTTTTTGGTGAGTAGAGGTATCACCCGCCTGCCACGTGCATCTGCCAGTGTGGCCTGCACCCTCCACACCCTTCTAGTTATGTCACTTGTGAGCATCATATGTTTTTGGACTGGGTCCTACACACTTTTGTTGATGTCCAGGCAGGGATCTGATGTCCTTCGAACTGGGCAGACATCAGGTTTGCAGGTTCTAATGTGTTTCTGGCTGCAATCCTGAAGACACTTTCCTGGGAGTAAAAGCCACTGAGCACAATGGTACTTACTTTTGAGTACACATGGTTAGGATTGTAATCTAAGTGGGCAATCAATGAAAACCTCTTCCACCATCATGGTTTGTGGGGCAGATAGGAACTTGGAATGAACGACGAGATTGTGCCTGGGTGAACGATCAACCCAGCTTTCAATTTCAGAAGTAAACTCATAATTTTGTCATAGTTTCATGATTTTTTGATGCACACTGAACACCTAGTCTTTCTTTCTTTCTTTCTTTCTTTCTTTCTTTCTTTCTTTCTTTCTTTCTTTCTTTCTTTCTTTCTTTCTTTCGGTCGGTCGGTCGGTCGGTCGGTCGGTCGGTCGGTCGGTCGCCTTTCAACTAAAAAGTTCACAAAGCAGTTTACAAAGAAAATGGAAAAAACAACAATAGCTAATTAATAGCTAATTTTTCCTCTTGTTTTCTGCTTTGCTCCTGCGTAGTTTTGTGAAAGAATTGCACTGCTATTGTTTTTAAACACAGCATGTTCTTAGCGCATCAGAAATCCTGGCTATTATTGCAGATCCCCAATAGATCTCCATCTACCTCCTGCCCAGCTCTGCTCCAGACCCCTGAAATATTGACAGCACGAGACTCTCGTTTACCCTCCCATGTCAACTTTGACATACGGCAAGTACCTTGGAAATTTCCCAAGACTAAACTAAAAAGGAACAGTGGAGAAGGCTGTTCATTGTTATATTTAGCATCAGGGGAGCAAGAGGCGTAGGTACCGCTGGCAAACTCAACTTCGGCTCTTCCCCATCTGAGAGCTGACAGATTTTGTTACGGTGATAAAATAATGACGGCAGAACAGAGTTGTCAGAAAAGATCTGCTCCCTTCTCTCCAGGAAACATCTTACATCTCTCCCCCTTTCATGTAACTGCTGGGAGCGGATTCTTGCAATCTCATATTAAATAATAAATCTGCTGGGGCCAGAAGGGTTCTTGGCTGTTCCTCTGCTCCATCTCTTGGCCCCGAAGCAGTACCGTTTAGAGTCTAACTGTCCTCGACAGATGTTTATCTAACCCTGGGAAGGGGGTGGTCCTGGCGGCGAGGAGGGCTCACTGAAGACAAGAGATGCCTCCCAGGTCTCATCCTTCAGGCCTCGTAATGATGCTACTCAGCATGCCAGAGTACATCAGATCTACGCTCTCCGCCTCCTCCTGGTCCAATTAAATGAATATGGAGAATTCTCCAAGAAAGCTTTGCAAAGTAGAACTCCATTATTAGATAAGGGGGTGGTAGAAATGAGATTGAGCAAGATCACTTCTCACTCCAGTTCCTCCATCATCCCCCATGTGTGCAATGGTGTATGGGGCCTGGCCAGTTATTTGCCTTACATCCATAGTCCCAGTTGATTTCATAATAATATTCCCTCCACCTCCCCATAAACTCAGATAGACACAGTGGCATCACTAGTGGAGTCAAGGGGTCCCTGGGTACTACCCTTAGGAGGTTGACACACTAAAATTGTTTGGTATAAATCCCCGTCAAGTCATATACCATTGGATGTATATTTTCCAGCAGAATCCAATGCAAAACAGCTTTGAAATATCTCATTCCTATCACACCTATGTGGGTGTGGGTGGCGCAAATGGTTAAGACACTGTGCCTGTTAACCAGCAGGCCAGGGTTCGAGACCCGGGTTGGTCCCACAAGACAGGGTGAGCTCCTGTCCTCAGCCCAGCTCTGCAATGCCAGCTGGATCCAATCGTACCAGCACTGCCTTTCCATTGGACTAATTCAGTGGCGTGGAGAGGGGGGATTTGCTGCTTGGGTAACAGCATATCTTCCATAACAATCTAACCCAGGCTTTTGTGCTTCGCATGCAGCATATGGAGTGTCAAGTACAATACCATAGTCTTTCAAGACTGACGGAGGTCTGCTTTATCAAAAGTTAATAAATCCTGACATAACTCATGTGCTGGTCTGGGGGTGTCACAAAAGCGCCATAAGGCACTTTAGCCCCACTCTTGGCAGAGACAGGCCTGTGCAGGGGTGTTCAAACCCTGGTCCGAGGGTCAGATGCAGCCCTGGGCGAGCCTCAGTATGGCCCCCAGCAAGACCCACTCTATCTGGCCCTTGTAATCCACTCCAATACATTCTTATATATACACATTCTTATGTACATTTATTCGCTGGGCTTTCAACACCATCACTGAAAATTATGCCAGGTGAGTTATGGATTGGTTAGGATTGCACACTAAGTACTTGGCCCTAGCAATGCCACTGGGACCTTACCAATGAATCATTCGGTGGTGGACACCATTTTCTGTTTGAAGTCTTGAGCCTTGGACTGGTTCCTGGAGGCACCCACTGGAAAGTTTAGCTGATATCTTGCAGTTCTTCAAGTTTGGCTTTACCTTTATCAACAACGACACCTGATTCAATGTGTTTGAAACCACGTGCTTCCTTCCCAAGTTTGGTACTAGAGAGAATGATTATAATAAAATAACCAAGATATACAGACTGTGAAAATGGAGGCTGTGCCCGGGTAATGTGGATGCAATTTCCACCAAACCTTATTTTCGGTCCCATCTTCTTTTGTTTGGTTCCAGGGGAACACTTAAGCGGCACAGAGGGGACCATTACCCTTCTGTTCCCGTCCCCTGCCTAATCACCCAGCCACCCTTTGCTAAGTGATATTACACTGTAATTACATTACTTGCAGTATTAGGTGCCTGTTATAGCTTCTTAATTGTGCAATAATTTTGAAAAATGTGTCAATTCCATTTTGCTGACTGCCAGAACAACAACACAGAGCCACAGCTTGCCGAGGGTTTCAGTCACGGTTGCTTCACTGGGGACAATAGGAAGAAAGAGATTTGCCTGGTTGGTTGGTCGGTACTTATAGGGTTGCAGTCCTGGGGTCAGAGTTTTTAGTGTGGAGCAATCAGGTTGACAGAATTATGGAGATGGTTTTCTTGGTGCCTTTCGGTTGGCAGGTATTGCTTCCTGGCCATCCCCCAAGATAGCTAGTGATGGATGGTTGTAGAGTTTCTCGAAGTGTTTACAACTGGGACCCACTTTTTAAAAATGATACTCAATTGGGACCCATCTAATTTTAATCCCTAATGGTGAAGATTCCCCCGATGATTTCCCTAATAGTTGTGACGGACTCTAAGGGCAGTACCCATCCCTGTTACAAGGCTGAATAGCCAGTGCTGTCAGAAGACACATCAGTGGTCACGTGGCTGGCAGGACAAAATGCTATAGGCTCATGGAATGCTCCCACTGATGTGGTTCCTACTTACATTGACATGCATTCAAACTGCTAGGTTGGCAGGAACAGGGCAAGTAAGGGGAGCTTACTACATAATTCAGTACTTGGGCCTGGAACCCCTGACCTGCCAAACTTCAGATTGACAAGCATAGCATGTTTTATCAATAAGCCACTGCAGCCAACATTTAATTTTAAAAGTCTTTTTTAAAAAAGTAATTTAAATACTTTTATTTATTTATTTGTTTGTTTGTTTATTCATTTATTTATTTATTTGTAATCATTTTAGTGCTGTGGGTGGCTCAAGTGGTTAAGACACTGTGCCTGTTAGCCAGCAGGCCAGGGTTTGAGACCGGGTCGGCCCCACAAGACAGGGTGAGCTCCTGTCCTTAGCCCAGCTCTGCGACGCAGCTGGATCCAATTGTATCGGCTCTGCCTTTCCATTGGACTAATTCAGTGGCGTGGAGAGGCGGGATTTGCTGCTTGGGTTACAGCCTATCCTCCATAACAATCTAATCCAGGCTTTCGTGCTTCGCATGCAGCGTATGCAGCGCCGAGCACGATACCATAGTCTTTCAAGACTGACGGAGCCTGCTGCTTTTTAAAAATCATTTATGTGTTTGAAAAATAGATATGTATCTAGATAGATAGATAGATAGATAGATAGATAGATAGATAGATAGATAGATAGATAGATAGATAAACGTATATTTATATATGTCAAATCTAACGAATAGACTTTAGGCTTGAAGGGCTTTGTTTCATTATCTCTGCTTCACCTGCCCCCACTATCTGTCAATGATGAACTTTTAAAAAACACACCAGGAAAAAGATGCTGGAGCATTTATCTCCCTATATTTACAAATGCTTGTAAACCACAGGAACTCAGCTATTTGCAGGGCAATTAGCAGTTTTCTGCTTTTGGAATACTCTCATGGATTGAAATGGTGCAATCTTATACCTATCTACCCATAAATAAGTCCCACTATATTCAATGGGGTTTACTCCAGAAAAGTGTGTTTAATATTGCAGCCAAAATTATTTATCTGATCTTTCCATCACTGTGTTTACATTGCAGGATCTACCAGAAATGGGGTTGCGACACACCAAGTGGGTCCCGACCCACTGCTTGAGTAATGATTATTCATGCAAATGTAAACACGTGCACCTGTTGTCATCTGTATGATGCAAACCAATCCTTGATTCATTTTCTTACCAGGGATCCTACTTTCTCACCAACCCTACAATCCAGAGTAACTATGGGAAGACATAAGAGGCACTTACTCTGGACTGCTCTATGCATTTCCCATAGGTTTCCCATGGGTGGCACCATAACTGTGTTGGTGTAAAAAGTCCTGTAGTTACTCTGGATTGTAGCCCAAATCAAATTTCTCTGTGTAGAAGTCGGTGAGCTGGCCAGGTGGGCACATTTGTCAGTGATGATCAGGAGCATAAATTAAGCAGTTCCCTTATTCTCAATACAGTGAGCGGGTGCTGTTATCTAGAGTTGGATGGACCTGCAAGGTCATCTAGTCCACCCACTCATGTAGCAGGAAATCCTCCTTGAGCATCTCCGACAGGTGCTTGTCGAGCCTTTTGTTGAAGATGGTGTCGCTTTTCAGTGTGGAGTAAATAGCTGTCCAACCTGGCAGTTTCCTTTGGAGTAAACTGTCACGCCTGAGTTCTTGGCTCATTTTAGTTTCTGATGGAAATAGACAATTTTCAGCCTGCCTCTCACAACAATGGAAGGAACGAGATGCATAATGAGAGAAGCTTAATTTCGTTGCCCACAGAAAAGAAATTGACATCATTTTCCCATATTCAAAGTTGGGCAACATGGCTCCAATTTTCCTCCTTTCATCTTCGACAAATAATTCAGATGTTTCCCATCCCTTAATTGTGCTTTTGTGTTCATGATGAGGGGAAGTTATTATCTTTCTCTTCTGTTGGCTAAATTCTTTTCACATCTGTGGAAATGTATGCGCGGGTGAGCATATGCTGTAGGTTTCCAGCAGGGCTGGAGTCAGGAATCGGCATTGTTGGGCACTTGCCAAGTCCATATCTCAGCAGGGGCTTTGGGATCCTACTGCGTTCCCAACAATTTGGAGTAGCCTAGTTCCAAATCATTCTAGAACAGCATGTGGGGTATGTGGGGACCAAAACTCACTGGGTGTCTGAATTTTGGGATATAAAAGCAAATTTGTAAAATAAACAGCCCAATTCTATGCTTGCAAGCTGGCCAAAATTGATTGATTGATTGATTGCTTGATTGTTTGTTTGTTTGATTGATTGATTGATTGATTGATTGATTGATTCATTCATTCATTCATTCATTCATTCATTCATTCATTCATTCATTCATTCATTCAAGGAGTTTTTACCCTCTCCTTCCCCATGTCAGCATAAATGTCCAAAGCAGCTTACAAAGCTTTAATTCCTTCCCTCCTGATGTCCTCACAACAATCCTGCGAGGTAGGCTGAGAGTAAGTCATTTGTCCAAGGTCACACAGGAAGCTTCATGGCCAAGGAGGGATTTTTGAACCTGGATCTTCCAGGTCTCCATCCAACTCCTGAACCGCTACACAGTTCTGGTTCTGGTGACCCAAACTTGCGCCAATAACACCAACCTGCACCAATAAAACTGGCCTTGGTTTCTAGTGAAATTGACTTCTTACTTGGGACTGGCTCTTTCTCTAAGTGCTGTACATGTAGGTGTACTCACGTGTACACATACAAAAGGGTTCTCTTTCTGTACCACTTGTTGGAGGACTGAGATGAAATAAAATATGATATATCTCTATGATAGCCTCGACACTAGATGTTGTTTCAGGACCTCCAATCAGAGCACGATACCATAGTCTTTCGAGACTGAAGGATGCCAGTGATGATGATGAGCCTCTATGATATAAAAGGGATATAAAAAGTTATTTGTAAACAGGGCAGGGATGATAACAACAGTAACACCAACTTATAGGGTTTGTCTGGGGTGTTTGGAGTCTATGCATTGATCTCGCCCTCTGATATTCTTCCCAGGATATTGCAAATACTTCCCTCTGCCTTTTTAATATACTATAATATCTTGCATGACTCTACTCTGCCTTACCATTCTTAAGGGCATTTTGCTTTTTCATCTGAATGTCTGAGCCAGGAGGCAAAAGAACATTTGGATGAATTTACTTAATGTCATTGATAACAGAATGGGGAAAAAGTATTCAAAGAATTGCCATGTTATTTTGTCTGGGGAGATATTCAGAGTGAATATTAGTTTCATAGCTGGAATAAAGTCCCTCCAATAATTATTTGCAATTGTTTATAAGCACACCATATTTTCCTAATTTGGGAAGATTTAATTTAATTGATGGGTGGAGATAAAAAGATTTGGCTCCAATCCTAAATACACTTCCCTGGGAATAAATCCTAGTAAATGCAACGGGACATTTCTGAGTTAGCTTGTTTTCAGAAAAAATAAAATATATCTTTACCAAGCATGTAATTACTCTGTGGAACTCCTTGCTGCGGGATGAGGTGACGGCATCTGACCTAAATGCCTTTAAAAAGGAGACTGGAAAAAGTTCTGGAGAAAATGTTTAAGCCATGTGGTGTACATGCAAGTTCCATATTAAATAAAAAAGTTATCAGTACGAAACTAGCATAACCCATCCATCAATGTGGTCCTTCTGTACCTCCTACCACCTGACTGAAGGATGCCAATGATGCCAGCATATGCATGCCAATGATGCCAATGAATGCATGCGAATCAATTTCCTAAAAGGGAGAGGAAGATTCTCTACCCATCAAGACCCAATAATATTCTTTTCTGAAAATCTGCTACCCGCCCCCCATACAGTAATCAGACATTTGTAGACTAGCAAATGCCTTAAGTAAGCCAACATCTGTAGACTTACAGTACAATAAAAGTAAGAGCAGTACAATAAAAGTACAATAAAAGTAAGAGCAAAATCTAAAGCCAAGCATCAACAGGAAAAGCAGTCCACAGCAAGCTATTTAGGAACTAGTTCCAAATTAAATAAAAAAGTTATCGCAAAGAAACTAGCACAATACGTCCATCAATGTCCCGGAATGGAATTTTTCATGGTAGGATAATGCCTCATTGGGGTATCTCGTTATGAAATTTTTGATGGTTTTACTGGTAAAAAAAGCAGGCCTCTGTCAGTCTTGAAAAACTATGGTATCGTGCTCGGTGCTGCATACGCTGCATGCGAAGCACGAAAGCCTGGGTTGGATTGTTATGGAGGATAGGCTGTTAACCAAGCAGTAAATCCCCCTCTCCACACCACTGAATTAGTCCAATGGAAAGGCAGAGCCAATACGATTGGATCCAGCCGGCGTCGCAGAGCTGGGCCAAGGACCGGAGCTCACCCTGTCTTGTGGGGCCGACCCGGGTCTCAAACCCTGGCCTGCTGGCCAACAGGCACAGTGTCTCAACCGCTTGCACCACCCACAGCTCTTTTACTGGTAAAGGGGGGGGGGGTTTTAAAAGGTGGAAGCTTTTCCTTCTGAATTAGCAAAATGAAGCCCTTTCCAATGCCTGCAGGAGAAAGAGGAAACCCCCAGAGCTATTTTAATCAACTTCCCTCTGATTTGGCAGGTACAGCCCAGCGGATCTGTGTACCTATCGGTGCCGCACATCTCTTGGCTAATCCCTTCCTAAGAACAATATCTGCAAATGGAACCAAATGAGGTTCTTTGTGCCAGAATGACAGCCAGATGTTGTGCAACAGCCTCGCTACGACTTGACAGAAGGTTCCTTCCAGCTATCGAGCAGCTCTCTGGCTGGTGACTTCCCAGATTACACACACAATTGAGGTTCCCTGACTGGCTGCTGATCGCTTGAATGCCTCATTCACACACACACACACACACACACACACACACACACACACACACACACACACACATACACACACGTTTCCTATTTACATACTCATACACGGAGATCCCGAGGTATGAGATGGTGACCTGTGAGTGGATCCTCATATAGGTAGTAGGAAGATTCTATTTCTTTAATTAGTGAACACCACTAACTAGGGTTGCCATATGTCCCAAATAACAGGGACAATCCCAATTTTTGGGGATTGTGCTCACATACTGGCAAATGGGAAAGAGGATCCTGTCCTGATTTTGTGGAGGAGACTTAAGGCAAACCCTACCACCAGGGTGATCAGATGCCAGAACATCAAAAGGAGGACAAGGTTTTGGATTCCTCTCAGCATGGCCTTTATGGTGTACAATGGCACGTTTGCCTACTCAAGAGGAAAACTGCGATAGTGGACACTTTTACTTTCCCATAGAGCTCAATGCATTTTTTTTAGTTTTTTGGCCATAACTTTTGATAGGAAGGAGATACAGTATTTTAAAACCAATTTTTGCATTGGATTCTTCTCTACAATATGAATCCAACGACATATGACACGATGGGGAACTGCACACCATTGCAAAGTTCAAAAATGAAACAAAAATGGAGGTTTTTGGAGGACACCCGGGCAGGGGGCTAAAAAAGAAGACAAATCCGGAAAAATCAAGTCATATGGTCACCCCACTAAAGCAGGCCTCCGTCAGTCTTGAGAGACTATGGTATCGTGCTCCGCGCTGCATACGCTGCATGCGAAGCACGACAGCCTGGGTTGGATTGTTATGGAGGATAGGCTGTTATCCAAGCAGCAAATCCCCCCCTCCACGCCACTGAATTAGTCCAATGGAAAGGCAGAGCCAATACGATTGGATCCAACTGGTGTCGCAGAACTGGGCCAAGGACAGGAGCTCACCCTGTCTTGTGGGGCCGACCTGGGTCTCGAACCCTGGCCTGCTGGTTAACAAGCACAGTGTCTTTGCCACCCACACCCCACAGCCGTCACCCCACTAACATATGGGACAAACACAAAAGAAGAAGATGACAAAGACGAAGAGGACAATGATGACGACAAAGATGACAACACTTTCCTGGGAGTAAGACCCATTGAACACAATGGGGCTAACTTTTGAGTAGACATGGTTAGGACTATGCTCATTATACAGTTTTTCATTATCTGCTTCTTTGAGGACGTTCCACAAGGTGGCCTTGAATTTTTCACAGAAACAAAATACTTTAAAAAAAGAAAAACAATTGAACGTATTGCTGTGATTAGAAAAACTGGAGGCTTGTAGACATTCTGGAAAGGGGACAGCGAGGCTTATTGGAACCGGTGACGTGTTTTCTGGAGGCGCGGCAGATATTTTACAGCTAAGCATAGACTAAATTCAGCCCAGGTTCTCTGCTGAGCTCCGACAAGATCCTGGCCCCAGGCGTCGGAGCCAGAGGCAAATAGGAAACAGTAAACACAGATCTGGGTGGCATGTTCTTCTGCAAAGCGCCACCTCCCTTTGAAGTTACTGAAAATGCTGCTTATGTTGCCCTTCCGAAAAATGTGAAGTGCGTCCAACATATCGGCACCTGCACGGCCGCAGGGCAGTCCATCCTCCATTGGTGCTTCGCTGCCTATCCCACTGTTTCTCTGAGATTAACAGCTCTGCCAAAAGACAAAATTAAAGGCATAAAACAGCCTTCCAGGAATTCATCGGTGCTTCTCCTTTCATCAGCTCTTATCTTCCTGGCTGCAGGTTTTACCTTTTTACTCATCTATCTTCTGCTCCTGCCATGGAAGTGATAGGCAGCGCATGGGACCGGGTGTGTGAGAGATCCACCTAGACAGGGAGGACCATCAAGAGAGACGCTGAGAAAAATGAATATGTCACTATGATGGAGACCAGGCTTTAATGGCCTGCCATTTGTTGTTGTTAATGGACTGCACTGCTTTAGCCCGGTGGCATAACTAGAGGGGGCAGAGCACTCGGAATTGGAGGGAGGCATGCGAGGCGTCCTCCCCTTTGGAGCTTTTCAGTATAAGAGAACCATACAGTATAGGAACTCTGTTTATAAGCATCCATCTGTCACACAACCACTCAGATATAGGTTATTATCTCGTTATGAACAGCTATTCTCATCCCCCAAAGCTAGAATTATAGGCACATATACTTGGTGAAAGCCCTACAGAAGTTGGTAAAATTTACTTTGAGGGATGCACACTTTATGTTACACACTGTATGTACTTTATGCCCTTTGACTGTTACCCTATTTTGTCACATCGACTGTGCTGTGATCTGTTTCACAATGCACGTTGGGGAAATAGTTAGGATAACCGTAGTTCATTTTTTTCCAGGACATGTCCTCTTTTTTAGCCTAGTGTCCTGGAAAAATTTATCCATTGTCCTCCTTTTCGTTGGGAGCAGGCAGCACATAGCCTTCTTGTAATTAATAAACTCTATGTAATAAAATTCTATAAATAATAAATAACATAGTGTTTAAATTAAGCAATCTATGTGTTTTTAGATTTTATGATATATCCTCCTTTTGCTTGGGTGTCCTACATTTTAGGGGCCTTGTCTTCATTTGTGGTTATGATATCTGGTCAGAGTGACAAGCAAATCCTGGATCCAGTCCTTTCAGAATGGATGCACACTTTCCTGGTAGTAAGTCCTATTCAAATCAATGAGACTTACTTTTGAGTAGATGGCTGTTCCAGGTTGAATGCCTGGTGTCTTAATCGGGAAGATATTTGGGGTAAATAAAATGTATCTTGTGGTTTTGTTTGCACCCTGACATATCTGGTGGGACACTATGGGGTGCAGGAAGCTGGACTGGATAGACCTGGACCTGATCCAGCAGGGCTGTTCTTATACTCTTATGCTCATCTGACCATGCATAAATGTGACACTAAAGTCCAGAAGAAAGGAGACCAGGACCTCTTTCTAAAAAAGGGTTGAACTGCAGTGCCCCATCTCCTTTTCGGGGATCCTGCAAATAGAGTCGAAAATGAGATCCTTACCAATTTCTGACCAGGTAGCAGTCACCATGTTTGGTATCATTCCAAAGAAAATCATGGGGTTATGGGGTGGAGAGAGATGGTGGCCACTAGCCATTGAAAGAGGTGCTACCAACTCATGGCATTGCAACAAGTGGCATTGCAAAAGGAAGGTGAGCCAAGCCCTCTTGCCCCTAATCTCTCCAAGTCCGAGCTGAAAGCACTTGTAGATCCAACTTTCTCCTTTTGGTAGGCCACTATGGGGCACAGTGGGTGTTACTATAGGGTGTTATGGGGTATTACTATGGTATGTTACTACCATCACCCATAACTGAAGACCCCCCCCCCATTCTTTTGTGCTGCGGATGAAATGTCTGCATAATTTTGAAGGTGGCTCAAAAGGTTTTTGAAAGGAACGGCAATGGTTTTCCGAGAGTTTACATACATTATACCGCCACGAGCTCCCTCCTCAAAGTCAAACAAAGGCTTGGGTGCTCCGAGGGATAGTGGGACACATCCTTTCAGCTCTGACTGTGACAAATCTGTTCTCCCAATCCATACACTTTTTAATCTAAATGTCAGGTAGGAAATTAAAACCCTGCTGAAAAGGAGTGTATTACCAGCATTTTATTAGATCACAAACAATTTAATAACCAGATAGAGGGAGAAGGTCATTCTGTTGTCAGCCAGGCTTATCTCATAAATTAGGCATCAGAGGATTCCTTCCCCCCCCTTTACAAAAAAAAATCTTCCACCAAATAGAATTATCAGGCTTGATGAAGGGCCTCTGTCCGTGGAAAACAGATAACTGAGATGAAAAGAAGGAGCGCCATAATAAAATTATTGCCTGGGAATGTATGAAAGGGCTGGGGTGGAACCTTAAAAAAAATACTTATTCTTTTAGCCCATTAGTAGGGGAAGAAAACGTGAAGGTAACAACAGACGCAGCTGTGTGGCACATGAATATGGAGTCCTCTCAAGGTCACCAAAAAAGGGAGGAGAGAGAAAGGTTGCAGGTGAAATATTGATTATGAATAGAGGAGCTATTGGTAGCATATGTTGCTGGGAAGAGGGAGAATCCAGGGCATTGCCTCTTTCCAAGAAAGACAAGGGTTTGGGGATTACGACAGCCATTATTCCTTTATTTCTATAATTTACATCCCACCTTTTCAAAACCGAACCAAGGTGTTTGCAAATGTTAAAGCATCACAGATAAGTATATGGCAAACATGCCTGTGATTCAATTAGAATGTAAAAGCAAAATACATGCAACATGTGGAACAAGCACAGTAAAATCAGATGGTCTTTGCTGCCTTATTATACAAGGATCTCACACAACATACCTTTTGCAAAAAGAAGAAGGGTCTTAGGAGGCTTCACAAGGGTGACCATATGAGTGGAAATTTCCGGATTTGCCCTCTTTTTAGCCTCCTCTCTGGATGTCCTCCAAAAGGGCTACATTGTCCTCCGTTTTGGCTTCACTTTGGAACTTTGCAATGGTGTGCAGTACCCCCATCATGTCATATGTTGTTGGATTCGTATTGAAGAGCAGAATCCAATGCAAAAGTCAGTTTTGAAACATTTCCTTCCTATCAAAACTTATGGCCAAAAAACCTAAAAATAAAAAAAAAATATGCATTGAGCTCGATGGGAAAGTGAAAGTGCCCAATATCATGGCTTTACTCATGAGTAGGCAAATGTGCCATTGTCTGCCAGGAAGGCCATGCTGAGAGGAATCCAAGACCTTGTCCTCCTTTTGAGGTTTGGGCATCTGGTCACCCTGCACAAACACAGACCTCCGTGGAAGGAGAAAGATGAGGACTTCATCAAATGAAGAAGTTTCTTGAGCTTCTTGAACTATGATTCTTATGTACAGCATGTCCTAGGTAGGTCCACTCAAAAATAAATCTCATTGGAGTAAATGAGACTTAGGGCACAATCCAGACATGTACTTGGGTTACTCTGTCAATCACTGGGCTGACCCAACTGCAAGATGGACCACCCAAGTTATTCTGGAAAAGGCTTGGGGCAGCCTTAGGCAACCATGGCTGCCCCAAGAGAGGTGGATCTGGGCTGCCCTAGCTGGGGTCGCCAAGGCAGCTCAGGAGAGGCATGCTGAGGACATGCTCAGCATTTCCTAGGGCAGAGCAGTTACTCTATATCCAGAGCCTGTTTCCAGGGCAGAAATACACTCTTCCAGCTCCTCAGTTATACCACCTCAGGAGCAGGTATAGAAATGAGTAGATCCATAGGAGTCCATGATAAGGCAGAGTAAGAATGGCAGTGTTGACCAAAAATCTGAGTTCTCGGCCAGCCTACTGCAACCCCTACCTCTCAACCTCAGTATATGGCACAACTATGGCAGCCACTAACCTGGAGATACAGCAGGCCACTCCAAAAAGCCCCTTGTATCCACTGTACACTGCACTGCCAGGGTGAGCACGTGTGTCCCTGTTTCCAAGACATGTCCTGGATTTTAGCCTTGCGTCCTGGAAAAAAAATCTCTTGTCCTCCATTTCCTTGTGAGCAGTCAGCATGCAGAGCTCATGTAATTAATAAATTATATGCAATAAATTATAAATACTAGTTTTAAATTTAATAATAAGCAATACAGTACTGAAATTAACCACATGAAAGCAATATATATGAGTGTTTTTAGCTTTTATTTTGGCATGTCCTATATTTTTGTTTGGTATCCTACATTTTTGGGTGCCTTGTCCTCTTTTTCTGGTTAACCTATATGGTCACCCTGTGTACTGCGGTCTCCTGCTGCAGCTATTACTGGTTGTCAGGGACAGCTTACAATGCAGGCACCACAGCTGTTCAGTGTGATCATAGGCAGGTCTCCTTGGGAGCAAGCCCTCCCCAGATGCCACTGACTTGGTGCCTACTGAGCATGCTCTGGAGCAGCAAGGGCAGCCCAGGCTTCCTTACTCTCTGGATGCACCATAACTTTCTGCTCTGGTTTCAGAATAGTTGTGGAAGCCCAGCTAGGGCTCTCCTCACTGCCCTACCTCTGAATTGCACTGTCCAGCTGTAATCCTAAAAGCACTTTCGTGGGAGTAAGCCCCATTGAACTCAGTGAAACTTCTGAGTAGACACGAATAGGATTGCACCATATGCTCAAGATCAGTGTGGATAGGATTGCAGCCAGGAAGCCCAATCCTATTATTGGTGTGCCCAAAATGGCAACCACTGTAGTCAGTAGTCCTGCTGAGGTCCCTGTGGGTTTCCTTCAGTGGAAACCCCATGTCCCACAATGGGACTTCTCAAGTCTGCCTTGGCTATTTTTCTGGCACAGATGAGAAAACTTCCATGTTGAGCTTTTCAGCGGTACATGGAGGATGGGATCCAGTGGGAACAGGGCATTTGTATAGATAATTGTACTGCACAATTTTTTATTACTGGTTTTAATCAGTTTTTAAATGGAGATGTTTTTATTTATCGTTTTAACATGTTGTTTTAACTGTTTTTAAATGTACGGGATTGTATTGGTGTTTTTATTCATGTTGTGAGCCGCCTCGAGTCCTCAGGGATAAAGGCGGAGTAAAAATAAAGTTATTATTATTAATGAGATAACAATTATGAAAGATACAGCTGATGCTTGAAAATTACTTAAAGGTGAGGATTGCTGCCTGCAATCCTAACCATACTTTCCGTGGACTAGTCTAAGTACCACTGAATAGAATGGAACTTACTTCCGAGTTGATATGCTTAGGATTGCATGGTGTGTGCCCTAACACCATCTTTAAAGGGTGGCTAATTGGTGATGTACCAGCCCAATGTATTGTATGGTATGGTAACATACTTGCAATCTCACTTTGAGTCCACTTTAGCAAACTTTGGGAACCTCTGGACTAGAGTAAACCAATTTATTTGATAAGAATGATGTGGCTTTATTTGCTCAGAGGAACATTCATGGAAATGCAGCCATATTTTTTAAGTTTAATTTTCTTTTGCTTTTGCAAAAGGTACGTTGTGTGAGATCCTTGTATAATAAATTTCCCAGAATGCAAGCAGCTACCCGTGCATAAATCCTAAGTGTAGGATTGGATCTAGAAGATACAAAGCACAAACATCCATAAAAAAGATAATGGCAAAAATAAATTGTGGTACGTACAGAGGGGATTGCAATCCGGCAAGAGCAACACATGCCCTCTTGAAACGAATATGGGTGACATGGG
The DNA here is from genome assembly GCA_030015325.1 of Cryptoblepharus egeriae. Classification (NCBI taxonomy): domain Eukaryota; kingdom Metazoa; phylum Chordata; class Lepidosauria; order Squamata; family Scincidae; genus Cryptoblepharus; species Cryptoblepharus egeriae. The sequence goes on along the minus strand of JAREYC010000003.1, from coordinate 4,005,656 downwards.
AAAACTATACTGCTACCACATCTTGATATTTATAGAGCACCCAACAGCATCATGTACAATTTATGTAAGTGATTGTAGGGTTTGCTCATTCATCCAATTGTCCGTCGAAACCTCACCATGTGGGGGAAGCAGAGTTCATATTGAGCCGCAACGTGTATTCCTGGTGATCATGCAGGGGTAGTTGAGATGTAGGAAAAGGTGTTCTCCTGCAGGTTGTCCTGAGAGTTGTGACCAACTCTATCTCTAAGGCTGGTGCTCATCCCTGTTGCAAGGCAAAGAAACAGCATTGCCTGAAGATGTTTTTGTGGTCATGTGGACAGCATTACTAAATGCCAAAGGTGGATGGAACAGTGTGACCTTTCCACCCAAGGCCATCTACTTGCTTTCAAATGTTGGCAAGATCTGGGGAAGTAATGGGAACTCACACCTTCATCCGTGACATGCAGGTTGGCTGAGCACCAGCTTGACCAATAATGTTTCTTCAAAAGTCAAGATATTCTCCAAGAGATGGAATTTGTGACTCCAGATTCCAGAGTTTGTGACTCCATATTCCAGACTCCAGGTTTCAGAGATGGAATTTGTGACTTCTGTGTGCATAGCATCTGCTGAGCTCTGTTAACCCCCCCCCCCCCAAAAAAAAAACTGGGAAGTCAGAGGAACCCCTTTCCATGGAAGTCCTCAAGGAAAATCAAACAGACATCTGAAAAGTATCCTCTTATTAGGTGTATACAATGTATGGTAATCCCAGATCATCAATCATGTGTTGTATTCTGTCCCCAGTTTGATAGTTTCTTATTTTCCCAACCCAACCCAGGCAGCGAAACCAGGAGCTTTCATTGAGTCCCTAATGGATATTGGTGGAATTGGAGTTGAACTTGGTAGACCACAACATGAGCAGGCAATTGATTATAAGAAGTCTGGATTATCCATAAACAACATTCCAGTTCTATCATTCTGGTTTTTCCCCCATTAAAAAAGTAATCTAAATTCTACCCTGTTTAGTGGAAGATGGATTGGTTTTGAAACATTTCAGAGCAAACCTGCACAGAATTGTTTCCCACTACATGTGCTGAATGCCTTCTGGAATCATTTGTCTTCCACAAGATTTTCTGAACCATTTTATTAAGAGTTGTGGGTTTTTAATTTGTACTTTTAATATGCATTTGATAATATTTGCATTTGTACTGTGTTTTCCATATTGCTATTGTCGCCTGTATACTGGCTTTGTATTTTAAAAAAAAAAAGCAGGAAAGAAATCTCTTTGATAAATAAATATATTTTCAAAGATAAGGAGTATTTCATTTTTTTCAGCGTAAACACACGCACACAAACTGGACAGCAATGCACAGGCATAAATTTATCTTGCCCATCATGATACTGGGAAGCTTGGAATCTCCAGAGACTTTTGAGATTGGCACAAGATAAATTAAGGCTACAGCTGACTTTGGAAATGCATCACCTGTGGTTGTGAGCAAGGCTTTAAAAACAAAAAAACCAAAATAAAATCACAAACACAATTCTGAATTTGCATTCCCTCTAAGCAGCACAATGTGCTAAGGAGCATGTTTGCTCCTCCACGTCTGCTCTTGGGATTTTGTTATGTGTTGATTGTTCCAGCATCTTTGCTGTCACATTTTGCTGCCACTGCCAGATCAGGATAGTGGCATATGATGTGGACAGACGATGACTGCTTTTGAGAAATCAGTGCTTGTCAAATGCAAATGTTCAACGCCTGGGGGTTCGGTCCTGGGTTGCATAGACGTGGCATCAGTGCAGTGTTCCTTCATATCCAAAGCCTGTCCAGTAAAAAGAGGGAGAAGAAGATCAGAGAAGAAAATCAAACTGACAGTTAGCCATACCCTACAATCCAGAATAAACTACGGGAGCACGTAAGAGACATTTACGTCAACATACCCTACAATCCAGAGTAACTACGGGAGCACGTAAGAGACATTATATGTACCCATAGTTACGGCACCACCTAATGAAAACCTATGGGAAATTCATATTGCAATCCAGAGTAAATTGTTCTTACACCGGAGCAAGGACTCCCCATAGTTACTCTGGATTGCACCCATAGTTATGGCACCGCCTAGTGAAAACCTATGGGAAATTCATATTGCAATCCAGAGTAAATTGTTCTTACATCAGAGCAAGGACTCCCTGTAGTTACTCTGGATTGTGGCCATAGATGCTCAGGCAGGGAGACATAAAACAAGACAGGAAAGGAAGTAAATTAGAAGTCTGGGCATAGTAGGAGAAAATGATCTACAAAAATGTGAAATTAGGACCTGAGAGCACAATCCTAACCATATCTACTCAAAAGTAAGCCCCACTGTGTTCAATAGGCCTTACTTCCAGGAAAGTGTCTTCAGGATTGCAGCCTGAGTCAGTGATTGCTCCCCTACTAATGGGGATAAGTGCATCCCTGTCTACACAAACTGTGGTTGTGGTTTAGCTCACAGGTTGCTGCTTTTCCAACATGGGAAGGTAAAAGGAGAAAAGCTTAGGGAGAAAAGTGAAAGTACAATTTAACATCTTTATTCAAATCTAAAGCACACCTCAATTTTAAAAGACTTGAGATTAAAACAATGTTTACAGGAAATTGTAATGTGCAGTTGCAAAGAAATTGTAGAATTTAATTTTACAGCACACATCAATGAGTTATATGATAACAATATGACAATAGATTTATTATGATTTAGACCTAATTGCACTACTTTATACAAGAATGGGTTTATACATTTTTATTACGATGCTGTTAAACTAAATACTGACCTATACTTAAAATCAAAATATTGTATTTCCTGAAATCCAACGCACCATCGACTCTAATGAACATCTTGATTTTGGAGAGGAAATTCAGCTGAGAATGGTGCGCATTCGATTCGAGGAAATTTTATGAGTGATATTTTTCCGTCACTGACCCCCAGATATAGAATGTCCACTTTAGGGAAGTCTACCTACCAAGGACTCTGAGCCTTCTGAGGTTTGGGGTCAAATATTATTTGACCAAAGCCCTTTGGGAACTCTAGGCTGGTAGGCTGATGGTGTTGTAGTCTCTCAAATCAGTGGCATTGCTAGAGGGGGTGCAAAGAACTACGTTTTGCAGGAAGCCTCACTTGGGTGTGCAAGCTAGGTGCATGCCTTTGTTTTGCTCTTCTCCTCCTGCCCTGAATTGCTCCCAGGGGAAGAGGAACTTGCATGCCAAGAGGAAGGGGAAGGGGGTACTTGCATGGCATGGTGAGGCTCCTTGCTTTGACCACTTTTAGCTATGCTACTGTCTAGCCCTAAAGCAGGCCTCCGTCAGTCTTGAAAAACTATGGTATTGTGCTAGGCGCTGCATACGCTGCATGTGAAGCACAAAAGCCTGGGTTGGATTGTTATGAAGGATAGGCTGTTGCAGCAAATCCCCCCTCTCCACGCCACTGAATTAATCCATTGGAAAGGCAGAGCCAATATGATTGGATCCAGCTGGCGTTGCAGAGCTGGGCTAAGGACAGGAGCTCACCCTGTCTTGTGGGGCCGACCCAGGTCTCGAACCCTGGCCTGCTGGTTAACAGGCACAGTGTCTTAGCCACTTGCGCCACCCACAGCCCATTGTCTAGCCCTACAATCCAGATAAACTATGGGAAGACGTAAGACACACTTACTCATCGATTGCTGCATGCATTTCCCATAGGTGGCACCACAACTTTGTTGGTGTAAAAGGTCCCGTAGTTACTCTGGATTGTAGCATAAATGCAGCGTTTTTTCAGTGGTTGTCTTTTGTTTCTTCTTAATTTGATTTTCTATTGGATTGGCTGTTGTATTGGAAATTCTGCTAGTTGCCACAAATATCCGCTGAGACATAAAGGCAGAGTAAATGCCATTTTGACAAGCAGACGGCCAGACGTAGTTCAGAATCCCCCCACCGCAAAAATATATTTTCCTAAATTAATCTTGACATCAGAAAACAAGGGGAAGGGCTTTTACCACTTTCCCCTCCCAAATATTAGATTAATTGGGGAAAATAAAGGAAAGGAAAACATTTTTTTGAAATCCTCCTTGCAGCCACTCTTTAAAAAAGAAATGGGAAAACAAATTTATAATGACAAGAGCTGTTTGGTATGTGCCGTCCGTAGTGGGATGTGTGCAGATGCAGCAGCCCTGATGTGATCCAATCCGCACACTTGTTTATTTGAGTGTGAATGGCGATGACAGCTTCCAGACAACAACGGAGCACGACTGCATTCCAATTAGCTGGTGCAGTATTAACGAGGAAGCACCAATTGTGTCTGCTAAATATTTCCAGAGCTGCAGCTAAAGCCATTGAAATTAATCAGTGATAAAAGGTAAGGAGCATAAATTAAAAGAAGACGATAGATCCACGTTGCTCTAGATCTCATTTGTGGTAGACAGAAACATTGCTACCCAAGACAGGAAAGGAAGTAAATTAGTACTTTATTAAATTAGTAAACATTGCTAATTTAAGTACTAATTAGTACCTGGATATGGGTACTAATACTAATTAGTACCGGATGGGTACTAATTATTACCCGGATATGGGTATTACCCATATCCGGGGCTTCTTCTACATCTACATCTACAGTATTTATATACCGCTTTTCAACTGAAAAGTTCACAAAGCGGTTTACAAGAAAATGAAAAAAATTAATAGCAAATTAATAGCTATTCTAATTAATAGCTCATGGCTTCTTCTTCCATGAGTTTGGTCTAGATGGGGACATGTTTATAGGTTTCTAGAAGACATATGCCAATTAGATAGCCTTGTTTTCTCTAATCCCAAAAACACCGACGTGAATAGTCACCTGTACGCAAATACAGTGTTGAACAATATACTAATTAAAATATTTCCATTGTGCCTTAAAGCATAATTGTAACAATGTCTACTCAAATGTAAGCTTCATTGTGTTCAATGGTTCTTACTCCCAGGAAAGTATCTTTAGGATTGCAGCCTTATAGTTTAATCCATTGTATTAATGTTCCAAACCTTCAGCCTGTGAACTAACGAAGGGGGGAACGACCTCCATGATCTCTAACTAGCATCTTCAGGTTCACCTTCACTGGACAACAAACCTGGTCCCCCTGGAGGCGCAATGCAAATCATGTCCTTACCCCCTTTCCAAAGTTAGTTTAGTGTTGTCAAAAGGTAGTAAGTGACAGCCTTGATGAATTAGTTTCTTATTCAACAGAACAGGAGAAGGGTGGGAAGTAATCATGTATACTCCACCCCGTTACATGAGGTTCGTTGGCATTGACCTGGAGACACCAATTAGAGTGGAAATCCATTTCCAAGTCCACTTGCTTCATAGTTTTTGCAGTGACTGCAATGATAGTTTCCTTAAACTGATTTTTATAGTTCTTTATAAAGGAATATAGGGAGGAAATTTACTCTGGACACAGTTTTAGTTACAAGAAACAGAGAAACACTTTAATTCGTATTCTTTTAAAAGAACACTAAAAAGCATCATATTGAATTCATAGAGAAGGAGTGCATTTCTGATTTTCCTTTGTTGGGAGACACAGGCTGCAATCCTAAGCACACCTTCCTGGGAGTAAGACCCACTGAACACAGTGGGGCTTACTTCTGAGTAGACGTGGATAGTATTGCATCCAAAGGCTGCAATACTAAGCTCCACTTAGGCTGGCCAAAGCCCCGGCAAAAGTCTTATGGTGACCTGCGGGTGTCACAAATGTGCAGTAAGACACTTCTGTCTACCCACCCGGAGGGGGGGGCAGTTAGGCCAATGCACAGAAATATGCTGACCTCCCCACACCATCATGGAAAGATAGGCTGGCCTAAATTTTTTAGGATTGTGCCCAAATAAAAGAGCATCCCCGATGGTAGATTTCCCAGGGTCAATTGATCGGCCAATTTGGAAAACAAGAAACTGTGCTAAAAATAAAATGATGTCCCCTTCAGCAGAATCCCCCAATCCATCTCAGTTCATTTATTTGCTGAATAGAGATATTCCATTTATACCTATGCCTGAGCACTAACTGCAGAAAGAAACATTCAGGCAATGCTTTGGATAGGATTCAGATCAGTAAAAACTTTTCCCTTGGATCTGATCAGATCAGATTTGCAGGTCAGCAAGTTTATTCTGTACCTGTTGCACCTTCTGGATAATTTTCAAGGGTATAATGTTGATCACATTATAAGTCCACGTTTGCAGCTAGAAGAGGATGCATAGTGGTGGTCTGATCAAACACATATCTTCTCAAAGCTCTGCTAATTCCTGTGATTTTACGCAGCAAATGCATCACTGAATGCTGACTTGGTGATATTGAATAACGCATGCAATTTTATCCTGGTGCACACACATATTGTGGATACTCACATGCATGTATCATTATCTGTGCATTATCTGGCCTTGGGGTGTCACAAAAGTCTCAAACGTTACGTCTGAACCACTCCTGGAGGTAGAGTCAGCTAATACACAGACATGCGCTGGCCTCTCCAAGAATGAGGATGATGGGTGAGGTGTGCTGGCCTAATCTGGTTAGGACTGTGACCTGTACCAGTAATTCCAAAGCTGTTAGCTGGAGGCTGGAGCATGCCAGTATACTTCAAGAAAACTGCTACTGTGCCATGAGTAATGAATAAATTTAAAAAACAAAACAAAAACACAAATCCTGTGAGTCCAAAGAAGGCTCCTACAGAGGAGCATTGGACTGTTTTTTGTTTTGCATTGGATTCTGCTGTAAATCATGCACTGAATGGTATATGACATGATTGGGTTATTCCAAAAATTCTTAGCGTTTTAGTGATTTTTGTTATTTTGGTCAACCCCCCCCCCCCCAGTGTGTCACCCCCATGAGAGTGGTATGTAGGGATGCCACTGATTCCAGCTTTCCAGTCAGTCGGCACTGGTGGTGAGTAAATTCTTTTGCATTGAAGCAATTGGTATAATTGGACCATTGCATTACTCCCACTATGAATCATCAGAATGATTTGCTCCAGTGGGAGCAACCAGTTGATTAATCTGGGAGCCCAGTCCTATTCAGGTCTACTCAGAAGTAAGTCCCGTTACAGTCAAAGGGGCTTACTCCCAGAAAATTGCAGCCAGCATCCTGCATAGGATGAATTTCTTTCCATCTGGAGTCCTGCCCTGAACAGTGATTCTTATGGAAACAGAGAATGGAGTACTGTCTGAGTGTTAACGTATATCCTTTTGTCTTATAATCATATAATATTTAATATTAGAGGCCTCTAAACCCAAAACCTCAAATTCCTAGTGTCTTACTTTGAAACACTTGCAAAATGTTGAAAATGTAGTTTCTAGAAAGGACATCAGGTCAATGGTCTGTGCAATCAAGATTTACTTTAGCTGGGCTTTTGTTTGCAAAGGACAGATTATTCTAGCTGTTCTTGCAGAAATTATTCCAGTGAAGGTTTCCTTGGGTCGTGCACTGATCAAATGTATATTTTAGGAAGGACAAAATGATACAAGACTATTCTCAACTAAGACAATTCTTTTGGGTAGTTGAGGAATTGAGGACTTTTTCAAGATGCCCTTGATGCTGCTCGGCAGACACTGTGGTCTATCCTTTTTACTCAAAAGTATGACATGATTTCTAGAACTCTGAAATCCATTGCTGTGTATTATTGCTAGAGTTTTCTGACCATTTTCTGGCCATAACCCATCGTCGTCATCGTCGTCGTCATCATCATCATCATCATCATCATCATCATCATCATCATCATCATCATCATTCTTGAAAGACTATGGTATCATGCTTGACGCTACATGCGAAGCACGAAAGCCTGGGTTGGATTGTTATGGAGGATAGGCTGTTACCCAAGCAGCAAATCCCCCCCTCCATGCCGCTGAAATAGTCCAATGAAAAGGCAGAGCCAATACGATTGGTTCCAGCTGCGTTACAGAGCTGGGCTAAGGACAGGAGCGCACCCTGTCTTGTGGGAACCGCCCCGGGTCGTCGTCGTCATCATCATCATCATCATCATCATCATCATCAACAGCTTTATTTCTCCCAGAGGGACCCAAGGCAGCTTAAAAAACCCATAAAAATATCAACAATAAAATCCAATTCAATAAATCATTTTAAACAGACATCTTAAAACAATAAATATAAAACATCTACATTAAAACACTGATTAAAACCATAACAAAAGAGGTGCTGTAGAAGTAGCCAGACTAAAAAACCAGCAAATTAAAAAGCTCATAAGGCTGTTCTAAACGTTTTTAGGCCTTGCCGCAAAGTTTCAAGGGAGGGAGTGGTTTTTATATCAAGAGGTGGGGAATTCCAGAGTGTTGGTGCCACTACTGAGAAGGCCCTATTTCTTGCTGCCGTCCCACGTACCTCCCTAGGAAGTGGTACTTGAAGCAGGGCCTTCTCTGATGACTTGAGAGAACGGGCTTAAGATAATCTGGGCCCAAGCTGTTTAGGGCTTTATAAGTGAAGACTAACACCTTGAATTGGGCCCAGAAACAAATGGGATACAGTGTAGTCACTGGAGGAGCGGCCCGACAGAATTGAATCATCTCACTCCAGCAACCACATGGGCCACAACATTTTGAACCAATTGAAGTTTCCAAACTGTTTTCAAGGGCAGCGCCACATAGAGCACATTACAGTAGTCCAGTCTTGATGTCACTGTGGCATGAACCAACATGGCCAGGTCTACATGATTCAGGTAGGACCGCAACTGGAACACCAAGCAAAGTTGGGCAAAGGCACCTCTGGCCATAGCTGCTACCTTGGAATCCAGGAGCAGCTGCAAGTCCAGAAGAACCAGCTGCGAACCTGCTCCTTCAGGGGGAGTGCAACCCATTCAGTACATGCATCGTGGATTTCCTAGAGGAGCTCTGTCTTGCCAGGATTCAATCTCAGCTTGTTTGCCCTCATCCAGGTCCGAACCACCTCCAGGCAGAACTCTAAGGCCTCAATAGCCATGTCGGACTGAGATGGAAAGGAGAGATAGAGTTGAGTGTCATCAGCATACTGGTGGCACCCTACTCCAAAACTCTGGGTGACCCCTCCCAGTGGTTTCATGTAGATGTTAAATAACATGGGGGACGGAATGGAGCCCTGTGACACCCCACACATCAAAGGCAAGGGTGCTGAACAGGCATCCCCCAGCACCAGCATCTGGGATCCATCAACCAAGTTGGAGCGGAACCACTGCAAAACAGTGTCCCCAACTCCCAACCCAGAAGGACACCATGGTCAATGGCGTTGAAAGCTGCTGAAAGGTCCAGCAGGACCAAAAGGGTTGCACTCCCCCTGTTCAGTCCTCAGCACAGATCTTCTAGCAAGGTGAAGAAGGCTGTTTCGGTCCCAAAACCCAACCTGAAGCCTGATTGAAAAGGATCCAGATAGGCTCCCTCCCAACTGATATCACATGATAGGCTAGCCTATCTCCTGAGCTCAGTCTTCCTGGCCAGTCTGCACACCACTGAAAAACAACTCCTACTGAAATCTCCAAACAATACTGGTAGCGGCAGGCTTGTTGTTGGAGTCCGTTCAGGTCAGTACAACCTCAGCGAGATCCCCATGGCTGAGAGCCACAGGGCCAAGAGCCCTTTGGCTCTGCCCTTCAGCTTGTACCCTCACCCCAGCAAGCTCTTTCTACCTGGGGAGAAGGAGGAAGGAGAAGCACTCTCAGCAGCCAGGAAAGCGACAGCAGGTGGTATCTCCTGAGTCCCTCCGGGAGAAAGGCAGGATATAAAGTTGATGATGATGATGATGATGATGATTTTATTCAAAATTAAACAGTAATTCACAGCGAGCAACTTCATACTGGTTTCTGTGACATCACCAGTCGGACCCTTCCCAAGAGTCTAGGACTGTGTGATGTAGCGGCGTATAATATGTGCTGATCCCAGATCCCTGGCTTTCTGCAGTTGACTATTATTATTATTATTATTATTATTATTATTATTATTATTATTATTATTATTTTATTGAAAATCAAACATAAATGCACAGCAAACAATTTCATGCTGGTTTCATTCACATCACCAGTCGGACCCTTCCCAAGAGTCTAGGACTGTGTGATGTAGCGGCGTATAGTTCGTGCTGATCCGTGAAGAGCGGCTTTCTGCAGTTGGCAGAGTGATATTTTGTCAATGCCAAGAGTTTTCAGGTGCCTGCCAAGGTCTTTGGGCACTGCACCGAATGTGCCAATTACCACTGGAACCACCTGCATGGCTTACCCCAGATACGCTGTCATTCGATTCTTAGGTCTTGGTAGCTGGAGATCTTTTCCAGTTGTTTCTCCTCAGTTCTGCTGTCACCTGGTATGGTGATGTCGACAAGCCACATCTTGCTGCTTTCTCTGATGGTGATATCTGGAGTCTTGTGTTCCAAGACCTTGTCCATCCGTATCCTGAAGTCCCACAGAAGCTTGACCTGCTCATTTGCAACCACTTTTTCAGGCTTGTGGTCCCACCACTTTTTTGCCACTGGCAGATGGTACTTTTGGCATCAATTCCAGTGGATCATCTGAGCAACAGAGTTGTGCCTCAGTTTGTAGTCAGTCTGTGCAATCTTCTTGCAGTCACTTAGAATGTGGTTGATGGTTTCATCATCATCATCATCATCATCTTCTTCTTCTTCTTGTTATTATTATTATTATTATTATTATTATTATTATTATTATTATTATTATTATTATTATTATCTTTCCCCCCTAAGGGAGCATTCTCCAAGTCCTGACTCTTGGCCACACCCAGACCACTCAGGCCCCAGCAAGTCTCTGGATCTGCAGCAGTTCAGTTCTGCTGACCTGGCTTGGTGACCAGTGGTGAAGAAGGACTGCTCCACAGACTGCCTCCCATGCACCCCTCTTGGTCCACGGCCATATTTTACCATCATAACATTTTGACAGTTGTGATGCCATTCACAGGTGTTGCTTTGTTTTGCAGGATTTCGGTTTCCTGAGCTAAAAATGAAGCACCCAGCAGATGCTCTTTGGAGTGGGGAAGCTTCTCCAAAGAAAAAGATGCTGCTATGGCTGCAGATTGTGTTGTTTGTTGTGAGTGGGCAGCGAACACATGTTGAAGACAGAAAAAACAAGAAATAGGATGTTGTGCTTTTCATGGTGCCATTTGTCAGGTGCCACTTATAAACATGGGTCCAGTGCAGTAATTTTCAATGCACTGGATGGTGGGTCAGATTTTGGGAAGGATCTAGGATATAAGATTTACTATTTGTTAATAGGGTAATTGCAGGATTTGAGTCTCCTACAAGCATGGTGTGTCTTGTGAATGGTCAACTGATGTTGTGTCTTGAAAATTTGCACACTTTGTTAGTGTGCCATGAGTTGAAAGAAATTGAAAATCTCTGGTTTAGTAGCAGAAGCAGGACAGGATTAAGTCTGGAGTCCTGACAGGAGGCTGAGCCATTACCAAATTTCCTGGACTTGAAGAACACGACAGGGAACTAATCTGAAAGCAACGGTAATCTGGAAGCAACAATCTGTATGAGATAAAATGATGGGGTAGGGGTAGGTTTGCCATAATTCTCTTCCACATATTATAGACAGGACTCTCTGTCCAATTTGTTACTATCTGAACACAATCCACCCGAATCGGGGCAGTCCATGGTTTTTCAGGACACATGGCAGTCCTATCTGAGGGCAGACAGGAGGATTCCAGCCATTGGTGTTGATACCCTAGGTTGAACGTCATCAGTTCCTTGTAGCAGAAAGCACAAGGAGAATCATTGGGAATCATTGGGAATCATTACTCGAGGCAGAGTTCTGATCCATGCGCCATGCTTTCTGCCAAAAATATGCAATGGTCAAAAAGTCACAAGAATGGAGACAGCATCTCAGTGTCTTCTGAGCATGGTCAGAAGGCATATTTGGCCTGGATGGGAAATGGGGACAAACAACAATTTCCCTGCACATGAACACATGTCCAGGACAGGGTGACCATATGAACATTTTTTTAATTTCTCCTCTTTTTTAGTCCCCTGGCTGGGTGTCCTCCAAGAGGGCTTCATTGTCCTCCATTTTGGCTTCGTTTTGGTACTTTGCACTGGTGTGCAGTACCCCATCATGTCATATGTCGTTGGATTCATTTTGAAGAGTAGAATCCAATGCAAAAATTGGTTTTGAAATATCTCCTTCCTATCAAACGTTATGGCCCCAAAACTAAAAATAAAAAATATGTATTGAGCTCTGTGGGAAAGTGAAAGTACCCAGTATTGCGACTTTACTAGTGAGTAGGCAAACATGCCATTGTCTGCCAGAAAGGCCAAGCTGAGAGGAATCCAAGACCTTGTCTTCCTTTTTAGGTTCAGGCATCTGGTGACCCTGGTCCAGGACATCCTTATCCTTGGTAGTCTCCAGCCTCGCCTGGACTGAACTACCCTACTGTACAAGTGGTGGAACTTAGTAACTAAGAAGCAACTTTGAATCTCTTTTTTCTCACACTCCATATTCAGAGTGTCTGAACCTGATAAAGTTGATCATATCACATGTGGGTGGCAGTTATAAAACTTCCCTCTTAAGCGGAGTTCTGTCATTGCAGGGGGATTCGTAGCACATATATTTCTCTTCAATATTCCTATATTTCACCATCAACACAGTATAATTTTGACAGGACGTCTCCGAGGGCTCATGGATTGCCTTTGCTTCAAAGTCTCCATTTATTAGTGAATCATATGTGTGCATCTCTCGGTGCCAAGAAGAGCTTTGCTTTATTTGAAATTTCAAAGAATCATTGTTACACATAATGAGGGTGCTTCTCTCTTTTCCCTCTCATTGCACCAGAAAAAAATAAATAAATCTCATTTTCACTTCGCTGCTTTAGCTGGGCTGTTCTAGCTAATGACCTGCACTCTGCCAATTGCTGGGGTGATGACGAGCTTTCTTGCTAGAATTTTTCTGATTGCGTAATTATGCATCTAACCTCATTAACCCGTGCAGAAGTAAGTCCCATTGTGCTCACTGCAACTTAATCACAGGAACATCTGGATAGCATTGCAAAGAACATCTGTACAGAATCATTGGGTTGGAAGGCATCTATGACGTCATCTAGTCCAACCCCCACTTGTGGCAGGGACACCTCGTATACCTTATTCCCTAGAGCTTATTTACCTAGAGGAAAGGATCAAGTTATAAGCCATGAGGGGTGTGTAGAGGTGGCAAGGTGCAGTGGCGGCACCTGGATGCAGGCGTCCTATGTACTCCCCAAAGCATCTGGTGGGCTGCACTTCATGCTACTCAATACCTGTGGAACTCCCTGCCACAGGATGTGGTGATGACATCCAGCCTCAATGCCTTTCAGAAGGGATTGGACAAATTCCTGGAGGAAAGGACCTTTGCAGACTCCGAGCCATGAGAGGTGTGTGTAGATGTGGACAACCTCAAAATGCCGGATGCAGGTGTCTTGTGCGCTCTCCGAGGCATCTGATGGGCCGCTGTGAGATACAGGCAGCTGGACTAGTACCAGTGTCCCAAGTGTGTTTGGGCCAGTGGAGGCTCTTCTTATGCACTTAAGTCTTATGAGCTGGGAATTGCACCAGTGGCAGTGAAGGTTCACCACTGGTAAGAATGGTAAAGAACTTCAGAAAAGAATGGGTGGAACAAGTAGAGGCCTGGGAAATACAATCTTGAGTATACCGTAACCTTTTCACTGGAAATGAGAAACTGATACAGAGCTTTGGCATCATTACATGACCTTATATTATTTGGTAGGAGGTGAAAACCCAGGAAGATGGTAGATCAGCTCCATGTCCCCAGTTCCCAGTTCTGTAATGGTCAGTGATTGTCCTGTAACCACTCAGTCCCAAGTGTATTTACTTAGTAGAAGGACATGTGATGAAATGTTATCCACTCCACCCCTTTTTCCAGGTGAGCACTGATGAGGTGATTAGCCTGGTGATCTTCCCAGGTGATGTCCTCCCACAGATTGTACCGCTAGTGGTGACTGACTGTAGGATGCGGTGCTCACCCCTGTTTCGAAGCAGACAAACCAGCACTATCCAGAGACTCCTTCATGGTCATGTGCCGCCATGAATATGCACCAAGGTGCTTGGTACACTGTTACCTTCCCACCAGCAGGCCTCCATCAGTCTTGAAAGACTATGGTATTGTGCTCAGAGCTGCATACGCTGTATGCGAAGCACGAAAGCCTGGGTTGGATTGTTATGGAGGATAGGCTGTTACCCAAGCAGCAAATCCCCCTCTCCACGCCACTGAATTAGTCCAATGGAAAGGCAGAGCCAATACGATTGGGTCCAGCTGGCATCGCAGAGCTGGGCTAAGGACAGGAGCTCACCTTGTCTTGTGGGGCCGACCCGGGTCTCGAACCCTGGCCTGCTGGTTAACAGGCACAGCGTCTTAACCTTTATCTATTTTCATTTCCATGCTTTTGAACTGCTAGTTTGGCAGGAGCTGGGCAAGAGACAGGAGCTCATTCTGTCTTGCAGCATCTGGGTCTTGAATCCTGACCTGCTGGTTGACAGGCACAACATCTTAACCACTGAGCCACCACAGTCCTGTGATCAGGCGAAGGATTATGTAGTATCTGTCATGTACATCAGGTCCTGAGAGGGATCACAGAGATGGTAGGAGGCAAGTGGAATAGGGGAACCCCTGAGATGTCTGTGTAATCTGCCACAAAGAAAGCAGAAATGCTTCAGAAAGGGGGGCTACCACACCATCATCTCATAATTTGCATCATCCCATACTTTGCACCACTCTGTCCACCACTCTTTGCACTCATACTTTCTCCACCACTCTGCTCAATAACACATCTGTCTTTCCTCCCATCTTCTCAGTTGTTCATTTTGTCTGTACGTCCTGTTCCATCAGCACCGTTCCCTTCCAGTTGGGCTTCAACCACCTGCCTTTTCTTTTTCAACCCCCGTCCATCTGTAGTCCTTCTAACTGTGCACAGAACGACATGGCTGACATTAATCCTAAATCCTTCCTAAATTATCCTAAATCCTTTCTAAATCTACGGGGTGTTCCTAACCAACTTGCAAATCGCTGGAATTGGCCCAGTTAATTAAATTCACAGTCCTAATCAACTTCAAGACTGTGAGTAGTCATCATCACCATCACCATCATCGTCACCACCACCACCACCACTATCCTCATCATCATCAACAGTATTTATATACTGCTTCTCAACAAAAAGTTCACAAAGCGATTTACAGAGAAAATTAAATAATAGCTCTACCGTTCTCTGAAGACGGACCGTGGCTTGTATGCATTGGATACTTGCACAGAAGGGATGCGTAGCATTAGTAGTGATCTCTGCACTCTTTAGCAGCTTTTGCCAGAAGTAAGAGTTATGCCAAAATGTAGAGAGAAAGAGAAATCTGCAAGACAAATGCTATAATGGAGCAAAAAATGTTCGGCTTTGAAAACATGAATTTGCTATCCACATGCAATTACACTGAGTGGAAAATATAAATATATATTTTTAAACATTCTAAATATTTTAGAGGTCTATAAATATTCATTACGCAGCCACCCCGTGCATATTTTAAAAAATGGAGCCCTCACTTCCATTCTCTTGGTGTTACTGGAGATAAAAATGTCTTTAACAGAAATAGAACAATTATTGTTGGGCCAGCTGGAGTGATAAATCATAAGAAAGCAGAGTGATTAGGTTTTCCTAATGGAAATAAATAAGGATCCATGCCCGAGAACAAACTTAGGAAAACTGGGTGAAGCAACCAGCACAATGAACTTGGGACCAAATAATGATTCCAATCTGAAAACCAAAGGGTTGGAAGGCCTGAAGAATGTCTTTTATTACATCAGACTAGTGGCATAGCCATTTTGGGAAGGGGTGGTTTGTACTGGGTACCACACTGGAGCGTTATGGAAGGGGTGCCATGTGACCAAGATGGTGGCTGCCACCTTTTCGTGTAGTGATTTTGAACCACTATACCTTGGCACATTGGTGTGGCGTGGATGGTCCACAGATGTGCCATGAGAATTTGGGCAAGGGCAAATTGAGGGTAACTGAGGGATTTTGCCCCCTATCAGCAGCATGTTCCTCCCCCTATCCAATGGTGGGTATTGACAATTTTAGCACCTTCTCAGTGTGCCATGAGCAGAAAAATATAGAAAATGGCAATCATAGTGTTTAGATACCAATCAGGATCAAATACCTAAAAACGCGGCGGTGCATTGAGGTAGAGGGAGTTGAGGCAGAGGGAGGAATTAAGTGGCAATGCCTTATCCATACATACTGCATTTACTCGAATCTAACACATTTTTCAGCCAAATTCAGTCTCCAAAATCAGAGTGTGCATTAGATTTGATGGTAGATTTGAAGAAATGCTGTATTTTAATTATAAATGTAGGGTGAGCATTAGATTCGATGGTGCATTAGATTTGAGTAAATACAGTATGGTGTACAGGCCACCTGGACCTCTTCCCTTATTCACAAGGGGAGTGCTGACCTTCTTTCATACTTTCCTTTTTTCTGTCTGTTGGAATTGTTAAATAAGATTATAGTTTGTTTAAGATAGATTTTTAGGTGGTAGAAGTTTAATATTAGACTAAAGAAAGGTAAACCAAGAATTCTTTCAAGAATATTTTTGTTCTATTTTTCTCTTCATTCCTTTTTTAATATAATAAAAAAAATTCTAAAAGGAACAAAAGGAAGGGGAATGAATTAGGCCAGGAAGGCTACAATCCAGAGTAACTACAGGACCTTTTACACCAATGTAGTTATGGTGCCACCTATGGGAAAACTATGGGAAATGCATCAAGCAATCCAGAGTGTGGCTGCAATCCTAAAGACACTTTCCTGGGAGTAAGATCCATTGAACACAATGGGGCTTACTTTTGAGTAAACATGCTTAGGATTGCTCTCAGGCATGGGCAGATGCCGGTTTGGGCCTACTCGCCCGAACCAGATCTTCCCATTTCCCTGCCGCTGGTGAATCGCCAGTGGCAGGAAAAGTCAAAAAGACGGCAGACCAGTTCGGGCCGCCCGCCATCTTTTTGACTGCCGTCACTGCGCAAGCGCCGAGGTCGGCGCTTATGCAGTGGGTCTCCTCCCTCTGGGGGAGACGCACAGCGCACACGCCAGAGTCAGCGTGCATGCTGTTTGTCTCCTCCAGCGGGAGGAGACGCACTGCGCAAGCGCAACCTCAGCGCTTGCTCAGTGCATCTCATCCCGCTGGAGGAGATGCACTGCACATGCGCCAACCCCGGGGTCGGCGTGTGTGTAGTGCATCTCCTCCAGTTGGAGGAGATGCACTGCGCATGTGCCTGGGGTTGGCGCATGCGCAGTGCGCCGGAGTTGGTGGTCCGCCCCTGGCCCCGCCTCCTTACCCCAGTCCAGCCCCCCAACTTCCAGTGAACCGGATCTTGGGGCTGGCTGGGCCTGTCACTGATTGTGCCCTAAGTGCCTCTTGCATCTTCCCGTAGTTGCTTTGGATTGTAGGGATCCACTTACTTTCTAACACAGGGTTTGCTTCCAATCTTTCCTGGTCAACCAAGCAGCATCTTGTCCAGCAAATTATCCCTGCTGCAGACAGACAGACAGACTGATTGATTGATTGATTGATTGATTGATTTGGGGGAGAGGAACACACATTTCTAGTCCATCTCTGAAGACAAAGGAAGGGACAACTGGAGCGGCCATTGAAACAAAGGTTTTTTGAAGGTCACAATCCCTCCACACAAGCGCTTTTCGGTTATTCAAAGAGAGATCTCCAGATTTCTCCTCCTTGGTTTTATGGTTCTTCTGCTGACAGCTGGTAGGAAAGGCCCTGCCTGGCTGAACTCAAGGAAGAAGACTGGAGGATACGAACGGAAGCTCAGACATAAGCCAGACATCATTACTTATACGAAATATAGACTCCAGAACCTTGACTAGCCCGTGGTGAAATATTGCCATAAATAATTCAGACTAAACTACGCTTGTCAGTGATAAACAAACAAGCAATGTGCGGTGGGGATGCAGCAAGCCCTGATTTTTATAAATTGTGTTTGTTTCCTTACTTACCGATATTAACATTCAGTAACTGCCAAGCGCCTCTCCCAGTCATTAGTGCCAATTTGGCTGACTGAATTATGATTTCATCAGGCACGTTTCAATTGGCGCTGGGGCCTCCTTTTGCATGTATTGTAAATATTGCCAGCGAAGTTTTAAGACCTCGGATGACACATCCATAACTCAGTGGTACGTGGCACACCATCTGTGCAGTTTGAAGTGGTGTGTGCAGGAGTGGGGGTGCTGGAATGTCTCCACCATGGGATGCTCAACTTTAAATTACTCTGAATTCCTATTTTTTGTCACCCACATCAGGAAGGGACAAAGCTTGCAACACTGCCCAAAGTTTTTACAAAAGTCAGCGATAACAGCATTGTTTTTAAGAGAGCTGAAGATGGTTTAGAATTAATTTTATTAATTGCCTATTATTAATTGCCAATGAAATTATTAATATATAATTAATATGCATTCGTTGCCTATCATTTATTAATTGATTATCTATTAATTGACTATGGTGGACTGGGGTTGCTCAGATCTGTGCCACCAAAATGAAACATACCCATTGGGACTGCTGCAGTATTACCCGGGGTAAGGGTAAAGTTTTCTCTTGCCACACAGTAGCACAGGAGCAAGCTCAAATGTCTACTGGATACAACCATCTACTGGATACAACATGTAGTGGGCCTCTGGCTGGTACTGGCTCAATGCAGACTGGCACTGACGTAGCATTGAGCATCTTAGGCATGCCACATGGCACATTTGTGTTTCTCTGTGTTGGTGGAGAGTCAATGCTGACAATTCAGGATTGGGTCTTAACCCCAGCATATTCCAGGATCCAAGTCCCAGATCTGGCCAGATGGTGCTTCAATGAGACTTTCCACATGGGTGGATTTCTGGACTTTGAAGCTGCTACACTATAGGGAGGAGAAGGCGTCCACCGGGCTGGGGCTTGCACTGGGGCTTGGTCTATAGTATATGAAATTATGCAACATAAGGAACATTGCAAACATGGAAATGTTTTGCAAACATTTCCAATTTGCCCAATTGATACTGGTTATATAACTGACAACACAATCCTATTGCCTGACATATTATTGCACGCAGCCATTGGGGTGTCCATAGGATTGGGTCGTAAGTTTTGTATTGACAAGGCTCATTGAAAAATGAAGTGGAGGAGAAACATACTGGTTAAGAGTCATCAGTTTTCTTTATTCTGACTTGTTTTAATACTTATTTTTCCGTGTATTGTTGGCCACCTGGACCTTTCATGACAGAGTAGATGTGTTGAGAGGCTGTGATTGCTTTTCCATCGCTCCGTCTCTTCTCGTTTTGGCTGGGCTCGAAAACCCATCAATATGGTTCCATTAACTTCTTAGGTATGTGTTAATTTATGGCTCTGCTCTTGCTGATACATACTTGTCCGGTACATGAAAGCTGGCACTTTCCGATGATCTATGTCTGCACCTGGTGGGGAGGAAGTGGAAATAATGCTTTCAGATTTGGCTCTTGAAACATGGATCAAATGTCACTGCCAATACAAATATCCTTTGCTGTCAAGCATTCTCTCCTCTGGAGAGCCGAGCGCACCTGCAGCACAGCTAGCCGAGGAGTGTCTTATGTAATTGTTTCCAATTTAGAGATTAATAAAAGGAATTTGGGACCACAGACAGTGGCAGCGTCTGGAAATATTGGCCCAATGCCAAGGCTGGATATGATTTAGGACTCTCATAAATGGCACTGTGGTTGTCATTCATGGGACCACTGAAAGTGCAATCTCATTTTTTTTCAGAAGGCATCGACAGTGCTAAATTATGAGACTGCATTTTCAGAAGCCCCATGAATGACAACATCAGTAGGGTCTTGTAGGTCCCACAGAAAAATGGGAGCACATCATGAATCATGGGATGCCAGAGGTGGGAGAGATTTCATAAAGTCATACCCTACAATCCAGAGTAACTATGGGAGCACGTAAGAGACATTACGTGTACCCGTAGTTACTGCGCTACCTAGTGAAAACCTATGGGAAACTCATATTGCAATCCAGAGCAAATTGTTCTTACAGCGGAGCAAAGACTCCACATAGTTACTCTGGATTGTGCCCATAGAGTTGGAAAGGACCTACTAGGTCATCAAGTCCAACCACCCCCCTCCCCCAATGAGATCCAAAGCCAGGCTCAGTGCAAGAAACTGCTTCCAGGCTTGATTCAAACACTTCCAGAAAGGTATAGCCAACTTTTCCAACAAATGGCTGGTTCTATAGCTCCTTGGAACCTTCTGAACAGGTTCTATAGGTCCTACACTGGTGTCCATACATCATTACCGTAACCAAGCTTCCCCCCCAAAAAATGTAAGACATCCAAGAAAAATGTAGGACATGACAAAATAAAAGCTAAAAACACTCATATATATTTTCATGCGCTTAATTTAAATACTATATTATTAATTTTAAAACTGTTACATATAATTTATTAATAACAATAAGCGCTCAATCCAGAGTAACTACGGCAGTTGTTGCGTCAACGCATGTAAAATTTACTGTGGTTTGCTTTATGAATTTCCCATAGGTTTCCACTAGATGGTGTCGTAACTGCGTCAATGTAAATGTAACTTGCATTGATGCATCTACTGCTGCAGCTGCTCTGGATTAACTGGGCTGCCTATTAACAAATTAATCAAACAATAAGCCAAAACCCGTATGATGAATCAACCCAGATATAGAGATTGGTTAACCACTGGTTAACAAGCGTTAGGGATTTAGGAAATTTATTTGCATTTTTCTGGATTATAGGGTAAGGCAACATGCTGCTTGCTCACAAGAAAAAGGTAGATGGTGGCTTTAGGGCACAAGGCTAAAAAGAGGACATGTCCTGGAAAAAGAGAAGATATGTTCAGCATGGTCCTGCAGTTCCCATGTGTCCCAACATTTCTATGGTCCTGATCTTCTCCTCCAGTTCTGAATTCTCCGTCATGGGTAAGCACTGGATTATTTTCAGCCCTGGAGGATGGAATGAGAAAGCCCAGATGAGAACCAAATGGCAGCAAAAGAAATAGAGTAAAACCCTGGAGATTTGGATTTTGAAAATCCACAGGAATGTGAGATTGCAGATTCTAACCAGACCCTCCTGGCAGTTCGTACATGTCTCTGTCGTAGCATCTCTTTATGAGCTGATTATTTAAAAGAATCAAGGCAGCCTCGGGCAAAAGCGATTACTAGCCTAGAGTGTATTAATCTTGAAGAAGCATCAAACAAAAAATGGTTCCAGGCTGTGGATATAGACAGGAGCAGATAAAATTATTCAGAGAGGATGGGAAAACCAAACCTTCTCACAAACTCATATCTACATTAGCCATCGCAGTGGTTTGTGTCCCCCTTGTCGATAACAATATCACAGAATCATAGAATCATAGAGTTGGAAGGGACCCAGTGGATCATCTAGTCCAACTCCCAGCCTGTTGCAGAAGATCCTTGTGGGGACCCGGGTGTCAAACCCTAGCCTGCTGGTTAACAGGCACAGTGTCTTAACCACTTGCACCACACATTTCATAAGAGTGAGATGTCAGCACCAGAATGGCATTAAGGGCCCAATCCTACCCTTAGCCAGCATGATGCAGCACCAGTCAGACAACTTCAGCTGCCACCAATGGATCCAGCTGGAGACCAAACCAGTGGGAAGTAAGGATTTATTTTTTAACTTGCCTTCTTTTTTAACTTGCCTAATTTTAAACCATAAAATAATATTGTTATTTTCTGATCCCCTGCTCAGATCTACTCCAGCTACTTGATGGCATAAATATTAGCCCAGAGGAAGTGTGTGGGACCCCAGCCAGTGTCATGGGTTTTCAGATTTGTGATCCTACTACTCAGATTTGTGATCCCACTGCCACAAAACAGAACGGAGAGAGGGCAGTCCAGGCCTGGGAACTGAGGCTGATCAATAACACTTCCCACACCTGAAAGCCTCTACTTGAATCTGTGCCGGCTATTAAAGTGGTTCTGATCCAAGTAGATCAATAGAGGCTGTGGGCTTGACCAGAAGTTAGGGAACAATAGAACTGGGCTGCCTATTAACAAATTAATCAAACAATAAGCCAAAACCCGTATGATGAATCAACCCAGATATAGAGATTGGTTAACCACTGGTTAACAAGAGTTAGGGATTTAGGAAATTTATTTGCATTTTTCTTGTATAAAGGAGCTGGATAAGCGTAATATTTTTAAACCCTTCTAAACTCTTAGCTTTTCCAGATCGCGCAGCCTGCTAGTTGCTTGGCAAGGTTCGTTTTTATAACACTGTCTGGTCAGTTGCAGGAGGAATTATCCACCTCTAATATTCACAGCTCTTCTTACTTATAAAGAGGTGGAAAGGGCACCGCTAAATATTTTACACAGACATCCACAGTAACTTTAATGTGGCTTGACTGCGTTTTTGCACAGCTATAGAACCTACAGATGAATTAAATAGCTTTTTTTAAGCTTTAAATTATGAGAACAAAGAAAGGCTGCAATCCTAAGGACACTTTCCTGGGGGTAAGATCCAAACATTGGGGCTTACATTTGAGTAGACATGGTGAGGATTGTGCTCTAAGGGTATTTCGTATTTTGAGAACTGAGAATTTTGAGAATTGTGTATTTTCCCCCCTATAGTCATACTTCCAGAACACAAAGGGAAGTTCATTTTCCTAGATCACTATGCCTGAGGAATATGTACCCTGAGAAGGTGACATAGGGTGCAATCCTAACTATGTCTACTCAAAAGTAAGCTCCATTGTGTTCAATGGGTCTTACTCCCAGGAAAGTGTCTTTAGGATTGCAGCCATAAAGGAAGAGCCTCTTTTTCCACTGGGCTCTAGGAAATTTTGAGCACAATCCTATGTCGATTCTAAAGTAAGCTCCATTGTGTTCAGTGAGTCTTACCCCTAGAAAAGTGTCATTAGGATTGCAGCATTTGTTTTTGTTTTTTAGGTTTTTGGCCATTATATATGATAGGATAGAGATATTTTAAAGTTGTTTTTTGCATTGAATTCTCCTGGAAAGTACACATCCAGTGATATGTAGCTTAATGGGATTATTCCAAATGATTTTAGTGATTTTGGTCAAGCCCAGTGTGTCACCCTGACACCCTCTTGAGGATGGCACTCAGGGCTCCCACCATCACCCTGAAGACATCACTGGCTGGGCTTCATACACTTCGTATTTCTGCTTCTTCTTGATCCAGCACCAGGTGACCAGATTCCTGAACCTAAAAAGGAGGACAAGTGGTGAAATCCAGAGTAACTATGGGGAGTCCTTGCTCCGGAGTAAGAACAACTTACTCTGGATTCCAATATGAATTTCCCATAGGTTTTCACTAGGTGGTGCAGTAACTATGGGTTCACGTAATGTCTCTTATGTGCTCCCGTAATTACTCTGGATTGTGCCCATGGTCTTGGATTCCTCTCAGCCTGTCCTTTTTGGTAGACAATGGCAAATTTGCCTAGTCACGAGTAAAGTTGCAATATTGGGCACTTTCACTTTCCCATAGAGCTCAATGTATACTTTTTTATTTTTAGTTTTTTGGCCATGACCTTTAATAGGAAGGAGATATTTCAAAACCAATTTTTGCATTGGATTCCGCTCTGCAACACGAATCCAGTGACATATGACATGATGGGGTCCTGCACACCACTGCAAAGTTCCAAAATGAAGCCAAAATGGAGGACAACGAAGCCCTTTTGGAGGACACCGGGACAGAAAGCTAAAAAAGAGGACAAACCTGGAAAAATCCAGCTGTATGGTCACCCTGTCCAGCACCAACTAAGAAAATAAGCGCATAAGATGGATCAGACACATTTAAGCTACAATCCTAACATCACTTTCCTGGGAGTAAGTCCTATTGAACACAATAGGATTTACTTCTGAGTAGACATGCTTATACTGCACTGTTTAGCTTCCTGTATCCCATGGTGGCCCAACCAAATCTCTGTGATTCCTTGTAGTAGTGTGGCGCAAGCGGTTAAGATGCTGTCCCTATTAACCAGCAGGCCAGGGTTCGAGACCCGAGTCGGCCCACAAGACAGGGTGAGCTCCTGTCCTTAGCCCAGCTCTGCGACGCCAGCTGGATCAAATTGTATTGGCTCTGCCTTTCCATTGGACTATTTCAGTGGCATGAAGAGGGGGGATTTGCTGCTTGGGTAACAGCCTATCCTCCATAACAATCCAACCCAGGCTTTCGTGCTTCGCATGCAGCGTATGCAGCGCCGAGCATGATATCATAGTCTTTCAAGACTGATGGAGGCCGGCTTTGTGCCACATTGTGGAAGGTGCTGAGTAACTCTCATCCTTTTGCCATTTCTTCCAGCCCAGTACTTGAATCAGCCGCTTCACCCCCTTCCCATTAGTGGACATTTAGCTCTAATGGATCTCACCAAAACCCATTTTGTACCCTAAGAGGAACATGTATCTCTATCTCCTGATATCTAGAAACCAGTGCCGATTAAACATCGTTCAACAAGGCAAAAAGTTTCATCCAAATTGGCCAATAATCAGAATGAAAAGCAAATTTTACTTTGTCCGATGCTAGTTGGTGCTCAGGCTTAAAATAAGACATGGCATTTTGGAGTGCATCAGATCCATTAAAATATGAAATATTTAATAAATATGTAAATTGGTCCAGCTGCTTCTCTTCAAGGA
The DNA here is from genome assembly GCA_030015325.1 of Cryptoblepharus egeriae. Classification (NCBI taxonomy): domain Eukaryota; kingdom Metazoa; phylum Chordata; class Lepidosauria; order Squamata; family Scincidae; genus Cryptoblepharus; species Cryptoblepharus egeriae. Next base: position 3,981,041 of record JAREYC010000003.1, on the reverse strand, counting down.
AAGCTCTGTGACCGGGCCTTCGTCTTGCTTTACATCCCCCATTCACCACGCAAATATGTTAAGAGGATCACAGTTGGATTTTTTAAAATGAAGTTAAAAGTTGAACAAGGATTTAATCCTTCAAGGAAGAGGTTTTTGTCATCCCCATTTATAATGCCTCGAATTTTTTTCTCAGCCGGGGTATTAGCAATCACCTGTCTGGAACACTCGGAATGCAAATCATGATTTGGAATTATCGCCACTAATTATGCAAACAAAACTTCCAGAATTTTGAAAACTATAGGAAAAAAAGTTGATGTGCAGGACCAGAGGATTTTCCTCTTCCATCCAGTCTTTTAATCCTTTCACTGTTAAGCAAGCCTTGACACTGATATCGTGATAAGCTTTCCAAAGCAGGTAGGAGGTATCAAGTGCAGGTTGATGGTTGACGGGATTGGATCAAACTATTCAGAATCTGGATACAGTCTTACCTCGCTTAACAAGAACCTCGCTTAACAAGCATTTCCCATAACAAGCAAAATTTCCAAGAAATCTTGCTTCACATAACAAGTTCTGCTTCACTTAACAAGCAAGTGTGCTATGGGAACGCGTGCTATGCAGCCCTGATGCTCCACATGGAGGCTTTTTAAAAGGGCTGCCGGCCAGCGCTGCTGCCTCTAACTGCCCCCAACTTGGGGTGCCAGAGGCAGCTGACCCTAACTGCCCCCAAGTGCCCCCACCGACCACCTTGAACTTCCAGCAGCAGTCCAGGTTAGCCTCCCATGAAAGTGTCTTTGATTGCAGCCTTCCAACCACGTCTACACTGAAGTAAGCCCCATTGTGTTAAATGGGGCTTACTCCCAGGAAAGTGTCTTTGATTGCAGCCTACGTAGACTTCATAGGATCATGCACATTGAATGCATGTTTTGAATTCAATTCCAGTGTTTTGTCATCATTTTTACATCCAGTTATATTTTATATGAATATTTTGGAGGTTGTGGAACCAATCGTCTGAGTTTCCATTATTTCCTATGGAAAAATCTGCTTCACTTAAAGAGCGTTTCACTTAAAGAGCATGCCTCCGGAACGAATTAAGCTCTTTATGTGAGGCACCACTGTATCTCTGAGTACACTCATCCAAAGAAAATCAGTCCTCATACTCAGTTGAAGCAAATAGGGTATTCATTATACTGATATAGGATGGATCTCAGTACCGTTCCTAAACCCTTCTCAGATACTGAACTCACCTTGGGAGGTCTTCGGAGGTGTGGAGAGTCTGGACACAGCCTCCCTGTGCAACCAGAACACCTCCTGGGTGCAGCCACTTCTGGTCACATTTTGGAGGTTCAACGAGGCCCACCAGAAGCAGATTGAGATCCGCGATAAGACAAATCTATGTGATCCCGAAGCCATGGATGACAGCCAAACTGTACTTTGAATCAACAGGTATGAGTATGGATGCTGTCTCTAGTTCAGAGTATTTTTTAACTTTTCAGTGGATACCACACATTTATTCAACATTAAAAGCTCCAAAGCATGTATATGTTGGCTTTTAATTATATAAAACTGAAAAATCACTGACTGACTGACTGACTCACTCACTCACTCACTCACTCACTCACAGGTGTCCAGTGCTGTCTGGTGCTGCTCACTAATGCCCAGTAGGGATGCCTGGTGGTGACTAGTAGTGCCTGATGCCCACTGGTGCCAACTGAGCAGTGATGCCCAATGTCTAGTGGTGTCTGATAAGGATGCCTGATGCTTGCTAGGAATGCCCAGTGCCCACTGTCCAATGATGTCCAGAGGTGCCTGCTGTCCTCTGGTGTCCACTGCCCAATGGTGCCCAGTGCCAGGTAGGGTTGCCCAGTGATAGTCACTGATGCCCACTGGTACTGGTGATGCCTCTTGCCCACTGCACAGTAGTGCTTGGTAAGGATGCCCAATGCTCACTAGGGATGTCCATCCTTAGCAGGCTCAATGGTGCCTGCTGCCCACTGCATAGTGGTGTCTACTGCCCATTAGGGATGCCCAGTGCCCACTGCTGCCTGGTGGTGCCCGGTGCTCACTGCACAGTGGAGCCTATTGACGCCCACTGCCCAAGGGTGCTCAGTAGGGATGCCCAGTTCCTGCTGGTGCCTGTTGCTGCCGGCCTCTGCCCCCTGCTACCCTCTGGTGCCCAGTGCCTGTTGCTGCCCAGAAGTGTCCAGTACCCTGATGGTGCCTGTAGCCCCATGCCAGTGCCTGGTGCCCAGCTGTGCCTGGAGCTCACAAATATTCTTGAGATTTTATTCCTTCAATGGCAGGTTCATTCTGCTACTGGTAAATAAAAATAGTGCCCTCACTTTGGTAGCTTTGAATTCTGCCAATGTTGGCACGACACTAGGTGTGCAACAGCCCCAATTCCAGCGGTGGTTTATAAATGATACAAGTAGAAAGAAGATTTTGGACCAACTGGGAGTGGTGATCCTCCTCTGCCATTCCAAAAGTGCAGAGTGCCATGATTTTATGCACTCTTTCCGCTATTTTGAGAACCCATGACTACCTTCCCTATGATCCATATTCCGCCTACTGAATCATTAGGGTATTTTTAGGGTCTCTTGTGTCAAGTATTTTCTTGCATTAGTTAGGAATTGGGGGGGGGTCGGAGTGTGAAGCTTTCAGGGACCAGGAAATGAATGTTCTGTAAATTTAAATTTTAATCGGCAGCCCGTTTCCCAAAATAGAACACTTTGCTCAGAAAGCACAGCTCAGGGTAAGACATCCAGATGTGCCTTTGCTTATTATTCAAGTTGCATTTGCAGCACTATCACATGCAGGTCTACTCAGAAGCAAGCCCCATTAATTTCAGTGGGATGTAGACCCCAATCCTATATTTATTGGCCATCGTACACTTATTGGCCTGATGACCTAATGGAGGGGAAAGTCAAGGACCGGGCTGTGTGTATCGGACTTGCAGCTTTAGAAACTTATACCTACTGGGGGAGTGGAAGTATTCAAAGAACTGCTGCTTTCTTTTCCCATGAGAGGCAGGAATCTCAGCTGCAATGAAGGTTTTATTACCTTGAAGAAAGGTCTTGGTTCCTCTGCCACCTGTTATGGCTGGTGTGATGGAGAGGATACAAAACGGATGGATAATTAATTCTTTATTAGCTGGAAAGGAAGCCTCAGCCTTAAGTGCCGCCTTGGAAGATCTGAGGACATCTATTTTTAAATTCAGTCCCTCCTAGTATGTCCTAGAATCACCACAGTTGCCTAGATAGCGGAGAAATACATGCGGGATAAATAAAGGGACAAATTTTCACACCAAAAGGACACCAGGCACAGAATCCCACAAACATCTCTGTTGGGACACATGTGTGCACATGTGTGCATACGTACATGCACGTGACACTGCTTATTTTTTATACCCCCTTCCCATAAAATTGTACAATTACACCCACAACCAAGTTTTATTGTTATCCTGTCACCTTTTGCTTCCTCATCAAACCAAATCCCAACAGGTGGATACTCTACGTTAGTGGTTTTGGAGTGTTTCAGCTTGAGACCCCCCTTCTGACAACCTGTCCAGACCCTCCGGAAGTGATGCCATCACCCTATGCCATTATGCCAAGTGAAGGCAAGTGATGCCATGCCCCGAAGTGATATCAAGTAGAAAGTGACATCGCTGTGATGCCAGAGTTCCTCTATGTCTACTTGGAAGTAAATCCCATTGAGTTCTGTGAGACTAAGAGCAAAATCCAGAGTAACTACGGGGAGTCCTTGCACCGGTGTAAGAACAAGTTACTCTGGATTCCAATATGAATTTCCCATAGGTTTTCACTAGGTGGTGCAGTAACTACATGTGCATGTAAAGTCTCTTATGTGCTCCCACAGTTACTCTGGATTTGGGGGTAAGGCTACAATCCAGAGTAACTAGGAGACCTTTTATACAGAAGTAGTTAAGGTGCCACCTATGGGAAACCTATAGGAGATGCAAAGAGCAATCCAGAGTAAGTGCCTCTTAAGTCTTCCCGTAATTACTCTGGATTGTAGCCTTAGGCTGCAATCCTGCGAATACTTTCCTTAGAGTAGGTTCCATTGAAGACAATGGGACTTCAGAGTAGACAAGCTTAGGATTCTCGGGAAAGTAAGGACTGCAGCCTGGGTGCCGCATTCCAAGATGGTGGCACTCAGTGCCAGATTTCAAAATGGCAGTGCCCAACTTTTCATGACCCCCTTGAAATATACTGAAGGGGGTCCCGATCCCTCCTTTGAAAAGCAATTATCTATGCCTCATCAAAAAGAGTGGCAAGAGTGTGATGCAACAGATCTAAAGGTTGAGGCATTGTCTACCAGGCAGATCTCCCTCCCAAGTGCCACTGGAGTAACTGGGAGTGGGATGAAAGCTATGAGAATTTTTTTCCAGGGGCCTTTTGCCAGTGAACGCTCTGGTGGATTGTGTCCATGTTATGATAGGTGACGTGCCTTCATGTGCACAGGTGAATTGACAGTTGGAGCACCTGTTTCAAGCCCTAACCCAGCAATTTTCAACCTTTTAGATCTCATGGCATGCTGATCGGGTGCTAAAACGGTCAAGATACACCATCAATCTTTGGACAATTGACTTGGCACACCATGCTGCTCTCAATGACCCTATAGACAGTGTGCCGTCTCTCAATGATCCTATTATTAAAGGATACTTTTTAATTAAATGAATAAATTTGTGAAATTCCCTTGGCACATTTGTGGACCACACGCGGCACACCAGTGGTTGAAAATCACTGCCCTAACCTTTATCGGTTCAATGTGGAGATCTGCTTTTGTACTGGTTTGTGATCAGGAGTGTCAGAGATGGCTGAACGGATCTGAAGCACATCCCTGTGGAGGTTTCTGAAGTGTTTTATTTATTTTTAGACCTCTTCACTGGACCCAAGAGGGCATCAGGAGAGCCCATTATCTGATGGCTGAAATCTGGCCTAATGGCTACCTTGAATCCTCGCGGCCCAGCAAGAGGTTGGAGAGACTCTTAATATCCTGGCTGTTTGCTTAGGTACCATCTGCTGTCGAGCTGAAACCCTCGAAATGGCTGGAGCTCTGAAACTGGATGTGACCGGCATTTTTCCCTACCCCAAGCAGTTCGCTGCCTTTCTCCTGGTGGAGGAATAAGTCCCAAGACCCTCTAACCACCACCATCTTATGCCCCACCGATTTCAACTCCCAGCTTCCCGTTCCTGAAATGCCATTAATACACCCCACCTGCTAATCAACTGCTCACTAATCCTAACCAATTAACCCTACAATCCAGAGTAACTACCGGAGCACGTAAGAGACATTAGATGTACCTGTAGTTACTTCACTACCTAGTGAAAACCTATGGGAAATTCATATTGCAATCCAGAGCAAATTGTTCTTACACCGGAGCAAGGACTCCCTGTAGTTACTCTGCATGTCACCCTAAGGCTGACACAACTAACCCACTCCCTGTTCTCGTAGTGGCATAAAGAGGCCAGCACATCTTTGTGCATTAGCTAACCCCCACCCTTAGGAATGGTGCAGAGGTTTTTTGAAAACACTCCCTAGGCCAGGGCCAGACTTGTGCCAGGATGTATGTTGGTCAAAAGGGATTCAGATTTCAGATCAGTCTCTCTTTCTTGTGGTTTAAAACATTAATGTTGCTTTAGAGAGTGACATTTTCCATATACAAAAGGGATCCTCTTTGCAGAACAATCTAATCTATGCATTTCATAGAATCCTAGAATTGGAAGGGACCTACTAGGTCATCTAGTCCAACCCCCTCCTTGCAGCAGGAAATCCTCCTAGAATATCCCCAACAGGTGCTTGTGGAGCCTCTGCTTGAAGATCCCCAGTGAGGGAGAGTCCACCACCTCCCTTGGCAATCTGTTTCCACTGCCGAACCGCCCCCACCATCAGGAATGTTTTCCGGATATCCAACCAGAATCTCCTCTCTTGCAGTTTGTCCCCATCGGTTCTAGTTCTGCTTTCAGAAGCAGCTATGAACAAATGAGCCCCTTCCTCCCTACGACAGCCCTTCAGGTATCTGAAGAGGGCAATCATGTCTCCTCTCAGCCTCCTCTTCTCCAGGCTGAACATCCCAAGTTCCCCCAACCTTTCCTCATAGGGCTTCCCTTCCATCCCACTGATCATTCTTGTCGCTCTCCTCTGGACTTGCTCCAGCTTGGCTGCATCTTTCTTCAAGTGAGGTGCCCAGAACTGAACACAGTACTCAAGGTGAGGTCTCACCAATGCAGAATAAAGAGGAACTAGAACTTCTCACGACTTGGAAGCTCCAGACCTCTTAATGCAACCTAAAATGGCATTTGCCTTCTTTGCTCTAGTAGCCTGAAGCAAAAAACCTACACAATAAATCTGGATCAGGATAAACTAGAATCCTGGGCTGTAACAGAATGAACTTCAATAGGGAGAAGTGCAAGGTTCTACACTTAGGCAACAAAAACCAATAACACAGGTTTAAACTGGGGGATACTTGGCTTGGCAGCACAACATGTGAGTGGGATAAAATAATAATAATGTATTAAAAAATAATAACGTTGCCATCTGTTCTTGCAGGAAATGCCTGTTTCTTGCCGCGGTGTGTCCTTGGTTTGTTTACCGGGACTGAGGCACACAATGGAATACGAAATATATTTACTCAGAAGTAAGTCCCATTGTGTTCAATAATTACTCCCAGGAGTAAGTAAGTAAGTAAGTAAGTAACCACACAGGAAAGTGTGGTTAGGATTGCAGTCTAAGGTCTATTTATGAAGCAGTCTTTGAGTAAGCCAGAATATTTTCCACTGAGGTCAGTCAATGACATGTCATGTGGATCTCCCAGGAAAGAAGAATCTGCTTCACCCAATAGCACAGTGGAGCATCTACCAGTGCCATATCTAGGGCATCTGTTATCCATGACCCATATGTATTTAGCTGCCCCTATACCTCCCATACACCCCCAGCATGCAGCCTAACCGGGCTTCTGAAAAGGCATCCTCTTGACACCACTGTCTGGCTCCTTCAAAGGCAGTGTCACCTAGTGGGCTGAAGAAAGATAATACTGGGGAAGGGGCAGGGGCTGAAAGGGGAAAGTCCTCCCCCCACTTTTAGGAATGCATGAGACTCAATCTCGCTTATTTTTTAAGCATTTCAAAACCTGACAAATATCTAAAACCTGCAAGGATTAGTCACGGATTTACAAACAGGATTTGTATTGAGGTCCTCTCTGTCTCTGCCAGCAACTTTCATTCTTTTGATGGAGTGGCAACATATTTTTCCACCCCCACCCCCCACATTCTTTCCCTTCTCTTTTCTGTATATTTTTGTGGTATGGTAGGGAACGCTTTTAGAAAAAAAAATCCATTTACTTGAACATTCATATCTCTGAGAAGCAGGCTTGCAGGAAAGCTTTTAAATAGGAAATTGAAAGACTTCCCCTGCCCAGCATCTCTCAGCACCCCCCACCTTAATACTTACTGCTCTCACACTCTCATGCTGAATTTTCTGTTTAACTTGGGGTTGGGGGGGAGGAAACAGAGGGGGTGATAGTGACATCAAGTCAGTGGCATAATCTCCAGTTGAGGGTTTGCAAAGAAGGATCTTAATCCCCCCGAAGCACATCTCTAATCCCCTCCTCCTCTCCAATAATTTACTGTCTTTTTTGAAAAACACATCATGAAGAATGATCATTCAATCTCATCATATCCATTTATGTTCAAAGGATGCCTGATTGTTTACTCCTGCCGAAGAAAGGCAGGCTTTTGCCCCACCAAGTGATCTGATGCTGGGGCTTAGCATGGAATCTATCGGAGAAAAAATGCAGGCCCTTAGATAATGTGCAGAATATTTTTCCCTTGATGATCACTCACTACAAAGCTACAGGCCTGGGTCTGGTCAAGATCTGGAAGGGAGACTGCCTTGAATCATAGAAACAGTGTAGTCTGCATCTGGTCAAGTCCTGCATGGGATATTGCCTTGAACCACAGATAAAAGTGCAGCCTGGATCGGGTCAAGACCTGGAAGGGAGACTGCACTGAACCACAGATTCTATGCAGCCTGGGTCCGATCAAGATCTGGATGGGGTCTTAAACTTATAGTATACTGCAGCCTGGGTCTTGTCAAAACCTGAATGGGATACTGCCTTGAACCACAGATATAGTGCAACATGGGTCCGGTCAAGACCTGGATGGGAGACTGCCTTGAACCACAGATAAAGTGCAGGCTAGGTTGGATCAAGTCCTGGATGGGAGCCTGTCGTGAACCACAGATACAGTGCAGCCTGGGTCTGGTCAAGACCTGGATGGGAGACTGCCTTGAAAGATAGATACAGTGGAGCATGGGTCTGGTCAAGACTTGTGTGGGACACTGCCTTGAACCACGGTGCAACCTGAGTCCGATCAAGACATGGATGGGAGTCTTTCTTAAACCACAGATACAATGCAGGCTGGGTCTAGTCAAAACTTGGATGGGAGACTGCCTTGAACCACAGATACAGTACAGCCTGAACCACAGATAAAGTACAGGCTGGGTCAGGTCAAGTCTTGGATGGGAGCCTGTCTTGAACCACAGATATAGTGCAGCCTGGGTCTGATCAAAACCTGGATAGGAGACTGTCTTGAACCACAGATACAGTGCAGCCTGAATCACAGATAAAGTACAGGCTGGGTTGGGTCAAGTCCTGGATGGGAGCCTGTCTTGAGCCACAGATACAGCACAGTATATCCTTGGTATTTGCAGATCTGGCTTACCCTAGTTGAATTGGATACCCAGGAAAGGGAGAAGATTGTCCTCGAGTAGATGGCAGACAGCCATGCAGGGAGAAACAGGCTCAGAGCCAATATTATCTCTTTTGGCACATTTCCTTGTAAATAATTCAACCATCCCTAACTTCAGGGGTGCAGTTTCTTTCCATGCACAGGGCCTAATCCACCAGTGCGTGCGTGCTCCATTCCCAGTCATGTCCATGTAATGCTTGCACTTGAGGAGAACAGCAGGGAGGATGGCTAGTGCCTTTGGAGCATTTGAGTCTTGGGTTGTGAGTGTGTCTTTCCAAACATCTTTTCCAGTTGATGGAGTAAGAAAATAGTCAAGACAAGAAAGCAAAAAAAATCAAAGAGCAACGTAATCTCTGAAAAGTGATGGGCTTTGCAAATCCTGCTTTGAAATGGTAATTTGTTAACTACTTTTCAAGATAAAAATGCAATTAGCTCATTCTTTCATTCCCCCTTTCCCATGTGGAAAAATACATGCATCCCAGCATGACAGCCTTTCTCCAAAGTCAAATATCTGTGATCTCCGCTACAGTGGAGAATAGCCTGGACATGAGGCCATGGAGCTGAGCGAGGGCTTCCTCAACCCCATATTTGAGCAGGAGACGGAAAAACCCTATGCTTAGCAATATCATCAGCTACATTTTTATAGGATGCTGAATGGCTACAGGTTGGTAGGCAAGGAAGAGCTGCTTAGAAATGGTGCCATTCCATATCTTCTGCTCCAATGAAGGAGAACAGTCCCTATTCTGGTTTGCAGTCACTAATTTGTCCCTATTTAACCTTTGAGGGTTTTTTGAGAGTTTTTTTGCAGACTGTTAGCAAAAACAAGCAGGGACTGAAGTCTGCACCTTTTGAGTCCAATAAATGGAACTGGATGCTTTTGGAGTTTGTTGCAGAGCAACACAGTATAAGCAAGTCAAGTGTCTGCCCCAAAGGACTTACAGTCTAAGATTGCAATCCTAACCAATTTAGGGCCGCACAACGCACCTCTCTCTCCCTTCCTGCGGTGGTGTGTGGAGTCCAGCACATGTCTGTGCCTTGCATAGATGTCAAGGAGTGACACAGAACTGCTTTATGGCACTTTTGTGACACTTCCACACCAGCACGGGATGTGTGCCGGGACTTGTCGGGGTTAGGGTTACAACCAGAGACTGTATGTTCACAGGAAAGGGAGACGGGTGAGTTGTGCTGGCCTAAATTGGTTAGGATTGCACCCTGAGATAGACAGTGGCAAAACCTCAAGGAAAATTATTAAGCATTATTAAGAATTATTAAGCATCATATTTAAAACTGAATATCAACCAATGTGCCCCCATCTGATCCTTTCTGCACCTGTTGATCCAACAACCCACTTCACTGTTAACAATGTTAAATCACTTATCTCTGATCCTTTTTGAGATGTGGAGAATCACACTGCTGCCAGGATGCTAGGGATATTGTGGCTGCAATCCTAGACACTTTCCTGGGAGTAAGGCCCATTGAACACAATGGGGCTTACTTCTGAGTAGACATGGTTAGGATTGTGCTCACAGTCACTTCTAGCCTTATAGGGTTGGCATGGTTCCTTATAGGGTTGACACTGAACACATATATGGTTGACATAACAGATTGCCAAGGGAGGTGGTGGACTCTCCCTCACTGGGGATCTTCAAGCAGAGGTTCGATGAGCACCTGTCGGGGATGCTCTAGGAGGATTTCCTGCTACAGGCCGGGGCTTGGACTAGATGACCTACTAGATCCCTTCCAACTCTAGGATTCTATGATTCTATGACATGGAGCAGGCACATGATGGAGCCACAATTGTGCCTCTGACAGTGCAGAAACTAGCACACTAGAAGTGCAAAAGAGGACATCTCGGAATTGTAATGTGCGGAGCTGTCCTCAGTAACCTGTGGAAATGTTAGTATCCCTAGTAATTTGGAGAGAGAAAGTAAGAAAACGTGGGCATTTTATTGCCTGTGTATTCTTGATGCTCCAGCCCCACTGCAAACAATTACTCTGAATGTTCTTCTGCATTGCATTACCTTTGCAACCATTTCAGTGATTTGTCCTGCAGCCCTTAAAAGGTTAAAAGCAATAACTGCCAACTTGTTATAAAGTAACTTCATGTTATCTTTCCCTCCTCCCACCGCCCCTCAGGGTTGAAAGACTTGTTAATGAGCTCCTATTACACACATCAATGATCTTGAATTCAAAGCTGTGGATAGTTTTTCAGTGCCAGAAAAATATACAGTCTTTGAGCATGTGCTGAGTACTGACTGTATAGTCAGTTATATTCCCTGTTATATATATAGTCGGTTATAGATCCCTGGATAATCCCTGTATAGTTTCTTAACAAAACCAGCCACCACCCCTGGAATTCACTGCAAGAATTCAGGGCACCGAAATATGTGTTGTGGTCACGTCTGGAACATGTGCAGATTAAATTTATCTCACCAAAGTTAATTTTGTTAATCAAATATCACAGAGCAAAACATATCATTTAATTGCACTGGCAGGGGGGATGTTTCGTTCTAAACCCCCCAGTGAGAAAGCACTTGAGGCTGACCACAGTTGGAACAGGAGGGTGGACTCGATGAAGATGTAAATTAATAAGTATTGATTTGTTTAAGATTAAAGGACATTGTATTATGCTTTATTTTTTAAAAATTCAGTATGAAAATTCATACATGAGAGGGTTTAAAGGTCCACTTCCAGGTTTCTTGCTCCTTCACTGCACCCTCATTGCACCATTGCACCCATCATTGCACCTTTCATTGCAACATTGCAATATTATTTATATTATATTAGTGCCTCAATATCTGGATTTGATTCTGGGACTGAAAAATGGAATGTTTGCTTGTATGACTACCTATCTACAATAGCAGAAAAGCAGTTTTTAACCTGTGAGCTGCACTGGCCATTCGTGCTGCATCAGATCCGTTTAAACACACACCTACGACTATCTATGCACATGGGCGCACTCACATACCCCCACCATGAATCGTAACCCGTGATGGTCCCCTTCTCCAGAAATCTGTCCAAAACCTTCTCAATACCTTTAAGGGTTTGGACAGATTCCCGGAGGAGGGGACCATCACAGGTTACAAGCCATGATGGGTGTGTATGTGTGTGTGTGTGTGTGTGTGCACACGAGTGCGAGTGTGTTGGTGTGCATAAATATAGATGTGGGAAACCTCCAAATGCCAGATGCAGGGGAGGGCACAGACGCAGGAGACATGTGAGCTCCCCAAGGCATCTGGTGGTGATACAGGAAGCTGGACTAGATGGGCCTTTGGCCTGATCCAGTGGAGGCACTTCTTATGTTCATATCCAACATGGTTGGACCGGTATTTTATTCTGTTTCAATTTATAAATTCTACGCAAGTTTTTAGCTTTCCGAAATAGTGTTTCCAGCTGGTAAAGGAAAGGAATGGAAGGCAAGTCAGCACGCCAGAAGAAAAGTTCATATTTTACCCAATGCATATATTGAGGGTCATTACCCTTCCAATTCAGCTTCATCTGACGGCTACCCAGGAGGCTGCTTACTAAATTTATTGGATAGTATGTCAGTAGGCATTTGTCATGGTATGGCAGTCAGCTACATGGGCCAGAAAAAGCAAAACTGTGTCCCCGTTTCACTAGGCAAGGGGTCTCCAAACTTTTCAGCCAGAAGGCCACATCAATAGCTGATGTTGAGGGCCAGAAAAAATTTAAATATAAAATTTAATAAATACAAAACATACGGTTCACAAAACTCCGGGTGCTCCCTGCAAACCTAGGCCTGCACAACTCAGTGGTCTTTCTGTACAAATGGTGATATAGGGAGGCAAGCGCATGTCTGTGCACTGGCCTAACCCATCACCAGGAGTGGTGCAGGAAGTGACATATGTGCTTTTCTCCCCAGATCAGCACAGGACTTATGCCAGGGCTTAGGCTGGCCTAATTGGAAGTTAGAATTGCAGCCTAAAGGCACAATCCAGAGTAACTACAGGGAGTCCTTGCTCCCCCATAAGAACAATTTACTCTGGATTGCAATATGAATTTCCCATAGGTTTTCATTAGGTGGTGCCGTAACTACGTCAACATAAATGTCTCTTAAATGCTCCCGTAGTTACTCTTTGTAAGGTTAGTGCTTTGCATCCTCTTTATACCACTGTCTGAGAGCAGGAGGGGATTGCACTCTGCACATGTTTTAATGCACTCTTGCTTATTAGTGCTGTTCAAGTATGGCTTTTTAAAAGATGGCAACCAGTTCCTAAAGATTGCCCATCACCATGGCTCGCACAAAAGAGTGTGCTAACAAAATACACACAAACACAAGTGCAACTTTGATTTCTTGCTGTCTTTTACTCCCTCTATAGCATTGCCAAATAAAACTCAATTAAACTTCAAAACCGTTTCTGCTCTCCTGCCCCCCTCTTGTCCTTCTTTTCCTGCAGCAATTAGCATTGCTGTTCTTCGGATCCTCTGGGTTAATTTAATTTGTATCTTCCTGGGTAGGGAACCCATCAAGCGCAAAGAAACCGTTCAAAGAGGCACCTCGCCATTTCAGAACACGACATTCCGGCACATCTTTTTGAAAGCCTTTCTTAGGGAAAGGTAGCCTAGGTGGAATTAGAAGATCCCCGGTGCCCAAGAGGCAAGGAAGGAAAGTCTCAGGCCTTTAATTTTTTATCACCGCAAAGTGGCTTCGTGAGTAATGCAGGAGACACTCCAACACGCTAATTAAAAGTTTCCATATGTCCGGGCAATCTGAGATCTGGCGAAGGGGTGCGCGAGGGAAAAGGCGCACTAGTTCACTTGCCTCTGGGCCAGAACACATGGAGGCATTATTGAGCTGCGCACGAAGCGGAGAGTCTGAAGTCCTTGGACAGGAAGGAAAAAAAGGGGGAAAAGAAACCTGTCAATATTTATGAGGCCTTCGAACATCTCGCTAAATCAGTTTGGGGAGTTGAATCCCAGACAAATCCTGCTCTGATTTCATTTTAAATGGAGGCCCTTCTTGACGTATTCATATGGGGAATGCAGCGGGGATATATTACACACACACAAACGAACACACAAACAGAGAGAAAGAGAGAGATCCTCAGATTTGGGTTATGCCAGCATAAAAAGAATATCTGCTTGTAGTTGCTTTTATTGCGTGAATTTTATCATAATTGTTTTATCTTTATTATAATCTTGTATTGTTTTAGGGTGTTTTTAATTGCCGAATTTTATATGAAGGTTGATCATAATAGTGATAATATTGATTTTATGTTTGTCTATCATGCTTTGTCACCTGTAAAAGGAAGGTAAGATATCAGTCAGTCAGTCAGTCAGTCAGTCAATCAATCAATCAATCAATCAATCAATCAATCAATCAATCAAGTCTCCAAAGGAGGGGGCTGCTTCCATGTCATGCACAAAATTTAGTGCTTTGCACCCCTTTTAGTGCTATGCTGTTGGCAATAACGGCTGTTTAGGTGCTACCGGAGTTAAAACAAGAAAGATGCGCTGCGCTGCAGTACTGCTGCGGAGTTCCTCCTGGAACATACTTTGCCTGCTGGGGAACCAGAGTCTATCCACTTAATCAGGATCCTGGAACAAGAATTCAGGGCTAAAATACATATGCTCTCTCATCAGGAGTCATGTGTGAACCAGCTCGAAAAGAGAATTATTCCCTTATTAAGAGAGGAGAGGGAGGGAGGGAAAAGGCTGCATCAACCATGCGCTGTAAAACCTTGGATTGAGATGTACTTTGAGAGTGTTTTGCAAGACAAGCAAACATGTCTAATAAATTTTAACTTGATATACAAGCAAGGCAATATATGTCTTGATAAACAAGCAAAAAATGTGTCTTGATATGTCTTGATAAACAAGCAAAAAAATAGCCTGGCTGGGATAGGGCCAGTTTTACAATTCTGCCAGCAGCTCCTCAGCCTCTCTTGAGAGACTAGCCTATGCATGTCTACTCTGAAGTAAATCTATTACAGTCAATGGGGCTTATTCCTATGTAAGGGGGGCCATGGAAAGGAACCTGAGAGACCTACTCTACTCTAATTTTTGTCTACTCTAAAGTAAGCCCTATTGGTATCACTGAGGCTCACACCTGTGTTAGGGGGCAGCCTGGGAAACCTGAGACACTCAGAGCACAATCCTAACTATGTCTACTCAAAAGTAAGCCCCATTATGTTCAATGGCTCTTACTCCCAGGAAAGTGTCTTTAGGATTACAGCCTTAGGCTACAATCCAGAGTAACTATGGGACTTTTTACACCGACGTGGTTATGATGCCACCCATGAGAAACCTATGGGAAATGCATAAAGCAATCTAGAGTAAGCGCCTCTTATGTCTTCCCATAGTTATTGTGGATTGTAGGGTAAGTGTAGGTTAATTTGTTTTATTTTTCCTTATATTTTGTATTTTCTTTATTATTTTGTACTAGTGAAATATACCCGCGTTGCAGTAGTAAAATTCCCCCACTGCACAGCATCCCTCCATTGCACATTAAACCCCCATGTATATCAGCCTCCCTCCATGTGCATCAACCATCCCATCTATATCAACCCTTCCCATGCACATCAACCGTCCCCATGTGCATCACCCCCCTTGTGTACATCCCCCTATGCTCACCAACCCCCAATACGCACCCCCCGAATGCGCAACACCCCCATGAGCACCATCTCCCCCAGTGTACCCTCCCTCTCACTGGGCACCAAATTGGCTGGATATTGATCATACTTTAATATTAAGTATAGGACAAAAACATGTTGTATCTCTTTCACCCCCTTAAGGGTTAAAATTCTCAACATCAGTTCTTGGTGGATGCTTGCATCACAGAAGGAAGACCCTCCCCAAATTTCATGCTTCCAGGTCCAGGGGTTGGAGCACAGCGTCCCTCAGTCAGGGATCCTTCAATATAAAGTATAGGGAGGAAAACACATTGCGCCCCATTTCACCCCCTTCTGGAGGAATTTAAGAAATCCTGTTCTTAGTGGATGCCTCTGTCATGGAAGGACCATTCACTTCAAATGTCATGCTTGTAGGCCTGGTGGTTTTGGCTGGGTGTTTTTGAGTGAGTGAGAGAGTCAGTGAGTCAGTCAGTCCAAGAACTTGTCCTCCTTTTGGGGTTTGGGCATCTGGTCTCCCGACAGTGTGCCTTATCAATGGTCCAAAAAGTGGTGTGCCTTGACAATTTTAGCACCTTGTCAGTGTGCCATGGCAAGAAAGAGGTTGAAAATCAATAAAAGAGCCAATTCTAAGCTGGATGCAATCTTTTCCTGGGCACGTTCTGTGTGATGAGTTGTTATTGTAGGTTTTTTGTTTTAGGGTTTTTATTTCTTGCAGGTTCTATGTTAATTGGGTTTGCATTATTCTCCCTGCTGTTAACGTAATGCTGCTTATTCCCCTCTGTAATTTTCTGGAATGTTTTCCTATATATCTTTTGGTTTTTTAATATTATTCTCTACTTTGAGAACTTATTTAAGATGTAAAGCAGGTTGTAAATCCTCAAATAAATAATGTGACTTTGGAGACTTTTCCTTCTTATTAAAAGGAACAAGGTGATGGTCATGGTGACCGAACCACATATTAATTTGTGTTCTGCACATGGACACCCAATGCAGTGTATCCCCACAAGCCCTTCCCGGGAAGGGCAACCCATCCAGGACATAGGGTGAAAAAAGGGTTTCTCCCCCATCTGCAAATGGGGAGATTTGTTTTTCTCCATAAGACTAATGGGATTGAAGTCTTCCAATCTGAGAGCGGATGGGATTAAAAAGAAAGCATGCTGGTGAAACCCCACTTTATCCATTTGGCCCTTCAAGAATTAGTGAAACCCCTCAATGTTACCACTTGCAAATGGGGCAGCGAATCCTGGGAATCTATTTCAGACGGACTAAATATACATTTCTTTCAGGAAAATTAAGGTGAAGTGAAGTGGAGCCCTTTGGAGAAAAAAAGCTGTATTAGTGGTGATCGTGCAATATTAGTGGTGATTAAAGGTAAAGGTGTCCCTTGCAGGTTGCCATGCTAGTTGTGACTTCCTCTAGGACAGTGGTTCTCAATCTTCCTAATGCCGTGACCCCTTTATAAGTTCCTCATGTTGTGGGGACCCCCAACCATAAAATTATTTTCGTTGCTACTTTATAACTGTAATTTTGCTACTGTTATGAATCGTAATGTAAATATCTGATATGCAGGATGTATTTTCATGGTTACAAATGAAATGTGTCTTCTATGCACACATTGAACACAATGGGATTTATTTCACAGTAGGCATGCATAGGATTGGGCCCTGAGGCTGCAATCCTATCCACATTTACATGGGAGTAAAGGCCATCCTGACTATAATGGGGTTTATTTCAGAGTAGGCATGGATAGGATTGGGCCCTGAGGCTGTCAGTCAGCCCCAGTGCGCGCGCAGCTACAGCCAGAGGTCTGGCAAGCCTGACCTGGCCCCCTGCACCAGGGGTCTTTTGGCGACCCCCAGGAAAGCTCTAGGCGACCCCCAAAGGGGTCCCGACCCCCACTTTGAGAAACGCTGCTCTAGGGAGTGGTGCTCATCCCCGTTTCAAGTGCCATCGAGCCAGCATTGTCCAAAAACACCTCCATGGACACGTGGCCTGCATGCACACAGAATGCTATTACCTTCCCACCAAGGTGGTACCTATTTATATACTTGTGTTTCCATGTTTTCAAATTGCTAGGTTGGCAGCAGCTGGGGTAAGGATGGGAGCTCAGCCCATCTTGCAGTTCTCGGGTCTTAAACCGCTGACCTACCAATCTACAGATGGGCAGGCACAGCGCTTTTAACCTCTAAGCCACTGCAGCCCAATTAGTTGTGATCAATAAGGAGTGCCAGCCATGCTCTTAATTTCATTGTCTCCACCATCGAAACATTTCTGCTACTGGTGGGTACACATTTTTATCATAGTTCCTTCTGTCCCTGCCCAGAAAGGGCACATCGCTACCAGCTGTTACCCTCACTTGTGATGTGCCACTTTTGCAGTCTGGAAAAACTCACCCGATGTGGGACATTGGTTGAAACCTACAAAATTCTTCTTGCAGGGGATGGATAAAACGGATAGAGGGGTACTGTTTTTCTCTCTTGCACAACATCAGAACCAGGGGACAGCCCTCAGATTGAGCACAATCCTTACCATGTCTACTCAAAAGTAAGCTCAATTGAGTTCAATGGTTCTTACTCCCAGGAAAATGTCTTTAGGATTGCAGCCTTAGTGTAGGGAGAGAGAGGACAGGCAAAAAAAAAAATATTTCTTCATCCAGGGTGTGATGCTTGTTTTCATGCCTCCTCGTGCCCAGATAGCATAAAAGTGTGATTCAAACAACTAGCAATAATTGGCAGCCAGAATACGTTGAAAAACTGGCAGTTGGCGAGAGTTGGCAGCCAGACATCAATGTGGAATTCCTGGCTCTCAAAATACATGGCAATGGAACATTAACATCTGCTGGAGCATAGGTCCATTCATTTGCCATATGCTAATTAAATAAATTTCTTCATCCAGCATGTAGTTAATCTGTGGGACTCCTTGCCACAGGATCTGATGACGTTATCTAGCCTCAAAGATACAATTTCTGGAGGAAAAGTCTATTAAAGATAAGCCATGATGGGCATATGCAACCTCCCAGTTTTAAAAGCATGTTACCGCATAGAGCCAGATGTAAAGAAGGGCAGTGTTTCGTGTTGGTGCTCCCAGGTCACCTTATGGGCCACTCTGAACTATAGGAATCTGATGTCCTTAGGCCTGATCCGGCAGAGCTTTTCTTATGTTTCTTGATTCTGTCTTTCATTTTCCCCTAACCCAATCAATCAGTCAATCAATCAATCTATCTATCTATCTATCTATCTATCTATCTATCTATCTATCTATCTATCTATCTATCTATCTATCTATCTATCTATCTATCTATCTATCTATCTATCGTATTTATATACCGCTTTTCAACTGAAGTTCACATAGCGGTTTACAAGAAAATGAAAAAAATTAATAGCTAATGAATAGCTAATGGGTCCCTGTCCCCAAAGGGCTCACAATCTAAAATGCAAAAGAACACCAGCAGAAGCCACTAGAACAGACATTGCTGGGGTGTGGAGGGCCCGTTACTCTCCCCCTGCTAAAGAAAAGAGGAGCACCCACTTGAAAGAGTGTCTCTTGCCCAGTAATTTAAAATCAGGGCAGAAGCACAAATTTGGCTACAATCCAGAGTAACTACGGGACCTTTTACACCAACATAGTAATGGTGCATCTTATGGGAAACATATGGGAAATGCACAGAGCAATCCAGAGTAAGTGCCTCTTACATCTTCCTGTAGTTGCTCTGGATTGTAGGGAAAGTAATGTTAACCCGTCTTCACTCCCCAGTGCCGTAATTTTTAATATTTTTTCACGGTCATGTTAAAATTTTCAAGACACACCACCAGTTTCTGACCATTCTCAAGGCACAGCAGGGTGCTGGGAGGGGGCTCAAATCCCCCAATAAATGACTGTCCCCAATGTCCTGTGGCACACTTGCAGACCATCCATGCACACCAGTGTGCCATCTCAAGTGTCTTTGGTTGGAGTGGAAGGAATATTTTTAGAGGTGTAAACTCTTCATCCCAGAGTTTAGTGGAGCAAACTCTTTTTGCGAAGCAAACTCTTCATCCCAGTTTTCTGGAGATGGTTGAGAACCAGCTTAAAGAGAGAGGCTGATCTCGACACCATCTTTAGGACTTCTCCGCTACCCGGATTCCAGAGCACGCCAAGCTCTTCCAAATGTTCCCAGCTGCACCAGGTTGATCAGCTTAGGATATAATGTTGAAGCTAATGAAAAACAGCTGCTCATTAGCCAGGAGGAAACCGTGTCGAATGTTTAGAGATATAATTATTTTCACTGTTCTCGTCCCTTCCACCATTATAAGCAAATTATATTATTATCAAATCATGTTCGATGCCATCTCGGATTGCACATTTTTAAAATGAATGTGGTTCATTAACAACATGATGAATATTTAAGCAGGTTCATGGGGCATAATGAACTGCCTTTAATTTTTTTTTAAGCAGAAAAACCCCCGATAAATGTGTTAATATTTCACATGCAAATATCGCAATTAGGAGAGCGGCAATCTCTGCCCTGTTTCCCAGCTTTTCTGGGATTCTTCTTTTGCTTTGAATGCTGGTTGCAGAGCTTGAGGGTCTAATTCTGGAGGTGACCAGCTACTTTGCAATTTTTACGCCAAATGCATGGTTCCTGTAACAAATTGGCTACCTAAATAGTTGTCTAGAACTTCAAGGTATGTGACCGTTGCACACTTTTCGGATGCAAAATAAATTTATGCTCAAAATGATTCCAAACTGTTTGATCAAAGAACTGTGTAATATAGATTTAAAAAAAATCAGACCACACAAAAAAAAATTGTTCTAACTTATCAAAATCACAGTGGGTTCCAAGTTTCAATTGCCTGTTAGAAATAACAGCACAATCCTATGCATGTTCAGAGAGTTCCCTGTACCCACAAATCCCATATCTACAGATCCATGGATCAAATCAGCCCTCTGCATGTGCCTCCCATGCTTTCCCCTCCAGAGGTGAGGGAACGTCCACCCCCTTTGCCTCCAAAGGGTAGGGACGTTCACTTGTATTCATGGTTTCACTTAACCACAGGGAGTCCCAGAATAGTTCCCCCACAAATATGGGGCATGCCTGTATTTTCTACTCACTGATTATATATATATATATATATATATATATATATATATATATATATATATATATATATATATATATATATATATATATATATATATATATATATATATATATATATATGCAGTGAGAATAGCCCATTGAATGTGAGTGGCTGGCTGGAGCTGTCCTGTATCCCCAGGTTAGTGGACTGCCATAGTTGTGCCATATCCTAAGGTTGAGAGACGGGGTTACTGTTAGGCTGGCCAAGGACTCAAAATTTTTGCTAACATTTCCATTTTTACTCTGGCTTGTCATGGACCCCTAGGGGTCTACTCAGATTTATTCCTACTTCTGAGGTGGGATAACTCTGAGGAGCTGGAAGATGGCATGTCTATCCTGGAAAGAGGCTCTGGATATAGCCTAAGTGCACTGTTCTAAGCCATGCTGAACATGTCCTCATCTTGCCTCTCCAGAACTGCCTTGACTGGCACAGGTAGGCCAGCCCAGGTCCATCTATCTTGGGCCAGCCTATATTGACTTATTCTGGCCCATCTTGGAATTGGGCCACCCCAGTGATAGACAGGGTAGCCCAAGTGCACTTCAGGATTGTAGCCACAGGTCCAGTTTATTTCAGTGGAAAAGATTTACACACATGCTTGACTACTTGAAATCAATGACACTTAAAAGAGCTTAACTTTGGCTAGATCATTGCCCTCAAGTGGTTATTGTTTTGTTATTTACACAATAAATTAAACCCAATATCTACTAGTTATGCAAGCCAAAGGCATAAACCACATTTGCTACTAGATCTGATTCTAAGATCTACACAAGGTAGCAACAGTGACCCTTCTTACAAAATGCTCCTTTCGATGTAATTCAATGTAATTTCCAAGATGTGGCCTTTAATCCTCGCTGTGAATCCAATCCCTGGGCTATCTTTGCCTGCCATTAATGGGAGACTGCTATTTGCCTGCAATTAATTAGTGCCTTTAATTACAAAGGTAAAAAGGATGCGTCTTGCAGTGGCATAGCTAAAGGGGCTGCAAAGTTTTGCGAAACATTTCAGTGCACCTCTCTTTCCCCTTTGGAGCCATTCCAGGTACTGGGAGCAAAATATAGGTGCTACATAGGTGGCAAAACATAGGAGCCATCACCATGCTCCTGGGAGCATGGATTTTATGCTCCAGGAGCGTAGCTGTGGAGCTCTGATATGTAGTTTACAGGTTAACATAAGAAATAACAGTTCCTAGGATCCAACATGCAGCAGAAGGGTATTGAGTCCTACCTCTAACAGGACCTTTCTGATGTTGACCCAGAAGTGGGAAAGAAGAAGCAGAGACGCTTATAGGGACTTCTGGGTGAAGATCCGGGGCAGTGTTTTAACCTGTTGTACTAAAATGTCACCAGAGGTGTAATGGGTCAAAAATGTATTGGAATAGATCATGCTGTGGTATATTCTAACATAGGCTAGAATGTTTCCAAGCCCAATTTCACATCAAGCTGTGTGTTTGAGCATCCTTGTAGCTTAATCCTATAAGGGCTATGTCACAAAGAGTTGTTCATTGACATATTTTATACACTGCCTTTTTTCTAAAGAACTCAAGGAGTATATAGGAAGAGACCCACATGATGTTCTGTAGATCTGGCACCAGAGATCTAACCCAATTTGGTTTCATGCCAACAATATTTTTGCTCCATTCACCTGCACAAAATAGCCCTCTTGCAAAAAGGATATGGGACAATTGTTCACGTGGTGGTAGAAAACAATGTACATGGCTGCAATCCTAAAGACACTTTCCTCGGAGTAAGACCCATTGATCACAATGGAGCTTACTTTTGAATAGACATGGTTAGGAGTGTGTATCTCCATTCAAGTGCAAAAGTGGAGGATCTCACCAAGTTTAGTCCACTAAAAACTGCACCCCAAGTAACAACAGTCTGGAACTGAGGTTTAAAATATGTGCCACAACTTTGGAGATACCTATTTCTCTAAGTACTGGGATGCCAAAAAGGTGTCTCAGCTGGTGCCCTGGAAATCAGGGGGTTAGGATGCCATTCAAGTAATACCTAGGCTGCAGTCCTAAAGACACTTTCCTGGGAGTAAGACCCATTGACAATGGGGCTTATTTTTGAATAGACGTGGTTGGGATTGCAGCCTTAATCAATTCTTGGGAGGAACTCAGGGTCTTGCACATCCTTTAAAACAGTGAAAGGTTTCCTGCCGGGAAGATTAAGTGCTGTAGTGCGTCTGCCACATTGAGCTCCCAGGAAGCTCTCTCTGAAGTTGACACAAATGGGTTTCTTGTCTAGATTAGCCAGATCAAAGCAAGTTCTATTATTTTGTTTCTGATGGGAAGAAGCACCTCTTCCACTCACTCAGTTGGAAACTGACCAGGCAATGCTTGTGATCTAGACCCACAATATTCTCTGTACGTTTCCTGAGAAGATCAAAAGTGAGGAAGAGCCGCGTAGAAAAAATGGAGTCGTGGATGGAGAGGAATGTGTCTGGCTCAAATCTGGCTTGGGTTGGGCAGCTCTGAGTTGAATCCAAGTCAGAGGTTGGACTCTGACTTGATCGTGGACATCAGACATCAAGGACAATGGCCATCAAGGACATCAAGGACAATGAGGGTCTAGCTCCTCATCAAGGCCATCAGAAGGTCCAACTCCTGAGTCTTCAGTACCAATGGCTGGGGTAGTACCCAATGTTCTATCAGTCATCTTCAACCACTGTGTCATAGGGTAATATGTTGTGGTAGTACCCAATGTGCCGTTCGATCAGTGATTTCAACCACTGTCCCATAAGACATTGGTGTGTCACAGATGGTCTGAAGGTGTGCCTTGAGAGTTTGGGGAGATCATTTATTGGGCAGAGCCACTGGGGGATCTGGGCCCCCTACCAGCAGCATGGTGTGCCTTGTCAAAGGTAAAAAATAAGCAGTGGTGTGTCTTGATTGTTTTAGCACCTTGTCAGTGTGCCAAGAGGTTGAAAATCGGTGCATTAGATCAGTGGTCTTCAGCCATTTCAGCCTGGGACCTCCTTTCAATCTTTGGAATCTGCCCAGGACCCCCTGTCAAACTTGCTACCCCCAATCCGGAACATAAGACTAAAAAGAGGACTTATCCTGGGAAAAGAGGATACATGGTCACTCTGCACCCAAGTCCCCATACTCTCTCCCACCCTACTGTCCCCAACCTCACTGGTCCTCTTTTACCCCCAACTTCCCCCAAGTTCCCAGACTCTCTCACATCCCACTGCCCCCAACCTCCACATGCGCTCTCAAACACACACACACACACACACACACACACACACACACGCACACACACACACACCTTTCATCCCATGCACTCATTCACACACACAAAACACACATACCCACCCCATGCACTCACACACACGTGAATACGCACACAACCCATGCACTCTCACACACACATACACATTCATACACATACACACACATACATATGCATGCACATACACACACACAACCCATGCTCCTGGGAGAAGGCGGACGTAGAAAGCACTTGTCAGGGCTGAGGCGGTGCCTGCAGCGAGGCCCTTGTGGAGCGATGGGGAGGTTGGCTATACCCCTCCCCAAGCCTAGCTGCCCCCTTCTTTCTGAGAGCAGCCCCCCTCAAAATGTAGGCCACCCAAGGAAAGTGTAGAAGATAACAAAATAAAAACTCAAAACCCTTGTGTATATTGCTTTCATGTATTAATTTAAACACTATATTACTGAATCTTTCATTTAAAATTATTACATATACAATTTATTACATATAATTTATTAATTCCAAGCAGGCTATAGGCTGCCTGCTCATAAGGAAAAGGAGGACAATAAAGATTTTTTTCCGAGGATGCTGGGATAAAGTGAGGATGTGTCCTGGAGAAAGAGGACAGCCTTAAACACCCATCCAGCCCCCAAAAACATTAAAACCCAAGGGATAAGGACAGGAAATTAGGCTTGGAGAGATGGGAAGAGGAGTTTGGACTGTTTTTAATAAATTATTTTTTTCTAAATTCACATTACCAGTAGAGCCAGTTTCTCTAATAGTCAGGGTTGTGGGGTGCCTTCTGGAACACTTTTCAGTTCCTGGTGCCTGGGATCAGGTCCATGCTGGAAACCTTGCACCCCCTGGACTGACCTTCCACACCATCCAAAGTGTTTGCTTACTCACAAGTAAACACGTCTGTGTAGTGAGGAGAGAACTTCCTTCTGGGGTGATTTGGGGGGCTGGACTCATTGGATCAGGTCCCTGCTGGTGTCCTTGGATTGCTCTCAGCCTGCCCTCTCCACTGGACTATGGCACATTTGCCGACTCGCCAGTAAAGCCGCGATATAAATTACTTTCATTTTCCCATGCATTTTCTATGGATATTTTTGCTTTTCAGTTTTTTGGCCGTAACTTTTGATAGGAAGGAGCTATTTCAAAATGAATTGCTGCATCGGATTCAGCTCTTCAAGATGAATCCAAGACATATGTCATGATGGGGTAGGGCGCACCATCGTGAAGTTGAATTTTTGGGGTTCTCCAGGACCAAGATGGTGGTCCCTCAGCCTTTGTGACCACCCCCCCCATGGGGGTTCTGCGACTCCCACTTTGAAGACCACTGCATTATATGGTGGGCAGGAGGTGCCATTAGAAGTGTAAGGCTTTTTCCAGAAACCCTGGCAATTTGCTCAGCTCAAAATGAGATTTGCATTGATGCCCAGTGGCATCACTAGGTTTTGTGTCACCTGATGTGGAAGGCCAGAACATCACAACCATGATGCGCATGAGGAATGCCCAGCTCTGGTGTTGCACCATTGTTCCTCCCCTTCTCTTTTTTGGCTATAATATTTTATAGAATGAAGATATTTCAGTGTGGTTTGTTTCATTTCATTCCTCATGTATAACAAAATGGATTTATTAAAATAAAATACCAAGATTATAAACTGAGAGCTAGGAGGGGGCAAGGAAGAAGCGGAAGGGAGGGTGTTCCAGGATGGGCAGTGGGTGGTGGGGAGGGAGGAGAGTAAGGAGACAAGCCATGGTCCGACAATTATGGATTGGATCCTGGCTCCAATCTGAAGGCAGGTGAGAGTGGCAAATGGTTACTCAGGTCTCCGCAGACTTGCGCAGCCTCCAGAGGTGTTGCAAGACTGAGTAGACCCATAGAAGCTGCTGCAGCCTTATGTTGGGGAAGGGGAGAAACCGCTTCTCCCCAGGGTAGCACAGTAGTAGTAGTAGTAGTAGTAGCAGTAGTAGCAGTAGTAGTAGTGGATACAGCACAGACACACCAGTCATCTTGTTTCCAGTGCAAGTGAGGATTGCACTGCTCTTCAAGTACACAGCAATCCTAACTTAGGCCAGAGAGTTATGGCAGCCTAAAGTAGGCATATCCAGAGATGACACATATCCAGAGATGACACTTTGTTAAATCCACAGGGGTAGGATGTCCCTAGTCTGGCTTAACTGCTGTTGAGGACCAAGTCATTGGCACCTGGGGAGGGCTTGCTCCTGAGGAGACCCATCTCAGATCACACTGAGCAAGGAACAACTGTGGTCCCTGCCATAAGAGGAAGCCCAGGAGTCAGACCTTGGCAACCAGTCACAGCTACAGCATGATGGAAAGAAAGGGCATGGCTGTCTGGGGGAGCAGATACCAGAAGTGCCAAAGGAAATGGGCATCACCCCCCTCAATGTAGGGCACCCAAAATAAATGGGGGACCAATGCAAAGCTGGGAACACCCACATCCATGTTTGGCATATGGTACAGGGAAACACAAACGTCCCTGTAGCGTAGGGTGGGTGCAAGAGTGGCTGCTGTAGTGGCATGTTGGAGTTGGGCTATATCCTGAGTTCAACAGGCAGGAGTGGTGCTAAGGACGGCCTAGGACTTAAAATTTTTGTCATCGCTTCCACGTTTACCTTTGCTTTACATGGGCCCCTACGTGGATACTCTAACTTGCGCCTGCTCCTAAGGTGTCACAAGTTGCAGGAGCTGTAAGGGGGCATGTCTGCCCTGGAAAAGGGGTCTGGATATGGCTTAACTGTGCTGTTCTAGGCCATGCTCCAACATGCTCCCAACACACCCCTACTGCACTGCCTGGGCTAACACTGCTAGGCTGGTGCAGGTCCATCTGTCACTCTGCCAGAACAATGTCTTCTTGGTGGACATGGCCCAGGCCCTTTTCTGGTGCAGCTAGGCTGGCCTATCTGACATTGCACCAGTACAGTGCCAGATAGGCTGGCGCATGTGCACTTCAGGATTGCAGCTTTACGTAGGGTGCAATCCTAAGCATATTTACTCAGACGTGAGTCCATTCTGTTCTATGGGACTTAGAGCACAATCCTAACCATGTGTACTCAAAAGTAAGCCACACCGTGTTGAATGGGTCTTACTCCCAGGAAAGTGTCTTTAGGATTGTATCCTTATTCTCAGGAAAGTATATTTAGGATTGCAGCCTTACTTACTTTACCTAGGTCTAACTCATTGGTCTTCCCATTCGTATGGTGATGTAGGGAGTTCCCAGGAGTGACTCAGGAGTATCTTATGGCTTTTGTGACGCACCAGGTCAGCATAGGACTGGGTCTTAGGCCAGCCTAACTGGATGTTAGAATTGCAGCCAAACCTACTTGTTTACTAAGTTATGGTGCAATCCTAACCTAGGCCAGCACAACTCATTGGTCTTCCCATTCCTGTGGTGATGCAGGGAAGTAAGTGCTTGTCTGTGCACTTGCCTAAACCTCCCCCAAGAGTGGCACAGAAGTGTCTTATGGCACTATTGTGATACCCCCGGGTCAGCACATGCTGGGACTTAGGCCAGCCTTACTGGAGATTAGGATTGAGTCGTACTTGTGTTCATGTTCCAGTCTGATCAAGAACCCCAAACACAGTAGAAGCAGGCTTGGTACTTTAATTCCAGTAGCATTAGAAAGCCACATAAAACATAAGCCAGAAACAGGAATAAGAATTCCAGAGACGAGATCAACTAGTCCCCAAAGAACAAGAAAAAAGAACAAATGAATACTAAATAATACCAATAAAGCGTTCTAAACACCACTATTAAATTCATAATGAAAATCATAAAAGCAAACATTGCACAAGATTTAGCCAGATGTAATAACTGTGAAAAATGGATGGTTTGCTGCTGGTATAAAGGTGGAGCACCAGGTCCTAGGAGCACCAGGAACAGGGAGTAAGTCCAGGGATGGGAGCTAATAGGGGTGCAAAGCACTACATTTTTCAAGGAGCATCATCAAATGGACAAAGGGCTCCTCCAAAGAGTGTATGCTTTATAGGCTCAGAATGGCTTTGAAGGGAAGGGGCCGCTTGCATGCTGCGTTGGGGCTCCCTGAAAAAAGTAGTGCTTTGCACCCCATCTAGCTACACCACTGAGTAAGTTGCCCTATTTCAAAGTTGCTTTAGACCAGTGATTTTCAACCACCCTGGTGTGCCGCGGATAGTCCTCAGGTGTGCCACGGGATTTTGGGAAAAGTCATTTTTTGGTAGGAAAATTAGGGGATTTGAATAGCCTGGTGCGCCTTGTCAATGGTACAAACAACGGATGATGTGCCTTGACAATTTTAGTGCCTTGTTGGTGGGCCATGAGATGAAAAAGGTTGAAAATCACTGCTTTAGGGTCTAATAAACACTGTATCTGGAAACGCTTGTGATGGGGAGAGCGTCCCCAAACCAGGAGATGCAGTCTTCATTGATAAGGGATCCCTTGTGGTTCCATGCACCACCGGTGTTCCCAGATCATGCGCCTCCAGTGTTCCTGCAGAGAATCCACCTGATGTAATGACAGTTTGCTAGTGATTCTTCCCTTTTAAAGAATGAATATTTACATCAGATTTTTATCTCCACCTTTGCCCTTTCTACAAATGCACTCTGTTGGTGCCGCTCAGTTCTTCTCCCCGGAGTGTTTACCTACCCTTTAATTGGTATTTTCATCTGAAAAGACAAGCGCTGCGAAAGAAGACCTTGAAATGGCTGGTTGCTCTCCCTCCAGAGCCTTGTACGTCTCCCCTCCCGTGTTCACCTGCTGCCCCTGGAAAGCAATCAAAACCTCCATACACAGAGTTAACTAGATGCTGCCAGCTTTGTTGACCTTGTTTGTTGGAAATTAAAAGAGAGGCCAACACTCAGCTGAACCAAATCATCTAAAGCGGAGAGGCAGAAAAAAAGAGCTAAAGAAACCATGAAAAAGCAAAGTGTATGAGGTCCTCTTTCCTTGGGTCTGAGAAGAAGAGAAGATAAATGTTATATTTATTTATTTTTCAGATTTTAGGCTTCCCTTCCTCCAAGAACTCAGGGTGGAGTACGGTACGTGGTTCCTGCTCCCTTTTCTGCTATCTTTCCAATAACCCACTAATTTTCTTTTTTTCATTTTCTTTGCAAACCGCTTTGTGAACATTTACTTGAAAAGTGGTATATAAATATTGTAGATAGATAGATGATTGGATAGCTGGATTAGATGGATGGATGGAATAGATAGAAAGATATGGATGGATGGAACAGATAGAATAGATAGATATGGATGGATGGAATAGATGGATAGATAGATAGATAGATGGAACAGACAGACTGACAGATGGATAAATATGGACGGATGGATGGATAGACAGACGGACGGACGGACGAATGGACGGACAGACGGACGGATGGACGGATGCCAATGGGCCAAGAGAGAATTACTGGGCAAAGATGGATAGATACATAGAGAGATAGAGAGATAGAGATGGATGTGAGGGCAATCTGGCTGCGACATCTGCCACCCCATTGATTGCCAGGGTTGTATCATACATAAAATCATACATATGCCAGGATTCGGCGGATCTGGCTGGCTAGGCGGATGTCCCCTTCCTCCCTCACTGCTCCATGTGCGTCCCTCCCGAAGCTGTGCACTCAGTGGAAGAGGATGATCATCCCAGATAGAAGGAGTGTACCGGTCTTTGGTCAAGAGAGATAGATAGATAGATAGATAGATAGATAGATAGATAGATAGATAGATAGATAGATAGATAGATAGATAGATGGAACAGACTGACAGATAGATAGATAGAGAGACGGACAGACAGACACAGACAGATGGACTTATGGACGGACAGGTGGGCAGGCGGACGGTCGGGCGGAAGGCTGGCCAAGGGAGACTTACTGGCCCAAGGTCATGCAGGAAGCTTCATGGCTGAGTTAGGATTTGAACCTTGTTTTCTTGCCATACAGTATATGGCAATATATACAGTATATATACAGTATATAGCTGAAGAATTGTGGGGATAAAAAGGGAAGCTATTGGAAGTAGTGTGCCACTCTGTCAAAATATTTGTCTGTTTGAAAGATTTCTACCCACCTTTCCATTGCCAATGCAAACATCCCAGCGGTTTACAAAGCTTTCGTTCCTACCCTCCTGCTATCATCACAACAACCCTGTGAAGTAGATAAGGCTGTGAGTGACTGGGTTCACCCAGGAACCTTCATGGCCAATGAAGGATTTGAACCCAGATCTTCTAGATCTCAGTCCAACTACCTAACCACAAAAGAACAACCCTTTGTACTGCTATATACTGCACTTGTTCTTTCTGTAAAAGATGTTGCAGGTTCATGCGGGTGCAATTCTTCATGAAATGGGATTAATTTAATCTGAATTGGTCTTGATATTGCACACTGCTTTCAGGACTGTTAAGTACTATATTTTTAGAGTAACTTTTAGAGTAACTTTCATCCAAGGAGCTTAAAACAACATATATAATTGTCTGCCTTCCTTTTCCCCACACTAGGTCCATGAGGTGTGTTGGTCTAAGACTCAGGGGTCTCCAAAGTTTTTGGCAGGAGGGCCACATCATCCCTCTGACACTGTGTGAGGGCCAGAAAACTTATTTACATTTCAAATCTGAATACATTTACATAAATTTACATAGTGCATTGGAATGTACCTTGCCGAGATCTTGCCGGGGCCCACATTGAGGCTTGCTGAGGGCCGCATCTGGCCCCTGGGCCAGGGTTTGGAGACCCCTGGTCTAAGTCATTGACAAACATAAGACATATAGTCCTAGACACAATTTATTTGCCCCTGTTATAATTAGGTTTCCTAGTGAAATATTTGGGCAATCTCGTATTTTGTAATTCCAGGTCCAACCTTGTTACATAGATTTCTTATATAAGAATTTGATTCAACACATATGGCCAGTGTAAATCACAGTTTTAGAAACTGCTTTTCTATGGTTGTAGAGAGGAGTCATGCAAGGAATCCTTCCATTCAAAAGCAGGAGAGCCTTTGCATTTCTAAGTGCTGCCTGCCTGTCTACAACAGTAACAAAAGCTGTTTTTACACCATTGTAAAAAGGCACACTTTTTATTTTTTTTTTCTAAACTTCTTTTATTTTACACATTTTTCATACTATCAGTGGGGAGTCCCAGAATCAAACCCCTGTAGATATTGAGGCATGACCTTACTCTATTAGGAGAAAAGGAGGAGCAAGAAACCTGGAAGTGGATCTTTAAATATATTTTTATACTGATTTTTGTCCACTGATTGATTTTTTTTAATCCACAGGAGGTTCCAGATTGGAGATTTGCATCTTTTATAGCTACTACGTTTCTATGTGAGAAGAAAGTTTCTTATCTCTGGCCACTTTATGTTTAATAATGTTACTTTCTGCGAATAAATAATGGCACTTCTGGCCCGGACATGCACTAGGAATGTTATTTGGTCCACTAAAACAAGTTTGATAATTCTGGCCCAAGTGGTGATTTGAACCCAGCTCTCTCAACAACTAGTCCAACACTTTTCAGTATCCTGACCTGGTTCTCAGCAAAGGAAAAAAAAAACTGCTCTCATTAATGCACTAGCAGAATAGGAATGAAGCTTGCAAAGTGATGCACACTTCTGGGTTTGGCAAATATTTATTTATTGATGAGCTGCTTTCTCCAAATGAGCACAAAAGGTGTTAAACCAAAATTAAAAGAGATTAAAATCCGCAATAAAACAAGGAAAAAATGAAACTCAAGAACAATAACAAGCATTAAAAGAACCCTAATGAGTGCAGCATGAAACAGAACAGTGGCACACATAGAAAAAACAGCAAGAAAAGTCAGCATACAATCAATTCAATAGGTTAAAAAACCTGTTGTGCAGCTAAAATAAAATCATTTTAACATTCTTGTGGAAGGCAACCAAAAGAGGAGCTAGGGAGACCACTGTTTAATGTGCCTCTGCTAGGTCTGTACCTCTCACCATTTTGCTGCCTGTCCTTCCCCCATCAGTCCCTAAAATGATCCTTATTTGGAGGCATGGACTAGACCACCCATGGAAGCGCAAATAATGTGGTTGACGGCTTGTCTCGTGGTGTTTTGGTGGATCGGAGTGAACAGTTTCCACCAGGCAGTAGAGAAGATGAAACGTTGTCATCTGCAAATGAACTTCATCAATGGGGCTTCCAAGGATACTTACAGGACAATCCAGAGCAACTAATCTGTCCACATAAGAGCCCTTAGGGTGCCCTATCTAACACTAGGTTGGAGCAACTGCAAGATTCTCCAACCTAGTTACTCTGAAGGAGGCTTAGGGCAGAGCAAGGCAAGATAGGGTGCCCTTAGAGAGGTGGACCTGCTCTGCCCTAACTGGGGCAGCCTAAGCAGCTCAGGAGAGGCAAGTTGAGGGCATGTTTAGCATTGCCTGGGGCAGAGCAGTTACTCTGTATCCAGAGCCTGTTTCCAGGGCAGAAATGCCCTCTTCCAGCTACTCAGTGTTATACCACCTCAGGAGCAGGTATAGCAATGAGTAGACCCATAGGGGTCCATGATAAGGCCCGAGTAAGAATGGCAGTGTTGACCAAAAATCTGAGTTCTTGGCCATCCTAGCTGCAACCCCTGCCTCTCTACCTCAGGATATGGAACAAACTACGGCTGCCCACAAACCTCAGGATACAGCAGGCACTCCAAGAAGCCCCTTGTATTCAATGTAGAATGTACTGGCATCTCATCAGGGACTCCTTATAAGGCAGGCACCCAGTGGCGTCACCAGACTGGTGTGGCTGGTGTGGGCTGCATTGGGTGATGCGCTCCGTATGGGGTGATGTGCTGGAGGAGTTGTCTGTCCTTTGGCAGGCCCCGGGCGTCAGCACCCCCATTCAGGCCTGCTCCAAGGCGGAGCAGCAGCCAGAAGCTGCCACTTGTCTGAGGAGCTGGCCTGAACGGCCATCTGAGGTGCACTGCGCAGAAACACACTGAGCATGCCGAACAGCTTCAGAGGAGACTTCCTTAGAGCAGAGAAAGTCCGCGCCTCTGCACAGCCATTCGGCCTCACTCAGGAGGCGGAGCGGCAGCCGAATGGCTTCAGAAAGAGTACTGCACAGGCACCAACTCTGAGGCCTGCACAGTCTCCCCCGAAGCCAAAAGGCTTCAGAAAAGTACTGCGCAGGTGTCAGAGATGGTGTCTGCGCAGTTCTCTTTCTGAAGTCAGTTGGCTTCAGAAACAACTGCGCAGGTGCCAACTTTGGTGACTGCGCAGTCCAGGTAGGGGGGGCACGCATCCCAGGGATGACACACAGACTTCCGCACCAGGTGATGTGCAGAGTCATGTCACCACTGTAGGCACCACAGCTGTTCCTTGTTCAGTGTGATCTGAGGGGTGTCTCCTCAGGAGCAAGTCTTCCCCTTGTGTCAATTACTTAGCATGCTCTGGAGCAGTTAGGGCAGCCCAGGCTTCCTGACTCTCTGGATTCAGCATAACTTTCTGCTCTGGATACAGAATAGTTAGGAGAGTGCAGTTAGGTCACAGCAGGCTGAATTTGCTCTGGATTGTGTCCTTTGTGCACAATCTAGAGTAACTACAGGAGCTCAAGAGACATTTACATTGATGTAGTTAAGGTGCCACCTGGTGGAAACCTATGGGAAATTCATAGAGCAATCCAGAGTAAAAAAATGTTTACGTCGACATAAGGGCTCCCGTAGTTAATCTGGATTGTGCAGTTATTTTTGGATGGAGATGCAGAGCAGGAGAAGACAACAAGGGTGATGAAGGTTTCATGGTTGACCAGGTGGTTTTTCCAAAGCCCTGTGTCCAGGTTAGCTGATATTCTGCAGATGGTTCAAAACCATCCAAGACAGAGGATAAGGATTTGTAGGAAGAAAAATTATTAATAGCCTATTTTTCAAGGGAATCCAATGATAATGGTAAAAAAATAAATCTGCAGGACCTTCCTGTCTTCTGTTGGCTTTGGAGGAACACAAAGTTCAGTGCAGTGCAAGCTTGCTCCTGGAACATGACCAAAATAATCCTTTGATGCAAATAACTCCAGTGCAAAGGGGCATGTATTAAAATTAAATACTGCTTTAATTTGATCCCTGTGGAAATATTTTCTGGGTAAAATAGAGTAAAGTGTTTCATTTCTTAGAAACTTAGAAATTCCGGGGGCATCAGTTGGCTGGAAAAATTTGCATTCTTATGCTAATAAGGCTGAAGTTTAAAACTGGGATGGTGCTTCTTGGTTGATTGTGGGATCTGTAAGGTGTGAAACGGACGTGAACACAAGGGAAGTCTAAGAATAAAACCTGACTGAAATGTAGGAATTATCTGGCCTTTTTTCAGAGAAGATTGAACAAGGAGGAAGAGTCAGATACAAATGTGAATCTTCCTCCTCATCCTCCTCACTTGGTGAGTGATATTCCTTGGGATACCCCATAAAACAAAATAAAATAAAACAATAAATAAATAAAATGAAATAAAAATAAATAAAAGTACTGAAATAAATTAAAAGTTTGCAGTAAGTTTACACATTTATTGAAAATAAAGAAGAATCCAATTAACCCTTTCCAAGCTGATCTGTTTTTAAAAATTTCCCAGACATTTCACACTATTGTGAGTAAACACTATTGACTCTCGTTGTTTAAAGCATATACTATACATAGCAGCTTGAAAAGATCTGCAACATTTCCCCAAATGCAGCCACTTACCATGGTAGCATCAAGTCTAATCTATTAAAATAAAATACTGAAAAGAATGGGACCCACCTGAAGTTGGCTCAAGACTCACCTAATGGGTCCCAACTCAAAGTTTGAGAAACACAAAAAAAGTTCTAGAACTCTCTGTGACTGATTTGCCTCTTTAAAACTACAACAAATTAGGAATGATATACAACAAATGGAAAAATGGAACTTTGATGTATAGAGGCAGTTTACCATTAAATACTAGTTTTTTACATTAAAAATGGGAAAAGGATATCATGCCCACTTGCGAGCTTCTCTGGTGGCCAACTTTCTGGAAAACAGGATGCTGAATTAGAGAGCAACAAACTTGGCTGGGCTGTACTGATACTCTTTTTTAATAAAACCAAAAACCATAATGCTTCTTGCAGAAGAATGTATATCTTGGTGTTTGCCAATATCACAAGCAGGCCTCTGTCAGTCTTGGTAGACTATGGTATCATGCTTGGCGCTGCATACACTGCATGCGAAGCACGAAAGCCTGGGTTGGATTGTTATGGAGGATAGGCTGTTACCCAAGCAGCAAACCCCCCCTCTCCATGCCACTGAATTAGTCCAATGGAAAGGCAGAGCCAATACGATTGGATCCAACTGGCGTCGCAGAGCTGGGCTAAGGACAGGAGCTCACCCTGTCTTGTGGGGCCGACCCGGGTCTTGAACCCTGGCCTGCTGGTTAACAGGCACAGCGTCTTAATCGCTTGCGCCACCCACAGCCCAATAATATCACAAGATGGTGATATTAAATGCCATTAAATGCCATTAAATATGGCATCCCACTTGCTTTTTAAAAACCACATTAACAGCACTCATCTGCACAGGTAGGGTTGCCATCTGCCATGAGAAAAAGGGACAATCCCAATTTTGGGGGATTGTGTTTGCATACTTTCATATGGGAAGGAGAGTCCTGTCCTGATTTTGTGGAGGAGAATTATGGCAATCCTATGCACAGGGCCACTTCAGAAGCCCCCATTGGCACAGATCCACAAATATTCCTTTCTAGAAACTTCTGGCTAGCAATTTATCATAAAGCCCCAAGAAACTTTTGTTGACATTTGCTGACTAACCTCCCCTGTTTCTTGTTCTGGAAGGAGCCAGTAATGCAAAATGGAAACACCCCAACTCAATTTAACTGTCAGCAGATGCAACAAACAAGATGGAAGACGGAGCAAATCGCTTTCGATATACTTCATTAAACAATGAACTAATTAGATCTCTGTCTTCTAAAAATACTTCTGAAGACAAAGGTTTAATGGATTCGCTTTCTTGAATGTGTTCAGTTCCTTTGAATGCATTCGGTGGGCACCTAAATAATTCCGGATTGCTATGCTGTAGGATTATCGGGGTGCGTTTGAGAACTGCAGGCTTATCAAAAGGAAGATGTACCACTAAAAATAGCCAAACACAGAGCTGTATGCAGGCATCCACATATTATATACATGAAAACAAAACATTATATTAAAATGTAGTGATGTCAGGGAAATTCAGTGACATTTTTATGGCTTGGAAATACCTTGTATATGAATGTTGGCAGTTTGCGGTGATTGCCCCAAATACAGTTATATAGGTAGGCAGGAAGGACTGGAATCTCTCAAGGGAGGTCAGATGAGGAATAGGATTTTGTGGCACTTCTGAAATATGTGTGTGTTTGGAAAAGAGAGTGGTTTTCAAATCTCAGTGCCAAACCTTCCCTTTCCTTTACAGTGGTGTAAATAGAGGCACTACGAACCACAAAGTTTGCTTGGAGCCTCACTATGGTGCCCTCTTTGGAGCTCCCCACCCACTATGGAGGGGTCATTGGCAAGCCCCACTCAATCCATCCATCCATCCATCCATCAATCAATCGTATTTATATACTACATTTAAACAAAAAGTTCACAAAACAGTTTACGGAGAAAATGAAATACCATATTTACTTGAATCTAACCCTAACAGTTATCAGTTGAATTTAATCTCCAAAACTAGGATGCTCATGAGATTCAATGGTGCATTAGTATATGTATATGTATATATAATCATATCATATAAGTTTTTCACCTGCTTGGCAGCTGCGCACTGAAATTGCCAGTAAACTTTTTTTAAAAAAATTCAAGCTTTTTAAAAGAAGGGAGTGCATTAGATTTGAGTAAACATGGTAACTAATGGCTATTATGAGGACAGTTTGGGGGAAAGTTAAGGGAGGATAGTTTTGCCTTGCAACCTTCCAACCCTCATTTTATATCCATTTTTGAAAGGGCTATGCTAGGCATTCTGTAATTATAATGTTTACATTAGCATATTGAGAATCAGTTTGCTATGGTTTTGGAAATACTTGACCTTTGGATTATTTTGGGATACTTGACTCAGAAATATTGTTCTGAATGAACCGAAGCATAGGGTTGCCATAATTCTCTTCCACAAAATCGGGATAGGACCCTCTTGCACCTTTGCCCGTATGGCACAAAATCCCACAAAATCGGGACTGTCCGTGTTTGGGAAACATATGGCAACCCAACCAAAGCAGCGCATTCTGGGAGCAGACCCTTCATCTGAAACTGGGGCAGGTAGCTTTCCATGGGGCATCAGGTTCAGGGACACACATGAGACACTTGTAATGGCAGCAGATTTCACTCCTGGTGTCCCCTTCCATTATGGCTCCTCCAAGTGCCGCTGACTCAGTCCTCCTCTGCAGTCTGCCTACCAAGATCGGAAAGCCTTCCTATCCAGCAGGTCAGTAAAAACACTCAACAGATCATTCTGTGCATTTTATGGACAACTTCATTACTGAGAAACAGCAAGGGCTGAAATTCAAGGCCGTAAAACCGACGTGGGCCTGTAATGTAACTCGAGTAATTAGTTCAATTTACACTTTTTTAATGTAGTTGCTCAGTTTCCAAAGTGCTCAAAAGCATTTTGAAGGCTGTTTTAAGCCAATGTTTGTGCGATGGTTGATATATACTTTAAAATCTCTCTGTCTCTTTCTCTCTCTCCCCACTAAGGATGTAGCCCATTATATTTAAAAGTACATAATGACACCCTAAGAAATTTCCTCTCTCCCTCCTCTCTGAAATACAGCATGAAAACTTCAGCGGAATATGAAAATGGGTGTGGGATTGAAAAAAAGAATCTGTGGACTAGTGGAGGTGGGGATAGGGGGATCTTGGGTGGTCCTTTGATCTCCTGTGAGTGGTGACTACTGAGGTCCAGAACCCCCTGGAATGCTAGTTTCTTGATATAGACATCCCCCACTTATTTAGGGTTGCCATATGTCCTGGAAAACAGGGACAGTCCCAGTTTTCAGGGATTGCAGTCACATACTGGCCAGTTTGACTGGGTTCCTGTCCTGGTTTTGTGGAAGAGAGTTATGGCAACTCTACACTTATTGGACAGGGTAGGGACTGGAACACTGTCCAAAAGTGAAAACCGTTAGGAGGTGTAGGGCGGACAAGAGAAAATATTTCTTTACCCAGTGTGTAGTTGGTTTGGGGGTGTGGGTGGTGCAAGCGGTTAGGACGCTGTGCCTGTTAACCAGCAGGCCAGGGTTCGAGACCCGGGTTGGCCCCACAAGACAGGGTGAGCTCCTGTCCTTAGCCCAGCTCTGCGATGCCAGCTGGATCCAATCGTATTGACTCTGCCTTTCCATTGGACTAATTCAGTGGTGTGGAGAGGGGGATCTGCTGCTTGGGTAACAGCCTATCCTCCATAACAATCCAACCCAGGCTTTTGTGCTTCGCATGCAGCGTATGCAGTGCCGAGGCCTGCTTTAGTTGGTCTGTGGAACTCCCTGCCACAGGATGTGATGATGGCATCTAGCCTTAATGCCTTTAAGAAGAGATTGGACAAATCCCTAAGGAAAGGACCATCACAAGTTATGAGGGGTGTGTATAGGTATGGACAACCTCCAAATGCCAGATGTGGGCTGGGGGCACCTGATTGCAGGTGTCATATGTGCTCCCTGAAGCATCTGATGGGCCGCTGTGTGATACAGGAAGCTGGATTAGATGGACCTGTGGCCTGATCCACTGGAGGCTCTTCTTATGTTCTTAAAAACAAAGAATAAAAGATATTATTTGGGAGAAATTTGTTTTCTGTTATTAACTAGTAAATAATGCATAAGGCCTTGCAATTTTTGGCAAGCTAAGGTTGCAGCACAAAAAAGAAAAAGAGAGTCAACACATTTTCATCAACAGCAAGCAAAACTGCAGAATGGCATTAAGTTCTTGGGAAACTTTGAAGATAAGGGAAACTTCTGAAAGTCTGCCTTTTGAAAAGTTAGCCTCGATGGAGCCGCCTTTTATTTGTTCATATTATTGGTATATCCCACTCAGTACAATGCACGTTTTCTGGTTATCCAGGGTCTTAAGAAGTGGTCTTAGTGGCATCACTAGGAGGATGGGGAGGTGACCACACTGGGTGGCTCACTCAGGGTGCAATCCTAACCAATTCAAACCAGTACAACTCAAACATCTCTCTGTTTCCAGGGTGGCATGGGGAGGTCAGCACATGTCTGTGCATTGGCCTAACCCCCCCCCCCCCCCGGAGCTAACTCCAAGGCCAGCATGGGACTTG
This sequence comes from Cryptoblepharus egeriae, assembly GCA_030015325.1. Lineage (NCBI taxonomy): Eukaryota > Metazoa > Chordata > Lepidosauria > Squamata > Scincidae > Cryptoblepharus > Cryptoblepharus egeriae. The sequence goes on along the minus strand of JAREYC010000003.1, from coordinate 3,942,119 downwards.
TGCCAGAACTTGTGCTGGCATAACCAGGCGTTAGGATTGTGCTTTTAAGTTGTGTGCCTGACACTACTGTTGGCCAAAATTGTGAAAAGCCTCATATTTTTAAATAATACCATCGTGTTCTATATCATTGGATAGGTCAATTAATGCATAATGTAATGAATCAAACCATGTTGGTATCTACTGTATATTCTATCAAACAATTTAGCCAAATATCCAGAAAAAAAGAAAACACAATTGCTTTATGTACCAGAAAGTGGATTCTTTATCTCAAAACTGGTCCAAAACTGATTGGTCCGACACTGCAATCCTATCTATGCTTTCATTTTAGCAAATACCACTGAAAATAATGGGACTTACTTCTGAGTAGATATGCATAGGTTTTCCCAGCACTAATGAGGTTTTATTATGATACAGCAGGGAATCATTAAAGTGTCATATGTGTCAGGTTTCATTTTCAGTTGTAAGGTAGAATAAAAATACACTAGACAGAGGGGGTAATCCTAAGCATGTCTACTCAGAAGTAAGTCTCATTCTGTTCTATGGGACATTACTCTCAGGAAAGTGTATTTAGGATTGCAGTTGGAATGTATCAGAGCTAATACTAAAACTCATAGATTGTGCTCCTAACCATGTCTACTCAAAAGTAAGCCCTATTGTGTTCAATAGGTCTTACTTCCAGGAAAGTGTCTTTAGCCTCTGAGCATACTTGTCCAGTCCCAGGTTATCTTCTGATCTTTTATTCCAGATTAACCCCAGGATTGACCCCAGGACCTATTTAACATATCAAACAGATGTTTTGCCACTGATCTCCAGTTCCCCCAGTTTGTGCAAGTTGTCTCCAGAAGAATGTCAGTTGAAAGGCATTGTTTAAGTATTCAGCTTGAGAGCAGAGTAATGAGAGAGAGAGAGAGAGAGAGAGAGTTTATCAGTGATAAAGCTCATTGAATGATCTAGAATTACTAGTTCTTAGTCTAACCTAAGACTTGCTCTTATTCTACCCTGCCTAACCCAGGGTAACCATATGTCACCAAATGTAGGACCACAAGTAGTGCACCCAAGAAAAATGTAGGGCATAACAAAATAAAAGCTAAGTACACTCATATATCTTGCTTTCATATGGTTAATCTAAGCTTTATATTGCTCACTACGAAATTGTAAACTATTACATTTAATTTATTACATGTAAGGTTGTCATAATTCTCTTCCCCAAAACCAGAACAGGATCTCAACAAACATGCTGGTTTGTGAACACAATCCCTGTAAACTGAGAGGGTCCTTGTTTTCCAAGCCATTGGCAACTAATTACATGTAATTTGTTAATTAAAGGATGGCTACATGCTGCTTCTCAGAAGGAATTGGAGGATAACAAAGATATTTTGTCCCAGGACACAAAGCCAAAAAAGAGGACATGTCCTGGAAAAGGAGAACCTTTTTCACTGTGACCTAACTTCTCTCTTGTGGGGATAAAATGTACAATATCCTAAGCTACTTGAAGGGAGACAAGTTAATGGTGCAACCTATGGGATGTTTATTCCATGATCCACTGCCATGTCCTCTTACAAGAGCTGCACCCATAGGTCCCCTATGGGGGTCCAAACACCCCAGGAGAAGTAAGTTGACAATATTTTTGCTTAGACAGACAGACCTTGGCACTGATATCCCCCATCTTCCAACTCAGAGCTAGTCCATTTCCCACATCTCTTTGTCCCGATGCTCCCCCAAACCGCCATACAGCTACTGAGCCTTTGCACTGCCTTGTACGGTCCACAAAATATTGGAGCCACTTTCATGCTATGGACCTGATCTACCTCCATAAGACCCTCGTAATTTGGGGCCATAAATAAACCTTAATTTTTGCAACCTGACATGCTCAGTGGTACACTATCATTACCAGTGATGGGCATCAAAAAATTTAAGAACCGGTTCTCTGCCCATCTGGCAGCCACTTTTAAATGGCTATTTTTAAACTTTATATGTCCTATCTCTTGTTAAGAACCGGTTCTATAGAGTCGGTGCGAACCTGCTAGAGCCCACCACTGATCATTACCAATTCAGGATTATTGCCCTAGATTTTCAAACACATTATTTAACTGCTCTTAAATTTATGTGTTTATTGACTTGGTCCGTTTTATTATCATTTTTAATTGCTTCCGTTCTTTTATTGTTTTGTGAGTCATCCTGGAAAACTGAAGGAGAGTGTTTTTTGAACTGAATAAATCAAGAAATAATGTTCAGTGATGCTGGTGAAAGAAAGCTAGCATTTCCACTCCATTGTGCCCATAAACGGGAAATAGGACATGGCCCTCCAAAATTTAGAACACCCAAGAAAAATGTAGGGCATGAGCTAAAAAAACACTTATGTATATTGCTTAAATGTGTTTAATTATGCTGCTTAGAGCACAATGTCTACTCAAAAGTAAGCTACATTGTATTCAGTGGGTCTTACTCCCAAGAAAGTGTCTTTAGGATTGCAGCCTTATTAAATTTAAAATTACTACATTTAGGCTGCAATCCTGAAATGCAGTTAGACTAGCATATCTTCACCGGGCTGGCCTAATTTCAAGATACCTACACCAGAGAAGGCTCGGGCCGACGTAAGTCTACTTAGGCTGGCTGAAGACGGATCTGGGTCAGCCTAGGCAGTTTAGCAGGGGTGTGTTGAGGGCATGTGGGACATGCCTTGAAACAGTGCAGTTAAGCCATATCCAGAACCTGTTTCAAGGGCAGACATGCCCCACTCACAGGCCACCTCAACACCAGCAATAAATCTGAGTAGACCCGTAGGGATCCATAGGGTTAATCCAGAGTAAAAGTGGAAGCAAAAGAAAAAAAGTTCTAAGTTTTAGGTTAGTCTAATTACTGTATCACTCCTGCCTCTCACCGTCAGAATATGGCACAACTACACCAGCCCAGCCAGCATGTTGCCCTTGTGCTGCAGCAGTTAGGCCAGCCTAGAGGCCTCCTAGCCCTGTGGATTTGGCCTGCTTATACCACGATCCTAAATAGGTTTACTGAAAAATAAGCACCATTGTGTTCAATGGATCTCACTCCCAGTAAAGTCTCTTTAGGATTTCAGCCTTTGGCCAGCTTAGCTGGGCCATTCTCTCTGCCTAAGTCAGGACTGCACCATTAAGTTTCCAAAATTAGGGTGCACATTAGATTTAATGGCGCATTAGATTTGAGTAATTGACTGACAGTATTTTGATCTGTCAGTATTTAACAATTTACTCTATTGTAATAAAAATGTAACATAAATCCAGTGGTGGGCTTCAGGAGGTTCTCACAGGTTCTGTAGAACCCTTTGCTACTGAGCACCTAGTTCTGAGAACCAGTTACTAATGGGACATAAAACCAGTTGTTAATTTAGGTTATTAGGACATAGAACCTGTTGTTAATTTATTTGAATCCCACCACTGTGTTAATCAATTGTAGAATAAAGTTGTCTAGGTAAAAATCACAACTAGGTGAAAGTTGTCTAGGTAAAACAATCCATTGTCATGTTGTTGTTGTTGTTGTTGTTGTTGTTGTTGTTGTTGTTGTTACTATTATTGTCATATAATTCTTTGTTCAATGCAGTAAAATTAAATTTGCACCTGCTTTGCAGCTTTGTGTTACAATTGCCATTTTTTAATCTCATTTAAACATTTTTTAATATCAAGTCTTTCAAAATCATGCTGCAAATTTGATTTGATGGCACATTAGATTTGAGTAAATGCGGGTATATTATGTGTAAGTTGACAGTGCCAGCCTACCACTGATGCTATTCCTCTCATTTATGTAAGCAGCATACATGAAAATTGCAGTCCCTCCAAATGTGCACATATCCAGGACACACATTTAACTTGGGATTGAGATCTATTAAACTCATGCATAGGATAGCTCTGGGTATTTAATGCTCAATACCATGCAAGTGAAGCCAGGCCTGATGTTGCAGTTATGTACTGTGAAGCAATGAAAGTCATTCCTTCAGTAATTAATCATCAAAGATCACATACATTTGGGTTACATACCCCCAAATCCAGAGTAACTACGGAAGCACATTAAGAGACATTATGTGCTCCTGTAGTAACTGCACCACCTAGTGAAAACCTATGGGAAATTCATATTGGTATCCAGAGTAAATTATTCCTACACCGGAGCAAGGACTCCCCGTAGTTACTCTGGATTTTGCCCATACAATACAGGAACAGAATAACAGCATAATCCTAACTTGGCCAAAATACCCATTAGTTTTCTGTTCAACTACCCCTTTGATCTAGTGGTGGGCTGCAAACTGGTTAACAACCGGTTCGCAGCCACCACTGAGCACTGTGCATGCGCCAACCTTGGCACATACGCAGTGCGTCTTCTGACGCCAACTGGTGCCAGAAGATGCACTGCACATGTGCCAAGATTGGCACCTGCGCAGTGCGCCTTCTGAAGCCGGCAGGCATCAGAAGACGCACTGCACATGTGCCAAGGTTGGCGCCTGCCCAGTGTCTTCTGAAACCTGTTGGCATCAGAGGAGACTTCCTCCTCTCCAAGAAGGAGCCACTGGCTCCTCCTTGGAGAGGAGGAGGTCTTCGCCTCTGCGGGGCCATTTGGCCTTGCTAGAGAGGCAGAGCGGCACTTGCTGCTCCACCTCTCTAGCGAGACCAAATGGCTCCGCAGAGGATACTGTGCAGGCGCCAAGGTTGGCACGTGCACAGTGTGCCTTCTGAAGCCAGTTGGCTTCAGAAGAGCACTGCACATGAGCCAACCTTGTTGCATGTGCAGTCTTCTCTGAGGCCAACCGGCTTCAGCAGAGACTTCCTCCTCTCCAAGGAGGAGCCACTGGCTCCTCCTTGAAGAGGAGGATGTCTGCGCCTCTGTGGGGTCATTTGGCCTCGCTAGAGAGGCGGATCAGCACTTGCCAAATGGCCCCGCAGAGGGACGCACTGCGCATGTGCAAGACTTTGGACATGCGCAGTGCATCTATGCAGCCATTGGGCCTTGCTCAGGAGGTGGAGCACCTGGCTCCACCTCCGGAACAAGGCCCAATGGGTGTGCAGAGACACACTGCGCACTCTGGACATGCACAGTGCTTCTTTGCACACAGCGCCATTCTGGCTAGTTCCGAGATGGAGCAGCAGCTTCTGGCTGCTGCTCCGCCTCGGACCTAGCCGGAATGGGTGGGCGCCGGAAATTGGGCCCAACGCTAGCTACCAGTTCACTAGCGTTGGGCCCAATTTAACAACCGGTTCTATGGAACTAGTGAGAACCAGCCTGGGCCCACCTCTGCTTTGATCTAACCCCAGCCCCATTAGCTAGACTTGCATGACTAACATCTCAAAAATTTGGCTTATAATGTTTTTACCTGGCATAGCTAAAGGGGGTGCAGAGGGGGGAGCTCCCTGCAAAACCTAGCGCTTTGCACCCCTTAGCTACTCCACTGATCACATATTGCAGATGCACCTCAAACTGCTGGTTTATTCTGCTGTCATGATTGTAAAAAAGGGTTTTCATTGATCTCTAAGCCTGGTGCAGTGGTTACTCCCACCCTCCCTTCCAAATAACTCCAAAAGATGAGTCAATTTTCATGGAAGAACCTCTCGACATCCATCTATGTTTGCCGAGTAATTTTGGCATCGCAAGCAGCGGGGATAGCAGCCCAAATGGCACTTCTGACTTGCGTTCAGGGTGAATAATGTGGCTGTGCAAGGTTAAGGTCATTATCTCAGGGAGCAGCTCATGACAATGGAGGAAAGAAATATAGTGTCTGCCCAGAAAGACCAATATTTTCATTTCCAGTGTACTTGGGTTCAGGTGGCAGGCTCAGTATTTTATGGAAGATGGCATAATTTCCCAGCCTAGCATTTCCTTGGCACCGAACTGTGGACATGCAGACCAGTTAGAGATGTACACAGTGGTACGTCATGGGTTTTGAACCCAAAACTGATCCTACTTTTGAGATGGAGGTCTCGGTCTGCAGTTTGGGGGGTCCATCGAGGATGTGGGAGATACGGAACAGAAGCAGGCAGGACAATTCATTGAGATATATTTTAATGTATTTAAATGCATTTAAAAATGTATTATAATTCATGATAAGAGAGTTCCTAAGAAACAAATAGGAAGGGCCTTTGTGAGCAGCTTCTGGGTTTCCTAGAAATATTTGTTGGGGCGCTGGGGCTGTGAAACTCCCTGCCTCATGATGCCTGCTTTGCCCCCTTGTTACTGACCTGCTGAATCCACAGCCTGGTGAAATAGTTTTGAAGGCTTTCAATGTACTCTGATGGTTTTCTCTCCTTTCTATAACTTTAGTTTGATATTATGTTAATGCTTCTAATATAACAGCAAGTCTTATCATTGGCTTTTAAAATTTTTTTATAATGTTTGAGATCACATGAGCTGCTTTGGGGTCCCTTGTTAGGGCAAGGCGAAAAAAAATGTTGTCTCTTTCCAGGACATGTCCTCTTTTATAGCTTTGTGTCCTGGAAGAAAAATCTCCATTATCCTTGTTTTCCTTGTGAGCTGTCAGAATATAGCCTTCTTGTAATTGATAAATTATATGCAATAAATTATATGTAATATTTTAGATTTAATGACTTTGTGTTAAAATTAACCACATGAAAACAATTTTTTGGAATGTTTTTAGCTTTTATTTTCTCATGTCCTACATTTTTCTTGGGTGTCCTACCCTTTGGGAGCCTTATTTTGTTGAGGGGAGGGGGTTTGGTTGTGACATATGGTCAGGGGTGGGCACTTACCGGTTCGGGCCTACTCGCCCAAACCAGATCTTCCAATTTCCCTGCTGCTGGCGAACCGCCAGCAGCAGGGAAACTCAAAAAAAGGGCGGACCGGTTTGCGCTGGCCGCCATTTTTTTTAGTGCGCACTGCGCAAGCACAGTGCAAAGCTGGCGCGCCAGTTGGCCAGCTGACCAGCCGGCCGGAGGGCTCAGAGTCCCCTGCGAGCGCTCCTCCGCGCACCTCAAGCCAGCCTTCCCCGTCCGGGAGGGCTCAGAGTCCCCCACTTGCGCTCCTCCGTGCCCCTCCAGCCAGCCTTCTCCGGCCGGGGGGGGGGCTCAGACTTCCCCCCATGCGCCTCCAGCCAGCCGTCCCCAGCTGGCCAGGGGAAGCCCAATCCTATGCATGACTACTCAGAAGTCAGTCCCATGACAGTGAATGGGACTTACTCCCAGGAAAGTGTGGAAAGGACTGCAGCCTCAGAGCCCCATCCTATGCAGGCCTATGCAGTCCCAGTATAGTCAATGGGACTTGCTCCCAGGTCAGTGTGGAAAGGACTGCAGCCTCAGAGGCCCATCCTATGCAGGTCTATTCTGAAGTAAGTAATTTTATTATTATTTTTTTAAAATTAAAAACCTCCCCGGCCCCTCCCCCTGACCCTGGCCCCGTCCCCTGACCCTGGCCCTGCCCACTTCCGGAGAACCGATTCTTGGGCCAGGCCAGGCCGACCCGTGCATATGGTAATATATGGTCACCCAAAAAAGTGTTCTTGGATCCAGAGGGAGGAATGCTGGTTTTTTTTTTTTAAGTATGAAAGGATTATTACATCATGGTGCCAAATGCCAGACTGGAAGACACCAGAATGCTGGTCTCTTGTTGCCTTTTGTGCTCCCTAACAGCACAATCCAGAGTAACTACAGGAGCTCTTATGTTGACATAAGAAAAATTTACTCTGGATTGCTCTTTGAGTTTTCCATAGGTTTCCACTAGGTGGCACTGTAACTGCGTTGATGTAAATGTCTCTTACGTCAATGTAAGTGCTCCTGTAGTTACTCTGGATTGTGCGGTAAGGCATCATTTGGGCCACTGTGAGATCCAGAAAGCTGGACTAGATGGGTCTTTGGCCTGATCCAGCAGGGTTCTTCTGATATTCTTACGTTCATGGAAAACTATTTTCATAATAGTTGATGATGACAAGGCTTGCTCCAGTTTCGTCCATGGCGGTTGCAATCCAAGCAGAGGGTGGAACCAACAGACATGAAAGATGTTGACCAATTACAGTTTGATAATGAAGGAAAAGTCAATACCCAAATCGACATATTCCTGAGTAAAGAGCAAGCAATTTGGATACTGGAATAAGACAGCATCCAGGATCGAGTGGCGTGGAAGATAATGTAGTTTGCATTAGCTTAATATAAGGACAATAGGATGTAGTTGGAGGCTCCAGAATGATCTTGGGGGAATCAGAACTTGCATAGGATTGTGCTGTAGTTCTTGCTGGTATTCTTGAGTTCCCCTCCTTCAATTTTTTCCTATCTTTTCTGTACTTCACAAGTATTTTCTGCTGAGTTGTATGCCTGATAATTGGCTGTGTAAATAATTAATAATTGTAAAGCATACATAATGGCTGAAACAAATGCAGCATTTTTCATAGACAAACACGATTTTCAAAAAGAATTGCAGATCCTTCCACAAATATTTGAGCTTGTCTTCCCATCCTTTGAGGGTTTTGCCATCAATCCGTAACAGCTTCATTTGCCTTAATTAGATTTGCCTTCATTGAAGTTCTGAATTCTTGCCGTTTTCCTTAATTTGTTTTAACTCACCTTAACTCCTCTGATTGGTTTAATTTTATCTTTATGTAAATAAAATTGAAACAGATGAATGCTGGAAAAATTCAAAACCTGCGTCTTCGTATCTGTTGCTCATTCTGGGCAACAGATGGTTCCGCTGAAACCAAAAGCAAAATCAGGAACTCTAATTAAAGCCCAGTCCAATGTATGTCTATCCTATGAAGTGTGTCACATTTAGAAAATGCTGTTTACTCCCAGGTTAGTGTGCATAAGATTGTATCCTATGTTATTCACAGTGCAATCCAAAGCCATGGTTAGGCCAGCATAAGTCCCATGTTGCAAAAATGCCATAAGGCACTTCTGGAGTGGTTAGATCAGTGCACAAACATGCGCCGGCCACTTCTGATTACAACTGGGGTTATTACTGCTGAATTTACTTTCGTGTGAAAAAGACACTCCCTGTAAATCAAGAGCTAGCACACCAAGGCAAAAAGTCTTGTTCAGAGGTGTCAAACATATGGCCCCCGGGCCAAATCTGGCCCCTAGAACCAATTTATCAGACTCCGATATCTGGACTGTCCCATATCTTGAATATATGAACAGGATTCCCACATTTTTTCTTCTGACCTTTGAAGTTAATGAATTCCAAAGTGATAACAAAGTGCTGTTCATCATCTGCTTAATTGTGTCACTTTCTACTTAATGATTTCACATCTGGCTCTCAGCAAGCAGCATGTTTTCTATTTGTTTCTTAAAAAAATAAGTTTAACATCTATGGTCTCATTCCATCCCTTCCCTATTACATAGGTTTACCATATAGCCTAATCCTAAGTACTATATTATTCGAATCTATCGCTCTCCTTTTCCAGCCAAAATCAGGGTGTGCATTAGAATTGATGGTTAATTAGATTTGAGTAAATATGGTATATTGATTATGTGTAGGGATCGCATTATATTTGATGGCACATTATAGTTTAGGGAATGTGGTATGTTGCTTAGAGGTTAAATCCAACTGTGTTCAAACCATTCATGGGAAAGTGTGCATGAATGCGCCTTTGTGATTGATGACTGTATCCCTTTTGGAACGCACCACTCTTTTTTTTTGTTCATCCACATACACCAGTTGCAACTTTTTACTGGGACGAAACACTTCACATGCCGTATTCACAGCAGTGAATATATATGGTTTGCTTTGGAGGCAGACTATCACAGACGTTCCCATCACCCGTACAAATGTTCTCCTTGCAGCTGTCGAGCACATCTGCAACTGCACTTAAGAAACCTGGTCAGTTTCACACTTGCTAAACCATTAACTTGAACAACTTTGAAGCAACATCACTAAAACCGTCCATCAAGATTGAGGATTGAGATCCTCCAATGCCGTTTCGGGAACATGGAGGTGCTTGACTTTCCATATAGCAGATGAGATTGTTTCTCCCCGGCATCTCCAATTTGAGCCATTTAACATAAAGCTGCTTAAGGAAGAGAATTTCTTAGGCTTCCAATTTAATCAGGGCATTTTCAGATTGGCTGAGCATCTTTGGAGACACGCGTCATCTTGTAGTCTAGCGATAATGACAGGAAAAGCCATCGTTCCCATCCTGTAATATGCTTCAATTGCATCTTTAACATGAACCTCAATTAAGACTGAAAGAAACGGCATTTAAACAGGTGAAAGAAAGAAATTAAGCTTCTCTTCCCCCCCTTTACTCAGATGTAAGCAAAACACGGCACTGATTTCATCCTAGAAATTATTGATGCTTTTTCCATGACTTTCTATTAATCAGCATCTGATTGAGCACAATTTGCAAAATTCAGCTGGCATCTATTAAACATTTCCTTCTAAGTAAGTAAATGAAAGAGATTTACTAATTCCAGGCAACATTTCATGAATTGGTAATAGGCACAAGAGGCTCGAGTGTGGAGGGACATATTAAAATCTGTACAAAATGCAAAACAGGCCTCTGATCTTTGCTAAATTGATTTAATCCCCTTTTGCATATTTTAAGTCCCTGTCAGATTTTATAAATATTGATACAATGGAGGAAAATGAGATGGAAATAGGTAGTCAGTACCAGAAACGCTCAAGGCCTCTATGATACATAAACTTTATCCTATCAAGTTGCCAATATGTCCTCTTTTTCCAGAACATGTCCTGGAAAAAAAAAAATCTTCATTGTCCTCCATTTCCTTGAAATCAAGCAGCACGTAACCTTTTTGGAATTAAAAAATTATCCCTACAATCCAGAGTAACTATGGGAGCATGTAAGAGACATTCCGTGCACCCATAGTTATGGCACCACCTAGTAAAAACCTATGGGAAATTCATATAGCAATCCAGAGTAAATTGTTCTTACACCGGAGCAAGGACTCCCCATAGTTACTCTGGATTGCACCCTATATGTAATTTTAGGTGTAATCCTGACTTAGGCCAGAGAGAATGGCCCCAGCTAAACTAGGCTATATCCCAGCTGACAGTTAGGCCAAATCCACAGGACTAGGAGAACTCTAGGCAGGCCTAACTGCTGCAGCACATGGACAGCATGCTTACTGGTCATCTAGTCCAACCCCCTGCCTGTAGCAGGAAATCCTCCTAGACTCCGACAGGTGCTCATCAAGCCTCTGCTTGAAGATCCCCAGCGAGGGAGAGTCCAGGCTGGAGCTTGGTTTGCAAAGTTGACTTCTAAAGCTTTTTGGCTTGGGGAAATCCATCCATCCATCCATCCATCCATCCATCCATCCATCCATCCGCAGTTTTTATATACTGCTTTTCAACATAAAGTTCACAAAGCTGTTAGGAGTTGTGGTTCTGCTCCCTCAACTCCAAAAGATGGATCTTAGATGTTTGTTGGAAAGGTAACACCAAAAATGGGAATAGACAAAGAAGAAGAAGAAGAAATTTATTTGTCGTTATACTCACAACTGGGTGCAACAAAATGAAGTGCTCTTCCCCAGGGTAAAACTGGACAACACCAGTGGTGGGCTCCAGGAGGTTCACACCTACTCTATAGAACCGGTTGTTAATGAGAGATAGGACATATAAAGTTTAAAAACAGCCATTTAAAAGTGGCTGCCAGATGGGCAGAGAACCGGTTAATTTCTGTGAATCCCATCACTGGACAACACCACTAAAAAAAAACTAAAATAGACACAACTAACCATACAACAATCTCTATACAAATATAAATACCTCATTGCTCACAGCAATTAAATTCCACACAAACTATGGGTGCAATCCAGAGTAACTACGTGGAGTCCTTGCTCTGGTGTAAGAACAAATTGCTCTGGATTGCAATATGAATTTCCCATAGGTTTTAACTAAGTAGTGCAGCAACTATGGGTACACATAAAGTCTCTTACGGGCTCCCGTAGTTACTCTGGATTGTAGGGTTACAATCCCACATTTAAACTCAGAACTGCACTTGGATAAAAACTGTTCTTGAATCTGCTCGTCCTTGTTCTCAATACCCTGAATCTTCTTCTCGGTGGTAATAGTTCAAAGAGCAGATGTCCCGGATGAGAGGAGCCTTTCAATATATTAGTATTTCAATATATTATATCACAGTGGGGCTGTGGGTGGCGCAAGTGGCTAAGACGCTGTGCCTGTTAACCAGGGCCAGGGTTCGAGACCCCTTCTTTCTTAGAGCAGCCCCCCTCAAAATGTAGGCCACCCAAGGAAAGTGTAGAACATAACAAAATAAAAACTCAAAACCCTTGTGTATATTGCTTTCAAGTGCTTGATTTAAACACTATTTTACTGAATCCTTCATTTAAAATTATTACATATACAATTTATTTCATATAATTTATTAATTCCAAGCAGGCTATAGGCTGCCTGCTCATAAGGAAAAGGAGGACAATAAAGATTTTTCCCGAGGATACTTGGATAAAGTGAGGATGTGTCCTGGAGAAAGGGCCGTGGGTGGCGCAAGCGGTTAAGATGCTGTGCCTGTTAACCAGCAGGCCAGGGTTCGAGACCCAGGTTGGCCCCACAAGACAGGGTGAGCTCCTGTCCTTAGCCCAGCTCTGCGATGCCAGCTGGATCCAATCGTATTGGCTCTTCCTTTCCATTGGACTAATTCAGTGGCGTGAAGAGGGGGGATTTGCTGCTTGGGTAACAGCCTATCCTCCATAACAATCTAACCCAGGCTTTCATGCTTTGCATGCAGCGTATGCAGCACTGAACATAGTCTTCCAAGACTGATGGAGGCCTGCTTATATCAACAATAGTTTCCAATCTCCAGTCATTGGATGCCCTCTTTGAGGAAAGGTGGAAGAGGTCCTTTGAAGCAATGGTAAGTCCCATTGGGTTTACTGAGGCTTACTTCTGAGAAAATTGCACCAAATGACACCGACAGTAAGCCTTGAATGGAAAAAACAAAAATGTCATCAGTCTAGCCTGCTAATGAAATAGATTTTCTAGGAGTGTCCCTGTTCTTTTATGCTAGGGTTGTAAACCCCCAAATGAATTAAATCTGCTTTAGGGCACATCTGCCCACAAACAGTGCAATCCTGAGCATATCTACTCAGAAGTAAGTCAATAGGACTTACTCTCCGGGAAGTGTGGTTAGGATTGCAGCCAAAGACAACTGTTTCTTTTTTATCCGTTCCTAGTGCTTTTCCTGGGAATAATTTGCTTAACACCTATGAAACCCAGAAGTTGAACTGGCTGTTTTATCTGCCTGGACTTTTCACCCCATTTATTGCCTTTGTCCTGATCTATTCTAAAAATCATGTGGAGAGAAAAGAAGATATAGAATAGCTTCACTTATCATCACGCCGTACGCTTATCAGGGGCACTGGGAGTCAATAATATGGCCAAAGGCACAATGGAAGGTATTGAGAACAGCCATGCATTTATCCACTACCTCCTGCTTCTTTCTACACCTCAGGCTGCTGTTTTGTTCTGATAAAACCGATTAGCTCTGCTGTTATATACATATTCTGTGGAAGTGCTTAAAAGAGAAAGCTATATAAGGGATGACCTCCTTGGTGCAGTTAGAGAAACAGCAGGCAGCTCTTGGAGATGTATTTTGGACACACGGGAAATTAGGGCACAGTCCTACCCAATTTTCCTGCTATAGGGAAAGGGCGATGCAACTCCGAGTTAAAGGAGCAAACATTGCCTTCCCTTATGGAAGCCTTCGTGACTGCCCTCCCACAACTGCAGGATGCATCACATCACTGGAAAGTTGATTAGGATTGTGCCTTCAGAGCACAATCCTAAACAATTTAGGCTGGCACGATGCTGTGGTGGTACGGGGATGCCAGCGGATATCAGTGCACTGGGCCTAACCCTACCAGGTGCGGCACAGTTTTACAACAACCCCAGGCCTGCATGGGACGTATGCTGGCACAACTGTGGGAAAGGATTGCAACCTCAGTCTCATAGCTCAGTTTTGAGTTAAAGAAATCCACATTTTGTTCCATAAGGCAGTTGCATTTTTCATTTTCTGGTTAATTGTCCATAACCTTTGACAAAATAGAGATACTCCCATGAGGTTTGGTTCATTGCATTCTGTATTACCTTTCCAATGATATATATCATGATAGTCATGTATTGTTTGTACGTAGGTGACCATATACAGTAGAATGGAGGACAGAATGCCTATATGTTTAACCATTGCATAGAAGAGGGAATTTAGGCAGGTTTTTTAAAAAACCGTTCTATGATGAGCTGACCCTGCCTGAATTCCCTCTTCTACACAACGGTAAAGGTAGAGGAACTTGGTCCTATAAATCTGCCTCAATTCCCTCTTCAATGCAAGAGTTAAAGGTACAGGCAAATCCCACTCTCTCCGGAGGGGGAGAACCCCAGAGCCCCTTATGCATACTGGCCTCAAATGAGCACATTTGAAAAAAAAAAATAATGTTGAAAGTCACTTGTGTTGCTTTAAACTGCTTTGAAAGCATCTTACATGTTTGGGTCTGAATCATGCATGTTAAAAGGTTTTCCATTTTAAAAGTGTTGCAATTAAGTACAGGAAAGCAACACAAGTATTTTTGCTTTATTTTAACATGTCCTACGTATGTCCTACGTTTTTGGGGTGTCCTACAATTTTTGTAAGCAGGTAGGAATTTTGGCTTGGGGGTAGGAATTCTGGACTAGGGGTTCAGGAATTTTGGGTTTGGCATCTGGTCACCCTGCTCTGACTGCAATCTTAAACACAGTTTCCTGGAAGTACGACCCACTGACCACAAGGGGCCTTACTTCTGAGTAGACATGGTTAGGATTGTGCTCTCTGTTGTCCATTCTATATGGTCACCCTGGGTTTGTACATACTAAGCAGGCCTCCGGCAGTCTTGGAAGACTATGGTATCATGCTCGGTGCTGCATACGCTGCATGCGAAGCCTGGGTTAGATTGTTATGGAGGATAGGCTGTTACCCAAGCAGCAAATCCCCCCTCTTCACACCACTGAATTAGTTCAATGCAAAGGCAGAACCAGTACAATTGGATCCAGCTGCGTCGCAGAGCTGGGCTAAGGACAGGAGCTCACCCTGTCTTGTGGGGCTGACCTGGGTCTCGAACCCTGGCCTGCTGGTTAACAGGCACAGTGTCTTAGCCACTTGCCACAGCCCAGTACATACTTAGGGTGTCACAATTTTTGACCACTAGTGTCAAGATCATCTTGTTGCCCCCCTCAAGCTGATTGTCTGGTGCAATACTACACCTTGAACCAGCTTAGCTATGCCACCACACACAGCTGTTCCCAGATGAAATGCAGAGACAGCGCTCTCTAATGTACCCCATCCCCTTAGGCAGGACGCCTATGTAAATGGAAATAATTACTTTCCTCAGAGAAAGCAGCCTCATCAGGAAAAGAATCACCATGCAAAGAAAGCACCCTCACCATGAAAAGAATCACATTTTTCGGTGCAACTGAGCTCTCCGTGCCCCAGTTGTCTTCACCAAGAGATCTGAGCTTTTGTTGTAGCGAGCGCTGTTTTTAGGACAAATTTCTCATTTGAATCCTCGCTGGGATTTCTGCAAACATTTCCAGACTGGAGTCAAGACATGAAGAAAATTCAAGTCAACTTGGTTTCCGCTAATTGCGATTTGCGATGACCGTTTGCTCCTAGAGGCCGGGTTTGCCTAGGAAGCCGTGCCAAGTATTTTCAGCCTACGATTAGACTTTTTTTCTGGGTGATCTTGCCGCTGTTGTTAATTTTAGAGCTCTGTTTTATTTTCAGTGTTTGAATTCCTCCCATCAGGAGGTTTGTTCGTTCTAGGGAGAAATGAGACGCTTGGTATTTATTTACAAGCTTTAAGAGGAAGCAATTATTGTAAACTGTTAATACAATACCTCCTTCCTTCACCCTGAATTACTTTAAACTAATTTTGTAAAATATACCCTTACATCACGTCTTTGTCTTTTGTGCTCTGCTGGGACTGATGGGGGCAATCTAGAGTTAATCTAGGTTCAAATTAGATTTTAATCTAAACTATTAACGAGATATATTTCCTTAAGCTCAACTGTAGACGCCCTGAGATTTCATAGTAAAGGGTCATTAGGGTTTAATGCCTGGTAAATGCTTGGTGAGTAAGGTATGTGCCATGTAAACATTTTAAGGATCAGGAGGACAATTCCACTTCATACAATTTGTCGTTGAATTTCAGTTCAATTGAAATTTCACCCTGAATTTGAAAATCATGCTTGTGTGAACTTTCAGAGGTATTTCAAGAACTTTGTTATGACCATTGTTATTGTCAGGAGGGGGAACTATACACATTCCTACTAGTGGAATAATTAGAGGGTGTGCAAAGCACACCAGAGTAAAAATCCAGAGTAACAACGGAGAGTCCTTGCTCCGGTATAAGAACAATTTACTCTGGATTCCAATATGAATTTCCCATAGGTTTTCACTAGGAGGTGCAGTAACTACAGGTGCATGTAATATCTCTTACATGCTCCTGTAGTCAGTGGTGGGCACCTGTGGTGGGTAGGTGGTAGGTGGATAGGTGGGTAGGTGGTGGGTAGGTTCGCACCTACCTGTAGTTACTCTGGATTTGGGTAAGTCTTGCAGGGAGTCTGATGCCAGCATACAAGGGGACCCTCCCCCTTTCAAAGCCATTCTTGGATATGCCCGTTTTGCTCTTCTTTCCTGGAATAGCTCCCAAGGGGTGAAGAAGGGGCTGTTTGCATGCTGCAGTGAGGCTCCGTGCAAATCTTTGTGCGACTGTTTGGGAAATCACTAGACAAGCAGAAGTGTCTATAAAAGATCCATCTGGATCCAAAAGACTGTGAAAGTTCCATCTGGAATGTTATTTGGTTCATGAAAGGTAGGACTTTATTATTGTGAAACCCCCATGGTGGTTGAGAGAAAGTCTGTCTATGAAAAACGCCTTGTATTTAAGACAAAGGAGCAAGCCAATGACCAAGAAAGGTGGTCTAGAAATATTGGTTATCATCATCATCATCATCATTTATATAAAGATAGTTTGCATATTAAACTCAATTGTAAACATTCTAAGAATTGGTATAAAAATTCTGGTTGTCGTCGTCGTCATCATCATCATCACCATCAGTGCTTTTTTTCTGGGAGGAGAAGGTGCCGATACTCACCACAGGTCATTCCTATATGACCAATTAACTGCTGGAAGGAAGGCAGGTGGAAAAAGGTGCCGGTACTTACTGGTGAGAACCCCCAGAAAAAAGCCGCCATCATCATCATCATCATCATCATCATCATCATCATCATCATCATCATCAAGACAGTTTGAATATAAAACCCAATCAGAAACATTCTGAGAACTGATCTACAAATACTGGATAGGGTGGTCTAGCATGCTGCAATCCAGGGGGGGTGACACAGATTCGGACAGGACTGAATGACTAAACAAAAAACCTCCTCCTCATCATCATCTGTATATAGACACTTTAAATATAAAAACCCAATCGAAGACATTCTGAGAATTAGAAAAGGTGGAAAGACAGTTTCAGTTTTGCCGCTTGAAAACTGGTCTGTACTATAAAAGCAGGCCTCCATCAGTCTTTTGAGACTATGGTATTGTGCTCAGTGCTGCATACGCTGCATGCGAAGCAGGAAAGCCTGGGTTGGATTGTTATGGAGGATAGGCTGTTACCCAAGCAGCAAATCCCCCCTCTCCATGCCACTGAATTAGTCCAATGGAAAGGCAGAGCCAATATGATTGGATCCAGCTGGCGTCACAGAGCTGGGCTAAGGACAGGAGCTCACCCTGTCTTGTGGGGCCGACCCAGGAATCAAACCCTGGCCTGCTGGTTAACAGGCACAGCGTCTTAGCCACTTTCGCCACCCACAGCCCTGGTCTGTACTATGTGCCCCCCAAAAATAGCTAGCCCAAAGCAGGCCATGGTACTGCAGACAGAACCAGATCTTGGACATCATGTCCTTGAAGCAGTTTCACCCTCATATTATACCAAGGGGTAGGGCAGGGATTTTCAGCGTCAGTCAGAAAGATGTCTTGAAGTGGACAAACTGCACAAGACTAGGAATTCCTTAGTCAGGCGCTTCCCCTTTCAAGTGGGATGGGATAGGATTTTGGAAAGTATCTGGGAATAAATCTATCCTTACAAAATGCAGGTGATTTACAGTAGGTTTTATTTTTAAAAAATTCTCTTTTCATATCCTCACTAGAAAACCTAAGGCAACTTACAATCCAAACAGGAAATAATAAATATATTAGAACAGTCAGTAGAATTTCTAAAAAGCAATTTAATGCAAAATACAGTGAGTAAGCAGTTGTATCAGAGCATCAATAACACACACACACACAAATATATATATATATATATATATATATATATATATATATATATATATATATATATATATATATATATATATATATATATATATATATATATATATATATATATATATATATACACACACACACACGAATAATGAAAGTGAGTCAAATCAAAAGCATCCAACAGAGAGTATAACAAATCAGCAACAAAACTAGATCAGTGAAAGGCTTTTGAAGGCTTTTGAAAACGAAACATGAGTTTAGATCCCCAAGGAAATCTGGCAAAGAAAGGGCCATCATGATCTCTGGTGAAAGGAAATTCCAGAAGCTGAGTGCTGTATCGGAAAGGGACCTGTTGTAACTACACCTCCAAAAGTGAAGGTCCTTGCAACATAGACATACCCCCAAATCCAGAGTAACTACGGGAGCAGATAAGAGACTTTATGTGCACCAGTAGTTACCACACCACCTAGAGAAAACCTATGGCAAATTCATATTGGAATCCAGAGTAAGTTGTTCTTACACCGGAGCAAGGACTCCCTGTTGTTACTCTGGATTTTGCCCTTTGTCTGCAATCCTAAACATATTTTCCTGGGAGTAAGATCCATTGAACACAATGGGGCTTACTTTTGAATTGACATGATTAGGATTGTGCTCTTTATCACATTTGCCACTCAGGTGGTCACCATCGCTCAGGGAGGGGGTGTCAAAGGAGATGGAGGTGGACACCTCAGGGCCTCAACACAAAGTCCATGGCAATGGGAGAAGATTAGAAAGAGCAAGGCTTTTATAACAAAAAAGGAACCAAGGGAAAGAATATACAGAGCAAGCATGACAGTAGGGGATCTACTCCCCTTGCTGTTTGGGACAATTTGCAGGGCTCCAATGTCAGGAGTCTGTTCTTTGGCAAAATGTCGAACCTGGTTCAGGGAGTGTCTAGCCAAAAGCTGAAGGCATTTCCAATCATCTCAGGCTCTTTGGGTCAAGATGGAAGAAGATGGTTGTGATGGTTGCAACTTTTGCCAAGCAGAAAACCAGCTCAATAGGATTTGTAGATGTCTCCTCCTTTTCAGAGCATGAGCAGCAAAAAGAAAAAGGAGGTGGTGGACAAACCCAGATGAGTCTATTAAGTGGCCAGAAGTGGCAGTGGGCATGGAGATGAGTGTCCTTCAGTGTCCTCCTTTTCCTTATGAGCAAGCAGCATACAGCCTTCTTGTAATGAATACATTACATGTAATAAATTATATGTTGCAATTTTAAATTTAATGATAAATAGCAGGCCTCCGTCAGTCTTGAAAGACTATGGTATTGTGCTCAGCGCTGCATACGCTGCATGCGAAGCACGAAAGCCTGGGTTGGATTGTTATGGAGGATAGGCTGTTACCCAAGCAGCAAATCCCCCTCTCCACGCCACTGAATTAGTCCAATGGAAAGGCAGAGCCAATACGATTGGATCCAGCTGTGTCGCAGAGCTGGGCTAAGGACAGGAGCTCACCCTGTCTTGTGGGGCCTACCCGGGTCTCGAACCCTGGCCTGCTGGTTAACAGGCACAGCACCTTAACCGCTTGCGCCACCCACATACAGTGTTTAAACTAATCACAGTATAACAATATATAATAAAGTATGTCTTTGAGTTGAAATGTTTGTAAGTCCAACCACCACTGATGTCAATCCAGGGAAGTTCATATGCATGGAAGTTTGCATCTTGAATGCTTGAAAGTTAAGGACTTAGACTGCAATCCTAAAGACACTTTCCTGGGAGTAAGACACATTGAATACAATGGGGTTGACTTTTGAGTAGTAGCGTGGTTAGGCTTGTGCTTTTACTATATTATTAAGACTGCAATCCTATACACACTTACCTGGGAGTAATTCCTATGGATTCAATGGGACTTACTTTGGAGCAAACGATGGGTCTAATATTGTGATTAGGATTGTGGTCTAATATTATATATTGCAAATAAATATATACAAAAAAAATAAAATAAATATTCCACAATAAAGCAATATATATGAGTGTTTTTAACTGTTGTCCTACATTTTTCTTCTGTGTCCTACATTTCAGGGGACTGTCCTCCTTTGTGGTTATGACATCTGGTTTCCATGGCCCTGGTGAAACTTCTGGGGCAAGTCATTCACAATCTTAAATCAAATCCATAAGATACAAATACACAGAGCTATAGAAGTGTTCCATATGTTGCCATATGTCCCCAAAGTGTTGCCATATGTCCCCAAAAATAGGGACAATGTCAATTTTGGGGGATTGTGTTCACATTCTGGCAAATGGGATAGAGGGTCCTGACCCAATTTTATGGAACAGAACTATGGCAACCCTAAACTACAGGGATATATAATTCCTGCAGGCTATAGACAAAATACTCTGGGTCTTGCAATTGCACCAAATTGGAGACAACGGGCCATGTTGGAGGTCAGAGGTTCTAGCTGACCAAATATATGTATGTATGTATGTATGTATGTATGTATGTATGTATGTATGTATGTATACATACAAATGTATGTATACCCCTGCTAACTGAGCAAGAGGCACTCTTTCAAGTGGGTGCTCATCTTTTATTTAGCAGGGGGAGAGTAACTGACCCTCCACACCCCAGCAATGTCTGTTCTAGTGGCTTCTGCTGGTGTTCTATTTTGCATTTTAGATTGTGAGCCCTTTTGGGACATGGACCAATTAGCTGTTAATTAGCTATTATTATTTTTCCATTTTCTTTGTAAACCGCTTTGTGAACTTTTTAGTTGAAAAGCGGTATATAAATACTGTAGATAGACAGATACTGCTTTTTGAAAAATGCTTTTGCTTTTCCACCCTGCAATTCTCATCTGTTTTCTCCCAGGAAGAAAAACACAATCGAAAACTTTTTAAAGGCTCATTCAACAGCAAGAACAAAAAAAGACCTCTTACTCAAGGGAAACATGTACAGAAGAGAGGAAGAGGCAAGTTCTCTTAGGCGGGTGGCACTGAAGATCAAATGACAATGTGTCAGGTGTTTTTCCTCCTTTATTCAACAGTTGCAGAAATAGCAGCCAAAGGCACGCTTCAAATGATGCCGCTCTCCAGGCGTACCGGGAACGGGCTTGTCCTTTATTCTCTTGATTTCTCCACTTTTCATCCATTAGGTTAACATCTCCAGTGCTCAAAGTGGCGGCTTCACTAAAGCAAGACAAAATGCGGCTTCCTCGCACAGCTGGAAGGCGAGACACAGAAAAGCAAACAAAGGAGGCATCTGAACAAGAATCGTAATCGGAAGTTTACCACCCAGTCCTGTCCTTGGCTGGCCTGTAACAGGCAGCAGTGGCATCACACTCAAGGCAAAGAGGCAAGTGAAACAATATGGAGATGGTCCCCAAAGGACCTCCTCAGCCCTTTTGCTTGCATAGGTCCAAATGCACCCAAGCTTGGATAACAGTATAGAAGAGTGTCTTTACCTTTAACTATTGCATAAAAGAGGGAATTTAGGCAGGCTGAGCTCAACACGGAAGGGATTAAAAAGTAGCAGTTTAAAAATGTCCTCCATTTTATATGGTCATCCTGACCCAAGGAGGCTAATGAGGTCTAGAAGGTCCAGGGTGACCAGATGCCCAAACCTCAAAAGGAGGACAAGGTCTTGGATTCTCTCAGCCTAGCCTTTTCAGCAGACAATGGCATGTTTGCCTACTCATGAGTAAAGCTGCAATATTGGGCACTTTCACTTCCCCATAGAGCTCAGTGCATATTTTTTTTAATTTTTAGTTTTTTGGCCATAACATTTGATAGGAAGGAGATATTTCAAAACTGATTTCTGCTCTTCAGTACGAATCCAACAACATATGACATGATGGGTTACTGCACACCATTGCAAAGTTCCAAAATGAAGCCAAAATGGAGGACAATGAGGCCCTCTTGGAGGACACCCGGAGAAGAGGCTGAAAAAGAGGACAAAACTGGAAATTTCCGGTCATACGGTCACACTGAGAAGGTCTGGTTTGTGACATCCAAAAAATATGCAAATATTCTTTAAAATACATGGATATAGTGGAGAGAAGGATTTTCTTTTCCCTCTCACACTACACCAGAATCATGGGACATCCTCTAAAATTGAGTCTTGGGAGAGTTAGGGTAGAAAAAAAATTTATTATCCAGTGTGTAGTCTGTGGAACTCCTTGTCACAGGATATGGTGAAGGCATATGGCCTGGATGCCTTTGAAAAGGGGATTGGGATAGAATTCCTGATGGAAAAATCCATCTCAAGTTACAAGCTATGATGAGTTTGTACAATATCCTAGCATATCCTATCATATCCATATGATGAGTTTGTACAATATCCTACAATATTAGAAGCAGACATAACAACCTGTAGTTATTGCTTGTGGAGGTAGAATAAAACAGAATTTATCAGTTTTTTAAAAAATCCCCTTTCCAGCATCTCATTTTTCTGTATTTTCAATGGTAGTTGGAAAATTGACAGTTGGAAAGTTGACAGTTTCCTCTCCTCAGCCTGCGTGATTGACACGGAATGTTGGTCAGAAAATGCGGATACTCTCACACACACAGGTTAATGGTGCAACCCCAACCCAGGTAGCACAACTCATTGGTCTTCCCAATCCAGTGGTGATGTCGGGAGACAAGCGCATGTCTGATCGTTGGCCTAACCCTCCTCCAGGAGTGGTGCAGAAGTGTCTTAAGGCACTTTTGTGACACCCACAGGTCAGCACTGCACTTTTACTGGGGCTTAGGCTGGCCTAAGTGTTGCATAGATGTATGCATAGATGAGTCTCTACTGGACTGGAGCAGACCAGTTGATGAGCCATCAATTGAAATGCCATCTTCCAAAATGCAACATATTGTTATTATTATTTTTTTATTGGCTCCTCTGGGGATCCATTACACCATGCAGGGCAAGCTCTGCTTGAAATGTCTCCAAAGAGGCTGCCACTGAAGCAAGGCTGATATGCTTAGATGGATGTCCACACTTAAGAGGAAACGGGAGGCTTTTCGAATGATTTGATAAAGCTTGGAAAGTTTGTCGCGAGGGATAAATATTTGGATCAGGCAGCAAGAAGAGCTTTAGGGGGATCGGAAGCATCACTCAGGGACTGGACTTCTTTGCCAAGCAGGGAAAGGGACGGCTGACGGAAAGTGATAACATTAACAGGAGGATATTCCAAGGTTTAAGAGAAGACAGAATTGATATGCAGTCGTGTATCTCGCCATCAGATCCTGCAGCTCTGTCATCCTGCCAAGAGGGTCTTTTGCCTCAAGAGCGCTGGGCTCACGCATTAGGATGGCACTGCATGAAATGTTGATTCCCTGGTGGGGAAGGGGGGACACCTGTGAATTAAATTTGGACACCGTTTTCAGTCTCACCTTCAAAAAGGATGAATTGTTGAATGCAGGAAAGTGAGAGGTAAGTGTACATTATTAGGTGGCAGATCCACAATCTGATTTTTCAAAAAAGCACACAAAGCTGTATTTCATAAAGTCTGACCATAAGCCACTTAGTGGTGGCATGACCCACTTAGGGGTGGCATGACTCAGTACTCCACCTGACGCCATCTCATGCTTTTTGCGTCCATGCTACAAAAATGCTCTTCATATGCGGCTGTCAAGCCAAAGTTCTTTGCTTTCTGTATTTGATGGCATCACGTGGGTAGCATGATAAAGATACTTGATCAAGTCTGTGGGAAACATTTTGACTTGCACTAGCACCAGACTGGTGGGAGGTGGTGGTGGCAGAAGACGTGGGATGAAAAGCACCTCAAATCCATCACCTTCTTAGATTCTCCGCAATCTCCCACTTAGGGTGCAATCCTAACTTAGGCTGGCACAACTCATTGGGTTTCACATTCCTGTGGTGATGTAGAGAGGCAAGCGCATGCCTGTGCACTGGCCTAACCCATCCCCAGGAATGTTGCAATTTTGTAACACCCCCAGGTCAGCACAGTACTTATGCCGGAGCTTAGGCTAGCCTAACTGCACCTTAGGATTGCAGCCTAAATCGTCCCACATTAGATGCCCTAGTTGGATGGGCTGACTATGGTCCAGTTGACCATGTCATCTAATTGACCATGTCATCACGATCCAATTTGGTGTCATCTAAGCTCTCCAGGAAGGCACTATCTAGAGGTGCCCAAATCAAACCTGGCACCTTCTGTATGTAAAGGAAAGGCAGGATCACAGTTCTACAGCTCCTCCCTGGAGCTGCCAGTGTCACGGGACAGTTTTTTCAACCCTTTCCTGTGATGCTGTCCTTCTGATCTAAATGACTTCCCCAAAGCTGGCCTTCATTGGCCTTCAGGGAGAAAACATGGGTCTTTCATTGATAAGCAAGGACAGACCAGGGCACAGCTTCAAAGATCAAAGATCCTTTTAATGCCACATCCAAAAGCAACTTGCAGCGCTGAGATTGTGAGTTTAATGTGAAAAGAGGAATGAGTCTCAAGTCAGGGATCTCAAGTCAAAACATCAGAAATATGTTTCCTCCAAAGTAGTTCAGGATGACTTTTTAGACCGAAGACTAGATCTGGCTCTCTTCACACCTGGCTCACATTCATGTGAACATTCTCAAGTTGCACCATCAAATGAACAGGATCAAAATGTTGGATTTGATCTACGAATCGCATAAACACCATCCATTTTAACTTCCTTGAATATGGACAGTTTCAGCTGATAGATTCGTATTAGCATTCTGCTTCTGCTGAAGTTTAGGGTTTAGGTGCCTCAGAATTTGGGGGTTCCATCCAGTGGTGGGCAGATGCCGGTTCGGGCCTACTCACCTGAACCGGATCTTCCCACGTGGCGACTGCTGGCGAACCGCCCAGAGCCATGGCTGGCAAGAGCCGCAGGACTGGTTCACAAGCAGCCACCAGGTCTCCTGAAGCGGGGCTTCAAGAGACACAGTGTAATAGCGTCCAACTGGACGCTAGCACACTGTGTCTCCTGAAGCCGCGGTTCAGGAGACGCGCCTGTGTCGAGCTGGATGCAGGCGCACTGAGCTACTCCTCGGGGCAGCTCAGTGCACGTGCATCCAGCTTGATGCAGGCACACTGAGCCGCTCCTCGGGGCAGCTCAGTGCACGTGCGTCCAGCTCGACGCAGGCGCATTGAGTCTCCATCGAGGAGACACACTGCGCATGCGCCAAGCCTGGCACATGCGCAGTGAGGGCCCACCCCCTCGCCCTGCCCCCTGACCCTGGGCCCACCCCCCAACTTCCGGCAAACCGGATCTTAGGGCTTGGTGGGCCCATCACTGGTTGCATCTCAACATCGTGGCCAATTCCCATCAATAGATCTCATCTTCTCCAGTATTTTGCTAATCCCATTTTTAACCCTTGTTGTCTTATGGCCATTACCATATCTCATGACGACCAATTCCCCAGGTCAAATATCCAAGCAGTCTTTCTGCTTGTCTGTTTTGGATTTGCTTCCAACTAATGTCACTGGATGTCAAGTTCTGAACCTACAACAACACCTGAAAAGAAAACCAGCAAATATTCCAAATGGTCTGAAATGCCCTGTGGTATCATCCGACTGTCAAAAGTGACATGTCAAATTTAAACCTGGAATTAATCATGCCAAATTTGAATTCAGAAATGAAAGGCTGTGACATGTGTGTACTGTGCAATCGTGCTGATTTTGGCAGGCTTGGAATATGAACTGTTATATTGTCAATTACTGCCAAAAACTCCATTCTGTGTTGTCCATCATATGCTGACAGTTACTAAGATCACAATCCTAAATGCACACGTACTTGGGACTAAATCCTACTGAACACATTGACCTGTAAAGAACATAATGTTGCGGGTCTCAAACTCTTGAGAGTAAGGCTGGGATTAATTAGCCATTAGCAGTTACCCATTAGCCATTAATTTTTTTCATTTTCTTTGTGAACTTTTTTGTTGAAAAGCGGAATATAAATACTGAAGACAGACAGACAGACAGACAGACAGACAGACAGACAGACAGATAGATAGATAGATGGATGGATGGATGGATGGATGGATGGATGGATGGATGGATGGATGGATGGATGGAAGGATGGACTTGAATAATTAGGGATTTAAATAATTTCCAATACATTTCCTCATTCCCAAATATGGAAGCATTTGGGGTTTAGGGGACACTGAAATCCATAACAGGCAAATTTGAAAAAAAATCTAAATTTCAAAATTTTGAAACTTATTTTGAAACCATTTCCCATCTTCTGATTTTTGCAAAATTTCATTGCAAGTCCCACATTTGTGCCTGGCCAGGCTCCTCTCGTTCCAACTCCACAATATGGTCGCTGAAAGCATTTCAGTTGTCAAAGACTCCCGTAATTGGCCAACTCCCTTCTTCCCCAAAGAAGCCTGTAATGATATGCCAGTTGATCCCATGATGTTCTCTCTCACAGGTGGGCACTAGGGGGATCGCACTGGCTCGCCAGAACCTGATCTTAAAATTTGGGGGTGCTGGGGAGTCGGTTGTTGAGGGGAGGAAGCAAGAACCAGGGGACTGGTTCAGAAGGGCTTTTGGAAAGCAGTGGGGCTCTTTAGAGCCAGTTCTGGGGGTGGCAGGGTGACTGGGGGCATTTGTGGGCAGTGAGGGCTCTTCAGAGGCAGTTCTGGGGGTGGGGGGTGACTGGGGGCTTGCTAAACTCAGTACCGGCTAGCTACGGCTAACCGCTACTGAGATATTAAAAAAAATCACTGCGCATGTGTGCGCAGCTAATTAGTAGCCTGGAGAGGTCCCTTCAAACTCTTCCAGCCTCTGGAAGTCCTCCCTCTCCTCCTTCTAGCTCCTCTCCACACTTTCCTGAGAGTAAGCCCATTGGCTGTAATGCAGCTTACATCTCAGGAGCGTGGCAGCAGCTCTCTCTGCTGCCTGCAGCAGCTCAGGGCCTGATGTCTACTCTGAAGTAAGGCCCAGTCCAGCATTAGGAGGAGGAGTATCTCCAACCAGGGATGCTGAAGGGTGGCATCACTCCCTCCAGACTTCTCTCTCTCTCTCTCTCTCTCTGCTGCCTGCAGCAGCTCAGGGCTTGATCCATGGCATGTCTACTCTGGTCCAGCATTACTCCCAGGCAAGTGTGGCAGGAACTGCAGCCTGAGAACCGTATCCTGTGCATGCCTACTCTGAAGTAAGTCCCATGACAGTCAATGGGGCTTACTCCCAGGCAGGTGTGGTTAGGGTTGAAGGGGGGCACTAACAAAAACTTAGATTTTTTTTAAAAAAAATTAGATTTTTTAAAAATTTCCCCTTTAAATTCTCTCTGGCCCTGCCCCTGACCCTGGCCCCACCCATGACCCCGCCTGACCCAGCCTGGCCCCACCCACTTCCAGAGAACCGGTTCTTGGGCCAGGCCGAGCCCACCACTGCTGAGATTCACATGATCAGCTGTTTGGTTTTTGCTGACTGAGGCTCAGATTTCAAGGCTCTGGAGGGAGCATGGCTTTTGCCTGGACATCACCCTCCCAGAGCTGTCACCAATGGCTTATCGCCTTCTGCCCCTTGCCTCTTGCGAGGGAATGAGGCAAGAAGCATATTGCTGCAATCCTAAAAAACCTTTCCTGGGAGTAAGACCCATCAAACACAATGGGATTTACTTATGAGTAGACATGGTTTGGATTGTGCTCTATGTCTCTAGGAGTACGGCTCATAGAGGCAAGTCTGCTTGCATTGTGCAGTGAGGCTCCGTGCAAAACCTAGTGCTTTGCACCCCTTCTAGCCAGGGTGACCAGATGCCCAAACCTCAAAAGGAGGACAAGGTCTTGGATTCATCTCAGCATGGCCTTTCTGGCAGACAATGTCATGTTTGCCTACTCACAAGTAAAGCAGGGATACTGGGCTCTTTCACTTTCCCATACAGCTCAATGCATATGTTTTATTTTTAGTTTTTTGGCCATAAATTTTGATAGGAAGGAGATATTTCAAAACCGATTCTTGCATTGGATTCTGCTCTTTAAAATGAATCCAAGGAGACATGACATATGGCTGTTGTGGCACAAGTGGTTAAGACACTGTGCCTGTTAACCAGCAGACCAGGTTTCAAGACCCGGGTCCCCACAACATGGGGTGAGCTCCTGTCCTTAGCCCAGCTCCTGCCAACCTAGCAGTTTGAAAATATGTAAATGCAAGTAAATAAATAGATACCACCTTGGTGGGAAAGGTGACAGCGTTCTGTGCACCTCAGAATATAGTCATGCCAGCCCCATGACCACAGAAGTGTTTTTGGACAATGCTGGCTCTAATGGCTTGTAAATGGGATGAGCACCGCACCCTATAGCCAGAAACAACTGGCAGTTAACCTGCAGGGGGTCATTATGACATATGGGGTCCTGAACACCATTGCAAAGTTCCAAAATGGAGGACACCCAGACAGGAGGCTAAAAAAGAGGACAAATCCAGAAATTTCCAGTCATATGGTCAACCTGCCTCCAGCTATGCCACTGCCTTAGGGCATTCCATTATGGATTAGCAGGATCCAGCTCGTAGGGAGATAAGTGAGTGGGGTTAGGGCAGTGCATAGGTATATGCCAACCTCCCCACATTGCAAAGATATGATATGTGAGGGAGGCCAGCCTAAATGTGTTAGGAATGCAACTTGAGTGGTGCATGTGTGCAATGAGAAGGGATACTGGGGCTACTTTCCTTGGAGCATGACACATCTGAGCACTTCTGCTTGCATGTGGATGTTCCCCACTACTTACAACTTCCATTTCAGGCAGTATTGCGGCATGAGTCACCCCTGCTCCTGTGCTCCAATTTGGCTCTCATAGCGATATTGACAATAATATCAGAATATCTGGGGAGAAAAAATTCCTGGTGATCAGGGTAGTTTAGGAGTGGAACAGATTGGCAAAAGAGGTGGTGGACTCTCCACGGGGGATCTTCAAGCAGAGGCTCAATAACATCTGTTGGAAATGCTCTAGAACAGCGTTTCTCAAAGTGGGGATTGGGACCCCTTTGGGGGTTGCCTAGAGCTTTCCTGGAGGTTGCCTGAAGACCCCTGGTGCAGGGGGCCAGGTCAGGCTTGCCAGACCTCTGGCTGTAGCTGCGTGTGCACTGAGGGCCCAACCCTCAGGGCCCAATCCTATGCATGCCTACTCTGAAATAAATCCCCTTATAGTCAAGGGGGCTTTTAATCCCATGTAAATGTGGATAGGATTGCAGCCTCAGGGCCCAATCCTATGCATGCCTACTTTGAAATAAATCCCATTGTGTTCAATGTGTGCATGGTAACAATGAAAATACATCCTGCATATTGGATATTTACATTATGATTCATAACAGTAGCAAAATTACAGTTATAAAGTAGCAACGAAAATAATTTTATGGTTGGGGTCCCCACAACATGAGGAACTTATAAAGGGGTCACGGCATTAGGAAGATTGAGAACCACTGCTCTAGAAGGATTTCCTGCTACAGGCAGAGGGTTGGACTAGATGACCTCAAATCTATGATTCCCCATAGGGCAGCAAACCTGCTAGAATTAGACCTTTCAGCGATAGGGCTGCTAAATGCTTCTACTTGGGCATGTCCTACTCAAACCAGCAGGAACTGCAACTGTGATTATAAATGGAGAGAATCAAGCTGTAAATGGAATTACTCCCAGAGGGCTTCAATAACCATTTAATTAGCCCACCTCCTTTCAAACCAATGCAAGCAGTCAAATGGAATACTAGGCATGTTCACCAAATTAAATTATGATACTTTTGGTGGGAATAAAAGCTCCTGGGCTCTTTTTTGATCAATAAACATTAACAATAACAACACCAACATTTAACTTCATTTTTTTCTCCCCAAAATAAATGAAGTCCAATGCGTCAAAGCAAGAAAGAAAAACTCTCCCAGTCCAGAATTAAGAGCTGTTGTGATAGCAGCAGTCAATGGAATAATTTCTATTTCTGCCCTTTACCCTGCATGCATGTCTGGGTAATTGCAACTTTAGGATAAAGCAGGTTTGTGACGGTGTATGATTTATAATGTGAGAATGTCTTTACATATTCCGGAACCAACATGCTCAGCAGGAAGTAAAGATCAGTTTTTAGATCAATGCAGGGTGACCAGATTATTCCTGAACCCCAGGGCCAAAATTCCTAATCCCAGACCAAAATTCCTACCCGCTTTAAAAAATTGCCAAATAGTGTATTTTTTTTGTTTTTGGTTTTTTGACCATAACTTTTGATAGGAAGGAGATATCTCCAAACTGAGTTTTGCATTGGATTCTGCTCTTCAATACGAATCCAACGACATATAGCATGATGGGGTACTGCTCACCATCGCGAAGTTTCAAAATGAAGCCAAAATGTAGGACACCCGGACAGGAGGTTAAAAATCCAGACAAATCCGGGTTTTTCTGGTCTTATGGCCACCCTGGATCTATGTAACATTAACCCAAAGAAAGATATTTGCATTGCAATCCTGACATGAAAACTCTCAAATGTTTTCAGAAGAAAATGTTAAAAGTAAAAAAATAAAACCTCGAAAGTTGAGTAGAATAACTTGTAAGAAACAAATAGGACAAGCATCTTCTAACCCTACAATCCAGAGTAACTACGTGAGCACGTAAGAGACATTACGTGCACCCATAGTTACTGCATCACTTAGTGAAAACCTATAGGAAATTCATATTGCAATCCAGAGCAAATTGTTCTTACTCCAGAGCAAGGACTCCCCGTAGTTACTCTGGATTGTGACCTAAGTCTCTCAGAACTAGAATTAGGGGCATAGTTAGACGGGGAGCAAGCAATACGTTTTGGAGGGAGCTTCACTGCATCATCGAAGTTGGAGTCAAAAGCAGGGAGGCAACAACCTCCTATTTCCTCCCCTGCACAGGATGGCTCAAAAAAGGGAAGCAGAGGGACCGCTTGCATGATGTGGTGAGGCTCTTTGAATCCCATCACTGGCAAAATCTATTATTGTGCACCCCTCTTCTCTAGTTCTAGTTCCCTTGAACTGAAACTCTAGTTCCCAGTGAGGGACTTACCCCACAATCCAGAGTAACTATGGGAGCACGTAAGAGACATTACATGTACCCGTAGTTACTGCACCACCTAGTAAAAACCAATGGGAAATTCATATTGCAATCCAGAGCAAATTGTTCTGACACCGGAGCAAAGACTCCCCATTGTTACTCTGGATTGCACCCATAATCTACATGTGCAGAAAATAATTCAGAATGCAGATGGAGACAACTATCTCCATGAGATTTGGAGCACATGGGTCATGCTAGGCACATGTTCTATAAGTGGACAGGGTGGAATTTGGATGAACCCAGCATCTCAAAACCTAAAAGCAGCACATTGGCGTAGATGGGCTAGGACATGTGCTCAGTGTGTGCATACACCCTGCTTATTAGGTTGGTAAGGCTGGTCATGCAGTAAATGCATTGAACAAAGTGTTCCATAATCCATAATGAACATCATGCACTTGTAGAAAACTAGCACATCAGGATGAGGCCAAGGTGACAACCCTTCTGAGCTGTCTGTGGTTCTGGTGCTAGATGTAGTAGCTAGCAACCTCATGCAAAAGAAGTATCTCAAATGCTAGTGTTGTTTGCATATAATGCACACGGCTTCATTCCTTTTGGTCATGGGTTATCCAATCTTATTCAGATCCCTTGTGCCAGCCCCATCATCCTTTTGACTGCCTCAGTCTATCTAGCTAAGGTTTGCCACAATGTCTGTTTTGACCATGTGCACATGTCAATGGTCTCCCCAAAGTTTGTAAACCAAAATCTCATCAGGTTCGTTTTGGTCTCCTTCGGAGCCTGTTGCTTTAACTGTCAAGATCCAGATTATCATTTCTTCCTCTGTATAATTTACTAGCTCTCTGAAAATAAGGAATGGCATTGTGGAGACTAAGGATTGGTGCCCAGAGCCCGTTCCAGCATCTTGTTCAGGGATTGCCCCCATCAAAAACTCAGGAATGATAGAAGAAGGGTAAGGTGCTCCTCCCAAGATTATAACTTCAAAGTGCAACTATGTGACAGCACAAGGCTTTTATTTCCTACACTGGAGGAAGGGAGTTTATGGGGTTTTTAAACTGGTAGCATTGCATTTATGATTGTCCCATCTCCCTGGGACGCATGGAAATCATTGTCCATAACATAGCAAAGAAAGAGAGAAAGGAAGGAAGGAAGGAAGGAAGGAAGGAAGGAAGGAAGGGGGAACAAGAGCCTGTGGAGTATCAGTGATGTTGTCTGGGATCTGGATCCAAAAGGTGATCAGTGTGAATATCCTGTAGCAGGCATATTTCTCTTGATTTCATCTGGCCTACCATCCATCCATCCACCTATCCACCCATAAATCCTATCCCATCCCATCCATCAACAGATGGACGGACGGGCAGGCAGGCAGGCAGGCATGTAGGTAGTTAGAATACTATCTATCCACAGTATTTATATATCATTTTTCAAAAAAAGTTCACAAAGCGCTTTACAAAGAAAATAAAAAAATTAATGGCTAATGGGGCTTCCATAGAAGAAAAGGGGGTTCATTGAAACTCTGCAATGGGATCCTAAACTGTAGAACCCAGGTTGCCAGTGACTTTCACCCTAATTTTACCTTTTTCATTCATTATAAGTGCACACTTTACATGTGCCAGGCTGCCAGAATCACTGTTTTAGAGTCTGTAGGTGCAATCCTAATTTAGGAAGGCATAACTCACCTGGCATAACTGACAGCATGATGACACCAGTGCACACCTAATCCCCCTAGGACAAGGCAGAAGTTCCTCATCCTTTTGAAAACCACGGCCTGGGAAAATGGGAAAAAAATTCTCATGGACTGGCTGGGCTGCATATGCGCACTTTGGGTGCATCTGGTCTGAACTGCACATGCACAGTCCAGCAGCCGTGCCACATTTCCCCGTTTCACTCTGGGCCAGGGTCAGCAGGGCTCTGGCCTATGGTCCCAGACTCTGGTCCTGGTTTGGCCTAGCCTGGCCACCAAGGTGCTGCGGACTGACAATGGACCATGGAATAAGGGTTGAGGACCCCTGCTTTATGGCACTTTTGCGACACCCCAGGCCAACGCAGGCCTAACTGGGGATTAGGATTGCAGTCCTGGACACATGACTCCCAGTAATCCATAGAACTGTGACCCTCTGATGATTTCCATATGCCAGTTCCAGCATCTCATAGATCAGTGTTTTCCATAACAGATGATTTAAAAAAAATTATGTACATTGTGGGTTTATGTTCATAGAATGGTTTATGTCAAGTCCCAAATCCAACATTTTTGCTGCTCTGGATACATGTTGAGATATAAAAGGATAGCACCATTGTATCTCAAATTAAAATGTCTCTTCCTTTGAAGTGAATCAGGTCGTGACTTTCATTCAAATCTGAATGTGGAAAGAAAATGCCCCTTTTCATGTAGAATAATTCTGCCAGTTTTTTAGCATCCTCTAATGCTTCTAAATATTTCATCTTTTTAATATTGTATTATTTATTATTTACATGTTACAACCCTTGACATTCCCCACTTGCTGTCTTCAGGAAATTATTTCTTCCTGTAGAAAATAAATTGCTTAGATATATGGATTTTTCTTTCCTCTTCTGAGGAGATCAGATACAAATAATAATTTGGTCTCCTGTGCAGTCACAAATCACAGCCTGATAAATTGTTATTCTGAGTAACTGCTTTGATTTGCCTACAATGGCATTTAAATGTGCATAATGGTAGATGGTGCTATTTTACAAACTGTGTCGCCTTTAGGGACAGATACCACTCGGAGCTAGTCCCGGGAAAACTCATTGGCTTTACTTCATTACAGATGAACTCACAGTGAGTGAAGATCCAAAATAGCTGTGAAGATCCAAAAGAGGTAGACGGAGAAGGGACTGGCAGATATTTGTGTTTGATGAGGTTCCTTCCTTCCTTCCTTCCTTCCTTTGTCAGATCCCAGACAACACCACTGATACTCCACAGGCTCTTCTTTCTTTCTTTCTTTCTTTCTTTCTTTCTTTCTTTCTTTCTTTCTTTCTTTCTTTCTTTCTTTCTTTCTTTCTTTCTTTCTTTCAGCTGTCAAATTTTGCCAGCAAAGGGGATGTTTTGGTCTGGTGCTAAGAATTAGGTTCACAGCTGAGCAGATGCAAAATGCTGGGATGAACGGGGAGGGGGGAGCCTGCCAGTGGCATAACTAGAGCGGGTGCAAAGAACTAAGTTTAGCAGGGAGCATCAGCATCAATCAATCAATCAATCAATCAATCAATCAATCAATCAATCAATCAATCAATCAGTCAACTGTATTTATATGGCATGGCGTGCATGCAGCCTCTCCTCCTCTCTTTTGGAGCCATTCTAGGCAAGGGGACCAAAACAGAAGAAAAGCCAGAGAAGATCCAAGAAGAGGTGAACACCTCCATTTAATAACCGCAGGCACAACAGCCTAATAGGCTCTGAAATTTTTGTTTTTGCTCCCTCTCCTCGCCAAGGTGGCCAAGAGTCCTTTCCTAGTACCTGCCTATCTCTAGGTGCTGTTCGAAACCCCCCCCCAGTCAGTTTTCCCGCTGCCTGCGTGGGGTGCAGTAGTGACCCCCCCTGGCCTCTGCACCACCTAGTGAAAACCTATGGGAAATTCATATTGGAATCCAGAGTAAGTTGTTCTTACACTGGAGCAAGGACTCCCCGTAAAAATAAGCAGGCCTCCGTCAGTCTTGAAAGACTATGGTATCGTGCTTGGCGCTGCATATGCTGCATGCGAAGCATGAAAGCCTGGGTTAGATTGTTATGGAGGATAGGCTGTTACCCAAGCAGCAAATCCCCCCTCTCCACGCCACTGAATTAGCCCAATGGAAAGGCAGAGCCCATACAATTGGATCCAGCTGGCATCGCAGAGCTGGGCTAAGGATTGGAGCTCACCCTGTCTTGTGTGGCCAACCCGGGTCTCGAATCCTGGCCTGCTGGTTAACAGGCATAGCGTCTTAACCACTTGCGCCACCCACAATCCCCGTAGTTACTCTGGATTTAATTCTCCTTTACACCCCCTTCTGGACACTTTTTGCTGCTCTTGTTAGATAATAGGGTATTTACGAAGACTGGCTTCATCTGATCTTCGAGGATTGGGCATGGGGTGAGAACACACAGCCACTATTTTGCTTACAAAGCCTTTGCCCACTTTTATTTTATTTTTTCCTCCAGGTGCGGAATGGTTGTTATAGCATTTAGCCCCTTTCACACTTTTAGTATTTTTCATGTCCTGAGCAGGACAGCATCAAATCAATTTGATGTTTTGATCCTGATCCTTCCAACAATTAAATTCAATTATAATCCATGCCAGACAAACGAAAAGCAGTTAATATTTCTTTAAAAGTCATGCTTTTATCTTTATTAGCTAAGATGGATGAACTTAATTTTGGATAAACTGAGGGACCCACATAGGGCACAATTCTAACCATGTTTACTCTAAAGTAAACCCCATTGTGTTCAATGGGTTTTACTCCCAGGAAAGTGTCTTTAGGATTGCAGCCATGGTAATTGAAGATAAACTTGGTGGTGGTGATTGTATTTGCTGCCTGACTGGGACTGTTGGGGGAACGGAAAGCAGCTGGCAAGCTGTGCAAGAAAGTAGTAAACCATGATTTGAATAATGCATTATGAGCTACATATCTTTTTATCCAGAAGTCTTTGAGATTGCAGGATTGTGTATGTGTATGAGAGAGAGAGAGAGAGAGAGAGAGAGAGAGAGAGAGAGAGAGAGGAGCCTGGGCTGGTCTGATGAACAGTTCTGCCATTTCAGATATGATTAAAGGAAATTTTCAGCACTTTTTATTCCTAAGGCATTTCCCCAAAATAAATATTCTTCCACTGACACTGAATGTTCATCTTGATTTGGATGCTGAGGTGGTGGTGGAAGGAGCAGAAGGAAGAGGGAAAAAACAATATAAAGAATATCACAATTAATTCTTAAAAATAGCAAAATCAACCAAGTTCTCTCAAGAGTATTGACCAAAACATAATAATAATAAAAACCAGAAATTGTAAAGAGCCCAGAGTGGCCACTTCATCAACTGATCAATTTCACTGCCAACTACTTTCCTTCCTCTTCCTCTGTCCAGAGCAACTATCACTTGATTGGCATAGATTGCTCACTTTTTGCATTGATGAAGTATTGACTCATTTATTTTTTCCCATTCTCTCTTCTCTTTGAGGAATGTCACAGGGCTGCTTGGGACATGTGCGGTTCAGTGGGATCAGGGTGACCGGATGCCAAACCCAAAATTCCTGCACCCCAAAGTCAAAATTTGGGGTTAAAAAATTTTGCTTAACAAAATTGCAACCTGCTTAAAAAAATTGCAAAAAATTATTTTTTTTTTGCTTTTATAGTTTTTGTTTTTCTGTTTTTTGGCTATAACATTTGATAGGAAGGAGATATCTCAAAACGGATTTTTGCATTGGATTCTGCTCTTCAATACAAATCCGATGACATATGGTATGATGGGGGGTACGGTGCACTATCATGAAGTTCCAATACGAAGCCAAAACTTAGGACACCCAGACAGGAGGCTAAAAATCCAGACAAATCTGGGTTTTTCCGATCATATGGTCACCCTGAGTGGGATAGAAGTTTGGACACTGACTGTAGAATCATGGATTCAGGATCTACTTCCAAAGTTCAAGACAGGTCTTGATGAGAATCCTCTAGGCAGTTAACAATGTTAAAACATAAAAAACAGTACAATAATTAAAAACATAATTTAAAAACAATTAAACAAATACCCAAGATTACTACTTAAAATATATCTTATTAAAAGCAACAGACTATAGTTTCAATTAAGAGCTTTCCTAACCCATGTGTTCATGCTTTGCCTGCAGCGTCGAGCACAATACCATAGTCTTTCAAGACTGATGGATGCCAAGTAAATACGGATGTACAGAAATGGTCCTAATGTTCCCACCCTATACGTGATTCAGTTTTCCAAGTAAGTAAATACGGATGTACAGAAATGGTCCTAATGTTCCCACCCTATACGTGATTCAGTTTTCCAAGTAAGTAAATACGGATGTACAGAAATGGTCCTAATGTTCCCACCCTATACGTGATTCAATTTTCCTTTACCTGTATCTGAAATCAATAAAAACCTTATAAAAATTCAAATAAAATGAAATAAAATAAAAATAAGAAGGTCTTGAGGCCCTGTTGGAAAGTATCCAGAGAGGGAGATGTTCTTAATTCCAACAAAGGGGATTCTATAACTGAGGCATCACCACCAAGAAGGCTTGATTTCTGGCTACAACCCCCTCACCTCTAATGGTGAGAGGTGACACTTAAACTGATATTACATGATGATTGATCTTCCCTTTCATGAGATTTACCTTTCATGAGATCTACCAAATGGATTTAAAACAAAAGTCCAAGGGCATTCATAGGGTCTTCCATAGGGTCATCAAACACCCATGCGCATCATTAATACCAGTTCAACTGTTAATATTAATATGAGTTCAGCTGTTCCATGGAACTGTTCACATTGTCTGGCTTCAGATCAGTGATTTTTGTGCCATCAGTGATGTGCCATGAGTGGTCCACAGGTATGGTGTGGGAGTTGGGGCAAATTAATTTATTAAATAAATATTTATTGATAGGGTCATTGGGGGATGTGAACCCTCACCAGTAGCATGGTGTGCCTTGACAATTTGAGCACCCGGTCAATGTGTCATGAGATCAAAAAGGTTGAAAATCACTGCTTCGGATGGATACACAAGTGTGTGTGGGTGAGTAAGTAAGAGAGAGAGAGAGAGAGAGAGAGAGAGAGAGAGAGAGAGAGAGAGAGAGAGAGAGAGAGAGAGAGAGAGAGAGAGCACCAGCTTCTTATTGATTGCAACCACAGCAAATCAAAGCAGAAAGGCATTGGATAAATAATGGAGAAAGCTATTCGCTTTAGCGGTGATGCAATTAAAAGGTTTTAAACTGATATGTGGTCT
Organism: Cryptoblepharus egeriae; assembly: GCA_030015325.1. NCBI lineage: Eukaryota > Metazoa > Chordata > Lepidosauria > Squamata > Scincidae > Cryptoblepharus > Cryptoblepharus egeriae. Next base: position 3,903,988 of record JAREYC010000003.1, on the reverse strand, counting down.
CAAAGGCTGATAAGTGAAGAACATAATTGGCTCCTCAGTGCAAGAAATCATTCTAAAGACACTCACAAAGGCAAAAAGAGACACGGCAATGATCCAGAATGGCAGCTTCAACTTCATCTGGGTACTGTGGGGGACAGAGATACAGGAGAATGTTTGGGGTCATCTAGTCAGAATGCTTGCTAGGTCAAGACATAGTGATTTGGAGAAAATTTATTTTTATTTATTTACTAGCAAAATATGCCCATGTTGCGGGAGTGAAATAACGCCTGTACTCCATCCCCCCATTGCATATAACATCTCATGCAAAACAACCACCATATGCAACATCCCCCATGCTCATCAATCACCCATGAACATCAATCCCCCATGTGCATCAATCCCCCAGAGAGGGAGTCAACCCCTCCTGTGCAACATCTCCCCATCCGCATCAAACGCCCATGCACATCTTCCCCCATGTGCAACTTGCCCCCATGTGCATCAATCCCCCCTGCACATCAACCCCTTGTGTGCAACATCTCCCCATGCACATCATCCTCCATGCGCATAAACCCATCAATTCCCCATGTGCATCAATCCCCCATGCACAACATCTCCCATCTGCATCAATCCTCCATGTGCATCAACCTCCCATGCACATCAACCTCACATGTGCAACATCCCACATGTGCAACATCCCCATGTGCATCATCCCCTATGCACAACTTACCCCCATGTGCATCAATCCCCCCTGAGCATCAACCCCCATGCGCGTCATTCCCTATGCACACCATCCCCCATGTGAACCACCCTCCAACGCACATCACCCTCCCATGCGCATCAATCCCACATGAGCATCACCCCATGTGCATCAACCCCCCCATGCATGAACCTCCCATGTGCACCACCCCCATGCGCATCACCCTTCCATGTGCATTACCTTCCCATGTGCACAAATTCCCCATGTGCACCAAACTCCCATTCGCAGCAACCACCCCCATGCTCAAGTGAATCATCCCCATGTGCAATACTCCCAATTCTCAGTTATTTTAATAGTTATTTTACAAATTATTTTTCTCAGTTATTTTACTAGTAATTAGCCTTGCCCCTAATTATGAGGGTCTAATTTGCAAAAGTTTCAGCTGGAGTGGGTTATCACGGGACAAAAAAACTGTGCTGGCTGATTTTTAATTACTCATGAATGTGTCAGCCAATTTAGACTTGTCAGAAAAAAGAGTTTATTTTATTGAAACTTTTATCAACAACTAGCAAAAGTTTACCAGCGTTTCGGGAGTAAAATTCCCCATATGCCATCACCCGCACTGTGCACCAACCACCCATGCACATCAACCACCCATGCACATCCAACTCATGTGCGACATCTCCCATGTTCATCCCCCATGCACATCATCCCCCTATGCACATCAGCCTCATGCGCATCAACCTCCCATGTACAACATCCTCCCATGCGCATCATCTCACATGCGCATCATCTCTCATCTGCCCATTACTCTCCCTCTGCCCAGCAGACACCCAGACACAGGAACACAGAAGTGTTGCTTTCGCTATGGGCAGGTGCGCTAGGCAGCCCTGACACTTTTGAAAAGGGCTGCCGGCCAGCATGTCTACCCCAACTGCCAACAAATGTGCTTGTTAAGTGAAGCAACACTTGTTATGTGAGGCACTTGTTATGTGAGGCACTTGATATGTGAGAAATTTTTGCTTGTTAAGTGGATCACTTGTTAAGCAAGGCACTTGTTAAGTGAGGTCCCACTGTAATCATATATAGGTTAGGTTCCTAAACCAACGTGCTGCTCCAGCCAATTGGATGCTTCCTTTTTTCTTGATCAAAGGAGGTTCACAAATCAGAGAAGACCTCTGATGGGTTGCAGTGTAGGATTTCTGAGCACTGGGGTCCATACGATGTGCCAAGAAATTATGGAGCTCAGGGTCATCCCTGTTCCTCAAGTGCAATGATCTACAGCAATTTGTGGCATCCCTCTTACTCACTGAGGTCACCTTTATCCCCATGTGCCCGCATGCCATTGAGAACAATGTGCATAGCCTCAGGCCATCCACCGCTTTCTTCCTCTCCTTCCAGGGAAGGAGACCTGTTGGGCAAATTATGTTTTCGATAACAAGAGCAGCCAGCAATTTGATTGTTCGAGCGGTTCAGCCCTTGGTGAAATAACAAGGCTGGCATGGGAAGCCAACGCTTTAATTGGGTTGGCAATCTGCCCCTTTAATAATGAATCCAGGAGGAAGACAAGAAATCATGAGCACAATTGAGAGCGGACAGGGATGCGCTCCTTGTATGGATCTATGCATTACTCCTCCTTTGTCTGCGCATATGCCGCTGGTGCAGCCTGAGGGTGTGAGTACATAGTCGATTACGGGAGGACAAGCTTTCTCAGTCCTGCCCCATGATTGTCGGCATACCAGAATAATATTGCCCTGTGATTTCACTGCATATTTTAGACCAAAGTTGCATCGCAGGTTCGGGATGCTAATCTAATCATGCTAATGCTAGCCAGCGATGTGGCGGAACATTATCCAAGCCCAGTTGGTGCACTAAATCCGGCATGCTCATAATGTTCCCGGGCTTAGGGCTGCTCCCCTGGCATCTCTAGAGGCCCTATGCCTTTCAGAGCTCTTTCCAATTTGCAACCACCGTTGAGCAAAGCATTGCGGGAAGTGCCTGAGCGGCACAAAACCAGCCATGAGTGTTATTCTCCCCTGCTTTTATTTTGGCACCATTTGCACCAACAGCACTCAATTCCACAGCAAAAAACTTCATCCTCCATCAGCCCCTCTCTTTTCCTCTCTCACTTGATTCCCTTTTTCTCCAGAAACCTTAAATCTTTTTTTTTTTTTACAAAGCACTTCTAATGTGCCATCCATGTCATTTGATGGCGCATAAAATTCTCCCAAAATATCCAGTGGCCCGAGAGACTCGCCTGACATCAGCTTCCCCTACTCAGCTGTCGAACTTACTTTGTTTTTCGGTGAAGCACAAAAAAGCTTCTACCCCCTCCTTCTTCCCCAAATTGCCTTTTTTTCTGGCTGGAGTTACAGCCTGGGCCTCTTAATGATCTCTTCTAATGCAGCCAGTATTGATTTGGTGTCTGCTGCTGTTATTGTAAAGTCACCCGTGATTGGCCCTCCCTTGGGATGGGCTTGCATCAGAGTTGCGCCGTTCTTTGCTGAATGTCACTTGCTTAGTTCTCAAAAACAGCTAAGCATGAGTTTTCCAGCAGTTTTTTCCTAAATCTTCAGAGATCCCAAGCAAAATGTCTCTGCATGAGCTGCCCGGGTATCAGCAGCCTATCGCCAGACAATGTGCTACTGTGGCCTCCCCATCAGTGCTATGGTAGCACATGGCTTTCTGCACTATCATCTTTGAAGGTTGAAATCTTTCCTTCTGTTGTTTAGCTGTTCTGTCTTAGCTTTGGGGGGATGTTAAATACTTCTTATTGTTGTTGTTTTTTAAAAAAAAAATTTCAACTGGGTCAGTTAAGTGCATGCAATTCTCTATGGTACACTTTCCATGGGATGTTGTCTTGGCTAAGTTTGCTAAAATGCCATGGCATTCACGGTATAGAAGGCGATGCTCTGGAGTTTGGATGCAGGACAATCTAGTTGGCGACACATACACATACACATGGGCACATGTGCGCACATACACAGTAATCACACATAAAGCATTTTATTTTAATAGATTTGCATGTTATTTAATACTAGCAAAAGCTTACCCGCGTTGCGGGAGTAAAATTCCCCATACAGCATCCCCCCACTGCGCATCAACTGCCTATGCAAATCAACCCCCCATGTACATCCCCCATGCGCATCATCCCAATATGTGCATCAGCCCCCATGCACATCAACCCCCCCATGTGCAACTTCCCCCAGTCGCATGAACCCTCCATACACATCAACCCCCAGCGCATCAAGCATCCATGTGCATCAACCCCCGATGTGCACCATTCCCCATGCGCATGAACCCCCATAAACATCAACCTCCATGAGCATCAACCCTCCATGCGCATCAGTCCCCCATGTGCATCGTTCTCCCTGAGCATCAACCCCTCATGCACAATAACCCCCCATGGGCATCAACCCCCCATGCACATCAACCCCCCATGTGCTGCAACATCACCCCTGTTCATCCATCCTATGCGCATCATCCCCCTATGCGCATCAGCCCCCATGCACATCAACCCCCCATGCGCAACAACCCCGCATGCGCAATAACCCCATAGGCATCCCCCATGCGCATCAACCCTCCATGCGCAACATCTCCCCATATGCATGCATCTCCCCATGTTCATCAACCCCCCATGCACATAAACCCTCCATGCACATCAACCCTCCATGCGCATCAACCCCCATGTGCATCAATCCCATGCACATCATCTCCCCATTCACATCATCTCTCCATGTGCAACACCCCCATGTGCAACGCCGCCATGTGCAGCACCATCCCCAGTGCAACCCCTCCCTCTGAACAACATCCCCCCAACTGCACCAGGCACCGAACACCAAACTGGCTGGATGTTGGTCAGTCTTCCATGTTAAGTACAGGACAAAAACATGTTGCACCCCTTTTCAGCTCCTTAAGAGTTAAATTTCTCCACCTGGGTTCTTGGTGGGTGTTCATGTGACAAAGGGAACACCCTCCCCGAATTTCAAGCTTCTAGGTCTGGGGTTGGGGCAGAATATCCCTCAGTCACCGATTCGTCAATGCAAAGTATAGGGAGGATAACGCGTCGTGCCGCATTTCACCCCCTTCCGGTTGGAATTTCTGACAACTGGTTCTTAGTACACTCCTTGGTTATGGAAGGAACACCCACCCCAAATTTCACACTTCTAGGCCCAGCGGTCTTGCCTGGGCGTTGATGAGTGAGCGAGCGAGTGAGTCAGTGACTTTTCTCTTTTATATATATAGAAGAAGATAGAAAGGTGGGTGTAAATTAACTCATACTAACTGTTCCTACCAGCACAGCCCAACTGCTGACAGCCAATACATGCCAGATATTCCTCTTGCAAATCTCACATATCACATGTGGTGACACCAGCCTGCCAGTAATCCTGATTAATTCAAAACCCATGTCTCAAATGTTCTGTGATGTGCAGATGTGACCAGAATTGGGCTACACATATCCAGCCACAAGAGTTCGGCTGGATTCTTCATGGAGTGAATGGAGGAAATTTAATGGAATTAATTTCTCCCCGCATGGTTGGGAACAGCCAGAATGACCTAATGGGAAGGGGTACTGGGGAGGGGGAGTAGAAAAATATGCAACCCCTTTGCACTGCAATATGTCTGTGATAGTTGCCTTACATTGAATCAGGCCATTGGTCCACGCTGTGCAATATGGTAACTCCACAATTTCAATCAGGAATCTTTCTCAGACCATCCTGACAATGGTGGAAATGGAATCTGGGCCGTCTGCATAGAAATCAGGTGTTTTCCTTGCAAAATATAGTGCTTTGACCCCCTAGAGCTATGCCACTGTGACCCCTGAACTACCATAGGCTGACATCCCTGGGTAGGAGCAGTCACAAGCGATTTGTATATCGTTGTTGGTTGCTAGCTGCCTTGGAGGTCCTTCTGGACTGAAGGGAGGGGGAGAAATCAAAGGAAGGATGATGGTGATGATAAAAAGTAAAGCGCTGCTCTTACAAAAAATGCTCTCCTCCTCTCCTGTTTTATGGGTCATAAAACAGAATATAAATACTGTTAATTGATTGATAAAATGATCTGATCTTCTCAATTGTGGACCTTCATTCACCTGCCCCTGGGCAGTTGTAATAGCTGGCATTGCCCATACAAGTGATGATCCGCATCAAGAAATTCCTTTTCTAACTCCGGGTATGACTTTCTCTGTCCTTGAGAACAGCTCTTATCCTCCCCTTCAACAGCAACAAGTTCCAAGGATTCCTTAATGTTTTCTCCATCCACAAACCCCCTTCCGAGCAGGTATTCTTCCCAAATTCTATTCTTGCCCTCTTGTGCCACCCACTTTTCTATTTATACAACTGTTCTCCCCTCTCTCTGGGATCAAACCAGCAGCACAGCACAGCGTTTTTTTTTTTCCGTCAAATGTCTGTGATTCTGAAACAATGGGGTTTTTTAAAGGTTTATTCTGCAGATCTATTTTTACAAAATCCCCCACTTTGGTTCACTGCCGCCCCATCGCCGCAGCGTTGAGACCTTCGTGCTGAAGTCATTAACCTGGCATTCTGGAGGAGGCACAACCAAGCAATCTGTTCTGTAAGACACATCTCGGTTTCATTGCCAGGGACGCTCTTGGCCACATCAAAGCGCATCCAGTAGATGGCACTCTGGCAGAAACAATACCCAGGCCCTACTCTCTGAGTGGTGCACACGTGCATGCGTTGAAGACTGTCTGTTGCATGCACATTTCTGCATTTCACAGGCAGGCTCTTTTATTTAACAATATTGAGCTGGGCTATATTTAGCATCAGGCAGCGATTTCATCAGAATTTCCAAAACAGAGGCTTGCAGGAGCTGATTTTGTTGCTTTTTCTAAACAAATATATGGTGTGACACCTTTAAAACAAGGTAAGTCCAAGACATCTTGGTGCCGAAGTGGGATGAATAGCATTTGTCCTGCTAATTACTGTCCGCAGTTTGCAGCTCATGTTCTACTCTTATGCTCATTGGCGACATTGACAACACATGAGTAGAAAGAATAAACACACTCACAGCTAAAAACAGGAACATGTTCCGAAATCTCCTTCATATGCAGCAAGGATCACAGCTGAAGCAATGCCCCCCATTACACTCTGCATAAAGATCTACTCAGTTGGTTCTGTTAGGAATTACTCTGTTGTAATCAAGGAAGACTGCTAGATACACACACACACACACACAGAGGATGCACCCCTAAAGACACTTTCCTGGGAGTAAAACCCATTTATCACAGCAGGCCTCCGTCAGTCTTGAAAGACTATGGTATTGTGCTGGGCGCTGCATACTCTGCATGCGAAGCACGAAAGCCTGGGTTGGATTGTTATGGAGGAGAGGCTGTTACCCAAGCACAAATCCCCCCCTCTCCACGCCACTGAATTAGTCCAATGGAAAGGCAGAGCCAATACGATTGGATCCAGCTGGCATCGCAGAGCTGGGCTAAGGACAGGAGCTCACCCTGTCTTGTGGGGCCAACCTGGGTCTCGAACCCTGGCCAGCTGGTTAAGAGGCACAGCGTCTTAACCGCTTGCGCCACCCACAGTCCACTTTAACACAATGAAGCTTACTTTTGAGTAGACATGGTTACATTGTGTTCACAAGCACATGGATTAATGGTCCAGATCCATTGCAGATCCAATGGTCCAGATCCTTGCTGCCAATGGAGTCCACATTCCACTGCCAATAACTGTTGAAAAATGTGTGTAAAGCATGTTCCACCAATGCATTGAGTTGTGTGCTTCCAGCGCATATTGGCAGAGCACAGCATCCCGCCGAAGAAGATAAGGTAGCAATGGAGGGAGAGGTGGATGAAATTGGATGGGGGAAGAATTGGGAGTGAGGAAGCAACAGGAGGGAATAGATCCCTTGCTCTATATCACTTTTCTGAAGGCCATACTTTCCATAGGCTTCCTACCCTTAAAGCAATCATCGTTTAAAAAAAAAAATTGGGAAAATTCACATAGCAACAGCAGTAGATTTAGATACATCTCATTATTTCTTATTATTATGAGATACAGAGAGTATTTAGTTAAAAATAACACAAATTAAAACAAGAAGGCTGTAACTAACCACCGTGAAGGAAGCAAAGAATGATCCTGGTGGACGTGCCCTGGGAGAGTCATTTGACAGATCAGCGTCAAAGGTGATCCTTCAAAATAATCCTCAATAAATTTAGCTAGAACGGTGGCTTTCGGCACTACCTCTGATAATGCACTTCGTTCATGGACAACCTCAAATGGGATAGAGTTGAAATGGATGAAACTGAGCACTTGCTCTATTTTGGAAGTTTTACAGGAGAAAACTTGCAAAAGAAAAAAAACCCAACACGGTGGCGTATCTAGAGGGGGTGCAAAGCAGTAGGTTTTGCAGGAATCCTCAGTGCAACATGCAAGTGGTTCCATCCTCGCTGCTTTGGAGCCATTCTGGGCAGGGAGTGAATTCACAGAGGTGAATGCACAGGAAGGGGGTGGGTTCACTGACAGAGGAGCATATACCACATCCTATCCTCTTTCCTGGTCCTGATCCACCAACATGTGTCAACACAGCTTTACTAGCAATCAAACTGGTGCACATTTGAGTTGACAAAGTTCATTCTTAGTGGGTTTATATGTCTCTTTCCCCGAGGCGAACTCCTTTGTGGGATGTGGTAGAAGCCACATCAATGCTGCTGTACTGATGCACTGGATTGGAATGAACCTACCGGTTATTAACAAACAGCCATTTTGGAAACACTGGTTCAAAGCATGCGCCAGCGCTAGACGGCACCGTGGATCAGATTTCTCCTGCTTGAGCCAAAAAAACCCCTTTCTGCATTTCCATTCCTTGAGCAGATGTCAAGTAGCCAGAGGCTGACGTGGGGGTAGCGGTGGGGAGGCAATTTCTTCCCATATATATTTTTGGCAGGTAAGGAATGTACTGTATTACTAGGATGATAAATGAACCTTTCAGAAACCTGTCGTGTATATAATTGCACATACAGACAAAACAATGAGACGCTTATTAGTTCAAAGCAGCATTGCGGGCAGCCAAGCAGAAAACAGCAACCGAGGTGGTTTCTTGTGGGCTTGCGGGAGATTAGATGGGGACACTGTTGTTTCGGACTGGCAAGCTTTTGTTCCTTTTTTTAAAAAAATATTTTAGTCAAGTTAATTTTAAAAAATAGCAGCCAAGTATTTTGATTGCTATTCGGTTAAAATGTGAGCAAGAGGCAACAAAGGGGAATAGGCACGAGTTGACGTTTCCCTTGGTCAACACAGGGTTGAGTAAGGGCCGTTTGGATGTGGTAACTCAAGGCAAACATACAACCAGTGTCCCTGTTGTCCACAATGACAGCCTCCTTATAGTTTCTTAAAGTCACCAACCAGGCTGATCTCAACTCTGGAGTCGAAAGCTGGCCATTGCGCCAGAAGTTTGAAGACAAGTGAAGTGTTGTTTCGCTAGGAAAATTGTGCAGTTTGTTGCTACAGATTCATGTAGTTGCAGCAGCTCAGTGGTTAAAGATGCTGTGCTTGTCGATTTAGGAGGTCGGCGGGGATGGTGGTTTTAGACCCTTGTACCGCAGAAGAGAGTGAGCTTCCATTACCTGCCCAGTTCTTGCCAATCTAGCAGTTTTAAAGCATGCCAGTGCCAGTAGATAAGTGCAACTTCAGTAAGAAGGTAACATTGTTTCATGATCCTTTGGTATTCAGTATTGCTGGCCACATGTCTATGGAGGTGTTTTTGCATAATGCTGGCTCTTTGACCTTGTAAAGGGAATGGGCACCACTCCCTAGAGGTGATCATGACCAGCAGGGCAATCTGCGGGACACCTTTACCTTTATTGTCCTTAACCTTGTAGCACAGGGGTCTCTAAACCCAGGCCCCGGGGCTGGATGTGGCCTATGGCAAGCCTCGAACTGGTCTGTGGCCAACCTCTGATCCCCTAGGAGCCACAGAGCCAGTTGACCATGACTGGAGCTGTGATGGTGGGGTGGGAGAAGCGGGGTCCACTTAAGCATGTGCTTTATTTATGAGCTATCTGTTGGTTCTTGCAGAAATCTTGGAAATTTGAGCCCATTTATTTATTAATCAGTGTTCAATCTCTAATCTACTTAAATTTATTTAAATTTTATATTTGAATTTCTTTTCCAGCCCTTGACAAATATTTGATGTAGCCCTTTGGCCAAAAAGTTTAGAGACTCCTGCAATATGGGGAACTTATTCCTTCTGTGATTTTGGGACCCACTAAAAACTGATTTGGTGCTTGGTGGTGCCTGGTGTCCCCAGTGGTGCACAGAGGTGCCCGCTACCCAATGCTGCCCAGTGGTCCCCAGTAGGGATGTCCACTGGTGTCCAGTGCCTGCTGGTTCTTCGTAGTGCCCACTGCCCACAACAGTGCCTGCTGTTTTATGCATGGCAGAAATGCCCAGTGCCCACAGGTTCCTGTCACTGCCCCCTGGTACCTTCTGGTGCATGATGCCTGTCGGTGCCCAGTGCTGCCCAGAGCCCACCACTGGTGAAGTGCCCAGTGCCCAGGAGTGCCTGCCAATGCACAGCTGCAGCCAGTGCCCACAAATATTCTTGAAATTTTACTCCTGCAGTGATGGGTAAATTCCACTAGTGTGAGATAAACTTTAAATTCAATGGTCACCAAGAAAAGGAGCAGGTGTTCCTGAGTCCCATAACTTTTTCTCATAAAACTGAATGGTGACCATGGATTCCTCTATTGGCCAGGTTTACTTTAGGACAGGAGGTGGCACAGTTCATAGATTGCAGTTGCAAAGATTTGTACTTAATTGAGGTCCTCGTAATATACAAGCACTCTTGACATACGGAGAGCACTCAGTGGCATAGCTAGAGGGGGTGAACACATTAAGTTTTGCAGGGAGTCTTAGTGAATTATGCAAGCAGCCCTTCCTTTTCTCTGTCAGAGCCATTCTGGGTGGTGGGAACAAAACGGAGTCAAATGTATGAAGGCATGAAGGTGTTCACGTCTATTTAGCTTCCACCACCCAAAATCCCAAAATGGGAAGGCAAGTGTCCACACTGAGACTCCAAGCAGAACTTAGTGCTTTGCTCCCCCACTAGCTATACCACTGACTACACCAGTGGCCATAATCATTGCTAGCATTTTTTATTCTTACTCTCCCTTTATTTATTTATCTGACACTTTCTTGGTTCCTGATATCTCTGCTGCCTTTTATTCTGATGTGCATTTTTTTTTTTTTTTTGGGGGGGGGAGTAGGTAAATCTGTTATATGCCCTGATCTTGCCATTACAAACACAGAGATAATGTGAAGTCAACAGAACAAAGGTGTCAAACAAATTGCCATACAGATCATACCCAGAAGCATTTCCTGAGCTAAAATTAGGAAATAATTGCAGAGTGTCAAGCAAATGACTAGTTGTTCTTGTTGATGCTGCTTTGAAACACCCCATTCAACAAACTGCCAATTCGCCTTTCCCTTGTTAAAGGCACCAGAAACACAGAGGGCTTCAACCACATCCTCATCAATGCTGGTCTGAATTATTTCAGGGGTGTTGGGTCAAATGCATCCCAATTTATGTATGGTGATGATTGCAAGGAATGTTTTGGAAAGGCTGGAGTACAATAGGGGCTGTAGTGGCACAGTGGTTTAGACGCTGTGCTTGTCAACCTGAATGTTGGCAGGTTGGTGGTTCAAAATCTGAGTACTACAAGGTGAAATGAGCTTCCATCCCTAGCCCAGATCCTGCCAACATAGCAGTTTGAAAGCATGAAATGCAAATAGATAAATAGGTACTTTGGTGGGAAAGTAACGGCATTCCATGTGCCATGCTGGCCACATGACCATGGAGGAATTTTTGGTCAACACTGGTTTTTTGGCTCATTGGAAATAGGCACCAGACCCAAAATTGGTCATGGCTAGCACGGCAACAAAGCCTTTAAGGGCTGCAATCCTATCAGCACATTCCTGGGAATAAGTACTATTGAACACAATGAGATTACTTCTGAGTACACATGCTTAGGATTTCACTGAAATCCATTCTACTTTTTCTACATTCTACATTTCTATATTTTTCTACATTTATCTACATTCTATCTATCTATCTACATCCATTTCTATCTACTTAAAATTAACTTTAACCTGTGTGTTAGTGTGTCCAATGCTATACCGCATTCAGCCACTGGATTGGGTGAATAATGGAAACTAGCGGAATCTCAACTGTGAAGAAGGAAAGACTGAGAAGAGGGTAGAGGAGCAACTGAGAGCCATTGAGGAGAGGTATATTGCTATACTGTATAAAAAAAGCAGGCCTCCGTCAGTCTTGAAAGGCTATGGTATCGTGCTCGGCACTGCATGTGCTGCATGCGAAGCACGAAAGCCTGGGTTAGATTGTTATGGAGGATAGGCTGTTACCTACACAGCAAATCCCCCCTCTCCACGCCACTGAATTAGTCCAATGGAAAGGCAGAGCCGATATGATTGGATCCAGCTGGCATTGCAAAGCTGGGCTAAGGACAGGAGCTCACCCTCTCTTGTGGGGCCGACCTGAGTCTCAAACCCTGGTCTGCTGGTTAACAGGCACAGCGTCTAAGCCACTTGCACATACTGTATGATGATTGTTATATTGTATCTTGGCAAGTGATAGCTGCGGACTGTTACAGACTCTTTATAACTCATCTTATACATAACTTATATAAAGTTATAACTTTTTAGCAAACACAATAATTGAACTTCTTGAGACACATAGCAAGTGTTTGGGTTGAGCTTTTTTTCCTGGCTCATGTTGAAAGCATTCGTTGAAAAAGTGGTGCGCATGACAATCCCTATTCCCCTCTTGGCCCAGCACTTGCCTTCCACCCACCACCAGCATGCGCCATATAGCAAGTGAGGAGGGAATCTGTGCTCCACCTATGCGGGATTTCCAGTGGAAATGATACCATCTGTTTCCACAGCTGGTGGGCACCGCAGAGCCTGGCCAAGTCTGTGTCATGCCAGCAAAGCTGTCGGCCTGTTGCCCAACTTTTGCTCACCTCCCAGGCTGTGGCAGCAAGCAGGTGCTCCTCTCCTCCTACTTGGCAATGCTTCTCTCTCCACATCAACCGCCAGGAATCGTAGCTACACCACATCATGCAGCTTGTATCTCAGAGGTGGGAAAGCTATGGAAGTATAAATGGATGAAGGGATAGAGAAGCTTCTCCACCAGGAAAGGTTAAAACGTTGGCAGAATTCTTTGAGTTTAAAAACATGATGTGGGGGGGGGGGGTGAGAAGGTGCAAGCTCATGCAAAAGAGAGACAGACAGACAAATTGTGGAAGATCATCATATATCAAGAAGCAAATTTATTTGCTTGTGGACTGAGATTTTGGCACAGCTCAACAGGAATTAGTAGGTCCAGGGGGGGATGTGAGTCTCCCCCCCCCCCAACAGCATGGATGTAAATTGTAAAAAAAATCCCTAATGATGTGCTTAATTTGAGTACCTTGTCAGTGTGCCATGAGGAAAAGATTGAAAATCACTGTAGCTGCAATCCTAGCTTGCAGTTAGGGCAACATATGTCCTATGCTGGCTTGGGGGTATCACAAAAGTGCCATAAGAAGAGCACCCGGGGGGGGGGTTAGACCAGGGCAAATACACACGCTGGGATCCCCACAACACCACAGGAATGGAGAGTAGGTGAGTTGTGCCAGCTTCAATTGGTTAGGATTTTGCCATGAGACATGTATGGCAGTATATCCCTTAGGATCCCATTTGTTTTTCTAACACATCATCCCAGGACGGGTCAATTTGACCCGGCTGGAAGTTTTTCTGTAAATTCCAGTTTCTACATCCCAGGACGGGTCAATTAGACCCGGCTGGAAGTTTTTACTGGAATTTATTATTATTACTTGACAAGACTTTCTGAGTATTTTTACTGCTAATGAAGCAGTTACAAATCCAAAAGAATAAAAGTTGTTGAATTTGCAGTTTTTCTGTAAATTCCAATTTATACATATCATCCCAGGACGGGTCAATTAGACCCATTTTGCTTATTCAACCCAAAGGCAGGACAGGTTTCCCACATCAAACAAAAAGATTTAGAGGTTCTCAGCATGGGTTTTATTGCCCTGAAGATTCCCCACAACAAACAACAAACAGAAGGATGATCTCAGCATGGGGTTTTATTGCCCTGTCAATAAAAGGCAGTAAAAGGCAAAATGGGTCTAACAGACCCATCCGGGGATGATATGTATAAATTGGAATTTACAGAAAAACTGTAAAAACAAAAACTTTTCTGCTTCTGGATTTGTAACTGTTTCATTAGCAGTAAAAAACAAAGAAGTCTTGTCAAGTAATAATAATAAATTCAATAAAAAAACACAACACAAATTTCCAATCAGGTCAAATTGACCCGGTTGGGATCCTAAGGGATATATGGCCCTTTCTCCATAATTCTTAAAAAATATCAGATTCTCACCAGACATCTTTTGGTTCCGTTTTATGTCATCACTTCTGACTCCGTCATCTACAAATTGCTTTTTGAACTGTAGCTATTCAAAATCCTTCTCTTTTTTAATCGCTTCAAGGAAGTGATTCTGGAACCAATTTTTACCTCTGACAAAGTAGGGGGTGTTCAGATGAAACATCTCAATGGTGGTTCTTCACAGCTTGAAAATGGGAGCACACTGGGGTTGATCACACACTCCCTCCCTCCCAGGGTTCCCATATGACCGGAATCCCCCGGAGGCCTCCTGAAAACAAGCTACGCCTCCGGAAGACTCCTGCCCCCCTCCGGGAAGCGGAAAAACGCTGGCTGCCACCGGCAAACGAGGCTTGGTGGCGGTCGCCACTTTGAATCTGGCGCGCTGCACAGCAGCTGTGCTTATTCTGAGGGGTGGCTCCTCTCCCTCCCTGCCTTGCTGTTTCTGAGTGGCTGGGAGGCCAGAGGAGGCGGGGAGGGGGAGGAGCCGCCCCCTTAGTAAAGCGCGGGAGCCATTGCAAGCGGCTGCCTGCCTGCTCGCTCTGCCCAGCCCTGCTCCTCCGGGGCTCCCCGCTGGGCTCAGCATCGTCCCTGGCCAGGAGGGAGAAGAGAGGCTGCCAGGGTCGGGGCTGCGGGAGCCTCCAAACGCTCCCGGCTGCTGCCAGAGGGAGCCAGGTCTGAGGGGGCTTCTCCACCAGGATTGCAGCCTTAGAAAACACTCCTGACCTTGTCTACTCAAAAATAAGCCCCTCTGCAGTTAATGGGTCTTACTCCCAGGAAGGGATCTTCAGGATTGCAGCCTTAGAAAACACTCCTGACCTTGTCTACTCAAAAATAAGCCCCTCTGCAGTTAATGGGTCTTACTCCCAGGAAGGGATCTTCAGGATTGCAGCCTTAGAAAACACTCCTGACCTTGTCTACTCAAAAATAAGCCCCTCTGCAGTTAATGGGTCTTACTCCCAGGAAGGGATCTTCAGGATTGCAGCCTTAGAAAACACTCCTGACCATGTCTACTCAAAAGTAAGCCCCTCTGCAGTTAATGGGTCTTACTCCCAGGAAGGGATCTTCAGGATTGCAGCCTTAGAAAACACTCCTGACCATGTCTACTCAAAAGTAAGCCCCTCTGCAGTTAATGGGTCTTACTCCCAGGAAGGGATCTTCATACTGGCAGCCTTAGAAAACAATCCTGACCATTCCTACTCAAAAGTAAGCCCCCACCAGCCTCCCCTGCTGCCTGTAGCACCCACTATCCTGTAGCCACCCCCACCAACTGCCCTGGCCCTGCCTGTGCCCACTACCCCAAAGAAAACCCTCACCAGCCCTGCATTCACCCTCTCCCCCCACAAACCTCCCACTTACCTACATTCCCCACCCCAGAGAAACCCTCCACCAGCCACCCCTGTATGCACCCACTGCTCCTCCCCCCCAGGGTGTGTGTGTCTATTACTTTAAAAAGGTAATATAGTGCTGAAATTAAGTACAGAAAAGCAATACAAGTATTTTAAGCATATTTTAATATGTCCTACATTTTGTCCTACATTTTTGGACAATTTTTTTAATTACAGGAATTTTCTCAGGAATTTTGGCTGGACTGAGAGGAATTTTGGCCTTAAATCAGGAATTTTGGGGTTGCTGTGCAGGAATTTCCAGTTTGGCGTCTGGTAACCCTGCTCCCTCCACTGATATGATGGGAAGCAGTTATCCAGATTAAATTTAAATTCTGGTTTTAGACGTATTTAAATCACATATAGAGGGGGAATTAGGCAACATCTTCCAGCACTCTAGGAGGAAACAAAGCATTATGTACATGCTAATAGTATGTTCCTATTTTAATTCAGGAATGCAGAACATACTGATTGAAAAACCTTTGGCTTTTCAAACCTGCTTTAACTATACGCTAATACAGGCGTCCCCTGCTTTCTGGTGGTTCATTTTCAGATGATCCACCCTTTCAACACATTTCAATGATCAATCAGAACTTACTCATTCAGTGCATGTTCCACTCTTTCAACCACTCTCTGCTTTTCTACAGGCCAAAATTGCCATCCCCCATGTTCAGGGTGACCAGATGCCAAACCCAAAATTCCTGAACCCCAATGCCAAAATTCCTACCCCTGGGCCAAAATTCCTATCCTCCCCACCCAAACTCCTACCCACTTAAAAAATTGCCAAAAAATGATTTTTTTGTTTTTATATTTTTTGTTTTTGTTTTTTGGCCATAACTTTTGATAGGAAGGAGATATCTCAAAACTGGTTTTTGCATTGGATTCTGCTCTTCAATACGAATCCAATGACATATGACATGATAGTGTACTGCATACCATAATGAAGTTCAAAAATGAAACCTAAATGTGGGACACCTGGACAGGAGGCTAATAATCCAGACAAATCTGGTTTTTTCCGGTCACCCTGGTCAGGGTGTAGCTCACCCCACGTTGTAGCTCCTGATCCATTCCCAAATGAGTTAATGGGAATCCATTTGTAGAAATCTTTGTGTGGCAGCAGGAATTTGCAAAATAAAAAGGGCTTTGCAATTTGCTAGCTAAAAAAGCATTCAAAGCCACATTTATATACTATAAAAAAGATTGGGTTCCACTTTTCATTTTTTGATGTTACTCCAGTCCCTAACCTGTCCAATAAGTGGGAGATGCCCATAGTTCTCAAGACTTTAAGTTCTCAAGACTTTGGTCAGACCTCACCTTGAGTACTGTGTTCAGTTCTGGGCACCTCACTTGAAGAAAGATGCAGCCAAACTGGAGCAAGTCCAGAGGAGAGCAACAAGAATGATCAGTGGGATGGAAGGGAAGCCCTACCAGGAAAGGTTGGGGGAACTTGGGATATTCAGCCTGGAGAAGAGGAGGCTGAGGGGAGACATGATTGCCCTCTTCAGAGACCTGAAGGGCTGTCATAGGGAGAAAGGGGCTCATTTGTTCATAGCTGCTTCTGAAAGCAGAACTAGAACCAATGGGGACAAACTGCAAGAAAGGAGATTCCGGCTGGAAATCCAAAAAAAATTCCTGAGGGTGAGGGCGGTTTGGCAGTGGAACAGATTGCCAAGGGAGGTGGTGGACTCTCCCTCACTGGGGATCTTCAAGCAGAGGCTCGATGAGCACCTGTTGGAGATGCTCTAGGGGGAATTCCTGCTGCAGGCAGGGGGTTGGACTAGATGACCTACTAGGTCCCTTCCAACTCTATGATTCTATGAATTCCAAGGCAAATCCATTCATCTTTCCCAGGGAAAAAAATCTCGTAACTGGTGCTTGACCTTCGTCCTAATCCACCAGGATCCGAGGATATATGCCATATATATATATATATATATATATATATATATATATATATATATATATATATATATATATATATATATATATATATATATATATATATATATATATATATATATATATGCATGCATGCATGCATGCGTGCCTGTTATGCACTGAACTTTCACTCAAATTTTTCAGATCTCCAGCTGGATTTTTAAATAACAATTTAGTCAGGAGAAGATAGACAATGGTTGCAATCCTAAAGACACTTTCCTGGAAGTAACACCCATTGAACACAATGGGGCTTACTTTTGAAGAGACATGGTTAGGACTGTGCTATTGGAGACCTTGGCCCAAGAGTATTGCAGTTCAACACCCACTTTTATGGAATCTGTTTTGCTATTCCAAGCCAGTCTTCTGATGCAGAGATTAAATGAAAGTTCTCCCAAAGGATACATTTGCATTTCTTAGTACCTAACAATGAGAAGGATCTTGAAATCGTATCATAAAGTGTAATGACACAGCAGTAACTCCCCTTTATTTCACACCTTTGCATGTGAAGTCCACTTCCTTCCCCCAATAACAGCTTTATGGGATCCCTTTCCAACCTTTGCGCATGATGAAATATTAAGTTCCGAAGACTCCACAGGAAATTCTCAGCCAAGCAATCTTCCTCCTGTTGAGTTGTATTTGAAGCTGCTATCTGAATATCTGAGACTTTTTTTTGAAGGCACCTTCTCTATTATCACAAGGCTCCCAAGAAGTAGTCATAGGCAGGCTCGGAAGTATGCGAAGAGGAAAAAAGAAATGAATGAAAAGATCTTGGTGAAAGTGGAAGGGACAGAAATAGGTTAGCAAGATTTTATATTTTGGAGTTTTATATGTCAAGTACTGGAACGTCTCAAAGATACCATCCGTTGAATCGGTGGATCAAAATATTGGTCTTCGAGATCGAAAAAACTCCCAATTTTTCTTAAGGAAAAGTCAATTAAAAATTTTATGGTCAATTGGAAACCGTTCAAGGACTTTCTAGGTGAGAAAAGTAGTATTAATTTTTTTTCCATTTTCTTTGTAAACTGCTTTGTGAACTTTTTAGTTAAAAGTGGTATATACTGTAAATGCTGTAGATTAGATAGATGGATAGAGAGATAGAGAGAGATAGATTTGTCCTTTGGTTTGGAATCTAATCCAACTGACCCACTATTGCTGTAGAAGGATAAAAATCCTTCTATTCTGGTTTGGTTTGGGAGGCAATGGTTCGGCCATGGTTTGGGAGGGCAGTGTGGCTGTGGGTGGCGCAAGTGGCTAAGCCTATTAACCAGCAGGCCAGGGTTCAAGACCCAGGTCAGCCCCACAAGACAGGGTGAGCTCCTGTCCTTAGCCCAGCTCTGCGACGCCAGCTGGATCCAATTCTACTGGCTCTGCCTTTCCATTGGGCTAATTCAGTGGCATGGAGAGGGGGGATTTGCTGCTTGGATAACAGCCTATCCTCCATAACAATCTAACCCAGGTTTTCATGCTTCACATGCAGCATATGCAGTGCTGAGCACGATACCATAGTCTTCCAAGACTGACGGAGGCCTGGGATGGAAAGCATTTGGCTGCAACTGAAGATATCATTTGTTTGTTTGTTTGTATCCTGACTTTTTCTTGGAGACCCAGAAATCAGACCCAGATAACAGAAAACTTGTTGGGCTCATAGAGAGGTGCTCAGAAAATGTGATCTGGAAGTGAATCCCTGTGGATAGGGAAAATGCTTGGAAAATGCATTTCAATTTCCCTGGTTTCCCGATGGGACATCAAGATGGCAGCAATAATAAATCTGGCTCAGGTTAGTTGATCTCTTTCTCAGGATTGGAGGGTGGTGGATGGGTGGGAGTCAAGATTTCTCTAAATCTCCTGCTTTTCAAACAACAAACATATTCTCAAGAGATTTGCATAGCAAAGGATTGAAAAGATGCTTTCCCATCATAAAAGGGCTGACAATCTACAAAGAAGCAGATGGGAGACAACAACAGTCAGTGGAAGAGATGCTGCTGGGAGGAAGAGGTACAGTAGCACTTTCCATGCTAAATATATGTCAACACTCCTCTCCCCCCATGAAAGGTGCTTCTTTGCACCATTAGCTAGCTTGGAAAATACTGATTTGTTGGTCAAACCCAGATCCATATTAAACTGAACTGGGGGAAAAGTTTACCCGTCACTAAAGGGGACCCTCTGCATCCATGGGCCCCTTATCCGCAGATTTAACCATCCACGGAAACAGAGAGGTGCCTCAAGACCTTCTCTACAATTATTAATCTGGAGCCTCCACAGACCTGGAGGCCACTGAGTGGTATGTAGAAGCTTCTGGAAGCTACTTCCAGTTTTTGAAACCAGTTTCAGTTCCTCCACAGGTAGCTTCCAGGGCTTCTGCAAATCAAAGGCCAGTAGCTTGACAGACTGGTGTGATCCAGAAGAGACTCCAAGAATTGAGATTGTACCCCAGCATCTTATCCGTGGGGAGAGTGACCTGGAAGTGAACCCCTATGGAAAGGGGTCTTTTATATAATGGAGGATCCTATATAATGGTATCCAAGGGACCAAGTTGGAGAATGTTCACTTCCAAGAAATGGAGCGAAGTGGATCAAACACATCCCTGGTTCACCCTCAATGTTGGATGAAAATGTGGTCCAGGCTCATCCCACTTTAGTCACAGCATTTCCCAACACCTGTCATTGAGTGACGGATGCGCCACCACCTTTCCTCCGCATACCACCGACTTTGTGTTCTCACATTTGAACTCTACATTTAATTATAGTTCAAAGAACAGTGCATGATTATTAACATTTTCTCTCAAGCAGATACTCCTGCACTTTACGGTCTTAATGAAAAGCTAATTAATTTTTTCCAGGCCGTTGTGACTCCTTTTTTCTGCCCAACTTGCTGATTTCCAATTTGACATTCTGCATTAATTAGATAAGGAGGAAAACGGGGGGGGGGGGTTTAATTGCCTGAGATGGGGTGGGGATTTAATCCCTAACAAAATGTCTTTATCTTCAATCAAAGGTGAGCAAGGTAGACATTAACTGCCAATGTAATGCTTTTCCCCTCTATGAAAACCTATCTAGCATGAAATGCCACCAGCAAAGCATGTTTGCCTTTTTCTGAAATCTCTCGGGTGTTTCGGAGATCTTCTCTCCGACGCAATGCAAAGATCTGCCGTAATTCTACGCGGAAATGAGCTCTTGAGCTCAAAAGAAGGAGAGCTATAAGTAGGCACTTAGCTTTACAGGGGCGACTCGCCAGCCTGCAAATGCTTATGTTTATTTCTGCAAAGTCATAGACCTGCCAGTTCTATCTATTTTGTGGAAATTGCAGCAGCGAATGAAGCATGCAAGAATGTGCATGAATCCTATTGAAATCCTCTCGAAGTGGCGGCTGGTGTGTGGTCAAGAACTTACACTTCTCTAAGACTGCAATCCCAAAGACACTTTCCAGGGAGTAAGACCCATTGAACACAATGGGGCTTACTTTTGAGTATATTTAGGATTGTGCTCAGTGTCTCCACTCCACAGTCTCCACAGACTCCAATGGGTCTCTTTTGCTGGTGCGTCTCCAAACATTTTCACAAGAGGGCCACTATCCACTATATATGATTGATAGAAATACATGGAGAACCAAGGATTGAATAGTATGAGAGTGTGGGAGTGGAAGTTGAAGGGGGCAAAATGGACTTGCATAGGAAGAGGGAGGTGCATGTTGAAAAATCATCAAGCAACCTACAACACAAATCTCAAACTTTTTGTCTCAAGTGTAACAGATATCATATTTACCATATTTATTCCAATCGAATGCACCATTGAATCTAATGCGCACTCAGGGTTTTGGAGACCCCAGCATTAGTACAAGACCAAAGATGGAAAGTCGTGAAAGGCTACAAGAGGTATAAGATCCTTCATGTGCCACCACCCATTATGCACCCCCTCCCCACCCATTTTCACCCTTATCTACGTACTTCCCACCCTGTTGATGCATGCATGCCAAAATGGCAGCCGCGGTGTCTGATGGTAGTTTCACTAAATAGCACAACATGATCTATGTCTCATTCATGACCCATCTTGCTTACTTTCCACCACCAATACATGTTTTGGTGCATGTCTCTTGACAGTCAGTAAGTGGTTCAAATATATTTTGCAACTGTCACACATTGGCAGCCCAACTCTAACCAAATTCTCACACAGCAGGGTAGTGACAGTAGGAAGGATGCAATGGATTTTTGGCAGCTGGACATCTCAGGGTACGAGACATTTGTCCCCATGGTCCAGAATAAGCTCTAGAACCTGCAATGGGTCAATTCAGACGTGCATAATATCTCAGCATAATATCTCTCCAGCCCTTACTCTCAATAACAGCTTCCCACGGGGCTGTGTGCCGAGTCCCTTACTTTACACCTATGATTGCACCTCCATTCATTCCAGCAATACTATTATTAAATTTGCAGACGATACAACAGTGATGGGGCTTATCTCCAAAGGGGATGAGTCTACCTACCAGAATGAAGTGGAACGGCTGCTTTTGTGGTGTAGTGATAATAATTTGGTTCTCAACACTACTAAGACAAAGGAGCTTAAAGTGGGTTACAGGTGGAATAGATCCGATATTCAGCCCTGGTTATCAGTGGGGACAGTGTAGAGTGGGTGGCCTTTATACTTTATACTGTAGCTCTTGGTGTCTCAAGAAAGCCCATAATATCCTTAAAGATATTAGATATATCTCATATAAGTTATATCTCATCCTGGACATTCATTTTTTGAACTATTACCATCCAGCAGATGGTACAGGATAATGGAAAGAAGGACAAAGAGATTGAAAAACAGCTTTTTCCCCAGAGCCATAGCTATATTAAACACTACTGTGTAGTGCAATATTAATATTAGGAGTTATTAGTTGTGATGATTTAATATCAGTTGAAATGGCGGAGGGGACAGGAAAGATGTTTTCATGTTTAATGTCTTCAATATTTGCTAAGTACGAATAGATTGCACCTAATTTCATTGTGTAATGTAGAAGTACACAAAACCATGATAATAAAGAATTATTCTATTCTATACATTGATGCAGGCAAGTAGAGCATGTCCACAAAGAAGGTTTGGATATGGCATGTGGTGGCGTGGCTGTTCCCACCGCCTGTCCCAATCTGCCCATACCCCTATACCATCATCTTCTTGTTCTGCCCTCCACCACCCCATTCAACCCCCTCTGTGCTCTCCCTTGTCCCTGTGCTTGATGTACCAGCCCTCCATGCCTCCCCAACATCCGTCCACCACCATGGGAATGCTTGGCTTTCCCATTGGTACCTTCCAACCTTGCACCACCATGAAGTGCTTTATGGGTTGCCCTGGGAGTAAGTACTCCCAGGACAAGTACTCCTGGACAAGTACTGTCCTGGGAATAAGTACTATTGAACTCAATGGAACTTGCTTTTGAGTAGACATACAGATCGCACTGTATGACACTTTTGCAACAGCGTACTCCATAAAACATGCATTCCACCAGTACAGGGCATTCAGTACATTGGGCCATTCATTTACTCTGCACCTGTACACCTCTGTTTAATAAAACAAATTACTATTATTGCTCCTTATTTACAAGGTACCAGGGAGTGCTTTTCGTAGAGTAAACACACAAGTGGCAAGTCTAAGCACCAGTAATAGACTTAGAAATATTTATGGATTTATTTAGCAGTTAACATGGCCTATAGTAATTAATACATTTTATTTACACTACTCAGGGCTGATAATGGACAAGTAAAGCATGCTTAATTGGCTTTTAACTACTGGTGTCTTGTTAGATCTGTTTTTTCCTTCCACCCTCTCTTCCTATGTGCCCGATAGCGCTGGTATTTCTGGGAATGCAGACATGATTTTTATGTGTTGTTGGTTTTAATTACCCTTTTTATTGCTTATGCAAATGCACACCCATTTGCCCGCCAAGAAAGGGTCATCAATGGGACAACTCCAAAGGGTTTTGCTGCCAGATGCTGGTAGTGGTTACAACAAGAGAATTTCCCTAAGTCTGGATGGAAAGATCAAGCTTCTCCTGCGGCATTCCAAATTTTACATTGTCAGAATTTACATGTTGTGGGTCCATCAGATTTGGATGATATGTTTAGATGAAACAACACAACCCAGTAATAATGGTGCAATTTAAAGGATGCTTTGCTTTTAATACAGGGAATGTGTTTTTCAGAGTTTTCAAAATTTAATCATATCTTGACCAGATAGTCCAGTCCAATATGCAAATACCGGACAAGTCCTGCCAATTTTGGTTTTATGGGAAGCCTGACCAAAGCTGGCCACATCCTGGCCAGGATTATTTTTTGGCTTGTATTGCCAGACAAAATTTATTAGAAACTAGCAAAAACATACCCGCGTTGTGGGAGAAAAATTATCCCATACACCACCCCCCTACTGCACAACAACCCTGTGTGCATCATCACTCCATGTACAAAAATCCCCCATGTGCATCATCCCCTCATGCATGCACAACATCCCCCATGCACACCCATATCTGGCAAGTTCAGGATTTGGGCTGGGTACTGATCAGTCTTTAATGTTAAGTAGAGGTCAAAAATATGTTTCACCCCTTTTCAGCCCCTTAGGGGTTAAATTTCTCAACATCAGTTCTTGGTAGGTATTTATGTCACAGAAGGAACACCCTCCCCAAATTTGAAGATCTGGGGGGTAAGGCAGAGCATCCCCCAGTCAGGGATTCTTCAATGAGAAATATAGGGAGGAAAATGTGTTGCACCCCATTTACCCCCTTCTGGTTGGAATTTCCAAAAATCAGTTCTTATTGGGTGCCTCTGTTATGGAAGGAACACCCACCCCAAATTTCATGCTTCTAGGACCAGCAGTTTTGGCTGGGCATTGATGTGTGAGTGAGTCAGTGAGTGACTTCATTTTTATAAATATACTAGTGAAAAGCCTACCTGCATTGCGGGAGTAAAATGGCCTCGTATGCCATCCCTCCACAGCGCATCAGTCCTGCACGCACATCAACCCCCCATGTGCATCAGTCCCCCATGCGCAACACTCCCCCATGCGCATCAACCCCCATGAGCAACTATCCCCCATGCGCAACAACCCTCCATGTGCATCAGTCCCCTATGCACATCAGTCCTCTGTGTGCATCATCACCCTATGAGCATCATCTCATCTCCCTATGTGCATCAACATGCCCCATGCGCAACATGCCCCATGAGCAACAACCCCCCGTGCGCAACATCCCACATGCGCAACTACCCCCCATGTGCATCAACCCCATGTGCATCAACCCCCATGTGCATTAACCCCCCATGCACATCATCTCCCCCATGTGCATCATCTTCCCCATGAGCATCAACCCCCCAATGTACATCAACCCCCATGCGCATCATCCCCATTCATATCATCTCTCTATGGGCAACACCCCCCCCATGTGCAACGCCACCATGCGCTGCATCCTCCCCAGTGCAACCCCTCCCTCTGAATAACATCCTCCCAGTTCACCAGGCACCAAGCCCCAAACTGGCTGAATGTTGGTCAGTCTTTCATGTTAGGTATAGGACAAAAACACGTTGCACCCCTTTTCAGCCCCTTTAGGGTTAAATTTTTCCACATGGGTTCTTGGTGGGTGTTCATGTGACAGAAGGAATTCCCTCCCCGAATTTCATGCTTCAGGTCCGGGGGTTGGGGCAGAACATCCCTCAGTCACCGATTCTTTAATGCAAAGTATAGGGAGGAAAACACGTTGCACACCTTTTCATCCCCTTCCGGTTGAAGTTTCCGAAAACTGGTTCATAGTGCACCCCTCCATCATGGAAGGAACACCCACCCCAAATTTCATGCTTCTAGGCCCAGCGGTTTTGGCAGGGCGTTGATGAGTCAGTCAGTCAGTCATTTAGTGACTTTACTCTTTAGGAGGAAGAAAGGGTGTCAGAACTGACTGGGGTTGTGCGCCTTCCGCATGCATGCACTGAAGTCTTCTCCCTCTGGGGAGGGCACCCAGGATCCCAGTCTTGTCTGGCCTTACTAAGAGCTCTCTGCTCCATTCTTCTCCTTCCTTATTCCTTCACTCCCTCCAACTTCTCCAGAGGCTCTTTGGCACGCACAATGGTGCTGCTGCTGGCCCAGCAGTCCGGCTTAAGAGGGGGACCAATGTGGGACAAGCGGAGGACTGGAGGAGCGCATCCTACTGAGGAGCGCCGCCGGCACCACTCACAGGGCACTGCAAGGAAACAGCGCCACCGGCTCTGCCAATGGAGCAGTGCCAGGAACCAGTGGGGGCCCAGCAGAGGCCTACCCCAAAGGAGCGTCGTTGGCCCTGCTTGACTGGATGCTCAGCATGCACTGCTCCTGTGGCTGCAACATAAGGTGTGCATGATGGCTGAGGAGATCGCCTTCCTGCGCACCCACCATTTTGTGCCTGTAGCTGGCGGCCAAAGTGCAGACCTCCCTATCAGGTATGTTCAAGGAGGTGGTGAAAAAAGTGCCTGCATGATGTGCTGAGACCTTTTCAGGACCAACAGTTCCTTGAAGGTCCTCAGCCTCGCCTTAGGTAAGGAGGATGATGAGTACCCTCAGGGGTGTGTGTGGAGAACCCGCCCCATTGATCCTCATGACCATCTCGGTCCTGCCCCTCCTCCTCTGACAAGAGGAAGGAGAGTTTGGAGGATGAGGAGGGCTGCCAAGTCAACCACTCAACTTGTCAGGACCTCTTCACCAGGGGGCTGTCTCAGGCAGTGGCAGCATCTGGTCCAAGCCAGAATCAAGTTTCCACTTTCCCTCATCCTGATGCAGTGCCATCCCTCAGGGGGCAAGGGTGGCCTAGACTGTGGCAGCCATTTTAAGGAAGTGTGCTTAACCCACCCCATTGGATGGGGCTGCAGCCCTGCTGTGGGGTCCACCTCTGTTTGGTGGTCTCAGAGTGCTGATAATGTGAAGATGGCAGTGGTCTCTCTACCTCACTCATGTTGCCTCAAGGCTTATTCTTCTGCTGTCCCGGTGAACCTGGCAAGGGTTGCCGGTCTGTTAACTATTAACTGTTTAATCTTCAGTCTTCGACGTTGGTTTCTGAGGACTACGTTGGAGGGTACCTTACTCTCAGCTGGGTTATGAAACTGGGATCTTGGGTGCCCTCCCCTAGAGGGAGAAGGGGGGCACAACCCAATCAGTTCTCATCACCTTTCCTCCTTCCTCCCAGAACAGGAGCCCACAGTCAGAACTCCTGTTTTTCTCTTATATATACGAGTATATAGATATGGCAAATACATGGACTTATGGTAAGTCAGATGTTAATGTGTGGACCACCCAGCCATTGAACGACAGTAGAATTCCCTCCTCACAGTACACCATTAGTATACTTTACAGTATGTATATGACATCCAGCACTGGAGATGCAACTGACTGGATTAGAGCTCTGTTTTGGTACTGAAGGGCTTCAACTCAGTCCTGAGCCAAGGCAACTTGTGGATATACAAACTATAGGAAGATCAATTATGTGCAAGTTTGGCAACATCTGCTGGAGTCTTCTTCATTATTATTGTAATTATGGTGAGCCATTGGGTTGTTGGTCTTCCTCATCTAGTTCCTTCTGTTCATTCAACCATGATGTCCTTCTCTAGTGTTCCTTCCCTCGAAGCAACGAGTCCAAAGCTGCAACTCATTTATTTTGGACACATCATTTAGAAACAACTTGGTGTAGATGGATAATATTCTTTTCCACTGCTGTGGATTTATTCCCAGGTTTCCCAGCCATTGAATAAATAGATTTTCAGAGTGTTTCACCACTTCCTTTTGGTGGCATTGCCAAAGGGAAAAAAAAACAAAACAAAACACTGCAAAGGTGTTACACAAGAAAGCAAAGAGTTTCTGTAAGACAGTTATAGGGACAGATAGAATTGTCTGTTGAGGGCCACGTCCGCTGCACTTCTTCTCTTATAAAATAGCTGGCCAGAAAAATCTTATAATTTTCTTATCATTATAAAGCAAATGGAAGGCTGACAATTGGGATGTGTATATGTCTGGTCAAGAAGCAGGATTAGGGAACAGTATAGGACACCCATTCTCATGAACAGTTTGTCCAGATGTTGGGGCTTTTAAGTTATGCAGCCTGGGTTGGGAGATGCTGGGTACATAAAATGAGAACTCCAGAAGGTGATGAGGTGATGCGCAACATCTGTGTGGTGCTGTGAAGGCAGCATAGGCCCTAATGGGCAAATGAGGAGCACCTCTGGCAACTCCACACTGAATAGAAAGCAGTGAATATATAAGCAGAGATAAATGCAGTGGTGGGCTTCCGGTTATATAGAACACTTTGCTGATGAGCGCCTGGTTCTGAGAACCGGTTCTTTGGAACATAGAACCTGTTGCACCATGTTCTATGGAACATAGAACCTGTTGTTAATTCAGGTTATTAGGTCATAGAACCTGTTGTTAATTTATTTGAATCCCACCACTGGATAAATCTGCTTGAAGCCTGTGAGTGAAATAGGAGTTGCTGGGGAAAGTGCTGGTGGAGAAAAATGTTAGTGTTTGTTGTATTGGACTGGACTGTTTTCCATGTGCTGGACCCTGGACTGCTCTGTAGTCATTCTTTGACTGCTCCTTGAATTATTCAAACACAGACATTGGCTGAAGAACCTGTTTGCTCCTGTGTGGTGTCTTGTGGCTGGTTGTGGTGGGTACAATGGGTCAGTTGCCATCAAAATGCCATCACCAGATGGTCCATGAAGACTGTAGCAACCCTTCTAGAAATGTTGGACTCTGAGCTCAGGACCTTCTGCATGCAAAGCAGGTACTCAGTGTAAGTGGTGGTTCCCTCCAGGCATTGTTTTCTGTCACTTGTATTTGAGGACCCAAAGAGCTTTGATTGGCAGCTAGGAGAACCCACACCATGCTCGGAGCCATCTGTATGTACTGGAGATGTATCTGCTATGAGTATGGCAGATTCAG
Organism: Cryptoblepharus egeriae; assembly: GCA_030015325.1. Lineage (NCBI taxonomy): Eukaryota > Metazoa > Chordata > Lepidosauria > Squamata > Scincidae > Cryptoblepharus > Cryptoblepharus egeriae. Next base: position 3,875,630 of record JAREYC010000003.1, on the reverse strand, counting down.
AGGAACAGCCCTGGAGACTGTGTGTCAGAGGAGGGTCCCTGGAGAGAACATTCCTCAAACCCAGGCTACCAGAAAGCACTGTGCCTAGTAGATTCCAGATTCTTCTGTAAACCTGATGGCACCCAGAGGGGCGCTTCCAAGCTGATCTTAAAGATCAGGAAAGTTATCTTGGGTGCTGGCAGTGTTTCAGATATGGTCAGTGCAATCCTGACCAACTTTCCAAACTCAAAATGATGTCAAAATGATGCACACCACATTCTGTGGAACAGGAGCAATCATGCATAGTTCCTTGAGGAAACTTTTGTTCTCGTTGCTTGGAAAAGCACTAAGGATGTATTCAGTGGCGTAGCAAATGGTTATTCTTTCCCTGCACCACTTAGAAGTGCCTGCATACTCAGTTATACCCAGTTAGCATGGGTTACTGTGTTATGATATATGTACTTTATATGATATACTAGCGAAAAGTGTACCCGCGTTGTGGGAGTAAAATTCTCCAGTATGCCATCCCCCCATATGCATCAACCCCAATGTGCATCAACCCCCATGCGCAACTTCCCCCATGCACAACTTCCCCCCATGCACAACTTCCCCCCATGCACAACTTCCTCCCATGCGCATTAACCCCTATGCGCATCAACTCCCCATGCGTATCAACCCCCATGCGCAACTTCCCCAGATGTGTGCCAACCTCCCATGCTCAACTTCCCCATGCACATCAACCCCCATGTGCAACTTCCCCACATGTGCATCAACCCCCCATGCGCAACTTCCCCCATGCGCAACTTTCCCACATGCGCAACTTTCCCACATGCGCATCAACCTCCATGCACAAATTCCCCCCATGCGCATCAACCCCCGATGCTCAACTTCCCCCCATGGACATGAACCCCCATGCGCAACTTCCCCCATTTGCAACTTCCCCCATGCACATCATTCCCTGTGCGCAGCTTCCCCCATGCGCATCAACCACACATGAGCAACTTCCCCCATGCGCTTCAACCCCCATGCGCAACTTCCCCACATGTGCATCAACCACCCATGCTCTACTTCCCCTATGCGCATCAACCCCCTCATGCGCAACTTTCTCCATGTGCAACAGCCCCCATGCGCATCAACCCCCATGCGCAACTTTCCCCATGCCCTTCAATCCCCATGTGCAACTTCCCCCATACGCAACTTCCCCAATGCGCATCAACCACCCATGCTCTACTTCCCCTATGCGCATCAACCCCTCATGCGCAACTTTCTCCATGTGCAACAGCCCCCATGCGCATCAACCCTCATGCGCAACTTTCCCTATGCCCTTCAATCCCCATGTGCAACTTCCCCCATATGCAACTTCCCCCATGTGCATCAACCCCACATGCGCATCGACCCCCCATGTGCAACTTCACCCATGTGCATCAACTCCCCATGTGCATCAACCCCCCATGCGCAACTTCCCCCATGCACACCAACCTCCTGTGGCCGGGTATCCGTGGGGCAGAGGGAGAGAAGAGCAGTGGAGAAGAGGGAAGCAGCTCAGGGCTAGCCAGAAGGGAGCAGGAGAGAGAGAGGCTCAGGATGGAGAGAAGGAGAAAGTGGGGAGACACTTTGAAGGTGTCTTGGATTGCAGCCTCCGAAGCATGTCTACCCAGAAGTAAGCTCCATTGTGTAAAATGGGTCTAACTCCCAGGAAAGTGTCTTTAGGACTGCAGCCTGAGTAGACTTCATAAGATCATGCAAATTGAATGCATTTTTTGAATTCAATCCCAGTGTTCTGTCATCATTTTTACATCCAGTTAATATTTTTATAGGAATATTTTTGGGGTTGTGGAACCAATTGTCTGAGTTTCCATTATTTCCTATGGGAAAATCCACTTCATGGAAAGAACATTTCACATAACAAACATGCCTCCACAACGAATTAAATTTGTTACGTGAGGCATCAATGTACATACAGTAAATAAGTGTTTTATTACAGATAACTATGTTATATTACAGTGTTTTGAATTCAATTCCAGTGTTTTGTCAACATTTTTACATCGTTAATATTTTTATATGAATATTTTTTGGGTTGTGGAACCAATCGTTTGAGTTTCCATTATTTCTTATGGGAAAATCTGCTTCACGTAAAGAATGTTTTACGTAAAGAACATGACTCTGGAACAAATTAAATTTATTACGTGAGGCGTCACTGTACTGCGCATACTGACTCATATACCATATTAGCTCAGTACACAGAGAGAAATACATCACACTGGCTCTCAGAGCTATCAGTGTCATAGGAAAGTCTGAGTTAAGAAAATCTAAATCTATTTTTTTATAAAAAAAATTTATAAATAAATAATATTTTTTAATTTAAAAAATCTATTTATAAAAAAATCTATTTATTTTTGTTCCATAAGCTTTGTGTTTTCATTTTTTGGTTAATTGGCCCTAACGTATGATAGAATTTAGCTATTCCCATGCAGTGTGTTTCATTGCATTCTGCATTAAATTACCTTATAATTTAAATTATAATTTAAATTACCTTATAAATTACCTTTCCAACAATGTATAATGTGATGGTATTATCATTCATACATACCGGTGTCAAGCTCAGCTTGTTGCCCCCTAAAGCTTGTAGCCCGGTGCAACTGCACCTCCTTGCACCCCTAGCTACACCACTGGAAGTAATAGTCCTGGAAAGTTGATTGTGACACAGCTATGTGGCTATATGTTGTGCAAGGTTTAGAGGGAAAAAAACCAGTACTTTGGATTTTATCTGGAAACAAAATGGAAAAAACCAGTCAACATTTTGTTACTGTACGTGAGGAATGTACCAGTTTACTGGGACAAATCAAACATTTGTCTATCAAATTAAACTCTAATTTAAATTTAAGTGTAGCCTTACCAGCAGCCCCCATTTACTGAATATTTCAGTAAGACACATACATGTTCCATGATGACGTTGGTTCTATGGTGTTAAGAATTTCTTTAAACACACATAAACATCACATGACAAAATGATTTTCAATAATAGTCATGATATGAAATAAAAAACAATAATTCCCAGAACATAAATGCAGTCACAGCAAACATTTTCTTTGATTCAAATTCTTATTCAACTTTTATTCAACTGCAGTGATGAAGATCCAAACTTCCCACCACTCCCACATTAACATATAATGTCCAACTTCAATAACCTGCTTGTTGTGACATTTTGTTGTTCTTCTGTTTTTATAGGTTTCTATTCTCAATCCTTTTCTCCAACATTCTTGTCAGAAGCCTCTGTGCGTTATTTTGTATTCACAGATAATCTCTTCAGACACTTTCTCTCTAACACAAACTATAACTCTTTTGACATTACAAACATTAATAGGGTGTATTTCTTCGTTGTTCCTTCATGTTTGGGAATTCTCCCACATTCAATCGTTGATTCAATCTCTCAGTTTGTGAATACTCTGATGTCTGGAGTGGCCTCCACTTTCTTTGAAGTTTTTCTCACAGTCCATAAAATGTACATGCTCTCTACAGCGTGAATTCTTTGATGTTGAGTGAGGTGTGCATTCCGAGTGAAACTCTTTCCACACACCTAGCATGCATATGGTCTCTCCCCTGTGTGAGTTTTTTGATGTGCAGTAAGATTTCCTCTGATGTTGAAGCTCTTTCCACACTCCAAGCATGTATATGGTCTCACCCCTGTGTGAATTCTTTGATGCTGGGTGAGGTGTGTTCCAGAAAAAGCTCTTTCCACACTCCAAGCATGTATATGGTCTCTCCCCTTTAAGAGTTTTTTCATGTTGAGTGAGGTGTGCATTCCAAGTGAAGCTCTTTCCACACTCCAAGCATGTATATGTTCTCTCCCCTGTGTGACGTTTTTGATGTGTGGTAAGATTTCCTCTTATACTGAAGCTCTTTCCACACTCCATATATATGGTCTCTCCCCTGTGTGAATTCTTTGATGTGTGGTAAGATTTCCTCTTATACTGAAGCTCTTTCCACACTCCAAACATATATATGGTCTCTCCTCTGAGTGAGTTCTTTGATGTTTACTGAGGTCTCCATTCTGAGTGAAGCTCTTTCCACACTCCAAGCATGTATATGATCTCTCCCCTGTATGAGTTCTTTGATGTCGAGTTAAGTGTCTATTCCGAGTGAAGCTCTTTCCACACTCCAAGCACGTATATGGTCTCTCCCCTGTGTGAGTTCTTTGATGTAGAGTTAGGTCTCCTTTCCAAGTGAAGCTCTTTCCACACTCCAAGCATGTATATGGTCTCTCCCCTGTATGAGTTCTTTGATGTCGAGTTAAGTGTCTATTCTGAGTGAAGCTCTTTCCACACTCCAAGCACGTATATGGTCTCTCCCCTGAGTTCTTTGATGTAGAGTTAGGTCTCCTTTCCAAGTGAAGCTCTTTCCACACTCCAAGCATGTATATGGTCTCTCCCCTGTGTGAGTTCTTTGATGTAGAGTTAGGTCTCCTTTCCAAGTGAAGCTCTTTCCACACTCCAAGCATGTATATCTTCTTTCCTCTGAGTGAGTTCTTTGATGTTTGGAGAGGTCTGTCCCTTGACTATAACTCTTTTCACATTCCATGCCCAGATATGGTTGGTTTCCTGTGTCACCTTTCCAAACAACAGTGGAATTATTACGTAAGTCTTCACCATGAAGACCACATATGCCTGGGCCAGTTTTTCCTTGGATTGAGACCTCACAGAAGACACTCATTTGAGAAGCAGAACAGCCTTTCTTTCTCTTCTTCTGCTCTTTGTTGTTCTTATTCTTTGTTGTCCTCCCTGCTTCTATCTACCCTTTGCCACATTTGTGATCTCAGGAAAATGAGAATATTCCTGCTCCTCCGAGGTGATTAGGCACCCAAGGCCCATAATTTTTTTGACACCCTCATAATTATTTAATTATTATCTGTGTTAATACAATTAATTAGATATTAATTAATGTTTTCATATTGGAAAAATCACCTTACCAATGGACACCATAATCCTAACCATGTCTACTCAGAAGAAAGCCCCATTGTATTCAGTTGGTCTTTCTCCTTGGAAAGTGTGTTTAGGATTACTCTGCAAGATTTTGATTGGTTGGTTTCATTTTTCATTCAAGTTGGCCATCTTTTACTTGTCAGTGACTGAGCTTTTACCCATTGGGTAGCGGGTAAGCGTTCTGCAGTGGTCAGTTGTTAGGACAGAGGGAGACTTACCCAGAGAGGTCACACTTTGAATGTTCTCCTCCATGACCTCCCCATGCAGAGCTCTCTGGTCAGGACCCAGCAGAGTCCACTCCTCCTCCGAGAAATGCACAGATACATCTTCAAAAGTCACAACACCCTGAAAGACAATCCAGATTTCCTTCACTGTGACATTATTTTCAGAGTATCTGCGTTGGGAACAAATGATGATCATGTGCATGGTTTGATCCTGCAAGAGTTTACCCTTCAAAACACTCCTGTGTACTTCTCTGTAAATTACCCCAACAGATGCAGATCTTCTGATGTCCAGAGATGCATGCAAAAGACAAATGTAAATGCAACTTGCCCTTCCTCCTCCTTTTCCCCTCCCCAGTTGCCTCCAGTACATTTTCTCACACCTCATCAAGTGGCAAAGGAGCCATTTCCACTGCAGCCTCCAAAAGAGGTGAGCCATTTGATGTTTCTGGCTTCTTCGGTGCATCTCCTGTGAAAGACACAGATGTGTTTGGAGAATTATTCATTACACATTTACTTGGCATGCACATATTAACTTGACATGTTACATATTTACATGACATGTAATAATATCTGATACTGTTCAGTCTTTCCACAATTTGGATTGCAAATTCAGTCGAGGTGGATTGCAATGCTCTTCACCATTAATCCCATGTTCACATGGTTGCTGGAGTGGCCCCAGAAGAAGCCACTGCCCTGTCTGGAGTGTTGAGTTCCTTTCCCGCATCATCCCACACTGGTGTCCCAAGCAGAAGACTGCGCATGTGTGTGGCTACCAGAGTCTGTAGCATGCAGCAAAGAGCATGTCTTCCAGTCATTCAGCTTTAACTTGAAAGTGGCAGGGCTATGGCAGGGGTGCTGTTACTGGGACCAGACTGGTCTTGTCTGCCTGCAGGCTCCTGACTTTCTGAACCGACAACTATTCATGTTCATTCTCATCCCCACCTAGCCTCTTTCCAACAGGAATTAGAGATGCACCTGAAAATTCACAGATGCCTCACACTGATCCATTGAAATGTCCTTGTGTATGTCTGGGTCTGGGCAGAACTCAGCATGCAATCCTAAACACAGTTAGGCTGGCATAAACCTATGCTGGACTAGGGGTGTTACAAAAGTGCCATAAGGCTCTTCTGCGCTGCTGTTGGGGGGGTCAGGCCAGCGCATTGACATGTGCTGCTGCCAACCTCCTTGAACTACCACGGGAAAAGTTGGATGGGTAAGTTGTTTTGGCCTAAAGTGGTTTGGGATTTCACCTTCAGTTCTTTAACAATGTTATGAGAGAGGAGCCTCCATCCCTGTGCTGAATACAGTCAGACTTCTCAAAGTGTTGGTTTCAACGTATAGATTCTTAAACTGTGAAAAATGATACATTTGTATTTAATCCCTTTCATGCATCAGGGCCAGGAATAAGAAGACCTTTTTGATAGTTCGATACAGCGCAAATTATGTTTTTGAAACATTGGAGACTAAACACTTAGGGCACACTCCTAACCATGTCTACTCAAAAGTAAGCCCCATTGTGTTCAGAGGGTCTTACTCCCAGGAAGGTGTCTTTAGGATTGCAGCCATAGTCTCCATAGATTCAACTTCAGAAAGCAGTTTTTGAAAGAAGTGCCACTTGGTGGAGAAAATAGCTGTCCCCATAGGCAGCCACTGTGCTTTACAATCTATGGGCAATAAATCAATAATAAAACAATAAAACAATGAAACTCAAATTGCAGTTCACCTCCTTTACATAATTACATAATTACATGGGGGCCTTATTTAGGGACAAATTGCAGTTCACCTCCTTTCCACTAGTACATGGGGGCCTTATTTAGGGACAGTATTCTATGGCTATCTATAGGAACCCCTTAAAAAAACAGCATAAATCTGCTGACTCAGAGTTCAAGGGGACATCCATGCCTTATATGGAAAAAATTTGCATGTAGCTGTCCCTAAATTCAGCCTCTGTGCGGTCTGGATTACTTTTTTATATTTTCCTCTATGCATGAGAGGGACTAAATGAGTCAGTCGTGGGAGATTAGTGCCTTCTTCCAAGGGGATCACTACAGCATAAAAGAGTCCTGAAGATTTCAAGAGTATCCAAGGAAGAACCACTGGTGATTTCCCTTGTTCACCCTTACCTCGCAACGTCACACCTCTGTCCCCATTCTGCAGTATTTCCAGGGACCACAATGGTTGGCTGGCGTCAGGGAGAACCGTCTCTGCTGCTACAAAACCCCCATCCTCTAACAGCCTCTGTGCCTGAAACAGAAGTGGAAGATCCAGGAAACAAACAGGGAAGAGGAAGGAAGAAAGGGAAGCCCTGCAAGTTAGGAGGTCCATTTGCCCAGGAGAGAACTATCTGCACAGAAGGGACACAGGTAGGAGATCAGCACTCAACCACCCCAACCTTCTAACCTCTTTCCAACTACAAAGAGGTGAAGTCCTTGCCTGCTCTTCTTCGTGCCTCTACCTCTTGTCCTCTGCCTGGCTCAGGAGGAAACCTTCTGCCAGAGCCACAGCCTGTGAACTGGTCTCTGCTCCACAGTCCCTGATCCAGCTGGCCATCTCTGGAGGCAGCACAGCCAGGAACTGCTCCAGGATCACCAGGTCTTGGATCTCCCTCTTTGAGAGCTTCTCAGGCTTGAGCCACAGGAGGCAAAGCTGATGGCTGCAAATCTCTCGCGGCTTCATGTCCACCTGGCAGTGGAACTGCCGGAATCTCTGATGGTCAAGATCACTGCTGGTGCTGCCCTCAGCCAAGGTATTGCGTGCCACCCTTGCCCAGCATTCCCAGCTGCATACAGCCTGGGTGGCATCAGAACCACTTTCTGTTTCAGGACCAGCAGAGTCTTTCTCCCCCATCTCTGATCAGTCCTCTGAGACGGCCTCCAAGAGTTCAAAGGACCTCCATCCTCCTCTTTCAGCTGCTTTTTTCCATCATTGACCTCCCAATATGGTGGAACTTTCAAATGAGACCCTGGAAGGAGAGGGACATCTTCAGGGCCAGCTTGAAAACAATGGGGTCAACTGTTCCCATTTGGGCCCCAAAACAAAGGGCTCTACTCCAGTGGAATACATGCAACCACACATTGCAACAGACACCTAATAATGGCACAGTGCAGGTTTTAAACAGAATAGCAAGAATTCTAATTGTCTTCTGAGTTCTTAGAAAAACTGTGCTATTTGCTTATACAATTTAGATTTTGAATTTTTTATCTTACCTGAAAAAAATATGTTAATTATAATATAAAGTTTTAATTCTAAAAACAGGTTAACCAATTGAATATTTTTAATTAAAATGTGCTTAGGTCCATTTGGTCCATTAACCCAGTTCTACTTTTTACAACAGATTTTGATTGCACGATCCCCTTCTGTCTTAGAGATATGAAGTCTATAAGTAATTGCATTTAAATCTCTATCCTTCTATAGATCAGTGGTGGCAAACTTAGGGCACATGGGAGCCTTCTCTGTTGGCTCCCAACAATATCAGACCCAGATGAGCACTCTAAAACCAGCGTCCATGTCCAGAGCTCTGGGCATGCACGCTGGGAATTGGCACGCTCAGTCAGGTCTTCTCCAAAGGGGAGGTGCCTGCTGCTCTTCAGAGTTGTTACCCTTGAGTTTCCACTGTATTCGGGGCCAACCTTTAAGAGCCTGGTTGACTGAGTCCTGCCCTGGTACCTGGCAAGCAGCTACATCAGATTTGGATGAACCCAAATAAAATATCCTCACTAGAACAAAATAAAAGTGTCTTATTAAAGAGTAGGCTCAGTTTGGCAATATCAGGAAGTATAAATTAATCACACAGAAGTTCAGTTGCAAACACAAGGTAAACAACACAGTGAAATCCTGAGCTCTTGTTACTGCCCCCTAGACTCACCTAGCCACGAAGCCCTTGGGGGAAAATCAGAAGCAGGTCCTTCCCCCAGCCCTCCTGCATCTCGCTTGGAACCCAGAGAGAAGAAGGAGCTCTGACTCCTTCCTTCGGAGCACTTGCGCATCCTTCCCAACCAATCAGAAGGCTCAGCCGCCACATCTTCCATTGACTGACCTGTCTCCAAGGCAAATGGAACTTACAGGTGTTTCAGCTTCCACTCCAGTTCTCCTGCAGGTTGATCCTTTGGCCAGTGGTTTCCAAACCTTTTGGCACCAGGACCCACTTTTTTAGACAACACTCTATCGGGACCCACCTGGGTTTGCCAGATTTCAAAGAAAAAGAAAGATCTAGAAAGACTTTTTGGGGAAAAAAACCCTCACACATGATGACATCCTCACAAAATATCTCCCTATGTGTACATGTGCTTCCAGACTGCAGGAGCTGAGGTCTTTTTAGGGCAATTAGCATTATAAGCACAGGTGGGCTGAGGCCGGTTCTGACCGGTTCTGTAGAACCAGTTGTTAATTGGGGGCCCTTATCTTTTAATTGCATGCAAGTGTGTTTGAATTTCTCTTAAAGGGCCTCTGGGTCTGTCTTCCCAGAGGTTCAGCTCCACTCCCTCCTCCTCCCTTCCCTTCTGAGCAGGGCTCTCTCCCCCTCCCCTTTTTCCCCTTTTGAGCCTCCTCACTTCTCTCTCCCCCCTCCCTAGGTTATCTTTTAATTTTAAAATACAAACAGTCTGTTCCCATTAACCTCATTCAGACAAAGCATTGCACTCATTCCAGAGCATATCAAACACTCACAGCTAAGATGGGAGGGGTCTGGTCACTATAAATGTCTCTTCAACTTTAATATTTTCAAGTCAGAGTGAAGAAATTCTTCATGCCCCAAACCTTTATCTGAAGCTATTCAGGAATCCTGTCTTTGCTAAACATCTTATTTTGATTATAAATCTTATTTCCAGCAAGTTTTCAGTTGTTCTCTAGCAACATTTTCAGAAGTTATTTCCTTGTGCAGTTTGCAAAGCATGATGGGTTTCTCATATGCAAATGAGGCAGCCACGCTGTAGATGGAGAGCTTTACAAAGGGCTCCTTAGATGGGGAAAGAGATGCTCCTTCAGCAGCTGGAGGCAGTTAAAGAGTTAAAGAGGCTGGTTGGGCACTTTTAAGTTTGCTCTAGCCCCAACAGCCAGGGAAAGGAAACGGTGGCTGCTGCAAACCTATTCACACTTTCCTGGGGGTAACTATATTGGCTATAATAGGGCTTATTTCTGAGTAGACCTGCATAGGTCTGGGCTCAGGATGCTGCAAACCCTGTCCACACTTTCCTTGGAGTAAGCCCCATTGGCTATAATAGGGCTTATATATGAGAAGACCTGCACAGGTCTGGGCTCAGGATGCTGCAAACCCTGTCCATACTTTCCTTGGAGTAAGCCCCATTGGCTATAATAGGGCTTATTTCTGAGTAGACCTGCACAGGTCTGGGCTCAGAATGCTGCAAACCCTGTCCACACTTTCCTTGGAGTAAGCCCCATTGGCTATAATAGGGCTTATTTCTGAGTAGACCTGCATAGGTCTGGGCTCAGGATGCTGCAAACCCTGTCCACACCTTCCTTGGAGTAAGCTCCATTGGCTATAATAGGGCTTATTTCTGAGTAGACCTACATAGGTCTGGGCTCAGGATGCTGCAAACCCTGTCCACACTTTCCTTGGAGTAAGCCCCATTGACTATAGTAGACCTGCACAGGTCTGAGTTCTGGGATGCTGAAATCCTATCCACACTTTCCTTGGAGTAAGCCCCATTGGCTATAATAGGGCTTATTTCTGAGTTGACCTGCACAGGTCTGGGCTCTGAGGATGCTGAAACCCATGATAGACAATGGGACTTACTCCCAGGAAAGAGGCTGGAACTGCAGCCTGAGAGCCCAACCTGACTACTCAGAAGTAAGTCCCATGATGGTCAATGGGGCTTACTTCCAAGGTGGAGTGGAAAGGACAGCAGCCTCAGAGCACATCCTATGCAGGTCTGCTCAGAAGTAAGCCTCATGCTAGTCAATGGGGTTTATTTCCAGGGTGGAGTGGAAAGGACAGCAGCCTCAGAGCATATCCTATGCAGGTCTACTCAGAAGTAAGCCTCATGCCAGTCAATGGGGCTTACTCCCAGGGCAGAGTGGAAAGGACAGCAGCCTCAGAGCACATCCTATGCAGGTCTACTCAGAGGTAAGCCACATGCTTAAATTTTTTTGAATTTTTAATTAAAAAAATTCTCCCTGACCCCGCTCCTGACCTTGGCCCCGCCCCCTGACCTGGCCCGGCCCCGCCCACTTCCGGAGAACCAGTGGTTACGGCAGGCTGGACCCATCACTGATTATAAGGTATGGGGTATAGTGGGGAAAGTGGAGAAAGCTATGGAGAAAGTGAAGATAGGATTGCAGGATTAATTGTACAGGATCTGGTTCTGAACAGCTTTCGGGCTTGAGGCAAAAATGTTTCTTATCTTTCTCTTTAGTGATCCACCCAGTGTTACACAATCCACAAGTGTGGGACCCATTGCCTTAGTCAGCACCTGTGCCATTGCTAATCATCATGTAGCCCAATACAAAGCTCAATATGTAACCCCAGAAGCCCCACACTTCTAGGCCCAGTAGTTTTGGCAGGGTGTTAAGGAGTGAGTGGGCTGTGGGTGGCACAAGCAGTTATGACACTGTGCCTGTTAACCAGCAGGCCAGGGTTCGAGACCCGGGTCGGCCCCACAAGACAGGGTGAGCTCCTGTCCTTAGCCCAGCTCTGCAACGCCAGCTGGATCCAATCATATTGGCTCTGCCTTTTCATTGGACTAATTCAGTGGTGTGGAGAGGGGGGATTTGCTGCTTGGGTAACAGCCTATCCTCCATAACAATCCAACCCAGGCTTTCGTGCTTTGCATGCAGCGTATGCAGCGCTGAGCATGATACCATAGACTTCCAAGACTGAGAGAGGCCTGCTTTTTTAAGGAGTGAGTGAGTGAGTTTTCAGTTTTTTATATAGAGATGTTTGCTCTTCTTGCAAAATGCTCTCAATACAAAATGCGCTCAAACCAAGGTTTTACTGTATGTGAGTGTTTTTAGCTTTTATTTTGTCATGTCCTCCTTTTTTTCTTGGGTGTCTGTGGTGAGGCTCCTTATCTCCTGGAAGGTTCCACTAGTGAAAGGGTTACGGAAAAGGATGTCTGGGAGGAGGTCCTAGAAGGAACAGGATATAGCCTCCTCAAGCCGCAAGGAAGGGTTTGGACCTCCCCTGGAAGGGGAGGGGAGAGAGGAGATATAAGGGAGGAAAAAGAGTGGGAAAGGAGAGTTGAGGAGGAGCTACCCTGGAGAGAGGGTGGTGAGCACCAAGTCAACCTGGGACTGCAGAGAACTGAGTATCCAGAACAACCCCGGCCTAGACCACAAGTGAAAGAGAAAGACTGCTGCAGACTATACTCATTGGTACAGCCCTCCCTGCAAATGAACAAGGCACAGGACCCCAGGGACCAACGGTCCGAAACAGAGACGCAGATCACCTGAAAGAGGAAAGAGAGACAGTGAGGAAAGAGACATTTAAGTTGTGGACAAGGTTGTAAGGAAAGTGAAATGATTTACCTGTTCTGTTGGTGAGGTGGAAATGCTTGTTGTTACCTGTAAAAGAAACAAAACGTTAATACTTGTTGGAAACCTAAGAAGAGAGCAAAGTAAACTGGTTTGAACTTACCTGAAGTGTGTGTGACCATGTATGACCAGAGCGGGGATGATGATGAGGCCCAGATAGCTGTCATCCTAGAAGATCAGACCCCAATAGAGAAGGGAATCAGGGGAAGCAGCAAGAGAACCCGTGACAGTGTCCTACATTTTGGGGTTATGACATTTTGGTTATGACATACGGTCAGTGGTGGTATTCAAATAAATTAACAACAGGTTATATGTCCTAATAACCTAAATTAACAACAGGTTTTATGTCCCATTAGTAACCGGTTCTCAGAACCAGGTGCTCATTAGCAAAGGGTCCTATAGAACCTGTGAGAATCCCCTGAAGCCCACCACTGCATATGGTCATCTATATGTTGCAGTGGGAATCTGTGTTACAACTGCAACCCATATGGAACTACTTTTTACTCTTTCTGTTCCTACAACAAAGCCATGTGAAAATACATTGTATCCATGCCTCGGCAGTGCAAATGTTGAGCTCCAAATGTTGATTCTCCCCTCACATCAATGCCATGTGGGATGAGGAAGGTGATGGAGCAGCTGAAACAAGCGGTCTTTTCTGGTATAATAGTGATGGAAGATGCCACATGCCCCACATGCCCGCTGGAAATTCAAAGCTAGGTCTATCCAGTGGTGTAGCTTAGTGGGGGGGGGGGGGGCAAAGCACTAAATTTTGAAGACAGCCTCCATTTCAAACTGGATGGACTCCAAAGGAGAGGAGGGCGGATAGTTTGCATGCCTCACTGAGGCTCTCTGTTATACATAGTGCTTTGCATCCCCTCTAGCTATGCCACTGCACACCAATGCGCCCAAGTTGTGAACCTGATCCTTCCAGGGACATGCTTCTGATGCACATTTCCTTATTGCCTCCTTGGAGAGGCAATGCTCTCATGTATTTTTACTTTGGCATTTTGCAAGGAGAATAAATGTATTATTATCTTCAGGTTACCACTCGAGAATAGATTGCTGAGCTGACCTTTTCCTTTCAAGCTGTTGCATTTTATCACCAAAAACACCCGTTTCCCCGTGCCCATTTCTTAATTTTATTTGGAAGGAGAAAAATGTTTTGAAGAACTCAGAGATCCGGGACAAGAGAGATGGCCAGGGTGGTCCTGGGGGTTTGGCCTGGCAAATCAATTATGTTTCAACAGGCAGCAAATTGTGGACGAAAAATATATATATATACTGAGTCCTCTCCTTAAAAAGTTACATTAGGCCAGAGTAACAGCTCATTAGATTATACAAGGTAGGTGCAATTGCCCAGAAAAGATGCACTGCTTTTCAGGGATGCTTAATTTAATCTCTGCTCTTTATATACATCTGCAGCCACCCAGTAGGTTCAATGCATGGCCTTCTGCCCAGGCCTATTAGTTGAAACAACACAGAAAGCCATAGTCTATGGAGATAATGCGCCACTATGTGTTTGCGCACTAGAGTTTTCTTTGTATTCAATCATACTATAATTCAAGACCCAATTATGTCCCATTTTCCATGATAAATGCAACTCTGCCATTTGAGTGCATGTTGAATCCTGCCAGGGGGAAGGGGTGCAATCATGCGGGCTTCCTACAAGTATGGGGACAGTTGTTACTATGGGGTCGTAATATGGCTAAATCAATGTTGGAAAGTTGGATAGGGCTTGACTCTCAGGGAGCAATCAGAAACCCCAGTTAGGCCGGCGTATGTCCCAGCATAAGTCCTGCACTGGCCTGGGATGTCACAAAAGTGGCAATAAGGCACTTCTGCACTGCAATGCATAGACATGCACCGGCCTCCTGATACCACCACGGGAATGGGGAATGGATGAGTTAGGCCAGCCTAAATTTGTTAAGACTGCATCCTCAATCTCACCTTTCTAACAGTGCAATACTATTTGTGTCTACTCAGAAATAAGTTCCATTGATCTCAATGGAACTTACTCCCAGAAACGTAGGGTTGCCATACGTCCCTGAAAACCATGACTGTCCCAATTTTCAGAGACTGTGTTCACATACTGGCAAGTTGTGTTTTTCTGCAGGGAGGGGGGGGTCCTGTCCTGACTTTTTTGGCAACCCTATAGGACAGTGCTCTTAGGATTGCAGCCTAATTATAAAAAAAATGGATGAGGTCTTTTTGGACATGGGTTTTGCACTAATTCAGCAAATCTATTATGCATGTATTTTAATATTAGAACCTCACTGGATCAGGCCAAAGGACCATTCATTCCAGCTTCCTGTATCTCATGGCAGCTCACCAGATCCCACAGGTGGCACGCAAGACCTATACCCTGGTGCCACTCCTTTGAACCTGACATTCTGAGACAACCTACTTTTAAACCCAGGAAGTTGCCATGTACCAATGGTAGCTTGTCACCTGTGATGGACTTTTCCTCCATAAATCTGTCTCCTTAAAGGCTTCAAAGCCAGATGCCATCACCACATCCTGCGGCAAGGAGTTCCACAGATTCATTACATGATGGATAAAGAAATATATTTTTTTGTCTATTGCAACTTTCTTTGAGTAGATGCCTCCTCATTCTAGGCAGGGTGATCATATGACTGGAAATTTCTGGATTTGTTCTCTTTTTCAGCCTCCTGTCCAGGTGTCCTCCAAAAGGGCTTTATTGTTCTCCATTTTTGTTTCATTTTGGAACTTTGCAATGGTGTGCAGTACCCCATTGAGATGACACTCATTGATCTGTCCACCAGAATCCCAAGATCTGCCTGTTACAGGCAGCTCAGAACCCATTAGCCCATATTTTAGCCCATTATTTGGCCAGGATTAAATATTATAAAACAGCTGCAATTACAGCACCACACATGCTGATTGAGCCTGTAAGATCTTTTCCAAATGCACTTTCCCACAAAAAAGACACTCGGGTGGTTTATAGTGTTTTAATTCCACCTCTCGGAGTCTGGTTTGCAGTGGTCTCTGCATGCACTCCTAACAGCTAGTTCTGACCTTTTCCTGTCCCTCCCTTGTTTTCCCTTTGGCTGCCTCCACTTTTTCTCGCTTGCCCAACTGCACAGCCCATCCATCCTCATTTACTCCTCTCGTGATTCTGCTCCCGCTGGTTCATAAGCAACACATGGAAGCTCAGAGTGCTCTCTGATGCAGACCTTGTAGGACATTCATTGATTCTGCCTCGAATGAGAACGTTACGATGGCACTGGGGCAGAAAATAGAGTGTGCTTTAATGTGACATTCGGAGCCATGCACGAGACATACCAATGGGGAGAGGGGGACGCAGGCATGGCAGAGACAGCATTGTTTTCCACTCTGCAAAAATCGAGCCATTGGAGTTTAAATCCCTCCCTTGTCGCCGATCATGTTGAGATGCGGACACCTTGCAATGTGTCTTCCAGATGGCGTACTGTGCACTGAAACAGCAGAACGCAACTTTACAAGGGTTCCTCTAATCACGTTAGGAAAGAAACAGAAATAGCCTGAACAACATTTTGCATTATCTGCCCATTTTTTTCATTTTGTAGCTGGCCAAACATGGAATGTGCAGATCAGGTTTCCATATGCTTTTATGGGCTTTATTCCCAGAAAAATGGAGATGGGTAACAAACATCTCACCCTGTGATGTCCTTCCCAGTGGTCTAGGTAGAGGGGGTACAAAAGAACAAACCACCCTGATGCACCCTAAATTTTGAAGGGTGCATTACAGTGGAATGCAAGCAACCTCTTCCCTTTCCCCACTTGGAATGTCTCTGACGAAAAGGAAGAGTGGCCACTTGCACACCATGGTGAAGCTCCCTGCCAAACTTAGTTCTTTGCACCCCTTCTAGCTATGCTGCTGGGCCACCCATTGCTAGCTCTGCATGTAAAGCAGGGCACATTTATGGCATCATAGATTTCTGTCAGGGAGGTGGGCAAACCCAATATTCCAAGCAAAGAATCCATTTTCCAAGCAGAGTGCCAACAAATTGAACCACGCTGGAAATTAAACTCAAGTGAAAAATGGAACCTGACATGCTTGAAATGGAAGTCTTAGTGTACAGCTTATGTATCATCGGAATTCTTGGCCCTCCCGAACCCAAATCTTGCGCAGTGTCATCTCGGTCTTTGGAATAGATAAACCAAATCCTGTCTCATGTAGCATAAACAAATACTAAGGAAAACATCGGTAGAGGAGACGGGGAAAAGAGTGAACATTTGCACCGAACAAAAGATTCCTGTAGCCCTGACAAGGGCTTCACGCTTAAGAACATTTTTGCATCAGTCAGGCTTTCTGCATATTTTGTTCCAGGCTGTGAGTGCCGGAATCTCAACTGCAACAACAAGTCCTTATGGGAAAAAGGTCAGTGGGAGCCAGCCTTGCATCATAAGGCGGTGGTCGGGATTGCCTGGGCTTAAAAAAATTGTCCCTTTTAGTACAGATTGATGTTATGGTTCTCATGAAGCAGCAGTTCGACAGGAGCTTGGGAGCTATGAGAATCTCAGAGTTAGAGCATCAAAACACAATGCTTTGAAGCCCAGAACCAGACCATGTAGACAACTGTTACTACCCTGCAACTGATATTTAGTAAAACATAGCACGGAACCATTGCACAGAACCATTTTGACTGCCCTTTGTGGGGTGCAAAGCAGTACATTTTAGATGGTGCATAAAAAAACCCAAACTTAAAATCAATCAATCAATCAATCAATCAATCAATCAACAGTATTTATATTACACTTGTCAACAAAAAGTTCACAAAGCAGTTTATAGAGAAAAATATCTAATAGCTAATGTGTCCCTGTCCCCAAAGGGCTTACAATCTAGAACAGTGGTTCTCAATCTTCCTAATGCCGTGACCCCTTTATAAGTGCCTCATGTTGTGGGGACCCCCAACCATAAAATTATTTTCTATGCTACTTTTTAACTGTAATTTTGCTACTGTTATGAATCATAATGTAAATATCCGATATGCAGGATGTATTTTCATTGTTACAAATGAAATGTATGTTCCATGCACACATTGAACACAATGGGATTTATTTCAAAGTAGGCATGCATAGGATTGGGCCCTGAGGCTGCAGTCCTATCCATATTTACATGGGACTAAAGGC
Organism: Cryptoblepharus egeriae; assembly: GCA_030015325.1. NCBI lineage: Eukaryota > Metazoa > Chordata > Lepidosauria > Squamata > Scincidae > Cryptoblepharus > Cryptoblepharus egeriae. The sequence goes on along the minus strand of JAREYC010000003.1, from coordinate 3,857,827 downwards.
CACCCTGACTATAATGGGATTTATTTCAGAGTAGGCATGCATAGGATTGGGCCCTGAGGCTGCAGTCCTATCCATATTTACATGGGACTAAAGGCCACCCTGACTATAATGGGATTTATTTCAGAGTAGGCATGCATAGGATTGGGCCCTGAGACTGCAGTCCTATCCATATTTACATGGGACTAAAGGCCACCCTGACTATAATGGGATTTATTTCAGAGTAGGCATGCATAGGATTGGGCCCTGAGGCTGTCAGTCAGCCCCAGAGCGGGGGCAGCTACAGCCAGAGGTCTGGCAAGCCTGACCTGGCCCCCTGCACAAGGGTCTTTAGGCGACCCCCAGGAAAGCTCTAGGCGACCCCCAAAGGGGTCCCGACCTCCACTTTGAGAAACGCTGATCTAGAACGATGCAAAAGCAGCCAAAGAGAAGCTCCATTCCGTGATATAGTAATTAGCCTAACTTATTAAGACCAGTGACTATTAAGCTCTCCACCTCCAGTACTTGGTGCGTTCTAAGCACTTTGCGTTTATTGTACGCCACTTACACGCGTGCAATTACAACTTGGGGAATATTGCAAGCCCCCACTGTTGTGCAAATATTTGTCTGAAATCTCATGCCTATTGCATTTGCTTTCACTGCCACCAGTAAATTATTATTTCTTGCATGTGTGCTGGTGGAAGCTGCTGCCTTAACGTGATTATTGCAGAATAGCATGCTTGGAATTTGTAAGCACCAGGTGCTACTAGGAAAAAGCTAATTTGTGATGGGCTTCTTGGGAGAGGGGCTATAGGAGCTTCGTCACAGAGTTGCACAGAAGGTTCCTGGCTGGCAAGACTGAAAGAGGTCAATTATAGCCAGTGCTTTTTTTTCTAGAAATAAAGGTGGGGTACTCATCATGAAGATGTTATTCGTAATGGGAGGTCTGTTTGGGGGACATATAGGTGCCGGTACTCACACAGAGATGCCAGTACTCCGTATGGCTGCATACCCCCTAAAAAAAGATCCTTGATTGTAGTCCTAACTTTGCAAGGAGAAAGGCTGTGTTGAGACAGTTACATTTTCACTTTTATTAGAAAAAGGTCTCTCAATTTTTCTCTCTCTCTGCGGTGATTTCCAGCTGCTGTCCTGACCCTCCTCTCTTCTCAGTTAGAGGCAGCATCGTGCTGGCCGGCAGCCCTTTAAAACAGGCTCTGCGCGGAGCGTCGGCAAGGAGCAAATTGGGGGCAGTTGCCTGGGGCTTGTTAAGTGAAGTGGGGCTTGTTAAGTGGAGCACATCCCAATGGGAATTTGTCTTTGTTGTGTTGTTAAGTGGAGCACACTCCCAATTTTGTGCTTTATGTGGGCCACTTGTTATACGAGGTACGACTGTAGTCAGTTGCTTCTCAAACCCAAAACATGGGCAAAATACAGCTTTAAAAATAAATTTAAGAGGCTTTTAGAAACACCGCAGAGAGAGAGAGAGAAATTGAGAGACCTTTTTCTAATAATCAAACAGCCAGAGAAAGAGAGAAAGTTAACAGGATCATGATGGCTACAATCCAGAGTAACTACGGGAGCACGTAAGAGACACTACCTAGTGAAAACCTATGGAAAATTCATATTGCAATCCAGAGTAACTTGTTCTTACTCCAGAGCAAGGACTCCCCGTAGTTACTCTGGATTGCGCCCGATGTGTGCAAGGCAGGCACAGTGTGGGACAGACAGACATACTGACTGACAGACTAACTGAGCGAGAGAAAGAGAAAAAGTTCAAAGTTTCAAAGGATCATGACATGCAAGACAGGCACAGACAGACAAAACAGACAGACAGAGTTAATAGGATCTTGACATCAGGAAAGGGTGATCAGATTTCCACCTGGAATAAAGTGACAAGATTAGCTGTGGCCCACAACAATGGGTTGCAAGATGGGTCAGGAAGTAGACAGAGGGATACTTTTTGTGGTGACCGGTCATGATGTGTCACCTGTTCTATCCTCACATTCACACACTGAAATCTGCCCCAATCTGCAGGTCTCATAAATCATACCAGAAAACAGCCCCCCCCCCCCTTGATGTGATGAATGAGAAAGTGCTTGTTGAGTGGAAAGGAGTTAATCTCCCTCCAACATAACAATAATAATTCCTTGGGAGGCCACATGCGAAATGGAAAATGCTTCTTGCCGATATATTAGGCCCAAGAAAGAAAAAGACCTTGATGATAAAGCTGTGCAAAACCAGGACATTCGTCTTGGAATTGGAGCAAGAAGGAAGATTAGACACAATGAAAAACCATTTACAGTAAGAGCGGCCAGAATGTTTCCAGTCAAATATGATTTAAGCCCAGTTTGAAATACCGCTCTAATTATTGCATGGTGGTAATTGATTTACAGAAACAGTAGTGTTGCTACTGATCCAGTGTGGAAATGGGAGGCTTTGCTAATGAACGGGGCAGGGGAGCACCAGTGGGTTGATTGGTACACAAATGTGGAGTTTGTAGGTGGTCTTTTGGGAATATTTTTAAGTAATAAGTCACTGGGGAAATCATAATCAGTGCACCATAAGAGCAGTCACCAACCTTCTATTTGAAATCTTTACTCTAAATATATTTTATTTATTTATTTATTTAAGCAATTTGTATCCCGCCTTTCTTCCCCCACAAGGGGGAACTCAAGACGGCCAAACAACAATTAAAAAAAACAATAAAACACCACTAAAATTAGATACGGTAATAAATAGAGATTAAAACACAATTGAGATGTAGTTAAAATACAATTAGATTAAAGCTAAAAACATAGACTAAAACGATAAAACAAAAAATGATAAAAACAAAAGCCCCCCCACCTCTGCCCCCATTTAAAAGCTTTTTTTTTAAATAAAAGGTTTTAAGGTTCCGCCTGAAGCTCTGTATTGAGGGAGCTTTCCTCAGTTCTATGGGGAGGGAGTTCCAAAGCCGGGGTGCCACCACCGAGAAGGCCCTATCTCTGGCCGCCACACCTCTCACATCTCTAAGTGGCGGCACAGTCAGAAGGGCCCCCTCAGATGACCTTAGGTGATGGGTCAGATTGAAGGGAAGAAGGTGGTCACTCAGGTACCCTGGACCCGAGCCGTTTAGGGCTTTAAAGGTCAGGACCAGCACTTTGAATTCAGCCCGGAAACGAATGGGCAGCCAGTGTAGTCGCTGAAGCAGTGGCCCCACAGAGTCGAACCGACGAGCCCCAGCAACCACACGGGCCGCCGCATTCTGGACTAATTGCAGCTTCCGGACCGTCTTCAGAGGCAGCCCCAGGTAGAGCAAGAGCAATATACTCAAGTGAGGGCACAATCCAGAGTAACTACAGGGAGTCCTTGCTCCGACATAAGAGCAATTTACTCTGGATTGCAATATGAATTTCCCATAGGTTTTCACTAGGAGGAGCCGTAACTACATTGACATAAGTGCTGCTGAAGTTACTCTGGATTGGAGGATTAGACTCTCTCCTCTCTACCCTGCTAACTGGGCAAGAGACACTCTTTCAAGTGGGTGCTCCTCAGACTTACTTCTGAGTAGACATGCTTAACTGGCCCTACACACCCCAACAATATCTATTCTGCTGGTGCTTTTGCATTTTAGATTGTGAGCGCATTTGGGACAGGGAACCATTAGCTAGTAATTTAATTAATTAGCTAGTAATTTTCCCATTTTCTTTGTAAGCTGCTTTGTGAACTTTTTAGTTGAAAAGCAGCATATAAATACTGTGGATCGGTAAATCCACTCAAGTTTCGAGATTTACTCGAAATCTATTTACTCGAAATCTAATGCTCACCTTTTTCAGCTGAATATAGGCCTATATCCTAAAGTGAAATTAAGGCCCTTGCTCTGGAGCAGTTAAGATGACTTTCCATAAGATAACACTAGAGGGTGATGTAACTGCGTGGACCGGTAACTGCTCTGGATTTTGCCCTTCGGCTGAAAGACACTTTCCTGGGAGTAAAAGTCAAATGGGGTTCATTTTTGAGTAGATATGTCACATGATTAGGCTTGTGCACCCAAAAGGGTGCATGGTAAGAGTTTAGTCCAGAGGTGGCCAACCCAAGGACTCACCCTACAATCCAGAGTAACTACGGGTAGACCTAGGAGGCACTTACTCTGGATTGCTCTATGCATTTCCCATAAGTTTCCCATAGGTGGTACCGTAACTACATCGGTGTAAAAGGTCCTGTAGTTACTCTGGATTGTAGCCTCAGTGAGCATTCTGGGTTGTGCTATCACTGTGCTATCGCTCCTCACACGAAATCATAGAAAAGGTAAACATTTCATGTCAGGGAAAATATTATTAAAGGGTTACCCATGGAGCAACAGTCAATCATAGTGTACATTCAGATAATGATGATGACAACTCTGCAAAGAAGTCCTAAAAGTTGGCCAAGAACACTAATGGATGCCTACATTTTTCTTCGGTGTCCAACATTTTGGAAGGACCTTTTTCTGACATCCGGTCACTGGTTTGGAAGGAAATTAAGAGTACAGTCCTAACCATGTCTACTCAAAAGTAAGCCCCATACTGTTCAATTGGTCTTACCCCTAGGAAAGGATTTACTTTAGGATTGCCGCCTTAGTCAGTTTCCTGCTGCTGCTTTGGTTGTTCTTAGGAGCAGGGATTTAAGTCTTGGAAATAGCCTGGAGGAAAAAGTTAAATCTTTCCACCAAACACTGTGTTAAAAGTTAAATCTTTCCCCAGCTGTGGACTTTACACCACAGTTTATATTAAAACATTGCTATCCAGCAGACAGCATTAATTTACTGCCTTGTTTGATCATTATTTAGAATACAGTGGTACCTCTCATAACAAGCGTTTCACATAACAAGTATAAATTTCCAAGAAATCTTGCTTCACATAGCAAGTTCCGCTTCACTTAACAAGCAAGCATGCTATGGACACACGTGTATGCAGCCCTGATGCTCCACACAGAGGCTCTTTAAAAGGGCTGCCGGCCAGCACTGCTGCCTCTAACTGCCCCCAATTTGGGGGCAGATGCCTGGAGTGCCAGAGGCAGCTGCCCCAACTGCCCCAAGTTTCCCCACCAACCACCTTGAACCTCCAGCCGCAGCCCAGGTAAGCCTCCCAGGAAAGTGTCTTTGATTGCTGCCTCCTAACCATGTCTACTCAGAAGTAAGCCCCACGGTGTAAAATGGGGTTTACTACTCCCAGGAAAGTGTCTTTGATTGCAGCCTCCTAACTATGCCTACTCTGAAGTAAGCCCCATTGTGTTAAATGGGGCTTACTCCCAGGAAAGTGTCTTTAGGATTGCAGCCTAAGTAGACTTCATAGGATCATACACATTGAATGCATGTTTTGAATTCAGTTCCAGTGTTTTGTCATCATTTTTACATCCAGTTAATATTTTTAAATGAATATTTTGGGGGTTGTGGAACCAATTGTCTAAGTTTCCATTATTTCCTATGGGAAAATCCGCTTCACTTAAAGAGCCTTTCACTTAAAGAGCATGCCTCCGGGACAAATTAAGCTCTTTATGTGAAGCACCACTGTAGTTGTGAATATCAATAATAATATTGAGCCCAATCCTATGCCTATCTACTCAGAAGTAAGCTTCATTATGGTTGATGGAGCTTACTCTCATGAAAGTATGGCTAGGATTGCAGCCATTATCTCTGAACTCAGTGAGCTTAGAGGTTTGTGTTTAAACTTATTGCCCCATGCCAGGCACAAACCCCTGCCAGGGCACACTGGATATGCCCTGGTGGGAGTCTGAGAGGCCAATCTCAGACTCTACTCAGGCCAGCCTCTGCTCAGAAGGAAGTCGCATTATTAACAATGGAGCTTACTCCTAGGAAAGTGGGAATAGGATTGCAGCCTGGGTCCTCTAAATCAAGGACTGAGTTAACAGGGAGAACTTCTTGGAAGATGTTCTGTATTATCTGTGGGTGAAGAAAAGATCAAAATTATTTTGAGTTTTTCTCATCTCATGCGCCAGTGCTTCAAAGGAGCCCTTTAGAGTCAATTTACTCTTTGACCAGTGACTAAAATCTAATAACTTTGCAAGCAAATGAGGCATGTAATGCTGTCAAAAGGGCCTCTGAAATACAACACGTGGCATTAATATTCAATGGCAAGATTAGGGCGGAGTGGAAGGATCTCGCGTTCATCTGGGATGTGTGGGCAAGTAGTACAATTGTGCCAAATTTGGAGACTGTCTCAAATACTTCGACATGTTCATTCCCTGCATTGATATATAGGTTATATATGAGAGATGTACATAGACATGTACAGCCTCAAGGTGCCAGATGCAGGGGAGGGCACCTAGATGCAAGTGCCATGTGTGCTCTCCATTTGGTGGCACGCTATGTGATGCAGGAAGCTGGACTGGAGGAAGCTTTGGCCTGATCCAGTGGAGGCTCTTAGGTTTTGGTGAGAAAATAAAAAATGAGAATCCAAAACTTGTAACAGTAAGGATGAATTAACATGTTGCCCTAGAGCAGTGCTTCTCAAAGTGGGGGTCAGGACCCCTTTGGGGGTCACCTAGAGCTTTCCTGGGGGTCGCCTACAGACCCCTGGTGCAGGGGGCCAGGTCAGGCTTGCCAGACCTCCTGCTGTAGCTGCGTGTGCACTGGGGCTGACTGACAGCCTCAGGGCCCAATCCTATGCATGCCTACTCTGAAATAAATCCCATTATAGTCAGGGAGCCTTTACTCCCATGTAAATGTGGATAGGATTGCAGCCTCAGGGCCCAATCCTATGCATGCCTACTCTGAAATAAATCCCATTATAGTCAGGGAGCCTTTACTCCCATGTAAATGTGGATAGGATTGCAGCCTCAGGGCCCAATCCTATGCATGCCTACTCTGAAATAAATCCCATTGTGTTCAGTGGGTGAATCGAACACACATTTCATTTGTAACAATGAAAATACATCCTTCTTATCGAATATTTACAATTCATAACAGTAGCAAAATTACAGTTATAAAGTAGCAACGAAAATAATTTTATGGTTGGGGGTCCCCACGACATGAGGAACTTATAAAGGGGTCACAGCGTTAGGAAGATTGAGAAACACTGCACTAGAGGATACTGTAATATAGTGGGGCTAAAACCTGCCCAGCACTGGAGTCACCATATGCCACTGATATTACCACCAAGAAGGATACCATATGTATGACTTACCAACCCAGGTGGATCTACAGAAAGATTTCCAGAAACCTGGATCACCAAAGACTGGTTGTTAAACTGACTCTCATCCAATGATGTTTCTTTATTCCATCATTTATGTTCTCCCATAAAAGTCTCATTCCTATCAGGAAGAACGTTGGTTGGAGCATGTGGCATTGCAGCTATTGTTGTGTGAGGAGGAAAGAAAACCCCGAGGGTCATCCGGAGCACGTGATTAAATGTGAGGTCAAAAATAATCCCAACATATCAATTTATTCTCCTCTTCTACCCATGAAGAAGAAACTTGGAGCACTCAGAGTCCACAGTCTGAAAAACCTGAGCAGGTGGAACAAAGTCTCCCTTGTTAGCTTTGTGTCTCATTTGGGTTTTATTATTTATTTTCAGGCCAGGGTATGTTTTTATTAACAGACTCTCTGGGGAACCGTAGCATCTGGCAGGGAGCGCTACCTTTTCTAGATGTTGGAAAACAACACAATTTCTTGTACGAAGCTGGGACATTGCTCTCTGTCTTTGATATGTGGAAATATTAGTACTGATGGCTTCTAAAACATCTGTTCCTACAACTGCCACCCCTCCCTACAGAGCGGTCCATGCCTCAAAATCACTGGAAACCAATATCCTTTTTCTCTCCCCTTTGTCTACATTGTGCAAAAGGGTGCAAGAAAGTTTTAAAGCTTATTTACTGAAAAGCCCTATCCTTACAAAACTGTAGGCCATCCTACAGTGGCTACAGGCCACCCTACAGTGGCCACGCTATAGTGGCTAACCTGCAAACCACATATGAAACCACATATAAAAGTAATGTTAGTTCAGGCTTTTTAAATTTTTAGCCGCTACGCTGTGCCAACGCTTCACGAAAGGAAAGTGATCCTATTAAATTAGAGGTGGTCAGACTTTCAACTTTAGTGCGCCTATAGATCTTATAGAAGATCTATAGAAGATCTTCTATATAGATCTATAGAATCCTACTATAGAAGTAGGATTTTCAGCAGGTCCACCAATGACAAGAGGCACATGCTGAAATTCCCACCCTTAACATAATTGTTAAAGGTCCAAAAGCCCTATATTTGAAAGTTTGACTATCCCATGTGTATCTAGATCCAGTGCTTAGTTACTTGGAAAGTTGACCCATTTAATTCAGTGTAACTTGCTTCTGAGTGAATCCCTCAAGGGGTAAAGAACTATAGCATTTGGGGCCAGGGCAGCAACGGTGGCAACTATAGTATACTATCCCCCAAATCCAGAGTAACTACAGGAGCACGTAAGAGACACTACGTGCACCCATAGTTACTGCACTACCTAGTGAAAACCTATGGGAAATTCATATTGGTATCCAGAGTAAATTGTTCTTACACCGGAGCAAGGACTCCCCGTAGTTACTCTGGATTTTGCCCTAGATGTAGCAACTATATGTAGCAGCAATCTGTAGCAACTATAGGGCCAGAGGTTGTAGGTTGGGGAGCACAAGAGTTATGGCTTTCATGGAAAGGTACAATGAAAATGTTATTAACCACTCGTAAGCCTCAGGTGGCATATCAATATAAGTTAATTAAGTAATAAATTAACAAAAATGCAGGTTATTGTCCCACCTGGCTGCAGGGGAGACTGAAGTAAAACATGGAGATGTTTTTGGAGGTTTTAATTGAGTTTTAATTGAAATGTAATAGGACATTTTATATTTGCTTTAATCTATTGTTTCTTGCCCCAAGCTTCTTCGATGACTGAGGCTATACATTCAATGCAGTTGCAGCTGTATTTCTTCTGTTAAAAAAACAAAACCTACTAAGACAGGTTTACCTAATACCATACATTTATATCTCTTAAATATGAAATTAACACCTCAGTGTCTTCAAATACCATATACTGGCACAGAGATGCCCTCCATCCTCCATTTTCCAGTCTGCCTTGCGCCCTTTTTCTCTTTGGACATACAACTGCAAAGTTGGCATGTATCCAAAGAGACCTATAGACAGCTAGGTAGCCTTCACAGCCATAAGTAAAAACATTTTTAATTACTTTTTTCATTCTTTACTTATGGTCACAGATCCAAAAGTTTTAAATTACCTGTAGTCAGTGGCATAGCTAGAGAGGGTGCAAAGCACTAAGTTTTTTAGGGTGCGTCTGTGCAATGTGCAAGCAGCTGCTCCCCGTCAGAGCCAGGAGTGTGCCTCTGTTTTGCTCCCCATACCCCCAGGATGGATTCAAAGGAGAGGGGCCATATGTACACCATTAGTAACGGGGGTGGCCACCATAAAAAAAGAAATGGAGTCACTCTGAGGATCTAGCCCCCTTCGATCTGCCCAGTGTTGGGACAACATTACCACTGTATGAATGGCAAGTTCACATATAAGCCTACAGACTTCATGGAGTTACACGCTACATTTTTCCTCCTGTTTTTCTCACCCTTTTATATCCTAGTTTGAGTACGTGAGGTTCAGTTGCTAGGTTCAGGCTAGAAAAATTGCAGCCACCAGCAGTGCAGCACAGACTGTCCAGGAGCACAGTTTTGCAAGTGGTGATGGTGGATCAGTGTCAGGACCATGTCTGGATGGGGCCATATAGGAATAGGATTGAGGGGATCATGGTGGCAGGAGCAACCATCATATTTGGAACTCCTGTCCTGGGTCTGACACACCTCTTGCAAAGTCACAGATCGGTGCTCCAGCAAGCAGGCCTATGTTTGAGTTGATCCAGAGGGACCAGGCACTGGCTAGGAAGCCAGGTTAAACTACTTCATTCCAAGCTGGTCTGGTCTCCCTCTGGCACACACGACACAGTGTCCACTAAACTACAGTGGCCACCCTATAGTGTATAACCTGAAACCTGGTATGGGATAGAATTGAGTTGAGTCTGCAGTATTTTTGGTTGAGCACTTCAATGTAGGGCAGCATCACCATCCACCCCGTTTTCAATAGCTGGCATAGGTACAAGAAGGTCCATAACCCACCAGGAGAGGTGAGGTTTCTCACTCCAAACTTTACTGTGTTGTCCAGTCTGTGTGGTGTCAGGCATCAGGAAACAAGCAGCAGCATTAAACTGCAAAAATGTCAAGATATGATTATGATTTTATGATTGATTTATATTTTATCATTTCAAACTTGCTTGGTTCTTAGTACTAGGAGTGCAGAGGAGCCTAACATACAGCCTAACAAAGGAACAATATCAGTATTAAATCTGTATTATAGGAGTATAGATGGAGATGGACAACCCAATCCTATGGGACTGCCTTACTGGGGGAACTAGAATCAGCATGGAAAGTAAGTGCGGTGGGGAAGGGTGTAACAATAGTGGGGAGGCTACAAGATGGGGTGACCTGGAGAAGGGGCATGTGCTGGATCCTGACCCTTCTAGTGTCAGCCTCTCCACCTGCTTTCTCGCTTTGGGTTTGCTCGAGTTAGACACCTGACACAGGTTCAAAGAGACCCACTGTGGACCAGAAGTAGCGGCGGGGGGAAACTTTGTAAAATGCATAAAAAGAAGCTTAAGTATTGTATATTTTATATTGTATATATTAAGTATTGTAAAAAAAGCTTAAGGATTGTATATTGTATATTGTATATATTAAGTATTGTATTTTTTTTTTATTTTAGATTGTGAGCCCTTTTGGGACAGGGACCCATTAGCTGTTAATTAGCTATTATTATTTTTCCATTTTCTTTGTAAACCGCTTTGTGAACATGTTAGTTGAAAAGCGGTATATAAATACGATAGATAGATAGATATATTCTTGGAATGAGTGGTGAGTGGGTAAATATTTTTCTCTTGAAAATATACAGCAGATAGTATGGAGAATAATCTGAATGTTTGGTTTCCCCATATAAGGTCTGCCCCAAGAGTGTATAATAAAATACAACTGATTTCTTCCTTTTGTTATATAGCCATTTCATTCCTTCTGCTTTTCATTTTGCTGACCAGGCAAGCTGTAAAACAGATATTTCCTTGCAGCTGATCTGAACAAAATGTCATTTAGCATAAACATATCTTCATCAATGAATGGTAACACAGGGAGGACTTGCCCTCCTCTGCGAATGAGGCCGTGCAATCAGACACAAAAAGGGTTTTGATGGTTTAAGAAGATACAGGGAATGAACACTTTTGGGGACATATCATGATGCTGAGATCTGTGGTGGATCCCAGTCAAGAGCTCAATCCTATTCCCCCCAACCCCATTACACCCCATTACATTGACAGCAAAAGTTCTGCATGATACAGAGCAGGCAACCAAATGGCCTGGGAGTTCAGTAAAAATCATTTTTGCTTACCTCCCGTAAGGCCGTGGATGGGTCTTCTCAGACTTCTCAGGCTGTCTACTCAAAAATAAGCCCCATTATGTTCAATGGGACTTACTCCCAGGAAAGTGTGTTTAGGATTGCAAATATAATACAGTTGTGTTTTAATTTTCTGTGGCCATAACCTTTGCTAGAATAGAGAAATTAAGACTCTGTTTCATTGCATTCTGCATTAAAATCCACATCAAATGGTATATAACATGATGGTGTCATTCGCACATACCAACTTTTTCAGAATTTGGCCACTAGTGCCAAGGTCAGGTTATTGCCCCCCTAAAGCTTGTAGCCTGATGTGATTGCTTTCCTCTGCAGACACTTACCCTATAATCCAGAGTAACTACGGGAGCATGTAAGAGACATTACGTGCACCTGTAGTTACTGCTACAGACAGTGAAAACCTATGGGAAATTCATATTGCAATCCAGAGCAAATTGTTCTTAGACTGGAGCAAGTACTCCCCATAGTTACTTTGGATTGTGCCCTAAGCTATGCCACTGATGCCATGGGATGAACATGGTACCTTCTGTGGAAAAAAGCACATGTATGCATGCATGCATTTTTTTTTGTCTGGCCTCTTCTACAGCACAACTCTTTTATTATGGTTTTAATCAGTGTTTTACCATATATGTTTTATATTTATTGTTTTAAAGATGCCTGTTTTAACTGTTTTGAGCTCCTGACCTTAGCCCAGCTCTGCAATGCAGCTGGATCCAATCGTATTGGCTCTGCCTTTCCATTGGACTAATTCAGTGGCGTGGAGAGGGGGGATTTGCTGCTTGGGTACCAGCCTATCCTCCATAACAATCCAACCCAGGCTTTCGTGCTTCGCATGCAGCGTATGCAGTGCTGAGCATGATACCATAGTCTTTCAAGACTGATGGAGGCCTGCTTTTTTTTAATGTATTGGATTTTAATGTATTGGATTTTATTGTTGGTGTTTTTATGGATTTTTGTAAGTTGCCTTGAGACCCTCTGGGAGAAAGGTGGGATATAAATAAAGTTGTTGTTGATGATGGTGATGATGTTGCCAAAGTTGGCTCATCTGCTGAGCATGGGTTGGAACATCAGTGGCATCTGTGATGTTGAGCATCTGTGTTGGGTTGCAAGGTACGAGAGGCTCTCAACTTAGAAAACTCAAGATGTGTCATGATTCTCCAAGTCTTGAGTCAAGAATGAAGGTAGTGCCAGAATTACTGGTTGACCAGTTCACCCAGAGACTCTGGGGAGGAGAAGATGCCAGCAAGAATCACAGCTCCCATTAAGGAGGACATATGAGACGCTCCAGATCCAGATCTCTCCTCTACAACCTCTACAACCTCCTCTACAACCTCTACCTACCAGGCAGTCATCTCAAATCCTTTACGCTATAATTTAGAGACATTAGAAGTTCTAAATGAAATATATCAGAACCAAGTAGTTACTTAAACCTTCAATTACTCTTCCTTCAGGCATAGTTTTAGGTGGTTGCATTTGGAACAATGAGCCACATTAGATTATAATTGCTCTGCCTTTCTGCAATACTGCATAGAGGGTAAGGAGTCTGGGTCAGTACTTCCTTTCTAGGTGACTTTCACATCTGGGACAGGCACATCTGGGCAGTGGCATAGCTAGAGGAATACGGGGGGGGGCACTCACACAGGGCTACAAGCTTTAGGGGGCCACAAGCTGAGCCTGACTCTAGGGACTAAAACTGTGAAAAACAGGGTTTATATGAATGATAATACCTTCATGTTATATATCTTTGGAAAGATAATTTTATGCAGAATGCAATGAAAAAACCTCTTTGGAATATCTATAGTCTAGATATCTATAGTCTGGAAGAGAATTATGGCATTCCTAATCTCAGGTTGACTTTAAGTCGTAGAGGATGGAAAGGTAGGCAGAATCACCAGATTTTTTAAAATTGGGTTTGTCTCTTTATGTCAAGCACTTGCGTTTGTGTGGGTAAAATGCACATAAGGTGTGGGATGACATAGGTCTGAGAAGAGCCTGTCTTCGATGTAAATAAGTGCTGCCAACAAGGCAGCAGGCATGGTCTGATGGTTGAGTGAAGGGCTGCCAAAGAAACCTAAGCAGGGATTGACCTTGATTAACTCTTGGATGGGAGACTGAAAGCTGTCATATAGGTATTGCTAGAGCAAGAGGTATCACTGTATATAACTTGGCCTACCTGAAAACTCCTCCTCCTGGAAACTTGGAAGCATTCAACTGATGCCATATGTGTGATATCCATGGGGTGGAAAGGATTCAATCCAGAACAGAAGAAGCTGTCCATAGAACAGAGCTGCCATAGAAAAACATACCCTACAATCCAGAGTAACTACAGGAGCACGTCAGAGATATTTATGTTGACGTAGTTACGGCACCACCTAGTGAAAAGCTATGGGAAATTCATATGGCGATCCAGAGTAAATTGTTCTTACGTCAGAGCAAGAACTCCGCGTAGTTACTCTGGATTGTGCCCTGACGAGCCTGCACCTGAACCATAAATAGTCTACACATATTAGCTGCTAGACCACACAAAGGATCTCACAGAAATTATAATTGCCGTATGAATACTTAAAAAAATTTCACTGTTACCTAAAACTGTTAGCTATCTATCTATCTATCTATCTATCTATCTATCTATCTATCTATCTATCTATCTATCTGTCTGTCTGTCTGTCTGTCTGTCTGTCTGTCTGTCAAGTTCACAAAGCAGTTTACAAAGAAAATGAGAAAAAAATAATGGCTCTAATGGCTAATTTATTAATATATCGTAAGATACATTTTTTCCATTAACTTTTAAATTCCATTAACTTTTAAATTCTTTTAAATAACTTTGAATATTCTTCACATATTTTCTGTAAACCCTATCAGAGTAAGGCTTAAATCCTAAACACACTTTCCTGGGATTAGGCCCCACTGAATACAATAGGACTTACTTCTGAGTAGGCAGGATTGCACTGTAAGGCTGCAATCCTAAACACAGTTCCTGAGAATAAGATCCACTAACACAATGGGGCTTACTTTTGAGTAGACATGGTTAGGATTGTGCTCTTAGTGTACAGTGCATAGTAGTAAATCAATTAAACCTGTGGAATCATTAGTCAAATCTTTCTATAATGTGCTTGGAATGTTGAGCCAAAGGCTGTAAGGCTACAATCCAGAGTAAATACGGGACTTTTTACACCAACGTTTTCTGTTTTACGGTGCCATCTATGGGAAACCTATGGGAAATGCATAGAGCAATCCAGAGTAAGTGCCTCTTACATCTTCCCATAATTACTCTGGATTGTAGGGTAAATGTAACATACAACTCATAAGAGAATATGCATTCAGGATGCAATCGTTAACAAGTTTAGGTAAGCACAACTTACCCTGATCCCATAGTAATTCTACTTGATAATTGTCCTAACTCTCCCAACACTCAGTTTTGACAGAAGGTCTTTGTTGCTGGTGTTGTGTATGAGAGAAAAAAGGTTCACAACAGAGGTGTGACACCCCAGCTCTGCATGGGATTTGCTCCAGCCTAACCAGATTCTTAAGTCTTTATGACCTACCGTATATACTAAAGCGAAATTAAGTCCCCTGCTCCGGAACAGTTAAGATGACTTTCCATAAGCTAACACTAGAAGCTGACGTAACTGGGTGGACCTGTAACTGCTCTGGATTTTGCCCTACATAAGAATAGAAAGTTCTAGGAACATTTGTGTACTTCATCTCTTTTCAGCCTGGTATGAAATGTTTCCTTTGGTATAGATTTGTCTCTGGAAGAAGTTAAATCAGTCATAAATCATTTTAGCAGACTTTGGAGAAGAACTGTTGATCTAGCCCCAACAGGAAGAGATCCCCGCGATAGATAAACACCTAGGACAAGACATCCACAATACTTTCAGGAGCATCTGATGAATAGATTCACACGTCTGCACATCCTTTCTAAAGGGAGGTATTTAAAAATTGACGCTAGGGAGATACGCATCGGGTTTCTCAGATCTTTACTTTTTCATTTCAGGTAAAAAAGTACTACTGGGGAGATGAAAAGTTGCTAACTTTTTAGCAGACTCTTCACTGTCTATTTCTTCCCTATATGGTAGCTGCTTTTGACATTATTCCCCAATTTCTTCCCCCCCCCCCCCAAAAAAAAAGGTCTGATTAAGGATCATACCTGATCACGGATCAGATTTGGCTACATGATGTCAAAATAATTCCACAACTATGCTTACACAAGCTCCTTCCCACTACACTACATGTGACATGGAGCACAGTCCTAACCAGGTCTACTCAGAAGTAAGCCCCGCTGTATTTAACGGGACTTACTCCCAGGAAGGTGTGTTTAGGATTGCAGCCAAAATATTTAAAGCAAATAAGCAGTTCAGTAGTTCCTGTATACCAAACTCCTTTCCTTTTAATGTAGGCACTTACTCTGAAGGAGACAGTCACAACTGTTCATTTTCTTTGGAAAGTAACATGTCGACTCCAACCAGAGCTCAGCTTATGACAAATTCTGGGTGAGTGGTGTGACATTCCACAACAACCTTTTTGAATAATATGTTATATATCAATTGGTGTGTATTTTCACGAAGAGTACAAAGAAACAAAGTTACAACAAAAAAAGAGTAGGGCATTAGCCATAGTACATCACTTCCAATTGCATGGCAGGAAGTGCATCATAGGAGTGATGCACATGCCTCTTGCATCAGGTGATGCAAACCCTATTGACACCAATGCTCCGAATAAAACAAATCCACATTCACAAAGGTTAGTGTATCTGTACAAGTAAACAGAAAAGTTTCACGTCCCTATTAATTGTGTTTTTCACTTTTACTCGAGAACAAAAAATAAAAAAATAAAAATATTTCACAAATTCAATTATCCTATACCGACAATTAAAAAGCTATTAAAAAGTGCTTTATCTTATCAGGAAAATATTTCTTGCAGAAAAGTAGGATATGTTTCCACGTCTTCATTTACAGATGAGTTTGGAAAAGTTGATTTCTTCTTCCATATTTATATTTGTCAAATGCTGGTTGCCTAATTCCCTTGTGTGATAACGAACACCTTGTTCTGACTTCTTCCTGCCACCAGTTTTATTTATGTCTCCTGAGATTTTGGCGTCACAATTATGCATGGAATTAAAATGCACAGGCGCAACTTTACCTTTTATATTTCATTGGTAAATGGCAACAGAGGGGAATCTCACACGGAAGCCGGTGGGACATTAAATTAACCCTTTGCGCTCCATTGTGGTTCCAATTTGTATTGAAATCCCAACAACATTTTTTTTGTCTTAGAAGAGAAATTGTTATCTTAAGGCAAAACCTAGAAAACTTGGCCTCCTTCATCTCTTAGTACTTTCTGCACCACCTTATACACAAGAAAGTGTATAATCTTATATGTTTAACCTTGAGACTCTGGTAACTTTCTTGAATTCAAGCTATACTTTGGAAAGTAGCTGGATTCACATAGGGGAGAAACCTAATGGCCATGAAATATTTGGGCAGAGCTTCAGATAAATAATGTAGCTAATCAATCATACAATGTTAGATTTCATTAACTCATTTCAGGTGGCAATTGCCAAATATTAATCCATCAATAATTTGTTTTTTTTTTTCTCTCCTCTGGCCAAACAAATGCATTAGAACTTTACCAAGTCTTGAACTTCCTGAACTGTCCTTCTCCAAAAACACTCAGCAGAAACTTCTCAGCAGAAATTTTAATATATTTATTTTATTGTTAGATTTGAATCCCATCTTTCTCCCTGAAATGTGGGGAAGTACTTCAGAAAGAAGTCCCATTACTGTATATTCATTGGGGCTAATTCCTAATGAAGTATGCATGGGACGACAGCCTAAATTCTTATGATCAAAATTTCTATGATCAAAGATTGCTGAACAAGGAATTAATCCTTAGATAAAGAGGTGTGAAGTATTCACTCTCTGTAATTTCAGAACCTAAGACATATATGCAGTGGTGGGTTTCAGGGGGTTCTCCCAGATTTCAGGGGGTTCTACCCTTTGCTAATGAGCACCTGGTTCTGAGAACCGGCTGCTAATGGGACATAGAACATGTTGTTAATTTAGGTTATTAGGACACAGAACCTATTGTTAATTTATTTGAATCCCACCACTGCGTATATGTCATGCTACTGACTACAAGAGAACAAAATTATTGAATTTAGCTGCTCTGTTTTCCTTATTTTAAATCATATTTTAACAGGCCTCAGAAATGTGCATGTGGTTTGGGCAGTAAAGAAAACATGCAGTTTTCTGATGTTATCCATCAGGAAGATCTATTCCCCGGTGCTCAGAAAGGTACTACATTTTACAGGGAATTCGTTCAGTGTTATATGCCGGCTATTCTATAGGTTGGCATTAAAAACAATTGAACATATAAATATTCACATTTGTATATGGCGAAGAGTGTTTTATTGCAGATCATTTTGTTGTTCAGGAAAAAGAATATGATTTGTATCCTAGATAATACAGATCACATGAGAAAGAATTGACTTGCCACTTCGAAAGGTACTCTTTAATCTCGCAGCATCTCCCACACACACAACCTATAATCCTCTGGTTCTATATTTAAACAGAAAGAATCAAAATTAGATTTTTAGCGCTCTCTTTTTTTATCAACATTATTTTTTCTTAGAACCAAGGCATAACTCACAAGAATAAATTATACTTCATCCATCCTGCAATGATAGGAGTCTTACTGACTGTCCTGTGGATGTTTTTCTTTGGTAAACAAACTGGATTATTATTATTATTATTATTATTATTATTATTATTATTATTATTATTATTATTATTATTATTATTATTATTATTATTATTATTAAATTAAAGGGCTGTGGGTGGCGCAAGTGGCTAAGATACTGTGCCTGTTAACAAGCAGGCCAGGGTTCAAGACCCGGTTCGGCCCCACAAGACAGGGTGAGCTCCTGTCCTTAGCCCAGCTCTGCGACGCCAGCTGGATCCAATCGTATTGGCTCTGCCTTTCCATTGGACTAATTCAGTGGCGTGGAGAGGGGGGATTTGCTGCTTGGGTAACAGCCTCTCCTCCATAACAATCCAACCCGGGCTTTCGTGGTTTGCATGCAGCGTATGCAGCGCCAAGCACGATACCATAGTCTTCCAAGACTGATGGAGGCCTGCTTTTTTTATTATTATTATTATTGAAAATCAAACATAAATACACAGCGAACAATTTCGTGCTGGTTTCATTCACATCAACAGTCAGACCTTCCCAAGAGTCTAGGACTGTGTGATGTAGCGGTGTATAATTTGTGCTGATCCATGAAGAGCGGCTTTCTGCTGTTGGCAGAGTGATATTTTGTCAATGCCAATAGTTTTCAGGTGCCTGCCAAGGTCTTTGGGCACTGCACCCAGTGTGCCAATTACCACTGGAACCACCTGCATGGCTTACACCAGATACGCTGTCATTCGATTCTTAGGTCTTGGTAGCAGGAGATCTTTTCCAGTTGTTTCTCCCCAATTCTGCTGTCACCTGGTATGGTGATGTCGACAAGCCACACCTGACTGCTTTCTATGATGGTGATATCTGGAGTCTTGTGTTCCAAGACTTTCTCCGTCTGTATCCTGAAGTCCCACAGAAGCCTGACCTGCTCATTTGCAGCCACTTTTTCAGGCTTGTGGTCCCACCAGTTTCTTGCCACTGGCAGATGATACTTTTGGCATAGATTCCAGTGGATCTTCTGGGCAACAGATTGTGCCTCAGTTTGTAGTCAGTCTGCGCGATCTTCTTGCAGCCACTTAGAATGTGGTCGATGGTTTCATCCACTTCTTTGCAGAGCCGGCATTTGGGGTCCTGGGCTGATCTTTCAATTCTGACCTTGATGGCATTTGTCCTGATCACCTGTTCTTGGGCAGCAAGTCTCAGGCCCTCCGTCTCCTTCTTCAGTGTTCCACTCGTGAGCCACAACCAGGTCTTATCCTGATCCACTTTTCCTTCCATCTTGGCAAGGAATTGACCATGCAGTACTTTATTCTGCCAACTGGCAGTCCGAGCCTGGATTGCACTTTTGCGATATTCATAGTTGGTCTGCTGCACTTTCAACAACTTTCTCTTGCTGACTTCAGTCAGAGCAGATTCCTGGCTCTCTCCCACATTATTATTATTATTATTATTATTATTATTATTATTATTATTATTATTATTATTATTATTATTATAATCCATGGGGTGTGGGAGTGGGCTTGGATGTGGGCTTTCTGTAATTCCTATTCACATCAGGACAGCAAATGACAATTGCTGTCATTTGTCGTGCCAGTGATTGGTGTCGTTCCCAGGAATAATATTGTGGCAGGAGACGACAGTCTGAACTGGGACCAATGGAAGCATCCAAGTCTTAAGCTTTTCTCCTCCAAACCATGTTGTGACCAAAATCCAGCCTCCCACTCCATAGCTGGTGTGCTCCAGCATTGTACCATGTCCATGTACTAGAAGTTCACTACTTTATTTTCACAAATACATGTTCATTTTAGAGACCACTGGCATAGCTAGAGGGTATGGAAAGCAGGGAAGTTTGCAGGGACCGTCATCACACATACAAGTGACCCTTTGGAGCAATTCCTGGTGGGGGAACAAAATGGAGGCATTTGCCTCTCTGCATTCGCCTCCGTTTTGCTGTCCCCGGCCTGAAATGGCTCCAAACAGGAAAGGCCTGTCTCCACTGGCCTTGATGTCTTTAAAAGGGGACTGGACAAGTTTCTGGAAGAAATGTCCATCATGGTTTACAAGCCAAGATCAGGATGTGCATTATTTTAGATGTAGGCAACATCATAATGCCAGATGCCGAGGAGCGCAGCATGATGCGTATGTCTCATTGACTTGTGTGCTCCTTGTGGCATCAGGTGGGCCACTGTGGCATGCAGGAAGCTGGACTAGATGGACCGATGGTCCATCAAGATTCTTATCTTCTGAAGGCTAGATTCAGACTTCACGGTAATTGGGATAGGCTGAAATCCTAAAGTAACTTTTCTGGGAGTAAGACCCATTGAACACAACGTGGTTTACTACTGAGTAGACATGGTTAGGAGTGTGCTCTTTGTCGCATGGTTCAAACACCTTCACTACCCCCCCCTTGTGGACAAATTGCTGCAGTCTGGCTGCCTAACCTTAAACTCTTTCAACTTCCTAGCATTCCAGATATCGAGCAACAAGCTCAGCCAACCCAGAGGGCATAAACTAACTAAAATAATAAGGAAAAAAACCATATATGTCAGCAAAGATTTAGGAAAACACTCAAAATGCTTTAATCTGCCAGCCTCAATGCCATCATTTGTTTTGTTTCTGGCTTGGTATTCATGGATCTGAGTTTTTGTTTTTCTTCTCTGAATTATTTAGCATGTGGAAAACTGAGCTTTGCCACTTTGATTCCCATCCCTTGGGTTTTATTACCCTCTAAGTGATTTACAAATCGAAATTTGCATCTAATGGGGCTGTGTATTTCTGTTCCTGGCAAGCTCCTTGGTCCTCCCGCCCAGTTCCATGTCTCCCCACCACTGTATTCCGCTCATCGGTTGGGGCAAAAGCTTGCTCACAAATAACCAATATTAATGTCAAATTAGATAATCCACAGCTGGGATTTCAATTATGATATCAGAGGAAAATGCATGTTTTTCAGAAAGGAGCAATAACGTTGCATGGCATGTGGCCCTTGCATGTGCTTTTGCTGGGAAGCAGTTGAGACTAGTCTAACTAAGGCATCCTTTGCCAGCATCCATAACACTATCATGATGGCCCCAATTCCAAGTCAAACATTCTTATTCCTGGATTTTTTAATCCACATTTTAATTAAACTTTTTAATTTTTAAATCCACTTTAATTAAACTAACCCAACTTGCATTAAGCCAGGCACAGCCTGACTTGTACCCTCCACTGCAGCCGGAGAAGATCTCCATGATGTACCAGTTGATGCACCAAGACCCACAGTATCTATGGGTTTCATCATCTGTGGTTCTGAGGTTGGGGTAAAATGTCCACTGAATTCCTCATTGCTTTCTATGATGTATCTGTAATCATTCAGTAATAAAGTGATTGGTGGGTGTCACCGGAAATTTTCAAAATCATAGAATCATAGAATCATAGAGTTGGAAGGGACCTAGTAGGTCATCTAGTCCAACCCCCTGCCTGCAGCAGGAAATCCCCCTAGAACATCCCCGACAGGTGCTCATACTGCAAATTATTTGCAGTATTTCAAACCCAAAGCTTTCTCTGCTCTTGCTTTGCCAGCTTATATGGGAACAGGCTTGTGTGATCATTTAATTTCAGCAGACAACTACTGCAGGATCTCTTGTTTGAGGTGTGTGAATTGGGGGGAGGAGGGCT
This sequence comes from Cryptoblepharus egeriae, assembly GCA_030015325.1. Taxonomy (NCBI): domain Eukaryota; kingdom Metazoa; phylum Chordata; class Lepidosauria; order Squamata; family Scincidae; genus Cryptoblepharus; species Cryptoblepharus egeriae. The sequence continues at coordinate 3,836,061 of JAREYC010000003.1, read as the reverse complement.
GAACAGATGTATACAAATTTTTTACATTAAGCGAGCAGACAGAAGGTACTCAGGTGTGGGAATATTATTTTTTAAATCCATATTTTGACCATGGCCTCCACTTAAACTTGGCAGTAATGATCATTTATCTAATTATCTGCAGAACTGTCACATACCAGGTGGTGGGTGAAACACCGGCCATTTGGAGCTGCAAAGCTGTTTCCTCTGTGTTTGGTTACACACCTGGCCATCACAATTATTTTGCCGCAGACACTGAATAGCCACGTCGAACCATCTCCCAGGCACAAAACAGACTCATACTGGAGAATCTTACCAGCCCTCTTTCAAGTATCAACACTTTCGGCTCCAACAAATTAACTTCTTTAACCTTTCTTACCCTCTGAAAGTTAATTTGAGAAAAATCAGGGCACTTGTTTGCAGATTTGCATTGAACTTATTCATATTCATGAGTACATATTAAAAAGCAAGGCAACAACAATTAAGATCTCATCAGGCTCGGTTTTGACCATGAGTACATTGAAGTTCTCCATGTTTTATATGCAAAACTATGCTTTGATTGGTTTATCTGAGTTGCTAACAAAGGAATGAATCTCTTACTATTCTAGCAAACAATCCCCCTTTCCAGACATTTGTTAGGCTGGAGCAGTAACCCCAATGAATGATCTCCCAAATTTCCATAGTATAACAGGTAAGTCAATGGGGAAAGGCAGGAGAATGGCAGAACAGGAGCCAAGAGGGGGGGAAACTGAACAAGCAAGGCAAAACTGAATGGGAAGTGGATCCAATAACAATGGTGCAAGCTGGATCCTATCCCCTCCAGCAGGAGCCTCTTTGCTCCCTTTCCTCCAATTTGCCCCATTAAAATCACTGGGGAAAACTACTTGGGGCAAGAGGCTTACAGATTTAAATCCTCTTCTCCACCCCAATCCTTTTACTTGGTCCCTGCCCACTGCTGGACACAGGGTGCACCTATGCAATATGGCTACACTAGCCGCTCAGAGGAAGGACAGGATTAGGCCATACATATTTTTTATTCAAAGAACCAGTAGGGCTGGGAGATGATTCTGTATAGATGAAGGATATACAAAATGTACTCAGAGTGCATTTCAACTTCAGGCCTCCATCAGTCTTGAAAGGCTATGGTATCGTGTTGAGTGCTACATACACTGCATGCGAAGCACAAAAGCCTGGGTTAGATTGTTATGGAGGATAAGCTGTTCCCCAAGCAGCAAATCCCCCCTCTCCACGTCACTGAATTAGTCCAATGGAAAGGCAGAGCCAGTATGATTGGATCCAGCTGGCGTCGCAGAGCTGGGCTAAGGATAGGAGCTCACCCTGTCTTGTGGGGCCGACCTGGGTCTTGAACCCTGGCCTGCTGGTTAACAGGCACAGTGTCTTAGCCACTTGCGCCACCCACAGCCCTACAACAACCCTGGGAGATCAATAACTGTTCTATGTGCAGCTTGTAAAATTTCTTCTGGGTCTTTGATATTTGCCTCTGTTTTGCACCCATTGCTCAGAATAGTTCCAGTGAGACTCCCTGGAAAACTGCATTGCACGTTGCAGTGAAGCTCCTTGCAATAACTAGTGCTTTGCACCCCCTCCAATTATGCCACTAAGGAATATATCTATTGGGGGCATCCAGCTGGCATCGCAGAGCTGGGCTAAGGACAGGAGCTCACCCTGTCTTGTGGGGCTGAACCGGGTCTCAAACCCTGGCCTGCTGGTTAACAGGCACAGTGTCTTAACCGGTTGCGCCACCCGCAGCCCACAACTTCAGGCGCGCCCTTATTATCCAAGGATTTGACTCAACACGAATGGCCCTTGCAGATCAACATTAAAAAAACTTTTTTTCTGATGATCAAATGATGTCAAGGGCAATTATTGAAATTGAAGGAAACACACCAATACACCAATATTTTTCTTTTTGATACATAACAAAAATTCAGCAACAAGGGAAAGTATTTTTGTATTTCTGAAATGAGGATTTCAGGAGAAGAGACGAGTGGCTTCAACAAATGCGTTCCGACTTCTCTTCCATACTGTACAAATTCAAGGAGAAAACAATATATTGTCAAGGTCAAGAGACTCACCATCTAAATTCACCGGTGAGTCAAGATCCTTGAGAGTCATTGGAGAGCATGAACTGTGAATGGATCTATTTCAGCACCGTTTTTGCAAGCAAACCTAAGTGAAAAACAATTAGTGCAGTGTTAAGCAACACCACAAAGAATGTATGAAACTTCCCAAAATGTAAGGTTAATACCGGGAATGTCGTTGTGTCCAGTTAACTTGCTTTCCTAGAAACCGAAGGAGAGAAAAACCAATTGCACAGCACCTTTTAACAGCCTTTTAACGTCTTGTAAAATTGATTTCATAGACAGTCAAGGCTATAGGATGAAACAGAAGCCAGAATAAAGTGGAGTTGGGGCAGGAGGAGGGGGCTTATGATCAGGAAGAAAGGAAGTTCTTTCAGGCTTTTGTAAACTGAAGCCCCATGGCAGTTGGTAGAATGGGGGGACTTTGGGGGGGAGGTGAGCCACAGAGGAGGATATGGAAGACGAGTGTCACATCCTAACCCCCATGCCAGTAGTGGGCTTCAGGAGGTTATCACAGATTTTGTAGAACCCTTTGCTAATGAGCGCGTGGTTCTGAGAACTGGTTACTAATGGGTCATAGGCTGAAATCCTAAAGATACTTTCCAGGGAGTAGGATCCATTTAACACAATGGGGCTCACTTTTGAGTAGACATGGTTAGGATTGTGCCCATAGAACCTGTGGTTAATTTAGGTTATTAGGACATAGAACCTGTTGTTAATTTATTTGAATCCCACCATTGCCCCATCCCATGCATAAAAACCCTATACAGGTCTATTTAAATCTGCAATAGGCATTGATTCGGTACAGATAGTTGATCCATAGGGCTTGCCGGATTCCTAAATGGAATAAGGCAACTGATGTTCCTTTACATTATGAAGACCCAAATGCCTCCCAGGCCACACTGATGATGGGACTGGGGACTGGAAACTGGGATTGGTCTACAGACATTCTCCAGTTTTTGACAGTTCATTCTGATTATTCTGCTCTTTCAACGTCTTTCAGTAATACCCCAAACTCATTCATTCAACACATGCTCCACTCTTTCAACTTCTCTCTGCTGATCTAAAGGCTAAAATTGTCTTCCCTAATGTTGATTTGCATGCAAAATGGTGATCAAACTGTTTTTGGCATTTCCTTATTACTTTCTTCAGTAAATAACCATCATTCAAATACTCAGGATATTCATTCACCACACATGCCTCTGTTCTTTTTACTGTAATTTGTTCTGTATTTGGCTCTGTGTGTTTTTTAGGCTTTTGCAAGTGATATTTACCAATATGTCTTTATTGGTGGCCAATTTGCATTTGCAAGCTGAAAAGGAACGGGTTCCACTTTTCAATGGTTTTCACTTTTGGACAGTGCTGTGATCCCTAAACCATCCAGGGTGATGCCTGTATTAGGCTGTAATCATATAGACACTTACCTGAGAGTAAGACCCATTGAATACAGGCATAGTCTTTGAGTAGACATAGGCTTGTGCTCTTACCACCAAATCCAGAGTAACTACAGGAGCATGTAAGAGACTTTGCGTGCACCCATATTACTGCACCACTTAGTGAAAACCTATGGGAAATTCGTACTGGAATCCCGAGTAAGTTGTTCTTACACCGGAGCAAGGACTCCCCGTAGTTATTCTGGATTTTGCCCTTAGTCTTTTGTGCCCAAATAAACTATTTCCAGGGGGGAAGAAGTATTACCTTCTGGCAATCAAGATAAACAAGTGTTTACCATTTAACTTCTTTTCACATCCCCCCCCCCCAGGTGGAGGAAACAGTATTTATCTGGAGATGTTCTTTTTCCCTAGTCAATGAATCAGAATCTGGAGCTTTTGTTGGTCTGAAACCCTATTGAAGGAGGATTTTGAGAGCTTTTCCAGGTCGGAGAATGCAGAGAACAAACAGTGGAGATACTATAATGAGATCCATTGCGAGGCCGTGATGAGAGTAGAAAGAGTTTCCATTACACACCATGGCGTAAACCCTGTTTAGATGGTCTCTGATAAGGTCGGCAATGGAGATTTCGGGGGCTAGGGAGTATAATAATCAAATTGGCAGGGGTCAGAGTGGTTTCTCAAGCATCATGGACCTATTGTGTGTAATAGCCAGATTATCTCCAATCTGTCTACCCCGGCTGTTTGAGCAATCAAGGTTTCAGAGAAGGAGCTTGAAAAGGCAAGACCCCAATTGCTGTTCTATCTTCTGCTAAACTATAAAAGGTTAAAAAAAGCAAGTCAATCATCACCCTCTTTACTGTGTTGCAATCCAGTGAGGTTTGGCAGCGAAGGAAAATCTATTCCACACATGGTTTTATCCAAGGAAAAAGAGGTCATATAAACAACCAGGTTTCCTTAAGGGCACAGGCAAAACTGACCTTAACAAAAGAAGAAAAATACTGGATCCAAGTTCTACCATCCAGAGTGGATTGTTGAATGAGTACTAGAAACAGGGGTCATCCAAGGACAGAGACTGGTAGAGGGATTTGGAATGAATATAAAGAGGGACTCCATCACAAAGTTAGCCTGTAGAATTCCTTGCCCTATGATACGGTGAAGAGTATGAGTTTAGATGGCAATGGTCAAATTCAAGGAGAGCAGGTGTAGCAGGAGCTACTAGTCTTGGTGACTACTCCAGGTGGCTACTCCACTTGGAAGACAGACATGGCAGTGGAATTAGGCTTTTTCTTCCACCTGTGGGTTTCACAGAGAGTCTCTTATGGGCTTCTGTGGTTAAAAGGATGCTGGACTAGATGGACCCCCGTTTGTCCTGATGCCGCATTTTTCTTGTGCAAAAATCAGGATGGTAAAGATACCCTATATAGGTATTCAGTTTATGTATTGTATGTCCACATTGGAAGTGATGGTGGGATGATAGGGTCAGATCCTGCCCTAAACCTTTTTACAGGCATTCCCCACATATTGAACAGGTTAGGGACCAGAGTACCATCCAAAACTGAAAACCATTAAAAAACTATATTTTTTGTTTATAAATGTTGCTTCCAATGCTTTTCAGCTAGCATACTGCACATGCCCCTTTTATCTTGCAAATTCTTGCTACCACACAAAGATGTCTGCAAATTGATTCTCATTAACTCCTCCTTTGGGAACAGGATCAGACCAGGAGCTAAAAGATGGGCAGTTTTGGGATTTTGAACAGCAGATGTAGGTTGAAAGAGCAGAACATGCACTGAATAAATGAGTTATGGGTATAATTGAAAGGCACTGAAAAAATGGATTATCAGAAAACGAACCGTCAGAAAGCGAGGGATACCTGTATTTCTTAATGATTTATTATGAATATTTTCTGCTGCTTTTTAACTATATTGGTTCCCAAGTTTCAATTAATATCTGCAATATAGATTAATTAGCCCATCGATTTGCAACATAGATAACACAAGAAGCACAGAAGAATGTGAAAAGGTTCTGCAATCTTATGTCCAAGGTTTACATCCCCCAGTCGTTCAAAGCGTTCTTATATGGGGCAGGTGCCAGTTTCTCTGGGGTATGATCAACTGACCTTGACCAATCTGTCCTGTAGGGTTCCTTCTCCGAGTTGGTATCCCTCACATCACAGTGGCACAGCAGAAGAGCAGGAGTTGAGGGGCTAAAAATGTCTTCTGTTCCATGTCTTTGAACATAGGTTTTGCAGGATGCTGACCTGTACTGAGCGAGTTCCTTAGAGCCCTACACAAGCAGTATCAACACTGACTGGCAGTGACCTTTCTCTAAAACATACTCCTTCTGAATGCTTAATAGAATGGAATTCTGCAACTGAGAACACTGAACTGTTCATGTGAATGAGCATGAAAGGAAAAATGCAGCCTGGCCTATGCTGTCAATGCGCATACATTTGCATACATGAACACTGCAGCTGAGATACATCTGCTGCAGGCTGTATGCATCTGTATGTATGCAGGCTGTATGTACGTGCTGCAGGCTGTATGCATCTGTATGCATACATCTGTATGCAGATACATCTGCATGCAGGCTACAATCCAGAGTACCTACGGGACCTTTTACACCGACGTAGTTACGGTGCCACCTATGGGAAGCCTATGGGAAATGCATAGAGCAATCCAGAGTAAGTGCCTTTTTTAAAAAGGCAAAAAATGGGCAGTGATTCACCAGGGCAGATGCCCCCCATAGATATATTCCTTAGTGGCATAATTGGAGGGGGTGCAAAGCACTAGGTATTGCAAGGAGCTTCATTGCAACGTGCAATGCAGTTTTCCAGGGAGTCTCACTGGAACTATTCTGGGCAATGGGTGCAAAACAGAGGCAAATATCAAAGACCCAGAAGAAATTTACAAGCTGCACATAGAACAATTATTGACCTCCCAGGGTTGTTGTAGGGCTGTGGGTGGCGCAAGTGGTTAAGACGCTGTGCCTGTTAACCAGCAGGCCAGGCTTCGAGACCTGGTTCGGCACCACAAGACGGGGTGAGCTCCTGTCCTTAGCCCAGCTCTGCAACGTCAGCTGGATCCAATCATATTGGCTCTGCCTTTCCATTGGACTAATTCAGTGGCGCGGAGAGGGGGGATTTGCTGCTTGGGTAACAGCCTATCCTTCATAACAATCTAACCCAGGCTTTCGTGCTTCGCATGCAGCGTATGCAGCGCCGAGCACAATACTGTAGTCTTTCAAGACTGACGGAGGCCTGCTTAGGGTTGTTGTGAGGACAAAAGGAGAAAAGCTTTGTTAGCTACCTTGGGCATTTATGAGAAAGGCAGGGTATAAATCCCTTAAACAAACAAACAAATGAACAAACAAACAAACAAATAAATAAATAAATAAATTGCTGAGCTGCCCCAGAGCAACCATACCGATGACATATTGCCCCATAATTGTTCCCCTTTTAGCCTTTCCTGTTTGCTCTCCTTGCTTGCTGTAACAAAGACGAGCAAAACGGAGAGGTTTATTTTGGTTAACAAGCTGTTTAACTTAACAGATTCCCTTCAAGTGCACAAATACAACAAATGGAAAGGAGGCTCATCCCGCAGCAGGGCTCGTGGTGTTCAATTAGTTCGCTTTGCTGTAATCGATAAAAGAATTTTGCCGAGTAGCGGGGCGGCCCTGGTGTATTGGATTGTCATTAGGGCCCCATTACGTATGGGAGAAGGATGCAGCCACATCTGCCTGCGGCAATTGGCCTTAGATTACCTGTCACACAAGCATCATTTGGAAGGTTGGCTGATCATGCTCAGTGAGCGACGGAAGCAAAATCCAAACCGGGGCGGGGGGGGGGGTGATGGCAGCAGGCATTGTGGCCAGAGAAAGACTAGGATCCCCCTTGTCTTACTGCAGTTGAACCTCCAGCGATCACTCATGTCTATATGTAGGTCTTTGCCTATTCCTTGATTTCAAAGAATTAGAAGTTTCTAACCACAGATTTTATATATGTAGAGTGAACCACAACCCACTCTTATGGATGTCTACTCTGATGAAAATCTTATTATTACTTACCTCCCAGGTAAGGGTTGATAGGATTGCATCCCCACTTGCTCAATATAGTTTTTTTTTTTCTGTGAGGTTTGTATTTCAGATTTAAAGTCTGTTTTTATTGTCACTGCTGTTTTCTTTCTTCATTTGATATTTCATCTGATTTTTGAGGGATTTTTTGGGGTGATGGGTGAGAAGAGAGGCAAATGCCTCTGTTTCCCCTGTCTGGAATGGCTCCAAAAGGAGGTTGCTTGAATTTAAGTTATTCTACAATGCACCATGCCCATTTACTATGAATATATCAATTCATTACTTCACCATACCTTCCCCATCATAATAAAAGGTTAGTCTGCTACCTTACTGCAGTGAATGGGGTCACGTCCATCATGTGCACCTCTCCGAATATTTTTCCACCACTCTAAAGACGTGCAGTAAACACATTTTCTGCTATTGTTCATAAGCATCATTAAGCCATCAACCATTTGCAACTGAAAGTTGAAAGAGAGCTCACCTCCCATCACACTAGTAAGATTAAAACTCCTTTAAATAGATTTTAAATTTTTGTTGTTGTTGTTTGTTTTCAACACCAAACTGTGACTTTGGCTAATGTCAGCTACTTTTGAATGCCTAACAATGACTCTGACCTTTCCGAAAATGCAAAGATGATTTGTTAAGTGCTTTCTATCTCAGGAAATACACAATTCACATCCTTTTTCAAGTGTTCCCATTTTGAGGGTTCCCATTTGATGCCAGAGATGCTAGACCGATTGCATCCAACTCAACACAGAAACGTTAGTCCATTATCGTAGAAACCTTTTCATAGAGGTAAAAGAGAAGAGCAGGTCAAGCTTGAATTGTGGGAACTAGCAAGACACACAACACAATCCAGAGTAACTACTGGAGCTCTTACATCGACATAAGAAAAGACACTTTGTGCACAATCCAGAGTAACTACGGGAGCTCTTACATCGACATAAGAAAAGACACTTTGTGCACAATCCAGAGTAACTACGGGAGCTCTTACATCGACATAAGAAAAGACACTTTGTGCACAATCCAGAGTAACTACGGGAGCTCTTACATCGACATAAGAAAAGACACTTTGTGCACAATCCAGAGTAACTACGGGAGCTCTTATATCGACATAAGAAAAGACACTTTGTGCACAATCCAGAGTAACTACTGGAGCTCTTACATCGACATAAGAAAAGACGCTTTGTGCACAATCCAGAGTAACTACTGGAGCTCTTACATCGACATAAGAAAAGACACTTTGTACACAATCCAGAGTAACTACGGCAGCTCTTAAGAGACATTTATGTCAACAAAGTAATAGCACCATGTAGTGGAAACCTATGGGAAATTCATAGAGCAAATTTTTTCTTACGCTGTCATACCATAGTTACTCTGGATTGTGCAGTAAGGCTGCAATCCTAAACACACTTTCCTGGGAGTAGGCCCCAATGAATACAATAGGACTTTCTTCTTAGTAGATATGTTTAGGAATGGCAAAAAAGGAATGCACTATATCCAACGTATCCTGCAAAAAATGCAAAACGATACCATTAGCTACAATACAGCAAGCTGTTGTGAGCATTTGGTTTTGAGAGAGGATATTCTGAAGGAATGCTTTGATAACATGATTTTAATTATTGTTATGAGATGTTCGGGATGTTTATTGTTCTTATTTAGTCTCTTGAAGTTTGGAAAAGAAGTGAATCAATGATTTGGCAATGACTTCTTGGATTTATATTATGGAATGTATTGTCATAAAATGTTGCGAATTGTGAGCAAGCTCTTTCTGAACATTTGGTGTTAAGAGACAGGATGTTCTGATGGAAAGTTTTGAAAACAAGGTTTTATTAAGTTTTTTAATAATTAATTTTTAATTTTTGTTTTTATTAAGTTTTCTTAACTGGGAACTTTCGGCTTCATCAAGCAAAAATATCTAATGATACAGTGTGGCACTGATAGGGTTTTGAGGCAGTGGCATAGCTAGAGATGGTACAAAGCATCTTTGGTCTGAGTGTGCAAGGGGACTGTGCAAAGAGTTAGGTGGGGTAGCAAAGAGTTTGGCCAATGGTGGCATGTGTCACCTCTAAGTTATCCTGACTTTCCAAAAATCAGAATTCCCTTCCCTGTTTTGGAATGAGCAGAAAGATGGTAGAAACTAGCAGGTTTTTGCAAAATACTTTCTGAGTCTTGAGAACTCTGCAGCCAAGCTGGAGCAAGTCCAGAGGAGAGCGACAAGAATGATCAGTGGGATGGAAGGGAAGCCCTACCAGGAAAGGTTGGGGGAACTTGGGATGTTCAGCCTGGAGAAGAGGAGGCTAAGAGGAGACATGATTGCCCTCTTCAGATACCTGAAGGGCTGTCATAGGGAGGAAGGGGCTCATTTGTTCTTAGCTGCTTCTGAAAGCAGAACTAGAACCGATGGGTACAAACTGCAAAAGAGGAGATTCCGGTTGGATATCCAGAAAAAATTCCTGACGGTTCAGGCGGTTCGGCAGTGGAAGAGATTGCCAAGGGAGGTGGTGGACTCTCCCTCACTGGGGATCTTCAAGCAGAGGCTCGATGAGCACCTGTTGGGGATGCTCTAGGGAGATTTCCTGCTGCAGGCAGGGGGTTGGACTAGATGACCTACTAGGTCCCTTCCAACTCTATGATTCTATAATTCTATGATTCTAACTTTGAAATTTCACAACCAAGCTCCAGAGCCGAACCTTTTTTCATGCATCCTAATTCTGGGCTGCAGAGCGTATAGAACTGGGAGGCTGTACTGGTTATAGAAATGGCAATATGGAACTAAAAAAAATTGGCTGTAACCAGTAGCAACTGGAACTGGAAGCAGAGAATTTTATATCCTGTTAGATACAAAACAAATAATGAAATGAACCTCCCAACCTTTGGAGAATATCATTAGCTCCGAATATAAAATTCTTTGTGATTTCTTATTGCTTCTTTGAATGCTAATGACCTGGAATAAAAATGTGTGTACTATATTTAATTAGAACCACATCTCAAAAACACCCAAGTACTGAGTTGCCAAACACTCATTTTTTGATGCTTTCCATTCACCCACTGTGATCCCCCAAATATTTTATTCCTTCTTCTTCCCTTTTAATTAGCATGGAGCACCAGGGCTGACATCCCTGCATCTCCATGCAGTTGGGGTAAGAAGAGAATATTCATTCCAAATATACAATTCTTTCCTAATAATTCATGCATAATTATGCACGAATATCAATGGATCGGGGCGAGGGCCTTGTTCACACTCAATGCTGCTGGGTTATGTAACTAATAACAGAGTAGTAAAGAAAAGTTATAGTGGAAAAGTTGCAGAAGAAAGCAACCAAGATGATGACCAGGCTGGACTACATCCCTGATCTGATTGTATGTTCTGTATGTATTGTTTGTTATTTATGAGTTGGTGTTTGTATGTATGCAGCCGTTGCCGAAGCCAAATTCCAGGTATGGAGATCATACTTGGCCAATAAACAAATCTATCTATCTATCTATCTATCTATCTATCTATCTATCTATCTATCTATCTATCTATCAATCAATCAATCAATCAATCAAGAAAGTCTACAGTGTTTGGGGTTCGTCAGACTAAAAAATGGAGAATATGATTGAGATGAACAAAAAGGAATGGACCAGGTGGTTCAAACATTGGGGGTTTTCATTCACTTGGTCAGCAGGAAACATGGTGGACCACTATAAGATACAAGAAGCTGGACTAGATGGACCTTTGACCTGATCCAGTTGAGATCCTGCACAATCCAGAGTAACTACAGGAGTGCTTACGTTGATATAACAAAAATGTACTCTGGATTGATCTATGAATTTCCCAAAGGTTTCCACTAGGTTTTGCCATAACTACGTCAATGTAAATATCACTTAAGAGCTGCCGTAGTTACTCTAGATTGTGCACGATTATCAGCTCATTTGTCTAATAATTCATTATCTCTAGTGCATCCATGCTGAGACCACTGGGAACTTTCTATGGGTGAAATCCAGAGTAACTACAGGAAATCCTCGCTCTGGAGTAAGAACAAGTTACTCTGGATTGCAATATGAATTTCCCATAGGTTTTCACTAGGTGGTGCAGTAACTACGGGTGCACATAATGGGTGCAATCCAGAGTAACTACGGGGAGTCCTTGCTCCGGTGTAAGAACAATTTGCTCTGGATTGCAATATGAATTTCCCATAGGTTTTCATTAGGTGGTGCAGTAACTACGGGTGCACGTAATGTCTCTTACGTGCTCCTATAGTTACTCTGGATTGTAGGGAATGTCTCTTATGTGCTCCCGTAGTTACTCTGGATTGTGCCCTATGTTCTTACTGTTATTGCATCGGCAAATCTATGTCGCAGTCATCATGTTCGCTATGTGGTCCCTGACTGGAGTGTGAAGTAGCCTTTCCTCATAAACAAAAGGTGAAAAAACAGTAGGGAAAACAATAGCTGAAAAATGTACGACAACAAACAATAGATATCTTTTTTATGGATGAACAGGGGGAAAATAACTAATTTGTACAGACTGAAACATGATATACATACATGTTCAGCACAGAATTGGAAAAATCTGGTGCATTTTAATGGCAGGCTAGACTTTAAAAATAAATTTAATGACTGATATAATGATTTACCTGTCTGGGCAGGTAAATGGAGGTGATGAAGCAGAACTGAGCCCACTGCACATGTGATGGGCAATAGTGATTCATATGTCTATCCTACAGTCTGTGTTTTTGAAAGGGGGACGATATATAAAACTGAGTACAGTTGTAACTGGTCGTGGGCTTTGGGGGTTCTCACAGGTTCTATAGAACCCTTTGCTAATGAGCACCTGGTTCTGAGAACCGGTTAATGGGACATAGAACCTGATGTTAATTTATTTGAGTCCCACCACTGGTCATAACCGTATTTATATCCTCCCCTTCTTCCGTCATGAGACTTGAGGTGGTGCCTGTCCATGGGATCCAGGCTGATGGTATTGGAGGTTGGGACAAATAACTAGATGGGCAAATACAAACATCCAAAAACAAAACACACACACACAAAGCACTCCTGGCCAGGTCAACCTGAATTCTCCTGCACTAAATAAAGAGAGAAGGAAGTTTTGTGTGTGGATGAAAATGTGTGTGGATAAAAGTGTTCCTTCCACTTTGATTAATCTCAAATTTATATATCATTTTCTCCGAAATATTTGCCTAAAACAAGCTACTTCTATAGTTAGGAAATGTGAAATATGCTGTTTGTTGCAGCTTTCAGAATGGTTGATTTTTCACGAATGCATCAAAGCTACCCATGATGGGCTTGCCAATCCAGGACCAGCACTTCTGGCCACTGGTTTCTTTTTTTGGATGCCAATATCTTTTGTGTATGGGCTTTTAATGAGGCCTAATACCTTTAGGTATTTGGAATGGCATAATTAGGTATAACTCCTTAATTGCAATGGCCTGCGTTTCTGTGTGTGATCTTCCAGAGCTTGTAAAAAAAGAGAAAGCAAACATCTGCTTCCAATTTGCAAGAGTGTTATCCCACTGCAGTCCTACCATGGAGCAGAATGAGGAAAATGGCAGATGAAGAAGTACGGCGCACTGAAAAGGGAAATGGAAAACATATCCCTGGTGAACCAAGCACAATCTTGAATCAGTGCTCAGGGAAGTAATTTTCCAAAGAGGCCAGTTCTGAAGTTCTTTCTGTTTCAATATTCAGGCAAGTCCTTCCATATACTGTTGCAGTTGCAGGTGTATAGTTGCGCTGCATGGCGCCACATTCCTATCACCGGAGATCCACTTTTATGGTGTATAGGCGGTGACGTACCTAGAGGAGGTGGAACGACACTCTAAGAGGAAAACTCACCCCCTTTGGAACTTTGCAGTGGTGTGCACTGCCCCATCATGTCATATGTTGTTGGATTTGTATTGAAGAGCAGAATCCAATGCAAAAATCACTTTCAAAATATCTCCTTCCTATCAAATGTTATGGCCAAAAAACTAAAACTAAAAATTATGCATTGAGCTCTATGGGAAAGTGAAAGCGCCTAATATAGCAGCTTTACTTGTGAGTAGGCAAACATGTCTGCTGGAAAGGCCAGGCTGAGAGAATCCAAGACCTGGTCCTCCTTTTGAGGTTTGGTCATCTGGTCACCCTGATTATAAACAAGTGAAAAGGGAGAGAGTTGGAAAGGGGAGGTTTTGAGAAAGAAAGCAGGTTTTAAAAAGATGGCATATTACATGTCCAGAGAACGCATCCTTTCATGGTCTGGTTTGACCAGCTTTGGAGAGAGAGAGAGAGAGAGAGAGAGAGAGAGAGACAGAGAGAGAGAGAGAGTACTCATTGAGGGAGGCATATTCTCTCCTTGGTGAGGAACCATCTCCCCAAATCTAAGCATCAGCACACTATACAATATACAATAGCTATGAGGAGGGTTACCATATGTCCCCCAAACCAGGGACGGTTCCAATTTTGGGGGACTGTGTTCACAATCTTGCAAATGGGACAGAGGTTCCAATTTTGTGGAAGAGAATTATGGCAACTCTAGCTACAAGCAGGTAGGGAGAAAAATGTGCCGAAATAGCAACTTGATATGTATCTTTTGCAGCAAAACATCATGAAAATTCAGCAGAGCACCACATAAAGAAGGAGAAAGAAGGTAAAACACTGGAAAATGAATCAGGGTGGAGGAGAATCAATGATTCAAATAAGGAGGAAGATGTATTGCTGGTGGATTCTAGCCATGATGGAATAAAAACCTTTAATCTGCACACAAATAGTTTCTCTCCATCCAGAGTTTGTGGGCACGTCCCTGCAGAGGAAAACCGAAAGCTTCTCCTTGCAAAATCCCCGGACCTGCCCTTCATGTTCTGTTTTTCTTCCCAGTTAGTTTTGCCGTGGCTCCGACTGTGTCTCCCTGCCGGTAAACAGCTGCTGTATGATTAGCAGGTGGAACATCTGCCTAGTTTTCCATCTCAGAAGGTGTTTTCAGAAATGAAACGTAGGCGACTTAAGTCAGGCAGTTGGCTCCGACCTGAAGGTTGAAATGGGGCTCCAAGAGCGTGCGACACTTTGGGGACTTCTTTTTGGAGACGCTGCTTGGAGTCTGCCTAAAGCTCTCAAGAGATCCTCAGTAGGTGTAGCTGAAAATAGTTATGCTTTCAGAGTACATATTGTACATCAATGCAGTTACAATGTGTCACAAAAGTCCCACTATACATGTAGCTGCCCTCCAGCGTGTCAGACATGGGGCTATCGAGCCCAGTATTGTTTTCTTGGATTAGCAACAGGTCTCCAAGGTCTTAAGTACGGCTGAGTTTCCAGTCCCTTTCCTGGAAACAGAATTTAGCAGTTTTATCCATGGAAAGTATGTGCTGCGGTGAAGAACCATGGGTCATCCTACTCCTGTGATGTGGGTGACCCATGCAAATGAAGTCAATTTTTGCATATCTTTGATAAATCCGATGAATACGGCATGCTTTAAAAAATTCTGAGCTACTCTTTTAGCTCAGGTATAGGTATAGGTAAAGGTATAGGTATAGCTCAGGTATAGGTATAGGTATAGGAGTTTAGGTATCAGGGCTGGAAGCATCTCTGACTGTGACCCGAGACAGCCAGTTGCAGTCATAGGGGACTATGTTGGTCTGGATGAGCCAAGGGGGGGGGGGGGTTCTAAAGACCAATGTAAAAGGGATAACGGAAAAATATGCTTCAATTCACCAGTAATGGGCCAAAATCATGTCCGCTATTTCCCCAATAGTGCAGTCGGTCACCCAAGGGAAGTAAAATCAGGTGTCTCCTGTTTTCTTTTTTTTTCTCCCTCCGCTGGGAATAATTTGTAGAAAATTTGAAAAAAAACAACTTTCATTTAATAAAACAGCCTGGGCACCGTTATCCTATTAAATGTTATTGGCCTGTTCTGACTTCCCTTTCCCCGGTTCTATATAATTTTTTAAAATCATTTAAAAAAAACATCTAGACAGTTTCAGATAGATAATGTGCAGAACAAGATTCTCTGGAAAGGGTGAAACTATTTGCAAAGATGCAAGCAGGATGGATGAGTAAGGATGTGTAGTGAATCCAATGGCAGGTGAGGCACAGCTCCTGGTGTAGTGGTGTGAGGACGCAGGTGAGGCAGAGCCTCCCCAACAGCATCCTTTGAAAACCACCACTGCCATGGAAGGCAAGGCACTCTCACCCCATGTGCATCCACTTCTCAAAGGACTCTAGTGTGGTGGATTTCAACCTTTCTCAATGGGTGGCTCCCTTGACCTACATTGACCACAGTTCTGCATTAGAACTACAATCATATACAGTGTATAAAATAGGATCCAATGTATAGGATCTGAGGCTTGCTTGGGTGGTTTTCACAGCTCCTCTGGAAGCCAGAGCTCAGTGTTTTGGGAACCAATTCTCAAGTGGGGAGGATCTACATCACCTGCCTTCCCACCATCCCTGTAACAGATCAACACACAAACTACTAAAATTATATATTTTTTTAAAAAATGTTCAGAACCCAAACACTTTATCATAAAGCTTCCGGAACAGCCTCCAAACCACCCATTTCTCAAAAAAAAATCCTAGGGAGCCCAGCCATCTTGGCTGCTGGAACTGCAGGGAATATTCTGAATGAAGCTATTATCCTACAGCTGTCATAAATCTTAATATCTTAAGGGGCTGTCAAACTTATTTTGCCCATTAATTCAGACTCCATAATAACAATTAGTCATTTGTGAAATTACAGCGCATAATTTGTTAGTTCATGAATTTGCAATTTGTAGCTTCCAATTAGTGCTCAGTTTTGTCTGGCGAAGATCCAGGAGCCCAGGGGTTTCAGAATGCCCAAAGGGATGCTTAAATGTGGGGTTTTTGAACAGATGACCACCACTTTCCCCCCCACTTCCATTATTCCAGAATCTTTTTTTGAAGTCTGCTAAGTGTCAAAGACCTGGAAAGTTGCTCTTTGGGAAACATGAGTCTTTGTGGCCAGGCAGGACCACAGCCATTAGATAGATACAAGAATGTTATCGGCAAATAAAATTAGTAAGAATACACTATAGATTGCAGACTAGATGATACCACTGCAACTAAGTACAGTGTTGCCTCACATAAAGAGCTTAATTCGTTCCGGAGGCATGCTCTTTAAGTGAAACGCTCTTTAAGTGAAGCAGATTTTTCCATAGGAAATAATGGAAACTCAGACAACTAATTCCACAACCCCCCAAATATTCATATAAAAATATTAACTGGATGTAAAAATGATGACAAAACACTGGAATTGAATTCAAAACATGCATTCAATGTGCATGATCATATGAAGTCTACTTAGGGCACAATCCAGAGTAACTACAGGGAGTCCTTGCTCCGGTGTAAGAACAATTTGCTGTGGATTGCAGTATGAATTTCCCATAGGTTTTCATTAGATGGTTCAGTAACTACGGGTACATGTAATGTCTCTTATGTGCTCCCATAGTTACTCTGGATTGTAGGGCCAGGCTGCAATCCTAAAGACACATTCCTGGGAGCAAGCCCGTTCTAACACAATGGGGCTTACTTCTTGGTAGACATGGTTAGGAGGCTGCAATCAAAGACACTTTCCTGGGAGTAAGACCCATTTAACACAATGGAGCTTACTGCTGGGTAGGCATGGTTAGGAGGCTGAAATCAAAGACACTGTCCTGGGAGGCTTATCTGGGCTGCTGCTGGAGGTTCAAGGTGGTCTGTGGGGGCACTTGGGGGCAGTTAGGCACCCCTCTGGCACCCCAGGCAACTGCCCCAAAGTTGTGGGCAGTCAGAGACAGCAGCGCTGGCCGGCAGCCCCTTTAAAGAGCCTCCGCACGGAGTGTCAAGGCTGCATGTCACACATGCCCATAGTGCGCATGCTTGTTAAGTGAAGCGGAACTTGTTAAGTGAAGCAAGATTTCTTGGAAATTTTTGCTTGTTATGTGAAGCGCTTGTGAAGCGAGGTAGCCAAATAGCCACGGTTAGGTTTGGACCATTACCATTTCAAAGTGGTACATCAACTTATATGGTTACATCACACTTACCCTACAAGTAACGACAGGAAGACATAAGAGGCACTTACTCTGGATTGCTCTAGACATTTCCCATAGGTTTCCTATAGATGGCACCATAACTACGTCAGTGTAAAAGGTCCTGTATTTACTCTGGATTGTAGCCTTAGTTTTTTTTTTTTTTTTTTTGAGTGTAGACATGAAGTTTGTTGTGCCTCCAGTTTTCATTCAGATAAAAAGTTCCCTCGATATGAAAAGTCTTTGGAAGAACAAGCAAGGGAAACGCCGTTTCCTTGTGCCCACCTAACAGTGATTAATAGGTCCAAGCTGCCATCTTGCACATTAGTATGAAGTCGTACTTCACTTCTGATTGACGGTTTCAGCTGGTTGAAATCTCACATTTAAACATTTGACTTTGATTAATGTGCAAACAAAACAGATTACAACTGAAGGCTTCACTAGAGTTTTTAAAATGATCTGCATTTAAATCAAGTCATTTAAGATACCAAATATTGTATAGTCTAATTTCTCTACATAGGATGACAACGTAGCCAGAATTAGGGAATTTCACCACCCCTAGATTTTTTTTCCCCCCAAGTGTGTTTTAATATTTCCAAATCTTGTACAACTTGCCTTTACTGGTTTTTGACTGGATATTGAAATCAATACAAGTGACCCATTTTATAGCAAAACTGTTCTTGTCTCATTGGATTTGTGGGGATAACAGAAAAGGATTTGAGCCCCTGATTCTCGTCCAAGCCTTGAGTCTTGAGTTAGCCATCTTTAGTCTTGTGAAGAAGGAAGGCTATAAATAAAGTTATAATAATTATCCATATAAAATGCAAATAGACCTGCCAAATCTAAATTTAATTTTGTTTCTGGTTGTACATTTATCCCTCAAACCATTGACTCGAGTAGTGAATCTGATTCTGACTTAAGTTCACCAATAACTACTGAAATATTCCCTCATTTTCCTGGGTCCAGTAGAATTAGCGATTTAAATTCTATGAGATCTAGGGTGCAATCCAGAGTAACTATGGGGAGTCCTTGCTCCGGTGTAAGAACAATTTGCTCTGGATTGCAATATGAGTTTCCCATAGGTTTTCACTAGGTCATGCAGTAACTACGGGTACACGTAAGGTCTCTTAGGTGCTCCTGTAGTTACTCTGGATTGTAGGGCTACCTGAATTATGATGGTCTTTGGCCTAAATCACCTGTTGGCAATCACTGCCTATATATATATACACACTACAGTCTCCTTACCACAGATCCGTGTTGGGGCATTTGCAATACATTGCGCCAGTAAGTTTCTTTGTGAGAATTGGAATTATATACGACTCTTTGCAAAGGTAATTGATCCAAAGCTAACTCTGATTTCCACTTTTTCATATTTCAAAATTTAATGATTACTTAGTTATTTGCAGATATTGCAGAACAGCAAATGGTTTTCTTAGGACCTTGTTGCACCACAAGGGGTACCGTACACAGTATTCAACAAGAGTTGTGCCTTTGTGCAGATACAGGTAGAATCATAGAAACATAGAGTTGGAAGGGACCCAGTGGATCATCTAGTCCAACACCCTGTGTGTAGCAGGAAATCCTAATCTTGTGGGGACACAGGTCTCAAACCCTGGCCTGCTGGTTAATAGGTACAGTGTCTAAACCACTTACGCCACCAAAGTAGGTCAAGCAGCGCAAGATACCCCTTGTTTGCAGCTTCCTAGCTGTATAGCTGCTCTGGGGATGCCCTCCTTGTGCGTGGAAAGGCTGGATAGGGCAAGAAAAATGGCAAGGTTGCGGCTGTTCAGTGGCAAAGCACATGGTGTACATACTACTGTGGCATCACCAGAGTTTGAGTTATCCAGTGCAGGAATCCAGCACATCAGCCCATGATAGACCTCTTCTCATGTAGGGGCTGTGGCAATGTCCCGGGCAGCAGGGATTTTAATATACAGTTGCCCTGCCCTAGCTGGTTTTTTGGCTATCACTTTTGATAACATAGAGATATTTCAGCATGGTTTGATTCATTGCATTCTGCAGGAAATTACACATAGATTAATATATAACATGACAGTATTATTTGAAAAAAATATTTTTGAGGGGTGATATAAACCTCCTCCCTAATCATGTCACCAGGAGCAGCTGACATTTACCTAACAATACCTTTCACTTACCTTTTTTCACTTACCTAACAATACCACTGACAGGCAGAAATATCCAGGTTCAGTCCCAGGCTTAGTGGAGGGTCCTAGGTAGGAGCCAAAGGACTGATCCAGCCCCCGATTGACAGTGTAAAACTACAATCCAGAGTAACTATGGGAACTTTTACACCTACATAGTTACACTGCCACCTATGGGAAACCTATGGGAAATGTATAGAGCAATCCAGAGTAAGTGCCTCTTACATCTTACCGTAGTTACTCTGGATTGTAGGGTAAGTGAATACTGTACTAGATAGACAGAACCCTGGTCTGACTTAGAGTATGGCAACTTGCCCTTTTATATTTCTACTTACGATCACTTGCAAAGGAACAAAGCCAGCAGCAGTGAGGAAGTGATGCGATGAACTATATTTAATTTAACTCTTTTCTATATTTAATTAAGCTTTTCTATATTTAATTTAACTCTATTTGGTCTTAGCCTGGTGACCCTGCTGGCCAAAATCAGCATTCCAATAAGCATGTGGCTGTATTAAAGCACTAGCAAAACTTCACCTTTCAA
This sequence comes from Cryptoblepharus egeriae, assembly GCA_030015325.1. NCBI lineage: Eukaryota > Metazoa > Chordata > Lepidosauria > Squamata > Scincidae > Cryptoblepharus > Cryptoblepharus egeriae. Next base: position 3,815,790 of record JAREYC010000003.1, on the reverse strand, counting down.
AACGGTGAGAGTGTCGCTGTTCACTACTAAGAGCACAATCCTAACCATTTCTAGTCAGAAGGAAGCCCCATTGTGTTCAATGGGTTTTACTCCCAGGAAAAGTGTCTTTAGGATTGCAGCCTAAGTTTTCTAAAAAGGTCACAAATATTTTTCAGTCTCTCTCTCTCTCTCTCTCTCCCCCCCCCTCCTGCTGTCGATATAATGGGGAATCTTAATGGTGATTGTCATAATCATGAACAGCCAAATTAAACATGCATATGTAATGCGTTCTATTTACATAAATAGATTATTAGGTAAAATGGAAATTCCAGACAAGCTGCTCCTCTTTATGCAAATGCGGAGCCTGCCCTTCCGTTTCCACCACAAAGGACTTTGCAAGCGATTGACTGATAGGCCGATTGGTATATTTTTGTAGTTACAGGTATGTGTGGATGGAACAAGGACTGGGAGGTAAAGTGATGCCACTGAGACAACAAAATCATAAGAACATAGGAAGATAAGAGCCCCGCTTGGATCAGGCCAAGACCCATCTAGTCCTGCTTCCTGGATCTCAGTGGCCCACCAGATGTCATACAGTGCAATCATTAGCATATCAATAGGACTTACTCCCAGGAAAGCGTGGTTAGGATTGCAGCCATAGGGAGCACACAAGACAACAGGACACCAACATCTTGATGCCCTCTCCTGCATCTTGTCTAAAATATGGAGGTGCACATACCCATCACAAGATGTAATTTTGACTTGGGATATATTTTTGACTGGGATTGACTGTGGAGCACTTCCTCGGAGCATATCCGTAGATGTAGAGTCTACGTCCTTCAGTATATTTACTCCACGTATGTGCCACAGGAGTACTTCAAAAGCTTCAGATTAAAGCTTTTAGACCGAGACAGTGTTTAATTTAATCAGAGACAGCAATTAAAGATCACAGACTCCAAACAATCTATGAAACCCAAATAAAAATATTTCAAAAGTAAAATTAGCAGATGACAATTAAAAGTTGATAATTGCTCCATGTTGGGTGCCCTTCAAGGAGAAAGGCAGAGTACAATTCTAATACTGTGGCACAAGTGGTTAAGACTCTGTGCCTGTTAACCAGCAGGCCAGGGTTCAAGACCCAGGTCCCCACAAGACAGGGTGAGCTCCTGTCCTTAGCCCAGCTCTGCGACGCCAGCTGGATCCGATCGTATTGGCTCTGCCTTTCCATTGGACTATTTCAGTGGCATAGGGAGGGGGGATTTCCTGCTTGGGTAACAGCCTATCCTCCATATCAATCTACCCAGGCTTTTGTGCTTCACATGAAGCTTCAAGCATGATATCATAGTCTTTCAAGACTGATGGATGCCAAGTTTTTTTTTAAAAAAATCTAATAGGTAAGTAAATAAATAAATAAGTAAGTAAGTAACCCTACAATCCAGAGTAACTACAGGAGCATGTAAGAGACATTACATGCACCCATAGTTACTGCACCACCTAGTGAAAACCGATGGGAAATTCATATTGTAATCCAGAGTAAATTGTTCTTACACCAAGGACTCCCCATAGTTACTCTGGATTACACTCTAAGTAAGTAAGTAAGTAAGTAAGTAAGTAAGTAAGTAAAGAAAGAAAGAAAGAAAGAAAGAAAGAAAGAAAGAAAGAAAGAATGAATGAATTTCAAATGCTCCTAAATACTCACCATACAATTCAATGGAGTTAACTGTAGTTTTTCAAGACTCATTCTGAGTATACCTGTTGAATATGCCACAGAGTTTCACCCCCCAAAAAAATATTCTGCAGCTTCTTGACAGTTATTGATATAAAGGATTTATGCCCCGCTTTTCCCTTGCAAATGTGGATACCAAGGCAGTTTAAAAAGCTTTAGTTTCTCCCCTCATGCTGTTTTAACAACAACCCTGTAAGGTATGGGAGGCTGAGAGTGAGTGAGGAAGCTTCATGGCTGAGAGCACTTAATGGCTTAATGACTTAAATATGCGCAGAGGATCTTGTTGGAAGAAGCATACATTATTCATTGGCTGAATACTGGCTGAGGTTTCCACCTTCAGTGCTGGTATCTCCAACAAGTGGAGATATTTCACTTAAATATTTAACAGATTTTCTCCAAAAATTATCTAGCTGAAGGTCTGGAGAGCCACTGCTAGTCAATGCAGATAATCCTGAGCTAGGTGGACCTATAGAATATATATAGCACCTGTCAGGGATGCTCTAGGGGGATTTCCTGCTGCAGGCAAGAGGTTGGACTAGATGACCTACTAGGTCCCTTCCAACTCTATGATTCTATGATATAGAAAGGTGCTATGATTCTATGATATAGAAAGATTCTATGATATAGAAAGTAAGTAGGTAACTATTGAAGGTGACACAACACACCATATACCCAAACCCTACCACTCTTTAGGGCTTTGTTTAAGATCACTACCTGGAGCATATTTTAAGGATCTTATAATTTTGGGCAGAAAAGTTTCTGGTTCTTGAAAAAACTAGCTTGAAATTAACTGAGCTACTCCCCCACCCTAAAAAATAAAATTAAATTAAAATTAAAATAAAAAATAAAAATGTTTTGCTAGTAAGCATAACTGAAGGATGTTTTGCAGGCCTATGATCCAGCTTTAGCTATTACATTTAAATTGTCAAGGAAATACCATATTTACTCAAATCTAATGCTCACACTTTTCAGCCACATTTAGTCTCCAAAATCAGGCTGTGTGTTAGATTTGAGCAAATACGGTATTAAACAGTTTCATATGGTATTAAATGGTTCTATACGGTTAGAAGCATAGATCAGTTTGCAGTACTTTTTGCCTTCAAATTTGTCACCACACCAACCTTCCCAGGTGTTCAGGAATGATCAGGCATCATGTCTAGACCTTATGGTCACCCTGGTTTATTTTACAGGCATACATTCACAACAGTTGTCAGACCCTATTTATGGATGTGAAGATTTAATAACTGAGAAATCAAACCATGTGTCTGCATAGTTTTAAACCTCATTAATTTGGGTAATGCAATTAAGACACAATTGGTGCCCTGTCAGTTCTGAATTATGTACTGATAGAAGGTGGAGGACCAGAACAGGTGGGTTGTAGATGGAAAAAAGAAGCAAACATCTCATAGTCTGATGTTCATCAAGTTCTGTGGGGCAGAAAAATCTGCATTTTTCTCAATTGATGGAGTCTTTGTGAAATAAAGTGAGCTCAATTTGTCTCATTGAACAGTTCTGGGGTAATAACCCAGGTTTGACTTGAAAGAATTATATCCAAGGTTTAGCACTATTGAGTGCAATAATAAAATTTGAGATCAAATGCAGGTTTCATGTGTTACTCAAGCAAGAAGTGCAGTATACAACAGGGTTATTGGTTTTGCTTTTCTTAATGTGGTTGATTAAAACACACATCATTATTTATATCCCTACAATCCAGAGTAACTACGGGAAGACGTAAGATGCACTTACTCTGGATTGCTCTATGCATTGGGCGCAATCCAGAGTAACTACGGGGAGTCCTTGCTCCGGTGTAAGAACAATTTGCTCTGGATAGCAATGTGAATTTCCCATAGGTTTTCACTAGGTGGTGCAGTATTACCTGGTGAAGAATGAGTAGAACTGTATAGGGCTCCAAAGCATAGGTTGAAGTGTAGGATGCAGTGGAAGCCTTGCAGCCATCCTCTGAGGCCAGGCTGCCCTTTACCTGCCCATTTTCACCCCCTCATTACTTTCCCTTGTCCCCAATGAGTATCCTTGGCCTCAGTGGAGGCCATCACTGGAGACTCCTGGTGCTTATCCCACTGGTGTAGAGGATAGTGCCAAACGGTGCTGGCATCTCTTCTGGCACCATTCCTCTCTTGGCAGCTGTGATGAGCTGTGATAACAACTACCAGGGCAAAGCACAGGAGACGCTTAGGCTGGAACAGCGAGAATGGCCCAGGGACATCTGTCTTGGGGCAGCCTATGTTGACAAATCTAATGTGCCATCAGATCTAATGCGCACCCTGATTTTGGAGACCAAATTTAGTTGAAAAAAGTGAGGGTTAGATTGGAGTATGACTGGTTTAACACCAATATACCATAAGTTGGCAGCCACCATAGGGTTGATCTGTTAACTGGTTTGTTTGGGATTTCAATCTTGGAAGCTAGTTTAAGAACAGTTTATGACAAACAAAAAGGAAAATAGAAAAGTTGGAAAAGAGAGGAGATTCCGGTTGGATATCCGGAAAAAATTCCTTACGGTTCGGGTGGTTCGGCAGTGGAACAGATTGCCAAGGGAGGTGGTGGACTCTCCCTCACTGGGGATCTTTAAGCAGAGGCTCCACCAGCACCTGTCGGGGATGCTCTAGGGGGATTTCCTGCTGCAGGCAGGGGGTTGGACTAGATGACCTACTAGGCCCCTTCCAACTCTATGATTCTATGAAAACCAGCATAATTAAAAGCAGTATCAGGGAGGTGAAAGGAAGAGTTGTGTGGAAGAAGAGAGGAAAACTATAACCACATGAAGGGAGGTGCCCCATTAAATGTGCCCTATTTTTGTCTGCCCCGTTTCCTACTCATCACTCCTGCTGTGTTTTCTCTTCCGAAGTCCAAATCTGAAATATTGCCGTGAAACTGACATCCACATCTCATCCCCTCGAGCACAGAATATTACAACACCAAACACCTGAATTTTCCCCAGCAATTGGTCCCACAATGTTGGAACCCTGAGATGCAATTACATTTTCGAGATCATAAAACAGGCCGGGCGGCTGCCATTACCCACTAATGGCAAACAAAGGCAATGTTTATTCAGCGCAAGCTGGAGTTTTACAGTAAAATACAATTGCCTCGTCAGTGATCAGGGATCAGAAAATTCTCGCTCATCAGGAGCGGGGAAAGCGGTTATACCTGACTGGAGTCCTCTCCAGAGGAGAATTCAGCCCGTGGAGCTCTAATTAACAAGCAGAGTTGGAGTACCTACAACCCACCTTCTTTGTAATGATGGGTATTGCTGTCTTTATGAATGCACCGCAAAATCCTCTTGAATGCCATCAAATTCAGACAGACAACTGTTTATGGTATTAACTCAAAGCCATCACAGTCAAATTTGGAATACAGAATTTGAATTCATCAAATGCAGAATGCAAGCAGAGTTAAAAATTTATTCGGGAATACAGAATAGACTTAAAATCATGTACAGACAAACATGTGTGCCTCTTCATGTTAAGGAATCTCCTTTACAGTCTATCGCAATGGCTCCCCCCCCCCCAAAAAAAAAAAAAAAAATTAGCACAAAGAATTCTAGCAGCTTAAGCAAACAGCGCTGTTCTATAGGTGACAAACGGATCACAGACTGAGAGTAGGGTACACACTTTCCCCTTGAAGAGTAGCCAAGATAGGTTTCAAAAGTCTTATCCTGGGGTTTTGATAAAGCTGGCTGTAACCCCCAAATCCAGAGTAACTTCGGAAGCATGTAAGAGACTTTATGTGCACCCGTAGTTACTGCACCACCTAGTGAAAACCTATGGGAAATTCATACTGGAATCCAGAATAAGTTTTTCTTACACCGGGGCAGACTCGCCTTAATTACTCTGGATTTTGCCCTAAAGCAGGTAATGTACACAATCCTATGTCTCACCTGCCCCACAAATACAGAGCCTTATGTGCCTAGGTATGGACATATATCTCCCATCTAAGACAGCAGCTGGCGTATTTTGGAAGCACAATTCAGTGAGCGCCTTTCTCAGAGTGGCAAAAGCGAGTGTGTGTAGATATTGCACTCTTGAATGACATAGGGTGCAATCCTATACCTGTCTGTTCAGAAGTAAGTTCCATTATATTCAATGGGGCTTACTCCCAGGAAAGTGTGTTTGGGATTGCAGCCTTATTTTCAATAGATAATACAACAGGCAGGACAATCCAGAGCAACTAATCTGTCCACATAAGAGCCCTTAGGTTGCCCTATCTAACACTAGGTTGGAGCAACTGCAAGATGCTCCAGCCCAGTTACTCTGAAGGAGGCTTAGGGCAGAGCAAGGCAAGATAGGGTGCCCTAAGAGAGGTGGACCTGCTCTGCCCTAACTGGGGCAGCCTAAGCAGCTCAGGAGAGGCAAGTTGAGGGCATGTTGAGCATTGCCTAGGGCAGAGCAGTTACTCTGTATCCAGAGCCTGTTTCCAAGGCAGAAATGCCCTCTTCCAGCCCTCAGAGTTATACCACCTCAGGAGCAGGTATAGCAATGAGTAGACCCATAGGGGTCCATGATAAGGCCCGAGTAAGAATGGCAGTGCTGACCAAAAATCTGAGTTCTTGGCCATCCTAGCTGCAACCCCTTCCTCTTAACCTCAGGATATGGAACAAACTACAGCTGCCCACAAACCTCAGGATACAGCAGGCCACTCCAAGAAGCCCCTTGTATTCACTGGAGAATGTACTGGCATCTCATCAGGGACTCCTTATAAGGCAGGCACCCAGTGGCGTCACCAGACTGGTGCGGCTGGTGTGGGCTGCATTGGGGATGCGCTCCGTATGGGGTGATGTGCCGGAGGAGTTTGACTGTCCTTTGGCAGGCCCCGGGCGTCAGCACCCCCATTCAGGCCTGCTCCAAGGCGGAGCAGCAGCCAGAAGCTGCCACTTGTCTGAGGAGCTGGCCTGAACGGCCATCTGAGGTGCACTGCGCAGAAACACACTGAGCATGCCGAACAGCTTCAGAGGAGACTTCCTTAGAGCAGAGAAAGTCCGCGCCTCTGCACGGCCATTCGGCCTCACTCAGGAGGCGGAGCGGCAGCCGAATGGCTTCAGAAAGAGTACTGCACAGGCACCAACTCTGACGCCTGCACAGTCTCCCCCGAAGCCAAAAGGCTTCAGAAAAGTGCTGCGCAGGTGTCAGAGATGTTGCCTGCGCAGTACTCTTTCTGAAGCCAGTTGGCTTCAGAAACAACTGCGCAGGCGCCAACTTTGGTGACTATGCAGTCCAGGTAGGGGGGGCGCGCATCCCAGGGATGACGCACAGACTTCCACACCAGGTGATGTGCAGAGTCATGTCACTACTGTAGGCACCACAGCTGTTCCTTGTTCAGTGTGATCTGAGGGGTGTCTCCTCAGGAGCAAGTCTTCCCCTTGTGTCAATTACTTAGCATGCTCTGGAGCAGTTAGGGCAGCCCAGGCTTCCTGACTCTCTGGATTCAGTATAACTTTCTGCTCTGGATACAGGATAGTTAGGAGGGTGCAGTTAGGTCAGAGCAGGCTGAATTTGCTCTGGATTGTGTCCTGAGAGAAGTTTGAAGATTTTAATGAGGCTAATAATTTAATTATTCCTTCTAAAGTGTATACTTGTAAGAGCAGTTCTGATTGGTGGACCCCATTATTAGCAAATGGGGATCACACCAGCTGTTTCTTCTCCTGACCTCCCATGATCAGTCGGTTGTGTGAATTAATCCTACAGTTGTGCCCACACAGGCTCATTTGACCATGATACACAGAACTGTACCAGGCAAAGATATGATTTTACATATTTGGCCATACATATGATATCTTCAGATCTGTGGCTAAAACATGCCATAGTTGGAGAAAATCAGGTATGGATCTGCTTCCAGGGGCATACCAACAGCGCCACATGTCCATAGCATGCATGACATCATGACGCCATGTAGCATCGTGATGTCATCATGCACATAGGCTCTTCACAGCAGGATGGAAAAATCCTTGGTGTATCAAGTCCAGCTTCCTATATCTCACAATGGCACAGCAGATGCCTCATGGAGCTCAGATGCTATTATCCTATTATCACTGTTGCCAAGCCTTGCACCTGACTTTCTGGGCTAGCCTACTTCTAGATCCAAGTGGTTGCAACTTGTAGTAGACTTTTACTCCATAAATCTTTCCAATGCCCCTTTGAAAGCATCTAGGCTGGATACTATTGCCACATCCTGTGGCAAGGAATTCCACAGATTAATTATTCCATCCATTTCTCAGTGGTACATCAATGTCACATTAATATGCTCATGGAAAGGGTGTGGAAAGATAAACCAGTGTTTCAACAGTCTCATGGCTGTTGTGGGTAGCATCAGAACGTGGGCACAGGCTGAAGGCGGTCAATGCTTCTCACTTGTCCACATGGTCCAATCAATTCTCCGGACCATCTGTAGTGCTGGTAGCGGAAGCACTGAGTGCATCACCATGTACAACAGGGGTAGCATAGGAGACCCAGAGCAGGGCTCGTTCCCACAGCCCCAGAGACCTGCTACACATACAGCACTGCTTGTTGAAATAATCAGAAATACAAGTAGATTTTATTCCAGAAATAAAACTTTTAACCACCCCAGAGCCCTCTTATTCCAGTCTTTTTTGTGTTGTGATTTGAGAGTCTTAAATGTCATGGAACATTGAATAATTTAGAGCACACTATATTTCAAAGAGTAGCAACTGTTGTAATCCACAATTGCTGAAGTATTGGGTAATGTCTCCTTCATTTACACAGTTCATTGGGTAATGAATCTTTTTAAAATTAATACAAATCCAGGATGAGCTGCCCAATCCTAAACTGTCTGGAGTGCCCTAATTACGACTAAGCACTGTCCAGCAGTCCAGGTGACTACCTATTTTGGACTGCCAACCTCCCACTGGATGCTGCTAAACTACCTCTGGTGCTGGACTGGTGCTAAGCCTTGAACATGTAACTTATGACTGTGCGCATAGGGTTGCCATAATTCTCTTCAACAAATTGGGATAGGACCCTCTGTTCCATTTGGCAGTATGTGAAAACAATCCCCCCCCCCAAATTGGGATTGTCCCTGTTTTTCAGGACATATAGCAACCCTACACAAAGCACCCATGGAAAATCAGTGTACTGAGTTCTGTATTAAGCTCTTTCTTGATTTATTTGAAGTGAACTTGAAATATCTGTCATGCAGATACTTGTCTGATTGTCGGCAGAAGATGGGATGAACTTACTCTCTGTGGCTCCTCAAGGTAGGACAAGAACCATTGAATTGAAACTTTAGGGAAGTTAGATTTAGGCTGGATATAAAAAAATTATAATTGTACATAATGTCAGACACTGGAACAGTCTTTTTAGCGGGGTCTGTGTTGGAGGTTTTCTGGCAGAACCTGAATGTCCACCTATTGGGATCTAGATGGCCCAAGTTCCCGTCTAAATCCAACATACATACTATTATTCCAAATTGCTTTCCTGCCTAACCACAGGAATATTACCTAGAGTAATATTTAACATGAAAATTAGAGGGTACCATCCAGTAGACAAAACTCATGGATCCACTGGAGCTTCTCTGGGCCTCAGAAAGCCACATAAGTCATTAAAAGTAATGTCTTCCAGTTTCTTTGTGAAACCTGAAGTCATGTGTTTTGAGGTGGAGAGGTCATCCCAAGCCTGGCAGAACCTATGGATGGACATCCTCTGTATTTACTGAGCCCAGAAGCCTCTTCAGAGGATCCTGATGCTTCAGTTGCCCACTTTAGTGGAAACTTCCTAGGGTTTCTTGTCAACATGAGTTCCCTTGAGAAGCCTACCTGCCCACCACACACCCTACATCTGTCCTGCATAGGTTTATTACTGCAGGCCAGCAGTCATAAGTGCTGTTTATGAATATGCAGACAGGAAAGAGCCAGGGTAAACAGATGACTGGAAATTCCTGGATGTCTCCGGAAAATCCTGGCTTACCGGGAGACTGGAAAAACCCAGACTAAACCGGGTTCCAGGCACTTCCCCGGTCAAAGATTTGGGAAGCAGTGGGAGCCTGGAAAGGTGGAACCATGAGGTGGCCACCAGCATCACGTGGGCCAGTCGCCCCTGCCACGCACCACCCCCTCGCCCTCTCTACAGCTGGTGACTGTGGAATCAGGCCTTCTGGCTGGATCCCCTGCCTCTTCTGATGCGACATTATCTCCCAATGAACCTGGATGGAAAATGTGTTGAATACTTAATGACCCCCAGGGGCTTTTGTTGCAGTGGGAATTGAATGCTGGATAATGTCATCCGTCACACTATTCTGATGAAGCACATTGCTATGCAATATTCATAATTTACCTTCAAGGCTTCAAACCAGATTGAGCCACTTTTCTTTCCATCAGCTCAGACCCAGGTGTGCGCATTATGTGTTGTCAGCTTGGTAGTTTTCTGATGTTCTTCATACCTTTTCCTTCCTTTTCCTTCCTACTACTAGAAGGTGAGCCCCCATGGAACACCATCTTGGCAGGAAGAGATAAACTTCTACAGATATAATGAAACCAAGGAAATGGTTGGAGACTCTGTAGAATATAATTGTGATGGCTGGCCATGTGCTCAATATTTGAACGGTGGTTCTCAATCTGGTGGGTCACAACACCCCAGCCTGTGAAATGTTTCCTCCGTGTTTAAAAAATCCCATAATTAATGTGCCATCAAATCTAATGCACACCATGATTTTAAAAGGCTTGAATCTAATGTGCCATCAAATCTAATGCACACCATGATTTTAAAAGGCTTGAGGTTTAAAAAATGTTTACTGGTAATTGTAATGTGCAGCTACAAAACATGTGTAAACTTTAATTTTACTGCATACAAGAAGTTAATTTTTTTTATTGCAAACCACTTTGTGAACTTTTTTAGTTGACAAGTGGCATATAAGTACTACAGACAGACAGACAGACAGATCAACTTTGCTGTTTAGAGACAAAAAATTATTTAGGAACCAAAACGATGTGATTGAGAGAAGAGGCACTGAGATACCAGTGGGGAAAATTCACTGCACATTATATACAGCAACCCCCCTTACTGCTGTGTGTGTCTATTTGCTGGCACAGCCCCCAAAGAAACTAAACACATTTTGGTAGATGTTGAAGTAATCATTCCCCCTAATGGGAATAATGTTGATTATTTCTGCCTCTGGGTAGAAACACAAGGTTTTTCTTAAGAAATCTTTCTGGAATATAAGAATTGATGCTGAAAAATGGATCTGTTCTTCATCTCTGCAATCTGGCTTTCTCTTATTATTCTTGTTATTGTTCTTCTGTTTTATGTTTTGGAACTGGTGGGAAAAATAAAGTGTCGTTAGCAGAGACCACAAGGTATTTGTTAAGAAATTCTTCCAAATTACTTTTGCATATACAAATGTACACGGATATAAAGTGCAGGAAGGACCGCGGATGCCTGATCCAGTGAATTCCTTGGCTTATTTTAGAAATTGGTTTGACATTGAATGCCATCAGCATTGCTGCTCTACCAATGGCTTTTGACAAGTCACCTATGAGCAACCATTGTATTCAGATTTGCTTTAGATTTTGCTTTGGTGCAGATTAAAATATTTTTCCCATGACAATATTTCTCTAGAGATCTAATGCCCACTATAGGCTAACAGCCCAATCCTAGGAATGTCTACTCAGAAGTTAGTCCCATTAGAGTAGGTTGCCATATGTCCCCCAAACAGGGACAGTCTCAGTTTTTAGGGATGGTGTTCACATACTGGTCAAGTATGAAAGAGGATCCTGTCCCCAATATTGTGAAAGAAAATTATGGCAACCATACATTAGACTCAATGGGATTTATTAATTCTAGTTTTATCCCATCTTTCTTCCTAAAGGACACCCAAGGTGGCTAATAGCAATTAAAATAACAGAATAAAATACAGCTTATGGCTGCAATCCAGAGCAAATTCAGCCTGCTCTGACCTAGCTGCACTCTCCTAACTATTCTGTATCCAGAGCAGAAAGTTATGCTGAATCCAGAGAGTCAGGAAGCCTGGGCTGCCCTAACTGCTCCAGAGCATGCTAAGGAATTGACACAAGGGGAAGACTTGCTCCTGGGGAGACACCCCTCAGATCACACTGAACAAAGAACAGCTGTGGTGCCTACAGTGGTGACATGACTCTGCACATCACCTGGTGCGGAAGTCTGTGTGTCATCCCTGGGATGCGCCCCCCCCCCACCTGGACTGCACAGTCTCCAAAGTTGGCGCCTGCGCAGTTGTTTCTGAAGCCAACTGGCTTCAGAAAGAGTACTGCGCAGGCACCATCTCTGACACCTGCGCAGTACTTTTCTGAAGCCTTTTGGCTTCGGGGGAGACTGTGCAGGCGTCAGAGTTGGTGCCTGTGCAGTACTCTTTCTGAAGCCATTCGGCTGCCGCTCCGCCTCCTGAGTGAGGCCGAATGGCTGTGCAGAGGCGCGGACTTTCTCTGCTCTAAGGAAGTCTCCTCTGAAGCTGTTCGGCATGCTCAGTGTGTTTCTGCGCAGTGTACCTCAGATGGCCGTTCAGGCCAGCTCCTCAGACAAGTGGCAGCTTCTGGCTGATTCTCCGCCTTGGAGCAGGCCTGAATGGGTGTGCTGACGCCCGGGGCCTGCCAAAGGACAGTCAAACTCCTCCGGCACATCACCCCATACGGAGCGCATCACCCCATACGGAGCGCATCACCCAATGCAGCCCACACCAGCCGCACCAGTCAGGTGACGCCACTGGGTGGCTGCCTTATAAGGAGTCGCTGATGAGATGCCAGTACATTCTGCAGTGAATACAAGGGGCTTCTTGGAGTGGCCTGCAGTATCCTGAGGTTTGTGGGCAGCCGTAGTTTGTTCCATATCCTGAGGCTGAGAGGAAGGGGTTGCAGCTGGGCTGGCCAAGAACTCAGATTTTTGGTCAGCACTGCCATTCTTACTCGGGCCTTATCATGGACCCCTATGGGTCTACTCATTGCTATACCTGCTCCTGAGGTGGTATAACTCTGAGGGCTGGAAGAGGGCATTTCTGCCTTGGAAACAGGCTCTGGATACAGAGTAACTGCTCTGCCCTGGGCAATGCTCAACATGCCCTCAACTTGCCTCTCCTGAGCTGCTTAGGCTGCCCCAGTTAGGGCAGAGCAGGTCCACCTCTCTTAGGGCACCCTATCTTGCCTTGCTCTGCCCTAAGCCTCCTTCAGAGTAACTGGGCTGGAGCATCTTGCAGTTGCTCCAACCTAGTGTTAGATAGGGCAACCTAAGGGCTCTTATGTGGACAGATTAGTTGCTCTGGATTGGGCTGTATCGTTACATATTTACTCTCAGGAAAGTGTGAATATGATTGGGATACTCTACAATCCAGAGTAACTACGGGAGCACATAAGAGACATTATATGCACCTGTAGTTACTGAACCACCTAGTGAAAACCTATGGGAAATTCATATTGCAATCCAGAACAAATTGTTCTTACACCGGAGCAAGGACTCCCCGTAGTTACTCTGGATTGAGCCCTTATTCTCCCTTTTCCCCCCAATAGTCCTAGATCTATGGAACGTACTGCTGGATCCCATCAATGGGGAAGCTCATCTGTTCAAACTACAGAGATCCAGGGTGACCTAAAAAGGACAATGTATTGGATTTCTCTCAGCCTGGCCTTTCTGGCATATAATGGTACATTTGCCTACTCATGTGGACTTTCCCTCACTGGGGTCTTCAAGCAGAGGCTCGACGAGGACCTGTCGGGGATGCTCTAGGAGGATTTCCTGCTGCAGGCAGGGGGTTGGACTAGATGACCTACTAGGTCCCTTCCAACTCTAGGAGTCTATGAGGACAATCCTAACCATGTCTACTCAAAAGTAAGCCACATTGTGTTCAATGGGTCCTACTCCCAGGAAAGTGTCTTTAGGATTGCAGCCTATGATTCTATCCCATAGAGCTCAATGCACAGTTTTTATTTTTAGTTTTTTTGCTATATCTTTTGATAGGAAGGAGATATTTCAAAACCAAGTTTTGCACTGGATTCTGCTCTGCAATATGAATCCAACAACATATGACATGATGGGGCACTGCACACCATTGCAAAACTCCAGAATGAAGACAATGGAAGACAATGAAGCCCTTTTGGAGGACACCCAGACATGAGGATAAAAAAAGAGGACAAATCCAGAAAAATCTGGTCATATGGTCATCCTGCAAAGATCCTCCTTCCTGCAACACCTTTGCTCTCAGCATCTTCTGGGCAGTGAGGGCAGGTAGGTGGATGGGAGGTCCTAGGAATGCCCACCTGCCCCATTTCACCTTCCAAATCCCGAAACTTGTGTTTCAACTTCTCAATTGAGATTATAGCTGTTCCTCCATATGCTGCAGCTGTTTCCTCCACTATGAATTAACAAAGTCAGTGAAGCTGCTCTCATGAATCTTGCAGTTAACAGTTGATGTCACAGTTCTACAGAACCAATCAGGTCTGGTGATGAGATGAAGGCAACTGAGGTCAATAACAATTCAGGGAATGCTGGAAAAGTTGGCCAAGTTGAATTTATTTTAATTTAATTTTTTTTGGCACTGAGAAAATTATTCATTAAAAAAAATGAGCGGTTCAGCCAACATTTGTTAAAAAGCTTCACTGCAATGTCTGCAAGTATTTACAAATTCAGAACAACTCAGAGCAGCGGCATAGCTAGAAGGGGTGCAAAACTGAACTCACTGTGCAAGTGGTCATTACACCTCCCCTTCAGTGCCATTCCAGGTGGGAGCAAAATAGTGAGAACATGAAGACATTTTATTTATGAAATGACGTTAGAGGGATGAGACACTAATACTGAAAGAAATTAGAGGGGTGGCAGTCAGAAACAGGGCTTTTTTGGTGGTGGCACCCACTTTATGAAACTCCCTCCCCAATGAACTAAGGAAACCCTCCTCCTCGTTATTGTCCTTCCGGCGAGGCCTAAAGACACTTTTAAGTAGTCAGGTTTGTTTGGACTGTCAGCCTGTTTTTAATATGAGCTTTTAACTTGATTGTGATTTTATATAGTTTTAATAGTTCTTAAATTGTCTAGATGTTTTTTATTGTTTTTAATCCAGTTTTTAAATTCTATCTATCTATCTATCTATCTATCTATCTATCTATCTATCTATCTATCTATCTACAGTTTTTATATACCACTTTTCAACGAAAAAGTTCACAAAGCGGTTTACAAAGAAAATGGAAAAATAATAATAGCTAATTAAAAGTTAATGGGTTTTTATTAATTTTATTTATTTAATTCTCCATTTTTAATTGCTTTTAGCCACCTTGAGATCCCTCTTGGGAAAAATGTGCAATACAAATCAAATTAATATTGATTGATTGATTGATTGATTGATTTGGATGCTGTTTACTTAAAGCATGCCTCCATCAGTCTTGAAAGACTATGGTATTGTGCTCGGCGCTGCATATGCTGCATGTGAAGCACAAAAGCCTGGGTTGGATTGTTATGGAGGATATGCTGTTACCCAAGCAGCAAATCCCACCCTCCACACCACTGAATTAGTCCAATGGAAAGGCAGAGCCGATACGATTGGATCCAGCTGGCGTCGCAGAGCTGGGCTAAGGACAGGAACTCACCCTGTCTTGTGGGGCCGACCTGGGTCTCGAACCCTGGCCTGCTGGGTTAACAGGCACAGCATCTAAACAATATTTATATCTCGCCTTCCTCTTACAGAGCAAAGACAGCTCACAATGGACACGCAGATAAAAATCATACATACATAAAAATCAATATTAAACATACCTACAGAAAACACATAAAATTAATATTAAAAATATTTAAAAACCTTCATATGAAATTCAGCAATTAAAAACATCATAAAACAATATAAGATTATAGTGCAGGTCAAACATGTTTAATTCATAGATTCTGCCTATGGGAAGCTTTTTCTCCAAAGTTTTCAAAGTCTTCTTGTACCGCCAAGAACACAGAAGTGGGATATAGATCTCTTGGATGGAAGATGAGGTTTAGTATGCCTAAGCCATTTAAAAAAGATTGCCTTATTCCAAAGGGAAAACTTTTGAACCTGCCTAACTCCTTTGATACATTCATTTCTTCTTGTTAGCCAAGAAGCAGCTTGTTGGAAGCCTTTGTTTACCTGTAAATCCAAGCTATTGAGTAGGCTTGAGGGATTTCTCAGTGGGTTATTCTGACCTCAGCACTTCTCCGACTAAGTTTTTCTTCCTCTAAACAACACGCCGCCCCTTCACAAGGAGAAAAACCTGATGTGACTGCTGAGTTGGCTCCGAGTATCCATTCGAGCGCATTTAACATCTGCTGGAACAGTCCAGGAAAGCAGGTGGAATCCAGCCACTCTGTCTGCCCTTGTTAGCAAGCGGTGGAGAAGATAACTGTGTGGGGGAACAGCAATGCTCGCAGGTTGGCACCAGTGGAGGGCTCCAGCAGGTTCACACCTACTCCATAGAACCAGTTGTTAATGAGAGATAGGACATATCAAGTTTAAAAATAGCCATTTAAAAGTGGCTGCCAGATGGGCAGAGAACCAGTTCTTAATTTCTTTGAATCCCATCACTGGTTGGCACAAATCCGGATGGACCAGGAAGGTGAATGGAGGCCAGAAAGGGGGATCTGCCACTGAAGCAGATCACCCTCACTTTGTGGGATCTTTCAATCCAGCATCCAGGACTGTAACTGGAATTCAAAGAAACACAACTGGGTTGCTAAAATCCAGTCCTGATGTCTGGATAACTGTCTGGAACTGGAATTGCAGTGGTACCCAAAATGAGGCACTGTGAGCGTGTGGAATGATGCCCGAGGGGTGGAGGCAGGGGGAAAGCAGCAATGCAATCCTTAGGATCACTTGGCTGCAAGGGAAGGGGGCTATAGACAAAATTTAGGAAATCCTTTCTTATTTTTAACATAAATATTCTTCCCTATAGTTTCAACTCACTTGTTTTAGATCTGCCCTCAAGAGCCACAGAGAGTAAATCCTTCCCTTTTTTCTGCACGACATCCCTTTGGATATTTGAAAATGGACATCTTATCTCCTCTTAGTTTTTGAAACAGGTCCCTTTCATTTTTTTTAAGCACATTGAGAAGTTGACAACTGGTTCAGGTGGCACAAGTGGTTAAGACACTGTGCCTGTTAACCAGCAGGCCAGGGTTTGAGACCCAGGTTCCCACAAGACGATGATTTCCTGCTACAGTCAGGGGTATGGACTAAATGGGTCCCTTCCACTGGGGACACTGGATCCCTTCCAATTCCATGGTGCTTAGAGCTTTGCACCATATTACATGTTCATTAGCTCTGCTACTGAGCAGGCCTTCTCAGTCTTCTAAGGCTTGAGGAGGTTGTGGATGTCCTACCTGGTAATTGGGATCTGGTTTCAAGAGTGCAGGGTAGTAACCCTGAAGCTATGATACCTGGGGCAATGTAATCCTCTGCCCTATAAATTATACCACTGAGCGCTAATTGAGGTTTTCATAGGGGTGAAACTTGTAAATATAAGAAGGAAGGCAAAAAGGTAGGATGTATTATGTGCAAGAGAGGACTGTTGGAGCAAGAATTATCACTGTTGCAGGTTGATCTTGGTGAGAAAATCTCAAATGCTTTACAGACATGCCAAGATCCCTCTCAAATAGCCTCCTGATGTTTTTCGGGGCTGCCCAAATGGCTGTCATCCTAACATCTTGCTTGCTTTTTCCTTTGTTTCATTCCTTTTCCCTTTCATGTCATTCTGTTCCCCTTCGGCTCCTGGCAAAATGGTTTTGTTGTCAGGTTCGACAGCGGCGACAAACACACAGGGAGGCCAGCGGGCCGGAGAAGTTGAAAAGAAAGCAATTAAGTCGGACCTTGTAACCAGCTCCAATTGTGATTGTGCCACATTTACGGGAGATCAGTTCCTTCCAAATCTCTCGCAAATTCGAGAAAGGAAAGCGCTATTACAACGGGTCATGCTGTCCATTCCCAAGGGTCAGCATAGAATGAGTTTCCTGCTATATAATTCCCCCCTCCTCCAATCTGTCCAGAACGGTTTTAAATGGTACGAGGGACAAACATTTTCACTGCTTCTGTAGGAAGCCTATTGATTGGTGCCATCAGTGCCCAGGGTGGGATTGGAAACAGCAAAGTGGCAGAAATGTGCAGATGCCAGCATGAGACAAAACAGGACTTGGGGTTCCTTGGTGATTTTTTCCATTAGGCTGCAATCCAGGACCTCCTCCTCCTCATCTGTAACACAGACAGACGTTGACTCGATGTGCTGCAAGCCAGCTCATCGGTCCGTCCTGTTCCATTTGAAAATCCCTCCAGGGGTACAAACTGAATTTTCCTTTTTTTAACTTAGATATTTCTGATCCTTTTAAATGGGTGATGCAAAGGCCTGAAGCTATAACTTTTATTCCTAATTACAAAGCAGCGTACAGATCTGCCCAAAGACTTGTCCTGCATAAACAGCAATCCGATAAGCAGAGATGCCAATAAATCTGAGAACTGGATATGGCACTTTCTGTAATTCCAGACTGGCTGTTAGAAATTCTGTTAAACCAGGATCAAGGGTGGTTTGGAGGGCAATGCAAACCAGATGCTCAAGGAAGGCCTTTAAATCCCATCAGCCCAATGGACAATGAAGCATATCCCATTACAGGTATAGCCTAATTATATGCAATTTATTTATATGCAATTTTGTATCAAAGCGACTGTATCAATTCCCTTTAAAGGAGCATTTCTCAAAGTGGGGGGCGGGACCCCTTTGGGGGTCGCCTAGAGCTTTCCTTGGGGTCGCCTAAAGACCCCTGGTGCAGGGGGCCAGGTCAGGCTTGCCAGACCTCTGGCTGTAGCTGCACGCGCACTGGGGCTGACTGACAGCCTCAGGGCCCAATCCTATGCATGCCTACTCTGAAATAAATCCCATTATAGTCAGGGGGCCTTTACTCCCATGTCAATATGGATAGGACTGCAGCCTCAGGGCCCAATCCTATGCATGCCTACTCTGAAATAAATCCCATTGGTTTCAATGTGTGCAAAGAAAACACATTTCATTTGTAACAATGAAAATACATCCTGCATATTGGATATTTACATTATGATTCATAACAGTAGCAAAATTACAGTTATAAAGTAGCAATGAAAATAATTTTATGGTTGGGGGTCCCCACAACATGAGGAACTTATAAAGGGGTCACGGCGTTATGAAAATTGAGAACCACTGCTTTAAAGCATCCCTTAATTCACACTTAATGGCTTAAGAACATAAGAAAAGCCTCCTCTGGATCAGGCCAAAGGTCCATCTAGTTCAGCTTCCTGTATCACACCGCAGCCCACCAGATGCCTTGGGGAGCACTTATGACAGGTGCACTTATCCAGGTGCCCCCCACCTCCTGCATCTGGCGTTTTGAGGTTGTCCACATCTACACACACCCCTCATGGCTTGGAACTCATGATGGTCCTTTCCTCTAGGAATTTGACCTATCCCTTCTTAAAGCATTGAGGCAGATGCCATCACTACATCCTGTAGCAGGGAGTTCCACAAACCACATGCTGGATAAAAAAAATTTCTATATTTTAAGTAGGGTTAAAGGCAGCCTGCTTATCATGGTAACATGGCAGGCAATTAAGCTTCCCTTAGAAAAGGTTATGAACTTTTAGTTTCATTCTGTTCAACTGGAGGCAGATCCCCTCCTTCCCCTCAAGTCAATCACTTGCAAAGTGCTCTGAGCTGAAACTACTTGCACATGAAAGTGCTTGCACATGCTTGTTCAGGAACTTGCAGGACCTCAACTTGCAGGACCTACAAGGGTAGGGCAGCCACTTCAAAGGGAACTTGATTCATTGCCTGCCTTTTTATAATGGAAACTAATTGCTTTTGTATAATGCAAAAATAGCTAATCACAAATGTTCTTGGAACCAAATATCGTGATTGGGGAGGTTCAACCTCTATTTTCAAAAAGGGGAAGTTCCCTGGGAAAATATTTTGCTTTCATCCATCAATAAAGGCAAAAGCCACAGTGTTCAGGAATAACACCAGGCCACATTTATTGATAAGCCAATTATGAATTAAAATCAATCACAGCTGGGTCTTGACTAGGGTTGCCATAATTGTCTTCCACAAATTCAGGACAAGACCCTCTGTCCCATTTGCCAATATGTGAACACAATCCCCCAAAACTGGGATTGTCCCTGTTTTGGGGGATATATAGCTACCCTAGTCTTGACTCGCACTCTGCCTTTATAGTGGGTAATAAACATGGCAGTTCTCCCTGACTGGGGATCTCTAAGCAGAGGCTGGAAAAGTCAGAGATGCTATAGGACAGTGGTTCTCAGTCTTCCTAACACCGTGACCCCTTTATAAGTTCCTCATGTTGTGGGGACCCCCAACCATAAAATTATTTTTTGTTGCTACTTTATAACTGTAATTTTGCTACTGTTATGAATCATAATGTAAATATCCGATATGCAGGATGTATTTTCATTGTTACAAATGAAATGTGTGTTCTATGCACATGTTGAACACAATGGGATTTATTTCAGAGTAGGCATGCATAGAATTGGGCCCTGAGACTGCAATCCTATCCACATTGACATGGGAGTAAAGGCCCCCCTGGCTATAATGGGATTTATTACAGAGTAGGCATGCATAGAATTGGGCCCTGAGGTTGCAGTCCTATCCATATTGACATGGGAGTAAAGGCCCCCCTGACTATAATGGGATTTATTTCAGAGTAGGCATGCATAGGATTGGGCCCTGAGGCTGTCAGTCAGCCCCAGTGCTCTTGCAGCTACAGCCAGAAGTCTGGAAAGCCTGACCTGACCCTCTGCACCAGGGGTCTTTAGGTGACCCCCAAAGGGGTCCCAACCCCCACTTTGAGAAACGCTGCTCTAGGAGGATTTCCTGCTACAGGTAGGAGTGTTGGACCAAATGACCTCTTAGGTCCCTTCCAGTTTGGTCCCATAGAATCTATGATTCTCTAACCTATACAGCATTCAATTGGGTACTAGGATTGGCTCCCTTACCTCGTGTTAGTGGCTGGTCTGGATGACCTTATGGATCCCTTCCAACTCCTATGATTCTATAGTATTGCACTAATGTTATTGGTGTAAGTGGCTATACCAGAGAAAGAACACAAGCTCTTTCAAAAAAAGAATGCAAAGAGTTATCCTCACTACGAAACCATAAAGCCATTCCTGAATCTTATCTGTGACTCCTGCACCACCGGCACATCTCCAAATGTGATCCATACTTTTGCTGCGACTGTAATTATCTCTGATCCCAACACATTTCTGTTCAGGGAGAGGTGAGAGCGAGTCCCATTCACTGTAGTCAAATAGCAACCTTTGCAGACCACAATGTCAGTTTAATCTCATTTTAATCTTTAATATGTCTTCCCGCTGAATTGGCTCAGTGTCGACGGAAGCTACATACGTCTCTTTGTTGCTATTATTTAGCGTGGAGTTCAGTTCACCGCTGAATACGTATTTGATG
Source organism: Cryptoblepharus egeriae (assembly GCA_030015325.1). Classification (NCBI taxonomy): domain Eukaryota; kingdom Metazoa; phylum Chordata; class Lepidosauria; order Squamata; family Scincidae; genus Cryptoblepharus; species Cryptoblepharus egeriae. Next base: position 3,794,653 of record JAREYC010000003.1, on the reverse strand, counting down.
GAGCTGCAGCTTAGAGGTCAGGTATCTTTCAGAACATCAGAGAATTGTCCGCAGAAAGGATGGGAGGTAAAATTTTGTTTTGGAGCTATTTTTAGTTCAGTGGGAACAGCAAATCCTAACAGTTTAGTACAGCATGGACTACTGGTTCCAGTACTATACTGGATCGCTGCTGGAACATTCGCAGGGCAGAAGGGCTCAGTCTGCTAGAGAAGTTTCAGTAATCCACAAGGAAAGGTACACCAAACATGCATTCCTCACCCCTCAATGGTCTGGGTGGTTGAGCAGAGAACAGATTGCCAAGGAGAGTGATGGAATCTCCTTCACTGGAGATCTTAAAGCAGAGAACCACCCATTTTATGGAGATGCTCTAGGAGGATTTCCAGCTCCTAAGGGGATGGATTAGATGACCTTGTGGGCCCTTACAGTATAATTCTATGATCTGACAGGTTTGAGAGGATCAATTCAGTGGGGAAAGATTGCCATCCTGAATCTATTTTTGGCAGGATTGATATGTCCTATCCTAAATCCAGGGATCTTTTTGATGGGATACGCACCAATACTGAGCACCAACACCTCTGTGATGAGTACCAGCATCTCTGTGGCCACCAAGTAGACATGCTTATAATTAAAATAACATCTTCATGGTTATTTTTATTTATTTCTAGGAAAAGGATTGCATAAATCAAAAATAAATTTAACTCTCTGTGACTTTTGACTAAACATATATAGCAGTGGTGTTCAGGCATTTCAGCCCAGGACCCCTTTTCAATCTTAAAATTCTGTCCAGGAACCCCGTCAAACGTATCAGGTGTGACATCACTATGATGTCAGAACTCCTCCATGTCTACTCAGAAGTAAGTCTCATCATGGGACTTACTTCCAGGAAAGCCCAGTGCCTGTTTCCAAGATGGCGGATTCAATACCCTCGCAACCACCCTGACCCAAGTACTACTCAGGTACTCTGACTTCTTACTTTAAGTAAAAAAAAAACAAACAAACAGGCATCCATCAGTCTTGAGAGACTTCATGCATGCGAAGCACGAAGGCCTAGGTTAGATTGTTATGGAGGATAGGCTGTTACCCAAGCAGCAAATCCCCCCTCTCCACACCATGAAATAGTCCAATGGAAAGGCAGAGCCAATACTATTGGTTCCAGCTGTGTCCCAGAGCTGGGCTAAGGACAGGAGCTCACCCGGTCTTGTGGGGACCGACCTGGGTCTCGAACCCTGGCCTGCTGGTTAACAGGCACAGTGTCTTAACCACAGTCCCACTGACGTATAGGATGGGCATTACACCAGAATCTTCCAACAGCTGAAGTTTCATTATAATGCAAGCCTTGTTTTGCTATTCTTGACCTCACCTTCCTTCTCACACTTTGAGTAAGTCAGAAAACCTTATGGTTCGGTGGCGTGCGCACTCCATGTGCTTGCGAAGTTAATTATTCACTGTGCCCAAACACCTTTTGACTCCATTGATTTTTGTATCTCATTCTTGATCGTGTCTGGCAAATTCATTCCTCTTTATGGGCATTAAGTACTCTGAATAATTAATATGGTAATTTATGCCATCTGGACAAGCTACAGGGAAAATATACCCTTTAGGGCACTCTCCCTGGGTTTGTTTAATGTCAAAGTGGTACTTTGATATCTGTCGAAAAAGCCAAGGCTTCTCTTGAACTTCTGCCAGGTCTACAGAGAGGAGAAGAACTACTTATAATGAGAATTCCAAGCTGGATGTGGAATAGAGCATGCGCATGCTGAACGTCACGCTATTGTATGAGGTGCTGAAGGTGCTCTATTCCCCTCGGACTGCTCTTTGAAGAAGGCACATTCACTTACTCATGAGTTAACTCATGTAATGTGTTGTTCTGTTTGGGTTCTTATAAGGATCAATTTATTTTCCTCATCAGTTACCAACTTGTTAGTATTATTGTTGTGACAAGGGCAGTGAATTGTTCATGACCCTTTGAAAAACTGGGTTGAAACCCAGATAGGTCATGATCCATAGTTCTAATTAGTTCAAGGCAGAGGTGAGGTGCAACAGCATATCCCATGAATTTAGTGTTACCTAAATAGTGGCTGTGGGTGGCGCAAGCGGCTAAGACGCTGTGCCTGTTAACCAGCAGGCCAGGGTTCAAGACCCGGGTCGGCCCCACAAGACAGGGTGAGCTCCTGTCCTTAGCCTAGCGCAGCTGGATCCAATCGTATTGGCTCTGCCTTTCCATTGGACTAATTCAGTGGCGTGGAGAGGGGGGATTTGTTACTTGGGTAACAGCATATCCTCCATAACAATCCAACCCAGGCTTTTGTGCTTCACATGCAGCGTAAGCAGCACCGAGCACGATACCATAGTCTTCCAAGACTGACGAAGGCCTGCTAAGGTTGCCATAAATCTCTTCCACAAAACTGGGACAAAAACTTTTGTCCCATTTGCCAGTATGTGGACACAATCCCCCCCCCCCAAAAAAATTGGACTGTCCCTTTTTTGGGACATATGGCAAGTTGAGTTGTACCATATTAGTCCATGTCTACCTATAAAAATTAATTGTATGCAAACATTGCCATCCTTCAGTCTCGAAAGACTATGGTATCATGCTCTGATTAGAGGTCCTAAGACAGCATCCGGTGTGGCTAAAAAGGCCAATTTGAGAGTGACAGTCCCTTCTACATTGAGGACAGATAAAGTCTGACTCCAGTCCAGCCCCCAGATTTCGCTGGATCCAGGTCTGTCTCTTTGCTTCAGCCTGCCAAACAAGTGTCTCTTCCAGTTGGAGAAGGCCATGCTGGGTCTTTTGCCTCCACGCTGAACGATCGGAGGTGAAGGTTTCCCAGCTGTTGATGTCCATTCCCAAGGCCTTTAGATCCCTCCTGCAGATGTCCTTGTATCACAGCTGTGGTCTCCCTCTAGGGCGCTCTCCAGTGATGGGCTTCAAAAAATTTAAGAACCGGTTCTCTGCCCATCTGGCAGCCACTTTTAAATGGCTATTTTTAAACTTTATATGTCCTATCTCTTGTTAAGAACCGTTCTATAGAGTAGGTGCGAACCTGCTAGAGCCCACCACTGGCGCTCTCCCTGCACTAATTCTCCATATAAGAGATCTTTTGGAATCCGACCATCAGCCATTCTCATGACATGCCCAAGCCAGCGTAGACGTCGCTGTTTCAGAAGTGTGAACATGCTAGAGATTCCAGCACGTTCCAAGACTGCGTCATTTGAAGCCAGGTGATGCTAAGAATACGTCGGAGACAGCGCATATGGAAGGTGTTCAGCTTCCTCTCCTGCCATGCATAAAGGGTCCAAGACTCACTGCAGTACAAGAGTGTGCTCAGGACGCAAGCTCTATAGACCTGGATCTTTGTATGTTCCGTCAGCTTCTTATTAAGCCATACTCTCTTTGTAAGCCTGGAGAACGCTGTAGCCGCTTTACCAATACATTTATTCAGCTCAGTATCTAAGGAGAGAGTGTCGGAGATAGTTGAGCCGAGGTACACAAAGTCATGGACAACCTCCAGTTCATGTTCAGAGATTGTGATACAGGGAGGTGGATCCACACCCTGAACCATGACTTGTGTCTTCTTCAAGCTGATTGTTAGTCCAGAGTCTTGCAGGCTTTGCTAAAACGGTCCATAAGCTGTTGAAGGTCTTCGGCAGAGTGAGCAGTAACAGCAGCGTCATCGGCGAAGAGGAATTCACGCAAGCATTTCAGCTGGACTGTGGACTTTGCTCTTAGTCTGGAGGGATTGAAGAGTTTTCCATCTGATCTGGTCCGGAGATAAACAGTTTTAATATATGGAATATTGAAATCAAATGTTTCTTCAGCAAAAGCTTGAGTTATCCATCCTGTATCTATCTGTTCATTCAGCTTTTGCACAGGTACTGAAAATGGGCGCCAGCAAATTGGACTCCCAAATTTCATCAGGAATTGGTTTCCCTTAGTCTGAAGAGAAGCCAGATTGTCCCGCATTTCTTGCACTGTCAAAAAAACTTTTTTAATTTCTTTCAATTGCTGGTCAAGATGAGTAGAAACCCATGAAAAATTGGGATGACACTTGTTCTTGATTCGTTTTAATGAGATCCGTTAATTGACCTAATTTATTACCTTCTGCTTCTGAGGTTGCTGTTCCAGCGTTCCCTTTAACCGTGGGAGAGTATAAGGTTAGAGACATGGAGGAAGAGTCAACATTCACTCTGGCTGCAATCCTAAAGACACTTTCCTGGGAGTAAGACCCATTGAACACAATGGAGCTTACGTTTGAATAGACATGGTTAGGATTGTGCTATCAATCTCTTTTCTGAGACATTCTTCACATTAACCACAGCTCAAAAGTTAAAGCATGGAAGTGCTCAAAAGATAAAGCACGGAAGTAGGGGAATAGGGCAAAATCCAGAGTAACAACAGAGAGTCCTTGCTCCAGTGTAAGAACAACTTACTCTGGATTCCAGTATGAATTTCCCATAGTTTTTCACTAGGAGGTGCAGTAACTATGGTGCATTTAAAGTCTTTTACGTGCTCCCGTAGTTACTCTGGATTTGGGGGTATGCCAAAAAAAAATTAGAAAGCAAATAATGCAACACTTAGTTCAAAAGTAGTCCTCATTAGAACATAAGAAAGTAGGTCCACTGGCAAACACACCCAATTAGGTCGCTATCATAACCAGAAGCATCATCAGGAATTGGTTCAAAGCATAAAGTTTACAGCTCGCATCGAACCCCTTGGATGCATCTATAAGAGTGCAAACTTTCACTGTGAATTGTTTTTTATGAGTTTCTTCCAAAGGAAAGAGGAAGCATCAACCAAAACTAAACCTTCTGGAGATCTTGTAGGTGATCACCCCTGCTTCAAAAAGCTCTATCAATGATATATAGCGTCCCATGATCGTTGGATAATGTTGGTTGAGACAGAATTATTTTAAGGGCAAACATTCTAATGCAGAAGCTTTTTTTCTTTTCCAGCAACTTTTTTTTCCAAGCTCAAAATTAGTATATTCAGAGTACTCACCTTGAGCAGTCATTTGCCTCTACCAAACTTCTCAGTTTTTCTATAAAAGCTGTAGCTTCCCATGGGCAATTTTGTGATCTAACATTCATTTCCCACCAGTCTTGCTGTTCTCAAAGATCTCTGTGTCTCCAGTTATCAAAAGACTTACCCTACAATCCAGAGTAACTACGGGAGCACGTAAGAGACTTTACGTGTAAAGCAACGTATGTAACAGTATAGTTACTGCACCACCTAGTGAAAACCTATGGGAAACTCATATTGCAATCCAGAACAAATTGTTTTTACACCGGAGCAAGGACTCCCCGTAGTTACTCTGGATTGCGCCCTATCTGCCCATTCAGTTGACAGCAGCGATTTCCACATCTGGTACTAATTAACTACCAGCATCTAGAGAGGTGACTGCAAGTTGCCCATTGGATGAAAAAAGGCATGTTGTAATGGAGTCCAAGAATTCTGGAAAGATTATAGCTTCACATCCTCTGCCTATCAAGTGGAGGATTTCAATGAGGATTTCTTGAGACAGCCTTGACGGGAGTCTGCCATTCAAATTCAAAAATGTTGGAGTCAGTGGCATAGCTAAAGGGGGTGCAAAGCACCAAGTTTTGCAGGGAGCCTCACTGCAGTATGCAAATGGCTCCTTCCCCTCTGGTTTGCAGCCACTCCGGGGAGGAGGAGGTACTATGGAGTACATGGGGTCAGAATGGCTCCAAAGAGAAAATAAAACAGGCAACGTCAGGAAACATTGCTACCTTGAAAAGGGCCGCCGATGACACAGGCAGCCTTCTATCAGAGCACTCCAGCACCATAATTCAAATATAAAACTTTCTTTCTCAAAGACGATCCGTTTACATTTCCGGATCCATTTACTCTCCATTTTGGAGACCACGTTCCACCCTGCGTTGCGTCTATCCAGCTGTTAGTCCACAATGCAAAGCACTTAATATCTAGTGCAGTCTTAAATAATTCATTAGCGCTCAATATGGCTAATACCTCTGCGGAGAATGCCGATAAACGAGGTTAAATGGGAGCCCTGCTGGTTTTTCATGCCGTTGTTGGTTTAAGTGATGATAAATATATGCTCTCCCAGACAGGGATAGAGCGGTAGGGAATGAATTCATTTTCATCAAAGAAATAATAAATGGGAAGCATTTGCTTTCTGTAAAGCATTCTGGCAGACTCTTATTTACTAGACATGTTCAAGTGGGATGGATGGTTGAAGCAGTAGCATAGCTAGAGTGGGTGCAAAGCCCTTTCAGAGTTCAGTATTACTCAGTCAGTGGTACAGATACCACCAGTGAGATTTAACATGGTGTCTGGTGGTACTTGGAGGACCTGCACACAAGACAACATAAAGGTGATATGAATGCACCAATCTGATTTGTCCATTAATTGTGGAAATAACCTGTGCATGAATTCACAAGCGCACAAGAGCACAAGATCCAAAGCTATATACTTGTGCATGTGCTCTTGTGAATTCATGCACAGGTTCTTTGGATCTCTGCTGAAATATTCCAACTACAGTTTGCAAATGGAAACTCAGTAGAGACTATTAATCAACATGTGCCAATATCTTTTGTGACACTTACGAAAGATGTTTTTTTCCCCAGAATATTTCCCAAAAGATACCATTTTCCCAATGAAATTTTAAAAGCATCCATTTACATTTCTTATAAAGATAATAATTTCCCACATGTACACCAAAAATGTGGCATTTCAATGAGTAGTGAGCCCACATTTAGGCAACTTTATTGAGCTGGATGAGCATTCTGGGTCTCCATACAAGTTATCATTCAAAAAGATGAGATAGTTCCATTTAAAGCAAATTTGAATGGAATGCTCATCTCCCTTGTACTGTTGTTGTTGTGATGACCTCGGGTTTTAAACAATATTATCTCACTGATCCCCTGGGCTGGGGTTTAGACAGGATATTTGGGTGCTATTTGGGGAGAAAGGAGGAGCAGAAATAAAATAAATAAATAAATAATCTATATACGTATATATATAAAAGAGAAAAGTCACTGACTGACTCACTGACTGACTCACTGAATGACTGACTCATCAATGCCCTGCCAAAACTGCTGGGCCTAGAAGCATGGAATTCTGGGAGGGTGTTCTCCTGAACACCCACCAAGAACCCATATGGAGAAATTTAACCCTTCAGGGGCTGAAAAGGGGGCAACGTGTTTCTGCCCTATACTTAATATGGGAGACTGAACAACATCCAGCCAATTTGGTGCTCAGTGCCTGGTGCACTGGGGGATGTTGTTAGGAGGAAGAGGTTGCACTGTGGAGGATGCTGCGCATGGGGGGTTGGTGCGCATGGGGGGAGTTGCACATGGGGGGAAGTTGGGCATGAGGGAAGTTGAGCATGGGGGAGGTTGCGCATGGGGGAAGTTGGGCATGGGGGTTGATGTGCAGGGGGAAGTTGTGCATGGGGGAAAGTTGCGCATGGAGGGTTGATGCGCATGGTGGGTTGATGCGCATGGGGAAGTTGTGCACAGGGGTGGAGGTGCATGGGGAAGTTGCACATGGGGGATTGATGCACACGGGGGATATTGCACATGGGGGGTTGATGTGCATGGGGGTTGATGCGCATGGGGGTTGATGTGCATGGGGGGTTGATGCGCATGGGGGTTGATGTGCATGGGGGGTTGATGCACATGGGGGGTTGATGTGCATGGGGGAAGTTGCACATGTGGGGAAGTTGTGCATGGGCAAAAGTTGCGCATGGGGGTTGATGCACATGGGGGGTTGATGCATATGGGGGGTGGCATACGGGAGAACTTTAGTCCTGCAACGCGGGTACGCTTTTCGCTAGTAAATAAATTTGTTTCTCTATAGAAATGTAGTATATTGCATTTGTCACCAACATGCTCAAGAATACACATACATGTTCATACACAGTGGCGTAACGAGGATATCATGTGGGGTGCAAAATGCATGGGCACCCTGCAGGCACCCCACATGGCTGTCACAGGCGCCCCCAGAAAACCAGGCATTCTGGCAGCCATTTAAAAAGTTGCATGCGCTGTGCCCACTGCTGTAGGATTTCCCAGAGCAGGAGAGGAGTGAGGCAGGCCCAGGAGGAAGCTTATATATGTAAGAACAAAGTCTGTCTGGTCCTTTGCAGAGTCTTTCCTGCTACAAGCAGTGGGTTGGACTAGATGACCTCCTAGGATCCCTTCTAACTGTTTTTGATAGGGGCAAAATTTCAGTCCTTGCTACGGGTGGCATTTTGCCTAGTATGCCTCTGTTCATAAATGTGCATTTCAAAGGTTTGGGGTTGTTCATTTGTAGCATGTCCACTGGACACTGGAATTTGCAGAGTATGAGAGAAAAAATCAGTTCACACACAATAATATTTATTGGGGGAATAAATATCCAATGAGTGGCTTGCAGCTTAAAGTTTATGTGCTTGTCAATCTGCTGATCTTCAGATTGACAGGCACTGCAACTTTAACCACTGAGCAGCTTATTGGATATTTATTCCTCCAATGAATGCCTAATATAGTAGGGAAGGAGAAAAGAACAGGAGTGTGGCTAAAAGGGGGTGCAAAACACTATGTTCTGCAGGCACCTAGACATGCAGTCCTTTCCCCTCAATTTGGTGTCATTCTGGGCTCTGGAATGCATCCCTTTTTCTCCCACTGCTTGGAATGTCTCCAAAGGTGGCCACTTGAATGCTGCATTCAGATGCCTGAAAAATGTAGTACTTTGCACCCCCTTTAGCTACACCACTGGAATTAGGGCAGGGAAGGATGTTTGGGGGCATCCAGATGATAGAATAGCCTTACCACTAGAGTCAGTTGTGGTGCATCAAAATGATCTAACTCAGATGTTCTCAACCCCCAGTCCGTGGCACCTTAGTGGCTGGACTGCACTGGGACCAGAGGCCAGGACCAGAGGACAGACCCCCTCTTCCCCCAACCAAGTGAGTCCTGCTGGCCCTGGAGCAAACTAAGCATGCAGAGCCCAGTGACTAGGCTACACATGCCCAGTTCACTCTTGGTCTGGAGCAAGCTAGGCATCTGCAGACCAGCCACTCCATGGGGAAAAAATTTTGGGTCATGGTCCAAGAAATGTTGAGGATCACTGATCTAAACAGACATATGACTCATGGTATGGAGGACTCACTAGATCTAATTGGAAGTCAGTCCGGTTGACTTCAGGTGAACCTGCTTTCAAGTAAATGTGCACAGATCGCAGACCTAATTACCTCTGGCTTGCAGTGTCTCCATGCAAAGCTATGCGCTGAGGCTGCTGCAGCACCAGCACATGTGATGATTCTCTGAGTGTGATAAACCTGCTCTGAAACCGGGTTTTTCTCTCCTCTCTTTTCGGCTTCGCTCAGCCGTGACTGCAGGAGCCGTTTGGTACTGCGGGCAAGTAATCTCTTTATGGGATGTTTTATCATGGATCTTCACAAGACAACTATTAATCTTAAATCATACTTTTATCAAGTGTTTATTTTCTCCTTCCCTTCAGGCACTTTGCTGGATATCAATATCGCGCCTGTCACTAGGAGTTATGAACTGCAGCTCCTGCGCCGCCAGGACGCGCCGAAGCAAGAAAGGAGCTCAGAGATGGAATTTGGAGAAATCAATGTTATTTTTACAGATCTGCTGCCTCGGACAAGCTGCTCTCTCAGCAGGCCTGGCCATCCAGGACAAGAAGGTGTCTCATTAAGCTGCCTGCTGTCTACTCCCGGGTCCAACCTTTGCGAAATGTGTCACACTTTGTTGACACAACGAGAAGCAGATTCAGTACCGACTTTTCAAAAAGTAGTGTTTAAATGAATTTCAGGGTTTTTCCAATGAGAACTGCATAAACTTCCAAGAAGACAAGGGATGGTTCTTACGCGTGCGGGCAGTAACCTAATTACCTTTTAGGGCAGGGAAGGATGTTTGGGGGCATCCAGAGGATAAGAAATTGTGTCCAGGTCTAGCACGAGAGGAAAGCAGGACTAGTGTTGGAGGCCACCAATGGTTTCAATGTCAAGTGGGAGAGGCTGCTTACGAAGCGTGTTGTGGAGAATCCACACATCTGGAACCCCCACTACAGCTGTGCTACTGCATGGGGTTTTCTCATATCCCTGGCAAAGGAAGAGCTTTGTGGAATATTGATTGATTGATTGATTGATTGGTTGGTTTGGTTTATATCCCACCTGTCTTCCTTTTAAAAAAGGAAACCCAAGGCCCTTGCAGGCTGTAGTGAAGATCCCTGCAACACTTAATGCTTTGCACCCCATCTAGCTATGCCACATGTCTACCAACATGGCACAGTACAGTTTTTAATTTTAATTTTAATTTTAATTTTTATTTAAAAATTTTAATTGCTATTGCAATTTCCTTCTGTTCCCTGCAAAACGTGGTGCTTTGCACCCCCTTTAACTATATCGCTGCTGACACTATTAAAAAGCTTTTTTAAACCACTAGTCTCGGTTGTTTTAAGATGAGAAGGAAGAATTTGTCCTATGTTACTACTGCTGCAATCCTAACACTTTCCTGGGAGTATGACCCATTGAACATAATAGGGCTTACTTTTGGTTAGAATGGTGCTCGTAGTCCAAGCATCGAGGTGTACACAGGGTAGAGCTGAAAGTTAGCTTGGTGAATCTGTTGGACATGGCCTTCTCAGTGGATTAAAGCAACCTCACCTGTTCAGGAGTAGTTCGGTGACTTTTATTTAACACATCGCAAAGTCTCTCTCCATACCCTCCATTGCCCTCAAAGCCATTGCAAGAAAACTGCTCTGAAAGAACAATCGAGGGTACGGGGCAAGAAAAATGGTACAGAAATATTTATTTAAGGATCAATGCATGACACCGTGAAGATGGATGTGATCCGAAATGCCATCAATTATTTTTCCATTATTGGGCCACCTTCTCTGTGATCCTTGACGAAACTGAACCAGAACTTCATGCATTAAACAAAGAAGGTCTCCATAAATTCCTTGGCACCACTTTTGGGTCAGGGGAGTGACAAGTGATAGAAATCAATATTTGTCTGCTTCAGAAATATGATGGCTGCTACAATAAGTTGCATGTGCATCTCCCTACCATGCCTCACTGAACACTTGGCCACTTTCTTCCAAATATGCATACAGGGGATCACTCTGTAAATCCTCTTGCAGCTTTACCTCCTGACTTGGAAATTGGAAGGAAGAAATTGGAAAGCAGCAATATCAATTAAAAGTTTTGAATTAATCTGTACTGTAACAAAATCACTGGTGCGGGTCCAAAGAGACCTAATGTGCAGTGAAATGTAAGGCCATTTGAATCCCTTCCCCATCCAGATCTTCCTGTTCTGGGCCCTATTTGCAGGATCCTATATGTGCCTTTTTTGAATTGCTGCACCATGGCAGGCAATGAGTTGTGGAGGATAGGATTGGACTCTGACACAATTCTTCAACCTATGGTCCACTCCATAGCTATGAAAGCCTCTGTCAAAATCAACGTAAGTCTTTACGATGCCATGGTATGTTTTGCTATTTTTTCTGCCACAGACATACATGGCTGGCACACTGGACGCTGTTGATATAGCCGATTACAGAAGGGAATGTGGGCAAAGAGTTTGTAGCACATGGATCATGGTAAAGGCCATATATTCTAAATAAAGAAGTGCGACTTCAAAAGGACACTGGTTACTAAATATATCTGGCAACATTGAGCCAGGAATGCTTAACTCATGTACCCAACTGTTTATAGGACTGGAAAAGGCAGCCTGAGCAAAGACGTCAGGGAGGTAACCGCCAGTAAGAAGATCATGGAGTGATTGTGATTTCAGTTCTACTTTAATCTGTTGTGAAGCAAATGGAGAAATATACAGTGCCACGTGGACAGGAGTCCTTAGATCAGTGATTCCCAAAGTGGAGGTCTTGACCATTGAAGGTTGTTCACAATTAGCATGGTAATGCCATCTTGGAATCTGCCACTCGGTGCCACCATCTTGAAATGAGATACTCAGGCCGCACTCCGTATTTTCTTGGGAATATCACTGAGTATAATGGAATTTACTTGCGAGTAGACATGGAGGAGCTGTGGCATCACAGTGATATCACTTCCTATTTGATGTAACTTCTGGCCATGACCCAGGGTGACCATATGCCCTCTTTATCCAGGACTTGTCCACTTTTTTAGCCTTGTGACCTGAGAAAAATCTTCATTGTTCTCCTTTTCCTTGAGAGCAGGCAGCATGCAGCCTTCTTGTAATTAATCAATTAAATGTAAAAAATTATAGATTTAAATTTAATAGTAACATAGGGTGCAATTCTAACCTAGGCTGGCCTAATTCTTTGGTCATTCCGTTCCCATCATGATGTAGGGATGCATGCACTGTGCACTGTCCTGACCCTCCTCCAGGAGTGGCACAGAAGTAATCAAATCCTGGTCAGCACCGGACTTATACCGGGGCCTAGGTCAGCCTAACATGGTTTGGATTGTTTATGAATGAACCAAATGAAAACAATACATGTGAGTGTTTTTGGCTTTTTGTCCAACATTTTTATTGTGTGTCCTACATTTTTGGGGACCATATCATCTTATGATATATGGTCACCCTACCATGATATTAATTCCAGGTTGGAATTAATAACCCCATCACTTCTGGGGGTCCCATACAGATCGTCATTCTCGGAAGGGGGTCCCAGAGCGAAATGTTCACGAATCACTGCCTTAGATGTTGGCAGAGGCATAGCTAGAGGGGGTGCAGAGCACTAAGTTTTGCAGGGAGCCTTACCACAACGCGCAGACAGCCCTTTCTCATCCAATTCAGAGTTATTCCAGGTGATGGCGCAGAACAGCTCAGTACTGCAAGGAGCCCTTGGAAATCCAAACTATAGCTACCCAGTCCTGCTTTTTGGAGCAGGCCTGGAGCAACATCATAATCAAATCCAAACTTTGCTCCTCTCAATAAAAAGAGGATTAAGAACTCAACCCACTATGCTGTGAACGACACTTTTGGATACATTTTCTCCAGCAGTTGCAGATTATGCACCCCAGCATCCTAGATATTTGAGCATAGTGTGCATTGCGTGTGAATATATTCTGTCGCCTGCCTCTCTGTCATTTGGTCTCTGACACGCTGTTGTCAGGCTCAGCGCTGTTTATTTGAGCCTTGTTAGAGTGTTTTGTCTCCTGATGTTTTAAAGCGGGTCTCCGCTGAGCAGAGATAAGTGAATAGCCCGGCAAGCAGCAGCAATACTCTCTGCTGGTATCGATCCAGAGGCTGGTCTAGTAGCATTGCTAACGCTCGTTTGTTTTCCAGCCAGACTGAAGAAGCGGAGATCCTTCCACTCCTTGCTAAAGTGACGACTGATATGGTGAGTCACACCAGAAGTTTTTCCCTTTGGCAATGCTCAATTAAGGGCTCGCTTCCTGTGTTTCCTCCGGCACCTTGTGTGCATTCATGAGTTGTGATTACAAACCAGGGACCTGAAGTCAAAGATGGGTAAGTTCAAATCAATATGTGGGAGTCTTTGGCTGTCGCTTCAGTTCATTGGAAACCCCTTGAGTTTCCTCCACTGCCAGCAAACTAGAGTCCCAAGTCAGGTTTTTCCAACATGACATTGTGTTGGCTTCTTAAATCCTCCGTTTCCAATTTTCTCTGTATTTCTTTAGAAACTTCTTTAGATGGTAAAGAAACTGATGAACACAATAGCACAAGGAAAGGCCTGGTGGATCAGGCCAACAGTACATCTAGCCCAGAAACTTGCTGCTGACGTTGGTCTGCCACCTGCCTCTAAGAAGCCACAAATAGGAAATTAAGAGCACGGTCCTAACTATGTCTACTCAGATGTAAGCCCTATTGAGTTCAGTGGGTTTTACTCCCAGGAAAATGTCATTAGGATTTCAGACAAAGTCATCCCTTCTTTCTTCCATCATTCTCTGCAACTTGCATATGGACTCAGGGTGACCAGATTATTCCTGAACCCCAGGGCCAAAATTCCTGAACCTCAGGGCAAAATTCATAATCCCAGGCTAAAATTCCTACCCGCTTAAAAAAATTGCCAAAAAGTATATATTTTTTGTTTTTTGTTTTTGGTTTTTTAATGATAACTTGTGATAGGAAGGTGAGATCTCCAAACTGATTTTTGAATTGGATTCTGCTCTTCAATACAAATCCAACGACATATGGCATGATGGGGTACTGAGCGCTATTGCAAAGTTTCAAAATGAAGCCAAAATGTAGGACAATGAAGCCAAAAAGTAGGACACCCAGACAGGAGGCTAAAAAATCTGGACAAATCTGGGTTTTTCTGGTCAAATGGTCACCCTGCATATGGACGCATGGAGTTGCTGAACCTGATGGTACCAGTAGTAGCACATAACATAGAGATGATAACATAGAGATGTTGATACACCTCTGGTCCTCTGATAATTTTTTGAATCCCCCTTGAAAACTATCCAAACAAATGTTCATCATTTCAGAGGAAGGACTTCCAAGATTCCTACCCAGTTTGGCAGTGGCAAAATTCTGATTTTGCTATGTTCAGCCTTGGAACATAGGTTGATTTATGTAAATAGATCATCAAGATTAGAGTACAGATTACAGAACCAATAAAGCAGAACTAGAACCAATGGGTACAAACTGCAAGAGAGGAGATTCCGGTTGGATATCCGGAAAAAATTCCTGACGGTTCGGGCGGTTCGGCAGTGGAACAGATTGCCAAGGGAGGTGGTGGACTCTCCCTCACTGGGGTCTTCAAGCAGAGGCCCAACGAGCACCTGTCGGGGAAGCTTTAGGGGGATTTCCTGCTGCAGGCAGGGGGTTGGACTAGATGACCTACTAGGTCCCTTCCAACTCTATGATTCTATGATTCTAAACCAGCACGAGTAAAACAAATAGCACTCAAACACAATAGTAAAATACATGTAGCAACAATAAACATTGCTGATGAAAATGTTGTTAAACAAGATAATGTCATCCATATCTCTTGGAGGCCACCAGCAGAGAGGCCCTGTCTCTGGTTATCACCCACCAACAGTACCATCTGCAGAAGATCCTTGTAATATGATTGGAATAATAGGCAGACATGTTTGCTGGTGGCAAGTTAAGAATAACAGCAGACATTTTTCTGATTCATGTCTGTCTTCAGTTCCATTGCTAAACATGTCAGAGGGTTTCAACTGAGCACTTATAAAGGTAATTTATTATATTATATAAATATTAATTACCAGCTTAAAAGCCGCACTCCATTTTAAGACAGCTCCTGTGGGGGGTGATTTGGGCCTTTGGACCAAAGCTAAAGGGAAGTTTGGTCCAGCTTAGAAAACAACAATTTTGAAGAAATAACTTTAAATTCCTCAATTCAGTCCATGGAATTTCAAAACCTGACTGTAGGTTTTGTTGGTTATTTTCAGATTTGAATTTTTTGTTTATTTATTAGATTTATATCCTGCCTTTCTTCCCTAACGAAAGGGAGCTCTTTTTAACAGTTCCTCCTCAGCCAGACACAAATCCCAATGCTGGATGTTATAATATGTCTTTGTAGAGTAACTTTAAACTCATTATAAATTAAAAACTTTTAAAATCAAATTTTTTTAACTGTATAGTTGTGTTGTGTGTTTGCGGAGTGTGGGGCTGCGTGTGTGGAGTTGTGTTGTGTCTGTGCTTGGAGTGCGGGGTTTGTGTGTATGGGTGAAATCCAGAGTAACTACAGGGAGTCCTTGCTCCAGAGTAAGAACAAGTTCCTCTGGATTGCAATATGAATTTCCCATAGGTTTTCACTAGGAGGTGCAGTAAATACGGGTACACGTAATGTCTCTTAAGTGTTCCCGTAGTTACTCTGGATTGTGCCCTGTGTGTGGAGTGTGGGTTTGGGTTGTGTATGGGGGTCGATCTCAGAATCATCCCAATTCCAAAAAGGTATAATATGGGCACAATCCAGAGTAACTACGGGGAGTCCTTGCTCCGGTGTAAGAACAATTTACTCTGGATTGCAATATGAATTTCTCATAGGTTTTCACTGTGTGGTGCTATAACTACGGGTGCACGTAATGTCTCTTACGTGCTCCCGTAGTTACTCTGAATTGTAGGGTATGTCTATGTAGAGCAGGCGTGGGCAGAGCTAGAGGGTTATCTGACGGACGGACGGACAGACGGACGGATGGAAAAAATTAGCCTTTTATTTATACAGATACCTTATTTTAAATGAAAGAAAGTGAGAAATCTCCAATCTCTCCAATGATTACTATTTGGAAAGGTTAAGCTGTACTTTGTTCTGTCCTGAATGGCGAAATTCCACCCCCCCCCCCCCCAAAAAAAAAAAAAATAGCTTTCTGGAAAGGAAAAGTTTCCTTGACTCCATTAAGTCTTGTCTGGACATGTTTTCTGTGATCCACACGTCAAGAGTGGCAGAATATTTTAGGAAGACAAGGGGTCTGAAGAAACCAATCAATTTTTCAACGCTTCTTCCTTGTCTTATTTTGGGACTGACTGTGTTGTTATTGAGCAAACCAAAGAATCAGCGGGATTGTGCAGGAGTGCAAAACCCCAGGCGCTCCAGAGCAACATGACTCCTTTACAAGCTTCTGATTTTAGCTGATGCTTTTCACATGAAACAAGGGAATTTGGAAAGGCCCAGCAAGGTTTCATGGACAACACTGCAAGAATTGGTGGTGTCACCTGGAGGGGTGGGGCGTACAAGCTATACTGGGTCACGTCCCCCAGGGGAGATCGACATCACAAGTGGCCACATCTGGAAACTTTTTGGAAAGGTTGTCACTAGCTGAATTAACCCATCATTGGAGGATTAAAATTTCAAGAAGGTTTGTGGGCCCCAGAACAGCTGAACATGGTGAGCAACCAGGCAGTGGCACCGGCACCAACAGTCACTGGGCACTGACAAACACCGGACACAGGAGCAGTGATGGGCTTCAAAGAAATTAAGAACCGGTTCTCTGCCCATGTGGCAGCCACTTTTAAATGGCTATTTTTAAACTTTATATGTCCTATCTCTCGTTAACAACCGGTTCTATAGAGTAGGTGCGAACCTGCTGGAGCCCACCACTGCACAGGAGGATACCAGGGGGCAGTGGCAGGTAGCAGCAGGCACTGGGAATCCCTTCTGGGCACCCCTATTAGGTATCAAGAACCATCAAGCACTGGGTACCACAAAGCACCATCATGTAGTGTCCTCTAGCAGGCACAAGCAGGCACCACTGTCCAGTGGGCAGCAGGCACCACCATGCAGAGGACATGCAGTGAGCATGAGTGGGCAGTGGACCCCACTTGGCCCTACCAGGCAGCAGGCACCAGCAGGCACTAGCAAGCTCTGGGCATCCTTCACAGGCACCAGTGGGCAGTGGACACTGGGCATTCCTACTGAGCACTGGGCATCTCTCCCATTCCCACTGAGCACTGGGCATTCCTACTGAGCACTGGGCATGCACCAGGCACTGAGCACCACTGGACACCAGGCACTAGTTGGCAACACTGGGAAACAGGCACCACCAGACAATAAAATGGTTCTTAGTGGATCCTTATATCACAGAAGGAACATGATCCCCAAATTTCATGGTTCTAGGTCTAGGGGTTGAGACTGAGTGTTGATTAGTCAGTCTTCCATGTTAAGCATATGGACAAAAACACGTTGCACCCCATTTCACACCCCCCCCCCCAGCAGTTAAACTTCTACAAAAATAAGTTATTAGTGGGTGCCAACATCGTGGAAGTAGTACCCTCCTCAAATTTCACACTTCTAGATCCGTGGGTTTGGGCTGGGTGTTGATGAGTCAGCGATTCTTCCATATTAAGTATGGGACAAAAACACTTTTGTGTACCCCCTTTTCACTCCCTTCTGGTTTGAATTTCTAAAAATCTGTTCTTAGTGGGGGCCTACATCATGGAAATGCTAAGTTTCTTCAGGAGCGTGACCCACGGAGTGAAGCAAGCTCCAGAATAATTCTGGCTCCCTTGAATCTCTTTCCTTGCTGGTGCATACATTGACCAGGCTCTTGAAGGTGTGTCCAGGCTCCAGTTGGAAGTGGGTCCCAGCTCTGGTCACACTGAAGATCCAATGATTTTCCTTCCTTTGAAGAAATTTAATTAAGTGAACACCTGGAGCTCACTTTTGCACATCTCTCTCTTTTCTCTCTCTCTCATGCACAGAAAACCAAATTAATATCTAGGAACGCAGCAAGAAACCTCCCCTCTCTCCATTTACTAGTTTCTCATTGCCGACGGCAAACAAGAAGGGGTAAAAAAAATGAAACTATTACACAATTGATTGCAGTCCCTCACTACACGTTTGGTGATTAAAAAAATATCAGCCATCTCATCTAAGCATTAAGTCCTGATTGATCATACTCAGAGGCCCCAAACTAATAAGTGGATAATTTATGTAAAAGTGGAGAAACACAGAGCACTTAGGGAGCCGAAGCAACGGTTGTGTAACTTTTCTGAATGCAGTGGGTGTTTTTCACCATTGGTACAAGTAAAAAAATCTGAAAAGTAATCAGCCGATCAGCCTATTAAACTGGAATATAGGGATCCCCGCTTTCTTCCTCTTCGTTTTCTGACAATTCACTTTTTCAACACCTTTTAATTATACCCAGAACTCATTCATTCAATTCAATGTTCTGCTCTTTCAACCTCTCCCTGCTCTTCTAAAGGCCAAAATTGCCCTCCCCAGTGTTGTAGCTCCTGGTCTAATCCCATTCCTCAAAGGAGAATCCATTTGCAGAAATCTTTGTGTAGCAGCAGGAATTTGCAAGATAAAGAGGAAAATCCACAGCAGTTACGGGTCCACAAGGTTACGTCGCCTTCTAGTGTTATCTTATGGAAAGCCACCTTAATTGCTCCGGAGCAAAGGGCTCTAGGATATGGGCTTTAGGATAAGGGCCAAAAGGGGTATTTGCACTTTGATAGTTAAAAAAGCATTGGAAGAAACTTTTATAAACTAAAAAAAATTAGGTTCCACTTTTCAGCAGTTTTCATGTTTGGACGGTGCTCTGGTCCAAACCCATCCAATAAGTGGGGGATCCTTATACTTTCATTTGAAACCAAAACAAACCCATCGGATCAGGTTGACCATATGTTGTCTTTTTCCAAGACATGTCCTCTTTTTTAGTAAATGCTCCAAAGGGAAAAGGAGGGACCGCATACTCAGTGTGTTCAGATTCCTGTAAAACTTACTGCTTTGCACCCCTTCTAGCTGTGCCACTGGACTTCACACCATCAAACCTTTACGGCTTTCACAAAATGCATCATGTCACTCAGTGTTGGCTTGGCCACATCCGCAAGCAGTAAAGAACCATATGCGCATGTCAGTGTCTGAAGGGCACCCACTGACGGTAATAAGTCAGCATAAGGTATGGGAGGAGACAGCCTCGTCACCTAACTGGTATAGTTGGTGTGGGTCGCACCAGGTGATGCGCTGCTGGGGGTGATGCGCCGGAAGAGTTTGACACTCCTCTGGCTGTTCTTGGCCATTCCTGGCTGCTGCTCCACCTCCCGAGTGAGGCCAAATGGCTGCACAGAGGTGCACTGTGCATGTCCACAGGCATGGACATGCGCAGTATGCACCGTCTGCCCGGCCATTCAGCCTTGCTCTGGAGGCTGTATGGCTGGGCAGAGGCGTGGACTTCCTCCACTCTGAGCGACTGCACAGGTGTCAGAGTTGGCGCCTGCACAGTCCCAGAAGAGGGTCTGTGTGTCCCGGTGGTGACGTGCTGAGCCCTCGCACAGGGTGACACGTAGAGTTGTGTCACCCCTGGGAGGAGAGGAGTGGACAGAGCTGGGTTGGAGAGTGGATCAAGGCTGGGAAGTAGGCAGCAGTGCTGCTGATATAGCATTACCCTTCCCAGCTTCAGTTCCCTGGCTTGAGAATCACTGGTTCATGCCCACCTAGACCAAGAAGGCCAGCATGGGCCTCCCTGGAAGGGAATGAAAATTCTCTTACTCAGAGGAGACTTTTATGCTCCAAATTACAGTTGGTGCAACCCATCAGTGTCACAGCAAAATCCCTACACTGTGGATAGGATTGACATTGATTGGCATTTTTGTTTGACATTTATTGGCAAAAACAGGTCTGATATGTTGGCATTGATGTTTCAGTAGTTCCTAAATTGCTCCTGCACACTATATCTAATTGCATGTTGCTTCCTCCATTGCATGCTGTTCCTCATTCAAAAGTGTAGTCAATACTATTTGGAGGCACAGCTACAGCAATCACTGATTTAATGAAGCTAAGAGCAAAGAATTTGTAACTGGATTACAAGTTAAGAATGCTTTGCAAATTCTACTATATATTTTTTTTAATTTTTAATTTTGCTTGGGCTTATTCCTGAAATGGGACTCATTGATTAGAAAACAGGACAAAACACAAGACGGACACACGGACACACATTCACAAACACATTCACACGCACAAACACACTTGATATGGCTGTGTACTTATTTCATTCATTGCTTTTCCATTTAGTTCCATCAAGAAAAAAATTTTTAAAAATAATTTTGCTGTAAATATGTATAAGCACATTAATAGCGATTACTTATTCATTAATCACATTATTGTGATTACAATAGTTTAAGATAAAAAGTGATTTGTGTGCTTTAAAATATGATTGAAGCTTGTATTTCTTAATAGTCTTATATCTGTGGCTATCCAAAATCTGACTACTCGCTTGAAAAATATTTTCTACATTTAATTGTTAAAATATTTATGGTTTCTATATTTTATTTTTTTACATTATTCTATATCTTTAGCTGAAGGGTGTATTTATAGATCTTCTCACATTCCACCTTAGATGTCAATTTCTGATGGTAAAAGAAAATTGATTTTAAATGTTTTAATAACATCTTTTATCAAATTTTATTATTTTATTAAAAAAACATACATTGTAATTATGTAGAGCTTTTCAACAAAGAAGTTCACAAAAATTTTTCCTGATTCTAAAGGGCTCAGGGGAGAGAGAGAGAGAGAAAGAAGGAGGAGGAGGAGGAGGAGGAGGAGGGGAAGAGGAAGAAGAAGATGATGATGATGATGGTCAGTGGTGGGCTCCAGCAGGTTTGCACCTACTCTATAGAACCGGTTGATAACAAGAGATCGGACATTTACCCTACAATCCAGAGTAACTATGGGTGCACGTAAGAAACATTACATGCACCCGTAGTTACGGCACCACCTAGTGAAAACCTATGGAAAATTCATATTGCAATCCAGAGTAAATTGTTCTTACACCGGAGCAAGGACTCCCTGTAGTTACTCTGGATTGTGCCCATAAAGTTTAAAAATAGCCATTTAAAAGTGGCTGCCAGATGGGCATAGAACCGGTTGTTAATTTCTTTGAATCCCATCACTGATGATGATGATGAAGAAGAAGAAGAAGCTGATGATGATGATGATGAAAAAGAAGAAGGTGATGATGAAGAAGAAGCTGGTGATGATGATGATGATGAAAAAGAAGAAAAAGGTGATGATGATGAAGAAGGTGATGATGATGATGATGAAAAAGAAGAAGAAGGTGATGATGATGATGATGATGAAGAAGAAGAAGAAGAAGAAGAAGAAGAAGAAGAAGAAGAAGAAGAAGAAGAAGAAGAATTTTTTTATAACCGTAAGAACATAAAAAGCATGTTGCTGGATCAGGCCAAGTGCCCTTTTTGGCCACTTTCCTGTATCTCATAGTGGCCCACTCAGCGCATCAGGGAGCACCCAAGACAACAAGAAACCATTTCCTGTTGCCATCTGGCAATTCGGAAGTAGGCAAACTCTAAAACCAGAAGTCAATCTGAATTCACCGAACCAGAAATCAGGAGTGCAGCACAGAGTGAACCAGAGGGCCAGTCAATAGCAAGAGGCAGCATAAACTTGTTATCCCTGCCAGCAAAGCACTATGCGCAGGCATGTTCAATGCACAGATCGCCAACAATGAAAATGCCATTTTTACCCTAGAAGAAGAAAAACACACACTTTTTCAGCATCTCTAGTACACCGAGAGCAAAAAAGGAAGACGTTTGCCTGGAATTTGGGTTCGAGACCTCAAGGCATTCATGACAGTTTCCCCTGGAGAAAACAAGCCAAATTGCAAGAGGGAAATTCAGGAAGAGGAGGCAGGAACAACGACAGCCGTGACCTGTATCGCCATCTCTTGATATGAGGTGAGGAGTAAAAGACTTGGCGCCACGGTCTCCATTGTAACCAACCGAGATGGGCAATGTAGTCAGAGGAACAATGCCGGTTTCTCAAGGTGCGTCGAAGAGGCCTATTGATGGCTCATAAAACACACACAATTTGAAAGCAACATGTTCAAAGACTCGCTATAGGGTCGAATTGAGAGACCGGCAGATACGGTGGCTCTAACTGAATCCATATTCCAACTTCTAGGACAGTGGTTCTGAATCTTCCTAATGCCGTGACCCCTTTATAAATTCCTCATGTTGTGGGGACCCCCAACCATAAAATTATTTTCGTTGCGACTTTATAACTGTAATTTTGCTACTGTTATGAATCGTAATGTAAATATCTGATAGGCAGGATGTATTTTCATTGTTACAAATGAAATGTCTGTTCTATGCACACATTGAACACAATGGGATTTATTTCAGAGTAGGCATGCATGGGATTGGGCCCTGAGCCTACAATCCTTTCCACATTTACATGGGAGTAAAGGCCCCCTGACTATAATGGGATATTTTTCAGAATAGGCATGCATAGGATTGGGCTCTGAGGCTGTCAGTCAGCCCCAAGTGCGTGAGCAGCTACAGCCAGAGGTCTGGCAAGCCTGACCTGGCCGCCTGCACCAGGGGTCTTTAGGCGACCCCCAGGAAAGCTCTAGGCGACCCCCAAAGGGGTCCCGAACCCCACTTTGAGAAACACTGCTCTAGAATGTTTATAGTCCTTGCATGCATACATGCACACACACATACATCCACGCGTGTCAGCATATTTGTGTAAACATTTGTGCAAACAAGCAAACATTTCTAATAAATTCTGACTAGATATATAAGCAATGTCTTGATAAACAAGCAAAAAATAGTCCTGGCAGGATATGGCCACTTTTGGTGCTCTGTCAGCACATGCTCAGAGACCAGCCTATAAATGTCTACTCTGAAGTAAGCCTATTACAGTCAAAGGGGCTCACTTCTATGCAGGCGTGACCTGACGCTGTGCGTCACCCAGTGCGGGGTGCAGCGCATCACCCTCGGAACGCGGGCATCACCCCCAGGACAGGACTGCACAGGTGACAAAGTTGGCACCTGGGTAGTCACTTCTGAAGCAGTTTACCTTAGAGAGAAGCTAGTTGCCTCCCTAGTGAGGCCGAATGACTGCACGAATGAGGCCTTTGGACATGCGCAGTGTGTGGAGCAGCTTTGGACATGAGCAAAGGTGGAGCAGCTGGCTCTGCCTTCTGAGCAAGGCCCAATGGCTGTGCAGAGATGTACTGCGCATGTCCAAAGACTTGGACATGCGCAGTGAATCTCTGCACACATTGCCTCAGCTGGCCAGAAGCAGCCGCTCTGCCTCGGAGTCAGCTGGAATGGGCGCAGTGATGCCCAGTGCCACCCGGAGTAGTGTCAAACTCCTCTGGCGCATCACCCCCCAGTGGCGCATCACCCGGTGCAGCCTGCACCAGCTGCACCAGTCTGGTGACCAGCTTGCCTCAACTGGCCAGAAGCAGCCGCTTTGCCTCGGAGTCAGCCGGAATGGGTGCAGTGATGCCCAGTGCCACCCGGAGTAGTGTCAAACTCCTCTGGCGCATCACCCCCCAGTGGCGCATCACCCGGTGCAGCCCGCACCAGCTGCACCAGTCTGGTGACTCCATTGCTTCTATGTCAGGAGGCAGTGGAAAACCGCCTGCGAAACCTAGCTTTTATGTCTGCCCTAAAGTATGCCCTGTTATAATCAGTGGAGCTCACTCCTGTGTAAGATTCCTGAAGCCTGTCTACTCAGAAGTAAGTTCCATTCTATTTAAGGGGGCTTCCTTCCAGGAAAGTGTGTTTAGGATTGCAGCTGAAGTGCAGATTAATTTGTTTTATTTTTCTTTATATTTTGTATTATATGACAGTATTGTAATTATTTTTATATGAATATTTTTGGGTTGTGGAACGACTTGTCTGCGTTTCCATTTTACCTTATGGGAAATTTGCTTTGATCTACAAATGTTTTGGATTACAAGCAGGCTTCCGGAACAAATAATGCTGGTAAACCAAGATGCTACAGTAATGTGTTTGAAGCCCCGTCTAGAAATAGGACAGTAGCTCCCTTCCCTAGCATAGAAGGCTGATCACAGCAGTCCTCACACCCCCACAAACACACACACATACACACACAAATGCACACACACAAATGCACACACATGTTCCCCTCTATTTCCAGCAGGCTGTCACGTCCTGAAAGCTTTCAGAAAAATTTCTTGCATTTAAATTCTTCTCCAGCTGGCTCTGTTTGTGCTTTGGTTCCAATTTGTTGATTTGTTAATGAAGGAGCAGCCGCTCTGCTGCTCTAAGATGCACTCCCACTTTCCTGTGAGTCCGCATAGCAGGAGCCCCCCATCCTACTTGGGACCCGAGTTTGTGACGGATCACACTTTGCAATCTGATTAATGCGCTCCGACCCCCCCGCGCCCCCCCCCGCCTAGTCGCAAAACATACAGAGGAGGGCATAAAACATTAAATGCTGAACATCAAAGTCCACCGAGTGGGAAACCAAATATGTACATTCCTCTAAAAAACCCCAAAGAGAACCAACTTCTCACTCATTTAAAATGCTGTTTCTCCATAAATATTGCTGTTGCCAGAATTCACTGTGGGATTTGAAGACACAACTGAGATAATGTAGGATTAAAGTACAACATATTTATCTGGAGGAACAGACATCACATAGAAGGCATCTGAAGCAGAAATGCTCACATCTTGGCTAAGCTTTGCCCGAGGCCTGAGCTGAGGGATGCGGGAAGAGAGCAATATCTGGAGTAATGGAACTAGGTGGAGAGATGTGAGCTTGGCAGGGGGAAGCAATTGGGAAAAGGCCCTGGAAGCCTCGGGCACATCAGCAAGGGGCCACTCCCTTCCCGTGGCTTGCTGAAGGCGCAACGATGAGCGCACCGCTAGACACCGCAACAAAAGATCCCTCTCCAATATGATGCCTGGCAAAGTTTGATCAGAAGGAAAGAAGATCATTTGGGTGTTGTTTTTGGAGGGGAGACTGGGAGACTGCCTTGAGGGGGCTGTACAAAGGCACCATCTCGTTCGCATCTCCTTCCACTTTCAAGATCAAATCATCCATCCTTTCTTCTTGCTTTTTCCCCCCATTCAAAAAGTAAATCTAAAAATGAATTTTTTTTCATTTAAAAAAGAAAGGAAGCACTTTTCGATTGGGTACAGTGGCATAGCTAGAGGGGGTGCAAAGCAATAGGTTTTGCAACACAGTTCACCATGGTGAGCAAGCAGTAACTTCCCCTCCCCTTGCTTCCATTCTGGGTACCCAACACCTGGAATGGTTCTGATGGGGAGGGAGAAGGTGCTTTGTACAGCACGGTGAGACTTCCTGCAAAATTTAGTGCTTTGCACCCCCTCTTGCTACTCCACCGCTTAGGTATAACTCTAATATGTGTAGGCTCAACCATCTCAAATGGTGGTAACTAGGTGACCTGGTGTAAAAATCTATTGTTTTGGGGAGAGTAGTGGCAAATTGGACAACAAGACAAATCATGCCCCAATGTTGCCATCTTGCCCCAATGTTGCCAGCTGACATGCCCCAATGTTGCCATCTTGTTCTCCGACAGCAGAGTCTGAGAAGGGCATCTCAGCTCTCTGTTGGCTCTTCCTAGATCTGCCATATATTGAACTGGAAGATTCTGTTTACAAAATATGGACTCCTGCATTCAAAATATGAGCTCTGTCATTCATGCAAACCATATGACCATTCCTGTTATGATCAACCAATATGAGGGACAACTTTTGGATAAGGGCACTTCATTGTCGTTGCTAATTGATGACTCAATTCCCAATCTGTAAACTGGAAGTAAACAGTAAGTAATCTTACATGCTTGTTGTTAAGGTAAATAGGGCCCTGATCCTTAGGACCAGGATTTGTGGTCCAAAATTTGAGCTCCATGAAGACTGCCTGAAGCTATAACTGGGGCAAAGCCTGATGGACAGTAATGCAGGTTCCCTAGATGTAGAACCCAAGACAGGTGTCTATGTTACACCTCGGGAGTTCATTCTTGGCAGCTAAGAGAGACACATACACCCTGGAAGGAAAAAAACACATCTAGAGCCTGAGGAGTTTTATATATAGAACATATGGTAAAGACCCTTATTGGGTCTAGGATGCCATCCTAGGTAAGGCTACAATCCAAAGTAACTATGGGACCTTTTACACCAACATAGTAATGGTGCCACTTATGGGAAACCTATGGGAAATGCATTGAGCAATCCAGAGTATGTGCCTTTACATCTTCCTGTAGTTACTCTGGATTGTAGAGTAATTCACCTTGAGTAATATCTAAAGAGAAGTCTTTGGATGAGAAGGGCCATCAATCAGTCCTATTGGAACTAGCATTCCAGCTGTGCCTAGTTCTTTATGGCAGTACAAAAGCCATAAAGTTGGGATTGGGATTGCTGCATTAGTTAGCCCTGTTTGGTTTCCTGAACTCACCACGTTGACATATCTAGAAACCAAACAGTAATTTCCAAGTCCCATTAACTAATTACTAATCTCTTCTCCGTTTAGTCCCCATGAATCATGAGTGTGCTCATCACGGTGAATGACAGGAGAATGAGTGATACCAACACTTTCACAATAATGAGATATTAATTAACACTAATTGACAATGTGATTCCCCCGGAATGGCATATTACATCTCCTCGGGTGTCAAGAAAAGTCTATTCCACATAATTAATGTTATTGCAAAACAAGAAAGATAGAACACCCGTTTTATTTTTACACTGAATAACTAACCCTGATTTTTTTAAACATACTAATATTTCATCGACACATCAGGTCTGTCTTTAAAATATGATTCTCACTTTGGGGATGAGTAATCTGCACTCTGTAACTAGATGGGGTTTCCAAATATGATTCAATCGAGACATTTTTTATTCCTTCAGTCACTCTTAGTTTTAACTTTAAATATATCTCATTCTCGCAATTATCCCATCAACATCCACAGGATTTACAGTTGTTAGGAGAATAAGCTGTGAACTGTGAAATCTTGTGTCTAATTTTCATTCAACACTGATGTGGTAAGTTGGAGAGAAGGCGTCTTCCATCAGTTCTAGCATCCAGCCCCCCTTCCATAGAATCATGCCCCCAAATCCAGAGTAACTATGGGAGCACGTAAGAGACTTTACGTGCACCTATAGTTACAGCACCACCTAGTGAAAACCTATGGGACATTCATATTGGAATCCAGAGTAAGTTGTTCTTACACTGGAGCAACGAATCCCCATAGTTACTCTGGATTTTGCCCATAGAGTTGGAAGGGGTGACCCAGAAGGTCATCTAGTCCAACCCCCTGCCTGTATCCATACTCGGATAAAAATCCTGGCCACTTTAATAGAGAAACTGAAAAGGGTAGGGAGCTTCAAAAAAGAGGGGACAGAATCCAACATGCACTGTTACCCTCAATATACCCCTTCCCCACCCTGTTTCACCTCCAGTTCTTCCCCATTTCTACCCACCCTCCACCCCCACCACAGGAAGAACTCTAGACTAGACGGATGCAGGGCTCTAGTCCAACAAAGTAGTTCTCATCTTTTTGTCCTCATAAAGAAGAAGAGAAGGAAACTTATTAGTTCATGTATATTCAGTCCCCCATCCTACAAGATAATGTAGGAACAGTGAGATGTAAGTAGTTACAGGGAAAAAAAGATTATAGTTAAGCAGGTTACTTGGGGATGTGAGAGGCTGTTGGAATGGCCACCAGTGGAGCCATTCCAGATGATGCACTCCTTCTTTCTCCTGAATGATTGCATTTATGACACAAGAGGGAAGGATTTCACAACCCAGTTGAGATCACATCTAACTCAAATTGTCCCACCGAGCAGCTGAAAGGAACCTCATCGAGCATTTCTAATTTCTAATAAAGTCAAGCTTTTCTAATTTGGATATGAAATGAATTATGGGTTTCTGGTGCAGAACAAGAAGCAAAGAGCTGTCTCGAGCCAGATGATGAGTATATCAAGATCGTTACGTTGTTGAAGTTTCTTTTTGCAAGTTGGTTATAATCCTCTGTAGGAACTGCAAGGGAGGGAATCAGGATTTAGAAAATCAGACCTCTGGATTGCTTGAAAATAAATGCAGCTGGTTGGATGAGACATGAAGAAACAGAGGCAAGAAGAAAAAGGATCTCACCAACTTGCACCTGAATGAGAACCAGTTTCCACATGGCTCCAGAAAGGACCTTCTGCATGCAACTGACCTCTAGCTCATTGGGGCCAACAACAGGGGATCACAGGGGCTTTATATTGTACCTCACTTTCCTGTGGCTTAAGAACATAAGAACACAAGAAGTGCACTGCTGGATTATTCCAAAGGCCCATCTAGTCCAGCTCCCTGTATCTCATGGTGACCCACCAGATGCTTCAGGGAGCACACAAGACAACAAGAAACCTGCATCTGGCATCTTGTAGTTGTCTACATCTAAACAAATAGAGGTTGCAAATACCTTGAAATACCTTGAAAGTCCATGATGGACTTTGCACATACCCATCATGGCTTGGAAAGTCTGGACCATGATGGGTTTTTCCTCTAGAAAAGTGTCCAATCCTTTCTTAAAGGCATTGAGGCCATCACCACATCCTGTGACAAGGAGTTCCACAGACAAGCAGTCTTTCCCTTGGTCTTCAGTTCTCACTCTAACCTAGTAGGTCAGTCTGAATTTATAGGATGCCAAGCAGAGATTTTTTGCTCCCATGTTGAACTTATTGGCTCTTCTCGGGAACAGTTCTTCAGATAGCTTGGATCCCACTTAGAACCAACTGGGTACCTAATACCATGTACCTTGCACAATGTGCCATGTACCTAGTATCGTATTGTCCATTGATTCAACATAGTACCATGCTGTCCACATTTTACCTGTTTGTATAGGTATAAGGATATCAAGAGAGTCTGTTAAATGCGTTGCTGAAATTTAGTGTCGCTATACCATGACGGTCTTATGATTAGTTTTATGATCAGTCCTTTATGAATAAGGTGGGATATAATAATAATAATAATAATAATAATAATAATAATAATAATAATAATAATAATAATAATAATCTGGCAATCTTATGATTGGCCAAGTGAGTTGTGGAGCATCCAGGAAAGTACTTTTCCTGATGTTCCAGCATCTGATGAGCAGATTAGGCAGAAAGGAAGGTGAAAAAGAGATTTGCCTCTCTTTCTTCATCTCATAGGTCCCAGGGATCTGTCCTGGGACTGGTACTTCTCAACCTGTCCGTGAATAACCTAGAGACAGGTTAAGCAGCGAAGTAGCCAAGTTCATGGATGACAATTATTCCAAGCATAAGGACCAGAAGAAACTGTGAAGAGCTCCAGAGGGATCTCTCTGTACTGGAAGAAGGGCAACAAAATGGCAGATGCGTGTTAATGTAAGTAAATGTAAAGTTATGCACATTGGGGCAAGGAATCCTAACTTTACATATGGGATCTGTGACAGAGCAGGAGCGAGATCCAGGGGTGCTGGAAAAGCGCTCGATGAGAGTGACACCCCAATGTGCAGCGACAGTGAAGAAGGCAAATTTCATGCTTGGGGTCATTAGAAAAGGGATTGTGGATAAAAATCATGATGCCATTGTACAAATCAATGGTGAGGCCACATTTGGAGTTCCGTGTCTAGTTCTGGTCACCGCATCTCAAATCGGATATAGAGGAAATGGAGAAGGTTCAGAGGAGAGCGACCAAAATGATTGACAGTTTTGGACACCTTCCATATGAGGAAAGGCTACAGCATTTGGGGCTCTTCAGTCTAGAAAAGAAGCGCTTGAGGGGACACAGGACGAGGCAAATAAAGTTATGCAAGGGATAACATTAGGGTGGATGGAGAGATGCTCTTTTCCTTTTCACGCAACACCAGAACTAGGGAATATCCACTAAAATTGAATGTTGGGAGGGTTAGGATGGACAAGAGAAAATATTTTTTTATGTAGCATGTAGTTCGTCTGTGGAACTCCCTGCCACAGAATGTGGTGATGGCATCCCTGTAAGAAGGGATTGGACAAACTCCTCAAGGAAAGGATCATCAAGGGTTACAAGCCTTGAGGGGTGTGTGTAGAGGTGGACAACCTCCGAATGACAACCTCCATGAAAACTCAATTATGCTCAATTATGTGGGGGGAAGCACCTGGATGCAGGTGTCATGTGTGCTCCCTGAAGCACCTGGTGGGCCGCTGTGTGATACAGGAAGCTGGACTAGATGGACCTGTGGCCTGATCCAGTGGAAGCTCTTCTTATATTCTTCATAGCTGTAGTCAGTAATGATCTGTGGATATCAATAGTAATGATATGCGGTATGGATCCGTCCCACCTGAAATGGCTCCAAAGGAGTGAGTCTCTCTCCAAGACTGACTGCTGCGTCCCCCTCTAGTTATGCCACTGATGCACTGAACTTATCTCCCCCCTTCTTTTCCTTTTTTTCTGGGATCCTGGAGTCTTTTCTGAAAATAAGATCCCAAAGGCCATGTACAATTTTGGCAGGGTGACAACCCCACAAAAATTGAGTTTATGTGAAGCCTGAATGCTAAATGGGCTCTCGTGAATGAAGAACTCTTTTGACAGAAGAAGAGACAAGGAAGCCAGAATCTTTGGGAGAGTGAAATCCTTTTGTACTCTGACTCCGTTTTGCTCCCGTGGCCCAGAATGACTCGAAGACAAGGGGACGTGAGGCTCCCTGTAAAATGTAGTGCTTTGCCCCCTTTCCAGCTACCCCAATAAGATCACCTTCTGTTCCAAGGCTGTCTCTGCACCTAAAGATGGAGCTAAGGTTGACATGCACACTGTGGCTTCAGATAGTGCACTTATTCATAGAATCATAGAGTTGGAAGGGACCCACAAGGTCATCTAGTCCAACCATCATGGTTCCAACCATTCCATGGTTCCAACCAAGATCCCGCAAAATGGAGTCGAACTGCTACTTCTTGTGTTCGGAATTCTAGCACCACAATCCCAGCTCTTTCTGTTTCTGCCGCAGTTAATATAATGAGACTTAGACCATAACCCTAACCATGTCTACTCAAACGTAAGCCTCATTGTGTTCAATGGGTCTTGCTCCCAGGAAAGTGTCTTTACAATTGCAATCTTACTCTCAAGTAATTGTGTATAGATATGCCAAGTTAACACTGCACTGCATCTCATACAGCCCTGCATTACATTATCTTGTTTTGGTGCTTCATCTGCTCCTGGATCATGTTCAGTTTGTGGACTTTAGACCCCTACCGGCCATTAAGACCCCTATCAGCCAATCTTAACTAACGTTCAAGAGCTAATGTAGCCAACAGGGCATGTGTAGCTAGATCATCTGGCAGTAGGCAATGGGAGCCTACTCAGGATAAGAGAATATTTGTGGCTGTATATATCAGGGCTACCTAAGCAGCTTCGGCATTGGAAAAGTTGGATAGGTTTGGGCCCCAAGGTCCTTCTTGCCCATGTTTACGAGTGATTTGCCAAGCAAGGTCTCCTCCATTCTGTATTTGTGCCTCTGAATTTATACCTAAATGCAGAATTTTACATTTGTCACTATTGATCTCCATCTGATTGGTAACAGTCTGACCATACAGAATGGAGGACAGAGTGACTGTAGCTTTAACCATTGCATAGAAGAAGGAATTGAGGCAGATGTAACCCATCATAGAAGGGTTTAAAAAGCAGCATCTGCCTAAATTCTCTCTTATATGTAATGGTTAAAGGAAGAGGTACTCTGTTCTCCATTCTATATAGACACCCTGGATTGGTATGGATCCAATGATTAAGCCTGCTTTTGACTTCAAGTGTTAACTACCCTCTACCCAGAGGTGGGCTTCAGAGGGTTCTCACAGGTTATATAGAACCCTTTGCTAATGAGCGCCTGGTTCTGAGAACCAGTTACTAAAGGGACATAGAACCTGTTGTTAATTAAGGTTATTAGGGCGTAGAATATGTTGTTACTTTATTTGAATCCCACCACTGCCTCTACCCCAAATCAGTTTTGTCCCAAGTTAATAGTATCCCCTTCCATCATGTCATTTATATTGAGTAACATGGGCACAAGTCCTGGACTGAGCTACCTGGCACCTATTATCCCTCGCTGATATGGAGTCATTTATGGGAACAGTTGTTCAAACAGCTTTGATCCCACCTAATATAGTTGTCCACATTTTACCTCTTCATAGGTATGGAATATCAAGGGAGACCGTTAAATACATTACTGAAATGTTGCTACACTATGTCATGGCAGTCTTATGATCTTCCCATGCCTGAGTTTTTGACCTTTAAATATCACGGCATTGCCGTTGGATGAAATTGTGGGGAAACGGCTTCCACGCCACTCATGTAACATCAAAAAAGCACCATCATTTTAAGGAAGCACCAATAGTAAAACTGACAAGAAAAGCAGAGTTGAAATGTCAAATCAGAAATTAAATCAGCCTGAACATCCAAAGTCTCCCACTCGAAATGGACCGAGATGAAGGCATATATGAATAAGGCAATCAGTTGATACAAATAGATTGTATCGGAATACAAATAGAATAGTTCGGGCAGTTCGGCAGTGGAACAGATTGCCAAGGGAGGTGGTGGACTCTCCCTCACTGGGGATCTTCAAGCAGAGGCTCGACGAGCACCTGTTGGAGATGCTCTAGGGGGATTTCCTGCTGCAGGCAGGGGGTTGGACTAGATGACCTACGAGGTCCCTTCCAACTCTATGATTCTATGATTCAAGTCAGCAGCAAACAGTGGCTTGAGTAGAGGTTTGCTGAAGCCAAGGGTGGCCAATTGTCAGCTTTTAAAAATAAATAATGAATACTGTAAAGAGTTTCAACTCTCGGCCGAGGAGACGCAAAGGATCACTACTAGCCAGTCCGCATCATAAAACTCTTTATGGGTCCCAGGCACAGCTGGCCACTGCAGGAAAATGCATAAAAAACTGTGCATGTTTTTCCAAAATATTAAATAATTCATGGCTGGATAAATATTTTACATGGATGTGGCCCAAACGTAAATCCCTCCATTGGCGGAAGAAGAAAACAACTGTGGTTGTTTAGGGAAAAAGAAGGTCAATGCAGTTCACTGAATTTCCCTTCAGATGGTGGAGTAAATTTTCCCTTCTTCCTTACAACTGAATTGAGTGATATATTTTTTCAGATCTTTGGGACAGGGACAATCCTGATTTGGGGGGGGGGGATTGTGTTCACATACTGGCAAATGGGATATGGTCCCAATTTTATAGAGGAGAATTATGGCAACCCTAAATGTGATATTAGTATGAGTTAACTTTGATTTCTATGTCTCAGAGCTAATACTCTTAACTCTTATTCAGTCATGTGAGTGTCAACAAGGGCTATGTGTGGTGCAAGTGGTTAAGACACTGTGCTTGTTAACCAGCAGGCCAGGGTTCAAGACCCGGGTCGGCCCCACAAGACAGGGTGAGCTCCTGTCTTTAGCCCAGCTCTGCGACACCAGCTGGATCCAATTGTATCAGCTCTGCCTTTCCATTGGACTATTCAGTGGTGTGGAGAGGGGGGATTTGCTGCTTGGGGAACAGTCTATCCTCCATAACAATCTAACCCAGGTTTTCGTGCTTCGCATGCAGCGTATGCAGCACCAAGCACGATACCATAGTCTCTCAAGACTGACGGAGGCCTGAGTGTCGTCAAGTCGACCACTGGGTTTTTCGTTGGTTACTGATTTTGTTGGTGACCTGTAATATTATACAGGGTGATTCAAAAAGAATGGGACAAAAAGAAAACATATGGAAAACAAACAAACAAAACAAATACACTAACCCTACTGTCGCTAACCCATTTGGGCTGTGGGTATGATATTGTGGTTGGTACAGGAGGAGGTACATCAAGGTACACAGTGAACAAGATCAACACCATTGACACAAACTCTAGTGATGCCTCTGGTGGAGAGCACCGCGCTCCCTCTGATCTGGCTTCATGTTGATGCAACCCTAATACGTGGCATTATTCCACCTTCCTCCCGGAGGGACTCAAGGCGGCTTACAAAACATCCATAAAAACACCAACAATAAAATCTAATACATTAAAACAGTTAAGAGAGGCGTGTTAAAAACAAAATATAAAACATCTATGTTAAAACACTGATTAAAACCATAATAAAAGAGTTGTGCAGTAGAAGTGGCCAGACTAAAAAAAAAGTCTACATAAATGCCCAAACCACATCTTCTAGCCAACATTCTCTCTCAATCAGAATGAGGAGAGGAAACTGTCAGCATTCCATATGTCAATTGTCAACTGTCAATATTCCAGCTACCACTTAAAATGTGCGAAGAGCAGATGCCGGAAAGGAGGTGGTTTTTTAAACTCATGAATGTGATATTGTACCTCCGCAAGTGACAGCTCTGGGCTGTCTGTGATACCTGGCAGCAGAACACTATTCCAGGCAGTGTCTCTCCCACTTCCAAGCCCTACCTGGAGATGCCAGGAAATGGATCAGGAAATCCAGAAGCAATGCAGGTGCCTGGAGTGACAGTTTTATCTCCAGTGGCAGGGTTGCCCCTCCAGCATCTGGACTCATCCAGAGATTGGAGGTGGACACCCAACATCAAATTTGACATTTCAGCAAATGTAGCAATTTGCTGGAAATGTTTTGGAAGTGACATTCAGATCAGTGAAGGCTTGGAAAGAACTGGAGACAGATATGCCAATGCATTTTTATATTCCAGGACCTGTAAAGAATGGCACTTGGGCTTTCGGAAGCCAGTGGCTAATTATGCAGGTAGCTCAGTTCTGCCCCTGGACCTCGGTATTCGGCATGTAATGGAAGCTAGAGAAGGCACTGACCCCTGTAGGCAAATGTAGGTCCATCCTACTGCTGGATGAAGACTCAGACGCTTGGAAGGAGGCTGGGGAAGCAGAGCAAGCAGTAGAAGAAGCCTCTTCCTAATGCGTGCTACATCTCTATGCATGTTGCAGTTCTGATCCGCAGTTCCATCAGTCCCTGAATAACTCAATCACATGATTTTGCTGGATGTGTATGTGATGTTCAGTCTCAGAAGGAAGGATCCCAGGTAGCTCATGCATCTCCAGGCCGAGGAGTTTTTATCCCCAGGAACAGAGACCAGGAATTTGGCCTTAATCATAGCCATATATAGAGCCATATATAATAAAAATAATAAATAATTGTTTTCTCACCCTCCACGGGTGGTTGTATGTATGTTATCCTCAATCTGGGGTCCTCTACCAGAGGCCTGGGAGTTTGAGGGTTCTGCACAGTATCTTAGCTGTTCCCAGCAATGCGCTTTTCTGGATCGAGTGTTCTGCTGCCCCTCCTGGAATCTGTTGGAGCCATTCTTCCAGCTTGGGTGTCACAGCCCCTGGTGCTCCAATCACTATTGGGATCACATTCACCTTCACTTGCCACAGTCTTTCTAATTCCTCCTTCAAACCCTGATACTTTTCCACCTTTTCATGCTCTTTTTTCCTGGTGTTGCTGTCGTTTGGTATCACTACATCTATCACCAGGGCTGTCTTCTGGGCCTTCTCTACCACCACAATGTCTGGCTGGTTAGCCAGTACCTTCTTGTCTGTCTGGATATGGAAGTCCCACAGGACCTTAGCCCTGTCATTCTCAACAACCTTCTGCGGGGTCTCCCATCTGGTCTTGGGAGGGGTTAGTCCATAGGCTGAGCAGATGTTCCTATACATGATGCCAGCTACTTGGTTGTGCCGTTCAATGTTCATTGCCGTTCAATGTTCTCTCTCTCTCTCTCTCTCTCTCTCTCTCTCTCTCTCTCTCTCTCTCTCTCTCTCTATATATATATATATATATAACTAGCAGAATGAACCTGTTAATGGGAGTAAAATTTCCAGAATATTTGTGGATTCTGAGCATAGCTGGGCACCAGTGAGCAATGACCAGCAGGCATTGGGCACCAGCAGGCACCAGAGGGTACCTGGGACAGTGATGTTCAGCAGCAGGCACCAGCAAGGACTAGTCATCCCTACTGGGCACTAATGGGCAGTGGGCACCAGTGGCACCAATCCAGGATGCAGAGTCTACAAATGGTAAAACTGTAGACTGGCTGATGCATACATTCTAGTTTTGTTGCGTTTTAAAAAAATCATTGTGATTTACTTACTTCTCCAGTGACCCAGATTGACGATGCAAGTCGGTGCTGATCCGAAGGCCTGTGATGTCATGGCAAAGGGTCTGAGGATAAACTCACAATATTTTATCTTCTTGGGGGAAAAAACAAGAAGAAACCTCTTACCCTAAGATAATTAATACTTTTCCGTTGTCTGCAGCCATGGTTGTGGCAATCAGTTCAACTTAGCAGGCATCTCAGATTTCATACATCAATAAATACTAAAAATACATCAATAAATACTAGATCAGGATGGGTGAGCCATCAGGCAGAGTCATTGTTTACACCTATTCATCTTCATAAGCTCTTGTGTATAAGCAGAATATCTTTTCATGGAAGATTTGTGAAAATATTCATCAGTGTGAAATAAATTTGAGGGGAAATGTGCTTGGAACGGCCCTACAGGAGAAGACTCTGTGCTCTCTGTGATAAAAAAGCTCAAGAAAACAGTATACAGAGGATGCTACTCAAGGTGTTTGATTATCATATAGTGACTTCCTTATTTATAATATATTCTATTTATTGTTTGGATTTGCATGAGTAAATTTTCTGGTTCAGATCTGAGTAGTCCCATTGGGTGGCTGGGATGTTACTTGGGATGAAGTGGGGAAAGATATCCCTTTAACCCTTGTTGCCTTCCTAACCTGTGCTGGATACAGCACAGCACAGTTTTCCAGTTAATGGAAACCAGCAGCACAATCCAGAGTAACGATGGGACCTCTTACGTCGATATAAGAGGCACTTTCTCTGGATTGCTCTATGCATTTCCCATTAGGTTTCCCATAGGTGGTGCCGTACCTATGTAAACATAAGAGATCCCATAATTACTCTGGATTGTGCTGGATTGCTTAGGGGCAATGGAAATCTTTGATTAAAAGAGATTCCGGATTCCGGACCAGAATAAAAATAAACATTTTCTCAAAAATAAACATTTTCTATTCCGTTTCTTGCAGCTCTCAGCAACTTGCTATTCCCAAAATGTAAGATGTGGCTCCTCAGGGATTCATGGAAACCAGCCAGTGGAGCTATGGAACAATCTGCTGAAAATCTGCTGCCTTATACAATATATAGGCCCTATATGATATATGGAAATCTGTGGCCAATGGTCCTGTAGGTCAGGGAGCCACCACTTGGGAAAGTTTGGGAACCACTGCTTTAGGGGAAGAACTAGGGGCTGAATCAGAGACATTTTACCAGCCACACCTGACTATATGTGTCCTTAAGTATATGTCCCAGTATTGACTATTGATGAAGTGCATCACTCACCTGGGAGATATTCAAATATCCAAGCCCAGTTTCTACTCTCAGGGTGAAATCCAGAGTAACTATGGGAAGTCCTTGCTCCGGAGTAAGAACAAGTTATTCTGGATTGCAGTAGGAATTTCCCATAGGTTTTCACTAGGTGGTGAATTAACTACGGGTGCACATAATGTCTCTTACCTACTCCCATAGTTACTCTGGATTGTGCCCCAAGTGTTGTTGTGGCACATAATGATAAATTCTCTCTATACCACATGTGATGAAAGCTGATCTTACCACATCAAGAAAAATAAATGCTCCAGGGCTGACTGGTTCCTTGATTTGGTGAGATCTGTTGTCATCACCAGAGGCAGACACATTCCCGAGAAGTGTTCACAAATGTGCAACTGAGAAGATAAAATTGCTTTGTGGACTTTTTGCCAGAAGCCATAGAAAGCAATAGTGGGACCCAAGAGTTTTATAGGGCTTCATATAGGAATGTATGTAGAGAGCGTAGGGTTCCATTCAGAAATCAAACTGCTAGACACTTCCACCTATGCTAACAATTTTCTACCATAACCCCCAGTTCTAAAGACAGGTGTCCTAAATGAAAATTGGAGTTTAGTCCTGAATAATAAAGTTTAAAAATGTTCACAATGAACTTTTTGAAATGGGTGTGTTTTTTCCTGCTCCAAAGGTGTATTTTTAGACTGGACAAAAACCTATCTTCATTCATTTATTATTCTTCATTAACAGAATATAAATAATTAATAAATAAATACTTTATTGTCATTGTATGTATATACGCAGTCTACGCATACAACAAAATTCACGGCACCCAGAGACCAAACGCAACGCACACTACAACCCCCAAACACACCCTCACCCGCCAAAAATACCTGCCCTAAAACACACAAGCACCCACACAACAGACCAAGTAATACTGTCCAACAGCTCACTTATGAAGGTCCTTAAATATGTAGCTTGAAGGCTAAGGAAGGACATGATAAAACTCTTTAAATACAGGAGAGGATAAATATTTGTTCTTTGGTTCCCTACGTTTGTCGAACTAGACTATATCTTCCTTCACTGCAGGTTTGACCCTACAGATTTGACTCATTGCTGGTGCTGACCTACACCGGTAGGCCTCTCTTGACCTTCTGGACTCAACTGGAAGTGCCTTCTGGTCACATTCAAGAGGTGTTATGGTGTATGGGGAGGAAGTGTGAAGCCTCCACAGGTCTCATAAGGTCTCCACAGGTCTCTGTTAGTACCTTTCCAATACCTTAGTACACCACCTGGATGCGACCACCAGAAGGCACTTCATAATTAATAAATAAATAAATAAATAAATAAATAAATAAATAAATAAATAAATAAACAAACAAATTGTTTTTTGTCGTTGTATGTATATACACAGTGTACACGTACAATGAAATTCACAAAACTGTCCTGAGACAAGACCCAACACACACACACGCTACAATTCCCAAACACACCCCTACCCACCAAAAATCCCCCCTAAAATTTCCAGTCTTGTCTGGCTCATCCTTTAAAAAAGTGGACTCTGTATCTACAGAAACTCCTGTGGGTTTCCCCGCCGAGGAAACCCCCACAGAAACCCCCATTGATACCAATTTCCATGGATCCCAAGAGGGGGGGGGGGTGAGGTTGTCAATGAAAATTCCTTATAAACTGGAAAGATTGATAATAAAACTACTGAAATTTCTCTAGGGTTTGGAAACAGCACATTGTAATCTCTCCAGTTTATGTCGCTGTTAAAGGCACAACTCAGATACTATTATTAAAAAAATCTGGGGCTCTTTTTAAATCCTTTTTTCTCACCCCCCTTCCCCCCCAAAGACTGGAAGGAAAGAAGAAAGACTCAGTTAAGTTGACATTTGTGGTAATGTGTGATGGCAGGTGAATTAGGCAAGGAGTTAATTAAAGTCTGAGAGTTAATTAATGAGATCCACTGCACATTAAAGATCATTACTTCATCTGAAAAGAGTAATTAGAGAGTCGTTGCTGGTGTGCTTGTATTCTCTTGGGTGTTAAGGTTGACACACCGCATAAGTCATTCAATGTTAAGGAAATAATCCACTGGTCTTGCTATTTATTCTGACTGCAACACAACGGGTACCAATACCTGCCTTAAAAGCCCTTCTTTTTTTCCCCAAGGCTAGATATAGTGTGTCCCCAAAGGATGCTTTCAACTGGAAAGGACTCTTGTTCATATTTGGTGTAAAGGAATCGAGGAGTCACTATCTTTGTTTGGAAAAAAAAACCCTAAATATTATTAGGATGTTAAGTGTAGAATATGGGAAGGTGCCCACAAGGTCATCTAGTCCAACCCCAGCTTGTAGCAGGAATCCTCCTAGAACAATTCCTTGTTGGAGGTGGTCTAGAAGGATTCCTGTTACAGGAAAGGGGTTGGACTGGATGACCCATTATGTCCCTACCAACTCTGTAAGGTGCCCACAATGTAATTTAATCCATCCCCTGCCTGTAGCAGGAAATTCTCCAAGATTATCTCCAGCAAGTGCTGGTTGAGCCTCTGCTTGGGGATCTCCAATGAGTGTGATCCACCTCCTTTGGCAATCTGATTTCTCCAAATAAGAGAGTTGTTGCGACGTGTTGTGTTGCCGTGTAGCCACACATAAAAGATCTCTGTTGAATCAAGCATGAAATGAAAGTCTGCTGGAGGTCCACAAAGAGAACGAGGCATCTGTCCCTTTCCCCCAGGTAAGTTCCAGCAGCCTTTATGGGGTTACTCATGCTTGCACCAGCAAAATCACTGACACAGGTATAAGCAGATTTATGTCTGCAGATTGAGCCTGGAAGGGGGTTAGGATCCAGCATGTTCTTCTGCCATCATTCCCATCCTCTTTCCCTTCCTCCACTCCTCTGCCCAATTACAATTTTCCTCCCATTCCTTTCTCCACTTCATTGCCTTTCCAGGTGGTGGGAGCAAAACAGAGGCAAATGCCTGGTTCCAGAGATGGGGAAGATACCCTTGCCTGGTTCCAAAGATGGGGAATGTATCCCACTTCATTGCCTTTCCAGGTGGTGGGAGCAAAACAGAGGGATATACCTGGTTCCAAAGATGGGGAAGGTACCCCACTTCATCTCCTTTCCAGGCGGTGGGAGCAATACAGAGGGATATACCTGGTTCCAAAGATGGGGAAGGTACCCTTGCACACCGCAGTTAGATTCCCTGCAGAACTTAGTGCTTTGACCCCCTATTGCTAAATCACTGCCTACTAGCATAGGCTCTAGTCCTAACCCCCAGACAGGCTGGCACAAGTCATATGTTGGCCTGGAAGTGTCACGAAAGTGTCACTGGAAGTGTTACATCTGCAGCACTACTAGGGGGTTAGGCCAGTGTACATACATGCACTGGCCTACCAACACCACCACAGGAATGGCGAGATGAGTGAGTTGTGCCAACCGAAATTGGTTAGGATTGTGGCCACGATTGGTAAGCAGGTTCAAACCAGAATTTCCAAGACAGGATTTGGAAGGGATGACATCTGAATTTTTTTCCCCCAACTTCAGATGGCAAGTCTAGTAATAACATTTAATTGGCTCTCCGCAGATGCCAGGCAAGGTTGATGTGATGAAAATGCAATTCTAGGCTTCTATTCCCTGTAAATCTTTTTAATATGTATGTCTGGAAGTAACAGCTTCCCTTCTCCGGAGCCGCAGCAATTACACGCTCAGGCAGAGTTTTGTGAAGGAAACATTCAAATGTTTGTACACTTCTTTTGTTTAAGACACAGACCAAAAACTGTCTCTCTCTCAGGAAGGAGAGTTGTGTTATCATCCTTGACATGTACTCACCACAGCCCTCCCTCATGCCTCCTTTTTTGGAAAATACAGTCAGAATCCAAATGGCACCATAATTATGTTAGAAGACTCCAAAGAATGCAAGATATGGGGTTCTAGAGACCATGTTTGGCACATATAAGGTCCGAGGTTGATAGCCCAATCCTATTTAAGTCCCTGTACAGAGATGTAGCAACACTAGTGTGGGCATTCCTGCATCCTGCAAGGCTTGTGGAGGTCTCCTCAGAGTAAGGAGGCATTTATCCCCTTTCCATGGGGTAAAAAAGCCACAGCGGTAATGGTTCAACTAGACCTGCACCAGTTATATCACTAGCACCAGTGGCATAGCTAGGGGGGTGGAGCAATCAGCACTTGATGGCACTTTTGTGACAGTGCAGGCCAGCAGAACCTATGTTCTGCCAGTGATGCATTATATAGGATTGGGCCATCTGACTCCCCAGTGAATGGATCTCTAGTAACAGAATTGGGCAGCTTCATAACTGGTTAAAAATGTGGGATCGGTTGAATTGGCACCAATCCTACTCCATTGTGCTAACTGCTACAAGAGATCTCGGCAGCCAGGCAGAAACGAACATGGAAGAACATGGGAGATGACAGAATCTGATGGACCAAAGATGAAGGAATGCACTGCATTTCTAAATCCATACAAGGAAAAAAGTCACATATGATATGGGAATTCAGGCCAATTCTTCTCAAATCAGGAGGGCAGAACATCTCCCAATTTATGCTGCTAAAAAAATATATCCAAATCAATAAATAAACCATACAAAAAAATTAACTGACAACCTTATCATGACTTATGGGGCTGTGGGTGGCGCAAGTGGCTAAGACACTGTGCCTGTTAACCAGCAGGCTAGGGTTTGAGACCTGGGTTGGCCCCACAAGACAGGGTGAGCGCCTGTCCTTAGCCCAGCTCTGCGACACCAGCTGGATCCAATTGTATCGGCTCTGCCTTTCCATTGGACTATTTCAGTGGCATGGAGAGGGGGGATTTGCTGCTTGGGTAACAGCCTATCCTCCATAACAATCTAACCCAGGCTTTCGTGCTTTGCATGCAGTGTATGCAGCACAGAGCACAATACCATAGTCTTTCAAGACTGATGGAGGCCTGCTTTTTTTATCATGACTTGAGTCCAGTTTCAGTTGGAGTAAAGACAAATAGATGTTGATACCCAACGGCAGACACTACTGAGCTTCCACCTTCCCTGCTCCTTTGCGTACAAAGTTCTGACTGACAGCAAGAGGCTTGAAAAATCATTAAGATACCCACAGTCCTCCTTTACCTAAAATTTGACTCCACATGTAATTGATGAATGTTCACAAGGCAACGTTGGCTCTGAGAAACACACACACACATGTGTACATGTGCGTGTGCACAAACACAAACTGCACTTCCTTTCATAGACTTGCAAACTTGATCCTCAAAGGCTCCCAAGCATGGATCCGTCATTATGCTTGCAGATCTCACATCCCCATTAAGCGAGGAGTGCCGC
Organism: Cryptoblepharus egeriae; assembly: GCA_030015325.1. NCBI lineage: Eukaryota > Metazoa > Chordata > Lepidosauria > Squamata > Scincidae > Cryptoblepharus > Cryptoblepharus egeriae. The sequence continues at coordinate 3,751,818 of JAREYC010000003.1, read as the reverse complement.
CACACACTCTCTTGCCAAGGGGGACTGGTTTGCTAAGAGTGGCAATTAGAGCGTTCCTGAAATGCTCGGACAGAGCAAAGCGCTGGAGAGTGAAAGGGTTGCACCGCATCACAAGTGGGGTTTTTAAATTAAGCGTGCCAAGGCACCAATAAACCCATTAGCCTAACGAAGTCGGTGAGAAGGGAGAAAGGGGACTAATTACTGGGAATGGCTTTTGCATCAAAAGGTATAATTTGTTGTGTGCTTAAATGTGACAATGAATTGGGACAATGAACTGGACGCCTCTCAAGGAGATACAGGGCAACTATGTAAATATCTGACGCATCAGACTGCAAGTGCAGGTAGATGCCGTCAAGACTGAACCTTTCCTTATCCCCCTTTTTTTCCCCTATGCAGTAGCATAGCCAGAGGGGGGAGCAGGGAAAGTAAAGTAGGCACCACAACATGCTGGGTAAACAGGTCCTCCCTTGTGCCATTGGAATGAGTTGTCCAAAATGCCCCTGACGGAGAGTGTAGGGGATGCTTACACAGTGCAATGGGGTACCAACTGTACTTACCATGCCTTTCCTCTGGCTACGCTACTGGTAGTGGCCAAGAATGGCCTCAAAGGGGGGAGGCCACTTCCATGCAAAACATAGCACTCTTCACCCCTGTAGCTACAGTACTGCTGTAATCATAAAAGAATAGAGTGGGGGAAAGTCAGGAGAATCCTTTTTTATATATTTTTTATTTTATTTTTTATCAGGCAACCCAATGTGCTTCATTAGTGTTTTTAGTGTGGTGTGTGGCTCATCTTGACTTTCATATTTTTGGCTACACTTTCTATGAAACCATTTTATGAATTTATTGGGTTGTTGTATAGAGGTATCCCTGCTTTCTGACAGTTTGTTTTCTGACGATCCAGTCTTCCAACACCTTTCAATTATACCCAGAACTCATTCATTGAATGCATGTCCTGCTCTTTCAACCTCTCCCTGCTGTTCTAAAGCCCAAAATTGTCCTCCCCTGTATTGTAGCTCTTGGTCTAATCTCATTCCCAAAGAAGGACATTTTCCCACCAGTTTATGCAATGCAGTGGCATGTGGAGGGGATACAAGATAGCCCAAGAAAGGGAAGTATAAAAATAATTTACATGCCAGTAGGCCACCAAACAACAAAGGGATTTGTCAAACTTACTCCAGCTATCTGCTGGCTTCAAACCACTTTCTGCCCAGCTCATTCAGCACCCAAACTGCCCATGATTGCTGTCACTTTATCTCCTCTGGGACAGACTGGGTGGCCCATTGGCAAATATTGGGAGTCTGTATCTGTTTTCATCACCAGTGGTCCCACAGTGCATGAAAGCGGAGATCTAACAACATCAAAATTGTGGTGTTCCTTCTTTGATGGAGGTACCCACTAAGAACCAATTTTGGGAAATTCCAACTGGAAGAGTGTGAAAAGGAGGTGCAACACATTTTCCTCCCTATATTTTACATTGAAGAATCTGTGACTGATCAACACCCAGCCCCAACCTCTGGATCGAGAGGCAAGAAATTTAGAGAGGGTATTCCTTATGTAATGTGAGCACCCTCTAAGAACTGATTTCTAGAAATGTAACCCCTGGGGGGTAAAAAGGGGTGCAATGCACTTTCGTCCAACACTTAACATTGAAGACAGACAAAACCCAGCTGCATCTTCTGCACTTGCCTGGTAGGGGTACCCACAGTCAATGGGGTATGTTCAGTGGTTGGCACTGACCGGTTCGGGCTGGATCGCCCAAACCAGTTGTTAATTCTGCCCCCACTGCTACCAATCTGGTAGCCACTGGGGGGGGGGGCAGAAAAACAGGCGTACAGGTTCGGCCGGCTGCAGTGCTGGTCGCAAGGTTGGCGCACGCACAGTGCGCCGGGGTTGGGTCCCGCCCCTGGCCCCGCCCCTGGCCCTCCATGCCCCCTGACCCTGGCCCCACCCCCTGACCCCGGCCTGGCCCGCCCACTTCCAGTGATCCGGTTGTTGGGCCAGGCTGGGTCCACCACTGGCGTATGTTGCATAGGGGTGTGTGTGTTGCATGGGAGGGGGTGTTGCCTGGATGTTGCACGGGGGGGGGGGGGGTGTTGCATGGGGGGAATGTTAAGGGTGTGCCAAGGGATGCAAATATTCTTAAAATTTTACTCCCTCAACATTACTCCCAAAACCAAGTAGGGGCTTGCTTCTGCTAAGTCACCCACAAACTAAGGGTGTCAGCAATCCCCAATAAAAAAGAGAACAGCTTCCATGACAAGTATCTCTCTTCAACTGATATTCTCAATCAGTGCAATCCTAACCCCCAGATAGGCCATCATATATTCTGCAAAAGATCCGTGTTGGCCTAGGGATGTCACAAAAGTGCCATAGGGTATTTCTGTGCCACTCCCAGGGAGTTAGAATAGTAAACAGACATGCACTGGCCTCCCCACACCACCATGGGAATGGGGAGAAGGGCAAGATGTGCAGGCCTAAATGGTTCAGGATTGCACCCAATGTGTGTTAGGCAATGGTGTACCTGGACGGGTACAAAGTATAAAGTTTGGCAGGGAGCCTCATCATGGCTCTCCCCTTTGGAGCCATTGCAAGCAGTGGGAGGAAAATGCAAGGGGAAGGTGCACTTGCATCCACTCTGAGGCTTTCTGCAAAATGTACAGCTTTGCACCCCCTCTAGCTACACCCCAGTTGAAACTCACTTGAATTCCCTTGACATTCTTCAGATGTTTTGCTGGAGGCAGAACCGTCACAATGACGTTTGAATTGCATCCGATGCAAGCCTTTATCTGTCAAGTGCACAGACTCTTAGGCTGCAATCATAAGCACACATTCCCAGGAGTAAGCCCCACTGAGTACAATGGGACTGGCATATGAGTTGACTTGCATAGCCTTATGCTGTTGGATCTGGATCAGCCTGCTGGAGCAAATTGTAACAACACAAATTCAAGAGACAGCGAATGAATAGCCTTTTTCTATATAAAACTCTGTAAAAGTATCAGTCAGAGGCATACGAATGACTAGGCGGTAGTTAGGAATTCTCTTGTGCCATGTTAAGTTGGCCGTTTAGCATCAAATTATGTTGATTCTTCCCTTCTATAGGACACACTCATGCATAGCGGAGGAGCTTTTGAAATGTTTATGCATTATGATATTTGGAATAAAAGCAAGCCAAAGCCCCATTAAAGTCTTCATGCAGAGTCTCTTATCAAGTCAATTCCTTCAGGATATAAAAAATGGAAGGAGCTTTGTGATAGGAATAAAAATGCAACACCAAAAGGCGGCTTTGTTTTTCCACCGCAGAATCCGAGATGCATTAAAAACTTTATGCTGATCTGAATTGAAAAGGGGGTATTAAAATGCATGGGAATAGATACATTATTGTACCTCTAAAATGCCAGGTTCTAGGACCAGGTTTGTGCCCCTCACTCATTTCTCCCCAGTTACTCACTACTGAGATCCACAGGAATAACTCAGATAAATGTGGGTTTTGATGCTCCCCTCCCATTGATGCTGCCCTCCCAACTGGTTTTGATGCTCCCCTCCCACTGTAGGCAAGACTGAGGTTTACTTCTCTGAAACCATAGGTGAGGAGTAAACATATTATTGAATTATGCCACTTCAGACCACAGGTTGGGACTCACACATGAGTGAAGGCATGTCCCATAAAAATCCCCTGCATGTAGGAAATAGGGAAGAAATTGTATATATGGAGGGATCTTTTTCGCATATATACTAGAATATGTCATGTTTATACTAATGTCATGTTTATACATATACAGGCACCCCCCACATATTACAGGGGTTGGGGACCACCTGTTTGAAAACCACCAACCATTGAAAAGTGGAACCCAGTCTTTTTCAGCTTGCAAATGCAAAATACCAACCGAGGTTATGAATAAAGACATAAATATCACTTCCAAAAGCCTAAATAACACATATTGATTAACGCATAGCCAAAATATGTAGCAACGTACAGTAAAATGAACAAAGGCATGTGCGGGCAATGAATATCTCATGTATTTGAATTGTGGTTATTTACTGAAGAGTTATAAGTAAATGTCAAAAGCAGTTTGATCACCACATAAGTTGGCATCCATCAGTCTCGAAAGACTATGGTATCTTGCACGACGCTGCATGCGAATCACGAAGGCCTGGGTAGATTAATATGGAGGATAGGCTGTTACTCAAGCAGCAAATCCCCCCTTTCCACGCCACTGAAATAGTCCAATGGAACAGCAGACTCTATATGATTGGTTCCAGCTGCATCGCAGAGCTGGGCTAAGACTAGGAGCTCACCCTGTCTTGTAGAGACCTGGGGTACCACATAGGATTGCCATAATTCTCTTCCACAAAATCTACAATCCCCCCAAAATGGGATTGTCCCTGCTTTTTGGGATGTATGGCAACCCAATCGCCACACCATATGCAAATGAACATTAGGGAAGACAATTTTAGCTTTTAGAACAGCAGAGAGCAGTTGAAAGAGTGGAGCATGTATTGAATGAATGAGTTCTGGGTATAATTCAAAAGTGTTGAAAAAGTGAAACCATCAGAAAATGAACTGTCAGAAAGTTGGGAACCTGTACTACTATATGTATACATTTAGTAAATTTGAGATTATGCGAATCCCGAATTATGTCCAAAGAGATCTAATGTTTCTTTATACTAAAGAGATCCCACTGCTATATGGGATCTAATGTTTCTTTATACTAAAAAGATCCCATTGCAAGCTGTGGATATAGAGGTGTTGACATGAGTGTTCTGTGCCCACTAAATGGCACGTTCAGCTCTGTGGTTTGTGCTCTGGGCTTGCTCTTTGTCCACATAACCACCTACTCAGTAAATCTTGGATGTGATGAATATGTTTTGAGTTTCAGCCATGCCTCTGTACAGTAAGTAGAATCAGATCATGGATCCATCAGGGAAGGGGGGATGCAACTTGGATTTACTCCAAAGAGAACAATCTCAGAATACAGATTGTGCAAGCACCTGTCGGAGATGCTCTAGGAGGATTTACTGCTACATGCGGGGAGTTGGACTAGATGACCTAATGGGTCCCTTCCAACTCTAGGATTCTGTGATTCTAAGTGAGGTTCAGATGCTTTGCTAGCTCTGTCGAAGGCATTTCCGAATCCTTCCTCTTGAGGGTTTTGCATTGAACGCTGCAAGTGTTTTGTTTCTCTGTGCTTATTTTATTAATCTTTTTTTTAATGTGGAAGACGCTGATATATGTTGGGCTCTGATCCCTTTGCCTCAAAGCCCAACCAGAGTTGCCTTTCGCATTCAAAGACGGCAGACTCTCCTCTGCACAAGAGGACTAAGCAGTTTTGATTCAAGATGAAAGAGCCACAAAGATAAAACACTCCAAAGCAAGACACGAAAGAAAGACAGAGCAACATCCATGGAGCAGTAAATGTGCACCCGAGAGATTATCGTCCCTAGAACTGAACATGGCTTTCAATTAGGATGACGATGCTAGCTAAACTTCCCTTGATATTGACAATCTTGGATACAGAAAAGAGAATCCCGTTTGCCAAGTGTGGGTAATTCCTCCTCCACTATCACCCCCAGCCAACTGTTAATCCCAACTGTGGCTGAAACCGTAGATAAAGAGCACAATCGTAATGATGTCTACTCAAAAGTAAGCCCCATTACGTACTCCCAGGAAAGGGTCTTTAGGATTGCAGCCAGGGTCAAAGACCTGCCTCCAAAGATTTTCTTAGACACATTGAAATTAAATTTCTGACCTAAGGACAGTCCATCTCCCACTCTTTCCCTTGGCATCTCTCTAAGCAACAGGCATAGGCTGGTGGTTGAGCACAGGGCTTCCAGAAGACTGCTAAGCAGGTTTGAATTTTGGATGGGAGGCCAAAAAGCTGTTAAAGCTGTCATGACTCAACAGAGTCAGAAAGAATAGCTGTTTACAGCTTGGCCCAGCTGGATATGCTCCTACTGGAAGCTTGGAAGGCGTCTCCTGATGCCAGATGCGCTGGGAAGGATTCTATCTGGAAGAGTTCTACATACTGTCCTACCTCACAAGGTTGTTGTGAAGACAAAAGGGATTAAAATCTATGTAAACTGCCTTGGGCTTTTGCTTTGGCATGGGAAAGGTGGGGCATAATTCAAATAACTAACTAACTAAGGGCACAATCCAGAATTATGGCACTGAGGAGCTCCTTCGCTGGGCTGCCCTAACTAATCTGAATCCAGAGCAGTAAGTTATGCTGCATCCAGAGAGTCATGAAGCCTGGGCTACCCTTGCTGCTCCAGAGCATGCTCAGTAGGCACCAAGTAAGTGACACCTGAGGAGGGCTAGCTCCTGAAGAGACCCCCCCCCTCAGATCACACTGAACAAGGAATACCTGTGGTGTCTCCCTTAGAAGGAGTCCCTGATGAGATGCCAGTACAGTCTACTGTATACAACAAAGGGCTTCTTGGAGTGGCCTACTGTATCCCCAGGTGAGTGGATGCCATAGTTGTGCCATATCCTGAGGCTGAGAGGTAGGGGTTGCAGATAGGATGAACAAGAACTCAGATTTTTGGTCAACACTGCCATTCTTACTCAGCCTTATCATGGACCTCTATGGGTCTACTCACTACTATGCCTGCTCTTGAGGTGGTATAACTCTGAGGAGCTGGAAGAGGGCATTTCTGCCCTGGAAACAGGCTCTGGATACAGAGTAACTGCTCTGCCCTAGGCAATGCTAAACATGCCAGCTAGGGAAGCCCAGGTCCACCCATCTTGGGGCAGACTATGTTGCCTTAGGTTACCCCAAGCCTTCTCCAGCATGACTGGGCTGTCCCATCTTGGACTTGGGCCACCCCAGTGATAGATAGAGTAACTCAAGTGCACTTCTGGATTGTGCCCTAAGTAATCAATGACTGTGAGAGCTGGACCATAAACAAGGCTGTCCACTGAAGGGTAGATGCCCGTCAGTGATGCTGCTGGAGAAGACTCTTGAGAGTCCTTGGACTGTAAGGCGATCCAATCAGTCCATCTTGCAGGAAATCAACCCTGACTGTTCCCTGGAAGGACAGATACTGAAGCTGAAGCTCCAATACTTTGGCCACATCATGAGAAGGGAGGACTCCTTAGAAAGGAGCCTGATGATGGGAAACACTGAAGGCAAAAGGTGGAGGGGATGGCAGAGGATAAGATGGTCAGATAGTGTCACCAAGGCAATGAACATGAATTTGGATGGACTTCAGAAGCTGGTGGAGGAGAGCGGGTGCCAGGGGTGCCACACTCTATGGGGTCACAAAGAGTTGGACACAACTGAACAACTAAACAACACAAATAATATCCACCCACTCTTTAGATCAGATGTTAAATCACAGGCTTGTGCATGCTTGTTTTTGTTGAATTTAATAGCAGGCACAGGGCTGGATTGAGACCAAAGTGTGGTTAGGGGGTTGATCCAGACCACATACCCTCTCGTCTGTATGTACTCTTTGCCCTGAAAGCTTCCATTGGCTGCAATAGAAATTTTTCCCAGTGTGGGCACAGAAAAGGATTTACCTGATGGCGTCAAGGTAGTTGTGATCTTCCAAGCCTCAGCCCCTCATCCTCATTATGTGGTCAATGAGCATGACTTTCTAGATTGTAAAGATTATTGTGAATGTATATGGCATACATTGAACACTCCGAAACACTATGGAAAAACAGATCATCCTTATCTCTGAGGTCCGAAGCTGCAACACATCCCTCTATCTAAAAATGTTCTCCCCTCCTTCCTCATTCATCTCACCAACAATGGTTCCAACTCAATTAAGCCTGAATTAATACAGGAAAACTCCAGGAAATCATTAGATTCCAAGTGTTTTCTGGTGTACAAGATTAATTCAGAAGCGAAGCAGCAGACACACTAATACAATTAACAAACTGGCTTCGTAATGGATGCCCTGAATAACTTCCCAGAGAGAGGTTTGCCGCCATGTATCTGATGCGAGGAAAAGCTAATTTACTGCTTGTCTTGCAACACACACCAATAAACCTCTGGTTTGTTTGCAAATAAATCTTCCTACAAAATGAAGTACTTTGCAAATTGCAGATAATACTTTTTTGGACCCTGTGTGTAGGGTGGGTGGAGAGCGTAGATATATGGCAAGTTGTGCTGAAGAATGATTTCGAATTACAAACCTCTGATCTTCCATGACCTCACCTTAAATATATTTTAGGCTGAAATAGGAGACATTTCTGCAGATTGAAGGTTCGCCTGGATCTGTAGCTGCCCCTGTTTCGATTAGTAGGATGGTGCTAATTGTGAAGCGTCAACGTGGATGTGGCCCTAGGCATCTTTGTCCAGATTTGGTTGGTGAACCAGCTGCCGTGGTACTTGGATCATGCAGACCTTGCTTTGGTGATCCATGACAAAGTGGCACCAAGGCCAGTGCGATATGCTCAGTGTGGGGCTGCCCTTGAAGATGGTTTGGAATTTGCACTGAGTGCAGAATGCAGCATCCCATATTCAAGTATTTGAAAGACCACTTTCTTCTGTACAATCTGGCTCATCCTCTCCATTCGTCAAAGAAGTCCCATCCTCTCTAGTGGTTGAATCTGTGCCATCCCCATGATCTGATTTGAACAGCCTAAGAGTGTTAGCAGCACTCAAAGGAACTTACTTCTGAGTAGACACGAATAGGATTGCACTGTAAATGTCGGAGTGATGGATTTCAACTCACTTTTTCTCCTTCTCCTCCCTCCTCTGCTGCTGGCTTTGAATACTCATATGCCTGAGCCTCGCACTCTCAATTTAACCTCACTCATGCTTTGCATTCTGCGCAACTTGCCGACCCAGAGGTTAATATACAGCCTGGCGGATTTTGTCGCCACGATATGCTACTTTTGGTTTTATCTCCTTGGGTTCTCATTTCCTTATGGCAATGTCAATATCTCGATACCCTAGTGGATTTATGGGACGCACGGCAGATAGCAAGGTTTCTTGGGCAATTAGTACACCTGGCTCCTTTCAATGACCCCAATTCCCATAGGCCCAGGCTAATAATATATGGGACTTCTGAAGTCACAGGGAGCTTAAGGAGTCATGCAGGTGTTTAAGGACTTTTAAAACATTATCAGCCTCTCCTCTCTCTCTTCCACTTCACAGCTTGGCAAAACTCCTACTGGAGAGTTTTAACATAAGTAACCCCAAAGAGGGGTTATGGATTCTCTTGGTTGCTTTGAACAAACTAAGTTTGCTTCAATAACTGAAGACAAAGAAAGAAATAACTGAAAGACAAAGAAATCCTAAGAGGTGTTGGGAGAAAGACAAATGTTTGATGGACGGAACGGCTAGGAACGGCCAACCAAGAGCTTCCAACACCTTCTGTACATCTTGCAAGCTTCTGAACTTCTCCCTTGCAAGTTGCACTTCTGAGTAGTAAATGAGAAGAAGATGGGAGCCAGTCTCTTCATATGCTATCCTTTACAAAATGAATTTAGGCCCATATCCCAAAGTCAAATTAAGCACTTTGCTCTGGAGCAGTTAAGGTGACTTTCCATAAGATAACACTAGAGGTTGACGTAACTGTGTGGACCCGTAACTGCTATGGATTTTGCCCTTTATGTTTTGATTTCCCCTCCCTCAGAAGAAGGTCAATGTTAAGAAAAGAAAGTAAATGTGTCTGCAAAAGGCAAACTGATTCCCATGGCACAGATCCGAGCAGCCCACAACCAGCATAAGCCACTTGTAGGACTTAAAGTTAGTTTAGCCAGTTTACTAAAATAAATTTAGCAAATGCTGGCTAAGAACATACCCATGCTAGTGGTGTAAGAGGCAAAGGACCAGCACATGTCCCAGGAGTGTTGCAAAAGTGCCACAAAGAACTTTCATAACACTCCTGGGCTGGTGGAAGGGACATGCGCTGACCCATTGCATCCTCTGGATTATGCCCTTAGAATGGTATGTTCTTAACCAGTATTGGTTAAATTTACTTATTCCTAAATCTGCACTCTTAAGCACTTGGTGAGTACATTTGAATGTAGTTGATGAGTACACTTAAGTAAGTACACTTGGATGTAAATCCCTATTGGAATCTGTGACACTAAATTCTTAACCATTCCCAAATACAACAGTGCTGCAAGGCCCATTTAAATCAATGCATCATAACTTACTTTCATCGGTGATACTTGGGCTGCAGTTCTAAAGACACTTTCCTGGGAGTAAAACCCATTGAACACAATGGACTTACCTTTGAGTAGACACAGTTAGGCTCTTATAATTTGAATTTGATTGGGTTTTGATGGGGACTGAAATATTCATGTAAAATGGGTGAGATCACATAGATTTCATAATTTCATAATATCTTACTGATCTCACCCATTTTACATCTTTGTTGACTTCTTTGGGGTCGGGATGTTCTCTTTGTTATGGTTCTCTTTATGGATAATTCATTGTTTGCTAGAATTTTTTCCAATCCCATCCATAATTAAAACAAATTTTCATGCTTCTGTCTCTATCTATGAGGACTAGACACATTTGTTCCCCCTTTTTTCTGAATTGAAGATTTAAGATATTCTTGATTTTATCAAAGGAGGATTCAGCAATCCCCCCTCCCCGACCTGCCCCTACTTTTCTATGGTCTTTGTTATCAAAAGGAATTCTTCCTTGCTATCTTTACTTCACAGCAAGGAAGGGAAGTTCAGCTCATCTTTCCCAAGCACCCCCCAAGGCATTAAAAATAAATTAGATAAAAAGAAGGAGCCCCGGAGAGATTAAGCCGAAACCAAGATATTGAGTACAATTATTCATAACTGAAGAACTTTGCTACTGGGAAGGATGCTATCTATGAATAATAAAGGACCTGTTTTTGAATTCATCATCTTGGTGCCTCCTGATTAAATGGTGGTTGTTCACAAAATTACATGTGAAAGAGAGAAGGGGGCGAAATGGGGGGAGAGGGAATGCATTCGATTCAACAACTTCAAAAATGCTGACACCGTAAATCAAGCAGAACCAATCTTCTGTCTTCCCAAACAACACTTAAAGGAAAATTAATGCTGTGCTCCCCGAAGCTGGGCCTTCACCTAGGAGTAATGGAGGAAAAAAAAACGCTGTTCCGTCCCCCTCCATAATTACAAATAATGGCTTCCTCCCATTTTATCAGTGGCAGGAGGAAGGATAACATGTTCTTGTCTGATGGTAGACAGAAGAAGATGGATAGAAGTCCATCAGCCACTTTTCATCCACTGGTCACATATTTCTTGCTGTGATGGTGCTTGAAATTTTACCTATTAAATAAGGAGTGAAATATCCTCGTCTCCGTATTTTGTTGTGCTACAAAAGGGAAAACAAATGTGAAAGTGAAGGAAGAAATATAAGCCACGCTAAGGGCAAAATCCAGAGCAGTTACGGGTCCATGCAGTTACGTCACCCTCTACTGTTGTCTTATGGAGAGTCATCTTAACTGCTCTGGAGCAAGGGGCTTAATTTCACTTTAGGATATAGACATAAGTAGGGTTACCATAATTCTCTTCCACAAAATCGGGACAGGACCTTCTGTCCCATTAGGCCATATAAGAACACAATCCCCCAAAATCAGGATTATCCCTGTTTTTCCGGACATATGGTAACCCTAAACCATAATCATAAGGGTTAACCCTAACCCCATAAGGCCAGAGGAGTTCCGTTATACAGAATCAGACCATTCGGCTAAGACTATAACCCTTTGTCAAGAAATGGGGGCCTCTATTGATCTGTGGTTATCCCATGGCATAGCAAAGGTCTACTGCGCCCATGGCATATCCCAATATCATAGCTAAGGTCTACTGCGCCAGGCAACAAACTTTAGGAGAGTAATGCTTCAATCCTAAGAACACTTTCCTGACAGTAAGAGCCATTGATCACAATGGAGCTTACTTTTGAGTAGACATGATTAGGAGCGTGCTCTAAGATGCTGAGTGGCCAAAATGGCGAAAAACTTGGTATTGACAAGTAACAACCTTATATATCATTGGAAAGGTAAATTTACCCTACAATCCAGAGTAACGACGGTGGCACGTAAGAGACATTATGTGTACCCGTAGTTACTGCACCACCTAGTGAAAACATATGGGACATTCATATTGCAATCCAGAGCAAATTGTTCTTACACTGGAGCAAGGATTCCTCGTAGTTACTCTGGATTGTGCCCTTGATGCTGAATAAAATGAAAGAAACTTGTTGGAATATTAAAAAATCGAATATCTATAAAAGTCCTCTTCACCGGAGGAGCTGCCAAGGCTTCCCGGTTGCATATAGGATATACAGCAGAAGGTCCTGGTGCTTAACGCAGCTTAGGAATGGGCTGCCAATCTGTAAATAACTAAACAAATAAGTGAACGAAAGAACAGATAAATAAATAAATTTATTTCACAAAAGGGTCAATATCAATAAGTTGACTGACTCACCTGCTGCTTTTATAGATCTCTTTGTGCCAAAAGGATTCATGCTGGTTTGCAGTTTATGTTAAAGTATGTCAAATTTACAAAAAGATGGCCTGAACGAGATGTAGAACCGTCTCACGCTATTTGGGTGGTATCTTTAGGAATTTTCTGGTTTGGGCCTCTCTTTTTCTTCCATCTGCACCATGATTTTCAAGTAGCTCCTGGGTAACACAGGGAGCAATTAAGATTCCTAATCCTTTATCCTCCTGAGATTAGAGCCATCGTTATTGGAGCAAATGATGGACATTGAGGCTGCAATCCTAAAGACACTTTTGAGTAGAGATGGTTAGGATTGTGCTCTGAGAATGACAGGCTTGAAGAACTGATGGCCATCAGATGGAAAAAGAATTGTGTAGCTTGCCAGAAATTGGGTGACCAGTTGCCCAAACAAAATCCTGGGCCGGTATGATGCCAATCCTGAACCTCGGACCCTGGTAAAATCAGAAATGGTAAGATTCCAAGAACTTTTCGGTCCCCTCATTTGACTTCTAATCCCATAAATTTGCTCGCTCCACCCTAGGGTGACCACAGACCCAAACCTCAAAAGGAGGACAAGGTCTTGGATTCCTCTCAGCCTGGCCTTCCTGGCAGACAATGGCAAGTTTGCCTACTCACAAGTAAAGCTGCAATATTGGGCACTTTCACTTTCCAATAGAGCTCATGCATATTTTTGATTTTCAGTTTTTTGGCTATAAGTTTCGATAGGAAGGAGATATTTAAAAACCGATTTTTGCATTGGATCCTGCTCTCCAATACAAATCCAACAACATATGACATGATGGGGTCCTGCACACCATTACAAAGTCCCAAAATGAAGCCAAAATGGAGGACAATGAAGAACTTTTGGAAGACACCCAGAGAGGAGGCTAAATAAGAGGCCGTACCTGGAAATTTCTGGTCATATGGTCACCCCGGTGGCAAGCAAATATGCAGATTGGGTACTCTGGCTACAAAGTTGGAGAGGAACAAAGAAGACGAAAAATACGGCAAGATCCTATCTCCAGATCTCTCTCCCCTGTGCACACTGTCCGTTCCCAAGAAAGGCCGTCAGTCATCCTAACTAATCCAAACAAGCTCTGCAGTAATACTCTCTAAACTGTCTTGTCAGATGTGCTGGGAAAGTTGAAACAGCCCCTCCACTTTCCATCTCCTAACTGTGTCTTTCTATCAAGAAAAGCAATCTGATTTTGTCTAACATGGTTTGTTCACTCAAAGCTCCGACCCCCCCCCCTTTACGCTGTTTTATTATGATGATGATTGTTTTTGGAAGCCTCTTTAAGCAATCAGGAGGAGCAAGAACTTCATTATTTCATAACAATGGAAAAATGTCAATTCGGGAAGCCCAGGCGGCCCCGAAATCATAGGGGAATCCTATGCAGCAAATCTAAAAGAGGACAAGTTCATAAATTTTAACAGCCCCGTTCATTTGGTCCACATTTGTCATACTGCTGGCAAACAGCTTTGAGCAGAAAACATTTACTTTGTAATGAAAACATTGGAAAACTGGTTAGAGCCAACATGAGCAGAGGCCTTGGCGTGAAGAAGTCTCCAGGCTGACACCTCCCAAGATACAGCGGGTTCTCCGTTGCTTCTGCTGCAATGGCAAGGAGATGAATTTAATTAGGATTGGGCTACTGAACCTCACTGCTCTTCTAGTTTATCTATTCAATGCTGCAATCCTAACCACACTTTCCTGGGAGTAAGCTCTAAAGAATACAGTGGGACTTACTTATGAGTAGACTTTAGGATTGTGCCCGTAGGATACCTATCTACTATTTTTAGATAGATAGTATGTCTATCTCGTACTTTTGATTTTTGTGCACAGCAGCAGAAGCATACAAGTCTGGGGCTCCCATTGGGGGCCTGGAGAAGTGGAACCAGGAGGTGGGACCAGGAGGCACCAGCCTTACATGGGCCGGCCGCCCTGCCTACGCACCACTGCTTTGCCCCCTCTGCTGCCCTCCCCAGGCCCTCTGCAGCTGAGCCGCAGCTTCTGGAGGCCCCACCGGCCTTCACGCCACCTCCGTGGCTCTCTCTGGGGACTCCAGAGTCGAGCTGTGGCTTCTGGAGGCCACTATGCTGTCTCCGCAGCTGTCCCTGCCACCTCCCACCAGTCCCTGCCACCCCCTCCACCAATCCCACCATCCCCTGCCAGTCCTCTGGGATCCAATACAGAGGACCCCCACAGCCCTCCTCTGACAACCAGGTAAATGCCTCCTACCCACTTACCTACTGACCTTTCCTCCCACCTATTTACCTTTCCCCTCTAACCTACCTACCTTTCCTCCCTTCCTTATTTACCTCTCCCACCTCCCTTTCCTCTCACTTGCATGGCTTGTGTTGCTGCAAACTGCTTTGAGGGTGTCTTACATGCCTGGGTCAGAATCATATATGTTGAAGTCACTTGCATGGCTTCTGTTACTGCAAACTGCTTTGAGGGCATCCTACATGTCTGGGTCAGAATCATGCATGTTAAAAGGTTTTCAATTTTAAAAGTGTTGAAATTAAGTACTGGAAACCAATATGAATATTTTTGCTTTATTTTAACATGTCCAATATTTGTCCTACATTTTGGGGGGTGTCCTACTTTTTTTTTTAACCAAGTAGGAATCTTTGCTTGGATGACAGGAATTTTGGGGAACTGGGAGGGAATTTTGGGTTCGGCATCTGGTCACCCTAACTCCGGTCCCTAGCAGACCTCTCTGGACGTGACCAGAAGGCACATAATCTCACATGTGTGAAGTCCCATGTCAGGGAGAACACCACAATGCAGGTCTCTTGTATGCTACCTGTATGCTACCTGTATGTATGTCTCTTGTATGCTACCTGTGGCATCTTTGAGATACAGAAAGCTGGCCTGATCCAGTGGGGTTTTTCTTATGTTCTTAGGTCCTTATCTAGGAATCAAAATAGAAACCAGATCTGAACTGTGGATTCAGTTATCCATGGGTTTCAATATCTGGAGATGATCTGAAAATTATTTTATATTCCATCTTTCTTCCCTCACAGAACTCTCACAGATGCTGAGATTTCTTCTCATTTACTGTATCTCAGCACTTAACTGCTCAGTTCTAAACCCTACCCATGGAGCATGCGCTGCATGTTCTGGTGATGCCAAATGACCTAGGAGAGGTAAGCAGCTCCCCAGAGGGGCTACCTGATCTCCAGAAGGTCCAGTAGGTCTTCTTGGACCTACCCAGCTATTTTGTTTCATCATATCAAGATGAGTAAAGGGGGACAGGATCTTGGTATGCACATATATTTGGCCCATCCCTTCCCCCAAGTTTCCCCTGCTGTCACCTTCTGCTGCCACCTCCTCTGATGTGGCATCTGGGAGCTGCTGGTGTACAAGTAACTCCAAAGCCCAGAGTAGTGCACCAACATGCAGATACGTTTCCCTGTGGATCTGGCCAAAGTAATCAAGCCCGCACCTGATTTTCCCCTTTTCAGGCCGTTGTGATAGAGCTGCAGTCAATTGAGCTGATATCTTTTCATGATGCTTATTATTTAGACAGAAACAACATTCACACCTATTTATTGCTCCTGCAGATACAAATAAAAAAGAGAGTACAATTAATAAACTCAGACTGAAAAATAACACTGTATCGATTTGCTAGCTTTCCATTATGTTTTACAGCATCAGTCAACCTTTCCCATATAGATGGGAGGCTGATGAAGCTAAAATCGGTTTCCTTTCCCAAAGCCAGGGTGTTTTGTGTTGCAATCTTCTTTTTCCCTCTCCCTGCTCTCCCCTTCTCCATCCATCCAATTAAAAATCTTGAGCATTTAGTGCTCACACACATACACACACACACACAAACAAGTCTTAGAAACTATAAGGGCCTGACTCTATACTTAGAAAATATAAGGGCCTGACTCTACCTGAAGCCCTCGAGACTGCAAAACAAAGGCTCACAGCCCTGCCTGCAAGATTAGAGATATACCAGAGAAGCAGAGGCTAGAAGGAAAAATACCCTGTTCTCCAAAGAACCATCTTTGGAACCCCAGCTCTTTCAGAACCCCCCAATCTCCCCCTGCTGGGGGTTGGGGGGAACCCCAAGGGCCTCGACGCCAAGCACAAGAGCACAGGAGGGACTGAGCAGGAAGCGCACACATGTGTTGCCGCTTCTCCGCAGCGCCAGGGGTTCCCTAGCCGGCGCGCTCGCCCTTCCTGCTCAATCCCTCCTGTGCCCTTCCCACTCAGTCACCGGGTTTTAAGTCACACTTTCCTAGGATGGATGGGGCTCTAATGCTGCAAGCCTGCCACACTGTCCTGGGAGTAAGCCCCTTAACTATCATGGGATTTCCTTCAGTGTAGGAATGTGTCACAGGCATGGGGCATGGCTCGCCAGGAGGAAGCTACAGTCCGGCCCCCGACAGTGTCTGAGGGTCAGTGAACCGGCCCCCTATTTAAAAAGTTTGAGGACCCCTGATCTAAGGTATACTCTCAAGTGCAGTGTAACACCAAAGTAAGAACAGAACCCCCAGTAGTAGAAAGTGAACAGTACTGGAAGAACATATGGGAAAACGAAATAACACATAACACCAGCGCAAAACGGCTGAAGGAACTAAAAAGAAGCCATAGCAATCTCCCAGAACAAGAGCCAGTCACCATCACAACTGAAGACGTCCAGCAACGAATCGGGAATATGAAGAGCTGGACAGCACCAGGGCCAGACATGATCCAAACTTACTGGCTAAAGAGGTTCACAGCACTGCATGAACGACTAGCAGAGCAAATGAACCAGCTGCTAGCAGAGGCTCCCACCCAGGCTGGCTCACACAAGGGAGGACAGTACTGATCCAGAAAGACCCCCCAAAAAGGAACAATACCATCCTATTATCGGCCTGTAACCTGCCTCTCTACAACATGGAAAGTCCTATCAGACATCATAGCCACTAAATTGCAAAAGCATATGAGCCAATACATGAGCACAGCTCAAAAGGGCATTGGGAAGGATACCCAATGCTCAAAACATCAACTGCTCATAGATAGTACTGTAGCCCAAGACTCAAGAACCAGACAATCTGTGCACAGCTTGGACTGACTACAGGAAAGCCTACGACTCAATGCCACATACGTGGATCTGTGAATGCCTGGCATTATATAAAGTAAATAAGACCTTAATGACCTTCCTTAAGAACTCCATGGGGCAATGGAAAACAACACTGGAAATCAACTCAAAAGAATTAGCACAAGTATCCATCAAGCGTGGCATATATCAAGGTGATGCACTGTCTCCCCTGCTGTTCTGCATGGGCCTGAATCCCCTAAGCCAAGCAATTGCAAAGACTGGATATGGGTACAAGTTCAAGAGTGGAACTACCATCAGCCACCTCCTCTATATGGATGACATCAAGCTGTATGCAAAGAATGAACGAGACATCGACTCATTGATACACCTGACAAGGATCTACAGTGAGGATACTGGGATGTCATTCGGCCTGGATAAGTGCAGCCGAATGATCGTAAAGAGAGGAAAAGTGGTTAAGACCAGTGGGGTAGAACTACCAACTGGGTACATAACAGATGTAGAGACCTAGGTATCCCACAATCCCACGGAAATCATGAAGAGGAGGCAAGGAAGACAGCAATATCCAAGTACCATCAAAGAATACGACAGATCCTGAAAAGCCAGCTCAGTGGGAAAAATAAGATACATGCCATCAATACAAATGCACTGCCAGTCATCAGATACCCTGCTGGCATAGTAAGCTGGCCACAGAAAGAAATGGAGGCAGCCGATGTGAAGACCCGAAAGCTCCTCACAATGCATGGGGGTTTCCACCCCAAGTCTAACATCCAGAGACTATACACTAGTCGGAAAGAGGGCGGCTGGGGTCTGATGAGCATCAAAACTACTATCCTGGATGAAACCCAGAATATCCAGGAATACATCACTGAGATGCACCCAAAGATGAGCTGATGAGAGAATGTCTCCAGCAACAACAGCAACAGCAAATACAGAAGGAAGATCAAACTGAGGAAGTGTCCTGGCAAGACAAGACTCTGCATGGGATGTACCACCGCCAGATAACTGAAGTTGCTGATATTGGGAAATCCTATCAGTGGCTGGAAAGAGCTGGCTTCAAAGATAGCACTGAAGCCCTGATCATGGCAGCACAAGAACAGGCACTAAGCACCAGATCCATAGAAGCAAGTGGGGATTGACCATACAAGAGAAGACCCAAAGTGCAGGCTGTGCAGAAAAACGTCAGAAACAATCCAACACATCGTGGCAGGGTGTAAGATGCAGGCAGGAACAGCATACGTTGAACGCCACAACCAAGTAGCCAGCATTGTGTATAGGAACATCTGCTCAGCCTATGGACTAACCCCTCCCAAGACCAGATGGGAGACCCCTCTGAAGGTTGTGGAGAATGACAGGGCCAAGGTCCTGTGGGACTTCCATATCCAGACAGACAAGAAGGTACTGGCTAACCAGCCAGACATTGTGGTGGTAGATCAGGCCCAGAAGACAGCCCTGGTGATAGACGTAGCGATACCAAACGACAGCAACATCAGGAAAAAAGAGCATGAAAAGGTGGAAAAGTATCAGGGTTTGAAGGAGGAATTAGAAAGACTGTGGCAAGTGAAGGTGAATGTGATCCCAATAGTGGTTGGAGCACTAGGGGCTGTGACACCCAAGCTGGAAGAATGGCTCCAACAGATCCCAGGAGGGACAGCAGAACACTCGATCCAGAAAAGCGCATTGCTGGGAACAGCTAAGATACTGCGCAGAACCCTCAAACTCCCAGGCCTCTGGTAGAGGACCCCAGATTGAGGATAACATACAAACACCACCAATGGAGGGTGAGAAAACAATTAATTATTATATATATAAGACCATCTGAATGCAAAAGGCACACCTCAATCTGCGGGTGCGTTGTGAACGTGTGAAGGCAACATGTGGAAATTTTTTATCCCTTCTCTTAGATCTGGTGCATTTTTTTCACACCTTTCAGCATGGACTTAATTTTTTTTTATTTTACCGATAAATAAACAGATGCATAAATTAAATATAAAGCAAAGTACATTTGTTTTAAAGAGGATTTCTACAGACACCAGCCTTTTGCTTAATCCTGTCCCAAGATTTTGTTCTCATAATATGGTTCTCCTTAAATGAGTTGCATTTTTTAAAAGTGATCTCAAGTAGGACAAAAGTGCTTTTAGGAGGATTCTACGGGGCGATGTGGCAGACAAGAAATGTTAACTTCAGGCATTCGTGTGACCCTTTTCCTCTATATGGGAGGATGGGAATGGGAAAAAAGAATGGGAAAAAAGCCATAAGAACAACAGAGTAACAATATGTCCCCTTTTTAGTTTCATGTCCTGGGGGGAAAATATCCTCTTTTTCTTTGTGAACAGGCAGCATGTTGCCGTCTTGTAATTCATCAATTATGGCTGCAATCCTAAGAACGCTTTTCTGAGAGTAAGCCCTAATGAAGTCAATAGAACTGACTTCAAGTCCTACGTTTTTCTTGGGTGTCCTACATTTTGGAGGGCTTCGTTCTCTTTTGTGGTACCAACATGTCACTATCTTGTCTATAAATCACATATGCCTCTTCATATATGATAGGGGCACATCTAGGTTTATGAGATTTCTGCCATCAGATCAGATTGCAACACATTACATCTAAGAGATGGGAGAATGCAGATGTTTATCTATATCTATAACTTCTTATCTATATCACTACCTCATGTTTGCAATAGGTTTTTATGCATACATACATCATATAAAATAATAGTAGTTATTGTGAAATGTTTAGAAGTAAAGTTTGAATTGGCTCAGACAGGCCATAGAACATAAGAATATCTGTACTGGATTAAACCAAATCCTGATCTAGCCCAGAGTCCTGTATCTCACAGTGGCCTAACAGATGCCTTGGGGAGCACATAAGTCAAGAAGAGAATTACTTTCTGTTGTCCTCCTCAGCATCTGGTATTCTTGTATAACCCACTAATAAAACCAGGTTCCCATCATGGATAGTTGCAATAGACTTTTCTTCCAGATATTTGCCCAAACCCCTTTTAAAGGCATCTCAGCCAGACACCCTTGCCACATCCTGTGGCAAGGAGTTCCACAGATTAATTAGGCTCTGTATGGCCAATCAGAAGTTTGGGAGTCAGTCAGGGTCTTGAACTACTTGCAAAATGCCAGAGATGGGAGGTCCTTTTTCAGGAATCACCATATTCTGGAGGTCCATAATGCTTCATTAAGTGCTGAAGAACATTTGACCATGACATTGAATGGCCTTTATGGATGCATGTTGACTGTGACATATGACTTATGATTTGACATTCAGTGATGGGCCCAGCCTCCCCTAACAACTGGTTCTCTGGAAGTGGGTGGGGCCAGGCTGGGTCAGGGGGAGAGCCAAGGTCAGGGGGCATGGCCAAGGTCAGGGGTGGGGCTGGGGAGAATTTAAGGAGGAATTTTTTTAATTTAAAAATTTTTTTAAAAATTAAGCATGAGGCTTACTTCTGAGTAGACCTGCATAGGATGGTGCTCTGAAGCTGCACTCCTTTCCACTCCACCCTGGGAGTAAGCCCCATTGACTATCATGGGACTTACCTCTGAGTAGTCAGGTTGGGCTCTCAGGCGGCAGTTCCAGCCACTTTCCTGGGATAGGATTGCAGCATCCTCAGAGGCCAGACCTATGCAAGTCTACTCAGAAGTAAGCCCTATTATAGCCAATGGAGCTTACTCCCAGGAAAGTGTGGATAGGATTGTAGCCTCAGAGCCCAGTCCTAACCATGTCTACACAGAAGAAAGTCCCATTATAGACAGTGGGTTTACTCTCAGGAAAGTAGACAGGGCTGGAGGAACAGGGGACAAAAGCCCTGGAGGATCTCATCCTAACAACACTCAGATGCTGCTGAGCTTTCTTAGCAGCTGTGGCTTCTGTATTCCCACCCAAGGACCCCTGTGTAAAGCTGCCTATCACAGTGCCTGATCCGAGGCTGCCTCATTTGCATATGAGAAACCCATCATGCTTTGCGAACAAGGAAATAACTTCTGAAAACTTGCTAAAAATAAGGTTTTTAATCAAAATAAGACGTTTAGCAAAGACAGCCTTCCTGAATAGCCTCATACAAAGTTTTAGGGCATTAAGAAACTCTTCACCCTGACTTGAAAGTGTTGAACTTTGAGAGATTTATATAGTGATCCAAAGCCCTCCCATCTCAGCAGTGAGTGTCTGATGTGCTGTGGAATGATTGCTACACCTTGTCTGAATGATGGTCATGGGAACAGACTCTTTGTATTTTAAAACTGAAAAATAACCTTAGGGAGGGGGGGAGAGAGCCCCCTCAGAAGGGGAGGGAGGCTCAGTAGGGGAGGAAGGAGGGGAAGTGGAGCTTCACCTCTGGGAAGACAGACCCAGAGACCCTTTAAGAGAAATTCAAACACAGTTGCATGCAATCCAAAGATGACGGCCCCCTCTTTAACAACCGGTTCGCTAACGTCAGCCCCAAATTCACAACCAGTTCTACAGAACCGGTGAGAACCAGCTTCAGCCCACCTATGTCCTAACTGTGCTTTCAATCACAACATTGCAGAAGTTACCAGGACTGACACTTTCCATTAGGCTGGAGAACTTTCTACTGTGTCGTATCTTCCTTTATATATACTATAAAAATTAAGTTTTATTAAATTAAGTTATACTATTAAAAATTAAGTTGTGTGATTGTGACTAGGGGAAGAGGGACACCCTACCTTCCTATTCCAATATGGAGAACACGTTCTCCAGTGCCTTTCCACATTATTTCACTTTCGCTGGAAGAACCAGGAGATGTAAATATGACAGAGCTGGCCACGAAGACAAGCGGAAATTGATGGGAAAATGTAGCATTTAGTCTGTAAACACTCATCCCTCCCAATGCCATGATTTATGTATTGTTTCAAAAACAAGCACTGTTGTCGCAGCAGCAGGAACCTCCTCGCGCAACTCCACTTTTCTCCATTTGCATATTGTCCTCTTCTCAAAGGAACTATTCAGATGAAACAACAAAAGACGCATAAATCATCAAACAGCTGACAGAGCCAGCGGTTTAAAAAGGAATGATTTGTAACAGATATTCTGTAAAGTATTACCCTTGGCACGTATGGGAGCGGCCTAATATATTGAGCTGTCACTGGGAAGGTTTATGAGCTGCTTGGGAGGTGCTTTCGGAGAGACTGATCTAATATTGGCCTAATGGAATGGCCACAGATATGATGGGCCCTGATCCTGCAAAGATATCCTATCCTGGATTGACCCTGAAAACAGTTTGGCATCTGTTTGGCATCTGTATTTGTAGAACACAGTGGCCCATAGTGGCATAGCTAGAGGGGGTGTAAAGCTATGTTTTACAGGGACCCTCACCATGCTTCCCTTCCCCTATCTATCTATCTATCTATCTATCTATCTATCTATCTATCCATCCATCCATCCATCCATCCATCCATCCATCCCCGTCTGTCTGTCTGTCTGTCTGTCTGTCTGCCTGCCTGCCTGCCTGCTTGTCTGTCTGTCTACCTATGCATCCCCTCTACCAAAACCATTTCAGCTACTAATTCCATTCTTCTCAACCTCATCATATCCCCTTAATGACCAGAAAAAGAGTATTCTTTCTAATTAATGGATTTCAAGAGAAATTGCTGTAATGGGCACTTAATAGTAAGTGTGGGTGGCGCAAGTGGCTAAGACATGGTGCCTGTTAACCAGCAGGCCAGGGTTTGAGACCCGGGTTGGCCCCACAAGACAGGGTGAGCTCCTGTCCTCAGCCCAGCTCTGTGACGCCAGCTGGATCCAATCGTATTGGCTCTGCCTTTCCATTGGACTAATTCAGTGGCGTGGAGAGGGGGGATTTGCTGCTTGGGTAACCGCCTATCCTCCATAACAATCCAACCCAGGCTTTCATGCTTCGCATGCAGCATATGCAGCGCCAAGCACGATACCATAGTCTTTCAATACTGACGAAGGCCTGCTTTAATAGTAAGGAGTTACTATTCTAGCTATTTGGGGCTATTAATTCTAAATACCAGTCTTCATCGAGAACTGTTTCCAAACACTGTGATGGGGCCACTGCAGCAATGGACGACATGGTGGGAGAGAGAGAGTGGCACCCCGGCATGTGTGGGCAGAGGTACTAGCCTCCACCGAAAAGGACCGCTTTTGCATTGGTCGGAAAGCTATTGGTCTGTCGTAAAAATGTATGCAGCAGGACATTCAGAGGTCTACCCAGGCCGACCCATCTCCGCCAGACCCAATCCGAGTTCTTCCCGTTCTTATGTGGGGGTCATAAAAGTGACTTAAGACAGTTCTGCACCATTCCTGGTGGGTAAAGCCAGTGCACAGATATGTGCAGGTCTCTCCAAACCACCACAGGAAAGGTGAAATGGGTAAGTTGTGCTGGCCTAAATTGGTTAGGATTACTCTCTGTGTACATCCAATGTTCAGGGAATATAGGAGTGAAACTTTGAGTAGAGTAACTTTGTCTACTGGATTTCAGCCAGAATTATTTTCATATTTTACTCCTGGATTTCCAACAAAAGCATCTGGTTCAGCACTTTGAAAATCAGAGTATTATTTACCCTCCCTGGTCTGCAAGGGGTTACCTAAGACCAGACCTATGGGAGCTTTTTTGCTGGGGTTGTGGGTGGCGCAAGTGGCTAAGTCACTGTGCCTGTTAACCAGCAGGCCAGGGTTCGAGACCCAGGTCGGCCCCACAAGACAGGGTGAGCTCCTGTCCTTAGCCCAGCTCTGCAACGCCAGCTGGATCCAATTGTATTGGCTCTGCCTTTCCATTGGACTAATTCAGTGGTGTGGAGAGGGGGGATTTGCTGCTTGGGTAACAGCCTATCCTCCATAACAATCCAACCCAGGCTTTCGTGCTTCGCATGCAGCGTATGCAGCGCCGAGCACGATACCATAGTCTTTCAAGACTGACGGAGGCCTGAGGAGGCCATACCAGGTGGGGCTAGGTAAGGAAGTGATCTCAGTATACACTGATCTCAGTATACACTGATAGTATGATCTCAGAAATGATATCAGTATACACTTCTGCCACCACAAGCCTCTCCTTCTCACCTACAGACAGCCACAATCCTCCCCTGAACCTTTCCTCACTGCCGACCTATGTGGCAACCTATGGCAGTAGATTAGCAGCACATCACTGATGGTGCATTGGTTTCCAAAACTCATGGAAATGCACAATGGACAAAAGCATTAGTTTTAATTTTTACTCCTTTGATGCAAATAGTTCTTCAATGATAGGTTGGCAAAAGTTTGCATCCCTTGGGGCTGGCTCCAACTTCATACTTCCCACCAAAGTAGATCCACTGAAGTGATCCCCCAGACTGTATATACTGAATGTAGGGAAATTACTAATGCAAGCAGCAGTCTTTGGACCTTTTATTTTATGGACAGTAGTGGGTCAGGAGAACATTAAAAAAATCCCATGTCTCCTGTTTCCATATAAATTGAAAACAAGTTGGGCCAGGGTATCTGACACACCATCTGATCCCACCTTAGAGCACTTATAGTATTGCTCTCCAATCAGTGCATGAAACACTGCTTTTTATTACTTTCCATTTTCCAAAATGAAGTGGAAATACATGAGAATTGGAGGTTTCACTTCATGGGAACATAAGAGGCCATTTGTATGGTAGTTCCTGACTATAAAGTTTTTTTGTTACTGTGCACACTTTTTCTTATTGATGTTGTTGGGCTGCAGATTTTGGCCCTGCACAAGAATATCTATCAAAGAACCCCACTGGATCAGGCAAAGGCCCATCTAGTCCAGCTTCCTATATCTCACACTGGATCACCATTTCCCCATTCCCCACCCAAAAAAGCATTTCCATGCCCATTTAGGTCCCCATTCCTCATATTTTCCCCCTCTGAACTTACCCAGTGCCCAGGTCTCAAGGTTGATCACTGATGCATGGCCAGCCCCACTTGCTGTTTCCAATAATATTTCCAACAAGTTGCACACTGTATGGCATCATGTTTTGCAACACTCCTGTGACCACAGGATTAGGGTGTTTGCAAACACCCTAACTCTAACCCCCTCCGTCCCATTTGCCAGTGTTGCAACATAATACCCCCAAATTGGGATTGTCCCTGTTTTTCAGGACATATGGCAACCCTACTTGAAGGGAATATTCACCCCAACTATAGGGTGCACGCGGCACTTGCTCCTTTGGCACTGCTATGTCAGTGCTGAAAAGTTGGTGAGGATTTAGGCCTTAGTGACCTATTTATTGAAACCATCCGAAACCCCCAACCATTCAAACCACCAGGCAACCCTCACTTGCCTTAATTTCCCAGTCTAGAAATAAGATGGACAGGCAGACGCAGGAACCAAGAAGAGGCAAAAGAAGGAAATTGAGTTGGCAGAGAAGGAATCCAATTAAAAATTAAAGTTTTATTAACATACCAATATCCCCTGCTCAATTCGATCCATATTCCTGGCCAAGGTAGGCTTTCGCTTTGCTTAATAACCCAATATCCCTACTGCAAATCAGGTGCTCTCCCTTCCCCAGGAAGGAGATTACACATCATATTAATGGCGCTGTGTCAGACAAGGCTGGATGCGCGCATGTTTTACACGGCTGCCTATCATTGGTGAGATTGTAATTATTTTTAGCTGCTAATTATAGATGCTGTGCCCACGCCAGTGGAAACTGACAGATGTAATTTCTACAAGATCATTGAATTGCCGGGAAGGAAATTCCAGCTGTATCATTATCACTCTCCCATATCGGTTGGGGCTGATGGGAATAAAGTCTGCTTGGATTTCAACCCAGCAAGCACTAACTGTGAATATTCGGTTGCCGGTTCATGATGCTTTTGTGCATCTGTTTTGTTGGCATAAAATAGGGCACCACCAACACTAAAACTGAGCCAAAACAAATATGTTTTCCAGGAACGTTTTCGAAGGAACTGGAAAGTTTCCTTCTATCCACCATGATGTGAATTTTCTTCTGGAAAAATTTCACAGTTAATCAACATTTCATCTGATTCATTTCTCTGGATTCTAAAGAAAATGTTATCACAATTTTGCACCCCTGGCCACTGTCACCCATGGGTCCTGACTGGGGGCTCTGGTGCGCACCTCTATTTATTTATTTATTTATTTATTTGTTTGTTTGTTTGTTTGTTTGTTTGTTCGTTCGTTCGTTCATTCATTCATTTATTCATTCATTTATTCATTCATTCATTCATTCATTCACTCACTAACTAACTAACTTACTTACTTACTTACTTACTTACTTACTTACTTACTTACTTACTTAGGAAAATAAACCCAAGGTGGGACATATCAGCATAGGTCGGTGGGAGTTCTCCATCAGTGCCCTGAGCAAACCCCACAGCTTCTACAGGCAAGTACTGATGAGGACCTGATCCAGCAGCTAGTTCTAAGTGGGATCAAAGCCTGCATATAGGAGCATGTGTTAACTTCCATGGACTCAAATGGATGTGTCTTGGATATGTTCCAGATCCTGGGTGCTCTTCCACTCCCCATGGCAGCAGACCTGCCTCCAAGCTATACCCAATTTTATCAGTATGAACCAGGACTTTACATCACCCAGATGTTCCACTATGTCCCCTGGACCAATTTATGAAGGAAAACGTCCTTCACAGGTTACAAGCCATGATGGGAACATGCAACTTCCTGATTTTAGAATTAGGCATAAGGTCAGATACAAGGGAGGACACCAGGATGCAGATATCTTGTTGTCTTGCGTGTCCTATGAGATACGGAACGCTGGACTGATTGGACATTTGCCCTGGTCCAGCAGGGCTCTTCTTATGTTCCAATGGGATAACAGCAGAGAACTCTATTCATATTGGCAGGAAGCTGTAAAATGTATCTCAGTAGCAAACTGTGGGCGAAATCCAGAGTAACTATGGGGAGTCCTTGCTCTGGTGTAAGAACAATTTACTCTGAATTGCAATATGAATTTCCCATAGGTTTTCACTAGGTGGTGCAGTAACTATGGGTACACGTAATGTCTCTTACATGCTCACGTAGTTACTCTGGATTGTAGGGTTTATGACGTCTGTATGTTGCTTTTTTATTTATTAAATAAATAACTCCATTCCTGAAACACGTGAACTGTACACTATGTTTTCTACGCCTGTTTTATTTCACGGATGGAAGAAGGGAAGGCAGTTTTTGGAGAGGAAGAAATAATCTTGGGTCTCGTAGGGGAAAGAACAGAGACGCAGAAAGCAATTGCGGAGTGCGAGGTTGCAGATTGTGGCTTGGCGGGAGAAAAATACACTCTCGGAAAGAAAAATGGGTAGTGAGTGGAGAAGAAACTGTGTCCTGCTGTGCCTGGATGGTGCTTGACATAAGAAGGGAAGCAGGGCTGAGCTCTCATGTAACGTAGTGGCTAAGGACCAAATGACACATTGCAAAGAATACAGAAGTTGGGCTGTTGATGTGGATTTATTTTTCCTTAACCTGCGCTAAGGGGTTGGAAAACAGCCCCAAAGCAAATATTAGGGTTGTCCCTGCTGTGGTTCTAATTTTCCTATTTCTCCCAATACCCCCATGCTTTGCAAATTTTCAAATTATTTGCTCCAGTTTGCAGCCGTGGTTTCCTCGTTCTGCGGAAGGTTCAGCACTGTTCTCCACGTGATCATTACTACTCCTGGGAAAAGTCAGATGCACAATATCGGCCCAATAGGGTTTGCGTAGAGCAGTGATTTTCAACCTTTGGCATCATATGGCACACTACCAAGGTACTGAAATTGTCAAGGCACACCATCAACCTTTTGACAGTTGGCAAGGCACATCAGGCTGCTTTTGGTGAGTTCACATCCCTCAATGGTCCTATAAATAAATGAGGTTTATTTAATAAATTGTCAAACCTCCAAGGCACACTTGTGGACAACATGTGGCACACCAGTGTGCCATTGCACACATGTTGAAAATTACTGGCACATTATCTGAACAGCCAGTCAGATGTAACTGCATGGTATAGTCGCTAACATCAAAGAAAGCAAGTGAGGAAAATATTTATTTACCCAGCAGGTAATTAGTTGGTGGAACTCCTTGCCACAAGATGTGGTGATGACTTAGATTCCTTTCAAAGTGGATTAGAAATGATTCAGGAGGAAATGTCCAACAGAGACTACAAGTCATGTTGTGTATTCAACTTTAGAAACAGGTTTCCTCAGAATGCCCAATGCAAAGAAGGGCACCAGGACACATGTACCTTGTTGTCTTGTATGCTCCCCGAGACATCTGATGGGGCCACTGTGAGATCCAGGAAGCTGGACTAGATGGGCCTTTTGGATCTGATCCATTGGTCTGATCCATGTTCTTATGAATCATTTTCACCCACTTTTAGAGCTGACATTTGTTGCTTTAAGTGGGGCCCTGCCCCAAATATCTATCTATTTTAATGAAGAGTCACTGACTCACTCATTCACTGACTGACTAATCAACACCCAGCTGAAACTGCTGGACCTAGAAGTGTGAAAATTGGAGAGGTTCTTCCTTCTGTGATGTAAGAACCCACTAAGAACCAATCATGGTGCCTGGTGCCCAATGGTACCTGCTGCCCAGTGTGACCCACTGGTGCCCACTGACTGGTGGTGCTCAATTCCCAGGGCCTGGTGCCAGGTGGGGTATGCCAGGTGGTGCCAACTTCCCACTGGTGCCCAGTGATGCCCTGTGATGTCCAGGTGCCAGTGTCAGGTGATGCCCACTTCCTACAGGTGCCCAGTGATGCCAAGTGCATGGTGGTGCCCTGTGTCTGTTGCCCACTGTGTGGTAGTGCTAACTATTGTCTGATGCCTAGTGGTGCCAGGTAGGGATCCTTGATATGCACTTCCCTCTGGTGTCTGGTGGTGCCCAGTGTCCGCTGGTGGCTGGTGCCAGTAGGGGTGCCAAATGCCTGCTGCTAAGTGGTTCCCAAAGCTTGGTGGTGCCCAGTGGTACCCAACGGTACCCACTGTCCAGTGGTAGGGATACCCATTAGGCACTGCTCTGCACCCTAGTATACTCAGATGCCTAGTGCCCAGTGTATGCTGATGCCTACCACCTAATTCCAATGCCCAGTTCCCAGCAGTGCCCAGCCGTGCCCAGGGCCCACAACTATTCTTAAAATTTTACTCCTGCTAGTTTGAAATACATACTCTTCTTTCTGCTTCGCCCGATCCCGATTGAATTTGACATTCACGAAATTTCACAAGAGGATTTTGACTTCGGGACTGTGCCTCCTCCTTCATCCTGACTTTTTAACCGGATGTTTCCACACCGCCTTCATCCCAAATGATGACGGGAAAATCCCCCAATTAAAATCAACATCTCTGACTGGGAGAAGAGCCTATTACTGCTAAAGGTAATCTCTTTCTCTTTCTTTCCCCTTGCTTTGTAAATTACTTTTTGACATATTCTGAATATGAAAAGTGCTGTAGGAGCTGTTATCTCCCTGACTTGGCTGTGTTTACAGTATCCTTATCTTTACCCGCAGCTGACATGGGAGATAATTGACTCGGGTTACACAGAAGCATGACAATTTTCTTTATTAACAAGGTGAATTCTTGGTCTTTGCATCCTCTGTGAATGTCTAATGAGGCTGTACACTGCAGTGATTGAGGAGTCCTGAAGACACCCATTAAAGAGGAACCATTGAACCAGACTCTCTCTGAACTCTAATTACAAAGTACACTGAGAAGAAGCCAGGAAGCCACTTTTTATAACCCTTATGTTCCCGCTCTTTACGTTCTTTCCCGACTCCTGAACGACATGCAAGTAGAACTACATGCAAGTTGCTTTACACACAGCTAGGGTTGCCGTAATTCTCTTCCACAAAATCAGGACAGGAACCTCTGTCCCATTTGCCAGTACAGTGGTACCTCGCTTAACAAGTGCCTCGCTTAACAAGTGTTTCAGATAACAAGAAAAAATTTCCAAGAAATCTCCCTTCGCATAACAAGTTCCGCTTCACTTAACAAGCACGCGCGCTATGGGCACATGTGCTATGCAGCCCTGACACTCCGCATGGAGGCTCTTTAAAAGGGCCAGCACTGCTGCCTCTAACTGCCCTCAACTTGGGGGCAGTTGCCTGGAGGTGCCAGAGGCAGCTGCAGCTGCCCCTAACTGCGCCCAAGTGCCCCCACCGACCACCTTGAACTTCCAGCAGCAGCCCAGGTAAGCCTCCCAGGAAAGTGTCTTTGATTGCAGTCTCCTAACTGTCTACTCAGAAGTAAGCACTGTTGTGTTAAATGGGGCTTACTCCCAGGAAAGTGTCTTTAGGACTGCAACCTAAGGATCATTCACATTGAATGCATGTTTTGAATTCAATTCCAACGTTTTGTCATCATTTTTACATCCAGTTAATATTTTAATATGAGTATTTTGGGGGTTGTGGAACCAATTGTCTTGAGTTTCCATTATCTCCTATGAAAAAATCTGTTTCACTTAAAGAGTGTTTCACTTAAAGAGCATGCTTCCGGAATGAATTAGGCTTTTTATGTGAGGCACCACTGTATGTGAACACAATCCCAAAAAAATAGGATTATCCCTGTTTTGGGGGGCATATGGCAATCTTACACACAGCCTGTTTTTGCTAAAACAAACATGTTCTGATCAAAAGATAAGCACTTTTAAGAGCACAATCCTAACCATGTCTACTCAGAAGTAAGCCCTACTGTGTTCAATGGGTCATACTCCCAGGAAGTTACTTCCTGTCTTACTTTCCTCCAGACAGGAAAGTGTCTTTAGGATTGCAGTCTAAGTGCACAACCATGTCTACTCAAAAATAAGCCCCATTGTGTTCAATGGGTCTTACTCCCAGGGAATTGACGATCCATCAATTTTAGTGGGAATGTTTTAAACACTTTCTTAATTCTGATTTTTTGAACAAATAAAATTCTATTGCAATTGTCCTCATGACTGTTAAGCTTCTTAGATTTACTGGGTGAGCTGAGATGTGGGCTGCAATCCTGAAGACGCTTTCCTGGGAGTAAGAACCATTGAAACCAATGGGACTTACTTTTAAGTAGCCATGGTTAATATTATGCTCGTAATGTCACAAATATTTCCGGTTTGTGCTGTTCATGAAGGGGAAAGGAAAAGCGGCATTAAAGGAGGCCAAAGGAGGATCAGGTTTCTATCTATCTATCTATCTATCTATCTATCTATCTATCTATCTATCTATCTATCTATCTATCTATCTATCTATCTATCTATCTATCTATCTATCTATCTGTCTGTCTGTCTGTCTGTCTAATCTATCTATCTATCTATCTATCTATCTATCTATCTATCTATCTATCTATCCCTCCACGCACCCATCCATCCATCCCTTGCTCATCTATCTATCTATCTATCTATCTATCTATCTATCTATCTATCTATCTATCTATCTATCTATCTATCTATCTATCTATCTATCTATCCCTCCACCCACCCATCCATCCCTTGCTCATCTATCTATCTATCTATCTATCTATCTATCTATCTATCTATCTATCTATCTATCTATCTATCTATCTGTCTGTCTGTCTGTCTGTCTGCCTGCCTGCCTGCCTAAAGCTACAAGTTTCTACAGGTTTCATCTAAAGCTAAAGACATTTTTCTTGACAGAGTGGTTGAAGATAGAAGGAAAAAAAGAATAGAAAAGCAAAAGAAGGAAGGAAAGAGTGAAAGAAAGCAGTAATTCTGAAGTATGTATAATAAAGTTAAAGAGTTCTAAGCGGCATGGAAGTTTAAAACCCTTGGCTTTTATACAACCCTGTGCTGTATAAACGCCTATGAATGTATTTTTTTCTGCTGTGATCATGTAAGAGTTTTCTTGTTGTACGGTGACAAATACAGCTTTTTGAAGCTGTATAAAGAGTTCAAGACAAAGGGGAGTCTGGGGCAAAACTGACACAGAAAGTCATGAATATTGACTCAAAGGGAACTGAGAACTGAAGCACTCAAGGAAATTAAAAGGGAAAAAAAGTATGCTAAGCGTAGCACAGAAGCAGTGCCTGGACGTCAAGCCTCACCTGCGTGGAAGATCTGTGAGGAGTTAAATGCAGGGTGACCGTATGTCTACATTTTCCAGGATATGTCCTCTTTTTTAGCCCTGAGACCTGGGAAAACCTGAGACCTTTTAGCACCATCCTCCTTTTCCTTGCAAGTGGGTATATTAATAATTAATAAATTATATGTAATGGTTTTAAAGGCAATATACTGCTTAAATTCAGCACTTGAAAGCTGTTTTAGCTTTTATTTTGTCAGGTTCTGCATTGTTCTTGGATGTCCTACATTTTGGAGGGCCTTGTCCTCTTTTTTTGGTTAGCATATGGTCACCCTGAGTTAAATGCCACAGTACTAGTGATCACATAATTCTAATAACAACGGTTTTCAATGGAAACTTTTCCGGATTCAAGGAAAGTTGGGCAGCCCAATCCTAACAGGCACTGGTGAGAGCAGAGTCAGACCACAGTTTGGTGCAGTTGCTGGTTGAACCCTAATGCTAGGGTTGCCATAATTCTCTTCCACAAAATTGGGAAGGACCCTCAGTCCCATTATGTGAACACAGCCCCCAAAAATCAGGACTGTCCCTGTTTTTGAGGACATATGGCAACCCTACCTAATGCACCAGCCATCCAATGGGGCTGCTTTGATCTGCATCAACAAAATGGTCCCAACCATTTGGGACCCACCAATGGATCACAACAGTTTTCAGAAGAGAAGGATCCGGGTAGTCGGTGGTGTATGATGGTTCCAAAGGGGAGGTGGAAAAACCACTCACACACTATGTTGGGGCTCAATGCAAAATTTAGTGTTTTGCACCCCCATTTAGCTACACCATTGCTCTTTTCCACTATACAGCTATTTTTCTTTGGATCAGGCCAAAGGTCCATCTCAAGGAGCTGGTGTGACAAAAAGGATGCTATCTTCATTAGGGTGGCCTAATTCCAAGATAGGC
Organism: Cryptoblepharus egeriae; assembly: GCA_030015325.1. NCBI lineage: Eukaryota > Metazoa > Chordata > Lepidosauria > Squamata > Scincidae > Cryptoblepharus > Cryptoblepharus egeriae. Next base: position 3,718,458 of record JAREYC010000003.1, on the reverse strand, counting down.
CAGCCTAGCTACACCAGAGAAAGCTTGGACTGGCATAAGTCTACTTAGGCTGGCCCAAGACTTATGGAACTGGGCTGGATTAGCCTAGGCAGTTCAGCAGAAGTGTGTTAAGGGCATTATGACATGGCTTGGAACAGTGCATTTAGGCCATGTCGAGGGCCTATTTCCAGGGCAGGCATGCCCCCTCACAGCTCCTCAAAGTTAGGCCACCTTAGAAGCAGGAATAAATCTGAGTAGACCCATTAGGAGCCCATGATAAGCCAGATTAAAAATGGAAGTAAAAGAAAAAGTTCTAAGTTTTAGACTAGCCTAATTCCACTCTTGCTCTTCCTTTCAACCTCAGGATATGGCGCTCCTACACCAGCCCAGTGAGCATGCTGCCCTCGTGCTGCAGCAGTTAGACCAGCCTTGAGGCTTTCTATAGATTTGGGCTATCTGTCAGCTCAGGATATGGCCTACTTAGGCCAGCTTAGCTGAGACATTCTCTCTGGCCTAAGTCAGGATTGCACCCATTGTGCAAACGATTGCACCCCACTGCCTGGTGGTACTCGGTGGTACCTAATGTTACCCATTGCCTGCTGGTACCCAGTGCTGGTGCCAAGGGAAGGATGCCCAGTATGCACTGCTCTGCACATGAAAGCAATTCAGCACAGGAAAGCAATACATCTGAGCTTTTTAGCTTTTATTTTGTCACGTCCTACAATTTTCTTGGGTGCCCTACATTTTGAGGGCTTGTCCTCTTTTTCCTTTATGATATAAGGTCAGCCTGTCTTATGGAAGGCAGGGGTGAAACTCAGCTTATTTTCACCATCCTGGTTTCATCTCGACTCATTTGCTTGTGCTTCTTATAATCCATACCCCGCTCTTTGAATAATACAAGCGCGGTGTCAAGGTGTCCTGTGCTGTGATGGATGCAAATGTCATCCACTGAGGAGCTCCACTGTATGTCTTGCAGGACAGGATAGTAATAAATTGATGTAATTAAAATCTTCCAAGAAACAACTTATAGGGACGTCACTGTCATTTGGAGGTCCATCTCGCTTACAAATAGCAATTTTTTTCCCTTCTCCTTACAATGGGTCTTCATAAATGAAAGAGAATCCCATGCATGTTTTGCTGCTATTTTTTTTTAAATGCTATTCAGAGTGATTTATGAGAACCAAGCATATGAAAACACTTCATTAGAGATGAAGCTTTTGCATTTTAAAAAGCCAAGTGTTTTCATTTTTAACCCTGGCTTGTTAATTTCTCCAATCAAAAGCAACCAAGAATAGGGGAGTCATCGTCGTCGTCGTCGTCGTCCCCCCAACAAGTGTAGGTCATGGATCTTGGGGAATTATTTGAGTGCTCTAAAATAGTTTTGTTCAATTTGACAATAATCCCGAGGGAAGAATGTGTCCCACCAGAAATAGATGTCATGGCAGTCATAGGATAGAAACTGGAACCTTGAGATGCCAACATACCAGGAATGCCGAATCCGGATGCACAAACCTAGGAGGACATCATTAAGTGGGTGAGGTCCCAGGGTAACCAGATTATTCCTGAACCCCAGGACCAAAATTCCTGAACCGCAGGGCCAAGATTCCTAATCCCAGGCCAAAATTCCTACCCGCTGAAAAAAATTGCCAAAAAGTGTATTTTTTATTTTTTGTTTTTCAGGTTTTTGACCATAACTTTTGATAGGAATGAGATATCTCCAAACTGATTTTTGCATTGGATTCTGCTCTTCAATACAAATCCAACAACATATGTCTTGATGGGGTACTGTGCACTATCGCGAAGTTTCACAATGAAGTAAAAATGTAGGACAATGAAGCCAAAATGTAGGACACCTGGACAGGAGGCTAAAAATCTGGACAAATCTGGGTTTTTCTGGTCATATTGTCACCCTTTGAGGTCCTGAAGTTCTAGTCAAGAAGGGTGGTGCTTTTATGGCTGTCATGATGGGTAATAGACTTGATTCATTTCTTTCCAGTGTATATCTTCGGCAGTGGAAGAGATTGCCAAGGGAGGTGGTAGACTCTCCCTCACTGGGGGTCTTCAAGCAGAGGTTTGACAAGCACCTGTCGGGAATGATCTAGGAGGATTTCCTGTGGCAGGCAGGGGGTTGGACTAGATGACCTACTAGGTCCCTTTCAACTCTATGATTCTATGATCTTCCCTTTAATGCATCTTGGCTTTTCTTAGAAATACAGTCTAAAACAACAAAATAATATTTTTTTAAAACACAGTTCATTACACTTAGAACAATGCAATTAAATGCAGTTGATGCCAGATTTGATGATGACCACACCATGAAGGACTTCCATATGGAAGAGAAGAGTTCTATAACCTGACCTCTCCTCTATAACCTATTCTATAGTTCTATCACCTATTACCTACCTCACAGGGTTGGTGCCGGGGATAAAAAGGATAAAAAGCTGTGTAAGCTGCCTTGGGCATTAGCATAGGAAAGATGCAGGGTGACCAATGCCCAAACCTCAAAAGGAGGACAAATCCGGAAATTTCCAGTCACATGGTCAACCTGGAAAGATGGTATATAATTCCCTTAAAGCGGAGATACGTTTTCTAGACAAAGCATAGAGCAAATATTTTGCAAAACATCTGGTGGAGGCATCATCTACCATGGCTCCATCTTACCATGTACTTACCAGTACTCACTATGTCATTATCTGGAGCTAACCACTGCCCCAGCTTTACTCATTCAGCCTCTTAAATTCTGTAGACAGTGAAACTGTACAAGCTGCGCCACTTTATGCCGAACTGGTAGGTTCTACCTCGTGCACCTTGGGAAAAGTACATGCAACTTTCACAGATAACACATTTCTTTCTGGTTGGAATTGCCTGCAATTACCCAGAGGTGGTCGGTGGTGCTGGTTTTTCGATGAAATACTGTTTTCATTATTCCAGTCTGGAATCAAACCTGCAGAGGTGACCCCAGGACACTAAAGAGCAGGAATTTGTCAAGGAGCGTCAGAAGAGGTTGTATTTCAAATGAATACTGCATGGTTATTTTTTGCTCAAGTTGGGAGCTATTACGTTGCCTTCGGAGCCATTTGTCGGTGGCGAAACACTCGACCGTCTCTACCCAGCCATTCATCTCAAACTGTTTTAGTTGTTTGGCGCTCAAAGAGGTTTCAGCCAGAGAAAGAGGCCTTCTTTCATATGATACATGCTTTGGCTCCATGGGTGCATGTGCTGCGTATAATCTGGGAGGTGATCCCAAAAAGTGAAAGCATGTATCATATGGAAATCATCTTTACTACAGCTACTCCGAGGCCTTTGAAGGAATTCCTTGATGACCTTTGCTATGGGACTTTTTGAAGACGTGCATGACGGCTGAGTAGTACGCTGTTGCTATCGATTCTGTTGTACATATCAATGTAATCGACAGATCCCAGCATATCTAGTGGTGATGGAGGGCCTCTGTGCATGTTCAATTGCCTCCATTGTGTGATGTAGGCTTATGTTTCTCAACCAATGGTACAGGTACCACCAGTGGTACTTGAGGTGGTGTTTGGTGGTATGCTCAGGACACTGGGCACCTGCAAATCACCAGTAAAACCAGGAACAAGATGCAACAAAGAGTGGTAGAAGACAACTCCATGGGCATGCTTTTCTATGCGTCTGGTTCTCCAATACAAAGTAAGTAGTGATGTAAACTGGTAACACAGGAGTAACTGGTGAAGTTTTTGATGCTTTGACATCTTGGCAAAAGAAAACTTCTATATCCTTCCATTAGGACAGGGGTCTCCAAACAATTTGGCCAGGAGGGCCACATCATCTCTCTGACACTGTGTCAGGGGCCAGAAAATGAATTTACATTTCAACTTTGAATATATTTCCATAAAATTGCATATAAGAATGTATTGGAGTGGATTGCAAGGCTTGTCCAAGGGCCAGATAGAGGGGTCTTGCCAGGGGCCACATTGAAGCTCACCGAGGGTCACGTCTTGAAGACCCCTGCTTTAGGAAGACAAGCAGGATAGCAATCAATCAATCAAGAAATCAATCAAGAAATCAATCAATAACTAAAAAGAGATAAGAGCTCAAAAAGCCTGAGCAGAGCCCATTCCAGAACAAAAGAGGTTGGTTCTGTTCAAGTAAAACAAATCTGTTGCTGTTCAGATGCCAGCCTGCCACTGCTCCAGGTAAACACTACAGGGGATTATGAAAGGAGAGAAAACAAATTACACCGGAAAAAAGCTTGATAATATCCCTATTATGATATTTTATGATATAATTAGACCTTGCTGTTACAGATTAAATCCTCCTGGATCTTTAGCTGCCAATTTTTTACTGTTTGCTGATTCAATTATCTCATGTTATATTTACCCTGATGCCGATATTAGGAGATGATGAAAGGATGATGGGGATTGTCAATTATCTCTTGACACAGGAAAATATTTTCTGTATCAAAGAGAATCATGGAGGGGTGTCAGGAAATGTCGGGCAGAAAAAAGTAGAGCTGCTGTTTTAACCTTTTGGAAACCCTTTGCTTGGAAAGAGCACCGTCTTTGATAAAGACAGGGTCAGCGTGTCACGATCCTGGCTGCTAAAGTTAGCATCCCTCCAAGGTAATGAGAAAGGCTACACCCCTCCTCTGCAACAACACCCTTGCTGTGCAGCGACACCCCCCAAACATGCAGCAATAACACCCCTGCTGTGCAGCAACCCCCCCCCCCCTATGCAACACTCCCCATGCAAAATCACCATCCAACATCACTCCATGCAACACTCCCCATGCAACGTACCCCCTGTATGCACAATCCTCCCTCAACTGTGGGCACCCCTACAGGGCAGGTGCAAGGTTTGGGGCTGGGTTTTTATCAGACCAGTGGATGAAAACAGATTGCACCCCTTTTCACCCCCTTAGGGGTTAAATTTCTTGAAATTGATTCTCAGTGGATGCTCAAGTAATGGAAGGAATACCCTCCCCAAGTTTCATGCCTCTAGGTCCAGGGGTTAGAGCAGAGCATCCATCCATCAGCAATTCTTCAGTGTAAAGTATAGGAAGAAAAATGCATTGCACTCCATTTCACCCACTTCCATTTTGAATTTCCCCAAATTAGTTCTTAGTGAGTGCCACCAACACAGAAGAAACACCCTCCCCAAATTTCATACTTCTAGGTCTGGTGGTTTTGGCTGGGTGTTGATGTGTCAATCAGTCAGTGAATCAGTCAGTGACTTTTCAGTTTTTTATACATAGAAGATACTTGATTATCTGAAGTTTATAAGCCAGCTTGGGTGTTTGCTTTGGCATGGGAAAGGTGGGATATAAATCCCTTAAATAAAATAAATATAATATTTCTGATGTGATCATTGGTTCCCCAGCCAGCTCTTTCTAGTACTAGTTCATTTGTTCATGAAGGGATTGTGTGTTTTGGTATCTTGCTTTTCCACGGTGCCCAAACTCATCCTGGCTACATTTTCCAATCGCAATCGCTTTCATAAATTATTAGCATTAGCCAGGAGAGATTTTAGCAGGCAGAGAGTAACCTTGGCCTCTCCCTCTCAACTTCCGTGTTCTGCTGTCAACAGAATTACATCCATTAAAGATCTGATGACAGCCCTTCTCCCTCCGGGACAGTTCAGATCTGATGAATAATACATTCTTTGTAAGGCTTATAAAAGAGTTTCATCATTAATGATCTATCAGCAGGGCACTCTGTCTACCTGTGGTTCTCTAGTAAAGCCTTTGGTTATTGGTCCTGGAATCAGCATCCCGAGGACCTCAGCCTTTGGTGCTTTGAATACCCTACAGGGAGATAAAGTGGGTAGAAAACTAGTAAGTGAACCAACGGGTTGGTAATCTTTCACCAAAGGATGAGGTCCTGCCCCCCGATCATTGTCCAAAAAGGATAACCATGATGGGTAAGTGGCAGCTCCATTGCAGAATCATCCTGTGTGATCTATCTATCTATCTATCTATCTATCTATCTATCTATCTATCTATCTATCTATCTATCTATCTATCTATCTATCTATGAGCAAAATCCAGAGTAACTATGGGAAGACCTTGCTCTGGTGTAAGAACAACTTACTCTGGATGCCAATATGAATTTCCCATAGGTTTTCACTAGGTGGTGCAGTAACTATGGGTGCATGTAAAGTCTCTTATGTGCTCCCATAGTTACTCTGGATTTGGGGGTATCTATCTATCTATCCATCCATCCATCCATCCATCTATCTATCTATCTATCTATCTATCTATCTATCTATCTATCTATCTATCTATCTATCTATCTATGGGCAAAATCCAGAGTAACTATGCTGAGTCCTTGCTCTGGTGTAAGAACAACTTACTCTGGATGCCAATATGAATTTCCCATAGGTTTTCACCAGGTGGTGCAGTACCTATAGGTGCACGTAAAGTCTGGGTACACGTAAAGGATTTGGGGGTATCTATCTATCTATCTATCTATCTATCTATCTATCTATCTATCTATCTATCTATCTATCTATCTATCTATTGTATTTACAGTATATCCTTTCTTTCATTAGGATAGCCAAGGCCTTTATTAGTAACCATTAAACAAGCAAAATAGGAATACCGAATCCTGACATCAAATGAAATCTGCACATAAATCAAGAAAAGGTGGAATGAAACCAAGATCTGGTTAGTGGAAAAACTCACAGCTCAACATTTTATCCTGTTCATTAGGAATAATTTATACCAGAGTTTTCAATGGCATGTTAAAAGCACTGGAATTACTCACAGCTATTGACAATACTGTAATTGAACATCATAAAGATTATTGTCATGCTGTAATGACTGCAAGAGATATTTGATGCCAGAATATCTGGATCTGTTACTGTTCCTTTTTTGTTATTTGTTCCATCATTGTTCTCACTCAGTGATGAAAAACTATATTTTTTACCAGGAAGGCCAAAATTCTTTTCTGATATAGACATAATGAGCACCAGTAGGAGAAGGCGGCGATTCTGGGATATATTACTTTGCATAAGCAACAAGTCTTAGGGTGATAACACAAATAAATTGTTTTATGTCCTTATTTTAAAAAATCCTTTAGATATCTTTCATTCATTGGTGGGCCAATTGCAGCTGGCCCCATGCAACTTCCTTCTGATTCTGTCTGCTTTCTTTTCATGATGCTGGGGTAGGGGGGCTTTTATCTGCATCTAAAGCCCCTTTAGTTGTTGGTAGTTCATGCAATACTGAGAGAGTTGCATTCTGGCAAGTGATCTCGACATACTCTCCAGAATGTCTTGTAATGAGATTAATGGTTCAAGTTCCTAAACATTAAACCTATAATGGAGGGACAGACTGGCCACTATCTTCTTAATGGCTATGAGGTGTGATGCTAGTTCACCTTCTCATGGTGCACTCCGGATTGCATGAAAGTGTGAACTACACAACTAGCAACAACTGGCAGCCAGACTACATGGAAGAATTGGCAGTTGGCAGCCAGATATCAATGTGGAATTCCTGGCTCTCAAAATACATGGCAATAGAACATTAACATCTGATTGACCTTAAGTCCATGTATTTGCCATATACTAAATAAGTAAATCCTTGATGGTACACAGAACATCCATAATGTGACAACCCACTCTCCCGAACCTAGCCTAGCATCCCTTCCACAGGTACAGGCACTCTGTCCTCCGCTTTATATGATCATCCTGGCCCTTCCAAGGAGCCTATTGCACTTTGGCTGGGTACGCAAGATCAGATCCGACTTCCATAAGTTGCACCAATATATCTTCACAGACCTCTTTTCCTTCTATGCGCGCACACACAGAGGCACATGCAGAATTGTGGGTGAATGTAGATGTTACAGTGACAAGACCTGAATGTATGTTAGAATGTATGTATCCACTGAATGTATGTATACACTACTTTTAGTGTATAATATAATTTGCAATTCCATCTCTGCGGACGTTACAAGATATAACTACTGTATTGACATGTGAATAATTTATGGCCTCATCCGGTGGTCCAGTTATGCTTCTAGAAAAACAGCATACCTAAGATGTAATGCTCTTATGTGACATATGTGGCATGTTAGAGCATGCACTGCAATGGACACTGGATGCCCTCTGCCCGAGGTAGGACTGTGCCCAATGGTAAGGGTATATGAGCACAATCCTAACCATGTCTACTCAAAGTAAGCCCCACTGTGTTCAGTAGGTTTTACTCCCATAAAAGCGTGTTTAGGATTGCAGCCATAGATATCGAGTGTCTGTAATGTAATGATGTTTCATGAACAGAACATGTTTCATGTGTATGTATATACAATGCATACACATAATGTATATTTATTTTATATGTAAGGAAGGCACCAAGAAATAATTGTGCCTGCTCTCCTATAACCAAGCAGAAAAGTGGATTAAAGCAACTGAGAATGCCTGCTGATCTGGAGCAGAACATTCAAAACCTCTCGGAGATTTGTTTTTATGTACACGATCGCAAAGCCACAAAGGCCCCCAGAATTCAATATTGCAGCTAATCCTCTTCAGCAGTCCAATCTATTTCATTTACAAGCCAATATATCAGCCAATTTATAACCAATCTGTCATGCCTTGGGATCAATACAAATCAAGAAAACACACATACATTAGGCACTGTGCATAATTTCGCATTCCCCTCTTTGGTGTTGCGTCACCCTTATGATACCGCCGGGAGCTTGAAGTGCACCTATTTTTCTTTCAGTCCAAATGAAGATAATATTAATTTCAAACCCACATTATTAATGAAGACACCAAAGTCACAAGAGATTAGTCTGATGTACCGGGCGACCCCAAGTTTTGATAAGCGTCCATTTTTTTCAAGTCAAAATAAGGGGAAAAGAGAAATATTTGGCCTGCCTATTGAATGGACAAGGTCCTCCATATAAGATACCCAAGAAAAATGTAGGACAGGACAGAATAAAACCTAAAAACATTAATACAGCCTATATGACTTTCAATTGCGTACTTTAAACACTGTATTGCTTTAGATTTATTTATTTATTTATTTATTTATTTATTCATTCATTCATTCATTTACTCAATTTATACCCCGCCTTTCCTCCCCCATAAGAGGGAGCCCAAGGCGGCTTTAAAACTATTACTTAAAGCCTGCAATCCTTTATATCCGTGGTTCTCAATCTTCCTAATGCCGTGACCTTTTAATACAGTTCCTCATGTTGTGGGGACCCCCAGCCATAAAATTATTTTTGTTGCTACTTCATAACTGTAATTTTGCTGCTCTTATGAATCGTAATGTAAATATCTGATATGCAGGATGCATTTTCATTGTTTCAAATTGAACATAATTAAAGCATAGTGATTAATCACAAAATCATATTTAATTATATATTGTGAAATATTTATTTCTAATTACCAATAAAAAAGATGCAAAATACCTTGCAAGGCCCCCACACCAGGGGTCTTTAGGTGACCCCCATGAAAGGGTCAAGCACCCCCAAAGAGGTCCCGACCCCCAGTTTGAGAAACACTGCTTTATATACTCCACTTAGACCGGGCCTAACTTAAGTCCTGTGCTGACCTGGGGGTGTCATAAAAGTGAAATAAGACTCTTTTCCCCCCCTCCTGGGGGTTTAGGCCAATGCACAAGAATATGCCGACTTCTCTGCACTAACACAGGAAGATAAACTCAAGCCTATATCCTAAAGTGAAATTAAGCCCCTTGCTCCAGAGCAGTTAAGATGACTTTCCATAAGACAATACTATAGGGTGACATAACTGTGTGGACCTGTAACTGCTCTGGATTTTGCCCTAGGTGAGTTAGGCCGGCCTAAATTTCTTAGGTTTGCGCTCATACTTTATTACATCTAATTTATTAATTACAAAAAGGTTACATGCTCCCTGCTCACAAGGAAAAAGAGGATAATGAATATTTTTTTCCTAGGACGCAAGACTGAAAAAGAGGACATGTCCTGGAAAATAAGGACATAAGCTCACTGTAGCTGGGGCGAGAGGAAAGCTTAGCACATCCAAAACCGTATGCTTTAAAAAGTGAACTTTACAAAGGAAACTGACATCTCCTAAATTAGAGCTCAGGCTTCAGCTGGACAGAAAATAAACCCTTTCTTATACAACAAGCTATTTTCTTAGCTGGGAGAGCTAAGCTTGTAAGAAAAAGCCAGGGCTTAAGGCTAGGCAAGGTTTTATTTTATATACACTTGTAAGAAAAGAAGTTGTTGAAGACTCTTTTGGGCACGGAAACAATACTGCAAAGGACAATGTTTTTTGATACAATGGACATCTTTTATTAAAAACCGGGAAATAAACATATATTCCAAGCAGGGCCATATTCCAAAGCGATTCCAGGTAGGGGGAGCAGAATGGCCACATATGCATAGCTCTGAAGGGGAGGGAGAGGTGCCACTTGCATGCCGCAATGAGGCTCCCTATGGGCACAATCCACAGTAACTATGGGGAGCCCTTGCTCCGGTGTAAGAACAATTTGCTGTGGATTGCAGTATGAATTTCCCATAGGTTTTCATTAGATGGTGCAATGACTACGGGTACACGTAATGTCTCTTACGTGCTCCCGTAGTTACTCTGGATTGTAGGGCCAGTAACTTAGTGCTTTGCACCCCGACTAGCTATGCCACTGATTCAGCCTAAGATTCCATAGAATTAGAAAATTATTCCATATTATTGTATTATTCCATAATATATTATTATTAATTATTCCTAAGATTCCATAGAATTAGAATTAGATTCCATAGTAGAAAGACAAAGGCTGAGATCAGATCATTTTAGAGATGAAGGCTGCAATCCTAAAGGCACTTTCCTGGGGGTAAGACCCATATTAACACAATGCTTACCTAACATGGTTAGGATTGTGCCCAAAGAAGAAGACGAAGATGAAGAAAGAAGTAAGAAGAATCTTTAAGATCCAAATTTATGCACTTTAGCAGAGAGTAGACCCATTGATCAAAATGTGACTTACTTCTGCGATTGTGCTGATCAGCATAATGCTTATTTACTGAGTGGTAATAAAACTTATGACTCAATCCTTTCAGAGTCTTACAGCACCAGAACGAGTGTTCCTGTCCGTGGCATCAGGGCCATTAAGGCTATTGCAAAATGGGACAAGCCATTCTGTGCAGTCCAGCTGCCACCACAAGCGGTGCTTGGCTGGGTCCACATGCCAGCAGATTGGGGACCGGTACTACTAAGACAGCAGAAGGGGTTGCGCAGAGGCAAGGGGGTGAAGAAGGGGCAGGAAGGGGACAAACAGGAAGGCAATGGGGTGATTCACCCCTCCTTAGCCACCTCACTGCCCCCATTCTGCAATCTCCTTCCTGGTGGCCAACAGATCATCTTCCCATTCCAGATAAATATCAGTGTAGACCAAGATAGGATACATCTATCCATGCACATGCATGCATCGCACCCCATCACAGATTACAAGCCATGATGGGGGTTGTATGTGCATAGATAGATGTAGATATGGGGAACCTCAACATGCATGGGAAGACACCTGGATGCAGGTGTCTTGTGTGCTCCCTGTGGCATCTGGTGGGCCGTTACAGGAAGCTGGACCAGATGGGCATTTGGCCTGATACAGTGGAGGCTCTTCTTAAGTTCTTATGGCTACAATCCTAACCACACTTTCCTGGGAGTAACTATTGAATACAATGGGACTTCTGGTTAGGATTGCACTGTATGTGCTGCATCTTCTGCAGTGCTGCATTATGCCTTGTGGCACAATTCCAACAGTGTACATGTCCAACCCACCATCATAGAGTGGTATAGGATCAGGCCATCACTACTGCATCTTCTCACCAACCGACTTTCACTCTCACAACTGTTTGGTGCAAAATGTATAGTTTGGCTAGAGGTGGATAGTCTATGATGCTGTTTTGTACTCCAAATTCTTGGACAAGAAACAAATAGAAGCTACTCAAAAGTACTATCTAGAAAATGAGTATTTATGAACACTGTTAAATTGACGGGTTGAGGAATATAGAGCAAGGAGTAAAGTTATCATTATCTGTCCAGGCAGGCTGTCATTACTGAAAAACACACAAGCAGGCTTCTTCTCCCCATCAGTACTGGAAATCCACCTGCTTCCCACCCCCAGCACCATATGGAGTCTCATGGCAAAAGTTGGGAGAAACCCCTCCTATCTCAAATAGTAACTTAGAGGTCAGGGAATAAGAAGGTCCACATAAACTTCCTGGAAAAAAGGAAGCTATAACACATATACAAATGGTTGCATGATCCTTTTACAATCCCTACATACCCTACAATCCAGAGTAACTACGGGAGCACGTAAGAGACATTATGGGTGCAATCCAGAGTAACTACGGGCAGTCCTCGCTCTGGTGTAAGAACAATTTACACTGGATTACAATATGAATTTCCCATAGGTTTTCACTAGGTCATGCAGTAACTACGGGTGCACGTAATGTCTCTTACGTGCTCCCATAGTTCCTCTGGATTGTAGGGTTAGGCTGCAATCCTAAAGACACTTTCCTGGAAGTAAGCCCCATTTAATACAATGGGGATTACTTCTGAGTAGACATGGTTAGGAGGCTGCGGTCAAAGACTCTTTCCTGGGAGGCTTACCTGGGCTGCTGCTGGAGGTTCAAGGCGGTCAGTGGGGGCACTTGGGGGCAGTTAAGGGCAGCTACTTCTAGCACCCCCAGGCAACTGACTCCAAGTTGGGGGCAGTTAGAGGCAGCAGCACTGGCTGGCAGCCCTTTTAAAGAACCTCCATGTGGAGCGTCAGGGCTGAATAGCATGCACGCCCATGGCGCAGTTGCTTGTTAAGTGAAGCAGAACTTGTTATGTGAAGCAAGATTTCTTGGAAATTTTGCCAGTTACGTGAAACGCTTGTTAAGCGAGGCGCTTGTTAAGTGAGGTACCACTGTATGTCCAAATCTTGCAAATTAAATCATAAACAGCAGAAGCAAATTTATTTGTTTGTCTTTTTGTCTGTTTATTTCCTGATTTCCTCTTGCAGACTCAAGGCACCTTCATGTAAAAGTAAGCAATTAAAACTGCCATAAAACAATATAAGATTTTAATTAAAGATAAAACGTCACAATGAATATCAACATAAAGTCCAAACTGAAAACCTTAAAAGTGCATCTGATACATGTCAACTCAGAAGAATTCTGCTTTTGCTCCAGTCCTGGTGCGGTTAGAGTAGGGCATAGACATGCAACAACCTCCCCACCACCACCACCACAGGACACAGGTGAGTTATGCCAGCCTAGGGTGCAATCCTAAAGACACTTTCCTGGGAGTAAAACCCACTGAACAGAATGGTGTTTACCTTTGAGTAGACATGCAGCCCAATCCAGAGCAACTAATCTGTCCACATAAGAGCCCTTAGGTTGCCCTATCTAACACAAGGTTGGAGCAACTGCAAGATGCTCCAGCCCAGTTACTCTGAAGGAGGCTTAGGGCAGAGCAAGGCAAGATAGGGTGCCCTAAGAAAGGTGGACCTGCTCTGCCCTAACTGGGGCAGCCTAAGCAGCTCAGGAGAGGCAAGTTGAGGGCATGTTTAGCATTGCCTAGGGCAGAGCAGTTACTCTGTATCCAAAGCCTGTTTCAAGGCAGAAATGCCCTCTTCCAGCCCTCAGAGTTATACCACCTCAGGAGCAGGTATAGTAATGAGTAGACCCATAGGGGTCCATGATAAGGCCTGAGTAAGAACGGCAGTGCTGACCAAAAATCTGAGTTCTTGGCCAGCCTGGGTGCAACCCCTTCCTCTCAACCTCAGGATATGGAACAAACTACGGCTGCCCACAAACCTCAGGATCCAGCAGGCCACTCCAAGAAGCCCCTTGTATTCACTGCAGAATGTACTGGCATCTCATCAGGGACTCCTTATAAGGCAGGCACCCAGTGGCGTCACCAGACTGGTGCGGCTGGTGTGGGCTGCATTGGGGATGCGCTCCGTATGGGGTGATGTGCCGGAGGAGTTTGACTGTCCTTTGGCAGGCCCCGGGCGTCAGCACCCCCATTCAGGCCTGCTCCAAGGCGGAGCAGCAGCCAGAAGCTGCCACTTGTCTGAGGAGCTGGCCTGAACGGCCATCTGAGGTGCACTGCGCAGAAACACACTGAGCATGGCGAACAGCTTCAGAGGAGACTTCCTTAGAGCAGAGAAAGTCCGCGCCTCTGCACAGCCATTCGGCCTCACTCAGGAGGCGGAGCGGCAGCCGAATGGCTTCAGAAAGAGTACTGCACAGGCACCAACTCTGACGCCTGCACAGTCTCCCCCGAAGCCAAAAGGCTTCAGAAAAGTACTGCGCAGGTGTCAGAGATGGTGCCTGCGCAGTACTCTTTCTGAAGCCAGTTGGCTTCAGAAACAAGTGCGCAGGCGCCAACTTTGGTGACTGTGCAGTCCAGGTGGGGGGGGGCGCGCATCTCAGGGATGACGCACAGACTTCCGCACCAGGTGATGTGCAGAGTCATGTCACCACTGTAGGCACCACAGCTGTTCCTTGTTCAGTGTGATCTGAGGGGTGTCTCCTCAGGAGCAAGTCTTCCCCTTGTGTCAATTACTTAGCATGCTGTGGAGCAGTGAGGGCAGCCCAGGCTTCCTGACTCTCTGGATTCAGCATAACTTTCTGCTGTGGATACAGAATAGTTAGGAGAGTGCAGTTAGGTCAGAGCAGGCTGAATTTGCTCTGGATTGCAGCCATGGTTAGGATTGCACCCCCTTTAACTAAGCCACTGTGAGATTTTAGTGTATTTTAGTGTATCGAGATCCACTCCAGACCCCGGTCTTCTGAACTTTGTGTGCTTCATTCAGAATTAGACCAAAAATGACATTATGTATTGACATAGCAAGGAAGGGCTTCTAGCAGGGCCAGCTGAATGGGCTTGATGCCTCTGATATGTTCTGGGGTGAACTCTGAGTCTGGGGTGAATGTGTTATTGGAGGAAGGAAAATGAGAACCCATGAATGATTGTGTTTATTGACCCATCGTGACCCACAGATTATTGACCCATCGTGTTCTGAGTCTATTGACTTTCCTTTACTTCTTCGAGACGATACCAAAAAAAAAATTGGCCATTTTTTGAAAAAGATGAACTAGTTGCCCAAAAGAAAAATCGATAGATTCAAAACATGTTGGGCCAAGAAAGCCTGACCTGTATATTTCCATGCAATTCTCTCCAGTTCATAAACAGATAGCTTTTTTGGAAAAGAGATCACACTTCAAAACTTTTTTGTGGGTATAAAAATTAGTTTTGCTGTAAGCACTATCAGCTCCGAGGAAATTATCTGGAGATGAACCCATTAAAATAGCAGGCCTGAAAGTTGTACCGCTTCGTAATGGATATTGGAGCCTAGAGTGTTGCGCATGTGGCTACGGTCTTGACGGATGCGGTGCGGGTAAAGAGCTGAAATTCCAACCAATTTGTATCCATGATGGAAACTTTGGAGTCAATTGATCCGAGATGTTTTAATAAACCCGAAATCCTCGGCAAAATGAACACTGATGAGAGAAACAGGCAGAAATCTGAGGCTAACTTGTGTGACTAACCAGATTTCATTGAAAGGAATGAGGACAAATGAGGATCCTCTTTCTTTAGGGAAAGCAGCGGGGATGTTCAGGTGGAAAGTGCTGCCCTCCAAAGCAGATGGCATGCAAAATGTTTCCTAAGCAGACAAGCTCCCAGAGAAATGGGTGGCCAGACTGATGTGGAGGAGGAAACGGCAGAGCCGTGGTGATCCAGGTGTGCCACACACCTGAGATTGTGCTATTCCCCTCCAGTTTCTCCATAGAGGAGGGAGTGCTTGCTGCAATAGATTTGTGCCTCCCCCCCATTTCTTCTATGGAAGCCACTAGCGCATCCTTCATAACTCACACATCAGGTTCCCATCAGGCTCTTCCCAAGTTTGCCTCTAACATATTGCATGCAACAGAAGGTTTTGGGGAATGGTGATCTAGGGGTAGAGAGCCACCAGCCAGGTCTGCACCAACCAGCGTACCCCCACAACATGGAAAAAGACCCCCATTCATACTAGCTCCCTCCCCAGGCAGCCTATGAAATGGAGGCCAGCTATTCCCAGATCTTTGCCCATTTGTCCTTCTACCTTCTCTTCTGGGCTCCCACTGAGAGGGGTGAGACATGTGCCCGGTTTTGTCCCGGGACACTGAGCATCACAGCATCACAGCGTCCCACTAAATTCATGGAATGATCATAGATATGGAGCACAATCCTAACCACATCTATTCAAAAAGAAGCCCTTCAGTGGGTCTTACCCCTAGGAAAAATGTCTTTTTTACATTACAAACCTTTTTTTTACATTACAAGCCTAAGCATGTCAACTCCAAAGTAAGTCCTATTGTATTTAATATTACTTGCTCCCAGGAAAGTATGGTTAGGATTGCAGCCCTTGTAACAAGATTCCATGCTCAGCAATAGTCCAATATTTTAATATTTTCAGGGGAAGTTACCATGTCGATGTATAGACTATGGGTGCAATCCAGAGTAACTATGGGGAGTCCTTGCTCCGATGTAAGAACAATTTGCTCTGGATTGCAATATGAATTTCCAATAGGTTTTCACTATGTGGTGCAATTACTACGGGTACACATATACTGCGATCCAGAGCAAATTGTTCTTACACCAGAGCAAGGACTCCCCGTAGTTACTCTGGATTGCGCCCAAAGTCTCCTTGGCGGACCTTTTTCATCCATTTGAGGCCCCAGAAAGGATGAAAGAATTTCCTTAAGAAATCTGGTGAATCTTTTCAAAGTTTTTCTTTACTTTCTTCCAAATCTCTCTGCTTTTCCCACAGGTGGAAAAATCTGTATTTTTTTTTTTAATTTTACTCTAACGTTCATTGAACTTCCTACAGAATGATTCATCGCTCAAAGTTTCTGTTGAAGGAAGTCTGGGGTATGTGCTTTTTGTATGGAGAACGGGTAAAGGAAAGCTAATGAACAGACATATAACAGTTACAGGTCTGACACTACCACCACACTGAGCTGTCATCCCTACCAAATCCCCTAGAGAGATAAATACGTTCTTTCAGGAATCATTCCCGTATGCGATTTACCGGCACTATAAAAACAGAGGGGACCAAACCAATAATAGCATATTATTATGGGGAAAGTTTTGCCAATAGAAATTCTTAAAAGTGTTTTGAAAGCGATGACAGATAAAAAAAAATTTAAATCTCAACTTGGTTTTGTTGATTTTGTTACCCAACTGACTTTCACCCTTGGCCATGACACTGTTTTCATTAGAGAACTTCAGGGAAGTGGTGTCACTGGGGTTTGTGTCACCCGGTGTGGGACACCAGCATGTCACTCCTGTGATGGACCTCCACCGATGAAATAGTGGTGACATACTATTTTTTTTATTTTTTATTCAATTTATGGGCACAATCCAGAGTAACTACGAGGGGTCCTTGCTCCGGTGTAAGAACAATTTGCTGTGGATTGCAGTATGAATTTCCCATAGGTTTTCATTAGATGGTGCAGTAACTACAGGTGCACGTAATGTCTCTTACGTGCTCCCGTAGTTACTCTTTATTGTAGGGCCAATCCCACTTTTCTTCATAAAGATGGATATTGCCCTGCCTCCCTTATTTTGTTTTGGTTTTTTTTGCTATAACTTCTGATAGAATAGAGATACTTTAATGCCATTTATTTCACTGCATGAATGTACACATCAATTGGTATATAATGTGATATTATTTGGAAATTTAAAAGTTTTAGCCAGTAGTGGGATCATCCCCACACCCATGAACATCACCCAGTCGTGGCACCATCCCCGCACCCATGAGCATCACCCAGTGTGGCCAGCACCCACATAGTGACGTCACTCTATTGCCTCATTCTAATGCCAATCAGAGGCAACCATCCTGCCATCATTGGCAACTCATCAGTTGTCCTGCAGACAGGAACTTCTACATGTAACTCTACATCTGGCACAGCATGTTTGTCTTAAAGACTATTTGTGGTATTGTCCAAGAAGGTAGCACCAGTGCGGAGGTCCGACCCACATCCCAGGTTGGCCATCACTAAAGGTAGAAAACGCTCTGAGTGGTGGATAGGCAGCAGGAGGACAGGAAGAGGACAGAGTGTTGTAGAAAAAGAGCAGAACAGGGAGGATCATGTTCATGAATGGGATTGAAGAGGCTTCCACCGTATCCTAACTCCCATCCCGGCCTTGCTGGCTTTACACAGAGTTGCTCATATTTGTGCATGCTGTTTAGCAAGTGCACATCGGAGTAGCACATAGGACAGGCTGGGGCATTTTCAGCATAAGGGTACAAATATCCTGTTGCTCCAAAGTCTCAGTGAGCCTGCTTCATAGTTGCACTGCTTACAGTGGAGGCTGCATGATCTGTTGCACCAACATAGTGTAGGGTTGGGCTGCCCAAGTTTGGATAATGTACAGTGGCTTTATATGGGAGTGGAGGCAGGTATATGAGAAAGAGGCAGGTAATCCCCTAAGCAGAAACATAAGATGAGATCATACTCACTAAATCTGCAGGAATTGGGTTTTGATGACATGAGAACACAGAGTTCGAAAGCTGGAACATTAAGCTGGTACATTAAGATCACTATGATAAGTGTTGCTCTCCCAACAAGTTGTTGGAGGCATAATAACTCCTGTACTTTTATTCCAGTGCATGAAATAGGTTGGTAGCAGTTGAAAAGTTCTTTTATTTTTTTAAAAAAAGATAACGTAAAAATAAAAGATAACTTTCACACAGCCTTCTCTATAATTGCTGTATCTACCTCGAGGCAAACTCTTCTAGCAGGGCCACATTTGGACTGGGACATGTACTGGATAGGTGGTGACAGATACAAAGCCTCTGTGCTGGAGGCAGAGCTTTGCGCATGACTTGAGAGTGCTTGTACACTAACCACAGCAGAGGCACTGCTTTTAAAAGATGCCATCAGGGACCCACTATATATAGACCAGGGGTCTCCAAATATTTTGACCAAAGGGCCGCATCAAATATCTGGCACATTGTCAAGGGACATAAAAATTAAATATAAAATTTAAATAAACACATTAGAGATATTGCTCTGTTTGGATCCCCTGTCTGGAATGGCACCAAAGGGGAGGGGTCCCTTGCATGCCTCCCCCCAAAGCTGAGTGCTCTGCCCCCTCTAATCCCGGCCAGGATAAAACTGGTTTCAGTACTCCGCGAACACCTGATCAGCTTCTCCTAAGAGACTAGCCTATGCATTGTCTCCTCTTAAGTAAGCCTATTACAGTCAATGGGGCTCACTCCTAAGTCAATGGGGCTCACTCCTTTTCATTACCCGAAGGAGGGCAATGGAAAGGAGCTTGAGAAACCTAACCTTCCATATCTACTCCAAAGTATATTTAATTAATATAATGAAGTTAATTTCTTACTTAATATTTATTTAATTTAAGTAACAAATATTTTGGGGTTGTGGAATGAATTATCTCATGACTTACGAGAAAATTCGCTTTGATATACAAGCCTTTTGGATTACAAGAATGCTTCCAGAACGAATTACGCTCGTAAACCAAGGTGCGGCTGTACCTCTCATTTTAAAAATGTAGTACATCGTGCACTATAAAACCCAGCCTTCCTCCCAATTTTTTTCCCCTTTTCTTAGAAAAGAATCAAGCCTGTCTTCCCAAACTCGTTCCTCCCACGTTGTCTTGCTTCTCATGGGCCCTTTGCGAGGGGTAAAAAAATGCTGCGTTATTTTGTGAGATTCAACCCAGGATCACAAAGTAAGCCATCATTCTGGCCTGTGCGTGAGCGACAGTGGTGTATTCCGCGGTGGAGGCGCAGCTGCTCCATCATATGGATAACCATATGTTTCATATGATGAATTAATTCTGTTCACTAAAAAGGAAAACATTTCCCTGCATGACATCAAAAGCCTACTAATTCTGCCTGGAAAATTCAGGGAAAGAATTTTATCTTCCAAGAAGCTGGATGTGGCCCGTTTAAGCCTGTAGACCCAACGGTACTATTTTAGGATGACCATATGACCAGAAAATTCTGGATTTGTCCTCTTTTTTAGACTTGTGTCTGGGTGTCCTCCAAAAGGGCTTCATTGTCCTCCATTTTTGGCTTCATTTTGGGACTTTCTAATGGTGTGCAGTACCCCATCATGTCATATGTTGCTGGATTCATACTGAAGAGCAATATAAAAGAGCAATAGATTGAAAATATATTTTTTCAATGTATATTTTCAATATATTGAAAAATATTGGAAAATATTGAAGAGCAATATAAAAATCCACTGCAAAAATCAGTTTTGAAATATCTCCTTCCTATCAAATGTTATGGCCAAAAAATTGAAAATAAAAAAAAATGCATTGAGCTCCATGAGAAAGTGAAAGTACCCAATATTTCAGCTTTACTCATGAGTAGGCAAATGTGCCATTGTCTGCCGGAAAGGCCATGCTGAGAGGAATCCAAGACCTTGTCCTCCTTCTGAGGTTTGGGCATCTGGTCACCCTGTTTAAATATTTTGGTGAACTGAGTAGCTCCACCAATCAAGAAGAAAAGATGTTGACTCTGCGCGTATTTCTGAGGATCTATTCCCTGCCCTTCCATTGAAGCAGGATTCTGGTGATCGATTGGGCTGCAATCCTAAGAGCACTTTCCTGGAAGTAAGCCCCATTGAACTCCATTCAACTTACTTCTGAGTAGACACCAGTAGGATTGCTCTGCAAGTGTGAAACTGGGAGAATTTGGAGGCTGTCAAACCACTGAAAGGTCTATCTCAGGAATTTCTTCTTGGTCCTGATCTGAATGGTCAGGTCACCAAAGAATAGTGATCTTAGGAGATATTCAAATCCTACATGGGTTGTTCTGAGAAGCCTCCTTGAGAAGACCTGTTTGATAAGAAGTTTTAGTCCAGCCCACGACTTGATTCAGTAAATCCAGAGCTACCCTCCTGGTTCAGCAATAGTCCAGATCTCCAGTGCCCCAGTGCTACCTAAAGGATTTTGACATTGCAAGGCTCCTTGTACCTACACCTTGATATGCCACCAATTGGCTTCCAATGTGGGGTCCAAGTGCTCCTCACCAGTCTCCATGGCTGTTCCTCTTGAGCACCGATGAATCAAAGATTGAGCCCAACAAGAGGGACTGGTGTGGATACCCCATTGACCATGTGATGGGGCAAGAAACTACAGAAATGGCCTCTTGGATTAATTGGATTTCATACAGATCCCAATTAGGGCTCCAATATTTTTAATATAATATGAATTTTTTTTTAAATTCTGATCTAAACTTCAAAAGAGTTTGACTGTATTTTTATTTTTCATGCATCCAGGAGGATGAAATTCAGCAGCACCCTTATGACCGGTGTCCTTTGCAGTGTGCTGACTCTGCTGTGGAGACATCATCATCATTGGGTCTTGTTCCCGAGCCTCCTCAAAGCCATTTATAAGCATTAATATTTGAACAAGGTGATTATTGATTAAAGGATCAGGTGCATCTTCTGAAGTCAAATTTAACAGCAGATTAATTCTCTCTGGCACTGCAACAGAGTTAATGTGGTAGGTCTGCCATTTGATAGCAAGATATATGTCAGGCAGAGAGGAGAGAGAAATCAAAGGCAAGCGCATGTGTCCGTGAACTGCCCATGCACTCACTCAAGGATACTGGTGATATGGGCTGCAGGGACAGCAGGCTATCTGAAAGCAACTAACAGTGCAATCCTAAGCATGTCTACTCAGAATTAAGTCCTGTTGTATTTAATGGGACTTAGGGCAAAATCCAGAGTAACTACGACACTTGCTCCAGTGTAAGAACAACTTACTCTGGATTCCAATATGAATTCCCATAGATTTTCACTAGGTGGTGCAGTAACTATGGATGCACATAAAGTCTCTGATGTGCTCCCGTAGTTACTCTGGATTTGGGGGTAACTCTCAGGAAAGTGTCTTTAGGATTGCAGCCTAAATTTGTGCTTGAACTTAATTTCAGTTGCACTGAAAAAAAGCAGGCCTCTGTCAGTCTTGAAAGACTATGGTATTGTGCTTGGTGCTGCATACGCTGCATGTGAAGCACGAAAGCCTGGGTTAGATTGTTATGGAGGAGAGGCTGTTACCCAAGCAGCAAATCCCCCCTCGTCACGCCACTGAATTACTCCAATGAAAAGGCAGAGCCAATACAATTGGATCAAGCTGGCGTCACAGAGCTGGGCTAAGGACAGGAGCTCACCCTGTCTTGTGGGGCCAACCTGGTTCTTGAACCCTGACCTGCTGGTTAACAGGCACAGTGTCTTAGCCACGTGCGCCACCCACCGCCCTGAAAGAGATCAGGTTAGTAAGGGCCTGTGTACCTTACTGGTCCCAGTGTCACCTGATTCTTGCTGAACTGGTTGCTGATGCAGGTCGATCCAGGCTGAATTGGTAGCTGATAAGGATTCAGTGCGCCACGGTGTGCTTCTTGTGACATCGTTAGAAAGGAGCACATCTGGCTCAATGTCCAAACGGTGGCCAAAAAGTTCTGGAGAGTTCTGCTCAGTCATCACAAGCAAAGAGGGAAGAAGAAAGAGCTAAGATCTTTTGCTTGGTTTTCATCCACTTACGCTTCTGTCTCTTGATCATTTAAATTTTATTTTGAACAAATAGGAGAGAGATTTAAATGAGAAAGTTGGTTGGTCTAAATTGAACCGAAAAAGGAGCGAAGAAACAGTGCAGAAAGAAAACTCAACTTCAGCATTTCACAAAGCAGCATAATTTGCCGGCATAATTTCTTTTAAATATCTTTTGATTGCAAAAGGTGTGATTTTTAATTGATCGTGAAGCTCTTCGCTGTTCTAAACAACTCCGACGAGTGGTTCTTTGTAGATATTATTTGGCAATAGGATTTCTTGCACCTGGGACTAAGCGACTCTGTTTCGGATCATTACTAATGTACGTCCCAATATACATTTCAATAAGTTGCCTTTGGAATTTGTGAGAAGAACAAACTCTTGAAAGTTTAATATTTGGAGGGCAAAAACTGCCAGGAAGGGAAGTTTCCCATAAAGCAAAAATCAAGGAACGTTTGAAGATCCTCGTTTGAGCAAAATGCCCGAGGAATTTCAAGGAGGCATTTTGACAAGATGGGTGGAATCTGAATGAGGTGCAATCCTGTGCAAATCTACCCAGAGGTTTCCAGCATAGCAGAAATAGGATGGTGTCTGGAGTCAGACATCCCCCATGAAGGCCAATTGCATGAGCATCAGAACAAGGGTTGACACATCTGTCCCACCAATGGTGTTTAGTGGAGCATCGAATGCCACACTGACCACAGGTGGGCTGATGCCGGTTCTGACCGGTTCTGTAGAGGTGGTTGTTAATTAGGGGCTGACGTTAGCAAACCGGTTGTTAATTGGGGGCCATCATCTTTGAACTGCATGCAAGTGTGTTTGCATTTCTCTTAAAGGGCCTCTGGGTCTGTCTTCCCAGAGGTTCAGCTCCACTCCCTCCCCTTCTGAGCAGGGCACTCTCCCCCATCCCCTTTTAAGCCTCCCCCCCTTCTCTCACCCCCCTCCATAGGTTATCTTTAATTTTAAAATACAAACAGTCTGTTCCCATTACCCTCGTTCAGAGGAAGCATTGCAGTCACTCCAGAGCATATCAAACACTCACAGCTAAGATGGGAGGGGTCTGGAGTATTATATGTCTCTTTATCTGTAATATTTTCAAGTCAGAGTGAATAAATTCTTCATGCCCCAAACCTTTATCTGAAGCTATTCAGGAATCCTGTCTTTGCTAAACATCTTATTTTGATTATAAACATTATTTCCAGCAAGTTTTCAGTAGCAATATTTTCAGAAGTTATTTCCTTGTGCAGTTTGCAAAGCATGATGGGTTTCTCAAATGCAAATGAGGCATGGAGAGCTTTACAAAGGGCTCCTTAGATGGGGACAGAGATGCTCCTTCAGCAGCTGGAGGCAGTTAAAGAGTTAAAGAGGCTGGTCGGGCACTTTTAAGTTTGCTCTAATTGCAGTGGGTAAGCCCCAAAAGCCAGGGGAAAAAAACGGTGGCTGCTGCAAACCTATTCACACTTTCCTGGGGGTAAGCATATTGGCTATAATAGGGCTTACTTCTGAGTAGACCTGCACAGGTCTGGGCTCTGGGATGCTGAAATCCTATTCACACTTTCCTTGTAGTAAGCCCCATTGGTTATAACAGGGCTTACCTCTGAGTAGACCATGTTTACTCAGCCCAGTGCTGTGCTGCTGCTGCTTCTGCTGCCGATGACTGCCTTCAGTGCAGGGACAGAATGCACTCTTACACAAGGTACTGATAATACACCTACCCCTGGCTGGCTGGCTGATCAATCTCCTGTGGCAGGGAGTTCCATAGACCCTCCATTGCAGGTTCTGGTGTGTTTGAGGGGGGAAAGTTCTCTTTCTCCACCTGCAAGTGTCTCCCCATCTCCTGTGGCAGGGAGTTCCATAGACCCTCCATTGCAGGCTCTGGTGTGTTTGAGGGGAAAGAGTTCTCTTTCTCTGCCTGCAACCTGTCTTCCCATCTCCTTTGGCAGGGAGTTCCATAGACCTTTTATTGCAGGGGCTGAGCCTGGCTCTGGAAACCTGCTGAAACCCTATCCACACTTTCCTTGGAGTAAGCCCCATTGGCAATAATAGGGCTTACGTCTGAGTAGACCTGCACAGGTCTGGGCTCTGAGGATGCTGCAACCCTAGCCACACTTTCCTGGGAGTAAGCTCCATTGGCTATAATAGGGCTTACTTCTGAGTAGACTTCCACAGGACTGGGCTCTGAGGATCTGCAACCCTTTCCCAGGAAAGTGGCTGGAACTGCAGCCTGAGAGCCCAACCTGACTACTCAGAGGTAAGTCCCATGCTGGTCAATGGGGCTTACTCCCAGGGTGGAGTGGAAAGGACTGCAGCTTCAGAGCCCCATCCTATGCAGGTCTACTCAGAAGTAAGCCACATGCTTAATTTTTAAAAAAATTTTAAATTAAAAAATTCCCCTTTAAATTCTCCCCGGCCCCGCCCCCGACCTTGGCCCCAACCCCTGACCTTGGCCCCACCCCCTGACCCAGCCTGGCCCCGCCCACTTCCAGAGAACCAGTTGTTAGGGGAAGCTGTGCCCATCACTGACACTGACCCATCCACATCACTTCAGGACAGCAGCAATGGGTGGCGCAGCACATTCAATCCTGGCAGGTCCCAGCACCTGGGGCTGTTGCAAAACAGTCATAACTCCCATGGGGTTAGGCCAGTGCACTGACATGTGCCGGCCTCCCCACGCCACTGTGGAAAACGGGGAGATGGGGGAGTTGTGCTGGCCTAAATTGGTTAGGATTGCACCCTGAGACTATGTCCAGGTATTTCCAGGAGGAAATGGTGGTCACCACAAGTGGATACTGAGAGTACCTCTAGTTCATTAATTTCCAAGCAGTATGCCATGCCACACTGGTGTGCTGTAAGTGGTCCACTGGTATGCTGTGGGAGTCATCATTTCCTTATAAACTACTTTGTGAACTTTTTAGTTGAAACGTGATGGGTGGAGGGATGGATGGGGTTATTAAGAAATTAAATCCCCCACCAGCAGCATGGTGTGCCTTGTAAATTGTCCAAAGTTTGATGGTCTGTCTTTGAGGGTGTGCCAATTTTGCCACATGGTTGGTGTGCCAGGAGATGAAAAAGGCTGAAAATCACTGCCCTAGTTGCACCAAACTGTTTCTCCACCCTACTCTACTCTAAATCTACTCTAGGTATCTTCTTCGGGGAAGAAAGGCGGAACACTAATCTAATAAGAAATAAAATAAATAAATACACTCCATTCCTGTAAATCTCCCAAATGCATGTGCTCTCCTGTTGTGGTAACATAGGCAGGTGGAGAAATTTGGGGACTGCTTTAGGCCAGACTTAGGGCGCAATCCAGAGTAACTACAGGGAGTCCTTGCTCTGGTGTAAGAATAATTTGCCCTGGATTGCAATATGAATTTCCCATATGTTTTCACTAGGTGGTGTAGTAACTACGGGTGCACATAATGTCTCCTATGTGCTCCCATAGTTACTCTGGTTTGTAGGGTTAGTTTGGTGCAGAAGTTCCTCTGGGTCAATGGTGTAGCTAAGGGAAGTGCAGGGGGTGCAGTTGCACCGGGGGGTTGGGGTACAAGCTTAGCTTGACACTCGTGGCTACAATTGTGAAAAATGGGGTATGACTGAATACCATCATGTTATATATTGTTGGAAAGATAATTTAATGCAGAATGCAATGAAACAAACTACATTGGAATATCTATATAAAACTGGAATAAATTCTTTTGGAATACCCCAGGATGACATCACTTCCAGGATGACATCACATCACTTGTGACATCGGATCCAGGGCAACTTTTTGAGCTTTGCACCAAGCTACATGATCATTAGCTACGCCACAGCTCTGGGATTTTCTATCAGAAAACCTGAACATCCCTTTACATCACTACTCGAGCAAAGAACAGACAAGCAAATATTGGGTATTAAATTCTCCACATCCCCTTGCTCAAAAGTGCATTCGTTTGGAGGTGAGGGGAAGGCGATCCAGGTGTCCTTTCTAATGATAAAAGTAGCAAAGGGTAATAAATAAAACATAGCAAAACTAAGCATGGGAGACAGCTGGGACTTTTATCTGTTCTGTAATGAAATACTTAAGCCAGGGAACATATGTGATGTTTGAAGAGGTAACCTCTGGTGAGAGAGAGAGAGAGAGAGAGAGAGAGAGAGAGAGAGAGAGAGAGAGAGAACGGTTGGGGTCAGAGAAGGGTACCCATATGGGTACCCATATCACAGTACCCATATATGATACTCTCATATCAGAGTACCCATATATGATACTCTCATATCAGAGTACCCATATATATGATACTCTCATATATGATACTCATATATCATATATGAGTACTCATATATGATACTCTCATTTCAGAGAAGAGTACCCATATGGGTACCCATAACCTTTTTCCAGGATATGTCCTCTTTTTTAGCCTTATGTCCTGGGAAAAAATCCAAAATCCTCATTGTCCTCCTTTTCCTTATGAGCAGGCAACAGGTAGCCTTCTTGTAATTAATAAATTAGATGTAATAAATTATATGTAATATTCTTAAATAAGTAATATAATGTTTAAATTAACCACCAGTTAGTAATAGATAAGAGTGTTTTTAGCTATTACTGTATTTACTCGAACCTAACACTCACATTTCAGCCAAATTTAGTCTCCAAAATCAGGGTGTGGATTAGATTCTATGGTTAATTAGAGTAAATACAACATTTTTATTATAAGTATAGGGTGTGCATTATATTAGATGGCACATTATATTCAAGTAAAAGTGGTGTTATATCCTATGTTTTTCTTAATATCCTACCTTTTGGATATGTGATCCTCTTTTTTGGTTATAATATATGGTCACCATGAGTCAGAAGGTTCTAAGGAACCAAAGTTTGGCCTATTCCCAAAAGACGGTATGACCTGATTCTTCTTGGCAATCAGTTCAAGGAAAAATTATGAGGTTAGTTTAAGGCTGCAATCCTAAAGGCACTTTCCTGGGAGTAAGACCTGGGAGTAAGAACTCTGTGGGGCTTGTTTCTGAGTAGACCTTGTTAGGATTGTTCTGTCAGTCGTGGTCACTTGACCCCCCCATCCAACAACTATAGTATCTTCAAGAGTAAGTGACAAAATTAAATGGGCAAAAAGAAATGTCAGTAAATCCTGCACTACCTCCTGAAATCCATAAATCCCTGGATCGTTAATAGGGGGAAATAGCCAATTAAATCCTCTCATTACATTTTACAAAGCTGCCCCGGTCTAATTATAACCATTTTTCTTTGGGGGTCTAATTAGGTTTGAGTCAGTTCTGCTGTATTGAAGAGTGTAATAAATGGCCACGCGAACCGCTCAGTTCAGACTCCACAGTTGGACGGAGGCGCATTAATATGTTCCTGGCTGCCACTCGGGGAAAGGCCGTCCCTAATTTTATGAGTTAATGCACTCATATAATATGGATGAATTGCAACCAATTCCAGGCTTCCATGCCCCTTTCCCATGGCTGGCCAGCAAAACCATACAGCAGCGAGCATCTGGTGTGGGGCATTCTTGTCCTCTTGTAGGGTGGCAACACTAGCGATATATTGTATCGCACACTTAACATTCACCCTAGAGATTAACCTACAAGAAAGTTCCTTATTTATCCCACCCAGTCTGGAATAAGGTCCACAGATAACGCTTTTTATATTCATTTTTTAAATTTCAGTTCTTCATTTTTTTTTGAAGTCACCCCATCAAACATAGGGCTTCACATGTGCTGTGCAACAAAAACCTAATTTCACCACCAGTGAGCTCAGTCTTTCCCTCCCCCCAAAATGTGCACCCCAGGGGTTTGTGGTAGCCCAAGCCCACCAAAGCCATAGTGCCAGATTCAAGGGGGTGGGAACCAGATAAAGGTGTTATGTGTGGTCTCCAAGGTATCTGGTGGACCTCATGGAGGAAAGCAGCATTCCATGCGCCACGCCAGCACATGTCCATGGACAATGCGGTCCCTGAAACAGAGATAAGTACTGCACCAGTCACAGGCTTGCAGGGCAACCTGCAAGGGATTATTTTACCTTCCTTTGAAGGTCAACTTCAAAGTTGAACCTCAAGGTTCAGGAAGGTCAACTAGATGGGCCTTTGATCTGATCTAGCAGAATATTTTGGCCATACACAGGAGAGACCTGGTGCTCAAATCTCACTGGGGTTTCTGTGAAGGCACACAGCTCATTGACACCCATACGTAGAGCAAAAATACCCCCATAAGTCCCCATAAGTCTCCTTTTCCACATCATCTGTGAATAAAGTAAAATTAAACCTGGTCCTATGTTTTGCAACTTCTATTCCACAGCACCGAAAGGAATTAGAGTCCATCTTCATGACTGAGTCCAACATTATCCCAGCCCAACGTAGCAAGATCAGGCTTGCAGAGATCCCCTCCACCACCCCCTCCACCACTCCATCCCCTCCACAACCTGCCCCATCTTAACTAGCAGGTGCTAATGAGATCAATGGGCTTTGCAACATGGTGTCGTTACATCATCAGAGAAGTTAGATCATGTGTGATGATGCTGATCTTGGTGACAAGTGCAGTCTATGACTATTTCTGGAAGCAGCTCAGTATGGCAAATATACGGTGCCTTCCTACCCATCGGGGAGGGTCTGGGAACTCCGTTCATCACACCAAACACCCCGCACAGAAATTCAATCCCAAGTGTTCCCTGGGGAGAGGAAATGAATGTTAAACCATTTGAAGGCTTCAGTGCAAATAGATCCAAAGTGTTTTATTCTCAAGGGAAACAGTTCAGTGGTGGCGCGCACATGCTTTGCATACCAAAAGCTTGGGGGGGGGGAACTGTCCCTGGAACCTCCTGTCAAAGTACTGAGAGTGAGATTGACCAGTGGCATAGCTAGAGGGGGGCAGAGATGTCAGTCAAAGAGGGAGCCTCACCACGGCATCCAAAGGGCCTCTCCCCTTCAGCGCCATTTCAGGACATGCATTTCTGTCATGCTCTTCTGATGGAACATGGTGACCATATGTGCTCTTTCTCCAGGACATTTCCTCTTTTTTTAGCATTATGTCAAAAATATTCCTTGTCCTCTTTTTCCTTGTGAGCAGTCCGTATATAACCCTCTTGTAATTAATTGGTTATATATAATTGTTTATATGTAAGGGCTTAAAATTACATATCATTCTTAATTTAATAATTAAGCTAAGTTTATAATTAATTTAATAATTAAAAATTAAGTTCTTAATTTAATAATAAGCAACATGGTGTTTAAATTAACCACACAAACACAACACGTGTGTTTTTGTGGTCAACTTAGCCTTGCTTGGCTCCGAAGTGGAGAGGCCACTTGTGTTCTACAATGAGGGTCCCTCCAATACTGACTGTTCCACCCTCCCTAGCTATGCCACCGAGACTGACTAATGCCACAGTTTAGAATATGGAAAGTTTCCAATGCAGAGAACTATAACATAGGTTGGATCAGGTTCTTCAATATTGCCCTTCAGCCATATGTTTATGAATGTGTTGTTGTTGTTATCATTCAGATTGTGTCCGCTGCAATGAGACTCCCTGTAAAACTTAATGCTTTGCACCCCCTCTAGCTATGCCACTGACTCACACATCTCCATAGGGACCCCTGCATTCCACCCAAATACAACTAAGTTCCTACATGTAGATACCTTACATTTCTTCCTATTTAGGAAAGGTGAGTGTTGTGGGGGGATCTTTTTAAAGAGGCATTAAGTGTGCATTGTGAAATATCAGCAACGGCAGCCAAGCAATACAAAAGGAAGATAATCTTTGTTGAGGACTCAGCGCAACATGCAATTTCCCAACTAGGGAACACAAGCAGTCCATAAGAGGAACGCATTGTGTCAACTTGTCAGTCAATCAGCAGATGAAAAGAGCCTGAGCAGTCACTCAATCCTCTGATGATCTGGGGATTTTCTTGTGACACAAATAGAGCGGGTATAATAAAACTTGTACAATAGCACTTGTAAGCGTGGACGGATCTAGATACACATTCAGTATGGCTAGTGGCAGGAGCTCACAACCTGTTGTGGGCCTTGAGGATGGAATACGTCCAAATCTCATAAGTCAATCAGAACAGCCCTGCTGGATCACATCCAGTGGAGTGGCATAGCTAGAGGGGTGCAAAGCACTAAGTTTTGCAGGGAGCCTCACTGCAGCCTCACTGCCCCCACCACTAGGAAAGGCTCCAAAGAAAGCTATCCTTGCACGCTGCATTGAGGCTCCCTGCAAAACTTAGTGCTTTGCACCCCCGCTAGCTATGCCACTAGGCCTTGAAAGCTACTCTAGGTATCAAAATATGGTCAATATAGACAGCCTCGGAACAGGAAACCTCTATTTCTTTCATCAGTTTGTTCCAATTGCTGCTATTTGTTTATCGTTATTGTTGTTGTTGGTTCTGTTTTCTTTCTTTGCCAAGCTGTGGCCAATCACAGTGGCCAATCAGATGCTCCTGAGAAGCTCACAGGTAAGAACTTTGGCTCAGTAGTGTAGCTGTTGGGGAGGGGAGGCATAGTAAGTATTGCAGGTGCTGCAATGTACCCTGTAAGCTGCTCCTCCCATTCACTCTCATGCCTGCAAAATTTTGGCTGCAATCCTATACACACTATGGGTGAAATCTAGAGTTACTACAGGGAGTCCTTGCTTCAGAGTAAGAACAAGTTATTCTGGATTGCAATATGACTTTCCCATAGGTTTTCACTAGGTGGGGCAGAAACCATAGGTGCACGTAATGTCTCTTACATGCCCCCGCAGTTACTCTGGATTTGGGGTAAATTTATCAAAATATGGATTGTGGTAGTAATTCCACAACTAACAGAAAAAGAATATGCAGGTAAATCAGTAGTAAGTTCCCCTCCTATAACAACCATAAGAACCTAGCATTTACTCCTGATGAATGTTTTCCTTCCAAATCATACTGGAATATAGGACATTGAACATTGCGTATATATGCATATACAACATTGCGCTAAAGGTCCGTTGCCTGGGAAGAGCCTTCAATCTATCCAGATCTTGGTTGACCGGACAGGATTGTACCTGTTAAACTGTGGAATAGCCAGAGGGGGTGTTTTGGCTGGTTAATAGCATTGGCAGGGAGCTTATGTTTGGCACTGAGCTTAACCACTACTGGCAAGTGGTCCTTCTTATCCCCTTTGGGGCCATTGTGGGTGGTGGAAGCAAAACCATTTGCCTCTATTTGCTCCCACCACCCACTATGGCCCCAAAAGACAGGGGACGCTTGTAATTCCAAAGAAGATCCCTGCAAAATCTAGTGCTTTGCACCCCCTCTGGCTATGCTACCATTCTTCAGGATCTTTTTCAGGTATCCTTCCATCAAGGTCCCTATTCCTCCTGGGAATGTCATGCTGCCCTTTCGTCAAAGGAGAGTAGCAGGGAAGCCACTGTCCTAGACTGCATTCCTAACCCCACTTTCCCGAGAGTAAGTAATATTGAGCTCAATGGGACTTGCTTTTGAATAGACATGCTTAGGATTGCACTGTAAGAGTAAAAAAAAAAAGCAGGCCTCCGTCAGTCTTGAAAGACTATGGTATCGTGCTCTGCGCTGCATACACTGCAAACGAAGCACGAAAGCCTGGGTTGGATTGTTATGGAGGATAGGCTGTTACCCAAGCAGCAAATCCCCCTCTCCACGCCACTGAATTAGTCCAATGGAAAGGCAGAGCCGATACGATTGGATCCAGCTGCGTCGCAGAGCTGGGCTAAGGACAGGAGCTCACCCTGTCTTGTGGGGCCGACCCGGGTCTCGAACCCTGGCCTGCTGGTTAACAGGCACAACGTCTTAACCGCTTGCGCCACCCACAGCCCACTGTAAGAGTGCATATCTAATAAAAGATAGGTCCAATAATAGTCAACGGGTACGTTTGGATAGAACTGTGGCCTAAGTTCAGACAAGCTTTGATTAAGATCAATGAGGCTTGATAAGATCCTCTATTCATTACATGCTGGTTTTCGCCAAGATCTCTTTCTTCTCCATTGCTCAAGCTCCAGTAAGTCTTTCTAATTGTCTCACATGTTTCTTGCTGTTCATATTATCCAGAGTTTTCCTGCAGAGCTCCTGGCTGGGCAAGATGCCCATCTACCCTTGCCAGCGCTTGGTGGACGCTGGGCACAACAGACTCCAAAGCACAGATATTTTCAACAGAGGCAGGGCTAATTTGTATTTTTTTCCCTGTACAGTTTTGAGTATTGGCACCATTAAAGGGCTCAGATTCTGCTTAAAGGGCTCAGGTTCTGTTCCTGCTGAGATGACAGAAAGAACTTTAAAAACTAGATTTTTAACTCTTTGCATGTACTGTAGTCAATTAGGGCGCAATCCAGAGTAACTACGGGGAGTCTCTGCTCTGGTGTAAGAACAACTCACTCTGGATTCCACTATGAATTTCCCATAGGTTTTCACTAGGTGGTGCAGTAACTACGGGTGCACGTAAAGTCTCTTACATGCTCCCGTCGTTACTCTGGATTTGGAGGTTAGTTTTATAACTTGAATCTCTGCACTGCTGCACTGAGAGTTTTTCCTAGTCTTTCCCAAACTCTTTTGGTTTTCTGCAGTATTCTGCAGATGATGAGGACGACGATGATGATGATGATGATGATGATGGGTTCCTTAGAGATAGCTTCCAAATTTGGTAAATATTTAACCTGCCTGCACACTCACTGAGGAAATTTCATTCATCTGGCCTTGGACTTTTTCCCTCTTTACTTCCCTTGCAGTTACTCAACAGGGAAAAGGATAAAGTTTACTTGTGGTGGTTGGAGGGCAGTTTGCCCAGCTTCTCTTCTGGCTTCCAGTCCCCTCTGCAGTCACGACAGGGGAGAAGATTGTCACCAGGAGTCCTCCTCTCTGGCTTTCATTTCCTTTCCCTTCCTACTCTCTCCCAGCTGTTGGAAAGTTCTGGGGTGGGCCCATTCTAGCCTATGGATGGCTCTGAATAGCCACAGTTTGACAGGAGCTGCTCCACCCCATGGCTGCACCTCCTGGACCATCTGGGCTTCTTGGCAACACCATGTTGTCTACTCTGTTGGAGGAAACCCTACTCTGTATGAAATAGTACAGGGTGACCAGGTGCCCAAACCTCAAAAGGAGGACAAGGTCTTGGATTCCTCTCAGCCAGGCCTTTCCAGCGGACAATGGCACGTTTGCCTACTCAAGAGTAAAGCCGTGATATTGGGCACATTCACTTTCCCGTAAGCTCAATGCATATTTTTGATTTTTAGTTTGCTGGCCATAATTTTTGATAGGAAGGAGATATTTCAAAACCGATTCTTGCATTGGATTCTGATCTTCTATATAACTCCAATGACATATGACATGATGGGGTACTTCGCACCCTTGCAAAGTTCCAAAATGAAGCCAAAACAGAGGACAATGAATCTGTATCTGGCAGACACCCAGATAGGACAAATCCAGAAAAATTTGGTCATATGGTCATTCTGTCTGGCACACTTGCCACTATGTGAACAAAATCCCCCAAGATCCCTATTTTTGGGGACATATGGCAACCCTGTACAAGGATATCCACACAAAAAAAACAGCAAAAAAAGAAATCTTACTTCAGCTTTCTGTATATAAAAAAAACCTCCCCTTATGGGGGAGGAAAGGCGGGGTATAAATTGAGTAAAATAAAAATAAATAAAATAAATTGTGTCATAAATACACTTGTCTTCAAGATCAGTAGACATTTCCAGAAGAAAACTTGATACTCATCCCTATTTTTAATCTCAAAGAAATCCAGGATCTTTTAGGATTTGATAGATCCCAGCTTGAGCTTGAACCTTCACCCTCTCCCCAATAATTGTAATTTGTCAGCTCAGTATTTTCCATTCCAAGCAGTTTTTTTCCATGCTGCGGGAGTCCAACAACTATGGAGAAAATAAAATGGAGTGATTTAAATAATGTTATAGGGCAAGAAAGAATTAATTTAAGCAGACCCTCTCCAGTCATCCTTTAATGTTGAACTCAGCATTCCACACCACTTTTTGTGTTGTAAAAATAAAGAGACACAGACCTACCTGTTGCATATCTTTGGCCCTGATCCTGAAAAATCAGTATTCCAAGGACAAATGTCTGGGTGTCAATTGAAAGCAGCACATGCGCAACCGGTGACGTAACACTCACTTCTATTTTGTATCCCCCCAACCTGGATGGCTTCAAATGGGGGGTGATCCTCACCATGGTGAGGCTCCTTGCAAAACCTCGTTCTTTTCACCCTCCTCTAGCTATGCTACTGGACATAATTACTAATCAGCGGGAACAGTATTTCCCTTCCACTCATGTAATTACAATGTTTATTGGCCACAACACTTTAAAAACATAATATATTCAGGAAAGTCGACATTGATGAATGACTTGAATGTGGAACCTCCTTGGCTTCTTTTCCACCGGATGATGCAAGCAGGTGCCTCGGTGAATGCAAAGGAAAACTGATCAGCATTCTTGACTTTTGTTAGATATATGTTGAGAAACAAGAAACATCATCCTATTGTAAAGGTACCACTGAATGCTCCATGGACACATACTCACATGGCATGCATGTGCAGGCATGTGCACGCACACACATATACACACACATGCAAAGAACAACCTTGAAAAATTGGGGTTTTTTTTAAAAAATCACATTTTTAGGTGCAGGGGGGAGAAACAATATTCTGGAGCACAAAATTACTTTATGCCGAATAGATCGATACTAATAAATGAATGTGTTGTTTTGCACAATTTCTGTATTTTTGAAGGAGGGCTTCTTGGGACAGTTCAAATGTGGATATTTTGGAGTCGGAAAACATCAATTGCAATTGCTGAGTCAAGTCATCCTCTGGCCAACACTATGAGGGTTGTGCTAGTTTCTCCCCCCACCCCATTTTTTCCATAGGGAACCTTTGAAACCCAGCACTGCTGACACACGGTCCAACGTGACGTTGTCCATGCCTGTCCATGCCTAGAATCAATCTATATGATTCTATATGGTGCTCAAATCTTCACCATCCCCTTCTCAGGCATGTGCAGATTCTCAGGTATGCATATTCACGATTTCCCCAAAACTATTTTCTTTGTGGGTCCTGCAATCCTAAGGAAAGGGAGCTACAAATGCAGTATGACAAGGCAAGAAAACTATGTATCTGGGCTCTTTGAAGTGAAATCTCATCAGACATCAGATTAATCCAAGAGCTGCATTACCGAAGGAGGAAATCTCCCGAATGCTCGCTTTTTATGTAGGTTTTCACAGGTAATCTGCGGTGCCAAGATTATGCTTTTGGCAGAACTTGCTTTTTCTAACGGCAAATATCTATCTCCTTTTAAAAAACCATTCTTCTTTGCGTTTGCCTGCTAAGGATGTGCTGAAAAGTCAATTGTGTTTTACCTTTTCATCTTACCCAAAGCCCTTTTCAATCCTTATTGTTGTGAATGGGCTGCAGTGATAAATAGCCCCTGAGCCTCATCCTCCTTGGCTATATGATTTGATGGGAATGCAGTGTGTGAATGAACCCCAAAGTGGCACACACAACATCTACTTTCCCCAATTTGGGAAAATTGCTTAGAGAGATAGACCGCACGGACGCACGGACACATGGACGCACAGACGCACGAAGAGATACTTAATTATACTTAATTATCATTGCACAAAAATATACAATGAAATTGAGATGTACCATCATATAAACTCAATAGACATATAATGAATGGATGGATGGATGGATGGATGGATGGATGGATGGATGGATGATACTTCAGCATCAACCTTCATTTCTTACACCACATACCACATTGAGGTTTTTCATGTTCTTCTCTTTCAGATCCACACTGAATAGCATGTACGTATGTGGTGCAGAACCTTTGAGCATCCAAAGGATTCTAGGAAAGAAGCCAAGATGCACACTCAATGGGACTCTAGTCAGCCTCTTGAACTTTACTATTCCACTGCTGGAATTAAGGACACACTAACATATGGAACTATGTTTTCCTGAATCAGACCATGATTTATTATTTATGGGTTTATACACCTCTGTCCCATGCCAATGCAAATGTCCAAGGTGGCTTACAAAGCTTCAGTTCCTCCCTGCCTGTTCTCTTCACAACAACCCTGTGAGGTAGGTGAGGTTGAGAGTGACTGGCCAAAGGTCACTTGGGAAGCTTCATGGCCAAGGAAGGATTTGAAGCTGTATTTTCCAGGTCTCAACCCAATTCCTGAACCGCTACACCATTCTGACTCTCACACCAAGTTCCACCATGCCATTGGTCCATTTGGTCCAATATTACCGTATTTGCTGACTTATAAGACACACTTTTCTCCCCCAAAGGGGGTAAATGTCTGTGCATCTTATGGAGTGAAGGGGCCAATCCTGGAGCACCTTCTGCAGTTGTTCTCTGCCTCCCCGGCAAGGGCAAGCTGGGGAGGAGGGACAGGGGCTTCCCCACAGGATCCTCCCCCAAAGAAACAAATGGAGCCCAGAGGAATACCAGAGCAGGCAGGCAGGCAGGCAGGCAAAAACAAGGGGGCACTGGTGGGAAGAGGGGAGGAGAAAGTAGCCCAGGAGACAGAAGTCCCTGCTGCTGCAATCTTATGCATCCTTTCCAGGGATGGGGAAGGCTTGCACTTGAGTAGACATGCACATAACCTGGAACTTATGATCTGCAACAAGACATTGAACCCCAAGATCTGTGTTCTGCCACTGAACACTGGTCCTCTCATGCAGCTCTGCCTTGCAAGGAAGGAGCAATAGCAATGAGGAAGCATGTCCACCATCACTAAATTCACCGGGAAACCCCTGCGGCTGTTTTGCCATCAAATTCCCTTTCCATGCATGGTGTAGAGAACTTGTACTAACTTTAATTTGTCCCCCTAGTTCAAATCCTGGCCCTCTCTAGTGGCAAACTAAATTAATATTGAACTATTTTGTTTCTATTTTGTAAATTGACCTAAACAAAACAACTAGTGTCAGTCAGCAAGCATGTCAGTCCATCTGTCCATACGTCCATCCACCAATAGATCTGTTAGTCCATCAGTCAGCAGATCTGTCCACCAGATAGGCAGACTCTTCTTCCTCCAAGCTTTCCTGTTGCTGCTTCCCACCCCCTTTTTTGTCCTCCAAGGGCCACATACCCTACAATCCAGAGTAACTACAGGAGCATGTAAGAGACATTACGTGTACCTGTAGTTACTGCCCCACCTATGAAAACCTATGGGAAATTCATATTACAAGCCAGAGCAAACTGTTCTTACACTGGAGCAAGGACTCCCCTTAGTTACTCTGGATTGTGCCCTTAATGCAGCAAAGAGGCTCAGCTTGGCAGGCAGAGCTCCAAAGAATTTTTTTTCCACACTTATGAAAGCTCTCATGTTCACCACAAAACTCTTGCCGGTGTTTATGATGCCACATCTGACCTCTGAAAACTGGGAAAAACTAGCATTGATGATGATGATGATGATGATGATGATGATGATGATGATTAGTGAGAACACAATCCTAACCATATCTACTCAAAAGTAAGCTCTATTGTGTTCAATGGGTTTTACTCCCAGGAAAGTGTCTTTAGGGTTGCAGCCTTATTGAATTTGTTTCCCGTCTTTCTCCCCTTAAGGCGGCTAATAGCAATAAAATACACAACAAAACAATTTAAACATATTAATCAGTTTAAAATTTGTTTATTTATTTTATTAAATTTGTATCCCGCCTTTCTTCCTAACAAAAGGAAACCCAAGGCGGCTAATGACATTTAAAACAACAATAAAATACCATTAAAACTAGATAATAATTACAATTAAAATACAGTTAATTACAATTAATTACCCAAATTAGCAAAAAAAAAAAATAAACTAGAGTCATTGCCAATTACTTTCACTGGAACTCTGAATAGATGAACCATGAGAAGTTGTAAGGCAGAGGACAAAGCATCAGAAACACTGATCTGGGGCAGGTGGCATCACAATGTCCTGAGACACGACGAGCATGTTGAGCAATGAAATGCGCATTTGTGTGTAGTTATCAGACATGATGTTTTGCGCATGGGGTGATATATCCTGCATAGAAATTCTGGGCAGGACTTTATGGCATTAGAGGCTTCACAACTGTGTTGGGAATTTGTGTAAGCACATTATTTCTAAATGGACAAGAGGAGCAGAGGGCTTCCCTAGTCAACTGTGGCTCATCCCTTTCCTTTCACACTCTCCAGGATCTTGGATGGAGATGTGGAACCGGAGCAGAATTCAGAATTATAACTCAGTACTTTCTTCTGATTGAATAGTGAGCGGCGTTTGAGCACCCAAGGGCTTATTTTCAGTGCCAGAATAATCTCATTATGACAGCCCCTGCCTGTCCTTAAATCCTCCTCTAGTGTAGACTGACATGTTTATCGGAGGGTGATTATATTTTTCTTTCGGCCACTGAGCTTCTCCAAAGCCAAGCTGGCTTCATAATGAGTCATGACATTATCTCCTTGATGACTCTATCATGAGCCTTTGCATCTCCTAATAGTGAACACAGTAGAAGATACTCTGGCTCTTGGCAAAGTTGACCATCCATAGACTTGTAGCTAGCAAACCAAAGACCTGTTGGATAGCTAGAAGGAAGTTGAATGAGATGTTTGGTCCTTCTCTTCCTTTTGAACTAGGCTTGACTTGTGGCTTTGTTGAAAGAGAAACTTCCAAATTTAGGTGAAAACTTCACCATTGTAGGATATAAACCAACAGATGCACATATTTGTCACCGGGAGATATAATCAAGGACCATGAGGACCATCAAGGACCATCAAAGAAGGTTCTTTGATGAGCTCACCACACAAAGGTTCCCATACATATCTAAGAGAAGAAAAAGTAAAAGGCTGAGAGCACAATCCTAATCATGTCTACTCAAAAGTCAGCCCCATTGTATTCAATGGATCTTACTCGCAGGAAAGTGTCTTTAGGATTGCAGCCTATTCACATGGGCATGGATCATGGAAAATTGGAGGTGGGATGAGATAGATGTTGGCAGAAGTAATGATTATCAGTATTGCTGGAAAGACTAGAAAGCTGTGCCTGGAAGCAGGGTGACCAGATGCCCAGACCTCAAAAGGAGAACAATGTCTTTGATTCCTCTCAGCCTGGCTTTTCCGGCAGACAATGGCATGTTTACCTACTCACGAGTAAAGACACAATATTTCACTTTCCCATATAGCTCAATGCATTTTTTTATTTTTAGTTTTTTGGCCATGACCTTTGATAGGAAGGAGATATTTCAAAACCGAGTTTTGCATTGGATTTTGCTCTTCAATATGAATTGAATGACATATGACAAGAGGGGTACTCCACACCACTGCGAAGTTCCAAAATGAACTCCAAAATGGAGGACAATGAAGCCCTTTTGGAGGAC
The DNA here is from genome assembly GCA_030015325.1 of Cryptoblepharus egeriae. Lineage (NCBI taxonomy): Eukaryota > Metazoa > Chordata > Lepidosauria > Squamata > Scincidae > Cryptoblepharus > Cryptoblepharus egeriae. The sequence continues at coordinate 3,678,612 of JAREYC010000003.1, read as the reverse complement.
GCCCAGACAGGAGACTAAAAAAGAGGACAAATCCAGAAATTTCCAGTCATATGGTCACCCTGCCTGGAAGGAAGCCCTCGACTGCAGTGAACATGTGGTCACAAGTCCCATGTGAGTTGCAACCCAAGGATGCGACCCACAGATGCATGTCTAGTCTGCGCATTAGCCCTGATTTTGCACTTCTCTGGACCAGACTGCAGCTCCGGGGAGGGCATGCATTACATCCAAGGAATCTGGTATTTTTTTAAGCCTAGCATTGCTGCAGAAAGAGCCATGGAAAGAGCCAAGGTTACAAGTGGCAACAGCCCTTTGACTCCATCTTGGAGCCTCCAGCCAAGAGAAGGGTCAAAAGCGCAAGCAAGGCATGGCCTAACTCTAAGTGACATTAAACAGATGGTGTTCGATAGTCAAGAAAATTGGCTGGCTGACTCTCTGCGATGCTCTCCCTCTGCAGTTTAAGCTGCATGACTTCTGCCTAGCAGTGAGACGCAGCCTCCTTCTTGGATTTATTTTTAACAGATGAGCCATACCGCCTGGAGGGGCTGTGAGGTTATCGTAATAGCGAGTAAGTGTTGCACAAAAAAGTCAGAAATGGAAACAGGAGACACATGGCTCTCCCTGTTGCCTGCCAGATCCAATCCCCCTCTAGAAGGGTTTTGGTCCCTGTTTAGGGTTGCCATAATTCTCTTCCACAAAACCTGGATAGGCCTCTGTCAAATTTCCCATCCCCCAAACAAGGACAGTCCTGATATTTTCAGGGACATATGGCAACCCTATATCTGCCATTACTTCATTACTTTTTGAAAGGGTGGCTTCCAGAGATTAGTTTAGGACTCCTAGGGTGCAATCCTAACCAATTTAGACCAGCACAACTCACCCATCTCTCTGTTCCTGTGGTGATGTGTCTGTCTACTATCCTACTGTACTGCACCATGTATGGTGCAGAAGTGCCTTCTATCACTTTTGTGACAACCCAGGTACTTGTGTCAGGGCTTGTGGCGACCTAACTAGGGACTAGGATTCCAGTCTCCGTTAAACAACGTTGGACTACTGCCAGATTTTACCAGCATGTAATGGATATAGCAGGAAGATCAGTCATTGAGCTGATTGTCCAATTTCATGGACTGTTTCTTCTATACTAGTGGTCACCACCAGAAATATCTGGCAAGGTCATGGTGATGCTCTACCCATTGGTGGCCAGTTCCTTGGCAAGAAGAACCACATGGAGTAGCCCAGTCAGGAGATCAAACTAAATAGCTGCTATGAATAGCTAGCTGGAGGAATTGGCAATCTGGCAAGAGGGTCACACCAACGCACAACTCCACCACTTTGGCTGCTCACTCTTGGAGATATATTCTTGTAGAGATGTCCATGGAGAGGTTCTGCCCAGGATCTTTCCTGCTTGGCCACCTTACAGTAAAGAGCAACAATGGAGGTGTGGTGTTAATGGTGTGGTGTGGTGTTTGCTGGTCTAGGATTGCTCAGTTCCGTGAGATGGTTGTGCTGATGTGCGGTGATGGTGACATTTGGTGGTATTTGGGGTGAGAGCTTAGCTTGCTTCAAGGAGCTTCTACCTTTTACTACGGCATGTAGACTAGAGCTGGAGTAAATCTGTCCTTTAAGATTCCTCCTTCCAAGTTCTGCTTCATGAATGCTGATGTCAGATATTCTCCAACTATTCTCTGCATGGCTGTCAAACATTACCTGAATATTTGACCTCATTATTGGACCAGAAATGAAATTTGCTTTTGCTTTTTGCTAGGCACAAGTAAATATTTCACATACAATAATTGGCATTTAATGACATTTAGAATGTGACACCACTAGTTGTGTAGCTACAGAGGGTGCAAAGCAATAAATGTTGCAGGGTGCCTCCCTCGAGCATACATATGGCTTTCCTCCCCTTCAGAGCCATTCCCGAGCCATTCCAGCCAGCCAACCAACAAACTCTGCTTTGATCTCACCAGCCTGCACTGCAGCCAATTTAAGCCCAGCAGAATGATGATGATGAGGATGATGATGAGGATGATGATTCAACCCTTTCTGATATCTATCAGGCTGCTCTGCTTGACCACCTTCCGCTGCTTGGCCACCTACAGTCCAATATGGGCCTCGTAATGCTGCTTCCGTGTCTCCTGCCATCAAAGATGGTGAATGGTATTGATTTCCATACTTTGTGCCAACAGAACTAGCCATCATGGACATCACCGCACCCAAATGTGCAATGCATTGTTCTCAGTGAAATGTTCATCCAGATGCTCATCAAAGTGTCCCTGCTGGGATGCATATGGGATGTGCATTAAAGCAAATGTTCCACAGAAAGTAATGTAGTGCAAATGGATCACATCCACACTAGGATGCCCATTTGGGTACACATCTGATTAAATACATTGAATTACTCTTCCAGCTAATGATACATTGGCCAGGCAACTTCTGTTGTCTGACTCTTCCAAGTTGTGCACTTACACAGAAGGTGCCAGATTTTGACCAACCTTGGCAGCATTGGTCAACTCTGAACAGGATCCGTACCCAATACGGTGTCTGCCAGGACTCACTGTTTAAGTGGGGTCTTGTATCTACCCCCAGTGTGACTATGGTGCTTCTTGACAAAATACCCATCACATCATGTCCGAGAGTCCATTAAGAGCTTACACTGGCGCAATGTCTGATTTTTTCCGATATCGACCACACTGTCCTTGAATAGCTGGCTGGACTGAACATCTGATTTACCATGTCTATTTTATTTGTCATATTCATAAATATATTTATATAAATATATATTGGCAAATATATTTGACAAAAATAAATAAATCAAAGTTGAGCATATCAAGAAAACAAATAGGGCTAAGATGCATTCCTCTTTCCTCTACCCCTCGGCTCCTCATTCTGACATATTTTCACGCCCATATTAATTTATTTTCAATACATTTATATTCTATTTTTCTTCCGCTGGATCTCAAGTTTCATGTGGTTTCCATGAGATCTCCCATTTTAGCAATGCTGATCTATCCAACACCTATTGTTGGATAATAATCCAACTGATTATTATGAGATACCAAGAAAAGGGCACTCTTGTGGATTCTGAACATGTTTCACTAGTCACACCAGCGCAAGGTGTACTTAGGATTGTGCCCCAAGAAATCCCTGTGCAATTGATTCTTTCCTCTTAAACCTATAGATCAATCTGATATTTTTCCATAAATCAAGATCTGCATCTCATTGTATTTTTATTGTGCCAATATTTCATTTTCCTTGAAAGGAAGGTATAGATCTAATTCACATGGAAGATCAACAGTGGGTTCACCCTTGCCCGTGAGTCATCCCAGGATTCTTGGGGAATCTACCCCATCCTAAACCAACTCTTTCCATTTCCCCAGGAACAGATGGTTCATTATTTGGGGGAGGGGAGGATGGAGGAAGGCAAAAAGATCAGTACTAACTGGTGTTTGGCAGAAGTGTGAGAAAGCTGAGCAAAACATGCACAGAACAGCCAGGAACAACATCTTGAATTTATTCATTTGGACTTGGTGGATAACAAAAGCATCAACCAAGACCGCAGCCACACAGGCTAAAGTATCATCATAGGATTTAGGGTCACAGCCCTGGATTAAAAAAATATATCTGGTCTCAAGTACATATCCAAGCACCTTCAGATCTTTGGAAAGCAGTATTCGGTCAGATGGGTAGCCAAATCCAGGTCAAATTCCTCCATGCTGATATATGCATGCATAGATAGAAGGAGATGTGGTCAACCTCAAAATGCCAGATGCAGGAGATGCAGGTGTCATATGTTCTCCCTGAGGCATCTGGTAGGCTGTGTTGAGATATAGTAAGCTGGACTATATGGGCCTTTGGCCTGATCCAGCGGAGGCTCTTCTTACGTTCTTATGTAGTGGCACCAGCAGTAGTTAGAAAGGAGCAATGCACTAAATTTTGCAGGGAGCCTCACTGCTGCATGCAAGCATCTTCACCCCATTGGGGTGAGCAAAATGGAGGCATTTGTCTTCAATGGCATACATCTTTTTATGCCCTACCCAGCCCAGAATGGCTTTGAAGGTAGGAAGAGGAACCACTTGCATGATGCAGTGAATCTCCCTGCAAAATGTAGGGCTTTGCACCCCCATCTAGTTATGCTACTGAGCACCTGCATGGCTTGTGCTTCTTCTTATTGAGGAATAGAGCAGGGAGGAGATCTCCCTGATGTGAGCTTTGTTCGTGCCACCTAGAATGGCTCCAAAGTTGTGAGGCAGGGGCTGCTTACGCAGTACATCAAGTTGCCTGCACAAACCAGCAATCCTAACCCCAATTAGGCTGGAAAAGTTTCAGCAAAAGTCTCAGGCTCCCCTGGGGGTGTCACAAAAAATGCCACAATTTCTGCACCATTCCTGGATAGGGTGAGGCCAGAGTACAGACATGTGTCAGCCTCCCCACCACCATGGGTGAGTTGTGCTGGCTTAAATGTGTTAGGATTGTGCCATTGTCGTACTGGCACAACGAAACCCCAAAGGAACAGGACTGGCCGATTCGACCTACCATCACACTTGGATTAGTAACACTTGTGCAAGGTGCCATGTTTGTATTGCTCTCTCCTTCCTCCTCCTCCTCCTTTTCATTGCATGGAAACAGCACTCATCCATCTGTTAAAAATGAAAAGGTCTCCCTTAGCTGGTATCCATTAAAGCGCCATATGGTAGAGGTGTAGTGTAGCCCGAGGTGGAGACCGCTACGGAGAGATGCTCCAAATGTGCAGCTCTTTCTGTATATGCATTTGGAATTAAGAAGGTCTTTTGAAAGTAAAATTGCATATTAAATAGCCGCAGAGTTGCAGCGATGGACTTAGTTTCGAGAGACGGACTTGTTGCGCACCTGGAGGCAAGTGAACTCTCTTCTTGCTCCCACTTGATGCAAAACACGCTTACTCTTTCCAAGTGTTCCTGGAAGACTCTGAGAAAAAGACTGAGCTCAGCCCAAGGCTTTCTGAATTTTCAGGAAAAACCTGGTTCAAATGTTTCTCAGTGAGGCCTCCTCCATCCACAGCCTTCCAGCCAACTTTCCTCCTGCAAGCCCTACCTTTTATCTTTTCAGAAATTACCTTCTAGCTGCAGAGACAGAGCGTGCAAAAGGGAAACGGTCCCCACAGCCTGATCAAAAGAAAATTCTTAAAGCAAAAATGTCTTGGAATTATATTTGTAATAAATAGTCTAGAACTGTTTCAATTGTTTTAAAAAAATTTTTTAACTGTGATATGTGTTTTACTATATTAACATTGTTGATAGCCGCCTTGGAGCCCCTTGTGTGGGAGAAAAGTGGGTATAAATCTGTTAAATAATAATAATAATATTACCGTATTTATTCAAATCTAATGCGCTCCCTTTTTAGTCAAATCAACCTTTAAAATTGGGGGTGCGCATTACATTTGCTGGCAATCTGGGCGGTCCTGGGCAGGAGGAAGTCTTACTGGGAGGATTGGGGGAGAAGCGGGTCTCCTCTGGAGGAGAAGAATGCAGCATCAGCAGTAGCAACAGCGGGGAAGGGGGTAGGAGGTGCAGGAAGAGCAGAACAGCACTTCTCCCAACTCCATGGAAGTGGGATGGGGAGGCTCGGGGGAAACCAGGGCACTCCAGGGGTGCCTCTATGTGCTCTGCTGGGCTGGAGCTTCCTCCCCTTTCCACCTGTTGGAAACTCTGGAGCCTTTCCAGACTTCCACACACCCGTCTCCACAGTATCCTCATCACTGTTAGCAGGATACCCCACAAGGGAAGGAAAAGGGGAAGTGCACTGTCTCCCCAGGTATGTGGTCTGTATGTGGGTCTCCCCAGGTATGCAGGGAAATGGAGAGGCAGGCTTGAGATAAAACTGCACACTATAATCACCTGTGAACTTTTTTATCTCAGGCCTTTTAAAACTGGGGTGCGCATTAGATTCGATGGTGCATTACATTTGAGTAAATACAGTATATCTGAAGCTCTGTGGCTGTGCCATTGTGCAGCTTAGTCTGGGTAACTATATGTCCTCTTATTCCAGGACATGTCCTCTTTTTTGGCACTTAAAACACAAACATGTTGCATGCCACATAAGCCCAGAGTACTGTCTACATAGACCAAGATGCACATATGGTCCTATGGATGTCTTTGATTTGAATGGATGGACTTTGTACCAAGGTGGCAACGCTGCCTGGAATGATCTCTTTCACCTTTGATCAGTATTGGTAATGGCATCATTTTACATGATAGAGGAGCATTTCCTCCCAGCAGGGCAATGGATGGGTAGGGGAGAGGATTGGGGAAGGAATCAGGGCTTCAGGGGGTGCAGAAGGATGGAAATTGGCAGCAATGATTCCACCATCATCCTCCATTCCTTCCTAGCTTCAATAAGAACTGGTGCAGGTCCAAGTAGACCAATAGAGGACCACTGAGTGGCAGACTAACATAAGGGAAACTTTACTTACCTCTTGGTACTCATATTGTTGTTTCATTTTCTTTGTAAACCACTTTGTGAACTTTTTTAGTTGACAAGCAGTAGATAGATAGATAGATAGATAGATAGATAGATAGATAGATAGATAGATAGATAGATAGATAGATAGATAGATAGATATCATTCCTGCCCACCTGCAGGACTTACTGTATAATCCTAAGCATGTCTACTCAGAAGTAAGTCCCATTGTGTTCAATAGTACTTACTCCCAGGAAAGTGTGGTTAGGACTGCAGCCTAAAGTGTGGTTTGGATAGTGGAGTCCCGACCACTGCTGTGTACTCTGCATTGTTTGATTGGGCTACTCAGTGGTATAGCTAGGGGGGGGGTCAAAGCCCCAAGTTTTGCATGAAGCATTATCGCCACATGCAAGCAGCCCCTCTCTCTCCTCTTTGGGGGGGGGGTGCCATTTTTCTGCTCCTGACCAGAATGGATCTGAAGCCAGGGCTCGTGCACACAGCAGTGAGGCTCCCCGGAAAACAGAGTGCTTTGCACCCCCTATAGCCGTGCCACTGAGGCTGCGGATGTCTTTTCAGATGAACATATGGTGTGAACCTGCTTTGTAACACCAGCAAGCTTTCCACAGTTGGGCAACAGCTCTCCAAGGTATTTAACAGAAGTTTTCCCCACCCCGACTGGGGGATCTATTTATGTAAGATATTTATAGCCTACCCTTTAGATTCAACCCCCCAAGGACAGTTTATGGGATTCAAAAACAATACAAAGACGGGACTGAAGATGGTTGGATTGTAACCTCAGCCCTTTTGCGTGTGGTTCAGTCCCAGATTAAACACATCACTGGAGGCTTCCGTGGTTTACTCTCCATCTAAGTGTTTGATCAGCCTGTCCTCAAATTTATTTTGCTCCAGTCTCTTGGCATGGAGTCCTTTTGGTCCCAGCCCAAACTTTAATTTCCTTTGGCTTCAACACCGGGCTTTCTTGTCTCCTTGCCCAGATGCCTCTGATCTGTGGCTCTGCGATCGCTGATCATAAGGACCTCTCACATCACTGATTCGCAACATCCAGAAGTGCCAAACTCTCGACTCGGCCGACATTTCCCCATCCCAAGTTTTGTACTGTTCTTTTTGTACTGATGCTTCCTGTTGCTCCCGAGACTGATTGCAGAGCGAAGAGTTAGAAGCCAGTGGATTGCCAATTTGATTCACAATTAACTTTGGGCTGTTATTATTTTGATGACTTGGAGGGGATTTCCCCAGGGAGCAAATTACAATTTTGCTCCGTAATTGTTTTTGTTTTTTGCTTTGAAAGTCCTTTATAGCTTCCTGATAATCTTCTCTAGTAAGCTACTCCTTTCCACTTTGAGTGCCATTTCCAATGCTCAAAATAGGGACATGTCACCATCCTTCTGGCACTGTGCCACACTTTGCCACAACTGCCACTGCATCCACACACCAAAGCTTCCTAGTTGCGGAAAGTTGGCACCTCGTTGTTCTAAACTAGCATTAGCTCTATCATGTTATCTTTCCATCTACAGATTCATTTTGACTGCAATCCTATATACACTTTCCTGAGAGTAACCCTACAATCCAGAGTAACTGTGGGAGCACGTAAGAGACATTTACATCAACGTAGTTATGTCACCACCTAGTGAAAAACCTATGGGAAATTCATATTGCAATTCAGAGTAAATTGTTCTTATGTTGGAGCAAGGACACCCTGTAGTTACTCTGGATTGTGCCCTAAGTCCCATAGAACACAATGGGACTAATTTCAGAGTTGAGATGCTTAAGATTGCACCCTTGTTGGTTAAGAGAATCTTTGTGAGAACGAAGTGGAGCCATATGTAGCCCCTGTCTGGAATGGCTATATAAGGTAAGACTCCCTCCAATACTGACTGCACCACCCCCCTCTAGCTATGCCACTGATGCCACAGTGAGACTCCCTGCAAAACTAGGCTTTGCACCCTCTTTAGCTATGCCAGTGGAATATACTGATCTAGAAGACTGAGAAGGGGGGAGGAAGCATGACAAGTGTGCCAGTCAGGTTGCGCATAGGAGCGTCACTCTCCTGGCTCTTCACCTCTCCTTGCTCACAGCACAGCAATCCAAAGCACAGACCTTTAATTTCTACTTTTTTAGGATCAGATGAACACCTTTCCTTCCTTCCCACTTTAAAGTCATTAAGGTTGCAATCCTAAGCACACTTTCTGGGGGTAAGTCCTATGGACCCTAAGCCACTTATTCTAGTTTGCTTCCTCCTGCCCTCCCCATACCCAGCCATTATTTCATGATTCCCCTGGAAACCCTCTTATTCAAACCCTCATCAATGCTCATACGTGGTATTGATTCTGCATATACCTCTCGAACGTGTCAGCCTCCCCTCAACTTCTCCAAATGGCCCTACAATCCAGAGTAACTATGGGAGCACGTAAGAGACATTACGTGTACCGGTAGTTACTGCACCATCTAATGAAAACCTATGGGAAATTCATACTGCAATCCACAGCAAATTGTTCTTACACCGGAGCAAGGACTCCCCGTCGTTACTCTGGATTGTGCCCTAAGTTAATTGCCCTTTGTTGAAGATTTTGGAGCAGAAAGCCATTTACTAACCCACTCAGTTATGTCACTAGGATTTGCATCATTTAATGTGGCAAGCCAGTGCATCACCTCACGGTGGACCTCCTCTTATGCAGTGGACATGGCAATGCCCTGAGTGGGCAGAATGACCATATGACTGGAAATTTCTGGATTTGTCCTCTTTTTTAGCCTCATGTCTGGGTGTCCTCCAAAAGGGCTTCATTTTCCTCCATTCTGGGACTTTGCAATGGTGTGCAGTACCCCATCATGTCATAAGTCATTAGATTCGTATTGGAGGGCAGAACCTAGTTTTGAAATATCTCCTTCCTATCAAATGTTACGGCCAAAAAACTAAAAATAAAAAATATGCACTGAGCTTTATGGGAAAATGAAAGTGCCCAATATCGTGGCTTTACTCTTGAGTAGGCAAATGTGCCATTATCCACTGGAAAGGCCAGGCTGAGAAGAATCCAAGAACTTGTCCTCCTTTTGAGATTTAGACATCTGGCCACCCTGTGAGTGGGAGACATGGTGATGCATCATTGCCCCACATCTGTTGGTATTTTGGCTACAATGTTTGATAGAATAGAAAAGAACATGGTTCATTTCATTGCATTTGGCATGAAATTCATTCATTCATTCATTCATTCATTCATTCATTCATTTATTCATTTATTTATTTATTTATTTATTTATTTATTTATTTATTTATATCCTGCCTTTTGTCTGTACACAACAGATGCCCAAGGCGGATATATATAAACATGACATATTTGAAAATACCAAGATTTTAAAAATTTCGGCCAGCGGTAGCGTCATCACTTTTTGCGCGTCATCCAACCCATGTGGCTCACACCCCCCGATAGCAAAGGCACTTCCTCTTTTTTTGCACAAGGCTACAAAATAGAAGCGTCATGTATGTGCATGATTTATGTCACGCATAACACATGTCTAGCACATGTCACGCACAACACAAGCATAACACGTGTCTCCGGACTATACGTGATAGCACTTCCCTCATGTCACCTGATGGAGTTTCCACCAGCCCCACTGGATCCCTAGACCTCGTTTGACTTGATCCCAATGGACTTAGCTCAGGGACTGAAAAACTCCCTGCTGTGCTTTCACAAATGCGCTTGGGGATTCTCGCACAGTTTTGTGTAACTAGCAAGTTGACGGAGGATTTGATGAAAATCAGAAAAGCACCTTCCATTTGCACAACAAAATTGTGTTCCTGTTCAGCACAATATTTCTCCCTTGTCAAAAAAATGCAAATGTCAACACGAAAACAGAAATTCACAAATATCCAACTCAGCTGCATGTCGGCCGAGAACTCAGCTCAACAAAACATACACATTATCTAATACAACAGCAAGACCTGTACTTCCTCTTGTTTCCAACCTTACAGTTTTGACAGTTTGTGGAATCGCTACACAAAAATAAAACCACATTTTCCTTTGGTGACACATTCAGTCACGCAGCCATATGTCAGTCCTCTCTGTCGATTTGCATTTGAGAGCCTTTCCCTGTACTTTGCACGGATCACATCCGATTAAGAGACCTCGGAAGGAATGGCTTTGGAAAAGGAACATCTGCTGGGACTTTTGGCGCAACATGCTGGAGACGGCCAGGAGCGCACTCTTCCAAGGCACCTCCGTGAAAACGTCAGCTCTTCCAAACTGAAATTTCCTTACTGAGTCACACTGAAGAGGTGGAAGGTCCACTTTGTCAAGCCTGAGATGGAGAAAAGTATAGGAAGATGGTTACTGAGCCATGTGTCGTTTTCCTGCAACACGCAAGAAAATGTCACATGGCTCAGTAACCATCTTTCTATATCTTTTATGTCAGTAAAAACCAATAAAAACAAAAAACATAGGTATAAAATGGGGGATACTTGGCTTGGCAGCACAACATGTGAGCGGGATCTTGGAGTCGCCACTGTGGATCACAAGCTGAACATGAGTCAGCAGGTGATGTGTCTGCAAAGAAGGCAAATGCCATTGTAGGCTGCATTAAGAGGACTGAAGCTTCCAAGTCACGAGAAGTTCTAGTTCCTCTTTACTCTGCATTGGTGAGACCTCACCTTGAGTCCTGTGTTCAGTTCTGGGCACCTCACTTGAAGAAAGATGCAGCCAAACTGGAGCAAGTCCAGAGGAGAGCGACAAGAATGATCAGTGGGGTGGAAGGGAAGCCCTACGAGGAAAGGTTGGGGGAACTTGGGATGTTCAGCCTGAAGAAGAGGAGGCTGAGGGGAGACATGATTGCCCTCTTCAGATACCTGCAGGGCTGTCATAGGGAGGAAGGGGCCAATTTGTTCATAGCTGCTTCTGAAAGCAGAACCAGAACCAATGGGGACAAACTGCAAGAGAGGAGATTCCGGCTGGAAATCCGGAAAAAATTCCTGAGGGTGAGGGCGGTTCGGCAGTGGAAGAGATTGCCAAGGGAGGTGGTGGACTCTCCCTCACTGGGGATCTTCAAGCAGAGGCTCGACGAGCACGTGTTGGAGATGCTCTAGGGGGAATTCCTGCTGCAGGCAGGGGGTTGGACTAGATGACCTACTAGGTCCCTTCCAACTCTATGATTCTATGATTCTATGATTCCTATGTTGCTTTGCTTACTGAACAGTCTACTTTGCATAAGAAAATGTCAGGACGTAAACCGAAGGGGTCTAGAACTGTGGTTCCCAAACTGTGGATCAGGACCTGATTTTGGGTGGATTCCACAGCAACTGAACGGATCCTCCAATGAAAACACATGTGCTTGAAAGAGATAACTAATTCAAAATCATAGAATCGATAGATTCTAATAATAGGTCTAATAGTTTCCAACCTCCTGCCTATAGCAGGAAATCTTGTTAGAGCATCTCTGACAAGTGCTTGTCAAGGTTCTGCTTGAAGATCTCCAAAGTGCACCACCTACACTTTGTAAGCATGATTCAATACGGAGAAATAAAAAGCTGAAGCATCTGTTTTCTGGTTATTGGAATGTAGAAATATATAAAATATTTATTTATATATTTTTAAGTCTTGTGAATATAGGTGGTCCCATAGGATGTCATTTGAAAAAGTGATCCTGGTGCTAAAAATTTGGAAACCACTGATCTAGAAATATGAAAAGCACTAAGCAGAGGGCATTTTTCTCTCCATGGAGGGGCATGTGAGCCACACATGTGAGCCACACTTGGCATGTGAGCCACTCATGTGAGGCATACTTGCACTTGAAAGAGATGGTAGAGAAACCATTAGAGATGGTATCTGCTGGTATTAGAGATGGTAGAGAAACCATTAGAGAGACAGCAGAGAAACCATTAGAGATGATGTCTGCTGGTATTAGATGTGGTATCTGGTGATACAAGCAGGACCCAAGACTCCTGCCACCTGATAGTAAAACCAACAATGTAACACAACCAGCAGTTTTTCAATGCAGAAGCAACCAACAATATGTCCACCAAGTTCTGTTGGTACTTCCAATAGGTGGACCAGGTGAAGTGGCACAGCAGAGGACAAACATTGAGAAACACTTCCGTAAAGCATAGAGGAACTGACAAATTGTTCCCACCCTAAGACGGTCCCTCTTATTCTCCTTTATTTGTTCCAAAAGAGAACATTGAGGCACCAAGCAAAGTTTGCAAGTTTGATGGAAAGCAAGAAGGGGCATCTTTTTTGTGTGGTTCTCTTAATTGCCAAACAAAATGCAATTTTCTGTGCTGCTGTGTTGACCAGATGCCCTTGTCACGGGTTGTCCTGACTTGCAAAAACTACATTAATGGGAACTGACGGCCTCTGTGCTCACCTTTTGCAAAAGTCACCCTGCCAAACAAAAGGGCTAAAAATACACTTCCCAAGGAGGATCACAACTATGTTAAATAACAAATGCATTGCAGGAGATTTGGCGCCTGTCGTTTAAAGACCCTGGACATTCAGGCTCAAGCGTCCTAAATGAACTGCATTGGTGGGATAAGGTGACAGTAGCAGGCTGCCTTGTAATTTCTACGGGGGAAAAAAATCTGGGGCTTATTTGCAATGGGAACATGGCCGTATCATATTTAATTAGTAAATGATGTAGAAATGCTGATTTTCTCTGCTTTCATCCTGGGCCCCATTTACAGAATTTGTAGCGGCTCATAATCACTGTCGAAAAGTGCCCCGACAATATAGTGTCGTTTATACATGTTGAATTAATTTTTGATGAGAACACTGCAACCAACTTTTGATTTGTAATTATAATTATAACTTGCTTATAGTTAATTGTTGATTGTGTTTCAATATTTACTGTTTGCATAAAAATTGGGGAGTTTTCTTTCTAGTCAATGAATCAGTACAGTGAATATTGAACTTAAACCAGTCTCCACTGTTGGAAAAAGGGAGAGAATACTGGAATATTGTTGTCTAATTGCAGTGGCACTTGTGTTTGTAAGTCATAGGGCACAATCTAGAGTAGGTACGGGGAGTCCTTGCTCCGGTGTAAGAACAATTTGCTCTGGATTCCAATATGAATTTCCCATAGGTTTTCATTAGGTGGTGCAGTGAACTATGGGTACACGTAATGTCTCTTATATGCTCCCGTAGTTGCTCTGGATTGTAGGGATTGAATCCTAGAATCCTAGAATTGGAAGGGACCCAGTAGGTCATCTAGTCCAACCCCCTGCCTGTAACAGGAAATCCTCCTACAGCATCTCAGACAGGTGCTTGTCAAGGCTCTACTAAGACCCTCGATGCATTGCAGTGGTGCAGCTACAAGGGCTGCAAAGCACTAGCCTGACTGTGGTGTGCAAGCGCCCCTCCTTTTCGGAGTCGTTCCAGGCCATAAGAGCAAAAGAGAGATTCTCTTAGCCCAGAATGAGAGGCTCTGAATGCCTTAAATAACTGGATATCATATCTCATGATTGCCTCCGTTGTGCTCTTATGGCCCAGAATGGGTCTGAAATGGGCCACCTGAACACCATAGTGAGGCTCCCTGCAAAACCTAGTGCTTTTCACCCCCTCTAGTTATGCCACTGATGCAATGAGAGATGCTGTCTAGTACAAATAATTATTTTCTTCTTCATTCATTTATTTGAAATTTGCGTGGTTCACCTTTCCCTTCCAATTAAGGCAAGCCACAGAAGGGAAAGGTAAAAATAGGGCAATAATGATAGTATTGTGATCATGATAACAGCACCATAAAACAACTACTTAAAGAGAGCCAGAACTTAAAAAAGGTCTGTGATCAGATCTACTACCTTTTCCAAATGGCGGAAGGACCCCGTCTGGCCTTCATCCCAACAGCTTCAAGTCTGTAGCTAAACACCAGCAAGATACATGCATGGGGGTATGTGGAGCATCCCATCCCACCCTTCAGCACCTATAGAATTTATCCTAGGGCAGGATTCTGAACTGGTTCATCTACCAGTCAAAACTGTTCCCATTTCCATTTCAACCTCCAAAAGGGCAGCGAGTACAGTGAAGGACATCACAATGTATGGGTTTGTATGATCCAGACTACTGCCCATTTCAGATCTAAAATCTTGGCAGTGACAAAACCCTGAAGTCCAAGTCATTCATTCATTCATTCATTCATTCATTCATTCATTCATATCCCATAGATTACGTCCTAAAAGGACATATTTTCTCCAACTCCCCCATCACACCTTTCCTAGTAATAATCCTAATTTGGCATGAATTTCCATGAATTCTTTCCCATGCTGCATGCAAGGTCCATCCAGTATCTGTTTAGTAAGTGCCGATTTAGTTCGTCAACGGATTTTCCAAAGAGAGAATTAATTTTCTCAACTGGTATTCCAGGTCAACTCATTCTGAGTTTGCTTAGACAACACAAGGTCTTGGCTCAGCAGGGAAATCACAGCTTCATTTTCCACTCTTACAAACATTCCACATGAAGCCAAGTTATTCAAATCAGTTCAATGTGCGCAATTAATTCTTATCATGACCAGATTGGGCTACGATTTGGCCAAAGCACTAGAACTAAACATAGGACATCGGTAGCAAAACAGGTCGCACGAGGCCAACAGCGGGGCTACTCATGATCTATGGTTAGTTGGGCTGAGTTAACTTGTATATATTGCCTCCTGGCCCCTGTAACCCAGCAGTATTTTTCTAATGGAGGCTAGAAATGGAATTGCACAGACTTTCATTTTTCTAATCCCCCTGGATTTATTTCCATTGTGATTCAGTTTATCGCCCATCGAGGCTATGACATCAGATCATCAGTTATCTCAAAAGCAGGGGAGTGCATTGGGTTTGTCAGGCTCTAAGCCTTCACAAATGGCATCGCCAGCCCCCCTCCAATTTCTCTTTCCTTCCCTCTGCTGACGGAGCACATTTTCCTAATCTCCCCGCAATTCAGCCACACCAGAGACTGTTCCTTTTGAGGCCACGAGCAAGGCAGACCTTTGGTGCATTTTTCATTTTAACAAGCTTCCTCGAATCCACTGGTGGAGGGACAACGCAAGCAAATCCATAATTGCCAGAGCTATAACATGCATCTATAGGAGTCTTCAGCTCTGCCTTGATGCCTTCCAGGTCCTCCTTCACTCCTGGTTAGAAAAAAATTATTAGAAAACTTTTCTTCCTCCATCAGGCCCTGTTCATTTGCTGTTCCCAAAAGGATATTCCCATCAGCCTAGCTAAATTCAGAACAAAATTCAAAAGATAAGAATAACAGCTTTTCTTAGGTTCTCATTATAATAATTGGAGGGGAGGCTAAGTTTTTTATGCTTCTGGAACTAGTATTCAATCAGTCAATCAATCAGTCAATCAGTCAATCAATCAATATCAATCAAGCATAATTCTGACAGCACAGGATGCTTTCGGCCAGTGCAAAAGCATAAGTCTGCTGACATGCGCTGCTTGACTCTTGCCACCTGCGACAAGTGGCACAGTATACCTGAAAGAGGCTCTGCAGGAGCCAATTAAGTAGGTAGGAAATTCAGGGCAAGTTCAAAGAGGGAGTGGATCTGGCTCAACTTGTGACTTGTGTCTGGATCCATTCCTGAAATACCTCCCCATAATGCCCCCCCGGCTCCAGTGGCATGGGTAGAGGGGGTGCAAAGCACTACGTTCTGCAGGAAGACGCACCGGAGCATGCAAATGAAACATACCCAGCTTTGTAGCCATTTGGGGAAATTGGAGCAAAAAAGAGGCATAGGTGAGGCTTGCTGCAATGAGGCTTCCTGCAAAACATAGTGCTTTGCCCCCTCTAGCTATGCCACTGACTTCTGACTCACACCAGCAAAATAGTCTGCACAGGTACAAGGAGATCCATAGTAGGATGAACGGGCAACTTACCAGGAGGTAAGGAAAATCTTTTTACATAGATCCAAGCACCCTCGCTCAGTACAAGATGCAGTGGTGTGGCTGCATGCTAAAATGCATTGGGGGAAAGGATTGGGTAGATAATAAAGATCAGAGGCAGCTTTGATCTCATGCATATCTACTCAGAAGTAAGGCTGCAATCCTAACCCCTAGTTAGGGGGGCCCAGCACAAGCCTGACCCAGGGGTGACTCAAAAGTGCCATAAGGCACTTCTGCACCTCTACTGGGAGACTTAGGTCAGTGCACAGACTGCGCCAGCATCCACACACCATCACAGGAACAGGGAGTGGCACAAATAGGTTAGTACTGTGTCCTTAGTCTCATATTCTTTACTAGGACTTGGTGTTTGGAAAGTTTGCACAGAACCAAAGTCTACATATATCATTGGCGTACTCACTCCTGTGAGCCACTTTGGATCTTGAAAGAAAGAAAGAAAGAAAGAAAGAAAGAAAGAAAGAAAGAAAGAAAGAAAGAAAGAAAGAAAGAAAGAAAGAAAGAAAGAATGAATGAATGAATGAATGAATGAATGTCCTCTTCTTACCCATCAGCATGAAACAAAACAGAACTGGGCCTTATTTTCTGTAAGGTCATCTCCGCCCTTCTGCCCATTGGAGGCCCATCTTTGTGCCAGAGCCATAATGTGATGATAGATCTTCCCTAGATAGAAGGGAAGATCTATTCCCTAGATATCTATTACCTGGATAGATCTTCTGTCTCACACAAACCTTCCTCTCCACCACTAACTAAGTAAAATTCCCAAATGGTTAGATGTTTCTAAAGGGGAGGAGTGCTTGTTCAAGACATATGTTCTGAGAGCCATAATCCTTCTTTAAAAAACGTACGGGACATTAAACCTGAGTCAGAAAAAAGTGGAAAAAATTATTTCTGCTGCAAATGATTCCCTGCAGAGACACTTTTCAACGACATGTCAAAAAGTTAAAGTCAGGTTCCTTAGCAGAGGAAAAAGGGATACTGGAGGAACACAGGCAGGCACATACCAAGGCGAGCCAAGATGTGCACTCCATGCAGCAAGTGTAAGCCTGACTAGTGATGAAACACATGATCTCATGGGGATTGGAAATGTGCAGTTATTTAATTCTAACCAAGGGTAACTCATTGGAAAACTCTCCAGTTGTCCCGGCTTTCTTCTTTTCAATATATGGGCAAAATCCAGAGTAACTACGGGGAGTCCTTGCTCCAGTGTAAGAACAACTTACTCTGGATTCCAATATGAATTTCCCATAAGTTTTCACTAGGTGGTGCAGTAACTACGGGTGCATGTAATGTCTCTTACGTGTTCCTTTAGTTAATCTGGATTTGAGGGTATGCGTGTTTCTGGAGGAACACATGTGTCCCAACCATTGCCAAAGCAACCACCTGTTCCCCAAATCCATGTTACACGTCACAGTGTCCCGCTTTTCATTAGTTGCCATCCTCATGTTTCCCACACAGCAGAAACATGAAACTGCACGAAGGCACCAAGAGGACAGCATATGGTTTATCTCTATAGTAGTTCTTAACATTGAGATGTCTTGGAGTACATACCTTTACTCCATGGGATAAAAAAATGTAGTGCGTAGACACATCGCTATACTGGGAATATAACTGAAGCAGAGAACGCAACAATCCCTACAATCCAGAGTAACTACGGGAGCACGTAAGAGACATTACACGTACCCATAGTTACTGCACCACCTAGTAAAAACCTATGGGAAATTCATATTGCAATCCAGAGCAAATTGTTCTTACACCGGAGCAAGGACTCCTCGTAGTTACTCTGGATTGTGCCCATAATCTGTTCCCCAGCCATGACATTGAGTAGCCAGACCTTCACTGAAAAATACAGGGTGCAATCTTTACCAGTTTAGACCAACATAATTCATCTGTCTCCTCAAACACATGATGGTATGGGGAGGTTAGCACATGTCTATGCACTGGCCTAACCTCCCAGGAATGGCACAGAAGTACCTTATGATACTCCTGGACCAGTATGGTACTTATGCCAACCTAACTGGAGGTTCGGTTTGCACTGACAGCACATAGGACAAGATGCTTATCCATGTTCAGATTACTATGGTGCCCACCCAGTGTGGGATATTGTAATGATGTCAAATTTGGATGCCACAACATATTTGTGACCTTCGTCAATATGGATGTCACAATATATTTGTGACCCCTGCCTGTCATTCCACTAATTGGCATCGCAGTTGACTTCAGAAAAGCTCGTGGATCCAGGTGTTCACATCCTGTAATTAGTAACATCCATTATCCCAGACACATCCGATCGCTCTTTAACCATAAAAGGGTGCTTTGCTTTCAAAATAAGATGTCAAATTTCACATGATGGGTTTTGACGTTCCAGTGGTTTGTGCCTCCCACCGGAAAAAGCGTCGCCGGACTCACAGCCGTCGCGCCTTCCGAGCAGCGCACGAGCCCCCGTGCTGGATGTGTACACACTCACCATTTTGTATTCAGGACAAGATTTCCAAGTCAGAACCGTTCTGAGTGAGCGAAGTTGAACAAATGAGCTCCAGAGAGAGATAGGCGGCTCACTTATCTCCCTGCTGCAGTCTCCACTTAGCTCAATAGCGGCATTTTTAATCTCCGTTTCGCCAGCATTAGTGTCACAAAATGATGGCGGCGCAAGGGAAGATGGCAAGGCAAGATCTGCAGTGCACATTCCAAGATGTAATCCTTTTTTGCCCCAGCATGACCAGTACTGGCCAGTGGTAGGTGGTCCAATGCAGGGATGGTCACAGGCAACCCCCTGAATACTTAGGGCCCCAAAGTGACTTCTTTATCAAGGCTTCTGGATGCCATCTAATGATCATGTAGCTTGGCTCAAAATGTTGCCCTGGAAGTGATGTCACAGTCAGAAGTGATGTCATACCTGGTGAACTTTAAAAAGAAAATTTAAAATTAAAAAGAATTTTTTTAAAGAGAAACATTTTTTATAAAAAAATAATTTTTTATAAAGAAACTTACCTGTTCCTCCTCAGCAGTTCCCCACCCATTTGCTCTGCTGGTGGCACCACTAAAGCACCTATTTCCAATCTGGAATCAAAGAAGGTTTTGTTGCTCTCTCCCCAAAAACAAAATTTAATTTACTCCCAAATCCAGATAACTGGAGCACATAAGAGACATTACATGTACCCGTATTTACTGCACCACCCAGTGAAAACCTATGGGAAATTCATATTGCAATCCAGAGCAAATTGTTCTTACACTGGAGCAAGGACTCCCCATAGTTACTCTGGATTGTGCCCTAAGTAAAATAATGAAAATTGTGTCCCTTATTATTGGTTAGGGAAACTTTCCCTGGCAAAGACGAATGGCAATTTTCCCCTGCTACATATAAGAGGAGAACCACACAGAAGTGCCTGTATATCCAGTAAGCATGATATATGTAGTGTATATGATATATATACCATAAGCTGATTTTTATTAACACGTTATTAGTTCCATACATATTAGTTCTGATATGGATATTAGTTCCATATCAGAATTACATCTCATTGGCTCTCATAGCAATCAGTATCATGAGAAATTTCAGTTAAATCTGCTTTTTGTTCCACAGGCTTTTGCGTTTTAATTTTTCAGTTAATTAGCCATAATGTTTGATAGAATATAGATATTTCAGTGCAGTTTGTTTCATTGCATTCTGCATTAAATTACCTTTCCAACAACATATAACATGATCAGTGATGGGCCCAGCCTCCCCGAAGATCCGGTTCGCCGGAAGTTCGAGGGCTGGGCAGGGGTCAGGGGGCGGGGCTGGGGTCAGGGGGCTGGGCACAGGTGCACTAAGCTTCCTGCCACCAAGCCCCAGGAGATGCGGCGCTGGCCGACGCTGGCGAACTGGTCCCCGCAGCTCTTGCAGCAGCGGCTCTGACCGGATCGCCATTGTCAGCTGAGGGGGAAGATCCGGTTCGGGCGAGTAGGCCTGAACCGGCATCTGCCCACCTCTAAACATGATGGTATTATCATTGCACAATTTTAAATGCTAGTGTCAAGCTCAACTTGTAGCCCCCTTAAAGGTTGTAGCCCGGTGCAACTGCACTCCTTGCACCCTTCCCAGCTATGCCATTGGTGGTTGTGCTACCAAATTTTAGTTGTGTGGAAAACACAAAGCAAAACAAGACATGCTCACAGTGTCTCTTGTAGTGTGAACATGTCTCTGAAGGTGGATCTGAATGAGGATCATCTATGGTGGCACATGTACATGCAGCTGCTCAGCACTCCGGTGATCGGTTGAGTGCACCTAAAAATTTTGTTTTTTACTTTGCACAATTACAATAAAAATATGATGATGATGATGATGATGATGATGATGATGATGATGTGTAGCTTTTTTCAAGAGCATTTCTATGGCTCTGCCTCCGAGGGTACGCTCAGAAACCCATATGCTTCTGATATAAGGGGGATCCCTTCCTACTGCATGATTCAAATAGAATTTGAAGTTAGTTGAGATAGAATAGATTAGAAAAATGAAGTTAGTGGTGCACACATGCATTCTTTGTTTAGGATGTATCGTTTCCAGGATCATACTAATATATGTGTACACAATTAAGTTCAGCATTTAATTAAATGTGAATGCACATGTGTGTGCACGCGCGCACACATGGCTTAACACAAAGAATAGCACTCCATCTGGAGTGAAGGGAACACATGTGGAATAGAGACGCAAAGAACAGCACGGACACAATGAGGCACAAAACAGAAACACTTTGTTTATTTTGGTGGAAAACCCAAATGGTGTCCTACAAGCCGTAAACATTTAATCATGGACTGAATAACAGGCAATTTGCTGTCGTTTAATGGCAAGCAAATCTGCTTTCACTTTGCCTAACGGTTAGGGCTGACCCTGGGCACAGTTCAAAGCAGTAGCAGATGAAAGTGAAAAGGGAAACAATAAATAGAGAAACAAGAGGGAAGAAGGGAGAAAATCCAGATAGAAAATGCCAGATAGAAAATGCCACATTTTAGTGCTGTCCCGATCGTTTTATTGTCCCAATCCTATGGTGCAAAACATGCTCTTGCGCTGGTGCAAAACATGCTCTGCCAGTGCAAAAGTGCCATAAAGCACTTTTGCAATAGTACACTTGATTGCAATGCTAGTAGGAAGACCAGAGCCTTCCTGTTGGTGCTGGTGCATGGCGCATTGTAGGTGATTGCTTCATGGAGGGGGTGTGAATTTACAGTAGGAGAGGGTATATAACCAGAGGGGAAAGGTGGGCTAAAGGGCAGGAGGTGAGATCAGCAATGTTGGCATGCACCATAGCCTCTCCCCATTCCTGGGCCTGATCCACCAAAATGGATCAATTTATCCTACAATCCAGAATAACTACGGGAGAACGTAAGAGACATTACGTGCACCCATAGTTACTGCACCACCTAGTGAAAACCTATGGGAAATTTATATTGCAACCCAGAGTAAATTGTTCTTACACCGGAGCAAGGACTCCCCATAGTTTCTCTGGATTGTGCCCAAAGACTTGTGCCAATTATGCAGCTGATATAGGCCGGATTTAACTTGCTGGGACTAATCCCATACCCCAAATGTCCCCAAGTCCCAAGGATACCTACAGCAGATGAAATTCCCCAGCAGTATTCAACAGAAGCTATGCTGGTTCTGCTGCATCAACCCGGGTGAACTTAGGTAGGATTGGACCGTAAGCCTATTGATCACCCCGCTGATTGGATCTTGTATTCATTTGGTTGTGTCCTGTATTCATTTGATTGGATCTTGTATTCATTTTATGTAAGATAACGTTATGAAAGACCTTCTATTATCTGCGTTATTGCTTGACCTTTACGGCTTACTGTGATTTATTTTAAAAACTATTTTTATTCCTTGCCTGAGTATAGATGTCATTGCTGTTTCCCTATCTGTACTATTCCTTCACTTAGATTGCTGACTCCTATATACATTTCATTATTATGCTCTTATGGGTGCAATCCAGAGTAACTATGGGGAGTCCTTGCTCCGGTGTAAGAACAATTTGCTCTGGATTGCAATATGAATTTCCATTAGGTTTTCACTAGGTGATGCAGTAACTACGGGTACACTACAGGTAAGGTCTCTTATGTGCTCCTGTAGTTACTCTGGATTGTAGGGTATGTTGTTTTTTTTTCCATTTTGCCACCCACTTTGAAAAATTAATATAAAAATAATATATTTTCAATGAATAAGTCAAATAAATAAAGGCACAATTTCTCCCCTTTCTGCATTCAAGTTGTACAGATTTGGCTCCCTTAGGTGGTTATTTTCAAGTATTTGAAACTCCTTGTGAGTTGGAAAAAAGAATATTTTATTTGATGTTAGTAACACACTAGAGCTACAATCCAGAGTAACTGCAGGAGCTTTTATATCGACACAGTACATGTTTTGTGTCGAAAACATGTACTGTCGAAAAAATGTTTTGTGTCGTACATGTTTTGTGTCGTACAGTACATGTTTTGTGTTGAAAACATGTTGTGCATCGACACAGTACATCGATGTTTTTACATGGGTGCCACCATGTAAACCTATGGGAAACCTATGGGAAATGCATAGAGCAATGGGAAACCTATGGGAAATGCATAGAGCAATCCAGATTAAGTGCTTTTAAGTCTTCCTGTAGTTACTCTGGATTGTAGGGTAGGTCTTAAAGGCGGTATGCTTTTAACTATAGACTGGGATTGCCAGATAGATTAGCAGCCCAGAGATCCTTTTTGCTTTCACTTGGGCTGCCACGAGTGATCAGTGCCTTAAAATAAGTGCCCTGTATCATTACTGGAAAACATCCATAAATGGTATCGGAGGCAAGTTACAACTCAATTTACTGGTCAACATAACACACTATCATCAGTGTACCATACCCAGCATTCTTTTGCTGAACCTAGATGACTTCTGGAAAGGATCTTGCATCCTTTCCTCTGCAGTCACTATTCTGAAACAGGTAACTAAAACTTCCCACCCTGTAGCTGTCCAGATTGTTGTTGATGGGGAAAACCCAAAAATGGCCTTATTGCTGAGCCCAGGATCATAGAATCCTAGAGTTGGAAGGGACCTAATAGGTCATCTAGTCCAACCCCCTGCATGTAGCAAGAAATCATCCTAGAGTATCTCCAACAGGTGCTTGTTCAGCATCTGACACTTTCAAAGCCACTCTCTCCCATTTTCGCCAGGTAGAGGGGTTGATGGGGGAGGTTTCAAGTCTCCCTTGAAACCTAGATTTGGGCTTATCTTTAACTTCTAAAAGATTTTTGATCACCTTACTCTCATCCCCATTAGAGTTATAAGTTTAGAAGCTGATTAACTGTTTTCCACTTTGCATGCCAATGAATTAGGAACAAATGCTTTGCTTTAGTTGGTGCGAACAATACTTTGGGAAGGTACAAGTAACCAGTAGCAGAAACGGCCTCTGTAGGATTTGCTCAGAATGGTCCCATTGCATGAAAGTTCCTAGAATAAGAGATGGGGAAGAACCAACTAATGAGAAGCCAATCCGAAGTGGAACAGGAGGAGGACGGCACAGATTTGGAGGGACGAAGGTAGTTACTGGAGGGGAAAAGGGATTACCGCAAATCCAAGCTATTTGAGCCAACACATGCTACTGGGCAAGGCAAGGGATGCTGGCTGTGTTTTTGTGCATTTATAAATGTATTTAAATTAGGCAGGCTGAAAAGCCCATTTCCAGGGCGTCCTCTTGCCAGACGGTAAAATCCCTAAACACAATTAAAAACCAAATCCATTTAATAACGTTGCAGCTTGTCCTCGGCATGCAACAGCAGGCTTTCCAGATACCAGTGGTACTTCACGGAAGAAGAGCGGGGCTTGGGGAATACTACTGAAAAGTTTCAGGTGCTCCTGGCATTCTGTTTCATGTGGATTGTGCTCAACAGAACGATCGTGCAAGAAGGCTTTTTAGAACGGCTAACCATGATTATGGAGGTGAGGTCTATCAAGAATTGGAAGGGTCCTGCTGGGTCAGTGTCAAAGCACATCTAGTATCTCACAGAGGTTCACTAGATGCCTCCTGGAGCACACAAGACAAAAAAGATTCTTGCATCCTGTTGCCATTCCCTTGCACCTGACATTCGGAGGCAACCAGGAGGTTCCACATACCCATCCTTGCCACAAGATGTTGTGATGGCATCTGGCCGAGATGCCTTTAAGGGGGATTGGAAAAATGGAGGAAAAGTTGATCTGGATTACAAGCCATGATGGGTATATGTAGCCTCCTGATTTTAGATGTTGGCTGCCTCCAAATGCCAGATGGTACAGAGCACCAGGATGCAGGTCTCTTGTTATCTTATTTTGTCCTTCTTGAAGCATCTGTGGGCCTCTGTAAGATACAGAAAACTGGGTTAGGTGGACCTTTGGCATGATCTAGTGGAGCTCTTCATATGTTCTTGTAACCTGAGATGAACTTTTTCTTTCCAATCACATTTTAAAGGCATCTTATGGCTCTCTGGGACACTGTCAGGTGCAAGAAGCTGGACAACTGAGGACTTTTGTCCAGCAGGGCTTTTGTTCTTATAATTATGGGCAACTCTGGTGCTGATCTATGTAAGTCAAGAGAGATGAAGGACACACTGACAGATCCTGACAATTCATCCGTTTGTTCCCTGTGTAAGGAAACCTAGTCACAAAATAACTTCCCAGAAACATCCGGTGGTCTCTTTGACCATCGTTCTAACCACCATGGTGTACCTCGAACTGGGTGAAGGAACCTACCCAGCATAGTGGAAAGGGAATAGTCTCCAGTTTCCAGCCCTACCTACCGTGATGTTCAGGTGGTGAGGAAAGTAACTTGGAAAGAGGACTCGTTGCTTTATCCTGTGAATGTCCTCCCCGAAGCCCATTAAGAAATCTCTTTCGAGTTCACCTGAGGACTGCTCAACGAGCGACTGCCGCCTCCATACTGCTGAGCAGGAGCTCTGAAGGATTTTCCCTTCCTCCAAATCCTTCATTATCTGTCACATTCAGAATGCAAATTCCTTTGCCCTCCTCTACTCCGTGGCGCCTTTGAAGTATCCTCCGAGCTCACACGGAGGTGCCACCGTTTCCCAATCCTCTTTAATTGGGTAGTTTGGGAAAGAGATTGCCGCAACTGGAAAGTGAAATTCCCCTGACCAGAGGGTGCCGGAGAAAAATGTTCAAGAGCGGACTGAAATATTTGGGGACCTGACTGGTATTGAAACCTGTAAGGCCTGGGGAGAGTGGGAATGACACATGAAGTATCACTTTCCCTCTAAGCATCCTAGAATTTTTGGTCCCACACTAATCCGTCGTGTTCCCTTGAGGCCGAAGCATCCTTGGCTTCATCTTCCTCCTTCCACATGGAATTTCTTGGGGAAGGGTGGTGGATGAGGAAGAAGAGTGATTCTTGAGCATTTCAACCCAGAACCCCCTTTGGAGAATCTCTCTAGGACTTCCCCAGACATCAAACAAAAAAGTGTTTGTTGTAATATCAGAATTACCCCATGTCTACTCAGAAGTATGTCCCATTATATTCAATGAGACTTACGCCAAGGAAAGAGGCTTGAGTGCCCCATTCCAAGATGGCAGCAGACAGTGCCAGATTTCGAGATGGCAGTACCCAGTTTTTCATGACCCCCCACGAGGGTCCTAAGAAACCTTTGAGAAACACTGGTCTAGAGCAACCACAGCTGCTTCTTCCTTTACTCCCTGCCCTTGTTACAGAGTGGATTGTCAAAGGGCCCCGATTCTTATAGGATCATGGACTGGTGGAAAAATTTGCACAAGCAATGATCCATAAGACAAACAGAATATGCGCTGGTGTTATGCCCCTCCGAACAGAAGTGAAAGCTTTTCTTATGGACATGTTTCTCTTGCGGGAAGTGTGTAGCGTGTCTGCCACCCTCTACGCTGACATTTTCTGAGCCCTGTTTATACAATAAATTCAAATTTAAAAGTGTGTGATGATATTCCCTTGAGATGTGGCCTTATCAAGGCATGTGACTAGCTTGGCACCCAGAATATCTCCAAGATGTGATCAGGAAAAGGAAGGTAACGAGGCATAACAAAAGGATTTTTAACTATATTCCTTAGGGGATCCCAATCCTAAACACTCTGCTCCGTTGTGTAAGAGTCGACCATCACTTTTTGTGTTATGCCAGCAGAGAGGGCTCTGAGTGCCCTCTGAGTTTGCCACAACTGGTTTAGGCTATAATCCTATACAAACTTACTTGGCAGTGATTACCATTAGTAATATTTACTCTTGAGGAGCCATGCATTGGGTTGCAAATCTCCTTCCCTCTCCAAAAAAGAGACAAAATACAGAGAAGGATTTTTTCAGTTAACACCTATAGGTTTTCATTGCTGTTTTGTAACAAATAGTTTTATAGATTGTAGATTTTGTAGCAAAAGAGATCTATAGATTGTATTGCTATGTATTTTTATACTTATTAATCTGCTTTAATTGGTTTTATTTATTGTGGACTTGGTTGGTTCTAGTTACCTTAGATATGTGATATGTGTATCTTCATTGTTGTATACTAATTTGAGTGTTAACAACTATGACGTGCAATTGCAACTGCCCATTTGGACTAACACAAATCCCTTGCGCTGGCTTTGAAGGGGAGGTTAAGGGGCCCATGGTGATCATATGACCGTAAATTTCCAGATTTGTCCTCTTTTTTATCCAAAGGGCTTCTTTGTCCTCCATTTTGGCATCATTTTGGAAATTTGCAAAGGTGTGCAGTACCCATCATGTCATATGTCACTGGATTCGTACTAAAGAGCAGAATCCAACATGGCCCAAAAACTAAAAATAAAAAATATACATTGAGCTCTATGGGAAAGTGGAAGTGCCCAATATCTCAGCTTTACACGTGAGTAGGCAAACGTGCCATTGTCCACCAGAAAGCCCAGGCTGAGCGGAATCCAAGAACATCCTCCAAATCCAGAGTAACTACGTGAGACTTTACGTGCACCTGTAGTTACTGCACCACCTAGTGAAAACCTATGGGAAATTCATATTGGAATCCAGAGTAAGTTGTTCTTATACTGGAGCAAGGTCTCCCGATAGTTACTCTGGATTTTGCCCCATGTCTCCTTTTGAAGTTTGGGCATCTGGTCACCCTAAGGGGTCCCTTGCAAGGTGTGTTCTGGCCCCTGCAAAACTTGGTGCATTGCTCCCCCTTTAGCTATGCTACTGCGACAGCTTCCTTCCTTATTTGTTGCACTCCATTTCTCTCTCACACACCTACATCCGCCCAAACCCAGAGAAATAAAAAGGTGCTTCAGGATTCGTCTCTGAAACAATAAAGCAAATTTGATTCGGAGTGCAGTGGAGTAAAACAAAACTTGCCAAAATGGAAACAACCTAGTTGGGAGGAGGGAAGTTGAAATTGAGATTCTGATGATTTTTAAAACCAATTGTCAAAGAAGACGACGTTCGGTTCCCATTAGTGGAAAATGGGTCGCATTTGGTACAATTCAAGCTGCCTTGACAAATGTATCTCTAGGCTATAGTTAAATGAGGGACACGGCCATAAAAATCACAATTTCTGTCCTGCTCTCGCTGAGTATTGTTTTGCTTCTGATCTCTGCAGTAGAACCGTTTGGTTATCAGGTTGGATCCTGATTATAGTATGGATGGCAATAAAAGTGCCCCAACTCCCAAAAGAAATGTCACAAAAGTGTTTTGCGAAGCAGAAGCTCACAGATCAGCATCTCTCTTTTCATGGATATTTTACCTTCTCATGTGCTGGCCTAGCATGTTTGGGACACTTATGGGCGAACCTTACAGGCCACCTGTGGCAATAGATCAAGCCATAAATTGACCTTGAAACCAGGTAAAAACATAGCTTTTGTGTGCTGTGGAGCCACCAGTGGCTGACCAGCTATAAGGAGGTGCTGCGTGCACTAGATACTGTAATATGTGTCTAGACACACCTGTTGTTACCCTTCTATATACAGAAGGTATCCTTCTCCATGCACATATGCAAATGTGCAGTGCCATTATATGGCCTCTAAACTGATGGTACTTGGACAAGCATCTTAATCCTAAACTGACCTACACACCAATATAGGTGTGTCAGTGATGGGATTCAACAAAATTAACAACCGGTTCTCTGCCCATTTGGCAGCCACTTTTAAATGGCTATTTTTAAACTTTATATGTCCTCTCTCTCATTAACAACCGGTTCTATAGAGTAGGTGTGAACCTGCGGGACCCCACCACTGAGGTGCGTCAATGGAATGTATACTACCTCCTTCACGGTGGCACAACTGGAGACCTCCTTAAGCCTCTTGGGGCAAGTCCTCCCCCAGTCCTTCTTCTCCCCTTCCCATTTGAAACTACCTTGTTTCTTCCCCTCCTTGCCCACTTCTGCCTCCCACCTCTTGCAATGGCTCACCTGCCTCCATGTAGTTGCCCTCTTTGGCATATTTTCATGGAAAAGGAAGAAGTCCCAAGTTCTTCTTTAATAACTTTCAGCCCATCCCAGTCTAAAGCCATAACTGGAGTGGAGTCAAAAGGGCACCTGCCCTGGGCAATATGCCAAGCAGGGACACATGACTGCCCCTATGATCTGTTCTGGATCTCCATGGCTGTGCACATGACTGCCTCCAAGTTCTGTTCCGGTTAAGCATTGCCATAGATAGGCACATGATTCCCCACCAAGATCTGTTCTGGTTACAGATCTCCATGGGTGGGCACATGATTGACCTCCACCCCAAGTTCTGTTCTGGTTATGGATCTTCATTGATGAGCATGATTCCCCTTGAGTTCTGTTCTGGTTATGGATCTCCATGGATGTGAACATGACTGCCCCCAGGTTCTGTTCTGGTTATGGATCTCCATGGATGGGCACATGATAGACCTCCACCCCGAGGTTCTGGTTATGGCTCTTCATCGATAGTCACATGATTCCCACCAAGTTCTGTTCTGATTATGGATCTCCATGGATGTGAACATGACCGCCCCCAGGTTCTGTTCTGGTTACGGATCTCCATGGATGGGCACATGATAGACCTCCACCCCGAGGTTCTGGTTCTGGTTATCAATAGTCACATGATTCCCACCAAGTTCTGTTCTGATTAAGGATCTCCATGGATGTGAACATGACCGCCCCCAGGTTCTGTTCTAGTTACGGATCTCCATGGATGGGCACATGATAGACCTCCACCCCGAAGTTCTGGTTCTGGATATCAATAGTCACATGATTCCCACCAAGTTCTGTTCTGATTATGGATCTCCATGGATGTGAACATGACCGCCCCCAGGTTCTGTTCTGGTTACGGATCTCCATGGATGGGCACATGATAGACCTCCACCCCGAAGTTCTGGTTCTGGATATCAATAGTCACATGATTCCCACCAAGTTCTGTTCTGATTATGGATCTCCATGGATGGGCACATGATTCCCCACTAAGTTCTGTTCTGGTTATGGATCTGCATGGATGGGCATACCAGTTTTTCAAGTGTCGGCTGATATTGGCAACCTTTCCTCAAAAAACAGGAATATCTGCAGATAGAAATGTGTCCATTTCATGCATCTCAAGTTGGCAGGTCTGAGGGTGAAAATGCAAGAAAAGGCTGGAACAAATACCGTCTTTGGTGAGCAAATATTCCTATCAATGCATTCTCAATGCTGCCTTCATTAATTCACTGTCCCTCCCTGGTGCCCGGAGCCAGCAGCGCGAACTGATGATAAGAAAAAGAAACCCCACCAATTCAGAGACACCACAGCTGACAGGCATATGCTAATGCCGGAAGTGGCAGGTGGTCCTCACAATGGGTCTTTGAAGGAATAAAGTCTTTGCAGAGTGTCAGATCAAGATCCATTTGCTGGGAGGGCTTGCCAAGGAAGAGGGGAGCAGAACCGGCCTTGAAACTTCCATTAGGAATGAAATAATAAGTCTAATGTGCAAAAAGTTTGCACAGGACATGAAATTTGTGGAATGTCAGACAGAAGATTATGAGAAAACCAGTTTATTTTATCTTAAATTTATCTTAAAATATTTTGAAATATTAAAAAAGTTTTCAATATCCTTTGGGATATTTCACCCCTGTCAGGAGACAAGACCAACTGTTGATTAGTTCCAGTTTGGGAGAAATTGGGGTCCCATATTTTTTTTTAATAAAATTCCTCTATAAATAAAATTCCTCTATATTAAGTATTCCCTGAAAATTCTAATGCAACATATAGACTACTCAGCTAGAATGATTCCAGCAATTGATGATGGGCAAAATCCAGAGAAAATCCAGATATGGGGAGTCCTTGCTCCAGTGTAAGAACAACTTACTCTGGATTCCAATATGAATTTCCCATAGGTTTTCAATAGATGGTGCATTAACTATGGGTGCACATAAAGGGTGCAATCCAGAGTAACTATGGGAAGTCCTTGCTCCAGTGTAAGAACAATTTGTTCTGGATTGCAACATGAATTTCCAATAGGTTTTCATTAGGTGGTGCAGTAACTACAGGTACATGTAATGTCTCTTACGTGCACCTGTAGTTACTCTGGATTTGGGGGTAATTTTCTCCCTACAGATACTTATATTTTTATATGGAGGATGTACGTTGGGAGATAGTTGTATTTTTGCATTTTACATTATATTTTTACATTTATTTCTTGTCAGAAGCACATACATGGGTTAAAAATAAATAATAGTAATCTGAAGATACTAAAGATGATGTTAAATAATGGAACTGTCCATAATGGAAGCCTTGTATACTAGCTCATCTTCCATACTAGATCAGGGTGTCCAAACCTTTTGGCAAGAGGGCCACATCAGTTCTCTGACACTGTATCGGGGACCGGAAAAAAATTTACATTTCAAATTTGAATAATTTCCATAAATTTTCTTATAAGATTGTATCAGAGACATTACAAGGCTTGTGGGCCACATGGAGGAGTCTTCCTGTGGGCCACATTGAGGCTTGACAAGGGCTGCATCTGTCCCCAGGGCCAGGGTTTGGACACCACTGTACTAGATTTTACTTTATGGGGAGCAACAACCCAAACTTAAATGGTTGAGCCTCAAACTTAGGCAAAGCTTTTCTATCTATTTACCATCTATCTACAGGTTATTTCAAAAAGGTTAGTAAAGTTATGTACTAACTCCCATGTCAATTTTTATTGTCATCACTTCTAGGTTTCAGATGGATTTAAGTTTGTGGGTTTTAGTAGGAACCATAGAAAGACGTGTGGGTTTGGATGCTGTTTTTAATAAGCTGCACATTCAAATGCAGGCCCTATTTTTCCTTTCAAAGGGGCACATATTCAGATATCCATTCCCACTCTTAAAACACCGACTGGCCTGAATGAGATTTGACACATCCGAACGGCAATGTTTATTCCCAACCGAAATCTTGTTGGATAGAACCAGACATAGGGTGCAATCCAGAGTAACTACGGGGAGTCCTTGCTCCGGTGTAAGAACAATTTGCTCTGGATTGCAATATGAATTTCCCATAGGTTTTTACTAGGTGGTGCAATAACTACGGGTGCACGTAATGTCTCTTATGTGCTCCCGTAGTTACTCTGGATTGTAGGGATATTCAGTGCAATCCTAAGCATATCTACTCAGAAGAAAGGGTGCAACTGAAAGTAACTATGGAGAGTCCTTGCGCCAGTGTAAGAACAATTTGCTCTGGATTGCAATATGAATTTCCCATAGGTTTTTACTAGGTGGTGCAGTAACTACAGGTACATATAATGTCTCTTACGTGATCCCGTAGTTACTCTGGATGGTAGCGTAAGTCCCATTGTGTTCAACAGTACTTACTCCCGGGGAAGTGTGGATAGTACTGCAGCCTTGGTGAGTGCTTTTCTGGTCCAGATTTTCTGATCATATCTATATTGGAAAAAAAACTAGCCAGGTATTGTTACAACTTCTGCTTAGATTTCATTTTGTGGGGAGGAAGAGGATGAGGAATTCAGCCAAAAGCATCATAGGTGCAACCACAGAACTTTGTAAAAATGTCAGTGCAAATATATTTATAGTTTATATTTATAAATATTTTAAATATTTATATTTTAAATATATTTATAATATTTATAATATATTTATAGTTAAAATGAACACTGTGCCCATTTCATGCAGTCGAGGAACATCAAAAGACCCAGCGAATCTCAAAAAGGGAGGAGATGCATGCAAAGCGTCCAACCACTAGACGAGCGCATTATCCCCAGACATGTTTTTTTGACAACCATTGAAAAGCCACCACATTTTATGCCGTGTGTCTGTCTGCTTGGAGAGTCCTTGTGGTGTCGGCTGGCAGACACCCGAGAAAGGTCTACAAAGACATCTGATCCACACAAAAAGAGAACAAGCTCCAGGCTGTGGCTGTTATTTCTCCATCCTGCAGGTTTTTGAAAGTGAACATGAAAGGAGGAGATTCTCTTTTGTTCTCCCACAATCGTTCTCCTTCTTTGGGAAACAGCAGACTGTATGCAAGAGATGTGCGATGGGTGAGAGGTGGGTGAGAGTCAGCATGGGTTGGGAGTGCTTGGGCTGCTTTCCCCCACTCTGCACGTTCCTACTGCGCACACATATTTATTTATTTATTTATTTATTTTATTTTATTTTATTTATTTTATATCTTGCCTTTCCTCTCCTACAATAGGGAGCCCAAGGCGGCTAACAACAGAATAAAACACCATTAAAATTGAATCATAAATATAAATTAAAAACCATTAAAATGCAATTAATATGTAATATGCGCATACACACACTTTGGCGGAGAGATGTCAGCTTAGTGATAAATAGCGCATGGTTAGTGAACGGAATGAGTGAAGAGTCAACTCATCTGCAGTTAAAAGGTGATCTCAGGTAGCGGATCAGCTCCACATGCACAGATGGAGACAGCATATGGGTGGGAGAAGGGAAGAGGTGTGAAAGTGGTGTGAAAACCCACCGTCTCCTAAGCAAACATAATTTTAGACATGTCTACCTTGACCCAACCAAGAAGCTCACTGTGGTGATACTGATGAATAACATCAAAAGCTAACACAAAATGCGATTACATATGTCTTTATGACATATAGTGTGTCTTATATGGCTGATGTATGGCTGATCGTATAGCTGATAAAAGCAATTTTCATACACTGTGCCTCGGCACATTGGTATACCATGAATGGTCTTCAGGTGTGACACAAGAGTCTCAGGGAGGGTCATTGGAGGATGTGAACCCATGGCTGGCAGTGCACTGTCTGCCTTGACGCCTGTCAAAAAACTGATGTGCCTTCACAATTCTAGCACCTTCTCTGGGTGGTGTGAGTTGAAAAATGTTGCAATTCACCAACAAACATCTGAGACCGGAAAGATTTGGATCTCTTTTTTACTGCATGTAGGAGATCTTTATTTTCTACATGATCTTTTTTATTTACTATATGGAGTAGCCAACATAATTAGGAACAGCAAAGTAGCTGCTAAGCTAGCAATTCCCAAACAGCCTTTTACTCGAGCGATGGGGAGTCTTGCAGCATGTTGCGAATATTGTACTTATTTGTTATTCGGATAAATATCTTTAATATTGTAACAAGGTGAAAATCAAACAATGAACCCGGAACACAGGATGTTGTTGTTGTTGTTGTTGTTGTTGTTGTAATTTGTGTTCTGCCAGCAAGGCCTTCAGACACTAAACATTTCTTAGAGGGTCCTGACGGCAAATCCCACAATCCTGTTAATATTTGAGGATGTGCCGTCCATAGTCACAATGCCTGATGATCAGGACGGTTGTGTCACGTCTGCTAAAATTATCGAAATTCAACAGTACAAAAGCAGTCGTGTTTTGCATTGCAAGGCAACATCATCATCATCATCATCATCATCATCATCATCATCATCATTAATGACATGAAGATGCTTTTAGAGGTTTTGTAAATTCATTTGTGTTGGGGTTGGGAAGACACACATGGATGCGGCAGAATCAAGTAATCTCCTTGCAGGGCTTTGTCCCTTACATGGGAGAAGGGGAGAAAAGTCCCCTTCATCTGATGAGTGGCCAGTGGTGGCCTATAGGATACCACAGTAGCCTGCAGAGAGCTCAGGATCGGGATGCCCAGCTGTTGGTATAGTTTTGGTATTACAATGGTAAGATAATATATCACGTAAAGGTTTACTTATTTGAAATAGTTTCATTATTGTAACCTGATTGCATTTTGTTTTTGATTCAGTCCCCCCCCCCATCACATGTCTATAATAGAAATATGGCAATAGCAGACATTTTATGGGCAAAATCCAGAGTAAATACGGGGAGTCCTTGTTCCAGTGTAAGAACAATTTACTCTGGATTTCAATATGAATTTCCCATAGGTTTTCACTAGGAGGTGCAGTAACTACGGGTGCACGTAATGTCTCTTACGTGCTCCCATGGTTACTGTGGATTTGGGGGTGTATCCTATACTTATATATATATATAAATATATATATATATATATATACTTACTGTAGGGTTGCCATATGTCCCAAAAAACAGAGACAATCCTAAATTCTGTTCACATACTGGCAAATGGGACAGAGGCAGCGTGACCAGATGCCTGAACCTCAAAAGGAGACCAAGATCTTGGATTCCTCTCAACCTGGCCTTTCTGGCAGACAATGGCACATTTGCCTACTCGTGAGTAAGCAGGCCTCCGTCAGTCTTGAACGGCTATGGTATCGTGCTCGGTGCTGCATGTGCTGCATGCGAAGCACGAAAGCCTGGGTTAGATTGTTATGGAGGACAGGCTGTTACCCAAG
The DNA here is from genome assembly GCA_030015325.1 of Cryptoblepharus egeriae. Classification (NCBI taxonomy): domain Eukaryota; kingdom Metazoa; phylum Chordata; class Lepidosauria; order Squamata; family Scincidae; genus Cryptoblepharus; species Cryptoblepharus egeriae. The sequence goes on along the minus strand of JAREYC010000003.1, from coordinate 3,643,577 downwards.
CAGCAAATCCCCCTCTCCACCCCACTGAATTAGTCCAGTGGAAAGGCAGAGCCAATACGATTGGATCCAGCTGGCGTCGCAGAGCTGGGCTAAGGACAGGAGCTCACCCTGTCTTGTGGGGCCGACCCGGGTCTCGAACCCTGGCCTGCTGGTTAACAGGCCAGTGTCTTAACCACTTGCGCCACCCCAACCCTCAATACTCATGAGTAAAGCAGCGATATTGGGCACTTTCACTTTCCTATATAGCTCAATGCACATTTTTGGACATAACTTTTGATAGGAATGAGATATTTTGAAACCGATTTTTGCATTGGATTCTGTTCTTCAGTACGAATCCAACAACATATGATATGATGGGCTACTGCTCACCATTGCAAAGTTCCAAAATGAAGCCAGAATGGAGGACAATGAAGCCCTTTTGGAGGACATCCAGACAGAAGGCAAAAAAAGAGTACAAATCTGTAAATTTCCAGTCATATGGTCACAGAGGTCCTGCCCTAACTTTGTGGGAAAGAATTATGGCAACCTTATACAAACTCCAAATATACTATATACTTCCTATATCCTCAAGAGTTCTCTATTTCATAGAGGTTCACATGGAAAGAGAATCAAATTCAGTGTTCATTTGAAAATCCCAGAGGCTAGTTTTGTTGTTCTTGGTGTAGAAAGAGATGGATGGAGACAAAGAGAAGATTTAATAAAAAAACCTGAAAGGATGCGGGATTTGGGGAAAAAATATTTGCAAAGATGGATTGATGTCCCTCCTGTCGGTTGGCCTAAGGAAGAGTGTGATCTCGCTGGCCAGGCTCATGCGCTGCTTTTGTCCAGTGACCGGCAGCTGGTAAATACAACAGAAGCCCCTGTGGCTCTGGAGAGGGAAATGGTGCTGCAATCTGGCCTGCACTAAGCGACGGACGACGTGGTGGTTAAAACAGAGAGCCAATAAGGCAAACTGGCCCCATGGCATCAATTTGAGAAGCAAGAGCAGTTCCACGGAACCGAGCTGGCCGTGTTTTGCCCTTATTTACAACATTCGTTAGGCTGAGTTATGGCTTCATTCAACATTTCCTCATAGATGGGAATTGCTGTGGCTGTGACGACACATCACCATTAGTTCGCTTGGCCAAAAAATAAAACTGGGGAACGCTGCTGCAAACCTACAGAACGCTCTGCAGTGAAAACAGGCTGCCCTCTTTTTCAGCCAGAGGTGAGCACGACCGGCAGTGCTGAAAAGCAAGGCAGCCAATGTTGGGTGAACAGACTTCAAGTAGCAGATTCAAGACTGCTTCTCTCTCTCTCTCTCTCTCTCTCTCTCTCTCTCTCTCTCTCTCTCTCACACACACACACACACACACAAAACGCAAGTCCTGGCACATGTCCCGTGCTGGCTTGTGGGTGTCACAAAAGTGCTCTAAGGCAGGGGTCCTCTACTTTTGCAAGACGCCAGCTTGCAAGGTGACCGTATGTCCAGAAATTCCAGGATTTGTCTTCTTTGGCCTCCTGTCCGGGTGTCCTCCAAAAGGGCTTCATTGTCCTTCGCTGTCCTCCATTTTGCACATTTGCTGTGCAGTACCTCATCATGTCACAAGTCATTAGATTCGTACTGAAGAGCAGAACCCAATGCAAAAATTGGTTTTGAGATATCTCATTCCTATCAAAAGTTATGGTCAAAAAACTAAAAAGCAAAAATATGCATTGAGCTCTATGTGAAAGTGAAATTGCCCCATATTGCGGATTTACTTGTGAGTAGGTGAACATGCCACAGTCTGATGATGCACATGGGGAGGTGATGCGCATGGGGGTGTTGAGCACGGGGGGATGTTGCACATGGGAAGTGATGTGCATGCGGGTGTAGCGAATGGGGGACATTGCGCACAGGGGTGTTTCGCATGGGTTATGATGGCATGGGGAGGTGATGAGCATGGGGGTGTTGAGTATGGGGGGATGTTATGCATGGGGTGATGTGCATGGGGATGTTGTGCATGGCGGGTGTTGCACATGGGGGATCTCATGCATGAGGGGGTTGATGAGCACAGGAGGTTGATGAGTATGGGGGTTGATGCGCATGGGTGGTTGATGTGCATGGGGGGATGATGCACAGTGGGGGGAAGGCTCCTGCAACGCGGGCACGTTTTTTGCTAGTATATATAATTCAATATATATAATTCAACCTAAGCCGGCACAACTCATTGATCTTCCCATTCCCGTGGTGATGTATGGAGGCAAGCACATGTCTGTGAAGCGGCTTAATCCGCCCCCGGAGCGGCACAGAATTGTCTTACGGCACTTTTGTGACACCCCCAGATCAGCACAGAACTTATACTGGGGCTTTGGCTGGCCTAACTGGAGTTTAGGATTGCAGCTCAAGTTTCAATATGCCTGGTTAGTTCAATACTCCAAAGATGATGGAGGTAAATCACGAATCTCCAGGAGTTTCTCCAGATCTGTTTTCTTCAAAGCCGCCCCAAGGGAGGAAACGGCATACTTACAGATGGGACTAAGGAAAGGAGCAGGAAAGGGTATCTCAACACAAGGCACAGCTGGCTCCTCGGCGCTCACGGAGCGGAAGAATCAGTGGTGCATTTTCTGCCTTGGAAACGCAGAGGGATAGCAGCTGCATCAGCTGTTTCTATTATTACTTCTAAGGAAGGGAAAACTTCTTGGGAGCTTCACCTTGGCTTTGTGGATAAAATGGTTCCATTTCAACATCTTTTCTGGAAGGGAAGGTGGGGAAAATCTCCATGTCACACTGCTGGAAGCAGTAGCATAGCTAGAGGGGGGCTGCCTGAAAATCTAGGACACCCAAGAAAAACGTAGGATATGACAAAATACTCTCTATATATTGCTTTAATGTGCTGAGTTTAAACAGTCTGTTAGGTAAAGGTGTCCACCGCAGGTTGTGCTGCTAGTTGTGACTAACCGTAGGGTGCAGTGATGTTCCCCATTTCTAAAAGGAAGAGACAGCACTGTCTGAAGACATATCTGTGATTATGTGGCCAGCATGACTATATGGGAAGCTGTTACCTTCCCACCAAAGTAGTACCTATCTCCTTGCATTTACTTGTGGCACAAGTGGCTAAGACACTGTGCCTGTTAATCAGCAGGCCAGGTTTCGAAACCCGGGTCGGCCCCACAAGACAGGGTGAGCTCCTGTCCTTAGCTCTGCGACGCAGCTGGATCCAATCGTATTGGCTCTGCCTTTCCATTGGACTAATTCAGTGGTGTGGAGAGGGGGGATTTGCTGCTTGGGTAACAGCCTATCCTCCATAACAATCTAACCTAGGCTTTCATGCTTTGCATGCAGCGTATGCAGCGCCAAGCACGATACCATAGTCTTTCAAGACTGGCAGAGGCCTGCTTTGCATACTTTCAAACTGCAAGGTTGGCAGGAGCTGGGCAAGGGACGGAACAAATTACGTGACTTGCATGTTGCTGTAACCGCCCAGAATGGCTCTGATGGTGAGTGAAGGTGCATTACATGGTACATTATGGCACCTGTACATTATGGCACCTGCATTTCATCCCCTTTAGCTGCTGGGGTGAAGGTCACAGAAGTGTAGACAGGGTTCCAGGTGAAAACACACAAAGAGTGGTGTGAACGCTGATAAGTTCGGTGGGAAGAGCAGTGTGAATGCAGTCAATGTCAACAAGAAGCAGATAGCAATCGCCAAGAGACAACTAGTGGTAGTGGGGGTAGGCAACCATCTATAAGGACCTCAGTTCCAAGATGTTCTTAGGATTCTTAGAAATCCTAAGAAACTTAGAAATCCTAAGAATCACAGTTGTTCTTCTACTAAGAGCCAGAGATTAGTGGAATAGTAAGTGTGAGAGCAGATGATGATCATTTCCTTCTTTTGTGACCTGGAAGAGTCTGGAATTTAGTGTCCTACCATGGCCTGTATAATACCTCTGTTATTTTTGGGGAGTACTTGGCTAATATGGTAATGGCCTTTACTCACAAGGTCTCCCTCCTTCCCCTAATTCTATTCCTTTCCCAGACTGAACAGTAGACACTGTTGCGGTGTAACTACATTGACGTAAATGTCTCTTAAGAGCTCCCGTAGTTACTCTGGATTGTGCTGAAAGCCAATAGGGACTACTCGTGAAGCCTCCTTAAAATTCCTAAAGAATTCCTCAAACCCAATGTTGTTGTGTGTCATCCATGGAAGGCTCAGGACTAAAATCTGGTCTAAATCCAAGACTTAAAACATAAAAGAGTTTATTTCATGTCAAAGGGGAGGGGGAGAGCTTACAAACAGGAAAATAAAAAGAGGTGCAAATGACTTGGGCACTAGGAGGTATGGATGGATCTTTGGCAAAAATACAAGGAGAAGGTCCAGCTTTGTTATATACAATTTTCTGAAAAATTCTGGTTTGGTACATTAAATTTTTTTAGCAGTGGTGATCTCTGGAACCAAACCTTACATATAATGAGGTCTCTCACCTGTATAAGCAAACTTAAAAGCAAAATCATTCCCTAGTACAACATAGCTCACTAGCTCCTAACTGTAATTACTGAGGACCTCGGTTGTCCAGACACCATCACACTTCTCTGATCCGGAGTGTAGAAGATGGAATTGGCTGTACAGAGATTCTTCTAAGATGTCTAGCCAGATCAGAGGACATGAGAGCATCCCTGGGCTGCGCTTTCATGTTCATCGATGTCACTGCATTACTTAATCGGATGTGATGAGCTGGAGAACCTTCTAACCTGGATGACGTTTTCAGTTGTTTCATGCACTAAACGTGGAACGCTAGACTTGGGTGGTGTGAAGAGTATCTGGAAAGTCCAGCTTTTGCTTCCTCTTCTACCTGTATATAGGATGGAATGCAATAGATGCAATACAGTTCAGGTTGCCTCTTTAGGAACATCTTGAACTTCTCAGGTAGCTTCCACGTTGACCAATCCAAGGTCTGTTGTTCCAAACCAGGGATCTCCAAAGTTATTGGCCAAAGGACCACAGTGTCAAATATTTGGCATTGTATCAAGGGCCAGATAAAATATTTTAAATATAAAATTTAAAATCATTAAAGATCGAGTAATGAATTAATGGGCTCAAATTTCCAGGATATCTGCAAGCAAGTGCACAGCACAGAAATAAAACATACACTTACTAGGACCCCCATTCACCTACCACACCATCATTGTGTTTGTTCAAGTGGGTCAGAAGCTCTTAGGGGACCAGAGGGTGGCCATGGGCCAGTTAGAGGCTTGACGCAGGATCTGGGCTCTGGGTGGGGGTTTGGAGACCCCAGTTCTGAACCATCAACACTATGAAAAGTACTTACCTTCAAAAACTTTGAAATGCTTAATGTCTGACGGAAACGGCAATGATTATTACAAGGATCAGCAGCACCACCAGGCCAGCAGAGATGAGATAGCACTTCATTCTCCTGGCTCGTCGCTAAAAGGAAAAGTAAAATTAGGGTGAAAAATTGACCTCGGGGTGCTGGGTGCACTATATTTGTTATGGTGATATGCGTGTGTGCGTTGTAAGGGTAGTTCACATGTATACACACACTGAGGACTGTTTCGAAATATTCAGAGAAAGTGCCATTTGGAAAAATGAGCCATTTGGAAAGCATGTACAGATGGGACCTCGGTATCCACTGATATGGTATCCACTGATTTAACTATACTGAGGTCCACATTTAAATGTAGCAAGGCAAAAAAGCTGCTTTCTACTTTCCAACTACCAGCTTTTTACTTTCATGCTGTTATGAATCTTGGCTTGGGTTTCCATTTATAAGGAAGAAAGACGGGATATAAATCAAATATCAAATAAATAAATATAATTTCATTCCATAGATGCTATTATTCCCCCTATCTAGTGGCTGTCCACAGTATACCATCTACACCAACACATTCTGGGGTAATAATGGAGGAGTAAGAAACCTGGAAGTTGATCTTTAAAAGATATTTTGCTTCTGATTTGGTATCCACTGATTTGTTTTTAATCCACTGGGCATTCCAGAATAGAAACTCCAGTGGATAATGAGGCACGGCCTGTGTCTTGATATAAGGGCAAAAGGTAAATATTTCCCTTTAACCCAAAGCATAAAAAATCAGTAACCCATTGTGTCCAATGGGTCTTACTCCCAGGGAAGTGAGTTTAGGATTGCAGCCATAGCTGGAGAGCGAGTAGTAAGTATTGCAGGTGCTGCAATGCCTTCCAACCATCTTCAGACTCACACAGTTAGTAGTAAGGGTTGCTTACAGGGTGTGTTGTGTTGCCAGACGTACTTATGGCATCTTCCCCTGTAGCAACACTACTGTGTGTAAAATGAAAGAGAGATGGGCTTGACAACAAGAAATGCCCTATGTTTTCTTTTTGGGGTCCCCCGTTGAAACTGAACTGAATAGTCCACTTGTGTTTTGGAGTGATCCATTGGTGACGTTGTATCCAACTGTTTTGGATACAGGAGGGCAGTAGTTGGCCTCCGTCAGTCTTGAGAGACTATGGTATTGTGCTCAGCGCTGCATATGCTGCATGGGAAGCACGAAAGCCTGGGTTGGATTGTTATGGAGAATAGGCTGTTACCCAAGCAGCAAATCCCCCCTCTCCACGCCACTGAATTAGTCCAATGGAAAGGCAGAGCCAATACGCTTGGATCCAGCTGGCATCGCAGGGCTGGGCTAAGGACAGGAGCTGATCCTGTCTTGTGGTGCCGACCCAGGTCTCGAACCCTGGCCTGCTGGTTAACAGGCATAGCGTCTTAACCGCTTGCGCCACTCACAACCCCAGTAGTACTGGGAAGAGAAACTGGGCAAGGTGACCTTTCAAAAGATATGCAAATTATGCTGCCTTGTCCAAATCTTTAAGATAGCGCTTCCTGAACCTGTAAGAATGAGTGTGCTATTAAATACCACCGCTTGCAAAGTGCATCCAGAAAAAGGCCAATAATAGTATAAATTAGCTTTTTGTATGATGGGAGAATATTTTTAAAGTCACAAGTAGCAGCTTGTTTCCTTACAATGACAGGTGCAACTAAATCTATGGGAGCACCGGAGTCTTGCGGTGTTATTGATGGAAGCCCTGGCACAACAAACTGGATTTGTGGCAATTTGCCATAATTGTAGCACAGTTGATATAAACAGTCTGTGGTCTCCCCAGCAATGCACTAAGTGTTTGTACACTTCAACGTGGGGAAGGGGTCGAAAGGGGCACTGAGTATGTCCATTGGCAGCAACACCCCCATTACAGTGTGCAAACGTTAACCTTTTTGTGGAACCTACTTGCACCTTCATTGCTTGCCAAGCTGATGCTCAAAGAGTGAATCCAAGGGTGTTATTGATAAATGAGATTGCCATATGATGGGTGCAAAGATGTACCATGTGCATGAATTCTGACTTGTTGATGAGTGGAAATGGAACAGAGCTGCACACCATGTCGTGTTCTTCCAGGTGCATATATATCCCCCAATAATCCAAAATCCTATGCCATCAGTTGTGAAATGGGCTCACCCGTCCAGATATAGGACGTTTTGTCAGGGGCTGATGTAGGCACCGGTGGAACCAAAACAAGGCAGGTATAATACATGTATATCTTTGATGTCTAGCGGACACTGTCACTATGTGGGATAAAAACGAAGAAAAAGAAGATATCCCCAACACATACTAGGAAAGCAGTGCATCTTCTACCAGATTTGGTAGATCTTCTACCAGACTACCCAGATTTGGGTTTTTTTTTCATTGGGGGAAGTTTTTCCAATCTCTTTTCCAATGTAAGATTTCCAATCTTACATTGGTTAGAGAGCCAATGTAGGCTCTCTAACTTTGAGTGGTAACACTTTGAGTTTCCTTTCCCCTGTTCACTCCCAGTAAAAAGGATGAAGCGAGGAGATGGTCATTGACTGCTAGGTGGTCCACCTGCCAGGCCCTTCTCCATTACGTGATTCCCTTGGGAATGTGAACTGTCCTAGGGTCTGAACCTGAGGAGCTCTGGACACCATAGTTCATGGTCCTCAAGTCAGGCATGCTCAGGACCACAAGCAGGCCTCCGTCAGTCTGGAAAGACTATGATATCGTGCTTGGCGCTGCATACACTGCATGTGAAGCACGAAAGCCTGGGTTAGATTGTTATGGAGGATAGGCTGTTACCCACGCAGCAAATCCCCCCTCTCCACGCCACTGAATTAGTCCAATGGAAAGGCAGAGCCAATACGATTGGATCCAGCTGTGTCGCAGAGCTGGGCTAAGGACAGGAGCTCACCCTGTCTTGTCGGGCCGCCCCGGGTCTTGAACCCTGGCCTGCTGGTTAACAGGCACAGCGTCTTAAACGCTTGCACCACCCACAGACCACAAGCACATTGGACATAACTGCACACCTCCCCAACTGATTTTTGCACTTCCCTGCCAGACCTGATATGTGCTTGGAGGTGAATGCGGTGATACTCTGGATCAGCTTTTACTATAGTCCTATTGATTATAATGGGATTTAGTTCTGAGTAGACATGCATAAGATTGAGCTCTTAGAGGGCAATCCTAACCATGTCTACTCAAAAGTAAGCCCCATTGTTTTCAGTGGGTCTTACTCCAAGGAAAGTGTCTTTAGGATTGCAGCCGTCCTGTGCGCCTGGTGGGGCTACAACAGCCTGATTGCCAAAAGTGGGCATTGTTACCCCTGCGTTGTTGCTTTCCCCAGCCTCTTGTAGCTGCTATCACCTGCACCCCCTTAGCTATGCCACTGATTCAGGCTTCCACGGGCCTTGGGGTGATCTCAGGATACAGGCAATTAAGTTTTGAGTCTGGTTGAAAAGCAAACTTTTTCCCCTTCATCTCAACAAGACACTTCAGTTATCCACTTATTTCAGGAAGGAAAAATCAGGACAGACAGACCTGACATGATTACCAAATAAGCGGATTAGAGCTAAATAGCAGTTCTAACGACATAAAGAAGTTAGCATTAAATGATGATCTCAAAAAAATTAATATAGTAAGGATGAGGGGAATGACAAGCCAACAGAATGCATGTGATATATACATAACGGTTTTCACGTGGAGCTCAGATTTATGTGTAAGTGGCTGTCACGCCAGCTGGAAGCAAGAGACATAAAGTTGTCACTGAGGCTAAAGCCTCCGAGCAGGGCACCGATCCTGTCTCTCCGACCGTTCTTATAATCTCCACAGCCAGAGCCAAGTATCTGAGTCGGGAATGGGAACCGAAAACGGGGAGGGAATCACATTTTCATGAGAACTTTTTCATGCCAAGACAAGTTTTGCTTTCAGGATAGATTTAGTACCATTTCATTAGCTCCGATGAACCCAAATCTCTCTTTCTAATACCAATTAATTCCTTTTTCTTGTGCTTATAGGAACTTCTTCCTTATGGTCCTCAGGAGATTTCATTAATTCCCCACAAGCAAAGATGGAAATTTTAGGCTGTGGCATAGCTAGAGGGGGTGTTGAGCAAGGAGTTTTGTGGGGAGTCGTACTGCAGGTCTTTGCATCCCTTTTAGCTACACCACAGGTTATCGTCTTCAAGGTGAGCTACATCCTATTTACCGTTTGCTAGCTTGGAGATTTCTAGGTCTTTAAGGGAAAAAGTGGCAACTTAGGGCACAATCCAGAGCAACTACAGAGAATCCTTGCTCCAATGCTAGAACAATTAACTCTGGATTACAATATGAATTTCCCATAGGTTTTCACTAGGTGGTGCTGTAACTTTTGATGTTAATGTCTCTTACATGCTCCTGTAATTACTCTGGTCAGGTTACTCCCGTAAGGTTACTCTACTAGTAACTCAGGGTGAAATCCAAAGTAACTACGGGGAGTCCTTGCTCTGGAGTAGGAACAAGTTACTCTGGATTGCAATATGAATTTCCCATAGGTTTTCACTAAATAGTGCAGTAACTATGGGTGCACGTAATGTCTCTTACGTGCTCCCGTAGTTACTCTGGATTGTGTCCTCAGTCCTAAAGTGGCAACTTACAGCACAATCCGGAGTAACTACAGGAGCTCGTACGTCGACATAAGAAAAATTTACTCTGGATTGCTCTATGCATTTCCCATAGGTTTCCTACAGGTGGCACCTTAACTACGTCGATGTAAATGTCTCTTACTTCGACGTAAGATCTCCCATAGTTACTCTGGATTGTGCTGTTAATGTACTAGTAACTCAATCCTATCAACTGCTAGCCCATGGTGTGCGATATTATTGATTGGTATAGGATTATGCTCAGTTACCCTTTTGTCTATATGAGAAAATCCTAAAAGTATGGACTATTTTCAGAGACAGGTTCTGCCCCCAATAATTTTTGGTGTCCCTTCTGCCTCTTTTCCAGATCAACAAAATCCTCTTTAAGATATGGTGACCAGCAACATACTTAGCGTTTCACATCTGACAGCACCATGGATTTATAGGATATTAAAATATTAAAAGTTTTACTTTCAAACCCTTTTATAATGACTCCTAGAATGAAATTAGCCTTGTTCACAGATACTGTATGCTCAGTCCACGCTATACATTAAGTTTTCCACCGGACTCCAAGATTTCTTTTCTGGTTTGTCACCCACAGCTCAGAAATCTAGGTATATATGTGAGTTTGATTTTTTTGGTACAAAAGTACCAAAAAATGCATCACTTTACATTTATTTATGTATGGAACACAATTTGCTATTTTGTGACTTATTTACATACTTTGGAGTACTTTTGCAGCTCTTCACAATCTGTTTTGATTTTCATTCCTCTTAATGGTTCAGTTTCATCTGCAAATGTGGTCACCGTCAGATAATCATGGTTATAATAAAAGTTGGGTGCTTTTCTGAATGACAAAACAGTGCATAGGAATCTGGTATATGCTATTGAATTTGGTATATGCTATAAATTGTAAATAATAAATAATTGCCCAGTCTATGATTAATTTGAACAAAGCACTTTTCCACATGCAAAACACACCATCGTTTGTGTATTGCATTTGTGGAATAGTACGGTGAGTTTGGGAACCTGAAAAATTGTATCTCAAAAAGGATATAGGAACCCATATCTTTCCTTTGTTTTTGCAGAAAAGAGCACAATCCTAACCATGTCTATTAAGAAGTAAGCCCATTGTATTTAATGGGTATTACTCCCAGGAAAGTGTCTTTAGGATTGCAGCCTAAGGGTGCAATCCAGAGTTACTACGGGGAGTCCTTGCTCCGGTGTAAGAACAATTTGCTCTGGATTGCAATATGAATTTCCCATAGATTTTCACTAACTATGGTGCAGTAACTATGGGTGCACGTAATGTCTCTTAGGTACTCCCGTAGTTATTCTGGATTATAGGGTTAGTGTCCCAACCATGCAAGGTGATATTGATATTGTTCAGGAATGCAGAATTGTCTGTTGAGTGTGATCTGAGGGGGGCCTCCTCAGGAGCAAGCCCTCCCCAGGTGTCACTGACTTGGTGCCTACTGAGCATGCTCTGGAGCAGGTAGGGCAGCCCAGGCTTATTGACTCTCTGGATCCAGCATAACTCTCTGTTCTGGAGGCAGAATAGTTGGGGCAGCCCAGGTAGGGCACTCCTGACTGCCCTTACTCTGGATTGTGCCCTTAACCACTTTCATGTTCTGCTCTGTTATTATTTTAAAAAGATAGATAGATAGATAGATAGATAGATAGATAGATAGATAGATAGATAGATAGATAGATAGATAGATAGATAGATAGATAGATAGATAGATTGATTGATTGATTGATTGGCCAAGTATGAACTCCATACTCGGAATTTGGCTTCGGCAACGGCTGCAGACATACAAACACCACCAAGGTGATGTTTTGCAGGTATTTTGGGGGGAGGTATAGATTTAGTCTGGTGAGCTCTAGGTCAAGTTGACCAAGGAGACAGTCCAAAAAGGAAATTGATAAAAGGCAGCATCTTAAGGCAAGGAACGGTGACCTGGGGGCCTTGGAGAGAGTGCTCTTCCCAAGATCAAAGTCGGGCTTTGCACTTAAGAGAGAGAGGAGAGTGGCTTACTCAAGCACTCCTCTCTGGCTGCCTGCTGTTTCTGTTCAGAAAGAAAACCTGTTTGGGAAATATCTTTTGCAAGGGTGAAGGCACCGGGGCATCCCCAGCACAGCTCCCTCTACTGTGAATTAATTAAACCATTTTATTAGCTGGGCTTCCACTTCTGACACTTGGCAGCTGACATTAATTGGGCCACAATCAAGATAGTAATTCAGGTTAATTGGATTCCCACTGTCAGCAGCTATCAGCTTGCTTGAACGTGCGGCTGTCATTTAAGAATAATGAATCATGGATGGCTTTATTGGAGAGCCTCGCTTGACAGTTGACGGTGTGGCAAAGCTGGTGGATCACTGGAGGCCTCCTGAAAGTTGCCAATGATGTCGTCGGCACGCAAAGGATGCCGCGGCTGATGGCGCCAATTTCGTCTCCGGGATCTGAGTGCGTCACATCAAGTGTCAAAGTGACATAACGGGATGATGGCTTTCACCCTCTCTTGAACGAGGTACAGAAGAATCTGGATTTCTCGAGGCCGGTGTGAGGGGGGCTGGCGCAGTGTGATCCCCAATCTTTAGTCACATGTTGGTTCAGCAGCTGTTGTTGAAACAGCAAAGCAAACAAAGCAGTGTTGTGAGTGTGTCCAAGCCAGCAGCTAATGTCCAAGAAGGTCACTGGGCAGGCTGTCCACAAGGTGTCAAGGCACGACAAGGCAGCCCTGGCCCGCGAGCAGAAAGACCTACTCAGCAATAGATGGGTTTATTCTAAACAGATACATCCCAAAAGGCATATCTTGAATCTTCAAAGACATTATTTAGATTTTCCCCTAAACGCCTACAGGTTTTTCCTCTAAGCTGAACTATACTAAACATCGAACAAAAGTTTCAATCTAGGTGAAATGTGGTGGCCAATTGGATTCATTAATCCAGGCCTGACTTACTGTATTTACTTGAATCTAATGCACCATTGAATCTAATGCACACCTTATACTTAATCAAAATATTGTATTTACTCAAATCTAATTAACCATCAAATCTAATGTGCATCCTTATTTTGAAGACTAAGGGCAAAATCCATCACAGTTATGGGTCTACGCAGTTACGTCACCTCTAGTGTTATCTTGATAGGGCTGTGGGTGGCGCAAGTGGTAAAGACGCTGTGCCTGTTAACCAGCAGGCCAGGGTTCGATTCCCGGGTCGGCCCCACAAGACAGGGTGAGCTCCTGTCCTTAGCCCAGCTCTTCATGCCAGCTGGATCCAATCGTATGGGCTCTGCCTTTCCATTGGACTAATTCAGTGGCGTGGAGAGGGGGGATTTGCTGCTTGGGTAACAGCCTATCCTCCATAACAATCCAACACAGGCCTTCATGCTTCGCATGCAGCGTATGCAGCGCTGAGCATGATACCACAGTCTTTCAAAACTTATGGAGGCCTGCATTTTTTTAGTGTTATCTTGGGGAAAGTCATCTTAACTGCTCCGGAGCAAGGGCTTAATTTCATTTTAGAATATAGGCCTAAATTTGGCTGAAAAGGTGAGTGTTAGATTCAAGTAAATATAGTATTTTCCCCCAAAATTTGGCTGCATTACATTTGTTGCAGTTTCTATTTATGATTTATCTGTCAATTATAGAGACTTCCTTCCTTCCTTCCTTCCGTCCGTCCGTCCGTCCGTCCTTCTGTCCTTCCTTCCTTCCTTCCTTCCTTCCTTCCTTCCTTCCTTCCTTCCTTTCTTTCTTTCTTTCTTTCTTGCAGCACTATTTCAAGCACTAGTTGCAACCCACTGGGCAAGAAATGTGTATTTATTATTATCTACCCCAATCATCTCTGGTGAGAGCAGCCTCTCCACTGGAGAGCTCAATGAGCAGCACTATAATGTGGCTCAAAATGGTTGAGGAAGACCTAAGGAACTGATCACTGACGAGGCTAAAACCATTGCCATTAATTGCAAAGAATGGAAGCGTAGCATGAATGATTCACAAAATCCTGTGACACCTATAGCGGTGTATGAGTTGAGAGGACAACCCTCTACCCATTTGTCAGCTAAGGACTGAAGAAGAAGAAGAAGAAGAAGAAGAAGAAGAAGAAGAAGAAGAAGAAGAAGAAGAAGAAGAAGAAGAAGAAGAAATCGTTTTGATCAGGAGGCACGTTAAGCATGTCCTCACCTGGAAATGAACATCTCCCCCCATAATTTCTTAATAGGGGCTTCAAATTTCTTCTGCCTCCCGAGGTATTGTTGAAAACATCATTCCCACACCACGGATCACTTGATCACTTCCCACAAGCTTTCTCCTATGTGGCAGCAAGACCTTCATAGTGCTGAGAAGACCTCTTTGGTTTGTAAGGGGGAAAAATCCCCATAATTCTGACCATATAGACTCCATTTCAAGTCTAGCCCAGCTCAAAGGAGAGACTGCAGGCTGATCAAAATGCAGTTTTGCAGAGGATGTTTCCATTTGGAGATCCAAAGATTCACAGACCCGCATTGTCAGTCATGATAGTTATATACACCTCTAGTTTAGTGGCATTATGCCTCTGAATACTAGTTGAGAGGGAGAAGTAATGAGAGAGTATTGTACAATATATACTTGCCTGAAGCTTTTGGCCAATGTGATGTTTAGATCAGAAGATCAAGAGGTCAAGAATGCTGGTCTAGATAGGTCGGATCCTGATGTCCTTACAGGACAGTCTCTTGCAGTCTGAAGAGTCCAGGCTGCAGCAAGCAGGAAGTTTAAGAATCCAGGGAAAATCCAGGCCAGCACACATTGGAGATTAAATGGTTTGGAGATGTGAAATTGCTTTGGTGAAAGAGCAAACCCCTGGCCACCTTCCGCTGCCCTGGCTAGACCGCAACATCTGTTCTGTCCTGCTTCAAGCAATTTGGAGGCGACATGAATAATACAAAGAGCTGTCGTCTGCACAGCATTGCTCCATTTGTTACTGCTGATGCCAGAGCAGGGCATCCACTTGCTGTGAATAGCCTGGGCAGAGATCCACAGACCAGACCCTTTTCCCGACTTGCCTTGACACCGCTTGTTTTCTTCGTACACAGAAACTGTTTCCATGATTTCCGAACCCAGAGTATGATCCAGATGTCTTTTCATGAGTTCTGATTTTTTGTAATTAAAAAAAAAAAATCACAATATCATCCATTTATATATTTTTTGGATATTTTATATTGTAAGAAGAGACTTTTTAATTGACTGAAATGCTGCATACTTTATTTATCTCACTCTTATTTTAATTTATGGAATTATTCCAAAATCCAGATATTAATTATGTGTACAAGGAGGTTACGTCTTGTGCTGTAGAAGTGTAGAAGTTTAGAAGTGTAGAAGTTTCACACTTTTCGGAAAAGCTCTTTTACTTTCTACACAAACTGGGAAAGATGCTCCGATGATGCTCCGATGAGCCTCCGATGAGGCTGGTCCCCATTGCAAGCCCCATTTATGAAAACAGATGCCATTCCAAAAGCAACAAATGGCTTGCACTCTCCAATACATTTCTTGACCCTCCGTTCTTTCTGTAAGCATTAATTTGGGAACAAATACTAAATCAATGCAATGGGCTTCAAACAAATGAACATCCCTCTTCATTTCTGTCTATATTTCTCCTCTTTGGGGTATTCCGTTCAGGGGGCTGTCATGATTTCTTCAACTAATCTGTTCAAGTTAATTGAAGGGGCGCCGTTCTAGCTCAGCAGAAGAGTGCCTGTTTATTTGTGGAAGGGGCTGTGTTGTAATGCCCTGCTTTTCCATCTAAAATGATGTCAAGTAATAAGACCCGAGAGATCTCTCTCTGCATAGGTCCAATGTAGCGGTCGCAATTGCTAGCGACAACTTTCAACAGTAACTGCCATTCTCTCAACATCAGATATGCCATGAATACCCATGATGTTCTACACTGTATGCTTCAACGTTACACCAGATGTGCATACAAGAGAAGCTACCAACATATCAGAGGATACAGGGTTGTCCCAAAATATTCCGGCGGCTGAGATGGCACACCAAATGGGGTCCACTTAACTGGTAAAATGCCAACCTCTACTCCAGGGATTTTCAACCTTTTTTTATCTTATGGCACACCATGCTGTTCAAATCCCCAAGTTTTCCTATTAATAAATGTCCCTCCCCAAATTCCCATCAGAGCACATCAGAGCTCTAGCCCAGTGTTTTTAAAAGGCAGAAAGAAAGGCAGAAGGCAGAAAGTATGGCAGAAAGAAAGAAAGGAAGGAAGGAAGGAAGGAAGGAAGGAAGGAAGGAAGGAAGAAAGAAAGAAAGAAAGAAAGAAAGAAAGAAAGAAAGAAAGAAAGAAAGAAAGAAAGAAAGAAAGAAAGAAAGAAAGAAAGAAAGAAAGAAAGAAAGAAAGAATATTATCACTGAACATGAATATACAATGAAATTCAGGGAGCACTGTCAGGATACAGACTCAACCGATCACTGGAGTGCTGAGCCACTGTATGTAAATGTACAACCACTTTTCACACACAGCACATTGACAACACACTAAAATGGTCAATGCACACCATCAGTTTGTTGACTATTGACAAGGTACACACCATGCTGCTGGTAGGTGGTTCACATTTCCCAATAAATGATTCTCCTACCCGCAGACCTGCCCGCTGCCCCTTCCTCCTCCCCAGAACACCATTTCCCCACCTTTCCTATCTTTCCCGGACCTTTGCATTGGACAAAGTCAGCTGGTGTGGACTTCCTCCCTGTGCCACGACAGAGACTGGATCTGGCCTTGGCGGGTTGGTGCACCTCCATGTGCCAGCATGACTTTCCCCTATGTGTTTTATGACACATTTCTGACCCTCTCAATCTGGTGCAATGGTTTTGTGGCCAGCCCAGGGGACACCTAAGACTGCACTCTGTTTTTTTCAGAATCCCAGGTCTCAAAACCAAGCAGGGAAAGAAAACCATAGGTGCAATCCTAAGCACACTTTCCTGGGAGTAAGATCCATTTAATACAATGGATTAAATTGTTAGGATTGTGCTCCATGTAAACTAAACTTGAAATCCAGAGTAACTACGGGAGCACGTAAGAGAATTTACATGCACCCGTGGTTACTGCACCACCTAGTGAAAACCTATGGGAAATTCATATTGGAATCCAGAGTAAGTTGTTCTTACACCGGAGCAAGGACTCCCTGTAGTTACTCTGGATTTTGCCCTAAGTGCAGGGCTGTGTTCAGGAATGAGGAAGAGAGAAATAGACAAAACTATCTGCTGCACAGGAGTTGGGTGTTTTTTTTCCTGGCTAAAAGCCTTATTATTTCTAAATATATTTATCAAAAACATATTTTCCATGTAAATATAGTCACAAAATATGGCACTTTAGATACAGCCATTGGTATACGCTGAGACTGCACTTCAGATCAATTATATGAAAAAAAAATTATACATTCAATTCAGAAAGATGTGCATGTTTAGTTTTGGTTCCATAAGTGGCTTTGTCTCCAATGCACCCTTGGAGAGTTTTCTGATGAATATTGTATTTTCTGACAAATGCATACGTTCCACAAAGGAAGAGAGAATTATAGCTCAGCGGATAAACTCAAATGTGCTTGCAAGGAGTTAATGCTAAAAAATGAATTCGTTAAGTTGTAAAATGAAACGAACTGCTTTCTTATTAGGGTGCCTCATATAGAAATATAAATGAAGGAATGAAAATTTCCGTCACATTTTCAGGTTGTTTCTGGGTTGTTGAACTGAAGCAGTTGAGGCATGAATAAGCAAGCTAATGTAACCTCATCCTCATCGGTTCCTGGCTGGAAATTCCTGATGGAGAATCTCCAGATTCACTCCATACCTTTTGCTTTCTGACAAGTCCGGTGCATCTTAGTCCTAAATTGCAACCACCATCTCTGCGTTGCACACAAGGCCAGGGTTTTTTCCCCTCCAGGGTATCATATGATGTTAGTAGTACCTATCCCAGGATTCACAAAGGAAGTGTGACACCCCAATTCCTTAAGGGCATTATGCTGGAGCAGACTGTATGGACAAGTAACGAGATCCTCGGATTTTCAACTACTGCATCGCTCCATGGTTCAAGAAACCTGGAGACACACTCAGGATTATCATATAACCAGAAATTTTTGGATTTGTCCTCTTTTTTTTAGTCTCCTGTATGGGTGTCTTCGAAAAGGGCTTCATTTTGGAACTTTGCAATGATGTGCAATACCCCATCATGTCATATGTCGTTGGATTTGTATTGATGAGCAGAAGCCAACGCAAAAAAACAGTTTTGAAATATCTCCTTCTTTTCAAAAGTTATGGTCAAAGAACTAAAACTAAAAAAATATGCATTGAGCTCTATTGGAAAGTGAAAGTGGCCAATATTGTGGCTTTACTCGTGAGTAGGCAAACATGCCAATGGCTGCCAGAAAGGCCAGGCTGAGAGGAATCCAAGACCTTGTCCTCCTTTTGAGGTTTGGGCTTCTGGTCACCCTGGACACATTCTAACCTCTGTTTCAGCAGTTTTCAACCAGTAAGTGTGCTGTTGCACAGTGATGTGCCGTGGATGGTCTGCAAGTGTGTCAAGGGAGATTATTGTTATTAGTATGGTCTGCGGGAGTGTAAGCCCCCATCAGCACCCCGTTGTGCCTTGTCACTTGCCCAAAAACTGATGGTGTGCCTTGACCATTTTAGGAACATGCCAGTGTGCCATGACATGAAAAAGACTGAAACTCACTGCTCTATTTGCTATGACTGTCAGACTGTTCAGCATATAGCGTCCGAGGGTAAGAGGCTGTGTCCATTATTAGGCTGCAATCCTAACTAATTTAGGCTGCAATCCTAAAGACACTTTCCTGGGAGTAAAACCCATTGAACACAATGGGACTTTCATTTGAGTAGACACGGTTAGGACTGTGCTCTCAGGCTGTTACAACTCACTCACTCACTGTTCTCACTCAATTTTTAATTTCTAATTTTTTATTTTTTAATTATTAATTTTTTTAATCATCTAAAATTTTAATGTAAGATGTTCTGGACTTGGGAAATAAAGAAACTCACTCTTTCTATGGTGGTGTATGTTTGTGCACTGTCCTAACCCCCTATGACAGTGTTTCTCTAAGTGGGGGTCGGGACCCCTTTTGGGGTCGCCTAGAGCTTTCCTGGGGGTCGCCTACGGACCCCGGTTCAGGGGGGCAGGTCAGGCTTGCCAGACCTCTGGCTGTAGCTGCACGCGCACTGGGGCTGACTGACAGCCTCAGGGCCCAATCCTATGCATGTCTAATCTGGGGATATCATCCATATCATCCATAACCTCGACTGGCATGTTTCCGGGCTGAGTCCTTAAATACAATAAATGATGATCAAAAGCAACCTTTACAGCAGAGAAGACCTGCTGAGAAGCTGGGAAAGCATCTGATGTATGTGACAGAGTGAAAATTAGACAGGAGCAAGATGTTCGTAACCTTTGAATTGGGAATCTCTCTGACAAGCGAGAACGGCTGTCTACACGAGAAAAGGTGGGTGGTGAGTAGCAATGGATTTTGGAAAGCAAGGCAAGTCCTGTTGATGTTTCGGCTGCCAGGTAAGCTTTTTAGCAGCGACACCTGGCAGATGCCACCCAAAAGAGGAACATGAAGTGGAGCTGCTGTTACATGTTGCATGCATATCACTACCCTGTGCACATGACTATCCTGTACAGGCCTGTGGAGCATTTCTGCATCTGTTTTCTGAAGCACCACTGAGGTCAATGGGACCGGCGGTGTAGCTGGGGGGGGGGGGGAAGCACTAAGAAATTCAGGGAGCCTCACCGCAGGATGCATAAAGCTGCCATTTGGAGCCTTTCCAGGCAAAGGATGCAAAACAGAGATGAAGGAAGGATGGGGGTAGAGTTGCCATAATTCTCTTCCACAAAATCGGGACAGGACCATCTGTCCCATTTGCTAGTATGTGAATACAATTCCCCAAAATCAGGATTATCCCTGTTTTGGAGGACATATGGCAGCCATTGATGGGGCTGAGGGCAGTAAAACCAAATGCCTCCATTTTGCTTCCACTTAGAAGAGGAGGGAGGAGGGTTACTTGCACACTGGGGTGAGGCTACCTACCAAGTTAGTGCTTTGCACCCCCTTTAGCTATGCCACTGGTGCATGTGATCATGTGCACATTCCTTTGACTTCGGCTACAGAGTAACTACGGGATCTTTTACACCAATGTAGTTACTGTGCCACCTATGGGAAACCTATGATCAATGCATAGAACAATCCAGAATAAGTGCCTCTTACATCTTCCCATAGTTACTCTGGATTGTAGGGTTCCTCACCAAGTTCTGAAATCTTCAGACTGCTTCACAGTTCTGCTGAAGGAAATTCAAGCCTGCCTTTCTGGTTATGTCTGGCTTAAAGTCTGCCATAAGCTGGAGATATTTGGGGTTCTCAATGCCTGTGTATTCTACGCCCCTTGCAAGCCGTTGGAAGGGGCCAACTGCCAAGGTAAGGCTAGCATTATGTACTGGACTCTCTGTGGAACCAGCATGTTTGGGGTTACCTAGAACAGGATATTAGGGACTGGTTTATGAATTGACCAATTAATTAATTATTAATTGATTGATTATTAATTGATTAATGGCCTCAGCCATTGTCTTGATGCTTTTACATCTGCTCAGTTGGGTATACCTTATACATGTGCTGAGAAGGGAGGATGAAAACGCCACATCTCTCTTTAGAAAACAGTCTTGACCATTGTTGTTCTCTTTCATAAAGCGCAATGTGCTGTGCGCAGAATGTGCATGGAGCGCATATGCCAAAATTTTTGCATCCCTTTCCAACCGTGTTATCCTTAACTGCTGCAAACTGGGGATCTTTAAGCAGAGGCTCGACAAGCACCTGTTGGAGATGCTGTAAGAGGATTTCCTATATAGGCAGGGGGTCTACTAGATCCCTTGCAAATCTATGATTCCAACCATTCACTCAAGACCAAAATAGGACTTTGGTAAATAAGTTCTCCCACTTCCACCCACCAAACCAATGCCAATTAGGGCACTGAATATGATGTTTCTTTTTCATAACCGGGTGCTACCAAGATCAGGAAAGGGGAAATTTTCAGTCCTCTGGATGGGGTCCTGGTATTTTCTGAGTGCTCTGTCCACTATCTCCAAACTCCCCACCTTCTGCTCATGATGAATGGTTGTTTTGAAATCCCCTGCCTCTTTCCACCCGGTAATGAATTCTGTCACTCTCAGCCAGGGCTCTCCAGCAGCAAGCAGCGGAAGGCGGTTTGCATGCCGATTACATAAAAGGCGCCGTCAGCTCCAATTACAATGGAAATCTCATTGGTGTGCAAATGTTCTTAGGCACTTATGAGCTCTGGCTCTTTGGCAGAATCGGGCAGGACACAATGCTGTCAAGGCCTGGCAGCGTTTGGAGTGGGCCCAGGTCACTTGAAAAACAGGTTGCTCTGATGGCAGATGCGGCGATGGCAGAGAATGGCTATAAATCCCTTGGCGGATGTAGAGAACCTGTGAGACGATGGGCGAAAACATAAGGCAGGGAGCTTCATGAACTCCTTTGTGTATAAGATGCTGTACACAGCAAGGAGGCCTGGCATAGTGAATGGAAGGGGCCTGCAAGGGATGGTAGCACAATAAGTACTGCATGTGCCACAGCAAAGTGTAAGCAGCACTTTCTACTCACTGTCGGAGCCGTTCTGGCTAAAAAAAAAATGCAATTTGTAAAATTGCAAAATGCAATTGGCAATGCAATTTGCAAAACTGCAAAATGCAATTTACCAAACTGCAAAATGCAATTTACCAAACTGCAAAATGCAATTTACCAAACTGCAAAATGCAATTTACCAAACTGCAAAATGCAATGCGGAGGGGCCGCTTACATGGCACACCGCAACGCCTGCAGGACTTACTACGCCACCCCCTACAGCTACACCACTGGAGGTAAGCAAGGTGTGATCAGGCTTTTAACTTAAGCCTGCTACCTTCATTCTCCCCTTTCAAAGCTGCCTTATCTTTCTGCTGTGCGCTGTCAGCAATTTTCTTCCTAAGTGTGCGGTAAGGAAAGAGGGAGATAACGGATGCTCTCGCAAGTTCTATACTGACGCACTCTCAGAGAATTACAGAGAATGGTTTGGGTTGAAAGGGGGGAGCACTTTTTTCCTCCTGCTTCTCCTTTGTGGCCAAAATCAATTATGCACAACATTGCTCCCAGGGGAGAGACGTCCCAGCTCCTGCTGGAGAAATTGCTTGCGCTTTCCCTCATTCTAACCTGCTACCTATCATCACACCTGAAGCAAGAGACAAGTGCATCATAAGAATGTAGGGCTCACAAAAAGAAGCTTGATAGAAGTCCAAGGAAGAAGGAATGAGTTTTTCCTGGTTCTGCCCATCTCTTGATTCACTGAGGGCACAATCCTAACCAATTTAGGTCATTGCAACTCACCCATCTCCACATGTCTGCAGTGGTGTGGGGAGATCGGTGCAGGTTTATGCACTAACCTAATACCTCCACCAAGAATGGCGCAGATGTTCTTTGTGGCACTTTTGTGACACCCACAGGCCAGCATGGCACTTGTGCCGGGTCTTGGGTCAGCCTGACCAGGGATTAGGATTACACTGTGGTTCACTTGACCAGCAGGGAGGAGACTGCAGTAGCCACTTAAATAAATCATCAGATATTCAAGATCTGGCCCACCATGCACATTACAGTTTTCCTGCGGAGGGATGATCTTCACCTTTTGAGAGACACTGCAGCAGCTCAGACCCTGCCAAGGATATATACAATATACAATATATACAGTGGGAAGCAACTATAGATATAGAGCACAATCCTAACTATAAGCACAATCCTAACCAGGTCTACTCAAAAGTAAGCCCCATGGAGTTCAATGGGTCTTACTCCCAGGAAAGTATCTTTAGGATTGCAGTGCTAGTCTCTGTTTCTGTCCTTGACACTACAGACAAAGAGGCGGATACTGTCCAGAGTCTGCTCTGAGATGCTTTCAGAGATGGCCATGGGCTGTTGGGAAGAATCACAGAATCCTAGAGTTGGAAGGTGCCCAGTAGGTCATCTAGTCCAACCCCCTGCCTGCAGCAGGAAATCCTCCTAGAGCATCTCTGACAGGTGCTCGTCCAGCCTCTGCTTGAAGATCCCAGACAGAAAGATTGGTCAAGAACCAAAATGATGCCTTTTAGCTAGCAGGAGGAAGTTCTGGTAGGTTGGGAGTTCGGATAACAGTAATTAACATTTTCTTTCAAAGTAAGCGAGTGGACACACTGGCTGGGATAAAACCATGTTTGATGCAACCCCCAGAGTCTGAACATGCTGGGAATTTGGATTTTCCCTCCTTGTCTGATAACAAATCACGATACCCTTGGTTGAAAGCACTGTGTTTGATCGATCCTTTGGCCCAAATGAATGTCATTTCCCTTGGAGGAGATGCACTTGCTCTCTCTATTCAATACCTGAGTCTTCCTCTCCCAAATGTAATGTCTGTGAACATTCTGTAACATAATGACAGGTCCATCAATGGCTACTCTGCTATTCATCCTATTCACATACTAAAATTAGCAACACTTGACGCATTCACTGTAAAGTTTGCACAACAGTACGTCTGCAATCCTGAAGTGCACTTAGGCCAGCCTAATGTTAAATAAGCCAGCTTAGCTGCACCAGAAGAAGGCTTGGGTGCAGTTAGTCCACTTACCCCCAAATCCAGAGTAATTACAGGAGCATGTAAGAGACTTTACCTGTACCTGTAGTTACTGCACCACTTAGTGAAAAACTATGGGAAATTCATATTGGAATCCGGAGTAAGTTGTTCTTACACTGGAGCAAGGACTTCCCATAGTTACTCTGGATTTTGTCCATAGGCCAGTGCAAGACAGATGGACCTGCAGTGCTAGTCCAGGCAGCGCTGCAGGGGCACGTTGGGGGCATGGCCTAGAACAGTGCAGTTAAGCTGTATCTAGACCCCATTTCCAGCGCAACATACCCCCTTCCGGCCTCTCTGACTTAGGCCACCTCAGGAGCAGGGACAAATCTGAGCAGACCTACTGAGTGGACCCTACCACTCAGAAATCCCACTCAGTAGAGCTATTAAAGCTTCAATCCTCAGTACACTTTCCTGGGAGCAAGACCCATTTAAAACAATGGGGCTTATTTCTGAGTAGATATGGATAGGCTTGCACCCATAGTTTTTTTCCCCAATTACAACTGGGAAAAAATTTCCCAATTACGATGAGCACCTGTCGGAGATGCTCTAGGAGGATGTCCTGCTGCAGGCAGGGGGTTGGACTAGATGACCTACGAGGTCCCTTCCAACTCTAGGATTCTAGGATTCTATGATCTGTGAGATGAGAAGCTGCACCTACAGGAACATTTGTAATGTTGAAAACTCATCTTTTAATTACACTCGAGTCAATACGGTACACAATTTTCTACAGCGCCCTTTAGATACTGTGTATTCAGGACTTACACACACCCCTTTCTAATGCCTCCACCATTTCTTTTACACTAAAATCAGGAATAAAAGCCAGTTTTAAGCTTTGATTGATAACATCGCTGAGAAATCTGGGCTGGAAAATGCCAAGAGATTAAATTGCCCGAAGTCACCTGCTGTCCTCTATCTAATAGAGATCTGGGCAATCCTGAATTTATAAGAGAATAGAATAATTGAGGCTTTGAGTTATCAGGATCGAGTGTAACAAATTATACTAATTCGTGCAAAGACGAGGCTGACGTGGACAGGGTGCTAATGCTCTAAACCAAATACCTTGGTAATGGCATCATTATAAATGATAAGTTGGCCAACACGGGGGACAGTAGGATCTATGAAATCCCCCCCCCCAGCAAATTATTCAGTGTGAAAAGTAAGGAGAAAGGAGAGGGTAAAAAGGCACAGATATAATCATTTTGTAAGCAAACATTCCTACGGTCCTGTTATCTGACACATATTTTAAACAAACTATATATGGAAATCTCATAAAGTTCAATTTCCAGTTTGGCTTCTCACTTTATTTATTTTATTTATTTCATGTCTTTCTTCCTTGAAAAAGATTTATATCCTGCCTTTCTTACTTCTTTGTATCCAAATGCATTGACATTTACTCAAAAGTGCTCTGTCCTTGCCCTAACTCTCCCTCTTTCTACCCCTGCAGGGTGACCAGATGCCTGAACCTCGAAAGGAGGACAAGGTCTTGGATTCCTCTCAACCTGGCCTTTCCGGTGGACAATGGCATGATTGCCTACTTGCGAGTAAAGCCACGATATTGGGTACTTTCACTTTCTCATACAGCTCATGCATATTTTTGATTTTTAATTTTTTGGCCATAATGTTTGATAGGAAGGAGATATTTCAAAACAGATTTTTGCATTGGATTCTGCTCTTCAATACGAATCCAACAACATATGACATGATGGGGTCCTGCACACCATTGCAAAGTTCCAAAATGAAGCCAGATGGAGAACAATGAGGCCCTTTTGGAGAATACCGAGACAGAAGGCTAAAAAAGAGGACAAATCTGGAAAAATCTGGTCATATGATCACCCTGCTCCCTCGTGTCCCACCATGCCTCTACTCCTGACCTTCATTCCTCCAGCTCTGCAGTCCACACCCACCTTCAGGATGTCCCCTGTGCACATCAATAGTTCAACCACTTCTGCTTCCCTCCCATAAATGGTCCCACCTCTCTTTTTCTCCATCCTTGCCTTAATACTCATCATCTCTTCCAGGTGGCTTTTGGCCCTGATCAATTAAGAGCACAATCCTAACCATGTCTACTCAAAAGTAAGCCCCATTGTGTTCAATGGGTTTTACTCCCAGGAAAGTGTCTTTAGGATTACAGCCTCACTCGTCGACCTCAACCAAGCAAGGTCTTTACAGCTGTATTTGCTCACATCCCAGATTCCTTGTTATTATTGTCCTGTCCTTAGTGTAGCCAGAGGTGTGGTAAGTACAGCAGGTGCCATATTGCACCATGTAAGTGGCCCCTTGCCCTTTAAATCAGAGCCACGGGGGCAACAATAGCAATGTGCATGTGCTCTCCATTCACTAAGTACGTGCACATTGCCATAGACATAGATCAGGGGTGCACATTGACATAGATCAGGGGTGTCCAAACTTGTAACTTCAGGGCTCTTGAACCTTTAACAATTGTTTAGAGGAGGGGATTTCTGGAGCTGCAGCTTGTGGTTCGGGTGGTTCGGCAGTGGAAGAGATTGCCAAGGGAGGTGGTGGACTCTCCCTTACTGGAGATCTTCAAGCAGAGGCTCGACGAGCACCTGTCGGGGATGCTCTAGGAGGATTTCCTGCTGCAGGCAGAGGGTTGGACTAGATGACCTACTAGGTCCCTTCCAACTCTAGGATTCTATGATTCTATGATCTGTGAGATGAGAAGCTGCACCTACCTAAATTCCCTCCTCAAAACAATAAAGGTTCAATAGCTCTGAAGTTAAAAGTTTGGACACCCCCGACATAGATCATCACAGCTGGACACAGCTAGGTAGAAGTTCTCAAAGCTTAAGTCACTACCTATATATGCCAGGAGTCATGCTGGATCCAGGAGAACATCCATCCTGCACACATTCTCCTTCAAGGGAAGTGCAACCCCAACATGGTCACGGCATTGGGAGTGTTCCTGACTTTGCCTGGACCTCTATCTGGTCTGAATTTTATTTCAGTCCAAATATATACAAATATATATTTGCCCAGACCTATTGACTTCAAACACCTATTCAGGACCTTTAATGGTCCAAACACTGATTTTAGCACCTTGTCAGTGTGCCATGAGATTGAAAATCTCTGGAATAGAGATATTTTGATATGGTTTGTTTCATCACGTTCTGCATGACATTCGGCATCAAATGGTATATAACATGATGGTATTATGTGGACGAAGAAAAGGTTTTCACAATTTTGGCCACTAGTGTCAAGCTCAGTTGTTGCCCCCCTAAAGCTTGTTGCCTGTGAACTTGCTACCCCTTTCACCCCCTTATTTACACCATCGCCCCACCTCAAAAAGCAAACTAGTTTCTATAGGATTTTTCAAAATCTACTCAGATTTCAGCCCTACTTCACTGTAAACTCAGTGGTTCCTCAAGGTAAAGACCTTCAAAAGAACAGAATCCACTTTCAAAAAAGAAATGTTAATAAAGAGGAGCTTAAATAAATAATTTGCTCTTGGATCTTCCTCATCCCTTTTTACGTAGCAATAGAGTGAGTCCTTTGCAGGCAGGTTCAGGGGCTGCTTTGCACTCGTATTCTCATCATGAGATTGAAATGAGTTGTTGGATTACGGGCCGGAAATTTTTGTACTGCAAAATTATTGGATTTCTCTTCCCTTGACACTTGCGCATTCTCTTTTCATGCCACTGATGTATCAATGGGAAGTGTGACATGACATTCAAATGGAAATGATTCTGCCGATACAGTCAATATTGTATTGCTGACGCTGTTTTGGACTCCGGTGATGTTTAAGTGGGGAACCTCAATATGTAGCGCTATTCCTCTTTTCCAGTTCAGAATTCCTACTTAACACCACGTATGCTTCAGCTTCAAGGATTGCTCAGAAGTTTCCCGTTTTAGTGGGGTAGACTTTTTTTGACAAGACCCCCCCCTTTCCTGACTGATTTCCGTGGGTGGCGCAAGTGGTAAGGCACTGTGCCTGTTAACCAGCAGGCCAGGGTTCGAGACCTGGGTCGGCCCCACAAGACAGGGTGAGCTCCTGTCCTTAGCCCAGCTCTGCGATGCCAGCTGGATCCAATCGTATTGGCTCTGCCTTTCCATTGGACTAATTCAGTGGCGTGGAGAGGGGGGATCTGCTGCTTGGGTAACAGCCTATCCTCCATAACAATCCAACCCAGGCTTTCATGCTTCGAATGCGGCGTATGCAGTGCCGAGCACGATACCATAGTCTTCCAAGACTGACGGTGGCCTGCTTTGACTGATTTCAATAAATCTTTCAATTTTTTATTTTTGCTGCTTCTCATACCCAGTAGTGTATAAGTGGAAAAGAGTGCCATGTAAATGACCCTTCAAGCATTGTGCAATAAATAACATAAGCAACACAGTGGGGTGTTTTGCCAGACTTCAGGTAGAGAACCTGGATCCTCCTTAAACTGATTAGTTTCCCTTTTTTTCTTTAACAACCGTCCACGTTCTGCACTTCTGGACTTCATCATGGGTAGCTCACATGTTCAGTCTGTCATGGTCCTACTCAGGGGGCATCACCAGGGTGGTGCAGCTAGTGTAAGTCATACCAGGTATCATGCCTGACAGGGGTGACGCAACAGAGGAATGTGATACTCCTCTGCCGGCCAAAGTCCTCCCTGTCCAGTGCATGTGACTGGAGTTCCTGGAATGAGCACTGGGCAGGGAGCATTCTGAGCCTAGTCTTTCATGCCCAGTGCAGATTGCTCTGCTCCGAGGAGGAGCAATCTGAGTATTTCCTGCCCAGCACACATGTGGAGACTTAGGGCGCAATCCAGAGTAACTATGGGGAGTCCTTGCTCTGGTGTAAGAACAATTTGCTCTGGACTGCAATATGAATTTCCTAGAGGTTTTCACCAGGTGGTGCAGTAACTACGGGTGCACGTAATGTCTCTTACGTGCTCCCATAATTACTCTGGATTTGGGGGTAAGGCGACAATCCAGAGTAATTACGAAACCTTTTAAACAGATGTAGTTAAGGTGCCACCTATGGGAAACCTATAGGAGATGCAAAGAGCAATCCAGAGTAAGTGCCTCTTAAGTCTTCCCGTAGTTACTCTGTAGCCTTAGGCTACAGTTCCATTGAACTTCAGAGGTGCACTGTGCATGTGCTAAAGTTTGCGCATGTGCAATGCGTGAGGTGAACTTATGCAAATGCTAATGAGAGACTTGGGATTAATCCTAGATTTCCTGGCTGATCTTGCCAGAGCAAGAGGCCAGTGCTGACACCAATCTCTGTCTCCTTGAAGGTTTTCATACAATGTCATTACTGTATTGTTATCTTTATGGAGAATGCCTGAAAACTGGAGGGCAAAACGAGCTGAACAGATGCAGTGCTGAGAAGTGGACACGGATGGCTCTGGGCGTTTCCCCTGCACCACACTCCATTTATATGCTGGATTAGACTGAGCAATGTCAAAATACTACACTTCATGCAGATTTCTTCACCATATTTCAAACAGTAGCGGAGGGTCCACATTTTTGAATGATTCCATGCATCCACGTTTCTCAAAAAATCATTCCTCTGAACACATATATACCATATTTGCTCAAATCTAATGCACCATCAAATTGAATGCATACCCTTATTTCCAAAGATTTGAGATTTTAAAAAAAATGTTTACTGGTGACTGTAATGCATAGCTGCAAACAGGTGCAAAATTTAATTTTACTGCATACAATTATTAATTTGACAATAATATGACATTGAGCTTTTGTTATGGTTTTTACCTGATTGTATTATTTTATACAACAATGAGTTTATGTTACATTTTTATTAAAAAGGTGTCTACGTTATACTGCTAGTCGTGATCGATTGTAGGGTGCGGTGTTCATCCCCATTTCTAGAGCCATAGAGATAGCATTGTCCGACATGTGCCCACATGTGCACATAACACTGTTACCTTCCCAATGAAGTGGTACCTATTTATTTGCTTCCATCTGCATGCTTTCGAACTGCTAGGTTGGCAGGAGCTGGGCTAAGGATGGGAGCTCACCCCCTGTTGTAGGACCTTGGTCTCAAACCCTGTAGAACCCGGGTCTTGAACCCTTGAACTTTTTTATTACAATGCAGTAAATTCTTAAACTAAATGCTGATCTGTACTTATAATAAAAATACCATATTTAATCAAATATAATGTGCCACTGAATCTAACGTGCACCCTGATTTTGGAGACCAGCCCTACAATCCAGAGTAACTACGGGAGCACATAAGAGACATTATGTGCACCTGTAGTTACAGCACCAACTAGTGAAAACCTATGGGAAATTCATATTGCAATCCAGAGTAAATCGTTCTTACACTGGAGCAAGGACTCCCCGTAGTTACTCTGGATTGCGCCCTAAGACTGCAATCCTAAAGACACTTTCCTGGGAGTAAGACCCATTGAATACAATGGGGCTTACTTTTGAGTAGTCATGGTTAGGATTGCACCCTAAGTGACTGAAAAAGGTGAACATTAGATTTGAGTAAATATGGAACATGTTTTTCAAGTGGTGGAAATTTCTAAAACATGGCACATCCACTTGCAGTCCCATGTGGGAATCCTATTAGCCAACCCTACCCTTTCTCCTGCTGTGTAGCCTATAGAAATGCCCACAAATATTGGGATAAATATTCCCAAAATGGGGAAACAGTGCAATCCCAAGCACGTCTCCTCTGATGTAAATCCCACTGTGTTCAATACTCTGAGGACTGTGGTTAGGATTGCATTCAATGTTGGGTGTTTTCCCCCCACTTTGAATGCCAGCAGAGAGATTGGGATGACTTCTTCCGAGAGGAGCACAGACGGATGCAGAGCCCAGATTAAAATAATAACAATAATCAAATCAAAGCGGCCCTGTGCACCGGGGAAAGCAAACATGTGAGCTTATGGGTCACGACAGATGCAGTATTGATAAAAAGGAGGCCATGGAAAATGGAGCAAAGGAACAGCAAGCAAGCCCAGGCATGATTATGATGTGACCTGATGGCTTATTTCTGTTCGGCGCACTAAAGCCTGGGCGTACACAGGCATGTGCCTGCGCGCGTGTCGTGGTGGGGGAACGGGATGTCAGCAGCATTGCTCTGAGTTTTGCCTGGCATTCCTGCCTGTTTTGGTCTGGATCAGTGGAAGGAGGAACAGGCGGATGCAAAGAGGTTAACAGAGAGAAGGTGCTCCTCAGTGTCACATTTTAGAGCTCTTTGGTCTCAAGGAGGATGATAACAGGTATCAGGGGTTGTAGGATCTTGCAATGTTTGGCACCTTCATGCACACCATAAACTCCCTTAAAAAGTCTGGAAGCAAAGTAGGTGGGGTGCAAATAAACAGCTGGGCAAATAAACAATGGCATTGCCCACATATGAATTGTTAAAGATGGACTGCTCCATCCTCTCTTCCACGAACTGTGCCAAAAGGCACACCCTGAATCCTATGGTTTGGGGGCAACCAGACAGCTGTAGGAGATAAGTGAAGGCATCAGAAAAAAAATTCCTGCAGGTCAGGGTGGTTCAGCAGTGGAATAGATTGCTGAGGAAGATGGTGAATTTTCCCTTATGGGGAAAAATATTTCCCTTATTGGGGAACTGTGATGACCTGTGGTTTAAAGCAAAAAAGCCTACTTGACCTTATTGGAGTTCTTCAAGCACAAGCTCAATAAGCACCTGCTGGAGATGCTTTAGGAAGATTTCCTGCTCCAGGCAGGGGATGGACTAGATGAGCTTCTAGGTCCCTTCCAACTCTGTGATTTTGCACTTAACCTCCTGGTATGCTGCTCAACTACTAATGGGCTTCCGTAGATATATATCACCTTTTGTGGTGGAGAAAGTCCAAAGAAAAGGAGGTGATAATGTTCATGGTGCACAATTGGTGCAACATCATCCATCCTGTCACCTCCCCATTCATGGTACCTCCTCCTTCCTTACCCAGAAAAGCTCCTGGCTCCCCGACCTCCTCTCTGTCCACTCACTATTTGTGATGGAGGTCCAGCTGTGCATACTGGCAGGTTACACTTTGGCAAGCCTACACATGTGCCAAAATTCCCCCTTATATTCAGTAGGTTCTGTCCCCATCTATTTGTCTGTCTGTCTGTCTGTCTGTCTGTCTGTCTGTTGAATGATCGATCAGTTGTCTTGACCCTGAACTCTCTTCTCTAGATAGCACACACTTGTATCAATAAGCTGGAAAAGACCAGAACAGACTTACAAGGATTATCAGTGGTTCCGAATGCAAGTCCTACAAGCGCAAGAATAGGTGTAAGCATTGTGGATTGAATACGTTGACAGCTTTTGAGCATTCGAGAGGACGGCAGATGGTAGAAAAGGAAAAAAGCATTCAATATTTATCTGTATTTGTTCAGTTATAAAATCTGTAGCTTTTATGTCAAATGATGGTTCACAAAACACCTGCAGCATCATTAAAAATAAGGAACAAGAGGGGTAGCACACTGGAAAATGGAGTACATGGTTGCATGCAGAAGATAGCATGTTGGCACTAGAATAGATTGCCAAGGGAGGTGGTGGCCTCTCCGTCACTGGAGAGCAGAAGCTCAACAAGCACCTGTCAGAGATGCTCTAGGACAGGTGTCTCCAACCCCTGGCCCAGGGGCCAGATGTTGCCCTTAGCAAGACCCCTCTACCCAACCCTTGGTCTAGCCTTGTAATCCACTCCAATGCATTCTTCTATGCAATTTTATGTAACTCCATTCAAATTTGAAATGTTATTAAGTTTTCCATCTCCAGACACAGTGTCTTAGAGATGACGTGGTCCTCTTGCCAAAAACTTTGAAGGGTCCCTGCTCTAGGAGGATTTCCTGCTATAAGCCTAGATGACCTTACAAGTATCTTCCAACTCTATGATTCTAGCTTCAGTCCATAAAGTTGCCATCAAAAAGCATCAGGTAGAATGTGGGGTATCTCCTGGAGAGAGCCTGACCTATCCATGTCAATTAGAGAAGGTGACACTGGGAATGATGGACCAAAGAAAGAGGGAACACCTATTGAATTAATATGGAGTGTGCTTGTGGTCTATCAAACACACAAATGCAAACTTCATTGAATCATCTGCTGTGGGTGCTGAGCTAACCCAACTCAACTGCAGCCTGTAGAGTTGGGATGAAACATTCTTGCAGAAAACACACCATTTTTCCAAGGAGGAGCCATATCTAATTTTTTGTTTAGTCTCCCCAGCTGTGATTTCAGGGAAGGAGGTCCATTTCAAGACTGCCTTCCCCTAAACCAGGGGTGTCCAAACTTTTAACCTCAAGGCTCCTGGATCTTTAGCAGGAGCTAGAGGAAGGAATCTGTAGAGGAAGGAATTTCACAAAGGGCAGCTTCTCATCTCACAGATCAAAAGCGGTACCTGCTGAAATTCTCTCCGCTACACAATTGTTAAAGGTCCAGGAGTCCTAAAGGTGAAAGTCTGAGCTAAATCATGCAGACTTTGAGATGATGATGACATCATCCCAAATCCTATGGCTTCCTTGATGTCAGTCAGCCTCCAGGGACTGGTTTGAGAAGCCTTAGCTGCAGTAGGATGCCCCAGTCCTTGTGCCCAACTCTCCTCGTCTGTAATATCTCAGTAGGAGTCAGGCCCCTTGCACACCATGGGGAGACTCTCTCCAAGATTGACTGCTTTGCCCCCTCTAGCTATGCCACTGCTCAAAGACTGCAATCCCAGCTCCAGTGAGGCTAGTCAAAGCCCCAGCATAAGTCCTCTGCTTACCTGGGGGTGTCATAAACGTGCCATAAGATACTTCTGTGTCACTCCTGGGTGATGGTTAGGCACCATCGCTTGCCTCCCTACATCACCACAGGAACTGGAAGACCAATGAGTTAGGGTTAGTTAGGGAAGACCAAGGTTAGGATTGCACCCAAAGTAGTGGAAGAAGATCAGAAGCTCTCTCCTTTGCTAACTCTGCCATGCTTAGTCATCCTCCACACTTAGCACTACTTAAATTAGTCAGGCATAGCAGGGTGTTCCCCATGTTCTAGTTAAAATGTAATATGAATCACAAAAGAAGCACACACAAAAATTTAGCACTTTGCTTTTGATCAAACATAAAAGCTGCTCAAATGCAAAGAACGATCATTCATTATTTCTCCACTTTTTAAATGCGCAATTTCCCGAAGGGGGAAAAAATAACAATAATTTAACATTAACATTGTGTTCCAAACTCTACTACCAAAACAGCAATAAACACATGACAGGAGTGTGGGAGAGAATAAAGATTCAGGTGAAGAAAGTAGGGCAACTTTTTTGGGATGCAAAGATTTTAAATGAAAACATATTCATTTAAAAATGTTAAACATCAGCCCCAAGGATGAGTTGGTCTGAAATGCAAACAGGCTATTTAGCAATCTATACTATAATCCAGATTAAATTAAATCCATCAGTGAGGCTGCAATCCTAAACTCCAGTTAGGCCAGCCTAAGCTCTGGAATAAGTCACAAAAATAGTCTGCCCCACTTGGGGGGGGGGGAATGCAAAGGCATACATTGACCTCCCCACACCACCATGGGAAGGTATGCCAGATGAGTTAGGCTGGACTAAATTGGTTAGGATTGCATCCTCATTCAGTCAGTCCGTAAGGAAAGTAAGGAAGGGTCCCCAGTGAGGATGCCTGGAATAGCAGACTTGTGCTGCTTCTTCAGCAGCAGTTAGGCCAACCTAGTGGCCTCCTTTCCCTGAGGATTTGGCCTAAGTGTCAGCTCTGGATATGGCCTACTATAGGCTGCCATATCTAGGCCATACTCTCTGGCACAAGTTAGGACTGCCGTGTAAGTAAGGCTGCAATCCTAACCTAGGCTGGCCTAACTCATTGGTCTTCCCATTCCTGTGGTGATGTAGGATGCAAGCACATGTCTGTGCACTGGCCTAACCGTCCTCCAGGAGTGACACGCAAATGTCTTACAGCACTTTTGTGACCGCCCCCCCCCCCCCCCCAATGATTTATGCTGGGGCTTAGGCTGGCCTAACTGGAGATTAGGATTTCAGCCTAAGTAAGTTATAACTAAGGCTGCAATCCTAAGCTCCACTTAGGCTGTCCTAAGCCCTGGCATAATTCCTGTGCTGATCTGGGGGTGTCAACAAAGAGCAGTAAGACACTTCTGCTGCACTCCTGGGGCGGTTTGGCCAAAGCACAGGCTTATGCTGACCTCCCTACACTATCACGGAAAGGTAGGCCAGGTGAATTGGGCTGGCCTAAATTTCTTAGGATTGCACCTTAGTGTACTACTGGTTGAGAAACCCTGGTCTTGGTGGTGAGGAAAAACATTTTCCCAATAACAAACCACCATGGTTGGAGTTCTGGGGACTTGAAAAGAAAGTTTCAGAGAGAAGTCCTCGTGAAATTCTGGTTTTTGAATGGGGAGGGAATTTAAAAGCAGAACTAGAAAGCAGAACTAGAACCAATGGGTACAAACTGCAAGAAAGGAGATTCTGGTTGGATATCCGGAAAAAATTATTGACGGTGATGGCGGTTTGGCAGTGGAACAGACTGCCAAGGGAGGTGGTGGACTCTCCCTCACTGGGGGTCCAAGCAGAGGCTCGACAAGCACCTGTCGGGATGCTCTAGGAGGCTTTCCTGCTGCAAGCAGGGGGTTGGACTACATGACCTACTAGGTCCCTTCCAAATCTAGGATTCTACGATTCTATATGGATGGAGGAGTGTTTAAGACAGGTGTCTTCACCTGTGGTCCAACTGCGACAGTCAAGGCATAGGTTTACCAACGCCGGGGGTGGGGGGTGGGGATGTAATTTCCAGATAGTATGCTGAAAGGTCCCTTCTGCCACACTAAGTGCCATTTCATGGGATACTAACTAAAATATGTGACTCTGAGCAACTATTAATTTGCCCAATTATGGCTGAAGGATGTTGGCCCTTTTCACAGTGCAAGACTCGGCTTGTTCGCCAAGAAGTGCCAATTTGTCCCTTCCGATGACATGACAGTTCGTGCCCGGTAGAAATCCTTAGTCTTATTAGGGAGATTTTCACAGTCATCAATAATTTATATTTGTGTGTGCCAGAATACAATGTCTATATGAAGATCTGTGGGTAATTGAGAGAGAGAGAGAGAGAGAGAGAGAGAGAGAAATAAATAAAAATGTGCAAGAATGTAATTTTCAAGCATTTCTCCAGCGAGGTAAACAAACACGGCATTTAATCTTAATAAAACGAGAAGTTTAATAATCGGCTCTATTTTCGGCGGCTGAGCCAGACCAGATGTAAACTGCCCATTAACATTAGTTCTACATGACAAACCGTCTACCTACGACAATCGTTCATTTCAGACCGAATCTTTCAGGCCGACGGAGCCTTTGGAATGGCAGCGACGTTAAATCATATGGTTCGGGATTTAAATAATCGCAAATTAAAGGCAAAATTAGCTGGAGGGAAGGGGGGAATAAAAAAGACATTTTCATATGGAATGAGGCAGGGCCGATGGGATAGGAAAGGCAGGTCTCGCTCGTCGGCGCGGAAGAGAGTGATACAAAATGGTCTCAAAACAAAGGAAGCAGATAGTAGGACTATTTCTATTTTTAAAACGAAAGGGGGAAGAAAAACCTATAGCATCCTATAGCATCCAAATACATCCTATATATAGCATCCTATACATCAATCCTATAGCATCCAAATGTTGCATTAATAGGACAGTGGATCAGGGCCAAAGCAGACAGGAAAACCATCTCTTGCATTTTTTTCTAAGTAGTAGCAAAAAATGGGAAGAGAGTAGAGAGTCGGCAGAGAGGGGGAGATGTGGGAGGACTGGGAATATGGGGAGTATGGGAGTATGGGAAGAGGGTTCCCAGTTAAGATTGGGATCAAATTATTGGGGAACGATCAGTGAACTATTCTCCCAACAGTGATGAGGAAACCCACCTTTTCACCCTATTGGCTCCCCATGGCAAAACATGCAGGTATAGGCATACTTTGTCTGGGGAGAATACATAACTGGGGCGCATGAAAAGCCTTACAGGAGGAGTAATTCATGAGAGTGGAAGAAACTTCTGCTCTTGTAAAGATGCAGCTGATGGCATGCGTGGCACATCATTGGTGGCCTCTCTATGATTGATGCTGCAAGAAGCGGCCGTGCAACAGTCCCATTGCACCTGTCGGACCCCGTAAGTCAGCAGTGGAGTAGAGAGTGGGCAGAGAGGGGGGGGGGATGTGGGAGGACTGGGAGTACGGGGGGAGAGAGATGGAGGCAGATCTGGCAGAAACAGCACATGCCTGATCCTAATCCATTTCTAATATCCCAGCCCCCTTTCTTTCATTGAACACACCACCAAGAGGTGTACATGGGAATATGTTTTCTAGTTACTTCCTCTTTGCCTTTCTACCGCTGAATGTAGTGTGTGATTTTTTGACATGGCAAATTCATTGCTGCTGGTGGGGGATTAAATTAGGGCCAGGACCACCCATTTCCTATTGCTATGGCCCTGATTCAACTTGGGCCTTTTGGAGCAGCTACGCACAGTAAACCTGATGCAAAAAGCAACACAAAATGATATTCCCCGAATAAAGTCCAGCCCCTGAGAATCCTCTAGTGTCCTCTAGGGAATCCTCTAGAGCAGTATTCCTAACGCCGTGACCCCTTTATAAGTTCCTCATATTGTGGGGACCCCAACCATAAAATTATTTTCGTTGCTACTTTAGAACTGTAATTTTGCTACTGTTATGAATCGTAATGCAAATATCCGAAATGCAGGATTATTTTCATTGTTACAAATGAAATGTGTGTTCTATGCACACGTTGAACACAATGGGATTTATTTCAGAGTAGGCATGCATAGGATTGGGCCCTGAGGCTGCAACCCTATCCACATTTACATGGGAGTAAAGGCCTCCCTGACTATAATGGGATTTATTTCAGAGTAGGCATGCATAGGATTGGGCCCTGAGGCTGCAACCCTATCCACATTTACATGGGAGTAAAGGCCTCCCTGACTATAATGGGATTTATTTCAGAGTAGGCATGCATAGGATTGGGCCCTGAGGCTGCAACCCTATCCACATTTACATGGGAGTAAAGGCCCCCCTGACTATAATGGGATTTTTTCAGAATAGGCATGCATAGGATTGGGCCCTGAGGCTGTCAGTCAGCCCCAGTGTGCACGCAGCTACAGCCGGAGGTCTGGCAAGCCTGACCTGGCCCCCTGCACCAGGGGTCTTTAGGCGACCCCCAGGAAAGCTCTGGGTGACCCCCAAAGCGGTCCCGACCGCCACTTTGAGAAACCCTGCACTGTGATTGCTTGAGAACAGTGATTTTCAAATAGGGGGGTCACAAAAAGCTGTGCACCACCATCTTGGAATCTGGCACTGGCACCATCTTGGAACTACTTTCCTGGGAGTAAGTCTCACTGAACACAATGGGACTTTTGAGTGGACATGAAGAGCTCTGGCATCACAATGATGTGACTTTCAGTTTGATGTCTCTTCCAGACCTGACATCCAGGGGGTCTCAGACAGATTGTCAATCTCAGAAGGGGGTCCTGGGATGAAATGCTCTATGGAGATGCCCATTCTCCCCACATGGGAGCTGCGCACAGCCACAAAACCACAGATCTTTGTTACTCACCTTGCGAGATCATCATGAGAAAGCACATGGTGGTGTTCCTTTCAGCCCTCTACTAGACTCCAGTCAATCTCTACTAGCCCATAATATCACCTCCTATTTATTTTTCCCCCACATCCAAACTGCCCTATACTGCGGTTGGCCCCCATCACAAGCAACTGAAGACAGAAAAAAATATATATGCCTAGATGTTGTTTATCCACAGCATTCTTGCTTACATTATAAACTTTTTCTATTTCTTCCCCACCTCCCCTCAATCACTGCTCCCTTCAAAAGCATCAAAAATTTAGGTGACTCAACACATATTTATAGCGGTTTTTCAGAAAAAGAGCTTTTGAGAAAGAAAGCAGAAAGAAAAAGGAAATCAAAGTATTCAGCAAATGCTTCCTGCTAAGCTCCTGTCCATCGAGCGCGGCCGGCTGCCATACAAAGGTGCAGAGTCTTAAAAGGAATTGCATGCAACGCCATTTCCAAAAGCATATTACAAGGTTTAGCAGCCCAAAGATAGCACTGAAATGCATTGCATGATAAGCAGTTTCTGCTAAAGGCATTCCTAATCTGGGCATTACCGCCTACTTTGCCTCGGGACAGACCCTGATATATATATTTTTTTCAGAGTAGCAATGCAGTCTTTTATATAAGAACTACCCTACTGGGTCAAATCTATAGGAATTTGCCGTTTTAGCTGAACACAACCTCTTTCTGCAAAGGTAGTAAACCCTTGGAAAACAAGTCCAGCGGACAAACATCAGAGGAAGAGATGTTGGCTCCAATCCTAAAGACACTTTCCTGGGAGTAAAACCCATTGAACACAATGGGCCTTACTTTTGAGGAAGCATGGTCAGGATTGTGCTCGTTGCCTTCACATTCGCTTCCTGGGCATCTTCTTGGTCATTTGTAAATGTAATAAGGAAACCTACAAATAGGGTTGCCATAATTCTCTTCCACAAAATCGGGACAGGATCCTCAGTCCCAGGTGCCAGTATGTGAACCCAATACCCCAAAATTAGGACTGTCTTGTTTTTCGAGACATATGGCAACCCTACTTACAAAGGTTCATCCACTCCTGAATCTGATCTTCAAGTATGAAAGGTATAACTGCAACACACTTCCAGGAACCCCTTGCAGATATATAAACTATATATATGGGATGCATGTATTAAAAGGGGCCTTTTAATACCCCATTGATGCTTTTTAAAGTATCACTGTTATATTTTGCTTAAACAGAGTACTATAAGCACTCATGCTTATAGCACAAACAGAATAGTAGACCTGATGGAAGCTAACCTAATGCTAAACAGGAAGTTTAAGTTAATTGATTCTTCTTTAGTGTTAGGTTTATTTTAATCAGACTATAATTATAATAAGTAAAATAATTTTAATTCAGACTGCAAGCAACCTGTTCTCTTTGCTCTGTAAGCTTGAATGCTTATAGCACACTGCTTTAAAACAAGAAGACTTTACCATAAAGACTTTAGATAATTTATGGGCACATGTGGGCTGTGGTGCATCAGTGGCTGTGCTTTTCAACTTGAAGGTTGCCAGGTTGGTGGTTCATAATCTGAGTACCGCATGACGGAGTGAGCTCCTATTACTTAGAATCATAGAATTGGAAGGGACCTAATAGATCATCTAGTCCAACCCCCTGCCTGTAACAGGAAATCCTCTGAGACCATCTCCGACAGTTGAGCCTCTGCTTGAAGATCCCCCATGAGGGAGAGTCCACCACCTCCCTTGGAAATCTTGCCCAGCTCCTTCCAATCTAACAGTTCAAAAGCAAGTACAAGGAGATAAATAGGTACCACCTCGGTGGGAAGATAACAGTATTCCATATGCCTTTGGTTTTAAGTCCTGCTGGCCACATGACCGTGGAGACATCTCGAGACAACGCTGGCTCTATGGCCTTATAACAGGGATGAGCCTTGAAGTCGGTCACCCTTGGAGTCGGTCACAACAAGCAAAGCAACTTGTGAGGGATTTCTTTACCTTTAATCGGCACATGGAGGGAAACAGTGGATAAATGAAACAGTGGATACCAGATCCATGAATATGGGGGCACACCTGTACATGATACATGGAGGTTATGAGGGTCACTATTCCATACGTATGATTTTCCAGAATCATAAGGAATTTTGATTCCCTGTGCGCAGTGATAATTAACACTTAGGGCACAATCCTAACCATGTCTACTCAAAAGTAAGCCCCACTGTGTTCAATGTATCCCACACCCTGGAAAGTGTCTTTAGGATTGCAGCCTCAGAGATATCTATTAATGGGTGTATAGGTGGTACAATATAGTGGTATTTGGAATTAAGGAGCAACTATCTTGAGCTAACTGCTTAAGTTTAAAGGTGTTCACTCACTTTCACTTTCAAAACCTTTAATGGCATTAATCCAAAAATACATATATAAATAATAATATACATCATAAAAAATCGTAGGTGTTTAATTGGTCTGTTTGACCCCCATGGCCTCCCCTTGCAAACGATTGCAACGTTATGCTCTTCTCCCATTGAAGCTCATTTATTCTGCAACAGCTTATTCTGGATCCTGATTTATCAGCAAAGGATGTACTTGCATCATAGACCTTCAGATCACACCCTGGGTCCCATAATGCACCGGCCATATCTTCAGGGACTTGTACATGTCAAAAAATACCCCACTGTAACCGGATACAAACACGCCTGACACAAATACTGCGCATTAGAGATGACAGAGGCACGGGTGAGGCCGGGGCTGTCTGCAAACTCATTCATTCCACGCCGCGCTACATTTTTCATCTCATAAACTTATTCGGGGCTCCATCTGCGTGAGCCTGAGTGAGCATTCATCTCTCTCTCCCTTCGCGCAGACGTCCAAACAACGCCACACTGCGCGAGTTGGAAATAAAGGGACGGGACGTGCATTATTGGCTTTGCATTAGGTTTGTTTATAAAAGACAAGGAGTATTAATCATCAGATGTCGACACTGGGAAAAGTGTGCAGCAATGCAGGAAATGTATTCATTACTGAAAGCCGAGTGTTGAGCGCACTGCGTGCCGGCGCTGAATTGATGCACTGTTGGCTCCTTGCCTGCCTCGTTCCCAGTCGTTTGACCTTCCCATTGAAGTTCAGCTAGACTTTCTTCTCACCCCCTCCTTTGGTCAGTTCAGGCTTCAGAATAACAGACTTAATATTAGCCTCAAACAGTTTGAAGCACTGTTTCTGTCTGCTCACCTTGGCATTGACCAGGTGGGGAAAAAACAGTTGCAATGTAAATTTCAGGCTGACCAAAGGATGCGACTCCTTGGATATGTGGGGGAAGCACTACCACTGAGGGTTCCCTGGCTGGGTGAGTGGTGGCAACGATCCATCCAGCGTTAGGGCCTCAGATTTGCATCATTCTTCATTTTTCACATCATCATGGAAGCTTTCCTACTTCTTTACGTGGAGCGCATAGGGCCAATCTGCTGGTCAACATCAAGGCCTTCTGCCACTACGCACTGGCTGCTTCATAACTGGACATCTGACTCTTTTCATAATCCTGATCATCCTTTGCCCCTTCCTCAGGGTGAGCAGTTGCCCAAACCTCAAAAGAAGGACAAGGTCTTGGACCCCTCTCAGCATGGCCTTTCCGGCAAACAATAGCATGTTTGCCTACTCACGAGTAAAGCTGCAATATTGGGCACTTTCACTTTCCCATAGAGCTCACTGCATTTTTTTATTTTTAGTTTTTTTGGTCATACCTTTTGACAGGAAAGAGATGTTTCAAAATCAATAGTTGCATTGGCTTCTGCTCTTCAGTACAAATCCTACAACATATGACATGATGGGGTACTGCAAACCATTGCAAAGTTCCAAAATGAAGGACGATGAGGCCCTTTTGGAGGACACCAGAGGACAAATCCAGAAATTTCCAGTTATAT
This sequence comes from Cryptoblepharus egeriae, assembly GCA_030015325.1. NCBI lineage: Eukaryota > Metazoa > Chordata > Lepidosauria > Squamata > Scincidae > Cryptoblepharus > Cryptoblepharus egeriae. Next base: position 3,601,507 of record JAREYC010000003.1, on the reverse strand, counting down.
GGTCAACCTGCCCTTCCTGCCCCACACCCTTGTATGCTGCCTTTGATTGCCCTTAGATGCCTTCTTCTTATGCACCCCACATCCTTCTTTCCCTCTCTTCACATAGATGGAAGGACATAGATGGCTAAAGGACAAAGGAGCTCCTTTGTTTGGCTACTTTAAATAGGATTCCCTATATACCTCCTCTGCCATTCAACAGCCTGTCCTTGGACTTGGACTGTCCTAAGACTTGGACTGATCAGGGCAACTCAGAAAGTCCACCCATTAGGATAGTTTTCGAGTCGAGACATGGGAAGTGGAGACTTGCAACTCAACTTAAGTCATTAGCTTTAACACCCTGCATTCCCCCTAATGCATACATTTTATTTTTTTAAAGCACAATTAAAAAGGCAATGAATGCTTCTGATAGTGCAACCCTAAGCAAGCCTACTCAGAAATATGTCCCAATGTGTTCAGTAGCACTTACTCCCAGGAAAGTGTGGTTAGGATCCGATCCAGAAATCTGGCAACCCTACACGGCAGTTCAATTTTGCTGAATATGTCGCAGGTGTCTCTAGGAGTGACCAGCATAAAAAGATTTTGGAATCTTCTCTACTAAGTTCCTTAAAAATGTGTACATCAACAGTTGCCCTTAGAAAGTGGGAATTAGCAGAAATGCAAGGAAATGAGCGACGCCGAAGGAAAAACAAACATAATCATCTCCAGCTGCAGCAAATTAGACAACCGTTCAGCGTCTCGAGTAATTCACCCACTTCCTTGCCGTCTCCTCTTCTGACGCCATGCGATCCATTCTTTTCAGCGCTCTTCAGAATGCAATTGAAGATTCTTTGGACTGAGTGAACCAACAAGAGGATTGAAACAGTTGGGTCCATCAACAGTCAAAAAGAAGCAGGTGGGCATCAAGACGGAGGGGTAGAAGTGGGAGAAGTCCTCCCTCCGTCTGGACAACAGAACAGTTTTGGAACTGAAGGAAGAAACCAGAGACTGCACTATACCCTCATAAGCATGGCCTAGGGATGCCATAATTTTCTTCCACAAAATCAGGACAGGATCCTCCATCACATTTGCCAAAATGAACAAAACCCCCAAAATTGGGGTTGTCCCTGTTTTTCGGGACATATGGCAACCCAAAAGTGGCCACATCTCCTTCTTCCCTGGATGAGATTCAATGGCAAAGATCAGCCTGACCCTCACATTGGCCAAAAGATGGGGCAGCTCACCTCCTTCCCTGCCTTTCAAAGGACTCTGTGTCCATTGCCAGGTTGGGGAATGTTGGAGGCGTCCTGTGACCTCCACCATCAGCCAGTGAAAAGGACTCTAGAATGGTTTTTTGGTTGTAACTGTAAGCCCCATGCAGGATTGTGTTGATAAAAAAAAGCTGTGGTATAAATCTATACTCAAAGAACATATTGCGAGTTGTGGTTAAACGTCACAACTTTTTAAAATAAATGTCTCTCGCTTGATCCTTATGGTGCATGCATTTATGGAATTCTCCACCATGGTGGCCACATGACTTTTGAGGGGGATCATATCCATTCTCAAAAGAGAATTTGTCTATTTTGGGAGGCACAAGAGCCAAAACAAGTAGAATAGCTACAAGGAGACAGACGATGTAGTAAGTAATACAATGCACAGCAATGTGCAAAGCCTTCCAATTCTATGTCAGAATGATTCTAGCCATTGATGGTAACGTTTGCTTTGGATGAGGAATAGACCTCCCAGTTGCACATTCTGGAAGCTGCAATGGACACAGTCCAAAGGACCACCACAGGTTACAAGCCATGAGAGGTGGACAACTTCCACATGCCACATGCAGAGGGGGCAACTGAATGCAAGAGTCATATGTGCTCCCTGAAGCATCTGGTGGATTGCTGTGTGATACAGGAAGCTGGACTACATAGTCCTTTGGTCTGATCCAGTGGAGGCTCCCCTTATGTTCACAGGCCAAGCAGTGGTGGGCCCAGCCTGGCCCAAGAACCGGTTCTCTGGAAGTGGGCAGGGCCAGGGGGTGGGGCCAGAGTCAGGGGGTGGGGTCGGGGAGGTTTTTAATTTAAAAATAAAAAAATAAAAATAAAATTACTTACTTCTGAGAAGACCTGCATAGGATGGGGCTCTGAGGTTGCAGTCCTCTCCACACTTTCCTGGGAGTAAGACCCATTGACTATATTGGGACTTACTTCTGAGTAGACCTGCATAGGATGGGGCTCTGAGGCTGCAGTCCTCTCCACACTGGCCTGGGAGTAAATCCCATTGACTATACTGGGACTTACTTCAGAGTTACTGCATAGGCTGGGACTCTGAGGCTGCAGTCCTCTCCACACTTTCCTGGGAGTAAGACCCATTGACTATACTGGGACTTACTTCACAGTAGACCTGCATAGGATGGGGCTCTGAGGCTGCAGTCCTTTCCACACTTTCCTGGAAGTAAGTCCCATTGACTGTCATGACTCAGCCCCCTCCCCCGGCTGGGGGACGTCTGGAGGCGTGCAGAGGAGCGTGTGCGGGGGAGTCTGAGCCCCCCGGCCGGCTAGTCAACTGGCCAGCTTCGCACTGTGCTTGCGCAGTGCGCACAAAAAAAGATGGCGGCCGGCGCGAACTGGTCCACCCTCTTTTTGAGTTTCCCTGCCGCTGGCGGTTTGCCAGCGGCAGGGAAATTGGAAAATCCGGTTTGGGCGAGTAGGCCCGAACCGGTAAGTGCCCAACAGTAAGAACAAGCCATCATCCCCAACAAGATGTCTCTGATGACATCCCTGAGCTTTAAGACCCTTCTGTTCTAACAGATCTTGAGGAGCTAAGGTCAATTCTTTGGGCATGATTCACCTGCTGGTGCTTTAATATGTTTATTCTCATTTTAATTTTGTTTTTATTAACAGAGGACATTGTGCCTTTAATTATCGCCGTAGACCACCTTGAGCATCGGATGAAGCTGAAGATAAATATTTTAAATCATGCCATCAATAAGCCTACTAGTGCAATCATTGCAATCAGCACCATTTTGATCATAAGAGTTGCTATTTAATATTTAATTCACTTTAGTCTCTCTTAACAATTGCTCTTTAGGCTCATTCCCCGGCAAGCATTAGCTTCACGCTGATCCAGATCATTTCATCGTGACTGAACTCAAATTGGAAAGGGAGAGGAAGAAAAGATGGGGGAGGGAAATGGCTGGTCTAGTTTCTCCATCTCTTCTATCTGCAATGGGTTGAATAGACATTGACTTCCCATTGATCTGCTTAATATAAATAGGTTCATTTTACACCAGTTTTTAGTGACACTTTCTTCAGAAATGAAAGGAAACCATGCTGTAAACTGAGGACCATCTATAGTAGAACTGCTTTAAAATAAAGAAATAAAATGAAAACACGATATTTCATAGAATGATAGAATCCTAGAGTTGGAAGGGACCTAGTAGGTCATCTAGTCCAACCCCCTGCCTGCAGCAGGAAATCCCCCCTAGAGCATCCCCGACAGGTGCTGGTCGAGCCTCTGCTTGAAGATCCCCAGTGAGGGAGAGGCCACCACCTCCCTTGGCAATCTGTTCCACTGCCGAACCGCCCTCACCATAAGGATTTTTTTCTGGATTTCCAGCCAGAATCTCCTCTCTTGCAGTTTGTCCCCATTGGTTCTAGTTCTGCTTTCAGAAGCAGCTATGAACAAATGAGCCCCTTCCTCCCTATGACAGCCCTTCAGGTATCTGAAGAGGGCAATCATGTCTCCTCTCAGCCTCCTCTTCTCCAGGCTGAACATCCCAAGTTCCCCCAACCTTTCCTGGTAGGGCTTCCCTTCCATCCCACTGATCATTCTTGTCGCTCTCCTCTGGACTTGCTCCAGTTTGGCTGCATCCTTCTTAAAGTGAGGTGCCCAGAACTGAACACAGGACTCAAGGTGAGGTCTCACCAATGCTGAATAAAGAGGAACCAGAACTTCTCGCGACTTGGAAGCTCCAGTCCTCTTAATGTTACCTAAGTTCTGTCTTTGAGTGAAAGTTGTATGATAAAGTTTTATTGTACCTCTTTATGTGAATTTTGCACATATTTTTCTTAAAATATAATATTTTTAAAATGAACAACCTTTGCACATGTTCAGAGTTCTTATGTTTTGAAGCATCTGGTAGTACATGATCCTTTGCAAGGCGGGCCCGACGATCTGGTCACTGCAAGAGACTTTGAGCAGAATCCTAACCATGTCTACTCAAAATTAAGTCCCATTCTGTTCAGTGGGCCTTACTCCCAAGAAAGTGACTTTAGGATTGTCGCCTTCTACAGAAAGTGATTGATAATGAGAGGGAGGCAGGTGATAAGGAGGGACGGGGTGGGGAAACTCTTCCCGATGTGAAAATCAATTTTTTTCCTTAGACATTCCTGGCTTTTCATTTAGAAACCAATAAAATCCTATTTATCCCTTGTTCATTTTCTACCCAAAATGCCACCAAGCAAGTAGCTTGCGGCAACTGCACCGAAAGTAATAGGTTAGGACTGCTGCTTTAAAATATGTTAGGGATTTTTAATGAAACCAATTTATATCAGTTTGTGCCAGTGAAAGGGCTGAAGCAACTTAATTTAGTTCCATTTTCCACACATTTGCGGCCAACACAAGGATTCACTTCTTTCTAATTTGGCTGCAACCTCCATACGCCGGCCTCAGCTATTTCCACCCGATTCGGTGGGTGACCTCTATTAAACAGCCAGGTGTTTGGTTCTATTAAATGGATAATCTCTTGAACCCACATACAGATGCCGCAGACGTTGCCTGATGTGTACATTTTTAAGGCTGTCTTTTTTTAATCTTGCTTTCCTAAATGGCATGTTAGTTCTGATCACAATCCCGATACTTACTGTGTTGAAAACGGACACGTAAAAGTTTGCACATATCTTACTCCTAACTGGAGAGACTTTGCAACTCCTTGTATATCTTCATCCTTTGCTTGACCGAGTTCTGTAATATGTATGGCACGTGGCAAAGAGGTTATACCATCTGCATCACTCCTGAATGCTTTGATTGGAGACACTCATATAACAATCATATAATATTAATATAGGGCTGTGGGTGGTGCAAGTGGTTAAGACGCTGTGCCTGTTAACCAGCAGGCCAGGGTTCGAGACCCGGGTCGGCCCCACAAGACAGGGTGAGCTCCTGTCCTTAGCCCAGCTCTGTGACGCCAGCTGGATTCAGCTGGTTGAAAGAGCCAAACAGCATTAAATGAATGAGTTCTGGGTATAATTCAAAGGTGTTGAAAGAATGGGTCATTGGAAAATGAACTAGCAGGAAGCAAGGGATACCTGAACCCATCACGGCTTGAAATCCATGATGGAGTTTTCCTCCAGAGTAATGTCCAATCCCCTTTTACAGGCATCTAGGCATATCATGTGGCATCAGTTTTTAACATGTGCAAATATAAAGAGATAAATGTTTGTTTTATTTATACAATATCTATTTTATTTATTTAAAAATAAGTTTTTATTTAAAAAAACAACTGCAAGAGTTGTGCTCTTTGCAGGATAATTGGCAGTGTCAGATTTTTGAACAATTTGAGGGCTTGGGGCAATAGTTATCTGATCTTTCCATCACCATTCATATGAAAAATCTGCTGCCCTATATAATCAATCAATCAACAGTATTTATAAATCCACTTTTCAACAACTATAGTAGGGGTATGCAAACCTTTTGGTAGGAGCCACATGGAAGCTTGCCAACGGCCACATCTGGCCCACATGCCAGGGTTTGGCAACCATGATCCTTGGATTGTAGTCCGAATAGGAAGCCATAGCAAATTCGTCAGCTGCAACCATACCTGAGTCATACGGATCTGGCCACGGTGACCTATGCCTTAGTGACATCAATACTGGATTATTGTAACATGCTCTACATGGGGCTGCCTCTGAAGACGGTCCAGAAGCTGCAACTAGTCCAGAATGCGGTGGCCCATGTGGTTGCTGGGGCTCGTCGGTTCGACTCTGTGGGGCCACTGCTTCAGCGACTACACTGGCTGCCCATTCGTTTCCGGGCTGAATTCAAAGTGCTGGTCCTGACCTTTAAAGCCCTAAATGGCTTGGGTCCAGGGTACCTGAGGGACCGCCTTCTTCTCTACAATCCGACCCGTCACCTAAGGTCATCTGAGGGGGCCCTACTGACTGTGCCGCCACTAAGAGACGTGAGAGATGTGGCGGCCAGAGATAGGGCCTTCTCGGTGGTGGCACCCCGGCTTTAGAACTCCCTCCCCTTAGAACTAAGGAAAGCTCCCTCATTTCAGAGCTTCAGGCGGAGCCTTAAAACCTTTTATTTTAAAGGGGCTTTTTAATGGGGCAAAGGTTGGGGTTTTTTGTTTTATTTGTTTTTAAAGTATATTTTTAGCCTATATGTTTTAATTGTTTTTATTGTATTTAACTATTTATGTTTTTAATTGTGCTTTATGTTCTGCCGCCTTGAGTCGGGCTAAATAGCCCGAGAAAGGCGGGATACAAATTTTTAAAATAAAAATAAATAAATGGCCCAGTAGGTTAAGGGAATTACCAGTTAAAAAGTTTGGACCTCACTGCACTAAACATGTTAGCTCCAGAGGTTGTCCACCCCTGAGTTAAAAGGTTAAAGTTTTGGCCCCCCTTGGATGGGGGAAGTGGACCTTTAATGCTTAGATCCTGCACAAGAAGTATAGACATTTACTCCAAGCAGCTTATAACAGTAGTTCTTTATCTTTTTTATTGGAAAATATGTGTGCCATAAATTAGATTATTGTTAACTTCCTCCTAACACCATAGCTCATGTTAATTAACAAAGTGCAATTAATTAAAATGACACACTCATCCTGGCTATACAAATACATTTTGGAATGCAGAACCTCGGTGTCACCAGTAACAAATGAAGTTATTCATTCCAATTTGCTTCTCAGAATTTACGCTCTACTTAGTTTCATGTTCTTCAAAACCCAGGACAAGGAGAAAAAAATCAATGAAGTTGCTGGAAGATTTTTGTTGGCGGCCGGTTTCGATTTGGGTGCTGCGCAATTTTTGCATCTCAATCTCTTTAAAGAGATCATGCAGCCAGGTCAGGAGCACATAGTGCTGCAATCCTAATCTTCAGTTAGGCTGGCCTAAGTCCCAGCATAATTCCTGTGCTGACCTGGGGTGTCACAAAAGTGCCATAAGACACTCCTGTGCCACTGCCGCGGGAGGGTGAGGCCAGTGCACAGACATGTGCTTGCCTCTCTACATCCGCTTGCGCTTGCCTCTCTACATACATGCACAGACATGCGCTTGCCTCTCTACATACAGTGCACAGACATGCGCTTGCGCTTGCCTCTCTTCCCCTGGGGACGGGAAGACCGATGAGTTGTACTGGCCTAAGTTAGGATTGCACCCCAAGTTTTGCAGCATGGTGTGCAAGCATTCCCTCCCATTCAAAGCCATTCCTGGCGGTGGGAGCAAAACAGAGGCATTTGTCTTCACTGTCCATGTACTCCATCTTGCATTCATCTCTGTTTTGCTCCCACCACCCAGAATGGCTCTGAAGGAGAAGAGGGGCCACCTGCACATCATATTCAGTTGTTTGCCCAACTTCATTTTTTGCACCCCTTCTAATTATGCTACCTCTTTGGACGTGGTCAGTGTTGGAGGACGCACACTACTTGTGCAAGAGCAATTGCAAACTTCAAAAACATGCCTGGCATTGCCAGGAGGTTATGCAGATGGAGTTTGTGGCCCCAGAACTGGGTGTGCTCTATTGATTAGATGCCATGTTACATTATGGGAATCTTCACATATACAGTCCTCCAAATGCAACGGATGTTTATTCAATAGAGGTGCACTTTAGCCACCGTTCCTGTCAGGCTGGTGATGAAGGAGCATAAAGATGGGATGCTCTCATAGATCTGGAAGTAAATATCCTGGCAGAAGCCCAAGCATCATGCATTCAGTGCCAAAGGAAGAAATAAGTTAATGGGCTCAGTGATCACCCATAGCACTTGCAAGCTGTCACCACAGAGACCTAGGCTGAAATCCTAAAGACACTTTCCAGGGAGTAAGAGCCATTGAACACAAAGGGGCTTATTTTTGAGTAGATATGGTTAGGATTGTGCTCCTAGGCAACAATCCAGAGTATTGGACCTTTTACAGGACCTTTTACACCGACGTAGTTAAGGTGCCACCTATGGGAAATGCATAGAGCAATCCAGAGTAAGTGCCTCTTACGTCTTCCCGTAGTTACTCTGGATTGTAACTAATCACTAGTGGTCAGAAGAAAAGCCTGAAGGTCTCAGGGTGAGTTAAGTCTCCAGGTCAGTATGAGACTTGTGCTGTCCTAACCAGGTTTACAATTGCAGGCCTCCGTCAGTCTTGAAAGACTATGGTATCGTGCTCGGCACTGCATACGCTGCATGCGAAGCACGAAAGCCTGGGTTGGATTGATATGGAGGATAGGCTGTTACCCAAGCAGCAAATCCCCCCTCTCCACGCCACTGAATTAGCCCGATGGAAAGGCAGAGCCAATACGATTGGATCCAGCTGCGTCGCAGAGCTGGGCTAAGGACAGGAGCTCACCCTGTCTTGTGGGGACGACCCAGGAATTGAACCCTGGCCTGCTGGTTAACAGGCACAGTGTCTTAGCCACTTGCACCACCCACAGCCCTACAATTTACAATTACACTGTGAATAACATCAAAACATCCTATTTTTTTAAAACTAAGCACATCTGTAAAATATGGGGACCCTTTGGGAGGTACATCATTTTGGGGTGAAATTTCTCCATTAGATCAAAATTTCTACAAACTATTGTATATAAACTATTTAGCCTTACAAAGAATACGAATCGTGGTCTTCACACCAATAATCTGAGATCCCAGGAAATTTCTGGCTTCCCTTATTTGGCTCTTGGATCCCCTTTCTGTTCCTTGGCTGGCATGATGCCACTCCTGAACCCGGACCCTGGTGGGATCAGATATGGTAAGATCCCAAAAACTTTTCGGGCCCCTCTTGACTCCTGGTCCCATACATTTGCTCACTCCACCCTAGGGTCACCAGAGGCCCACCTCAAAAGGAGGACAAGGTCTTGGATTCCTCTCAGCCTGGCCTTTCTGGCAGACAATGGCACATTTGCCTACTCATGAGTAAAGTTGCAATATTGGGCACTTTGAGCTTAATGCATATTTTTATTTTTAGTTTTTTGGCTATAACTTTTGATAGGAAGGAAATATTTCAAAAGCAATTTTTGCATTAGTTTCCGTTCCTCAATACGAATCCAACGAGATATGACATGATGGGGTACCCCACACCATTACAAAGTTCAAAAATGAAGCCAGAATGGAGGACCATGAAGCGCTTTTGTAGGACACCCAGACAAGAGACCAAAAAAGAGGACAAATCTGGAAATTTCTGGTGATATGGTCACCCTGGCTCCACCTGCTTCTCACGGGCTCTGCATATGATCACCAGGTGTATAGCAATTTCATAGGCAAGAATTGTTTTATGTCAGTAGGTTGGAGTCTGTGGATCCGCACAGATCTAATGCAAACCTGGGAAAGATCTTCACCTTAGGGCGCAATCCAGAGTAATTACGCGGAGTCCTTGCTCCGGTGTAAGAACAATTTGCTCTGGATTGCAATATGAATTTCCCATAGGTTTTCACTAAGTAGTGCAGTAACTATGAGTGCAGTAATATCTCTTAAATGCACCCATAGTTACTCTGGATTGTAAGGTAAGCCTCCAAACAGCTCTGACTTGCCAGGCGCAGCCATGGTTAGTTAGTTGTTTGATTGCTCTGGTTACACCTCCGTTCATTCTGAATTCAATCCCCTCGCATCTCTGCGCATGCATGCCCAATTTTCTTTTCCATTTAGGCGCCGAGCATCTCAGAGCCTCCAACTGCTCCAGCTGGGACTGAAAAGTGCTTGAAACTGTCAATCCCGAAGCCCTTCCTAAATGTGCCAAAATGGTGATAATTAATTCCATCTGTCCATCTCTGTGTAACAAAAAAAACCCCAAAAACATATCCAACACCCTCTTGCAGCCTGAAGAGTTGTCGAGATTTAAATATCCCAAAATCTGCTGATGTCTGACAGTTCTCAGGGCTTCTCCATAAACACAAATGCTGCTTTTTTCCCTTTGACATTTTTCTCTCTATTCCCTACGCCAAAAACGAGGGAGGAATATTTATTTAATCCTTCTGCATTGACTGTCCTGGTCAGTTGGTGTTTTGATAGAGCCACATTACAAGCTGATTGACTTCCCTTCATAAAGATGTTAGTTACCGGAACAAAGATTGTATCTTGGGATGCTTAAAATTTGTTAAGGATTCCTATTATATCTATTTTTTCCTAATATCTGCTACATTGGAGCCAAGGAACTTGGGATGACTTGACAAATCAAAGGCTGCTATGCTATTCCTATAGTGGTTAAAGGCAATGAGAGGGGAGGGAGAAAGAGCCGACCTCATGTCTGACCACATTGCTACAGTGCGCATGGTTAGAACACATTGATGCTTCACTACATGTACCCTTATAGAAGTGGTATCACTAGGGTTTGTGTCATCCAGTGAGAGAGTCCAGCATTTCACCCTTATGACGAATTTCCTCCTATGGAATGGCCATGACAACATCCAGGGCAGTAGACGTGGTGATATACCATATTCCTGCCCCATTGGTTTTTGACAAGGTTTGATAGAACAGAGATATCTCAATGTGGTTTGGTTCAATCCATTCCACATGCAATTATGCATCAACTGATATACATGATGCCAAATAATAATTTAAATAAAAAAAATTATTGAATACTGGTTTCACCTTCATATGCATCATTCACTGCAACTCATCCCTTAGAGGTGTCACCACTTATAGTCTTAAAAGGCTAAGGCTGTAATCCTAAAGACACTTTCCTGTGAGTAACACCACTGAACACAATGGGGCTTCCTTTTGAGTAGACATGGTTAGGATTATGCTCTGAATGTGATTTGACATCATTGGGTAGTATGATCCCACGGACTCCTGGTGGATAGTATAATACCACAGACTCCTGGTGGATAGTACAATACCACGGACTCCTGGTGGATAGTATGATACCACGGACTCCTGGTGGATAGCATAATACCACAGACTCCTGGTGGATAGTACAATACCATGGACTCCTGGTGGATAGTATGATACCACAGACTCCTGGTGGATAGTATGATACCACGGACTCCTGGTGGATAGCATAATACCACAGACTCCTGGTGGATAGTACAATACCACGGACTCCTGGTGGATAGTATGATACCACAGACTCCTGGTGGATAGTATGATACCACAGACTCCTGGTGGATAGTATGATACCACAGACTCCTGGTGGATAGTATAATACCACAGACTCCTGGTGGATAGTATGATCCCATGGACTCCTGGTGGATAGTATAATACCACAGACTCCTGGTGGATAGTATGATACCACGGACTCCTGGTGGATAGTACAATACCACGGACTCCTGGTGGATAGTATAATACCACAGACTCCTGGTGGATAGTACAATACCACGGACTCCTGGTGGATAGTATGATCCCATGGACTCCTGGTGGATAGTATGATACCACGGACTCCTGGTGGATAGTACGATACCACGGACTCCTGGTGGATAGTATGATACCACAGACTCCTGGTAGGAATAAGAGCTTTTTGCTATCCCAAAAGGTCTAAGGATGATGTGGGGAAATGCTATGTTGAGGACTCTTTCTTCATGCCCATGATCTTCAAATTCCCAGACTATAGAGAGGCAGTTTCAGTGGCTCCCATCCCACTAAAGTCATACTGGAATGGGGTTTTAGAAGAAGCTTCTTATTTCTTTACCCTGCATGTATTAAGCACATGAGAACATAAGAAGAGTCTCCACTGGATCAGGCCCATCTAGTCCAGCTTCCTGTATCACACAGTGGCCCACCAGTTGCATTCAGTCTGGGGAACTCCTTGCCACAAGATGTGATGTAGCCTCGACTGGACAATAATTTCTGGAGGAAAGTCCATCACAGGGTATGTGCCAATTCTGGGTTTTAGATATAGGCAATATCAGAACGCTGGATGCAGGGAAGGGGACCAGGATATAAAACATTTGGTGTCTTGCGTGCTCCTTGAAGCATTTTGGGGGCCCAGTGGGATCCACGATGCTGGACTCGATGAGCGTTGGCCTGCTCCAGCGGCGCTCTTCTTACAGTTTATGTTGTAAAGATTACAGCAGAGCATAGGGCAGAAATGTATTCTTGGCAATCGTTTATGTGGGTTAAGCAGTCAAAAGCCCCACAGGAGCGGAAATCATGACCCCAAATTCGACATCTCAATTGCTCAAAATGTCCTTTAGCCTTATTGTAAGAAAAAGATTCCAAAACAGGGTCTCGTTCCCTTCCTCGCCCACAATGCCTCTAAGATATCCATCTCCCTTGTATTTATTCAGCACAGAACAGATTGATTTAAATCTTTGCCCAAGGTTATTTTTTCTACTTTGCATTAATTTTAGGCACATCATACAAGGTTATATAGGGCCAGAATGTCCCATTTTTTGGAGAAAGAAGCATGTTGGAGGAGGAGGAAGGGAAAATTTGTCCAATTAGAAGGATGGGAAAAGATATACAAAGATTGCAAAAGACTGTTAATTTTTAAATATACAAATGCTTTCCCTTTACCAAGAGGGGGGAAATGTATATATTATTAAACTTGCATTTCTCTCGACTACTGCAGGGGAAAGTACATAATGTCACAGCAGTGAGAATCCATACAAACTGGATTAATAAAACAGAATTTGCAAAAAAAATCCCTGCCTTCCAGGGAGTTCTGACTTGTTAAGAGCCTTTGCAGAGTTTCTAATGAAATTCAGCTTCTGATAATTTGATCTGAAGTCCTCAAGAATTAAAAGAATAAGCATTTTCTTTCCTTTGGTGCTGACTCTGGAGATGGGGGGGGTCAAACTCCATACCCCACCCTTAGCAGGAATTAGGCTAATGACAAGACATGGCAGCCAGATTAAGAAGATGGAGTTTACTTTGGTTCTTCTAAGTGGGGGTCGGGACCCCTCTAGGGCCGCCTAGAGCTTTCCTGGGGGTCGCCTAATGCAGGGGGCCAGGTCAGGCTTGCCAGATCTCCGGCTGTAGCTGCACGCGCACTGGGGCTGACTGAGCAGGGGGGCTTCCCCCAGGTGTGTGCACCACCTGCCCAGGTCGCGCAGGAGAGGGGTTGGGAGACTTCTGAAGACTCAGAAGTCAGTCCCATGATAGTGAATGGGGCTACTCCCACGAAAGTGCTGACTGCAGCCCAATTCTATGCATGTGAATTCTACTCCCATTGAGTTCAGTGAGGTTTACTCCCAGGAAAGTGTGCATAGCACTGGAGCAGTAGAGCCCAATCCTATGCATGTGCACTCAGAAGTAAGTCACTTCAATTCAGTGGGACTGCCTCCAAGGAAAGTGCATAGGATTGCAGCCTTGGAGCCCAATCCTAAGCATGCCTACTCTGAAATAAATCCCGTTATAGTCAGGCGGGCCTTCACTCCCACGTAAATGTGGATAGGATTGCAGCCTCAGGGCCCAATCCTATGCATGCCTACTCTGAAATATATCCTGTTATAGTCAGAGGGCCTTCACTCCTATGTAAATGTGGATAGGATTGCAACGAAAATAATTATATGATTGGGGGTCCCCACAACATGAGGAACTTATAAAGGGGTCAAGGCATTAGGAAGATTGAGAACCACTGTAATCTAAGGCGATGGGTGAAGCCAGAGGGAGTAAAAATAAAATAAAATAAAATAAAAGGTGAAGTATAGTTGAGAATGTTGATTAAGGACTGAAAAGATCCGGGTTCAAATCCTTCCTTGTGTACAGGTGTCATCTGGGTAAAGGAACAATTGTTTCCTCACCCACAGATAAGGATCAGTATATTAATCTGAGCATCCTCAGGGACTATATTTCCAGGGAGACAAATGCTCCATACCATGGTTTTCTATTGTGTCAATTCACAATCAATCTAGTGTACATTACTCAGATGTAGGAGATGTGTGCATGGGGCTATGCGTGCAGACCAAGGGGCTTTTTGCTAATTTACCCCTTTCTGCACTAGCCTTTCGGGGAAGGTGTTCAAGACGCTCCTGCAGGGTTCTCCGCACCTTAAAGAGATGTTCAATCTTTTTCATCTCATGGCACCCTGACAAAGTGCTAAAACTGTTACATCAGTTTTTAGACCATTGACAAGGCACACCATGCATAGCTCAAATCCCCCAAATGCCTTACTAAAGTCCCATGGCTCACCTGCAGACCATCTGCAGCACACCAATGTACCATGGCCCAGTGGTTGAAAATCACTGCTTTTAAAGAATATAACAAAATACAATCACAACCCATTGCTGGACATTTTTGTAGATCCCTCCCCCCCCCCCCCCCCCAAAAGGCTGCCAAAGCCAGTGGAGTTTGTCTTTTGTATCATCACTAAACTAGATGTTATCGGAAATTTTGTTCACAAGAAGAATGTTTGATGTCAAAGCCAACCTTGGAGTAAGTCTTCAGCCAACCAACGACACGGTCAAGATTTGATACTCTTAGGGCAAAATCCAGAGTACCTACAGGGAGTCCTTGCTCCGGTAAAAGAACAATTTACTCTGGATTCCAATATGAATTTCCTATAGGTTTCCACTAGGAGGTGCAGTAAATACAGGCGCACGTAAAGTCTCTTATGTGCTCCCGGAGTTACTCTGGATTTGGGGGTTAAAATAATTTTTCATAACTAAAAGAACTGGCAGAATTCCTACATCTGCAGCAGCCTCTCCTAGTCTCATCAGGACTTTCTCACAGAAAGGGAGAATTTGGTCTGAAAGAAATACTCCATCTTTAATTGAAATTGTAAATTTAACAGCACAATCCTGACCATGTCTATTCAAACATACGTCAATGGGCATTCAATGGGTTTTACTCCTAGGAAACTGTCTTTAGGATTGCAGCCGTAGAATTGCTCTGATGGTAGAAGTTGGAAAAGGAGAGTTCATATTTAAAAGAAGGGATGATCAGTTGACTTAGTCCTATTAAGGGAATGATTAATAATATAAAAGAATATTAAATTTAATTAGCTAATTTCTGAAGCTATTTAAATATTGTTCCCCTGCTAACTCCGCAAGACATCATTCCGGTAGTCTCTCTTTTCTGTTAACATTGTCTTTGGAGGGTAAATTAGGGTAGAAGTAAATACTGGAATAACTAAAAACTAATTACAGCACAGTCCTAACCATGTCTACTCAAAAGTAAGTCCCATTGTCTTACTTCTAGGAAAGTGCGCTTAGCATTGCAGCCATTGTCTATACTTTACACATGCTTACAAAATTGAGAATGGAGAAGTTCATGCAACTCTTTCCCTTCACTGTGACACTTGGGATCTCATCGCATGCACACTCCACCCACACGTTGTTTGGTTCCTTAAGTACTTACTTGCAGGAATATGATTGATCTCTTGTCTCTGTTCTCCTTTACTTATGAATTCGGCTGTCCTCCAAGGCTGCCAGGTCTCAGGGTTTGACCAACAGTTTCTGGCACTCTTCTGGCACCCACTCTGTGGGTGGTGCAAATGGCTAAGACACTGTGCCTGTTAACCAGCAGGCCAGGGTTTGAGACCCGGGTTGGCCCCACAAGACAGGGTGAGCTCCTGTCCTTAGCCCAGCTCTGTGACGCAGCTGGATCCAATCGTATGGGCTCTGCCTTTCCATTGGACTAATTCAGTGGCGTGGAGAGGGGGTTTTGCTGCTTGGGTAACAGCCTCTCCTCCATAACAGTCCAACCCAGGCTTTCGTGCTTCGCATGCAGCGTATGCAGCACCGAGCATGATACCATAGTCTTTCAAGACTGACGGAGGCCTGCTTGCTCTTTAGATAGGGTTGCCATAATTCTCTTCCACAAAATCAGGACAGGACCCTCTGTCCCACTGGTCAGTATGTGAAAACAATCCCCTAAAATCGGGATTTTCCATTTTTGGGGGGACATCTGTTGGAGAAACTCTAGGAGAATTCCTGTGACAGGCAGGAGGTTGGACTAGATGACCTATTAGGTCCCATCCAACTCTATGTATCTGCGATTTCCAAATCCTACCCTGGAAATAGGTGCAGTACCATAACCAGAAGGGGGTTTCCTAGAGATGCTCCAGGGATTGAACTTGGAACCCTTTGCACTCATGGTAGGCATTCCTCCACTGAGCTGTAATTTCATCGAAACCGGGACGGCTGTGTACACATTGCATCTATTAATACCAGAAGACACTGTGGTTGAACTTAATGCTCTCTTAGGCATAAATGATCAGTTGGGGTTAGCAGCACATTGATGACAGAGGGGGAAGGGAAAAAAGAACCAAAATAATCCTAATAATAGAAATAATAAAGAAAAAGAAAGCAAGCCCCAGATGCGTGCCGTGAGATGTCACCCACTTCCAATGCACGAACACAGCCCAGGGCAAAGTGGGGTTCCATAATTGTATAGATCACAGTATAACAAATTGCACCAAGGAGTCTGCAGAAGGCTGCCAGAGTTTGCTTTCTCGGAGTGAAAGCAATCAATTAACCAATTAACTTCAGCCATGTGGGTGAGGCTGAGATGAGAGAGGAAAGTAGATCAGTCTACTGGCTGCTGGGGATCCAGAACTCTGGAGCTCACAATCTCTCCAGGAGGACCAGAGATGCCTTGCTGAGACGCTTTGATGACTCTCACAGCCCAAGGTTATTCTTCCCCATCACAGCCCCCCAATGATGTGCAGTGACACAAAAACAGCTTCCGCTGCAGCCTGTGGAGAGGGGATGGATGGATGGAACTGTCTTGCTGGCAGACACTGGAGACTAGGAACTGCAACCTTGACTGGCATTTTTGCAGTGGCACCAGCCAAACCTTCCCAGGATTTCGGTGACCCATTGAATACTGGCCTCATAGGTTATCGATCCAGTGCACATGCCTTGCACCTCTAATACAATAGCTTATGAACCACAAATAGTTTCTGTGAGCAAAAAAATGGGATTGTTTGAGTAGGACAACAGCATGACCAGAGATTCTTGTTATGGAACAGCTAAATTACAGCTTTTTATATATATTACATGTTTACATCTCATATATATTAATTTATATATTAAGCCTTGCCTGCGTGCATCTCTGGCTTGAGTGCCCGGTGAAGAACAGAACGCATGGTTTAGTCACTTATAGCACAATCCTAACCATGTCTACTCAAAAGTAAGTCCCGTTGTGTTCAATAGGTCTTACTCCCAGGAAAGTGTCTTTAGGATTTCAGCCTTAATCCATAAAAGTACTGCAAAATTTGAATAATATCGAACAAATGGTATTCCACAACTACACACCAGGCACCAGGCACTGTATACCGGTGTCCAAAAGTCATAAAATGTACAGCAACACTTGACACATGAATGAAAAGATTATGGCTGCGATCCTAAAGACACTTTCCTGGAAGTAAGACCCACTGAAAATAATGGGGCTTACTTTTGGGTAGACATGGTTAGGATTGTTCTCTCTGTTTATTTGGGTCTTGTACGCTTAAATAAAAAGGCAGGTTATGTTTATGTTCAAACAAAGAGACAGAATTATGGTTTTAGATAGATAGATAGATAGATAGATAGATAGATAGATAGATAGATAGATAGATAGGTAGGTAGGTAGGTAGGTAGGTAGGTAGATAGATAGATAGATAGATAGATAGATAGATAGATAGATAGATAGATCTGTATATGGTAAATCTATAAATGGTAAATGGGGTAAATGGGATGAACCAAGCTTTGGTTGCATCAGTTCTTCCAAAAAAGTCATGCCCTATAAATTTGTCACGGATCACGTTTTGCCTTATCCAAGTTTGTTACCACAAATAAAGAGCAAACTCTTCAATGCAAAGCGCCACCGAAACACCTGCTCTTTGTCATCAGAACTGAGCGCGCATCCGCTTCGACGGGGCTGGCGTTTTCTTCCACCGTTGCACCTTCGTGCTTAGAGGCATCCAAGTGTTTGACATCTGAAAGCCCCAAACAACCACATCCCATCAATATTTGATGGCAGATCCATTATTTAGCGAGGGAGGATGGGCTGCTACAGGTAAAATAAAAGTGAATAAACATAACACGGGGGCTTGAATAAACATGACAGTTCAGACCTTGCGAAGGTTAAACTGTCACGTTCATTTGCTTCATTTATCAATTGGGCTGCCGCGGAATTGGCTGCCTCCGCTTCCAGGAGCAGCAGCTGTTTCGGAAAAGGCCTGCATTAAGGTAAAAATAAAAACCGCAGGTGCACAGATGCTGCCTTGCAAACCGCCGACACGCGCATACCTGTAATCAGAGGCGAGCCTTTGTGCTCAGCCGGTGCAACAGGCCAACGAACCACAGCGCTGGCTTTATTGGGGCCACCTGCTCCTTAGCCATTTGCGTTCGGAAATTGAGACAATATGGTTTAATTGCAGTGCACGGCATTCGCACAAACAACGGTGCAGTTTGCCTGTCTTGTTAACGACGCAAGAAAAAGCCCCAAGCGGTTGGCGCTTCATTAACGTGGATTAGAATCCCATCCCCGTCCAAAATCAGGATGGCCACCGTCTATCACAGTGGCATAGCTAGAGGGGGTACAAAGTGCTACGTTTTGCAGGGAGCCTCACTACAGGGTGCAAGCAACACCAACACCTCCCCTTTGAGCTAAACAGAAGGGCCGCTTGCGTGCCGCTGAGTGGCTCCCTGCAAAACCTAGCGCTTTGCACCCCGTTTAGCTGCACAATTGTACTATCAATGAGGCTGCAGTCCTAATCCCTGCGCAAGTCCCAACACAAATCTTGTGCTAGCCTGGGGATGTCACAAATGTGCTGGAAGACATTTCTGTGCTGCCACTCCTGGGGGTGAGGGTTAGGCCAGTGCACTGACATGTGCTGGCCTCCCCACACTACCATGGGAAAGGAGTGATGGGTGAGTTGTACTGGCTTGCACTGCACTGGTTAACTGTAATTGGTTAGCACTGCACTCTGTATTAGTAAATATTAGAAACTAGTGGAATTAAACCATTGTTGCGGGTGTAACATTTCAAAAGTATTTGTGGGCTCCAGGCACAGCTGGGCACTGGTGGGTACTGGAACTGGACGATGGACACTGGCCAACACTGGGTAATGACAGGCACCAGGCACTAAAGGATATCACGGGCAGTGGTGCACAGCAGCAGGCAGCAACGGATAGCCCTCCTGGGCACCGTGCATCTCTACCATCACTATCAGGCAGCAATGGGTACCAGTGTACAGCAGGCAATGGGCACCAGTAGACATCACCAGGCAATAGGCACCACTCGGCACCAGCGGGGCACAGCGGGCACCACCAGGCATCCCAACCAGGCACCATCCAGCAGTGGATACCACAGGGCAGCAGTGGGCATCATCAGGCAGTGTGCACCACAGCACCACTGGGCACCAGTAAGCAGAAGACACAAGTGGACAGCAGGCACCACCAGCAACCAGTGGGCACCGAGTATCCCTCCCAGACATCATTGGGCACTGGGCACCACCACAAATTGGGCAGTGGGCACCTCTGGCAACATCAGGCACAGGGGTCAACCAAGTACTGGTTGCCCTGGGCACACTGGGTACTGGGCATCCCTACTAGGCACCCCAAATTGTGGTGTCTGCCAGGACTCATTACTCCTCAGTGTGACTGTGGTGCTCCTTGACAAAACATTTATCACATTGTGCCCAAGTGTCCATTGAGAGCTTACATCGGTCCAAAGTCTGATTTTTTGCAATATAGTCCACTCTGTCCTTGAATGGCTGGGTAGACTGGACATTAACGTCTGATTTACCATAAGTCCATGTAATTGCCATAAACTACATAAAACCCCAAATAAAATCATCATAGTGCACATAACAGCATCAAAGACCCAAATCTTTGGGATTTGGGTCTTTGATATCCATTCACGCAAGGATATCAATGTATGGTGGCAACGATAGTATTTTAAATCCCAATTATTTTCCATCCAGTCCAGTGACTCACATGTGCCCACTTCACTCTTGCTCACTGCAAATGGACCCTTGATATAAAAAGTCCACTACTTAAATACCTAATGGTATTGTGTCTGCTGGTGACATAATATTTTCCATCAGTTGCCTGGTAAGGCTGCGCCAACGAGAGAGAACAACAGGTGTAAAAGATGTTTTTTAATGCCATCTTTCTAAGAACAACAGTAGTTAATTGCTTTGTTTTCTACTGGGGGAAAAAATCCTGTTTAAAATGCAGCTCTCAAAATGACTTTAATGCAAGCTGCCAACACTGAAGACATCGTTGCAGGGGAAAGAGGTTAAGCTCTCCTGTTAGGAACACTCTTTTAAGTTGCTTTCAAACCCTACCTGAGAATTCCTGGTAACGTGCCCGGTTCTGATCACCCAAGTTAGTTTCAATGGCATAAGGATTTGAGTGGTTGTCTGGGGGATTCTTAATATGACAAACATATATGGTTTTTCAAAAAAAGACCAACTTACTTGGTGTTGACTGGCCTTTGCCAATTGCTCATTAGCAGATTCTACGTTAGAAGAGGCCGTTTCGATGTTGGCTTCAATGCTATCTGTAAATTAGATAATATAAGGCAATTACACAATTCTGCAATTTAACGGAATGAACGGAAGAACCGGGAGCAGTACAAGGATTCCCCATAGCTGACTATTTGACACAGGATTACACATGGAAGGTATAACACCCACATGGGGCTCTTGACCCGTGCTTTTCAACCAAAGGTCTTAGTACACTAACAGTGCTCATAAAAAGGGCAGATCCAGTGTTAGAGGGGGGCACGAGCTCAATATTAACTCCAGAGACCGACCAGGTCAACCAGGTAGTAGACCACGCTCTAAGTTGAACTTGAGTCTCAATGGCTGTTCATTGGGCAGATAGACCAAGGCACCCAGTTGAACTTGTGGCCTCTGTGGCGGAGATTAACTATGAATGTAGACCTAGATCCTACTTGGACTTTGAGCACAGTTTCAAATGTTGGGTAGAAGTCTCTGGCCAAAATTTGCTGAGTGGATAGACTTAAGCTCCTTCCCAGATATGGAATCCAGATCTATCTGCTGAATAGATATGGGAGCCCATTCTGACTCTGCTTGTCAGATAACCCATCCCTTTTTATCCAAATTTGTTCCCAATCCCAGTGGGTGCCCTTCCCCATTGGCAAGATAGTTTGGGGGCGGGAATTTCCCCAGCTTCACAGCTGGTACTTCTCTGGCTGCCATGTTGAACCACCATAGCATTGCTCCACCTGGTCCAAACCTGTTGGAAATAAAAATGGTGCACCTTTGGACAAAATAGGAGTATACATTTTCCCAGCGCATCAACAACAGTGTAATTTGGGGAAGACTGGTGCAGAGCAAAGACCTGCCATTTCTGGTGGCAAGAATGGAATCTGGAAAAGAAAATTCCCACCTTGCAGAAGTACCACCTAGAAAATGAACATCCAGAAGCACCAAATTTTGGTAACGTTCTTGATTTTGGTGACATTCCAGATTTTTGAAGTTCTGGATTAGGAGATCCTCCCTGCTCCCCCCAGAAGGTCTCCAGAAGATCTTCTCTGTGTGTCGTGACCTTCTGAGTGGATACAGGTGGTCACCAGAGGACTCTCTTCTGAGTACACCAGGTATTGACTTGTCTTCTGCCTTGTTAACCTGAGGGTTGAATGCTAACCAGATTTTTCTCCATTTTATTTAATATTTATTTGTTCTGAGCCACTGTTTTCCTAATTATACTGTTTCACTGATTAATTCTCCTGCTGCCTTTATTAGTGTTGGCTGCAGCTGCTGCTCTCTTTTTGATAATTTTGTTGATTTTGAAGATTGTGTCGATGTTTTGTGGTTGCTGTTTTATCTGTCGTAAGCTGCCGGGAGGGCTTTGAAAGCTGAAAAGGGTGTGTGGGTGTACATCTGCTCTCCAATGAAACAGTGCCCATCTGCCTCTTCAGAGCTTCTCTTTCCTCCAGAGCGCCGGTTTTGTCTTATATCAAGGACTAGCTTAAAAGCCGCGCTCCATGCGGACTTTTAAGCCAGCCCCTGCGGAGGGCGGTTTGGGCCTTTGGCCTAAAACTAAATGTACCTCTGGTCCAGCTTAGCAATTTTGAAGAAATAATTTTGAATTCCTCAATTCAGTCCACGGAACTTGAAAACCTCACTGTAGGTTTTGTAAGTTATTTTCAAATTTGAATTCTTATCTGTTCCCTCTTCATCCGGTCACAAATCCCAATGCTGGATGTTATAATATGGGCACAATCCAGAGTAACTACGTGGAGTCTTTGCTCCAGCATAAGAACAATTTGCTCTGGATTGCAATATGAATTTCATAGGTTTTCTCTAGGTAGTGCAGCAACTATGGGTACACAAAGTCTCTTGCGTGCTCCCGTAGTTACTCTGGATTGTAGGGTATGTCTATGTAGAGCAAGTGTGGGTGGAGTTAGAGGACGTGTGCGGAGTTGTGTTGTATGTGTGTGGGGGTGTGTGTGTGGGGTTGGGTTGTGAGTGGGGATTAATCCTGGGAACATCCCGATTCAAAAAAGGTATAGTATTTCTATGTAAAGCAGGTGTAGGTGGAGCTGGGGGAGGTTTAGGATGTATGTAGAATTGTGTTGTGTGCGGATTTGGAGTGTGGGGCTGGGTTGTGAGTGGGGATTAATCCCGCGATCATCCTGATTCCAGAAAGGTATAATATGTCTATGTAGAGCAGGTGTGGGCAGAGCTGGAGGGGTTTAGGGTGTGTGTGGAATTGTGTTGTGTGTGGATGTGGAATGTGGGTTGGTTAGTGTGTGGGGTTGGTTAGTGAGTGGGGATTAACCCCGGGATCATCCTGATTCCAAAAAGATATAATATGTCTACGTAGAGCAGGTGTGGGCACAGCTGGAGGGGTTTAGGATGTGTGTGGAATTGTGTTGTGTTGTGTGTGGTGTGGAGTTGGGTTGTGTGTGGGGCTTAATCCTGGGATCATTCCAATTCCAAAAAGGTATAATATGTCTATGTAGAGCAGTCGTGGGTGGCGCTAGAGGGTTATCTGACAGACGGACAGACAGAATTAGCCTTTTATTAGTATAGATGGGGAGATTAAGTGGCCTGATCCAGTGGGGGCTCTTATATTTTTAATATTACACTCCTCATATGGGACGGTCTGCATTATCATGACATACGTTCCCTAACTCTATGAAATTAGAACGCTTAATTCTGGAGGGTTCTGGAATGGAGAAAGACGGCAATGTTTGGGGAAATTCCCATTCTTCACAAAGAACTCAACCGACAAAAAAGTGGTACAACAGGCAAAAAGGATGTGGCAACGTAGTTATTCCTATATGAGCTGAATCCATTACACAAAAACAGCTCATAAAGGGGATGACGTACATAGTGAAGGTTTTATTCTCATAGGGCTCCCTAGAGCTCCATTTACTTGAATCTAACGCTCACCTTTTCCAGCCAAATTCAGTCTCCAAGATCGGGATGTGCATTTGATTCAATTGTTAAATAATTTGAGTAAATGCGGTGTTTTGATTATAAGTATATGGTGCGCATTAGAGACAATGGTGCATTAGATTTGAGTAAATGCGGTATTTTTTCTTTGTGCCTCAGTGTGCAGTCCTAACCAATTTAGGCCAGCACAACTCCCCCATGTTGTGGTGTGGCGAGGCTGACGCATGCCTGTGCACTGTCCTAACCCCAAGAAGGGGTGCAGAAGTGCCTTACAGCACTTTTGCAACACTCCCAGACTGGCACGGTACTTGTGCCAGGGCTTGTGCCCACCTAACTGAGGGGTTAGGTGGGCACAAGCCCTGGGTCCACGCAGTTACGGGTCCACGCAGTTACGTCATCCTCTAGTGTTATTTTATGGAAAGTCACTTTAAATGACAGAGCAAAGGGCTTAATTTGACTTTAGGATATGTGCCTATGTGTACTATCCTCACTCTAGCTGTCATCCTGCCCCACCATGGGGGCAGATCAGTGTAACATGAATTAGGGAATGACACTTGCAATGCAATTTGAATAGAATACTAACTTCTGCCTGGTTCCTATTTCATACATGATGGGCGCAATCCAGAGTAACGACGGGGAGTCCTTGCTCTGACATAAGAACGAACTACTCTGGATTGCAATATGAATTCCTCATAGGTTTTCACTAGGTAGTGCCATAACTACATCGACGTAAATGTCTTTTACGTGCTCCCGTAGTTACTCTGGATTGTAGGGGATGAGTAGGTTTCCACATTCCACTATCTATCTATCTATCTATCTATCTATCTATCTATCTATCTATCTATCTATCTATCTATCTATCTATCTATCTATCTATCTAATGCATCCATATCTATCTATCTATCTATCTATCTATCTATCTATCTATCTATCTATCTATCTATCTACCTATCTATCTATCTATCTATCTATCTATCTATCTATCTATCTATCTAATGCATCCATATCTATCTATCTATCTATCTATCTATCTATCTATCTATCTATCTATCTATCTATCTATCTATCTATCTATCTATCTATCTAATGCATCCATATCTATCTATCTATCTATCTATCTATCTATCTATCTATCTATCTATCTATCTATCTATCTATCTATCTATCTATCTATCTATCTATCTAATGCATCCATATCTATCTATCTATCTATCTATCTATCTATCTATCTATCTATCTATCTATCTATCTATCTATCTATCTATCTATCTAATGCATCCATATCTATCTATCTATCTATCTATCTATCTATCTATCTATCTATCTATCTATCTATCTATCTATCTATCTATCTATCTATCTAATGCATCCATATCTATCTATCTATCTATCTATCTATCTATCTATCTATCTATCTATCTATCTATCTATCTATCTAATGCATCCATATCTATCTATCTATCTATCTATCTATCTATCTATCTATCTATCTATCTATCTATCTATCTATCTATCTATCTATCTATCTAATGCATCCATATCTATCTATCTATCTATCTATCTATCTATCTATCTATCTATCTATCTATCTATCTATCTATCTATCTATCTATCTATCTAATGCATCCATTATCTATCTATCTATCTATCTATCTATCTATCTATCTATCTATCTATCTATCTATCTATCTATCTATCTATCTATCTAATGCATCCATATCTATCTATCTATCTATCTATCTATCTATCTATCTATCTATCTATCTATCTATCTATCTAATGCATCCATATCTATCTATCTATCTATCTATCTATCTATCTATCTATCTATCTATCTATCTATCTATCTATCTATCTAATGCATCCATATCTATCTATCTATCTATCTATCTATCTATCTATCTATCTATCTATCTATCTATCTATCTATCTATCTATCTAATGCATCCATATCTATCTATCTATCTATCTATCTATCTATCTATCTATCTATCTATCTATCTATCTATCTAATGCATCCATATCTATCTATCTATCTATCTATCTATCTATCTATCTATCTATCTATCTATCTATCTATCTAATGCATCCATATCTATCTATCTATCTATCTATCTATCTATCTATCTATCTATCTATCTATCTAATGCATCCATATCTATCTATCTATCTATCTATCTATCTATCTATCTATCTATCTATCTATCTATCTATCTAATGCATCCATATCTATCTATCTATCTATCTATCTATCTATCTATCTATCTATCTATCTATCTATCTATCTATCTATCTATCTATCTATCTATCTAATGCATCCATATCTATCTATCTATCTATCTATCTATCTATCTATCTATCTATCTATCTATCTATCTAATGCATCCATATCTATCTATCTATCTATCTATCTATCTATCTATCTATCTATCTATCTATCTATCTATCTATCTATCTATCTAATGCATCCATATCTATCTATCTATCTATCTATCTATCTATCTATCTATCTATCTATCTATCTATCTATCTATCTATCTATCTAATGCATCCATATCTATCTATCTATCTATCTATCTATCTATCTATCTATCTATCTATCTATCTATCTATCTATCTATCTAATGCATCCATATCTATCTATCTATCTATCTATCTATCTATCTATCTATCTATCTATCTATCTATCTAATGCATCCATATCTATCTATCTATCTATCTATCTATCTATCTATCTATCTATCTATCTATCTATCTATCTAATGCATCCATATCTATCTATCTATCTATCTATCTATCTATCTATCTATCTATCTATCTATCTATCTATCTATCTAATGCATCCATATCTATCTATCTATCTATCTATCTATCTATCTATCTATCTATCTATCTATCTATCTATCTATCTATCTAATGCATCCATATCTATCTATCTATCTATCTATCTATCTATCTATCTATCTATCTATCTATCTATCTAATGCATCCATATCTATCTATCTATCTATCTATCTATCTATCTATCTATCTATCTATCTATCTATCTATCTATCTATCTATCTATCTATCTGTCTGTCTGTCTGTCTGTCTGTCTGTCTGTCTGTCTGTCTGTCTGTCTGTCCTATATTCTTCCTTTCTTCCTAAAGGATGGATACCCAAGGCATCCCCACTCTTCACCTTCCACCCTACGCTCCGTCCTTCCCTCCTCCCTAAAGGAAGCCTGCTTCTGTCCTAGTCTCCCATTCCGTTTGTAGCTCAAGTCACAAATAATGCAAAACTGGTTCCTTTCAGACATTAATCAAGGAGATAACTTGCTTCAATGCCGATTCGGATCAAAGTCACACTTACTAGAAAGAAACTTCCTAAGAAACATTGCCAGCAGCATAAATTGTGTTATGCATAAAAACAGGGGGTTTGGGGAGAGAAGGATACTGGTTTTAAGGCAGAAAACAACCCATTTTGTACAGATTTCCCCCCCCCCCCGAGGCTACTCAGTATTGAGACTACTTGCACCGCATGGGTAGCTCCTCAGAAAATAAATCTAGCCATAAGGAATTTGGTGACAAGGGTCACTGGAATAACTGATGTATGTTGTCGTGCGGCTCAAAGCCTTCACATCTGATAGGGCTCCTGAAGGCCAAGCGAATCTGAGAAGCTTAATTCTCGGCAAAAGGGGCTGCCAAGCAAATTGGTCCTGATGTCACCTCGATTGTGCCCCGTGTCCATCAAGGAACACGAATATCCGTGCTGAGCAAGCGTGGCAGCCGAGAGCGAGGGCTGAGATGGGGCATTAGAGAGACGAAAGGGAGTTAATGGAGCTTCCCTTCTGGGATCTTTCTAAAGGACTGCCTATCTCAATCAGCCTCTCCGATGGAGGAGAAACCTTCTGCCAGGTTACGGATCAGCCTCTTCATTCTCAGGGCTCCAGCAAAAAAGACAGTGGGAGAAATCCAGAGTAACTACGGGGAGTCCTTGCTCCAGAGTAAGAACAAGTTACTCTGGATTGCAATATGAATTTCCCATAGGTTTTCACTTGGTGGTGCAGTAACTACGGGTGCACGTATTGTCTCTTATGTGCTCCTGTAGTTATTCTGGATTTTGCCCATACAGTGAAATCCCAAGCATGTCTACTCAGATGTTAAGTCCCATTGTGTTCAATAGTGCTTACTCCCAGGAAAGTGTGTTTAGGATTGCAGCCATAAGACTTCTCAAGTCACTTGTTGACTGGCACAGTGGGGGTGCAAAGCACTCAATTATGTAGGGAGCCTCACTGCAGCATGGAATTGGCCCGTCTCACATTCGGAGCCATTCCAGACCTGGGGGGGGGGGTGGAAGGGAAAAAGAAACATAAACCTGTTTTGCTCCCCTACCTCGAATGGCTCCAAAGGGGAAGCAGGGGGCACCTCCATGCTGTAGTGGGGTTCCTTAGTGTTTTGCACTCCCCCTGGCTACATCACAGTGATGGAAACAAAAAAAATCACACTAGAGCTATGTCAGTGATTTTTCAACCAGTATGCCATGACACACTGATGTGCTACAGATGGTCCTCAGGTGTGCCGTGAGAGTTTGGGGACCATCATTTATTAGGAAGACAACTGGGGGATTTGAGGGGGGCTTGGCATATTGCAGTCCAAAGTCTCTGACACAACAACTCAACAACAGCAACAACCAACAGCATGGTGTGTTTTGTCAGTGGTTAAAAAAAAAAAAACAGTGGTGTACCTTGACAATTTTAGAACCTTGTTAGTGTGCCATGAGATGATAAAGACTGAAAATCACTGAGCTATAAGAAATGTTGGCTGCAATCCTCACCTCCACTTAGGCCAGCCTAAGCCCTGGCATAAGTCCTGTGCCTATCTGGGAGTGTCACAAAAGTGCAGTGAGACACTTCTCCGCTCCTTCGGGGGTTAGGCCAATGCACAGGCATATGCTGATCTCTGCACACCATCATGGAAAGATAGGCTGGGTGAGTTAGGCCAGCCTAAATTTCTTAGGATTGTGCCCCTTCTATAGGATATTCAAATTTCTTTCTTTCTTTCTTTCTTTCTTTCTTTCTTTCTTTCTTTCTTTCTTTCTTTCTTTGATTTATATCCTGCCTTTTTTAATGGACACTATGCATTGAGCCCCCCCCCCCCCCCCCCAAAGGGACAATGCAAATTCTAGACATTTGTCTTGAGAGGTAGATGGGGAACTGCAACCTAGGCTTAAATCCGAACCATCTCTACTCAAAAGTAAGCCCCGTTGTGTTCAATGGGGCTTACTCCCAGGAAAGTGTCTTTAGGATTGCAGCCTTAGTCAGAATTCTGTCATATGTTTGACAGTCTATTTGGTCAGATCCTAGCACTGCTGTGCACTTTTCCCCATTAAGAGGCTCGACGAGCACCTGTCGGGGATGCTCTAGGGGGATTTCCTGCTGCAGGCAGGGGGTTGGACTAGATGACCTACTAGGTCCCTTCCAACTCTAGGATTCTATGATTCTATGAATTTAAAGATATAGGACTTCCATATTTGCAAAAAAACCCCAAAACGATATGTGCATTTTCCTCCTTATACAAAAGCCTTGAAGCGCTACATTGTTCTAGTGTTAGTAAAGCATGAACCACAATGTTTGCTGTAGATTTTTATGTTTCTCCATTTGCAGCTCACAAAAAAGGGGGTGATTGTCAGAGATAGTGAACTTTGGATGGCAACACTGATTGCTTCAATTTCACAAAGAATGCCTGGGAATGACACTATATCAAGAGTAAGTGCCATGAAAATGAGGGATAAATAGGACAGATGCAACCGTTTCACACCAAACTCTCATACAGGGTGGCTTAATGTCTCCGGCCAGCATGGTCTGGGGAGGAGCAACGACGTGGCAGGAGGGGGTATGATGGGGTGGGGGTTGGACAATTATACTGTGGGTCTGGGGATGGGAGAGCAGGGAATGGGAGGAGGGCTCGGATACGACAGTTATCTTTGGGTGGGAGGACTGGGAGTAGGAGGCAGGGCTCTGGAAGTGGCCTAAGGCTACAGTCTGTAACTTCAGGACCTTTTACACTGACGTAGTTATGGTGCCGCCTATGGGAAATGCATAGAGCAATCCAGAGTAAGTGCCTCTTATGTCTTCCCATAGTTACTCTGGATTGTAGGGTAAATCTGAATAGACATATTTGGGCTGCTGCAGCCATACCATAAGGAAGGGGAAAAGCCACCCCTTCTCCGCTACAGCACAAAAGCAGGCCCAACGCTTGTTGTTTAGTTGTTAAACCCAACTCTTCATGATCCCTTGGACTGCAGTACACAAGTTAACACTATGCTACCTGCTTCTTAAAATAGTCTCACCAGATGACAGATGTACGTGGGAAGAAACAGCCTTGGAAGTCCCAGACTGTACAGGTCTTTGCTGATCTTCACCAGAACTTTGCTAAGGGACTCAGAAATGCATAAGGACACACTGGGTACAATATTAGGGATGTGGCCAAACCATGACTTCCAGCAGCAGCCTAATGACTTATTAGGTTGTTAATAACCTAATAATGGTGATAGACTCTGAAGTTCACTTTGAATTTTACTTTTTATTCATCTCTGTGTTAACGGCAAGGACTCTTCTCCGAAATGTAATGCTCAATTGTTATGTACATGGCGTTGTACGTAACATTTTATTTTCTTGCCTGAAAGGGCATTGAATCATTTGAGGTAGTACTATCCAGGCACAAGTTTACCATCTCATCTCTTTTTCAGCATTTAGGATGATCATTCCAGGTACAAGTAACCATCTTTAAAATAAAATAAAGAGAATTCCCCATTGTGCTTACCTATTGTGTCTCCTTGCTCATATACCATGGAGGCCAAGTCTTTGACTATCTGGTTAATATCCAGCATATCACTCTGAAAATAAAATTGAAAGTATATATATTAGGAAGACTTTCTGTAAATTCAAAGTGCATAACAGTCTGTGGAAAAAAAATTCTCCTGGATAAATATAAGTATTCACTTTCCAAACCATCTCAGGGGTCTTGTCCTAGTTGACACCTGCAAATCTAACTGAAATCTCATTTTAGGAGATAGATGGTGGACACATTTAGTAGCGAGTACAAAACACAGATCAATTTGTTATGATGATGTCAGGATTTAAAAACAGTCTTCCTGCTACATGAAGCTGAAAAAAAGAGGAAGTTGTCTCTGTGGCTAGATCCATACAGTACTCCATGTTTCCCACATAGTATATATGTACATGCAACCTTAGATCCATACAGTACTCCATGTTTCCCACATAGTATATATGTACATGCAACCCTTTTTTGCATCTAAAAGTAACTTAGGGCGCAATCCAGAGTAACTATGGGGAGTCCTTGCTCTGGTGTAAGAACAATTTGCTCTGGATTGCAATATGAATTTCCCATAGGTTTTCATTAGGTGGTGTAGTAACTACAGGTGCACATGTAGGGCACAATCCAGAGTAACTACAGGAGCACGTAAGAGACATTATGTGCACCCGTAGTTACTGCACCACCTAATGAAAACCTATGGGAAATTCATATTGCAATCCAGAGTACCTTGTTCTAACTCCGGAGCAAGGACTGCCCGTAGTTACTCTGGATTTCACCCAATGTCTCTTACATGCTCCCGTAGTTACTCTGGATTGTAGGGATCGAGAATCAGAATTTCCACATCAAGCTCTACTGTTAGTACAATAAAGTACTTTAAACACCTCTAGATAGCCTTGTGCCTGTAATTTTTTGTGCATAATTAATGGGATGGTCGGTGATCCAGATCAGAATTGTGGTAATGGGAACGTTGTTCTTCTTTCTACATTCCTGTCCCACAGTCCTGGTCCACAAGAAATCTGTGGCTGTTAGACAGAGATGGGAATTTAAATCAGGTGATTCAGAATCAAGTTATAAAAATGAGCATTTTTTGCTAATTGACACACAATTCATGAGCATGGAAGACTAAGGGCAAAATCCAGAGTAACTACGGGGAGTCCTTGCTCCGGTGTAAGAACAACTTACCCTATAATCCAGAGTAACTACGGGAGCATGTAAGTGACATTACGTGCACCCGTAGTTACTGCACCACCTAGTGAAAACCTATGGGAAATTCACATTGCAATCCAGAGTAAATTGTTCTTACACCGGAACAAGGACTCCCCATAGTTACTCTGGATTGCACCCTTTCTCTGGATTCCATAGGTTTTCAGTAGGTGGTGCTGTAACTCCAGGTGCACGTAAAGTCTCTTATGTGCTCCTGTAGTTACTCTGGATTTGGGGGTTAAAAAAAAATTCGAGTCAAGGTACCCTGACTTGGAATTGTTCCCATCCATGCAGTCTTGGGTCTGTCTGTCCGGATGTGCTTGCTTACTGTTTTCATATTGTGAAAAACCTAGTGGGGAGAATTAAATTCTAAAAGAAAATTAAATCCTTACTGCACAATCCAGAGTAACTACGGGACCTCTTATGTCCATGAAAGAAAAATTTACTCTGCATTGCTCTATGGATTTCCCATAGGTTTCCTCTAGGTGGTGCCGTAACTACATTGACGTAAATGTCTCATAAGAGCTCCCGTAGTTACTCTGGATTGTGCACTCAGTCTTACCAAATGCATCAGGCTTATTTCTGAGTAAAACAGCACCATTTCAAACACCACCCGTTATTATTTCCAGACAGTCATGTGTCCGGGAAAGTTCCATTGCACAAATTAAGCACTGAGTCTAGTTTAGCTTGGGATGGGTTACAACAGGGTAAAGGTGTCCCTGCAAGTTGCCCTTCTAGCCGTTAATTTTTAACCCGTTAGCCATAATTTTTTTCACTTTCTTTGTAAACCACTGTGAACTTTTTTGTTGAAAAGCAGTATGTAAATATTGTAGATGGATAGACAGACGGATGGACGGATGATAGATGGATGGATAGATGATAGACGGATGGTTGGATAGATGGATATATTTATGACCAACTCTAGAGAGCAGTGCTCATTCCTGTTAAAATACTGAAGCACCAGCGTGGTCCAAATATGCCTCCGTGGTTATGCAGCTGTGGGTGGCGCAAGCGGTTAAGTCGCTGTGCCTGTTAACCAGCAGGCCAGGGTTCAAGACCCGGGTCGGCCCCACAAGACAGGGTGAGCTCCTGTCCTTAGCACAGCTCTGCGACGCCAGCTGGATCCATCGTATTGGCTCTGCCTTTCCATTGGACTCATTCAGTGGCGTGGAGAGGGGGGATTTGCTGCTTGGGTATCAGCCTATCCTCCATAACAATCCAACCCAGGCTTTCATGCTTCGCATGCAGCATATGCAGTGCCAAGCACGATACCATAGTCTTCCAAGACTGACAGAGGCCTGCTTAGGTTATGCGACTGGCATGATTATATGCCAAAGCACACAGAACATTATTACCTTCCCACTATATTGGTACCTATTTATCTACTTGCTTGCTTTTTAAAAAATTTACATGCTACTTGCATCCTGGTGGAGCTGAGTAAGAGATGGACGCTCTCACCTTGTCTTGCGTTACTCGGGTTTTGAACTGCCAGCTAGCGCAGCATATTTAAGCAATGAACCAAAGCCCTTGGGATAAGGTAGACTGCACTAACTATGGGGAGCTGCCTTTATGGAAGGAAAAGAAACACTATTCAGCTTTCTGGATTTATTCCTCACTCCTTTTCTAGCTCAGCTCCCTTGCAGAATTTCTGTGCATATATAACTGCAGGGCACCCACAGTTGGTGACATTTGAGAGTTTTCGTCCTGCTGCTGTGACGGCTCAGCTGCCTCCCATGATGAATTCAGAAGGGACGCCATGTGGATCTATGCTCCTTGGGGGGGAAAGAGTCCATTATGCGGCAGTGAATACCACAGTACTTAATTATGTAATGCTGTAAGAATCTCATTAATTTGTAATAAAGCCGAGGAGAGCCATTGTGAATCACTGAATATGCTCAAAAGAGACAAAGCTGGTGAACACGTCCGAAAAACAAAGAGCCACAAAAAGGGACAGAACGAAAACGAAACAACGGCAACGTGTCATTGATCACAAATTGAATCTTCCTTTCATTTTGTATGTCTGTATTTAGAACAGCTGAACATGGGGTGGAGGGGCAAGCAAAGTGGTCGCAAACCAGTGGCTGCCGTCCAGCCAAAGAAGTATTTCTAATGGGCCAATCTTTTCAGCACAGTGTGCTGTTGGAATGTATGGTGCACCATTTGGAACGTATGGTGGAACTTATGGTTCACCATTGCATTGCATTCTTGGAGCCGCCGCTGCTGCTATAGTCACTGCTATGGTCTGTGTACCCCACACTGACAGCAGCGGATCACAGATCAGCCATTCACGCTGGCAAGGTGGTGGTGGGCAGACTGGGAGGGATCGGGCTGGGTCAGGGACAGATAATAACGTGCTGTAGAAAGGCTCTGTGCAAAACTCTGTCGATGCCACTGACAGCCCAACCCTATGCATGTTGACTCTGATGTGAATCCCATTATAGACAATGGGGCTTAAACCAGTGCAGAGGACAGATTCTTCCACGTTGTGGGATCTTCTTTGTTTTTGATGAGAAAGCCAAGGTCCATCAAGCAAGGACCTTGCTACAGGCAAGGTCTGTAGGCAAGGACAGACTACAGGCAAGGACAAATCAGCAGTTTCAGGGTGAACATCCTCCTCAAATGATGGGGACCAAGTGCTTCAGCATACCTGCTCAACACAGGAATGAGGTCACACTTCTTTCATGCATTGGGTTCACCTCTGGGTATCCCTCAAGTATTCTTTCAACTAATTTAGTTGGAGGATGCATTTTTGGGGAGTTTTGCTTTCAGTGATAACAGAATAGTAGCTATTTGCTGACCTCCTGCAAATCACCCTGAGAATAAACCAGGAGATCCCAATCTATCCTCTCCCACATCTACTGAATCAAAACCATGGACTAGTGCAGCCACTCGTGTGCCATAAGTGGTCCACAGGTGTACCCTGGGTGTTTGGCAAATGCATTTATTTATTTAATAAACACCATTTATTTATAGGGTTTTTGAGGAATTGAACCCCATACCCCATTGGACAATATCAATAGTCCAAAGACTGATGGTGTGTCATGACTATTTTCACACATGGTTGGTGTGTTATAAGATGAAAAAGGTTGAAATCACTGATGTGGCAAATGAATGAAAGAAAGACGATGGATGGATGGATGGATGGATGGATGGATGGATGGATGGATGGATGGATGGAAGGAAGGAAGGAAGGAAGGAAGGAAGGAAGGAAGGAAAGGCAACTACAACTAGTTGTGACATACCCTACAATCCAGAGTAACTAGGGAAGCGCATAAGATACATTACGTGCACCCGTAGTTACTGCAACACCTAGTGAAAACCTATGGGAAATTCATATTGCAATCCAGAGCAAGTTGTTCTTACATCGGAGCAAGGACTCCCCGTAGTTACTCTTGATTGCGCCCTGAGGCAGAGATCCCTCCACCACATGAAGTCCTTTAAAATTGTGATCACACGAATACAAGTCTATGCACTATAAAGAAAAGGACTGAATTCCACATGTCCCCAGAATTGCTCTAAAAGGGAGAGGATTTGCATCCCATCCTGCTATACCAGCATTTCTCAAAGTGGGGGTCAGGACCCCTTTGGGAGTCACCTAGAGCTTTCCTGGGGGTCGCCTAAAGACCCCTGGTGCAGGGGGCCAGGTCAGGCTTGCCAGACCTCTGGTTGTAGCTGCACACGCACTGGGGCTGACTGACAGCCTCAAGGCCCAATCTTATGCATGCCTACTCTGAAATAAATCCCATTATAGTCAGGGGGCCTTTACTCCCATGCAAATGTGGATAGGATTGCAGCCTCAGGGCCCAATCCTATGCATGCCTACTCTGAAATAAATCCCATTGTGTTCAATGTGTGCGTAGAACACACATTTCATTTGTAACAATGAAAATACATCCTGCATATTATATCAGATATTTACATTACGATTCATAACAGTAGCAAAATTACAGTTATAAAGTCGCAACGAAAATAATTTTATGGTTGGGGTCCCCACAACATGAGGAACTTATAAAGGGGTCACGGCGTTAGGAAGATTGAGAACCACTGTGCTATACCACCAGAAAGAAGTAATATGCTGGCAGAACGGATAACATCCAAGAGCAGAGAATGATTTACACACAAAGCCAATGGGAGATCAAGGAGATTCCTGCAAGAGTAGACAATAATGGCTGTGTGGCTTTCAAAGAACAATTGCGCTGCTTTCCTTTTCCCCTTTTGCCAAGTGTCAAAGGCTCCGCTTCTTCAATAGTCCAGATGGCTGATGCCTCCGGGAGACTGTAATCTGTATTTGAAGACAGAGAGTAGCATGTTTGATGTTACAATAGAGGAAGCCATCTACAGATTCCCCCGATGGTTAATGTATCTCTAAGAAGTACTACCCTTAAGTTCTGCTATCAGCATCATCAAGAGGAACTGCAAAGATTCTGATCTCATCCCCACCCACCCCCTCCGTAACTGGGCACCCAGATTAAAATAGAGCAAG
The DNA here is from genome assembly GCA_030015325.1 of Cryptoblepharus egeriae. NCBI lineage: Eukaryota > Metazoa > Chordata > Lepidosauria > Squamata > Scincidae > Cryptoblepharus > Cryptoblepharus egeriae. The sequence goes on along the minus strand of JAREYC010000003.1, from coordinate 3,565,583 downwards.
ACAGAAATTCGAAGGGCACCTGCTGGCTGTGGTTAAATATAGAATTCTTATTCCTGGAGAATAAAAGGAAACCTGATCCAGCTGTGGATTGTAAAGCAGAGGAAATTATGGTGCGGAAAGTCATATAATCACAAAAGAGAAGGTTTTGATATTTGGAAAGAAGGATGGTTGCCATATCTTCAGTGCACAAAAGTAGAGGGAGATATAGGTGGGTTTTCCCTCTCATGCTTTGTACCAAGCTTGGTAGCAATGCTATTTGTTACTGAAATCAGGAAGAAATTGATGACTTTCCCGAAATAGGACCATTTCCCAGAAACTGGATCACGGGTCATTATAAGCCTCTGAAAAAGCTCTTCACCAGGCAAGGGTTGATCAGGGTGGAATCAGGTGGCCTTGGCTGGTTGACACCTTTTTAGATTGTGAGTCTTTTGGGGACAGGGACCCATCAGCCATTCTTTATTTTAATTTCTCTGTACAGTGCTTTGTGAACATTTAGTTGAAAAGCGATATATAAATACTGTTGACTGGTTGACTGACCGATTGATTGATTGATCTGGCTAGGGGCTCATGATTGCCAAGGGAGGTGGTGGACTCTCCCTCACTGAGGATCTTCAAGCAGAGGCTCGATGAGCACCTGTCGGGGTTGCTCCAGGAGGATTTCCTGCTACAGAAAGGGGGTTGGACTAGATAACCTACTAGGTCCCTTCCAACTCTAGGATTCTATGATTATCAGATGATTGTCCTGGTCAAGCCAAGCTGCTCCCTGAGTACTGGATCCCTGATCCTCTTACTGGGGATCTTCAAGCAGAGGCTTGATAATCACCTTTTGAATATGCTCTAGGAGGATTTCCTGCTACAGGCAGGGGGTGGACTAGATGACCTATTAGGTCCCTTCCAACTCTATGAGCATATGATTCTACCAACTGCGATGCTTTGTTAGGACAGGAGCAGAATGGGGAGGATGGGTCCTGGTACTTTATGACACTTTAGGAGTAAAGCACAGAGAGTAGGATAACTTTCTCCACCTTTCTCCCCAATGTGGTTTTGACACCCAACTCCTTGGCAGATCAGGAAGGACATTTGGCAGTGGAATAGCTTGCTAAGGAAGATGGTGAACTCTTCCTGGGGATCTTCAAGGAGAAGTTCGATGAGCACCTGTTTGAGATGCTTTGGGAGGATTTCCTGCTACAGGCAGAGAGTTGGACTACATGATCTATTAGGTCCCTTCCAACTCTGAGTATGGGCACAATCCAGAGTAACTACCGGGAGTCCTTGCTCCGGTGTATGGACAATTGCTCTGGATTGCAATATGAATTTCCCATAGGATTTCACTAGGTGGTGCAGTAAATACAGTGCACATAATGTCTCTTACGTGTTCCCGTAGTTACTCTGGATTGTACGGTATATGATTCTATAAGGAAGGCAAAGGGTTTGTTGCGAGAGGTAGGCCTTTCAGAGGTTACAGCCATTGTAGCCCTAAATGCTATCATAATTTACCTGATGTTCTCAAAACCGGGCACATCTGTACATGTGGAAGGGGAGGGAAAGGATCCTTTTAAGGGATTTCACTTTCCTTGTGGCATGAGTGACTAGATGACCCTTGCAACTCTAGGATTCTATGATTATATGAGTGGTGAATGAAGGACCTGTTGGCAAAGTACTGGGAAAGGATTATGGGAACGGGTGTTACATTCTAAGCACTTAGGCTTGGAAGAGAGTTTGGGAGTTTGCCATTTAGGAGGGCTTTCCTGCACCCCAACTTGCAATTCCAAGCCAGCTCCTCTGTTACATTTCAAGCAGATGTTGCTCAACCTTCTTCTTTCAAGAGGAGCAGAAGTGGACATACCTTGGAGTCACAGCCATACATCTCAAAGTCCTGGGAAGCTGAACTGCATTTCTGGAAGTCTGGCAATGATATATGAAGACTACATTGCCAAGTGTCTGGAAATGCTGTAGGATTTTGGCACAGCTGACTAGTGAGGACGCCTTGGAGGAATTACGGATCTTAAGTCTTTCTCCTTCAAACATCTCCCAACACCATCCCATCCCAAAAGCTCTCTGCATGATAAGCAAATATTCAACTGATGGGCTTAAAAATATTGTGAGTTTCTGCAAATACATTATAATATGTTCCATGGGGAAATTTTGAGAAGCCTTCTGAAGTGAGGGTGCTTGGCACGGTTTTCTTAGTAATACATTCCAGATGGTTAACCATAACCACCCCTGTTCTACACCACTATGGGGACATTCCTGTTATTGCATTAATCCCGAAACCAGGTCCACAGCCCAATCCTGTCTCCCACCAGTTCACAGGGTCCCGCCATTCCCAATGGAGGGTGAGCTGCATGCTATGCTGTGGGTGGTTTGACCAAAAGATCTAGAAGAAGTAAATCTATTTTAATTTACTCTCTATAAGCCACCATCAATGGGTATCATCACACCTATGCTAGTTTTTTCTGAGAAGCCCGGTTGGGTATGTCAGGACAGGGAAAGGGGGATAGGATCTTGGTGTGGGTCACTGCCACCCCTCTCCCATCCTTATTTGTCCTGCTTCCCTCCCCAACGTTGCCCAAACCAGTCTCCACCATCATCTTTTTGGTCTGGTGTGGGCTGGGGGAGCTGGTGACATGCATGGAGCTTCCAAATTTTTGCTCTGGTGGCCCCAAAGAACATGAAAACGGCACAACTTTTGAAGCACCTGACTGGGTCTTACAGCAGGAGATCTTCTTATCTGTAGGACCAGGTTGTAAAGAATGGGATGCTTCAAATGTGATACACAGAAAGCAAACAATTATTCTGTCCTCTCCCCTCTGGTTTGCCAAGCTTGACCAGGAGTCGCAATTCAGCAAGCAGGGGAATAACTACAACTCTTCCTGGCCCTGCTCCATGCTCAGCGTTTGGTCTGGTCTGATTGCAGACATACCCCCAAATCCAGAGCACTCATGGGAGCACGGAAGAGACTTTACGTGCACCCGTAGTTACTGCACCACCTAGTGAAAACCTATGGGAAATTCATATTGGAATCCAGAATAAGTTGTTCTTACACCGGAGCAAGGACTCCCTGTAATTACTCCGGATTTTGCCCATAGTCTGTAATGCATTAGCAAATGGTAGAAACTCAGCTTGGTTGAATTTAACTTCTTGGAGAAGACAATGGAGGTGATAAAGTATCTTCTAAAAGTTCAGAACAAACTCTGTCCACCAAGCAGGTCTTCCTTTTTGGGGACAGGCTGAGAATTTCTGATTGTCCAGGAAAAAAAATGATACGAACCTTATTACAATTACTAATATGGGCTTAAATCCAAATATCAGTCCCTTCCCTATGATGGTAGTAGGGGACTGATAGTAATTCTGGTAGTAATTCTGCATTGCGGAGTGTGTCCCCCACCCCTGAGACATTTACTGGGGGGGAGGGGAAGTGTTACAGAGAAATTCTTTTTATTTTAAGTAGATTTCTGGGAAACCAGAGTAATTATCGTTGTCTTAAACTGTCACAAGTTCTCAATTGCCTTTCGGTTATTATTTCAGTTAAAAATGTGATATTTTACCAGCCACAATTTGTGATTTGATTTGTGACTAGGAAGCACCTGAGTCATCCCATATATTTAAGAAGATAATACTGGAACTAGGTGGAGAACGAGGGCTGCAATCCTATATACACTTTCCTGAGAGTATGGCTGCAATCCTAAAGACACTTTCCTGGGAGTAAGTCCCATTGAACACAATGAGGCTTACTTTGGAGTAGACACGGTTAGGATAGTGTGCTATGAGCACAAGGAGAACCATGGTTCTCCTTGCTAGGAGAACCATGTCTACTTAAAAGTAGCCCAATTGTCTTCAATGGGTCTTATTTCCAGGAAAGTGTCAGATTGTAGCCTAACCCCCAAATTCAGAGTAAGGGCACAATCCAGAGTAACTACGGGGAGTCCTTGCTCTGGTGTAAGAACAATTTACTCTGGATTCCAATATGAATTTCCCATAGGTTTTCACTAGGTGGTGCAGTAACTACGTTGATGTAAATGTCTCTTACGTGTTCCCGTAGTTACTCTGGATTGTAGGGTAACTACAGGAGCGCGTAAGAGATTTTACGTGCACCTGTAGTTATTGCACCACCTAGTGAAAACCTATGGGAAATTCATATTGGAATCCAGAGTAAGTTGTTCTTACACCGGAACAAGTGCTCCCCATGGTTACTCTGGATTTTGCCCTAAGTCACTTGCCCTAAGTGATATACAGTACAATGTGGCTCACTTCTGAGTAGACATGCTTAGGATTGCACTATAGGACTCCAATTCTATAAACAATTTCCTAGGAGTAAGCCCCTTTAAACTCAATGGGGTGTATTTTTAGGGTAGACTTGCATACGATTGTGCCATAATCATCAGATTTAAGAGAACCAAACTGAAGCCACATCAAAAAATTTTTTTGAGGGGGGATTAATGTTCTCTTTTCTTTAAGAATTGCTGGAAGTAGAAGTGGCATAAAATTGACCTTTAATTTCTGGAGGGGAAAGGAAATGTGACATAGGTACATTCGTGCCATATGAGGAGGGGAAAGAAATCCATGCAACTGGTGGACAGATGCTATCACTTTCTCTCAATCCCCTTGATGCATTCATGAGGATCAGTGCAAGCTGTGAGGATGCACCAGATGTCAGCTCTGTGGGATTGCAGTAATTAAGACCATCTTTGCATCATCTCTGGCTTGGTGGACTGTTTGCATGGAATTACTTATGCTAATTCACTCGTACGTAGGATCACAGGTCTCGTTACCCAATCGGGATGCTTGTCAGAGCCACGGGGCTCTGGAAGTGCTGCTGAAATAGATCAGCCACGGCGAACCTGTACTGGCATTATCAGTCCTGATACCTGAACGTAGCAGGGACTTTCAGCAGCTGCTCTTAGCGGTCATCCCGTTATCTCCCATATAATTAACTTCGGAGAGTGAGCTTACCCCCCACTTTCTAATTTACATATCCTGTTTCTGCTCTCCATCTGATATGCCCCTCCATGCTTAAATTTCAGCAACTTCAGATAATTCCACCCCCTCAGGATTAGGCTGAAGTGCAAATATATAGATATCATACCCAGGATCTGATGAAATATTCTCGAGGCTACACTTGCTTCTTCCTCCATAATTGCTAAATTCATCCCTTCTTAACCATTCAACTACCTCTTATCTATGGAAAGGAGGAGGAGAAACTGAGGTGAAACATCTCAGCTGAAACTCAAGCATCCATCAGTCTTGAAAGACTATGGTATCATGCTCGGCACTGTATACGCTGCATGCAAAGCATGAAGGCCTGGGTAGATTGATATGGAGAAGAGGCTGTTACCCAAGCAGCAAATCCCCCTCTCCACACCACTGAATTAGTCCAATGGAAAGGCAGAGCCGAGACAATTTGATCCAGCTGGCGTTGCAGAGCTGGGCTAAGGACAGGAGCTCACCCTGTCTTGTGGGGCCGACCCAGGTCTCCAATAAGATACCAATATGTAGACGTGTGTGGACATGGAGACGTCATATGCCCCCCCAAAGGTGGGCCACTGGACTAGATGGGATTTTGGCCTGATCCAGTGGAGGCTCTTTTTACGTTCTTAAACCTATCTTTACGTATACCTTCTTATACCCTCCCCTGGCATCGGGCATTCTGATGATGACCACATCTAAAATAATGAGATTGCACTTATCCAATTAATCAATCCATCAACCAGTCAACATGATTTATAAACTGCTTTTCACCAAAAAAAAGTTCACAAAAACTATTAATAAAGAAAATGAAATAAAATATCCATCAAGGATTAAAACGTGATGGAGTTTCTCTCTAGAAATTTGTCCAATTCACTCTTTAAGGAATGTCGGCTAGATGCCATCAGCACATCTTGTGGCAAGGAGTTCCACAGACTATACGCTGGGTAAAAAAGTATTATTTTGTTTGTGCTAACTCTCCCAACATTCAAGGAGGGTAGGTGGAAGACCTGGAGGTGGGGTGGCTTCAGGTGGGGGCTTGGAACAGCAGTTATGCCGGATCTATGTCTTTGTACCCATCCTAGTGATGCTCTATCTGCTCCTAACTCTTATGATTTAGGGTTGCCTAAATATGAGTAGTAGATCCAATGTGGCTGCAGTGGCAGCAGGCCCATTATTTGTGGCGTTTTGGTGCAGGCCAGCCGGCCGGCCTGATCCTGCACATGTTAGGATTGAGCTGTCAACCTCCCAGCTATCACTTCCATCTTGAACCCATAACTAAGACCCCTGGTTCCAAGTTCCCGGTGCTTCTTGTTCCAAGTTCCCGATGATCTACTGCCTACTGTTGAGCCCTGACAGCCCCATATGGGGCCAAAAGTGCATGGATCTGCGCATGCAACGCTCAACTTTTCTCTGCGGCTGCACTGACAACAATAGCCTGACAAATAGGAAGATGCATAATTAATATTCTTCCAGCCAAAAGAGTACCCAGCTTACTGAGAGGTGGCAAAAATAGTCTGTCTCGGTTATTATTAGATTTTCTGATTGCTTCCTGAGCTCAACGCCATTAAACACATTCCTTAGAAACGATACTGTAAAAATACAACTCTTGAATTGTTAATAATCATTTGTTAAAGCAGGCCTGCTTCAAAGCTGTTCTTTCTCTCTTGGAATGACTTTGGCGATGTTCTCGCTGCAATAACTAATCAGTCGTATAATGGAAACGAAGAAATGTGCGCACCAGTCTCTGAATGGTTTAAGTAAAGAATGCCATCGTCGCTATTATTAATACATGGATTAGGGTTGACTCTGAAATAATAATTCAGGACAGATTAAATACGCAAGCTGATAAAATCAGTCCGCACAGCTATCCACGTCAAAAAAATGGGTTGCAACTTTGCACGTTCTTTGTGATAACGTAATGGTTGTTACTACACTACTTACGAGCCAATCTCATGGGCCGTTTGCAACATCAGGAGGCATGTAAATGGTAAATTTAAGGTGGGAAATGAACTGCTACTGGACCAGTCCATGCCATTGCCACAAGGCACTGGGTGCACTGGAGCCTTCCTGCTCCAGACCCCAGAATGTGTCCGTCTTGGTATGTGGGCAGTTGGGGCACATCATGGGCAAGGTTGGCAACTGAAGGGAGAGTTTTGGGGAGGATCAAGGATGGACGTGGGACACTTTGGGGAAGGGTGGATGTGGATCATAGCATCAGCAATTTGAACCAGGATCCTAACCCCCAAAGCCCACCTTAGAATGCCCATGAGGCAGTGAAATGTCTGCTACAGGTCCAAATGGACCCACAGATGGCCTGTAGCTTGCATGGAGGTAAGTAGACTCTCCCTCACTAGGGATCTTTAAGCAGAGGCTCGACGAGCACCTGTCGGGGATGCTCTAAGAGGATTTCCTGCTGCAGGCAGGGGTTGGACTAGATGACCTACTAGGTCCCTTCCAACTCGATGATTCTGATTCTATGATTCTAAGTACATTAAAGATACAGTGGTACCTCTCATAACAAGCGCTTCACATAACAAGCATTTCACACAACAAGTATAAATTTCCAAGAAATCTTGCTTCACACAACAAGTTCCGCTTCACTTAACAAGCAAGCACACTATAGGCACGCGTGCTATGCAGCCCTTACACTCTACGCGGAGGCTATTTTAAAAGGGCTGCTGGCCAGGACTGCTGCTTCTAACTGCCCCCAACTTGGGGGCTGTTGCCTGGAGGTGCCAGAGGCCACCTTGAACCTCCAGCAGCAGCCCAGGTAAGCCTCCCAGGAAAGTGTCTTTGATTGAAGCCTCCTAACCAAGTCTACCCAGAAGCAAGCCCCATTGTGTTAAATGGTGCTTACTCCCAGGAAAATGTCTTTGATTGCAGCCTCTTAACCATGTCTACCCAGAAGTAAGCCCCATTGTGTTAAATGGGTCTGACTCCGAGGAAAATGTCTTTAGGATTACAGACTAAGGGCGCAATCCAGAGTAACTACGTAGAGTCCTTGCTCCGGTGTAAGAACAATTTGCTCTGGATTGCAATATGAATTTCCTATAGATTTTCACTACGTAGTGCAGCAACTATGGGTACACATAAAGTCTCTTACGTGCTCCCGTAGTTACTCTGGATTGTAGGGTAAGTAGACTTCATAGGATCATGCACATTGAATGCATGTTTTGAATTCAATTCCAGTGTTTTGTCATCATTTTTACATCCAGTTCATATTTTTATATGAATATTTTGGGGGTTGTGGAACCAATAATCTGAGTTTCCATTATTTCTTATGGGAAAATCTGCTTCACTTAAAGAGCAAGCCTCCGGAATGAATTAAGCTCTTTAGGAGAGGCACCACTGTACATGCCATAGCATGGTGCAAATGGGGTTGTTAGTTATTCCAGCTCCCTGTTTCTCATGAAACAGCCTCCTAGATGGGTGCAGACAGAAATCTGTGCAACAGAGGCTGACACTTGAATTCCCTTCTGGTGCGATTCTTTTGAACATGAAGGACTGGAAGTGATTAGATCTGATCTCAACAGTCAGCATCCAGTCTTTGCAAAATGCCTGTTTATCTCAATTACAAACTGTCCTGGATTTGTTAAGCTTCAAAGATTATTTTAAGGACTAGCAAAGGTTAGTATGTTTTTATTTTTTGAATTTTCAAACTGAATTCCAGGCTAGAATTTGCTAGCCTGAAACTGCAGAAACGCAGAGGTGATGCATCCTACTTCCTCTCGGCCTCAGTTGTCCCTACCTGAAATATGGGAAGATTAGACTTTGAACTGCTATCACAAGGTTAACATCAGGATAACCCATGTGAAGAGTTTTACACACGCAAAAAAGGTTTGTGCAAATGCTATTTTACACATGCAGACACACATAGAGCCTTTTTTTTTTTTACTACAACAGACTAACATAGTTCTCTGCTACAACTCGCAAAAGTTATATACGTATTAAGACTAGCAAAAACATACCCGTGTTGCAGTACAATTACCATCCTCCCACTGAGTAGCAACCCACCATGCACATCACCCCCATGCGCATTGACCCCCCCCATGCGCAACACCACTCATGTGCATTATCCCCTTGTGCAACACCCCCTTGTGCAACACCCTCCCGTATGCATCACCCCCATGCGCATCACCCCCCATGTGCACCACCCTCGTGTGCATCATCCCCCGTGAGTGAGTGAGTGAGTGAGTCAGCCAGTGACTTTTTGGTTTTATATATGTAATTGAATATATGCAGATGATGGCTGCAATCCTAAACACACTTTCCTGGGAGTAAGATCCATTGAAACCAGTGAGGCTTACTTCTGAGTAGATGTGGATAGGATTGTGCTCAAAGTCCCCAGTTAGTCTTTGGGCCTCAGAAGGCCTGTTTAGCCATGTATTTTGGGAATTCCACCATGAGGTCTGGCTGCCAACCGTCACCAACTACCAAATCTTCAATGTAATCTGGCTGCCAATTGTTGCTAGTTATTTACTACACCACCGGGAGGCAAACTAGCATCCTCCTTGAATGGTTGGGTGGATTGCACATTAACATCTGATTTACCATAAATTCATGTATGAGGTGCAATCAATAAGTATCAGGATTGGTGCTATATAAAGAAACCTACAACACGGAACAATTTGGCATTTCCTATCCTTGGAAGCCACTCACTTAATCCAGCGTTTCCATTGATGGAAATATTCCTGGAACTCATTTTTGGGGGGAAATCAGCAGCCGCCTCATCGCGTTCATTTGGATGAAATCTTCATCCTTTCAAGTGGGATTTGATTTTTTTGGAAAGAGAAAAAAGTTGCAAGGGGTGAGATCTGGGGAATACAATGGCTGTCGGACCTGGGGGGGGGGGGTTGTGCTTGGCAAAAATTGCTACACAAGCTGCACTGAATGGGCAGGTGCATTGTAATGCTGCAATTGCCACTCTCCGGACGCATGAAATTCTGGCCTTTTCCGATGAATAGCATCCCGCAAACGCCACAACATGTCACAGTAGTAATCCTTGTTTACTGTTTGACCATGTGGCGCATACTCATGATGAGCAAACCCCTTGTATTTGAAAAAAAAACAGTCAACAGTATCTTCTTATTGATTCTACTCATTTGTGCTTCCTTCAGTCTCGGAGAGGTTGCTTAGACTGAGCCTTGGTTTTGGGGTCACAGCCACAGACCCACAATTCATCGCCCATTATGATCATTTTCAAAAAGTTTTCGTTGTTCTCGATACAATCAAGAAGATCTTGCACAACTGAAACCCGAGTTTCTTTTTGGTCAGCTGAAAGCAGTTTTGGCACACGCTTGGCAGACACGCGTCTCACACCCAAATCTTCAGTGAGAATGGACTGAATTGAATGGTAACTAATCTGCACAGCCTCCGATAACTCATGGAGGGTGATTCTACGATTTCCCCGCACAGCTGCACATCGGGGATGTTTTTCTCAGTACTGCTGGTTGCGGATCTTCCAGAATGTTTGTCACTGTCGACATTTTGTCGGCCATCTTGGAAACGTCTGAACCACTTGTACACTCATGTATGGCTCATCCTCTCCATACACTTTTTGCACCTCTACCTTTACTGCGTCCTGCCTTCTGACCCCAAAGTAATTGCAGTGATGTCACTGCGATCACTTCCGCATGGCTTCTTCCTTACTTTCTCCTTTGAAAACAGGGAAAAGTAAGGGGGCCGCGTCGGCTGCAACGGAGACCTTCTCACTGCTGCTAAAGGGTGCAAAAGGCTTCAATGGAACGTTTTGGAAGCAGCGTCCAGAACAGAGGTGAGTGCCACGTCCAGGAGGCGGATGACACTCACCTCCTGGGTGCTATTTCCATAGTACTGTACCTTGGGAATTTGCCCTTCTATTTATTTATTTATTTATTTATTTATTTATTTATTTATTTATTTATTTATTTATTTATTTATTTATTTAATATCCCACCTTTCCTCACCTCAACAGGGAGCCCAAGGCGGCTAACAACAATCAGAGTAAAACACCATTAAAATTATCATAAATAAAGATTAAAACATAATTAAAATACAATTAGATTAAAGTGCAATAAGAACAACAAAAACAGACTAAAAGCTTTAGTTAAAAACAATATAAAAATAGGACAATAAAACTGCCCCCCAACCTCTGCCCCATTTAAAAAGCTTTTTTAAAATAAAAGGTTTTAAGACCCCCCTCTAGGTTGCATGCACATGTTGAAGAGCTGGAGAATTGTTAGAAATTTCCATTACTTGTTGAAAAAGGAAGCCACTTTCAGATTATCTTGCCTTTTCAGCAATAAAAGCACCTGGAGTAGAAACTTCAACAAATGGAAGTTAGAACAGTGTATATAGATGAAATATAGATCAAAAGGGACTTGGAGATCATGGTATCAGATCACATCAAGGCTTCCTTATCATTTCATGGACATGTTCTATCTAGATGTTCTGGATACAAGGTTGCTTTGTACCCAAGATACAATATGTCATGGCCGCTAAAAAAGGACAAGGACCCCAAAATATAAGACACACAAGAAAAATGTAGGATGTGTCAAAATAAAAGCTAAAGAAATCATGTATATTGCTTTAGTGTGGTTAATTTAAACACTCAGACCTCCGTCAGTCTTGAAAGACTATGGTATCGTGCTGGGCGCTGCATACACTGCATGCAAAGCATGAAAGCCTGGGTTGGAGTGTTACGGAGGATAGGCTGTTACCCAAGCAGCAAATCCCCCTTTCCACGCCACTGAACTAGTCCAATGGAAAGGCAGAGCCAATACGATTGGATCCAGTTGGCGTTGCAGAGCTGGGCTAAGGACAGGATCTCACCCTGTCTTGTGGGGCCGACCCGGGTCTCGAACCCTGGCCTGCTGGTTAACAGGCACAGCGTCTTAATCGCTTGCGCCACCCATAGCCCCTAATTTAAACACCACATTACTTATTATTTAATATAAGTAAATATATTTTACTTATGTAAGTAAATATAATATATAAATAAACATAAAGGCTTCAATCCTAATCTCCAGTTAGGCCAGCATAAACCTCAAAATAAGTCCTGTGCTGAACTGGGGATGTCATGAAAGCGCCATAAAGTACTTCTGTCCCACTTGTAGGGAGGTTAAGCCATTGCACAGACATGCGCAGACTTCCCCACACCGCCACAGAAAGATATTCCACGTGAGTTAGGCCGGCCTCAATTTGTTAGGATTGCACCCTTAATTCCTATAAGTTGGAAATATTCCAAGAAGCTGCCTGCTCACAAGGAAAGGTATATTTTTCCCCAGGACACAAGGCTAAAAAAAGAGCATGTCCTGGAAAAAGAGGACATATGGTAACCGTGCTTTGTATGCAGTTAGAATTGTTGACTACTGACTCATAGAATGAAATTCACATATAGGATGGAAATGGAGTAAATGTCTACAAAAGGGGAAAAAGGGGGATTACTAAGCAGTAGAAATAAGGCAACGATACAGTTTGACTTCTTTGCCACAAGGCTCAATTTCAGAACCGGGAAGCAGCAGACCTGAAATGAGGCTGTCAACAGCATCCTTTGCTTCATTTAACTAACTATGGCTGAGCTGAAAGATCATGCCTGGAACATTATGCTCCTGCTTTCTCCGGAAAAGCTCACTCCTCTTTATCAGGTACCGCAATCTTCATCCCCCTTTGAACTCCCTCCAGAAATGCTACTTCTTCTGTCAGTCGTTCGTGGATGACCACAGAGACCTCTTATTGATTGCTTTCTTTGTCCATTACCTTGTCCTTACAATAAAAGATCCGGGCACACAGGCCGCACTGGATGAGCCTGTGATCCTCTCACACCCACTCAACCACACATATGGGATCCTCTCACACCCACTCAACCACACATATGTGATCCTCTCACACCCACTCAACCACACATATGTGATCCACCTGTGATCCTCTCACACCCACTCAACCACACATATGTGATCCACTTGTGAGCCTCTCACACCCACTCAACCACACATATGTGATCCACTTGTGAGCCTCTCACACCCACTCAACCACACATATGTGATCCTCTCACACCCACTCAACCACACATATGTGATCCTCTCACACCCACTCAACCACATATGTGATCCACCTGTGATCCTCTCACTCCCACTCAACCACACATATGTGATCCACTTGTGATCCTCTCACACCCACTCAACCACACATATGTGATCCACTTGTGATCCTCTCACACCCACTCAACCACACATATGTGATCCTCTCACATCCACTCAACCACACATATGTGATCCACCTGTGATCCTCTCACACCCACTCAACCACACATATGTGATCCTCTCACACCCACTCAACCACACATATGTGATCCACCTGTGATCCTCTCACACCCACTCAACCACACATATGTGATCCTCTCACATCCACTCAACCACACATATGTGATCCACCTGTGATCCTCTCACACCCACTCAACCACACATATGTGATCCTCTCACACCCACTCAACCACACATATGTGATCCACCTGTGATCCTCTCACACCCACTCAACCACACATATGTGATCCACCTGTGATCCTCTCACACTCACTCAACCACACATATGTGATCCTCTCACACCCACACAACCACGCATATGTGATCCACTTGTGATCCTCTCACACCCACTCAACCACACATATGTGATCCACTTGTGAGCCTCTCACACCCACTCAACCACACATATGTGATCCTCTCACACCCACTCAACCACACATATGTGATCCACCTGTGATCCTCTCACACCCACTCAACCACACATATGTGATCCACTTGTGAGCCTCTCACACCCACTCAACCACACATATGTGATCCACTTGTGAGCCTCTCACACCCACTCAACCACACATATGTGATCCTCTCACACCCACTCAACCACACATATGTGATCCTCTCACACCCACTCAACCACATATGTGATCCACCTGTGATCCTCTCACTCCCACTCAACCACACATATGTGATCCACTTGTGATCCTCTCACACCCACTCAACCACACATATGTGATCCACTTGTGATCCTCTCACACCCACTCAACCACACATATGTGATCCTCTCACATCCACTCAACCACACATATGTGATCCACCTGTGATCCTCTCACACCCACTCAACCACACATATGTGATCCTCTCACACCCACTCAACCACACATATGTGATCCACCTGTGATCCTCTCACACCCACTCAACCACACATATGTGATCCTCTCACACCCACTCAACCACACATATGAGTATATTGGCTGTGGCTAGAAGTGGGGAAGGAAAAGGCACACTGCCCACGCTCTGACAGAGCAAGAAAAAACTAATAATTAATTCCTATCTCTGTACATATTACTGGGAGTGTCTTAAAAACTCTGTGTAAGAACTAACTAGGATCAAGGGGAGTAAAAATAGATATTAAGTGAAAGAGTATTCTTTGCACATGAGCAGAACCTGGTTTTCTAATCCAAGATGCAGAATATTTTTAGAAAGAAACACTATTTGATTCATATGGCATTTGAGAAATCCTCTGGAAAGTGTATCCCATGTCAACTGGCAGTAGAGATGACACCTCAAATAGAGTAGACAACATGGTGTTGCCAGCAAGCCCAGATGGTCCAGGAGGTGCAGCCATGGGGTGCAGCAGCTCCTGTCAAACTGAGGCTATTCAGAGCCAGCCATAGGGTAGGATGGGCCCACCCTAGAACTTTCCAACAGCTGGGAGAGAGTAGGAAGGGAAAGGAAACGAAAGCCAGAGAGGAGGACTCCTGGTGACAATCTTCTCCCCTGTCGTGACTGCAGAGGGGACTGGAAGCCAGAAGAGAAGCTGGGCAAACTGCCCTCCAACCACAAGTAAACTTTATCCTCTTCCCTGTTGAGTAACTGCAAGGGAAGTAAACAGAGATGGGCTGGCCCCATCCCAAGATCCGGTATGCCGGAAGTGGGAGGGGCCAGCCGGGGTCAGGGGGTGTGGGCGGGGCAAGGGGCGGGACTGGGGAGGGGCGAGGGGCGGGGCGATGTTGGCGCCTGCGCAGTGCCTGCTTAGAAGCTGGCCTGCCAGGCTGGCCTGGCAGGCCGGCTTCCAGGCAGGCTCTGCGCAAGCGCCGACACCGGCGCTCACACAGAGCCTGCCTGGAGGCTGGGCTGGCAGGCGGGCTTCCAGGCAGGCTCTGCGCAAGCGCCGACACCGGTGCCCACGCAGAGCCTGCCTGGAAGCTGGCCTGGCAGGCCGCTTCTAGGCAGGCTCTGCGCGAGCGCCGATGTCGGCGCTTGTGCAGAGCCTGCTAGAAGTGGCCTGCCCGCTTCTAGGCAGGTGGCGGTGGGCGCAAAACATGGTGGACCGTACCAGTCCGCCATGTTTTGCATTTCCCTGTCGCTGGCGGTACGCTAGCGGCAGGGAAGCGGGAAGAACCGGTACGGGCGCGTAGGCCCGTACCGGTAAGTGCCCACCACTGGAAGTAAAGAGGAAAAACATCTATGGCCAGATAAATGAAATTTCCTCAGTGAGTGTGCAAGCAGGTTAGATATCTACCAAATTTGGAAACTATTTCTAAGGAACCCATCGTCATCATTGTCATCATCATCATCTGAGGAATCTCCTTACTGGGGATCTTCAAGGAGAGGCTTGACGAGCACCTGTTGGGGATGTTCTAGGAGGATTTCCTGCTGCATGCAGGGGGTTGGACTAGATGACCTACAGGGTCCCTTCCAACTCTAGGATTCTATGAATATTGCAGAAAACCAAAAGAGTTTGGGGAAGATTAAGAAAACCTCTCAGTTTTATTCAAGTTATAAAAATAATTTACTACAGTACATGCATTTTTTAAAAAAAAATCTATTTTGTAAGTTCTTTCTGTCATCTCAGCAAGAGCAGAATCTGAGCCCTTTAAGCAGGCTGCTATTGACTGATTGATTTACCATCATCGCATCCTTCAAGAAGCTTAGGACATTGACATGGTTCCTCTTCCCCTTTTTAACTTTGCATTAACCCTATAACGCAGTTAGGTCAAGGGAAGGAGACTGGCCCAGGGTAAGCCGGTCAACTTCTTGGCCAAGCAGGAATCTGATCCTGGGTCTTGCTGGACACTCAAGCAACATCAGCTGGTGCATCAAAGCATAGAAGATACCAAGCTGTGAATCAAAACTTCGTTCAAATCTTCTTGTCCTTTTTATGAGTTCACTAGATGATCTTAGGCAGGTTGCAGCAGTAAGAGAAAAGTGGGGAATAGAAAAGGACATGAAGGGTAATGGAGAAGGACAAACCAGGGAGGTTTGGAAGTAATCTAGAGCAGGTTTACAGTGATGGACAACCAGGGTGACCATATAGGATGGAGTGCCTCTACCTTTAAGATTATTATAGAAGAGGAAATTTGGGCAGGTGCTGATTTTTAAGCCCTTCTATCTTGAGTTAAACCTGCCTAAATTCTCTATTCTAGGCAATGGTTAAAGGTAGAGGCACTCTGTCTTCCATTCTATATGGTCATCCTGCGGACAACTTTTTTAACTCGAGACCACCTGCAAGCAGCAGATTCCCAAAATAAAACTTCACTGTGATGCAAACCAAGGGTTTTTGGATCAAAAAAACCTCAAATCTCTCTCCACCATGATGCAAACACTTCCTTGTTGATTTCAGGGCAAATTCAATACGATCCCATAGGATGCAATCTCTCAGTTATTCTTGGCATCCATCAGTCAGTGATACCAATGGTATTGTGCTTGACGCTGTATGCAAAGCACGAAGGCCTAGGTAGATTGATATGGAGGATCGACTGTTACCCAAGCAGCAAATCCCCTCTCTCCACATCACTGAATTAGTCCAATGGAAAGGCAGAGCCAATACGATTGGATCCGGCTGTGTCACAGAGCTGGGCTAAGGGCAGGAGCTCACCCTGTCTTGTGGGCCGACCTGGGTCTCAAACCTTGGCCTTCTGGGTAATAGGCACAGTGTCTTAACTACTTGCGCCGCCCACAGCCCTATTTCAGTTATTACTGCAGAAGATAATAATATAGAAGGGAGAGGAACAGAATCAGCCAATTTGATCTAGAAAACCCCCCTCCCTTTTCCCTGAGCTCTTGCCCCCCTCCCATTTTAGATATCCCTGCTAAAGTAACCTTCAGACCATTTTAAATCTTCAGCTGTCAAATGGGAGTAATAAAGTCAGATATCTCACTTTCAAGCTGGTGATAAAGGATTTTTTCATCAGGCATCTCCTTTGTTCATTAACTGGCTCCGCAGCTTTGTTTCCAAAAGGAAAATGGATATTCATAAAAGAACCTGACACCAGCCATGACCGACCTGATAACCTTGGCAGGCAGGGTTACAAGGATGAAGCTGGACACAGATTAAACAGTCTTGGTTGAGGCTCTCTGCCAATTATTTATGGCTTTTGAAGGCAAACCACTGCTAGGAACTCCCCCCTCGCATGCTCAGGCATGCATTCCTTTTGGGAACGAGCCATGCTCTTGCTCTGAATGAATGAGTGAAGAGGAATTGTTGTTTTCACTCTCCTGATTTCCTTACACCAGCTGCACTGACCATGGGAGACCTTCCTATAGAGATAGACCTTCCACATGATCACTGTTGAGTGATGGATGGACAGACAGAGGGACAGATTTACTGACTGATTGATTGACTGACCAGAAACATAGTTCAGTTGTGCTTTCCAACAGCGTGGAAGGTTATCTTGAGAAGTTCTTCACAACTATGCAGCTCAAGGGTGAAGGTAGATGAGAGAACCCTGCTTCCTCTTTGCACGTAAGGCGTAAGGCGCACACAACCAGTGTCGGTGAGAAGAGGTTTCAACAATGAACAATTATTCTGGGGCAGTTCCATACCTCTCTAAGGCTTAGTGGGAGATAAGTGGGAGATAACCCCACACATGGTGGTAGGTTGTACCACATTGCCTGGGCAGCGCTCCTTCAAACTGCACATGAACTCCCACTTGACTGGCTGATTCTTCATAACAAAGAATAAGAACAGTGATTTTCAATGTGTTTTTGTATAATAATGAATTGTATATCCATCCATTCATCCTAGAAAATAAATTGTTTCTCAATGATAGATAGATAGATAGATAGATAGATAGATAGATAGATAGATAGATAGATAGATAGATAGATAGATAGATAGATACTGTAGGAGGATTTCCTGCTACAGGCAGGGGGTTGGACTAATTGACCTACTGGGTCCCTTTCATCTCTAGAATCCGTCCATCCATCCATCCATCCATCCATCCATCCATCCATCCATCCATCCACCCACCCATCCATCCATCCATCCATCCACCCACCCACCCACCCACCCACCCATCCATCCATCCATCCATCCATCCATCCATCCATCCATCCAAGAAAATGGATTCTGAACATGCTAAATGCCAGTTACAGACCTGCAGACCTACTATGGGTGCAATCCAGAGTAACTACAAGGAGTCTTTGCTCCGGTGTAAGAACAATTTACTCTGGATTGCAATATGAATTTCTCATAGGTTTTCACTAGGTGGTGCCGTAACTACGTCGACGTAAATGTCTCTTACGTGCTCCCGTAGTTACTCTGGATTGTAGGGTCTGGCTTCTCCTCACTGTGACTCCTGTGCCCCTCTCCACTTGTGCAAATAAGAATACCCTCCTAAAAAGAATATGAAATCAGATCCACAAACAGAAGCAAGGAAAAAGAAGGCCATGTTCAGCTTTGGGAAGGTGAGAGCCAGTGGCCCAGAAAAGTTCCACTTCTGTGAAGCTACGAAGTTTCTTTTTTGAACCAAATATTTTTTAAAGATTAAAAAAATCTAGTGAGGAGTTTCTTTTCGAATCTTTATTGGTGGGCTGTAAATGTAAGTGGCATTTGAGAAGCATTTGAATTTGAATATCAAAGGCAAGACGCTTAAAAGGTGGAGTCCTCTTCGCCCTCGACCAGCTGAGCCCAGAGTGGCTCCTTCCTTGCCGGCCACTGAGATTTAAAAGTGCTGCTCTTGATGGCTCAGCAATTCCAGGGCCAGCTTCCTTCTCTGTGCTTTAGTACTCTGGATTGTGATTTACAGTGGCCAATGCAGGGTGCACTTTTTTCAGTGATCAAGAATAGAACCAACCCGTGGAAAGTGTGTATACTATGTGTTTGTGAGCGCATGCGTGTGGGTGCGTGTGCAAAAATGCCAGAATGCATGAAATACATTTCCCCTACCTCTTCCATCTACCTGTTGTCTGTTTCTTTCTTTGCTGATCTCACTCCCACCAACGTGCTCATTAATTTTCTTAACCCATTGAACCAAGTAAATATTTGTGCAGCCTCTCTAACATCTCAGCTGCTGAGTTGGCTGGAAAGACCCCTTCCAGTGCCCAGAAATCCAGCCAGAGCTGTCACCATAAATCCCAGAGGTTTCAAAGGCTGCAGTTCCCTCCCCTTCTTTTGGCCAAGATTATCTGATTGCAAGGGGATAATTGACCGAAATATTATTTTCCAGCAGATCCAAGTTCCAGATCCAAATTAGATCCAAGTTCCTGATCTAATTTTGCAGTGTGCAACCACAGGAGTGCCCTACCATTTTTTTAAAAAATGGGGTTACTTTCAGAAAAACAATAATAATAAAGCATTCTAACAAACATGAAGCAGCACAAGACAGTGATTCTTAAAATCTCCTGCCATTCAAGAATTCTTAAAAATAGATTTTTTTAAAAGGATGATGCAACCTCTGGGGTCTTGTTGCGTTGTTGCCTTTGGCAAAGCCCCGGGCGCATCTGTTTCAAGATGTAAAGTGTGCATCATGTGCTGCAAGAGCCAATGGGAAGACAAAGGGAGACGCAGGTCGAACATGGCCACAATTTTATTAACTGGCCTTGGGCAGGCAAAGAAAACAAGACAGGGCATGAAATAAGCCATGTAGCAATCTGGAGCTTAGTCAGCAGCATGTCGGACAAGGTGTTATTAGTGATGGGCAGGTTGCCACAGGCTGGAATCAGCACGAGATGTCCATAATCTGGGCGCACCAGAGTTTATTTATATAGCGCAGGGATTTTCAGTCTTTTTCATCTCATGGCACACTGATGAGGCACTAAGATTGTTAAGGCGCACCATCAGTTTGTTGACCATGCTTCAGGATGGAGGGTTCTACTAGAAACGTCCCTCCCCAAATCCCGCAGCACATTTCTGAACCTTCTGCGGCACATCAGTGTGCCACGGCACAGTGGTTGAAAAATCTCTGATTCAGCATATGGCACACAATACATGGACTTATGGTAAATCAGATGTTAATGTCCTCTCAAAGAGGGCTTTCTAGATTTAAGTCTTCCAATTGATAGATGAGGAAGATCAGGTTGCACAGATAGAAGTGTGTTGCTCATGATTTTATTATATTCAAGTGAGATCAGTCAAAGTCTGAATCAGAGCCATAGCAGGTTCCAATCCCCAAACTGGGAATGCAATCAGATCCAATTTGACCCAGATAGCACCAACCAGTGACACAACTAGAGAATGTATAGTGCGGTATATGCAGTTTAGGTGCCATAATATGCCACGTAAGGAGCACCTCTAACTTGCTGTCAGAGCCAGTCTGGGTTGCAGCAGTAAGTTGGAGAGGCTGCTTACTCGGTATATTGTGGCACCTCCAGTACTTACCTCCACCCTACCCCTCCTGTAGCTGTGCCACTGGCCACAGCAGAAATCAAAAGGTGAGATGAGTGGAAGGGGAGGGTTGGGGGATTCGGGAGAATTGGGGCAAGTGGACTGAGTGGTGAGGGGAGAAAGCTTCTCCTATTTTTGATCTGGGTGGCCTGCTAGGAGAAAGGATTGATCAGCAACTGCTCCTTTGAACCCCACACATGAACCGGAAGACATTATAACCCCTTTGACCCTGGGCACAATCCAGAGTAACTACGGGGAGTCCTTGCTCTGATGTAAGAACAATTTACTCTGGATTGCAATATGAATTTCCCATAGGTTTTCACTAGGTGGTGCCGTAACTAGGTCGAAGTAAATGTCTCTTATGTGCTCCCATAGTTACTCTGGATTGTAGGGCCTGCCTCAGCTAACTGGGCAAATCCTGCAGGGGGGATCTGCCTTGGGTTATAAATGAATATTAAACAATGTCTGTTAACTTCGGAGGAAGATATGCAAAGTATGCCGTGATGGGTTTGGATCAGAGGTATCCTGCTTATGCCTAGAAATGCCAAGAAGGGAATACAAAACAGTGGGGCAAAATCACAGTTTTTCAGTGCAATCCCATTCATGTCTATTCAAAATTAAGTAGCACTGAGTTCAATAGGGCTACCTCCCAGGAAAGTGCTCTTAGGATTGCAGACTTCGGGCGCAATCCAGAGTAACTATGGGGAGTCCTTGCTCTGGTGTAAGAACAATTTACTCTGGACTGCAACATGAATTTCCCATAGGTTTTCTCTAGGTGGTGCAGTAACTATGAGTGCACGTAATGTCTTTTATGTACGCTTGTTATTACTCTGGATTGTAGGGTATTTCACAGAAAGTGTACAGATTTTGCATTTGCTCTGAAGACCTGACCAGCAGCAGTTCTTCAAGATCTTAAGCTCAAGATACACCCTATTCCTGAGTTGTATCCTAATAGAGATGCCAGCTATGAGCACAATCTTAACCATGACTACTCAAAAGTAAGCCGCATTGTTTTCAATGGGTCTTACTCCCAGGAAAGTGTCTTTAGGATTGCAGCCTATGTGGCATGCACAGATGCCAACACAGTGGCATAGCTAAGGGGTGCAAAGCACTAAATTTTGCAAGGGAGCCTCACTGCAAAGAGGAAGGGGAGAGCCAACTTGAATGCTGTGGTGAGACTCCCTGCAAAACTTAGTGCTTTGCACCCCCTCTAGCTATGCCCCTCTAGTGCATGCCTTCTCCTTGGAAAACACCAGAACAATCAGCCAAATCCAGAGTAAGTATGTGAGCACATAAGAGACATTACGTGCACCCATAGTTACTACACCACCTAATGAAAACCTATGGGAAATTCATACTGCAATCCAGAGCAAATTGTTCTTACACTGGAGCAAGGTCTCCCTGTAATTACTTTGGATTTCACCCAATGTCTCCTATCATAACTCAGCCCTTTCTCAATAACTCTCTTCCTGCCTTTATTATATAGCTAATACTTGAATCTTCATGATGGATGCGGATGAAACATTTCTGAATGTGACGGTTCTGGCCCACTCCCATTCATGCTTCTGCCGCAACAGCCCGGAAAGCAAAAGAGCACCGGATCGAGCGTTCTGGTTTTGAAGGGGAGGCAAGTCCCCCTTTGGCTATAACCTTGAGTTAGCGGAGCCTGGCAAGAGTGTGTGGAATTTGACATCTGTTTAAGCCGATCTGTATTCATAAAAACACTTAAGCAAGCATTCAAGAGCTTTGTTGAACCAGAACACAGGTTGCGCGCTCAGATGCAGAGCCCATGTTAATGGGAAAATCTCCCCTTGACTTCCAAATAGGGTTTAGATTAGACCATAGGAATCCAATTTTACAGATCTCAGGGGAAGAGGACTATTATATCTGGTGATTATTAGAAACCACTCACAATGACCTCAAATAGATTTTCTTACGCAGCCGTGTCACACTTAGGGCTTAAACTTTTTCCTGGCTCCCAGCCAAACGTTGCTTATATGGAAAATTCCAACCACAACCATTTATTATTCTGAGAAAATTCTATGTGTGAGGAGCAGATGGAATCATTACTTTTCCCCTACAGGTTTTCTCTCTCTTCTTCTCTCCCCACCTTCCTGTTGCAAAGTTACCGTACATTATGCTATTGTTTTTAAGGTGGAGGAGAAATGGGGCAATTCTTGGGGGGGGGATACTTGGGGTAAAAAACACACTCAACTTTTTCAGAGTACCTTTTGATGTGGCACTTTCAGAACATGCACCCTGCATAACAGAACATTAAATGATGGAAATCTTGCATGTTCGATTTCAGAGACTGTAGCCTCCGAGGCTAAACCAACCACTGATCGAGAAAGATGTTCACACTCCTGAACAAATAGGCAAAACCTAGTGCTTGGAGGAAAGTTTAAATGAAGGGATGCTAAGAGGTCTACCTACCTACCTACCTACCTACCCACCTACCTACCCACCTATCCATCCATCCATTATCTATCTATCTATCTATCTATCTATCTATCTATCTATCTATCTATCTATCTATCTATCTATCTATCTATCTATCTATCTATCTATCTATCTAATGCATCCATATCTATCTATCTATCTATCTGTCTGTCTGTCTGTCTGTCTGTCTGCCTGCCTGCCTGCCTGTCTGTCTGTATCTCTCTCTCTCTCTCACACACACACACACACGCAAACCACACACACATAAGGCATGCACTCACTGACTCACCCACACACACACACACATACAAACCACACACAGCCACATGTAAACGACTCCATTACATTCAATGGGACTTCATCTCAGTAAAGCGTGGCTGAGGCTTCATGAATATCAGATATTCATGCATATCAGATATTTACATTACAATTCATAACCATAGCAAAATCACAGTTATGAAGTAGGAACAAAAATTATTTTATGGGCAGTGAGAAAGGGCAGTGAGATCCAGGATGCCACCTGATGCCATCTCAGGTCTGCTGATGTTGAGCTACCCCAAACTGCAAAAAATATATTGTGTTCCTCATGCACTTTTGCGTAGCCCAGAAGTGTGGGGTGCTGGTTTCATTTACCGATGCTTATACTGTCCCTCTAAATAAAACTGGAATCCCTGCATTTCTGAGTTTGACGACATCTGGCAAGTAAGCCCCTTTCCCCTGCAGCACCACAATCTTAATAATCGTGCTGCAGCTTTTCCCTCTTCCCACACCCCATAAAGGTAGTGTGGGACCTTTACATGAACATGGGAGTTGCAACCCCCTTGTTTGAGTAGTGCCGCTGTAGTAGTTGCAATCCTATGGCTGACTCAGAGGCCACTCTTATTGGACCTCATCACAGCATTCCTAAGAACAGGCTGTAGTAGTTGGATGTAGGATGTAGTAGTTGCAATCCTATGGCTGACTCAGAGGCCACTCTCAGGGTGACCAGATGACCAGAAAAACCCAGATTTGTCCAGATTTTTAGCCTCCTATCCGGGTGTCCTACGTTTTGGCTTCATTTTGAAACTTTGCGGTAGTGCACAGTACCCCATCATGCCATATGTCGTTGGATTTGTATTGAAGAGCAGAACCCAATGCAAAAATCAGTTTGGAGATATCTCCTTCCTATCAAAAGTTATGGTCAAAAAAACAGAAAAACAAAAACAAAAAATACATTTTTGGCATTTTTTTTCAGCAGGTAGGAATTTTGGCCTGGGATTAGGAATTTTGGCCTTGGGGTTCAGGAATTTTGGGTTTGGCATCTGGTCACCCAGCTCTTATTGGACCTCATCACAGCATTCCTAAGAACAGGCTTAGGAAGGGGTAGAGATGGAATCAAGAAGGCACTTTGCTGTGCTCTGCATTCCGTTCTGAACACTAGCGATAAGTACCGACATGTAATTTCCTTCATTAGGGATGTATTGCCCCATATAATTCCCATCAACCAAATTAAAGTGTCATTTATAATATTAAATCACACCGAGTTCTCATCTCGGCTCCCACCCTGTTTCTTTTCCCCACTGAATTTGGTCTAACAGTGGTTTGAATGTTTATGGACTTCTCCAGTGCCATTCGTAGCCTCTCACATTTCTTGCATACTAATAATATTCCCAAATCTACCACTATACAATTACCTTAATCTAATTAGAGGCACCCAAGACTATATTCCTTAATCCAATCTTC
Source organism: Cryptoblepharus egeriae (assembly GCA_030015325.1). Taxonomy (NCBI): domain Eukaryota; kingdom Metazoa; phylum Chordata; class Lepidosauria; order Squamata; family Scincidae; genus Cryptoblepharus; species Cryptoblepharus egeriae. The sequence continues at coordinate 3,540,851 of JAREYC010000003.1, read as the reverse complement.
TGACTGATTATGGAATCCTATCAGAGAATTCATTCTTAGTTGAAACTCTGCATGGGAAGGAATGTGTACAGACATTTTATTTTCCTATCGGTTTGTTGGTTCTGTTCAATGGAAGAAAAAATATATAAATATAAATATATAAATATATAAAATATATATAAATATTGATATAACGAAGTTGGTTCAGTGCATGTTATGATTGGACATCATCCTGGGCTCAGCCTATGTGATCTCTAGGGAAAGGATCTTGGATAACAAGAATAGAAAGAATCTTTTTAAATACATATACTAAAGAGGGTTGCACGCAAGACTTATAGCACAATCCTAACCATGTATACTCTAAGCAAGCCCCATTGTGTTCAATGGGTCTTTCTCCCAGGAAAGTGTCTTTAGGATTGCTGATTTTTAGGATTGCTATCCTGAAGACACTTTCCTGGGAGTAAGACTCATTGAACACAATGGGGCTTACTTTTGAGTAGACATGGTTAGGATTGTGCTCTTAAACCCAAAGTGAGACTTACGGTTAACCTACACTGGGAATATCTCAGTATTAGGCAACTTTGGATGTTCTTACAAATTCACTCTTTCGAGCATGACTCAGGCACTGCCACGGAGAAGATAATTTATGAGTTACGTAGTGCCCTCCCTGTTCATCACACTTAACACAAAGTTGGAAATGTATTGTTGCTCACAAGTTAAATGAGCTAAACCACTCGTATGGAGATCACCAGTGGTAGACCGCCAAGTCTTCCTAACCACCCTGAACCTTCTACTGGTATTTGTCCTGGGATGATGCCTGATTTCAGTGGTGTAGATAGAAGGGATGCAAAGCACTTAATTTTGCAGGGAACCTCATTGTGGTGTGCAAGCAGTCCCTCCAATTCCTCTTCAGAGACAATATGGGCAGGGGGAGCAAAACAGAGCATACGTCCCAACCCAGAAGTAACTAGCTATGTTGTAATTGCTAATGGTGCTTCAAATAGGCAGACCATGTGAAGTGGCATAGTGGGGTACAATGAAAAAAGTGAGCTAAGCCTAATTAAACTGTGCTTTCCACTTCCCTACAAAACCAAAAAAATAGCATCCTGACTGACCTACTTCTAGACCCAGATGCATCCCATGGAGAGGCTCCCATCAGGCCCTCGGGCAAGCCTAGTCATCCTTCGGATCATATAAGTTTCCATTAGATCCAAAGGATGACAAGGCTTGCCCGAGGGCCTGATGGGAGCCTCTCCATGGGATGCATCTGGGTTTGGACATCTTTGTAAAGTGGTATCTGAATGCTTTGGGTATTGCCGAGTTCTTGCAAAGGTTTGTTCCCATCAATATCTCCCAACTTTGCAGGCATCCATCAGGGCCAAGACAATCACCTGTTTATAGGCATCTAACTTTTCCGCAATGACAGTTACTGACCTCAATTTGCTGAATGGCTTCTTCTCGCTGACGGATGGCCTCCAGGTCCTCCTCCGTGATTTCTGAGAGCAGGGCGTGCTCCTGGTTTTGTTCTGGCCACAAGCTGTCTCCTCCATTGAAGATCTTTTCATCATCGGCCAGGTTAGAGAAAGGGGTTCGGGGACTCTGCTGCAACACAGGAATAAAGTAAGCTTTAGAGCCAGACGGATCAGAACCTGGGATGGATTTCCCAGAGCAATTACTGATTGTGGAGAAAATAACAACCCAAGTAGTTAACACCAAGTATGGCTAAAGAACGGGAGCTGTGTCATGCGAGATAATAATAAAATAAACCTTAAAAAATTAAAAACAAAATAAACCTTTAAAAAAATGAGGTGGGAAGTCGGTCTTGGAGGGAGCTTCCTGCGGTGTGAAAGGGGCCATTACAGGTGGGGGGAGCAATACATCTCCCTTTTGCTTCCCCCGCCTGGGATGGCTTGAAGAGGAGAGGCCCTTGCGTGCTGCCGAGAAACTCCATCCGACACTGACTACTCCCCCCCTCTAGCTATGCCACCAGGAGAGGCAAGCAAGTTGAATTACACTTGGTCCAGCTTCCCTCTTTTCAGTCAATACTGGTTTTATATTGTTCCCAGAGGAATGATGCGTCTCATCCAGTAGCTTCCAGGAAAAAAAACCAGTACTAAACGACTCCCTTCCTAAAGGTCACAGATCCTATATCCCTATCCCGCTGCTATAGCTGTGCAAACAGTGGTGCGATATACGGAGTGGGCGATTGGGATGGCATAGCCAAAGGGGTCATCAGGAGTGTGTATGAGGTGGTGGTTGTCAAAATTTCCTTCCCTTGAGTGGCGCAGCAAAGCTCTTTGCTGTGGTGGAAGCACAAGGTTGTGTCCATCAAGGAGGACCTCCATCCAAACATTGCTATGCTCCAAAGGAGTGAATTGGACTTCTTTACCATTGCCACACAATGGGGCATGCTTTTCATTCAGATGAAAACCACCACATCTCAAGATCGCTTACGCAGTTCATCAGCGACAGCTCAGACGTGAGATTGTGATTTTTTAATTTTTGCTGCATAATGAATAACATGATACTAGTCCTTGAATCACACTTGCCATTTGGCTGCCCACTCAAGAGGTCCTTCTGGAGCACTACACAATTTGCCTTGCCTTTCGCCACTCAAAATAGTCTGCTTCTTCTGCAAACGGTGTCACCACCTCAATGTCTGCCCAACTCCAGATCATTTATGAACAAGTTAAAAAACACTTTTTTGTATACAGATCCTTTTAAACTATTCCATAAATATAATGTGAGAAAATGTCTTGCCTTTGTGAGATCCTATAGGAATCAGAACCGGAGATTATTACACTCCCCAGACAAACCTCCATCAGTTTTGGAAGACTATGGTATTGTGCTCGACGCTGCATACGTTGCATGCAAAGCACGAAAGCCTGGGTTGGATTGTTATGGAGGATAGGCTGTTACCCAAGCAGCAAATCCCCCCTCTCCACGCCACTGGATTAGTCCAATGGAAAGGCAGAGCCAATACGATTGGATCCAGCTGCATCGCAGAGCTGGGCTAAGGACAGGAGCTCACCCTGTCTTGTGGGGCCGACCCGGGTCTCAAACCCTGGCCTGCTGGTTAAAAGGCACAGTGTCTTAGCCACTTGCGCCACCCACAGCCCTATCCAGACAAACCATAATGCCAATTAATACTCAGTCAGAGTCATTGGAAAATGCATCTCATTTTAAGACAATGCCTGAACTGGGGATGCATCTGACCATTTGTTCTTTTTCTTTCTTTCTTTCTTTCTTTCTTTCTTTCTTTCTTTCTTTCTTTCTTTCTTTCTTTCTTTCTTTCTTTCTTTCTTTCTTTCTGTCAATACTGGTTTTACATTGTTCCCAGAGGAATGATGTGTCTCATCCAGTAGCTAGCTAGCCCACCCGCCCGCCCGCCCGCCTGCCTGCCCTTCCTTCCTTCCTTCCTTCCTTCCTTCCTTCCTTCCTTCCCTCCCTCCTTCCCTCCTTCCTTCCTTCCTTCCTTCCTTCCTTCCTTCCTTCCTTCCTTCCTTCCCTCCCTCCCTCCCTTCCTTCCTTCTCTCCAAGCCACCCCCACTCTCCCATCTATCTATCTATCTATCTATCTATCTATCTATCTATCTATCTATCTATCTATCTATCTATCTATCTATCTATCTATCTATCTATCTATCTATCTATCTATCTATCTATGATAGATAAAATGATAGGAATCCAAGATTCCAGAGGCACATACAAGACATCTTTGGCACTGTTCGTAGCAAATAATGCCATATTGAACACCTGCAGCTCATATGGCAAATGAAACCCATCAGCATGTGGGGCCTTGAAAAAGACCCTTCCAATCTCATGGGATCCTGCTGCAGGCAGGGGGTTGGACTAGATGACCTACTAGGTCCCTTCCAACTCTATGATTCTATGATTGCCAGACCTGGGAGGTAGAAAAAGAAAACCAATGAAATGGCAGTGGGTTTGGGTTCCAATGAGTTTCTCTGCTTTCTTTTCTTTGACTTTATGATGAAGGAGCCTGCTTGCTACCCCCACCTCTCCCCCCTCCGCTTGTTAACTCCACAGCTGAGATCTTGACCTCCATATTTCTCTCCAGCCTGCCTGGAGTCCCTAGTTTAATCCTCTGTGTTCTTAGTTGGCTGCATTCATTAAGCAGCCAGCACAGGATAAGTGGAGGGCAAACACGCTATCAGGGGGCTGAAGTTCAAAGATGAGAAAAGCATTGCATATATATAGAGCCAGAGTCCCTTTTATCACTGAGTTGGGTCAAGGCTCCAGGTCAGTACAAACCTCGAAGGAAACACTCAAGATGGACTTCCACCATACAAATCAAAGTACAAATGGTCTAGTTGAGCTCAGCGAGACCAGGAATGACAGATGTCCTTACCACTGCAGTGTGATGCCTACACTCTATACTACTCCATCAGTACTGCAGGTCAAGGGCTGTGACTCTGAATGACCCCACTATAAAATCCTCTTGCTACATGGAAACCCTATGAAAAACAATTTGAATAATAACATATTCCTTCATGTTGGATGATGTATATGTATGTGTATGTGTGTGTGTGGTGGGGAGGTAAATTTGACTTTCCCTCTCCGCTTCCTGGGCACACTTGTCCTGCTGAACTCTCATGAGTGGATCTAATATTTTAATAGAACAAAATATGTGCTTCAAATGCAATGTACACAAGTCAATATCCTAAATCCGGGAACGGGAAGCACAAACCGGGCAACCGCATACTTAACATCATACACACACATCACCACTACCACTATCTGAATGTTAGGTAAGCGTTGGGACATATTATATTTAATATATAGCTCAGAAATCAAGTTTTCACAGATGTCTGAATTCACCATCCAAGCAGCCCCTTCCCGTCCTCTTCTGAGCATTTACGGGTGGTGGGACCAACATGGAGGAACGGCTTGCATGATGCATTCATGTGCCTGCAAAACTTTGCACCCCCCCCCCCCTTTGCTATGCCACTGCTATAAAGTTAGGCTAAGTTGTGACGAGAGGACAGTTTCTCGAGGCTCGTGGATAGGATGTTTCGGTATTGTTTTAAGAATAAGTGCCTTATTTGTAATTTTGATTGCAACTAATAAATTTAAAAAAACTGGAGTATCTTCATCAAGCATAGAGGCTGATATGTTTGGAAAAGAGATAATTGCTCAGGGCCTTCTCACTCCATCCAATTATCCATCCCTACCTGCGTCCTCCCAGTTCTCTCCCCTTCTCTTCACCATCACAATTCCTCAGTGTCCAAAACAGGAAAACAAAACCTGCTTCATCTTGAAGCGTAAAAATTCTGAAAGGGTCTGGTTTCAAAATCACAAACGAACACACTTTGTGAATGCAAATCCTTAATTTTGGGATGCTTGGTTGTGCATGATTTAATTCCGCTTTGCACAGCATTTTGAGGGATGCTCGGTCTCCATTAACCCATATCATTTATGTGCAAGTGGCGGGGAAATGCTTTTTATTGGTAGTTTCATTACAAATCAAGCTTTCCAGTCCCTTACACCAATCTATACAGGGACCACCTACAGCATGCAAAAAGGTGAGTCTGGAACAACCTGGCATTATTTATGAGCACAATCCTAACCATGACTACTCAAAAGTAAGCCCCATTGTGTTCAGTGGGTCTTACTCCCAGGAAAGTGTCTTTAGGATTGCAGCCTAAGTCAATCTTGTTGTCATAAGGGGGGTTGGTCTAGATCAGTGGTTCTCAATCTTCCTAACGCCGTGACCCCTTTATAGGTTCCTCATGTTGTGGGGACCCCCAACCATAAAATTATTTTCGTTGCTACTTTATAACTGTAATTTTGCTACTGTTATGAATCGTAATGTAAATATCCGATATGCAGGATGCATTTTCATGGTTACAAATGAAATGTGTTCTATGCACACGTTGAACATAACGGAATTTATTTCAGAGTAGGCATGCATAGGATTGGGCCCTGAGGCTGCAATCCTATCCACATTTGCATGGGAGTAAAGGCCCCCCTGACTATAATGGGATTTATTTCAGAGTAGGCATGCATAGGATTGGGCCCCAGTGCATGTGCAGCTACAGCCAGAGGTCTGGCAAGCCTGACCTGGCCCCCTGCACCAGGGGTTTTTAGGTGACCCCCAGGAAAGCTCTAGGCAACCCCCAAAGGGGTCCCGACCCCCACTTTGAGAAACGCTGGTCTAGATGATCTACTGGGTCCCTTGCAACTCTAGGATTCTGACCCTACAAATTAGAGTAACTATGAGAATATGTAAGAGGCACTTAGGGCAAAATCCAGAGCAGTTACAGGTCCAAACAGTTACGTCACCCTCTGGTGTTATCTTATGGAAAGTCACCTTAACTGCTCCATCGCAAAGGGCTTAAATTGACTTTAGGATATGGGCCTTACTCTGGATTGCTCTATGTATTTCCCATAGGTTTCCCACAGGTGGCACTGTAACTGTGGCAGTGTAAAAGGTCCTGTATTTACTCTGGATTATAGCCTATGTGCTCCTTGCAGCTTTTGGTGGCCACTGCAAGATCCAGGAAGATGGACAAAATGGGTGTTTGGCCTGATCCAATGGAGCTCTTCATATGTTCTTATATTCGATAGCACTTACTGTACACTGGAGAAATCCATGTTCAGTTTCCCACTGGTATCCCTAGAGAGGTGGGAAGCTACTGTATGTGCACAATCCAGGGTAACTACAGGGAGTCCTTGCTCTGGTGTAAAAACAATTTACTCTGGATTGCAATATGAATTTCCCATAGGTTTTCACTAGGTGGTACAGTAACTATTGGTGCACATAACGTATCTTGCATGCTCCCATAGTTACTCTGGATTGTATTCTAAGTCTTGTAGGTGTGGAAACTTCAATATGAAGTGGCTCCTCTTCCTCACCTTTTGAACCAGTTGCGGCTGTGCAAATAAAAGAGTCGAGAGCACAGTGTAACCTACTCTCAGGTGTGCAGTGAACTGTGGATGTGGATCCATGGGATCTCTACTCTTATTACCTGTTACCATTTTACTTGAGAGCAAAAAAAGTGTGCATTGATGCAATCCTAAACAATTTAGTCCAGCACAACTCACCGGTCAAACTGATCCAGTGGTGGCACATGTCTGTGCATTGGCCTAGCCCCCAACCCCAACCCCTTATGGCATCTTTGCTACACCACTAGGCCTGCATAAGAATTGTGCCAACCTAACGAAAAGCAGGCCTCCATCAGTCTTGGAATTTACTGGCATCAGTCTTGGAATTTGGTATCGTGCTCAGCGCTGCATACGCTGCATGCGAAGCATGAAAGCCTGGGATAGATTGTTACGGAGGGTAGGCTGTTACCCAAGCAGCAACCCCCCCCCCTCTCCATGCCATTGATATAGTCCAATGGAAAGACAGAGCCAATACGATTGGATCCAGCTGCGTCGCAGAGCTGGGCTAAGGACAGGAGCTCACCCTGTCTTGTGGGGCCGACCCGGGTCTTGAACCCTGGCCTGCTGGTTAACAGGAACAGTGTCTTAGCCACTTGCACCACCCACAGCCTTACCAACCTAACTGGGGGTTAGGGATTTCACCAACGTGTGTGTCCACGTGCACATTTGTGCGTGCATGCATTCAAGCTCCACCTCTATGCTCAGAATTTGAGCTTTCTAGAAGGAAATGACTGGTGATCATTGCTAAAAGGATAACCTTTGGCTTCTCCATCTCACCCAGAGCTCTCCTTATCTTCTTTGAGGAAAATCCATCACATTTCTTTTGCCCCTGTTCAGAAGTATAGTTAGCAACTATGTTAAGAATTAATGCATTCAGGGGGAGGAGGAGTTCCTCGAGAGCAATCTGTCATGATGACAGCCATATCAAACCGCTGAATGCCGTGTGGATGCAGTGTGTCCATGGGGAGGATCCTTGCCCACTTTCCTACCTGTCATCTTTCCAGACCTATCTCAGAGTCCACTGCGGAAAGACAAGCGGTAAATTAGAGAGGTTCATGGTTCCATCAGGGTTGTTCTCGTATGGCGACGGTCATGCTCGGCCTGCAATTGCGCCCGCAGCCAATACTTCAACATGTTCCTTAAGAGGAAAATTTTGGGCTGTTTCTATTTAGAGTTCTTCTCCTCCATCCCTCCCCCCCCCCCCACCGGGCTTTTCATTTGATGGCTTTATCTGCAATGCCAACAGATGGTCCTGTGGCAACATGAGTGAAGTGGAATAATATTAATGCTGAGCAGAAGCATAAACATCCCCCTCAACTCCCCGCAGCCTGTCATTAATTTTTTTTTAAAGAATCCATTTTATTGAACAAGCACAACTTTTGATCACAACACAAACGCATGTCTGGGCCGAGAGAAATCGGACTGCTCTGCTTGCGACTTTTACTGCGGGCAGCTTGCATGCAAACCAAATGATCTGGGTGAACGTTTTGCCCCGATCACTGGGAAAAATGTGATTTTTTTTATTGCACAACAGCCCATTTTGAAAGCTGTCCCTGCCTTTTCCCAGCTGCCTGAATTATATCCTCATAATTCTTGAGGCTTCACCCTGTTCTACCCACCGGCAAACTGTTCTGGCTGTCACCGAAGGCTAAAAATTATACTGAGCGCTGCTCCTCTACCTGCAACACGGGGTGGAATGATGCGGCGTCAAGCTTTATGGCTCTTTCTTTGACAGCTCACACACCAATCACACCTGAAGTTTAGACGATGCTTGGAATATTATCCAAAGCCCTGATGTTCCCAAAGATTAATTCCGGCAGGGCTTTTCTTAGGGAACAGTAGCTGAAATCTTCTGCCCGCCACATCAACTTCTCCTAATTTGGAGTCATTAGGAGTTGGGACATTGCATTTAAAAATGGCAGCTTTTTTCAATTGCACATGGAAAGGGACCACATGGCAATCAGCTATGGGTGCCTTGCTGTACCCCTCTCTGGCTCCAAACCAACTGTCCCAAAAGGAGACTTTTGGCACGGTCCAAATTTCCAACGTTTCGGACTCCACAACATGGACACCAAATTTCCAACACTCCCAGATTGCACAACATGGACACCCAAGACCACCCAATACTTGGGTGTCCATGTTGTGCAATCTGGGAGTGTTGGAAATTTGGTGTTGGAAATTTGCATAGCTAGAAGGGGTGCAAAGCACTCACTTTTGCAGGGAGACCTACCACAGTGTGCAAGTCAACCCTCCAGAGTTTGCAATCCTGCTGGCAACTCCTGCTGACCTTCCAGGGGGACGCTGCAGGAGGGAGCTGTGCTGCTCTCCCCCATTAATTTGTCAATGAACACACATTGATCACATCAATGATCACATTCAATGCATCATCTCTACCCATGTTTAACCCCTTCCATACTTTTTCCACTCCCATGTGTAACCCTTTCCATACCTTTCCCTCTCTCACTCTCCCAATCCCTGCGATGGCAGGCCTTCTGCTGTCTGATGATGCCAGTGATACGGCTTGGACCTTCCCACTGGCATCCCCAGTCCTTGCATTGTTGCAAAGTACTTTGCGGCACTTTTGCACCAGGGTGAGCTGGAAAATGTGATCTGCCACCACAAACTGCCACTGGGATTGTCACTTGTGAGTATAGTGACTCCTATGTCCCTGGGATTAAACTGAGTTTTAGAAGCAAGTCAAACCCCTCCCAAAACTCAGTCCTAGAGTCCCAGTGCAATCCTAATCCCTGTTTAGGCCAACATAAGTCTGGCACAAGTCCCATACTGGTGTGGGGGGTGTCTCAAAAATATTTCTGCATCTATCCTGGAGGGGTTAGGCCAGTGCACAAATATGCACTGGCTTCCCCAAACCACTGTAGGATCAGTGTGAATTGTGCTGGCTTAAATTGGTTATCATTGCACCTTAAGGTTGCAATTCTAACCTCAGTAAGGCCACCCAGTAAGTACTGTGATGACCTGGGGGTGTCACAAAAGTGCCGTATGACATTTGTGCACCACTTCTGGGGGAGGGTTAGGCCAGTGCACAGACATGTGCTTGCCTCCCTACATAACCACAGGAACGGAAAGACTGATGAATTGTGCCGGCCTAGGTTAGGATTGCACCCATACCCTACAATCCAGAGTAACTGCAGGAAGACATAAGAGGCACTTTCCCTGGATTGCTCTATGCATTTCCCATAGGTGGCACCGTAACTACGTTGGTGTAGAAGGTCCTGTAGTTACTCTGGATTGTAGCCATAGTGTCATTGCTGGTTACCATACTAAGATAAATGATCAAGTGCATAAACCCTTCAGAGGGAGGAGGCATTTCCCCCAGTGAAATTAATGGCATTGTCATACGTACTTTTTTCCCCCTTTCCAGACAAATTCTCTATGGCTGGCAGGTACAGAGTAACATCGAGATTCAGTTTCTGACTTTGAAAAATGTGTCCGGCATTTAATTCATATTGATTATCCCACTTGGGAGTTGTACTGCAGTGTATGGCAGTCCGTAATCTAAACGCTCTCTAGGGGAACATTGAAATGAGAGTTTATTTGTTGGCATCAGGGGCTCTAAAGATAATTTGAAATCACAATTGGCATATATTTCATAGACTCTGGGTTATTAAACTGACCTTATTCCTTCCGATGGTCCCTGCGATGGAACTTCAGTAGAGATTGTGTGCCTCGATCATTCCCCCTGGGAGATGGAGACTGCAACCCCGTCTCTCTTAATTCCAACCTGCTCTCCCCGCTAAATGTTTCTCGACTCTGCTTTCAGCCATATTGACCGATATCATGTCATGCAGCACTGTAAATAAATTATCTATTCTTCACGTCTATTGTCACCTTGAAGGTATTTATAGAGTGCAATCATTACTCTGCCAAACTCCTTTCCCAAAGCTACATAAATTCACTTCCTTCATTTCCTTTTCCTAAGCTTTGGCATTAGTTTTGCTTCTCTCCCCCATCCCCACCCCAAAAAATACTGTTTTGAATATTCATTCCTTTTATATCCGTCCTGCACTGTAAACAGATGTCTAAGAACTGAATATTTCTGTAAAGTACTATAACTAGAGGCTCATTTTCTTCTCAATCCTATCTGACCTTCCCGCTAGTCCTTCCCGCTATCTTCCCCCATTTATTTCCAGGCCCAATTCAAAATTCTGGTCTTTACCTATAGAACCCCATATGGCTTGGGACCAGGTTATTTTATATAATCCAGATCATCCATGAAGGTCATTGGACAAGACCTCTTTATGAGCTCCACCACCTAAGGAGGTCCACGGGGTGGCACCAAGAAACAGGGCCTTCTCTGTAGTGACACCAAAACTCCCTCTGCTCCCTCCCTAGAAACTTTACATTTTTGTTCAGACAAGCCTTCTGAGTTCCTATTCTTTGAAATTTTTTATTTCTATTTTATTATTTCTATTTATTCTTTCTATTTTATTTTTATTTCTATTTTATTATAGAACTTTTTAATTTTTTTTTTAATTTTTATTTTTATAAAATAAAATTTTTATTTCTATTTTATTTCTATTTTTATGTTCTTATTTTTTTAAATAGACTCACGTTATAAGATACCAACGCTTTTATTTGTTTTATTGTAATGATTTTATTGCAATGTTATATTCTTTTAGAATATATTGTTTTATGGTGATTTTAATTGTTGGATTTTTATGAAATGTAATTATAATGTAATTATATATTATATATAATATAATTATAATTATAATGATGTTTTAAATTGATTTATATGTTGCTATATTGAAAGCTTCCTTGAGTCTCCAAGCAATATAGTTATTTTAACTATAAATAGTTAAAATAAAAAAGAATAGTGAGAATAAAAAAGAATAGTGAGAATAAAAAAGAATAGTGAGAATAAAAAAGAAAAGAAAAAAGAAAAAAATGAATGAATGAACACATGGAGGTGATACACAGCTGGCAGTCTGCTCTTCTGGAGAGATGGGATTCAAGTAATAAGGGATGATTAACTAGTGCAGTGGCCTTCACAGTGGGGATTGGGACCCCCTTGGGTCCCACTAGTTAACATTGCAAGAAGGTGGAATCTGCCACTAGGATTTCTTGGAAGTATGGGCGCAATCCAAAGTAACCTACAGGGAATCCTTGCTCTGACGTAAGAACAATTTACTCCGGATTGCAATATGAATTTCCCATAGGTTTACTCTAGGTGGTGCCATAACTACGTCAATGTAAATGTCTCTTGAATGCTCCTGCAGTTACTCTGGATTGTAGGGTTTGTCCCTTTCTTCTCACAAGCAGGCTGCAATTCTAAGCACACTTTCCTCGGAGTAAGACTCATCGAACACAGCGGGGCTTGCTTCTGAGTAGAAATGGATAGGATTGCGCGTGTACACACAAACACACACACACAGAGAGACCTTTCCAATCAAACCAAGTTACATATCCTTGATTGCTATATAAAACATCACTAATAAGAATCCACTAAGGGTACTCTGCCTGTTATTTCCAATTTGTTTCTCAGCTCCAGGATTAAACTATTCAAAGCCATATCACTTTTGGATTTATTTATTTTTATTGAAAAAAACTGTTGATGAACAAAATGAATAACGTTCTCGTATGACTCCCCGTCTAGCGTGCATCCCCAGGGCGTCGGAATATTCTTATCTCCTCTCCCTGGCTGTTCCTCAACCATATTTACATAGTTAACGTTACGAAAAAAGGTATCATTAAGTCAATAAGATCAATTTAAGCATTAATAGGATGGTTACGAGCAGAAATGCAAGCGATTGTATGGTGTGCTCTTAAAAAGGGGGGGGGGAACATATGGCACAAAATTCTTTCAATTGTTCTTTGTTCCTTAATCTTATCTTCAGTAGAGCCCCAACGTGAAAGACAAAGAGGAGAGACTGGTGGAAAGAAAAAAGAAAAGGATGATGAGCTGGAATTGATAACAGAGGGTCTGGGGAGAGACAGTCATAAGTCTGACTGTGAATTGTTTAAGAACAGAGTTCTTAATTCTGTTTAAGAACAGAATTTCCCATAGGTTTTCTCTAGGTGGTGCCATAACTACGTCAGTGTAAATGTCTCTTGAATGCTCCTGCAGTTACTCCGGATTGTAGGGTTTGTCCCGGCCAAAGGCCCGTCTTGAATCCGGCCAAAGGCCCGTCATAAAGGCACTGAAGCAAGATGCCATCACCACATCCTGTGGGAAGGAGTTCCACAGATCAACTTCTACTCCAAGCAAAACAATTGTCTAGGTACCACAAATAAATATGCAACACTGAGATCCACTAATCTCAGGACTGTGAACTCCTTTGAGTTGGGCGGTGTGGTACCCCAATCTCCAAGACCACAATCAGGGTGACCAGAAGCCTGAACCTCAAAAGGAGGACAAGGTCTTGGATTCCTCTCATTGTGGTTTTTCCGGCGGACAATGGCATGTTTTTCTACTCATGAGTAAAGCTGCGATATTGGGCACTTTCACTTACCCATAGAGCTCAATGCATATCTTTGATTTTCAGTTTTTTGGCCATAACGTTTGAAAGGACGGAGATATTTCAAAAGTGATTTTTGCATTGGATTCTGCTCTTCAATACGAATCTAACGATATATGACATGATGGGGTACTGAACACCATTGCAAAGTGCCAAAATGAAGCCAAAATAGAGGACAATGAAGCCCTTTTGGAGGACACCTGGACAGAAGGCTAAAAAAGAGGACAAATCTGGAAAAATCTGGTCATATGGTCACCCTGCCTACCATCCACAAACAGGGTCATTCTGACTCCCACTGTGACATTTAGGTTGAAACCTAAGAGCACTTTCCTGAGAGTAAGCTTCACTGAACTCAATGGAACTTCTGAGTAGACACAAATAGGATTGCACTGTTATTCTAGCAACACAATCCTATTTGCTTCTTGTGGTTGTGCAGTAAAAAGGAAAACTGTGACCAGGCAGTGGATATGGGACTGTGCTGTCCCATCAGTGCCAGTGCAAGTCTTGACATATACTGGAGCAGGTAAGCACCAGGCAGAGGAGGGGGCATAACAGGACAGGGAAAGGGCACAGTCTGGGTGGTTATGGACTGATTAGGGTTGGGAGGGGACAGGATTTACGGGTCTGATGCATGCTATATCCTATCCCTCTTCTCAGGTCACATCTGCTGACACACATTCACTTGTATTGTGCCATTGAATTAGTGGGCACAGGTCCAAGTAGACCTGTGGATGAGACTGGGATTTTCTCCAGGGCAAAAGGACAAAAATGTCTCCTTCCATCAAGAAAACCTCCAGCCTGTTTGGTCACAAGATGCAACACTGCTGTACTGCTTTTGATGGATTAAGATTGAGCTGCCCACCACTTTCATGCATTCAGACCGGAGAGAGGGTCAAATGATACGAATGCCAAAAGAAAGTGGATACTTTGGGATGCAAATTATGTGTTTCTTTCCCACTTCCCCTCCATAGACCCACTGATAGATGCTGATGACAATTCACAACCATGACATGCTTTTAAAGTTTGGTTATGCTGCTCACCTACATCATGGTTTGTAGTGACAACGATTTACTTCCAAATCACATTTGTTAACTGATGGTGACGCTTACCATAAGGTAAAGGTGTCCCTTGACTGTCCTGCTAACTGTGACGGCTGAAGACCCAGTGTTGTCCAAAGATGCCTCCATGGTCATGTGGCCAGCATGAATAAAGGCCAAAGACACATGGAGCACTGTCACCTTCCCACTGCAGTGGTACCTATTTATCTACTTGCATTTACACGCTTTCAAACTACTAGGATGGCAGGAGATGGACAAATGATGGGAGCTTACCCTGTTGTGCGTTACTTGGGTTTTAGGTACTTTACTTGGGTCTCAATCTGTTGACCTTCAGGTTGACAGCATAGTGTCTTTAACCACTGAGCCACCATAGCTCTTCTCATCTTAAGTATGCTTACTCAGCACACTTCTGGGTTCAATTGTTGGGTGGTGCCTGGAGTTGGCCAAGTTGGGCACTAGCCAATGGCTCCCACCTATTAAAAGACCATCTTCAGAGGGCATGGGGCCAACCTCTGAACCCTCTCAATACCATTGGAATGACTGCATAAGCTGGCTGAGACACATGCACAATTGATGTCTCCAACAACCCCTTCAATCTGGAGCACCGCCCAAAGTCCAGTATTGCAGAACCTATAGAGAACATCCCCATCAGTGGTTGGTTGGGCAGGAGAAGGAGGAACTGATGCTGGATTCTTGGCAGATAGCATGCTATTCATTTGGGGACATGTCCTTAAATTTATTTATTTATTTTATTTATACCCCGATGTTCTACTCAAAGAAAGGATACCCAAGGCAGGTATCCCAGATCCCTGACATCAGCACAGATGGAGGCCATGGTTGTATCACCCTTTCCATTCATACATACTTGTCCAAGCCTGAAATCCTAAGCTTACTTTCCTGGGAGTAAGACCTATTGGATACAATGAAACTTACTTCTGAGTAGACATGCTTAGGATGAAAATCCTACACTTCAACCAAGCATACTCCACTGGTGAAGAGAGCTCCTTCTCAAGGTTTATTTGAAACATACTGTATTTTCTATTTGAAACAGATTATATTTTCCTCTCTAGCTCTGCATAGTCCTCCTGGCTTCAATTAATTGAAATTCAAATGATGTAAATGGGACTCGTGGGGAGTGGAAGGACTTCGCTGAGATTTTATTTTAGCAAGTCAAACAGCGATTAAGGAAGAATCTGTGCCAACCTTAGATCTCCATATCGAGCTGGTACAGGGGTAAGCGGAAGAGAAAAATGGTGAATTGGAGCATAAAACAGCCGACCCAGAAACATCTCTAGACATCTAGACAAAGGTTCACTTCTATCACCGGGAGCGTTTTATAGATCTCGTCAATGTGGAAAGCAAGCAGAAGGGATGGGCAGAGTCTGGGGTCAGTGGAGTAGCTGGAGGGGGTGGTGGTGTGGTATGTACAGCAGGTGCCCTAATGTAAACGGCCCGTCTAATGGAGCTATTTGGGGTAGCAGTGACAACATGCTACCATCTGGCATTGCCACCAGTAATCACTGGCTTCATCACAGTTTACAAAAACAGGGATGGGAGTTATTGAGGCAGAGAAGCTCTTTGGGGCATGACTTTAGGGTGGCACAGAAGCATCCCAAAAGTGGTAGGAGGGGGAGAAAAGGTGGTTTGGTTTCCTCTACTCTACTCACTGTGAGCAGATGTGCCCTCCAGGAGGGCAGATGTGCCCTCCAGGATGTGCCCTCCATGTGCCCTACTTGCTCCAGGAGCAAGTAGCTCAGATAATGTGGCGGCAATGAACCCACGCATTCAAAGAAATCCAAGATTGACATCTGCCTCCATTAATGCTCCTTATTGAAGGCCCATATCTGTGGCACATCATTAGGACATCCAGTGCTCCAAAACATTCTTTGGTGTAGAG
This sequence comes from Cryptoblepharus egeriae, assembly GCA_030015325.1. Taxonomy (NCBI): domain Eukaryota; kingdom Metazoa; phylum Chordata; class Lepidosauria; order Squamata; family Scincidae; genus Cryptoblepharus; species Cryptoblepharus egeriae. The sequence goes on along the minus strand of JAREYC010000003.1, from coordinate 3,524,532 downwards.
AGAGAGAAAGTGGCTGGGGGGGGGTCTAAAAAAATATCAGAATCAATTAGTTCTAGAACAGTGTCAGGTTCACCCAGGTTCACCCAAGAGGAAAGTGGCCCTGGAGATGCTCACCTTTAATCATGTTATAAATGCTGCCACCAAAGAGGGTTTAGAAGAATACAATTTCCCTCCCTTTCGATAATCCTTCTCTGCGGGTATTAAAATAATGCCACATTTCACATCAAAATGAGATGACAGGTTGGATGAGGACTCCATTTATTTCCCTGGTAACCCTCTGACCTTTTGGCAGGGGACGAGACTTGATTTAAAGCCCTGGCAAATGCCGCTGGGAGAGAGGAAGGGAAAGCAGAAAGATCCGGGGGATTGAATAGCATCACAGTCATTCCGGCGTCTGCCTCCGGTCTCCTGAAATCCCTGTCTGAGGACCCCATCATGCCTTATAAAAACATTTTCCCGATACAAGGACGAGACACTGTCTATATGACTGTAGTCCAATCCTAACAGATGGAATTTGATTTCCTTTGGGTGGGCCAAATACTGATCCGGTCTCAGAACAAGTGCTGATCTGGTCTCCACTTACCCAGCAACTGCACTCTTTATTCTGGAAATCCTTGCTCCCTCCTGCAAGATATATGCAGTGAGGCTATTATTCTATTCTATTTGTTCATTTGTTCATTCAGTTCTTCTTCAACTCAATGAATATTATTCTATTCATTCATTCAATTCAATTCAATTCATTCATTCATTCATTCAAATCTTCAATTCAATATTATTCTATTCATTCATTCATTTCAATTCAATTCATTCAACTCTTCAATTCAATATTATTCTATTCATTCATTCATTCATTTCAATTCAATTCAATTCATTCATTCATTCAATTCAATTCATTCATTCATTCATTCAAATCTTCAATTCAATATTATTCTATTCATTAATTCATTCATGTGGGCTGTGGGTGGTGCAAGCGGTTAAGACGCTGTGCCTGTTAACCAGCAGGCCAGGGTTCAAGACCCGGGTTGGCCTCACAAGACAGGGTGAGCTCCTGTCCTTAGCCCAGCTCTGCGATGCAGCTGGATCCAATCGTATTGGCTCTGCCTTTCCATTGGACTAATTCAGTCCAATTAATTCAGTGGAGAGGCGGATTTGCTGCTTGGGTAACAGCCTATCCTCCATAACAATCCAACCCAGGCTTTCATGCTTCGCATGCAGCGTATGCAGCACCGAGCACGATACCATAGTCTTTCAAGACTGACGGAGGCCTGCATTCATTCATTCAATTCATTCATTCATTCATTCATTCATTCAAATCTTCAATTCAATGAATATAATGCATTCATTCATTCAGTTCTTGGTAGCGAAACCAACCCTACAATCCAGAGTAACTACGGGAGCACATAAGAGACATCACATGCACCCGTAGTTACTGCACCAGCTAGTGAAAACCTATGGGAAATTCATATTGCAATCCAGAGTAAATTGTTCTTACACCAGAGCAAGAACTCCCTGTAGTTACTCTGGACTGTGCCCAAAGGCTTTCTGCACATGCTTTGCGGTATCCATTTTTTTAAAAAAATCAATATTGCACAAAGGTGAACCTGACATTGCAAACTGTTTCTAGAACTAATTGATTCTGATAATCTTTTTTTAACCCCCCCCCCTTAAAATCCAGTTTCACCCCCCTCTCTCCTCTCTTTTTGCCTCTTCTGCTACTCTTCCACCAGGATCTCTTGGGCTCTCTCCTATGAAAACTGAAATTATAGTCTCAAGACATGCAATTGAATCAAATAACTGGTTAGGTATTGTATCTGACTAGGACTGTAGTCCTCTGTTCAGCACATGCTAAGACTTGCTTTTGTGAAATAAAATAAAATAAAATAAAGCCAGATCAATGGAAAATAAACTGAAAGTGACAAGGAGTGGTAAAACTCTGGCTTGAGATTTAAGAAATGGGAATTTCAGTTTCAGCCAGTCCAGGTCAAGGTGAGCCAACCTGTTTTGCTGCATGTGGCTCAAAATGCACCCTCTAAGCACCATCTATGCATTCATTCATTCACTCATGCTGCAATCCTAACTCCCACTTAGGTTGGCACATGTCCTGGCACACGTCCCATGTTGGCCAGGGGTGTTGCAAAAATGTTGTAAGACACTTCTGCACCACTCCTAGGGGGTTAGGGCAGTGCACAGGAACAGAGAGCTGGTGAGCTGTGCAAGCCTAAACTAGTTAGGATTGCACATTCATTCATTCATTCATTCGTTTGTTTGTTCATTCATTCAATTTCTACCCCACATTTCTCCACAAAGCACACTCAGTAACACATCAACATACTAGTGTCAATGATAAGTTTCCCATTTACTCAGTTTCACCTAAGATGAAAGAGTATAACGCACACAACAGTGGTTGAAAATGCATTTCTGAAGTTAGAAGGGGAAGGTGCTACTAATATACGGTGACGCTTGATTTATGGGAATCTTATATAAGAAGTAGAGTGTAGCCACCTGCAAGACTAATTCAGAAGTAAAGGCAATAATGGAACAGGAGGAAATGATCAAAAAGTAAATAGCAATAGATGAGTTTGATAATCATATATTTTTATAATTTATTTATATAATTTTTTAAATAATTTATTTATATATAGAAAAGTTGTTTTCTCACCCTCCATGAGTGGTGTATGTATGTATGTTATCCTCAAACTGGGGTCCTCTACCAGAGGCCTGGGAGTTTGAGGGTTCTGCGCAGTATCTTAGCTGTTCCTAGCAATGCGCTTTTCTGGATCGAGTGTTCTGATGTCCTTCCTGGGATCTGTCGGAGCCATTCTTCCAGCTTGGGTGTCACAGCCCCTAGTGCTCCAATCACTATTGGGATCACATTCACCTTCACTTGCCACCACTTTTCTAATTAGCCTAATATATATAGGCTGCTGGATCTCATAAGGATCTCCCAGAAAGAAGCCAGCATCATGAACCTAAGATGAAGCCCTCTTCCCAAACAAGCTGATCATCTCTTTCCCCATAGAAAAGGAAGGTTTTATGCAAAAGGGACCAATCACACAGGAGTGCTTATATAATTTATTTCAATATTTATTTATTTATTTATTTATTTATTTATTTATTTATTTATTTTATTTTATTTTATTTTATTTTATTTTATCAATTTATATCCCGCCTTTCCTCTCCCGTAAGGGGGAGCCCAAGGCGGCTGACATTAGGGAATAAAACATCATTAAAATAGCACATAAATAAAGATTAAAGATTAATATGTGTGCATGTATGTGCACAGACTCAGACGGAGAAACTAACACACACAGACCCTCTTGGCTGCAAGATTTTCAGTTTAGTACTCGTCGTATGCAAATTCTCAATTTCAGTTTTTGAACTGTAAATCTTTGCAATAAATAAAATAAATTAATTAATAAATTAATATTTATTAATAAAATTAAGAACATTTCAAAGATGCCAAAAAGCATTTTTAAAAATAAATCATTGCATTGGGTTTTATTGTGAAATGCAAGCAGGAAGACAGGGAGGAAGCACTGGCAAGGATGAACAAAATCAGAAAGGGGTTCAGAAAAAGAGGGATTCCACAAAATCCATGGTCATCAAAGGGGTGGGTCTCTGGTCCCTGACCTGTTAGTGATGTGCAAGTCGGCCCTCTCCAGGTGCTTCACAGGTGTCTACTGGCAGCCTGCTATCTACTAGGTCAACTCTATCACATGGATGACGGGATAAATTTACTTTACAATGGATTTGCTGAGAGAACGGTCGACTGGAGGGGAAAAAGGCAGCATTACGTCTAGATGATTTCCCTGGACACCTCAGGGTGATGCTTGCTCTCTGTTCGGAGCTATCAAAAATTGTGTTCAGACTGACACTTTTTGATTTAATTTAATTTCACATGTGTCCCTCACTGCCGCGGTTCTTGGGTTGGACTTACGATTGTGTGACACAGCATCAACCCTGTGGATAAGATCAAGGGTTCAGTCCCTGGCATCTTTGGTTAGCGGGGGCTCAGGCTGCAGAGGTAGACAATACATGGACCAATGATCTGACTTGTATCAAGGAGCCAGATATATGTTTCTATCATTGCACATGATGCACACATGTGCTCTTCCTCCTCTCAAAATTTCAGGTGCCAGCGGTATAACTTTTTGTACAGGTACGTATTTGTTTATTTTGGAGGAGGAATGCATAATTCCATCCATATGTGTTTTCCAATAATGTACAATGATAGTAAGAATTATACAACATCATGCTAGTGTTGTCTTTGGGGAGGGCAAAGCTGCCAGTCATGGGCTGCTAAGAGGAGGGCCGACATCGGCCCTTCCTCAGAAAGAAACATAGGTAAAGAGGTTCACACTCCAGTCTTCTCCAGTCTTCAAAATTGAAAAGGCACTGACTCACTCACTGGGGATCTTCAAGCAGAGGCTCGACGAGCACCTGTCGGAGATGCTCTAGGAGGGTTCCCTGCTGCAGGCAGGGGGTTGGACTAGATGACCTACTAGGTCCCTTCCTACTCTAGGATCCTATGATTCTATGACACTCATTGACTCATCAACACCCAGCCAAAACCGATGGAGCTAGAAGCATGAAATTTGGTGAGGGTGTTCCTTCCATGATGGAGGCACCCACTAAGAAATTCAGACCAGAAGGGGGTAAAAAGGGGTGCATCGATTTTTCATCCCTATACTTTACATTGAAGAATCGCTCACACAGCAACGACCCACCCCAACCCCTGGACATAGAAGCATGAAATTTTGGAAGTTTACTCCTTCTGTGATGTAAAAACCACTAAGAACTGATTTGGTGCCTGGTGGTGCCAATGGTTCCTGCTGCCTGATGTTGCTCTCTGGTGCCTGGTGCTACCCAGTGCCTGGTTCCCAGTAAGGATGCCCAGTGGTGACTGGTGCAGTCTGCTTCCCACTGCCACCCGGTGGTTCCTGTTGACCAGTAGGGATGCCAGGTGCCAGGTGCCCAGTATCTGGTGCCTCATGTCTGGTGCTCAGTGGTGCCATTGGCTACTGCCCAGTGGTGCCTGGTGCCCAGTACAGATGCCCAATAGGGATGTGCGGTGCTCAGTGTCGCCTGGTGTCTGGTACCCCATGCCTGGCACCTAGTGGTGCCCAGTGGTGACCACTGTCCAGTGCTGCCCAGTACCCAGTGGTGGCCATAGGGGTACATGGTGCAACGTATGGATGCCCATTGCCTACTGTCAACTAATGTGCGGTGGTGCCTGTTGGTGACCACTGCCAAATGGTGCCTACTGGTGTCTGGTATACTTGCCCAGTATCCGGTGGTGCTTGCTGCAGCTTTCCCACTGATGCCCACTGCATGGTGGTGCCCACTGGTGCCTGCTGCCTGATGGTGCCTGATGCCATCCAATAGTACTTGGTGCCTGGTAGGGATGCTCAGTGCTCAGTAGCATTGCCCACTGGTGCCTGCTGCTATCTGCTATTGCCCCCTGCTATTCTCTTATGCCCTGTCATTACCCAGTGGTGCCAATGCCCATAGGTACGCACCACCCAGTGTCACTGCCTGGTGTCCACACATGCGCAGGAATAAAACTGAAAATTTTCTAGCTCAAAATTGAAAAGTTCTAGATCATCCATTTAAACCAAGTATGTATGATGGCCCCTCGTATCCAAGGATCCAGTATCCACGGATTTGCAATGAACTCTCACATCTTTGACCTCTTTTTATGTATACAGCCATATAAAGGATTGTGTATCTTGCTTTACCTATTAAATTTTATAAGCATTTATATGCTATAAGCTTTCCGCACACATTTGTCGAGTCGTACCCTCTAGCAGAAAGCCTGCAAAAAAAGTGTTTTGCTCCCCCTCTAGCTGGAGCCCTGCAAAGGGGAGCGGGACCCCTTGCATGCTGCGATGAGACACTCGTCATAAATAGAAATCTGATCTAATTCAACCGTTTTCAAAGAAAGGCTTAATTGGCGGAGGAGAGAAGGCTGTGATTGGTTTCCAAAAGACAAGCGCTGTTTTATTTAAAGAGAGGTTTTAAGCCTTCCTGTGTTTCTAGGGAAACAATTTAGTGACCCTGAAAATTGAAGGATCAAGTAGTTACATAAAATTAAAGGGAAGGGGAAAAAAAACCACAGAAAAATTCTTGGCAGCACTTCCTCTAATTGTAGCGCTCATTTGAATTTCCTCAGCTAATGCTTAATAATAATATTTATAGGAACAGACTAAGGTGGCCGGCAATTGTGCCAAAGTCCAGACACCGGATGGGGAGGGAAGGGGTGCTGCGGTCTAGTTGATGGAGTCGAAAAAGGGGAAGTTGGGTTTCCCCCTTGGGTTTCCTTTTATTTTAAGGAAGAAAGGCAGGATATAAATGAATGAATGCACGAACGAACAAACGAACGAACAAACGAACAAATGGTATTTGAATATTATAAAAGAATCTTGGTGTCCCCTATTTCCATTTGGCAAGCATATATGCAGGGAAACAGATCTGTCTTTACATCTCTATGGATTTGGTGAGATTTGGTGATTATCAGCCTATCTAATCCGACTTAATTCTGCACTCGGAGATGCAGCAGCACCAGTTCAGACTATGCTGTATCCCAGAGAGGATATTTCGGAGGTCTATTGCTGGAAGTCTCCTCTGGATAAGGGGACATTTGTCCTGGGGGTAAGCCCCTGCCGAAGGATTGGGTCAACTCATGTTGCATGTGGATCAGGTGTGTGAATGGGGTGTGGATATGATGCTCTGGAGCTCCTGATCCCACCCTACATCCCAGGGCTGATCCTTTCCCTTCCTCACCCCTGTACTGGACTTATCTGCCCTGTCATCCTGCCAGCATCAGTGGAAGCTCCAGGCTTTCCGTTGGTGCTCCTGATCCATGCGGTGTCACAAAACACTATACGGCACTTTTGTGACAGCAGAAATTGTGTTCCACCAACACAGGCTCTGGTTAGGATTGGGTCATAAATCTTGCTTATTTCAATTGCATACAAGCAATTGAATTTCACTGTGTTTTTCCACTCATTTTCAATCTCAGCTTGCAAGATAGTCTTTACTCTCTGAGGAACCATAGTATATATTTGCAAGTTAAAAAAATCATAACACAATAATAAGACAGCCTTTAAGGCCCCACAGATCTCTGTTATTGTTCTGACAACAGTCTAAATTGGTTACTCTTCCAAAATTTTACATTCTCAGTCAATCAATCAATCAATCATCCATCTCTCTGAATTAATACTATGCTGTGATTAATACGACGCCAACCCAAAGATCTCAGAGGGCACAATGTAGAATGATCTTATACCCCATTGTCACCAATGGAATTAAATGGCAGGAGCTTGTCTGGGACCCAAAAGTGTTGCAAAGGAACCTAAACTTTAAGACCCAGACGGGGTACTTCAAGAGATTGCAGTCCAAGCCCTAGAGGTTGCATAACCCAACCTCCTTCATCAGGTTGAAGCAACAAGGATTGCTGTTAAGAGCTCACAATATGAAGAAAGGAAGAGAGCCGTCAAGGGAATTCATGCAGAACACCAATGCACAAGGCTGCAATTTTAAAGACATTTACCTGGGAGTAAGACCCATTGACTTCAACAGGGCTTACTATTGAGCAGATACGGTTAGGATTGCCCTCTAAGGCTACAATCCAGAGTAACGACGGGACCTTTTACACCGATGTAGTTACGGTGCCACCTAAGGGAAACCGATGGAGCAATTCAGAGTAAGTGCCTCTTACATCTTCCCGTAGTTACTCTGGATTGTAGGGAACCATTGTACTCTGGAGTCAAATAAGGATATGAGAGGTTGGAGTTGCTCATAATGTGTTTCATTTGAAAGCTGAACAAACACTGCACTTACCGGTTTCCTACTTCTCTGTCCCTTTGGAAGCAGAGCTTTGGACTTCTCGGCAATTTTCTGCAAATTAAAAAAAAAAGTGGAATTAATGGTAAAAAAAACTTGAAATGCCTTATTTATTCACAGTGTTTTTTTATTTAAAAAAAAAGGAATAAAAGGGAGATATAAACTAACCCTGTGATTTCAACATTGAAAAAAAATCCAGTGTTTTGAAAGGTAAGGACTTTGAAAAATCAGAAGTCATTTAGACTTCAAGGACGACAGGGTTATCAAAAGCAAACCATGCATTTAAACAAGTGACAGCCACGCATGGGGAAGTAGCAATTTGAGGTTCAAGAACAGGCTCCTGACGCAACCAGGGCATTAGACGGGGAAAAAAAGTGCTATGGATAATTTTGGCACATTGTAATTTATTATAAATAAATATATAGGTAGAAAGTCACATGTGTAGCTGTTCAGATGGGATCTGCATTGAATAACAAGATTAGTGCAGAGATGCTGGTGATCCCGGTTGAGGCCATTAACCAAAAAAATCCAGCCAGTAAGTAAACAAATAGTGACATAAAAGCCTCAGACATTATCTGGTCCCAGGAAATGGGACTCCTTGGACAAGATCATCTGACCAAGGAGAGTAGTGTCTAGTGGTTAGCATTCATGCATCGAGTCCTACCCCTTTTCCCTTTGCTGAGCAAGGAAAAATAATCTTGGTAGTTGCCATAATTCCAGACTACCGAGACCAAGCACAAGAGGATCATCTAGTAAGAAAAACCTTCCATGAGATCACTGAACCCGAGGGGTCCTTAATAGTGTCTGAAGGCTATTTATTATAATTGACTGAATTAATTAATTCAAAATTTAACTACTTTATTAACAGTACAATCCTAAAGGACACTTGAGGCTCTGTGGTTAAAGGCTCTGTGCCTGTTGATTTGAAGATCAGCAGGTCAGCAGCTTAAGATCCAGGTGCTGCATGAAGCAACATCCTAGCCATAGGCCGCTGCGACAGGCTGGCCAGTTTTCCCCATGTCACATCCATCATCTAAAACATGGATCCTGCCAGGAGCAGGAATAAAGATAAGAAAATAACGATCCTAAGTACTACTGCATCAGTAGCAGACCTGCACTTGAGCACTATTGCGCACCTAGTAGTGGTGCTTTTGAGGTTTTGAATGCTTAGAAGTAGTAGCTTTAAAGTTTTTAATGCTTTAAAGTAGACCTTCTTTTGATGCTTCATAATGCATTAGGAGTCCAAATGCCTTAGCAGGCAAAGCAAAATTCATTCTTAAAACAATCCAGAAAGAGCCAGAAAATATGTGCAAACACAATTGGGCAACATAATATCTCCTCCCCCCCCCCCAAAAAAAAAAAAAAAAAAAAATAATTGGGCAACACAATATCTCCTGTGTTGGCAAATCCTGTGTTGGCAAATTGTGTTGCCAATTGAATTGGGCAACACAATATCTCCTTCCCCCCCCCCCAAAAAAAAAAAACAACCCCGAAGACAGTTCACTTTGAGAATCAGGTGTACAAATTCTCTTTACCTTTTGCACTGTTCCATATCGCTGGATGGCATCAGAAAGCTGGTTCTTCAGTCGGTCCAACTGAAGTCGTTCTTGCTAGATATAACAAAAAGGACATATCCAAGCAACATTAGTATACAGTGAGGTGTTTGAGTATTTATTTATTTATTTATTTATTCATTCATTCATTCATTCATTCATTCATTCATTCATTCATTCATTCATTCATTGCAGTTTTTCCCCACCTCTCTCCCCAATGGGACCAAACATGGCTTACAAAATCAACTACAAGTACAAAAGATAATTTTTTAAAATCTCAATTAAAAACCAATTACAACATATAATCTAAAAGCTCATAAAACATGACTTTTCTACTAAGAATACTACTTTCTACTATTGCTTTTTACTATTTTTAACTACTTTCTAAAAAGGCCAACCTTTTTAATAGCATGGCACATGGACCAAGTGTTAAAGTTTATAGCATGGCACATGGACCAAGTGACATCAAGGTACGTCATCAATCTTTGGACAATTGACAAGGCCCACCATGCTCATGATGCCAGGTTCAATTCTTTAATACTTATTTTAATAAATGATATTACCAATGATATTGCCGAATTCCCACAGCACACCAGTCACTGGCGTAGGCTGTCCTAAATGTGCTGCCAAATATACCTGTGACACTGTAGGAATAGGAAATGCCACTGCAGGGAGTTGTGCTGATCTCCCTGAGCTGCTCTGAGCTATGCTGACCAGTAAGCTGTGCTGGCCAAGCTTAGCTAGTCCAGTGGTCGGGGGGTGAGCAGGGGGGAGGTATGACGGAGACGTTCCAGGGAAGAAGGAGGGTGTTCCTGGGGCAGGTAGCAGGAGATGAGGCTGGGATCTATGCTGGATCCCAAACCCATTTTGTGGGCAGCACAGAACAGCCTCACGCTGCACCGCTCTGCTTGAAATTATCCACCAAAATTGGTGGCACAGCCTTGAGTAGACCCATTTCGGCTGATCTGCTGTTATCCAAAGGGGAAAAACTTTCCGCTTGCCATTGCGATGTTTATTCCCTTATCACGAGGAAGCATTGCAGCTGCATCGGTGTTGGAAAATGGGATAGCAATAGGAAAGGGGGAATACAATGATTCCAAACTGCAGCAAATATGGTCATTCACAGATAGGGTTGCCATAATTCTCTTCCACAAAATCAGGACGGGACCCTCTGTCCCATTTGCCAGTATGTGAACACAATCCCCCAAAATTGGGATTGTCCCTGTTTTTTGGGACCCTGTCCACAGAGAACATCTCATGTCATGAAAGAAGATGTTCTCCTCTAAAAATCTGATGCCACCTGATCAAACGTCCACCTTTATCCTTTCCCATTTCAATGAACAGCTCTTCCTACTTACCCTTTTCTCCTTCGTGTTTGAGTTTCTTTTCGATTCCAAGCAAGTGTAATGGCTTTCTTTATCATTGTGTCAATTTAAAAAGAAAAAAGGTCCATAAATAGAACAAGGGCTCATTTGCAGTCCATTGTCTAGTCTGCCCCAGTAAAGTCAGCTTGGGTAATTTTCCAGCACCGGCTTGGTAATACACTCACAACCAAGGCACGGAGGGTTTCATGGCTTGTGCATGGTCAATGCATGATATGGATTTTTTGTTGTTATACATTCAGGTGTTGCCAAGATATCAATATCTAACAACCACATAGGAAATCAAACAAAACAGGGGCAAATAATGCATTGATTCAGCGGGGTGGCAACACCAAGGAGGGTCACCATTATTAGCTGATCATCATGGACAGGAGTGATGTAACTTGAGGGAGGGCAAGGCACAAAGTCTGCCATCCTAACCATACTTTCCTGGAAGGAAGTACTATTGAACACAATAGGATTTATATCTGAGTAGACATGCTTAGGATTGCTCTGTAAGTTTTGTAGGATCTTGAATAATGCCTTGCAAGCAGTCCACATGAGAAAGTGAAGAGTGGACATTCCAATGCAATGGTGTAGCAAGAGGGGATGCAAAGCATTGTTTTGCAGGGAGCTTCACCACATAGTAAGCATGGAGCCCCTTCGCTTCATGAGGCAACAAAATGAAGGCAGATCCCCACCCCACCTAAGGGGAGGAAGATAGGCCCCTTGCATTCTGGGGTAGACACTGTTTTGCGTCCCCTCTAGCTACACCACTGAATTGGAATGGTGCTTTGCACCTCCTCTACTTACAGTATTGGTCCAACGCAAGACATAAAGACTGCAATCTTATCTACACTTTTCTGGGAGTAAGCTCCATTAACTATAATGGGACTGACTTCTGAGAAGACATAGGATTGGGCTCAAAGTCAATGACTGTCCAGGGATGGACATCAGATCAAACCAGTGAATGTTCAGAGGCATGGCTGAGCATGGGCCAGATGCCATCCAAAAGAAGAAGGTAGATGACCGAGACATGGTCAGAGCTGCTTGGTAGGCAGTGAGATGCAGTTCAGGGTAGGGTGGGGTAAGTAGGGTAAGGCAAACTCGGCTGATCACTATGGCATGTAGAAGCACAATCTTTTGGAGATGTGTTCAGTAGGATTCGAAATACTGTATTTACTTGAATCTAACGCTCACATTTTTCAGCTGAATTCAGTCTCCAAAATAAAGTTGCACATTAAATTTGATGGTTAATTAGGTTTGCGTAAATATGGATATTTTTGATTATAAGAATAGGGTGTGCATTGGATTCGGTGGCATGTTAGATTCAAGTAAATACGGTATCTTCATTCAGTTGCAAGATCCTGTGATCCCCATCAAGTATGAATCAGCTGCAAGTGTTCAGCCCAACATCACAGCCACGGGTTCTAATTTTTCCATGTGCTGAAATGCCAGGGTGGGAGCGAAGGCTACTGCTTGCTGGTGACCCCAGCTTGAGTCAACATCCCACAAATCCTTATCATTGGATAAATATGTACAATGTTCCCCAGACTTACACCACTCATGAACCACCAAGGTTCATGAGTAAATGGTAAATGGTAAAAGGTCCACGGTAAATGGATCTTTCCAGCCCTGTGTGTCTATCATGTTTATAGTCTATCAAGTCTGACCCGCATCCCTCACTTTTTTGTCCCAAGAAGACCCAAATAACAGCAGTTTTATTAGTGGTCCAGGATATATATGGTGGATAAACTGCTTGATGTCTCAAAGATAGTACAAGTCTTGTTCTCTGTGCAAGTTGCTTCCTGCGGTTAGAAGTCAGGCCAAAGTGGTCAGAACTTTAAGGATTCCTCTGTTAGTTTCACGATTTATTTTTTTTTCAGAAGAAGAAAATGATAGTAAAGTGATAGAAAAGGATCGTATCTTGCACCATAACAAACTTTATGAGAGAGGATCTCAGGAAAGTTGTGTGGAGGCCCCTGGAGACATGTAGAGCTTCGGCAACTAAGAGCCACCGGAGTCATTCGTTTTATAACCGAGGGAGAAGTACTGCGGGTTTTACATCAAAACTTGTAGGTTTCAATATTTAAGCAACACGGTGATACCAGAAATAAGCTGGGAAGACGAATTAAGGTTGGAGAGCCATTAAATGAATTTAGTGGGGAGCTCTTAAGTTGTTTTGGGTGCCAAGATGAGTAATGCACTTGGTTCGCATGTTGTACCACTAGCACATCCTTCTCTCTGCTTTTAAGGCTTGGGGGAAGCGTCTCTCTCATCTAGCCTTGCTCCAATTGCGGTTTTTGCCGTGCTCACAGCGCTGACAGTAATGACATTAAAGCGCAAGGAACAGCAATGTTTTTCCTTTTCCCCTTTTCTGGGTTGTCTTCATTTGATGTCCCATTGGACCCAATTTGTGTCACAGCAACCATCTCAGAATGTATGAGAAACTCTCCATTCCCTGAATCTTGGTGGAGCCCAAAAGAAATATTCTGTTTTTCTCTGACTTCAGCTTACATTTGGTCACCCGATAATCCCACAAGTTCACTGATTATATGAGAAAATGTATTGGCACCAAATGGGAGTAAATTAGAGCAATCCTAATCCCTGGTTATGCAGTAAAAGTCCTGGCCAAAGCTGGCCTAAGGGTATCGCAAAAGTGTCATAAGGCACTTTTGTTCAGCTTCTGGGGGGTTAGGGCAGTGCGCAGACATGTGCCGGCATCTCCACACCACAAAGGGAATGGCAAGTTGGTGTGAGTAGTGCTGGCCTAAATTGGTTAGGATTGTGCCCTGACTGCCTTAAAGCCTGGTCCAAATGTATGCATTGGGATGAGGTGGAAATGAAACTGTTGGGTTCTGATGAGGAAGATTTCTCTTTGTCTAATCACCATTTTGGGTTGCACCACTATGTGAAAAGCTTCTGACTCATGGAAATTAGCAAAACACAAAATAATTTGGGATAAACTCTCTCCCTTAGTTCAGTTTTTACTTGAAGGAAGTTGCTGGACATGGACACAATTCATTCTGAACACCATTCTGTTACCTCTGGAGCCTGGACACCATTTTTACATGTACAGTGGTACTTCTCATAACAAGTGCCTCACATAACAAGCATTTCACATAACAAGCAATCCTGCTTCAAATAACAAGTTCCGCTTCACTTAACAAGCAAGCGCGCTATGGGCACACATGCTATGCAGCCCTGATGCACCGCTCGGAAGTTCTTTAAAAGGGCTGCAGGCCAGTGCTGTTGCCTCTAACTGCCCCCAACTTGGCAGCAGTTGCCTGGGGGTGCTAGAGACAACTGCCCCTATCTGCCCTCAAGTGTCCCCACCGACCACCTTGAACTTCCAGCAGCAGCCCAGGTAAGCCTCCTAGGAAAGTGTCTTTGACTGCAGCCTCCAAACCATGCCTATTCAGAAGTAAGCCCCATTGTGTTAAATGGGTCCTACTCCCAGGAAAGTGTCTTTAGGATTGCAGCCTAAGTAGACTTCATAGGATCATGTACATTGCATGCATGTTTTGAATTCAATTCCAGTGTTTTGTCATCATTTTCACATGCAGTTAATATTTTTATATTGATAACCAATCGTGTGAGTCTCCATTATTTCCTATGGGAAAATCTGCTTCACTTAAAGAGCGTTTCACTAAAAGAGCAGGCTTCCGGAACGAGTTAAGCTCTTTATGGGAAGCACTACTGTATATGTAAACCAGGCCTAAGGGCAAAATCCTAACCAATTTATGCTGGGTTAGCCTATCTTCCCATTGTGGTGTGGGGAGGGCAGCGTATGCCTGTGCACTGGCTTAATCCCCCAGGAGTGGGGCAGAAGTGCCTTACTATTCTTTTGTGGCACTCCCAAGTCAGCACTTAAACCAGAACTTATGCTGGCTTAACTGGAAGTTAGGATTGAAGCCTAAGTTAACTGACATTCCAGTCTGCAGGAAAGTTTCTTCTGAGTCTCTCACATTATTTATTTGATTTATATCCTGCCTTTCTTTCATAAAAAAAGAAACCCAGGGTGGCTCTGGCTTACACCTGGAGTATTTTACATGTAGAAATGGAGTAGAGGCGCAGGATGCAATCCTAATCAAAACAGGCCCGTGCAACTGACAGGCACAATTTCTCCGGTGTTGAAACTACTTTAACAGATGCTGGTCCATTGAACTTTTATTGTTGGTGGTTTTATTGTTGTTTTAAATGTCTGAAAGCCGTCAGTGCCATTACCAGGAGAAAGGCAAGTGGAAAACCATTAAGGTAAAGGAGTATAAATAAGTACGTGTAAAATAATTTCTGGCCTCATCGTAAATACATTAAAATGCAGAACTGAATTCCTGGGGATGCGGAAACAGCAGGGGTAGCTGACAGCTCCTTGGTGCTCTTAGCTATAGGTTTATTATAAAAATATGGTATGTTTAGCCACAAATAAACAGCAACTAGTTTTGCCTTTATGAGTGCTCCAGCTATTGTCAGTTCTTCCGATTTTATACGGGCAAGTTTAAATTGATTACATGCATATATAGTGGTACCTCACTTAACAAGTGCCTCGCTTAACTCCCAGAAAAGTGTCTTTGATTGCAGCCTCCCAACCACGTCTACACAGAAGTAAGCCCCATTGTGTTATATGGGTCTTACTCCCAGGAAAGTGTCTTGGATTGCAGCCTCTTAACCACGTCTACCCAGAAGTAAGCCCCATTAGATGCCCATCTAAAAATAGCCCAATTTGCATAAATTTGCATTTCCGGACTCTGGATCCGGATGGGCATCTAAGGGTTACATGGTTCCTACTCCTAGGAAATTGTCTTTAGGATTGCAGCCTATGTAGACTTCATAGCATCCTGCACATTGAATGCATGTTTTGAATTCAATTCCAGTGTTTTGTCATCATTTTTACATCCAGTTAATATTTTTATATGAATATTTGGGGGGTTGTGGAACCAATCGTTTGAGTTTCCATTATTTCCTATGGAAAAATCTGCTTCACTTAACGTTTCACTTAAAGAGCATGCTTCCGGAACAAATTAAGCTCTTTATATGAGGCACCACTGTATGTTTAAATTTAAGAATGCTATTATAGACTAACCCCCAAATCAGAGTAACTACAGGGAGTTCTTGCTCTGGTGTAAGAACAATTTGCTCTGGATTGCGATATGAATTTCCCATAAGTTTTCACTAGGTGGTGCAGTAACTACGGGTACACGTAATGTCTCTTACGTGCTCCCGTAGTTACTCTGGATTGTAGGGCCAAACATCAGAGGTATGTGGGAACATTGGTAGGTTTTCATGTTACTCTGGATTGTAGGGTATGTTTGGAGTGCAAGGACGCAATTTGGTTACTTATTGGCAACATGACCTGGATTAGGAGGACGGGGTTGAGAACTGCCACTCCTTTGAAATCCATGCAGATTTCAAAAACTTTGAAGTCAAACTGGCCAGATACAATTTCATAAGTCACTTACCCTTGAAGAACCTCTGATGACCTCAGAGAGCTGACGGATTGCACTGGTGCATGTTGTGATGGTTTTGTTCGTCTCTTGTTGAGTTGTGTGCCTTTTAAAAGATAGATAACAATAATTAAACCAAGAAAATGCAGTGAAAAAGACACCCACCTGGGCATACTAAGGGCAAAATCCAGAGTAACTACGGGGGAGTCCTTGCTCCGGTGTGAGAACAATTTACTCTGGATTCCAGTATGAATTTCCCATAGGTTTTCACTAGGAGGTGCAGTAACCACAGGTATGCATAATGTCTCTTACATGCTCTTACTGGATTTGGGGGTTATTCACTCATTCATCCTTCCTATATTGCTTCTTGAAACAAAATACAGGTCAATAGCATGAGTGGCATAGCTAGTGGGGGTGCAAAGCACTACATTTTGGGGGTCCAAAGCACTGCATGGAGTATCAATACAGCACCAAAGCAGCCTCTTCCCCTCCACTTCTCAGCTATTCTGGGTAGTGGGAGCAAAAGAGAAGTAAATTCAGAGAAAGAGGCATGATGTGATCAGGCTCCATGCAAAACCTCGTATTTTGACCCGTTCTGGCTATGCCACCGAGGGCACAAACCTATCCAGTTTTGGACATTCCAGCAGTGGCACAGCGAAGCCAGCACATGTCTGTGCACTGGCCTAACTCCAAGGAGTGGTGCAGAAGGACCTTATAGCACTTTATGATACCCCCAGACTATCACGGACGTGTGCTGGCCTAACAAGGGTTAGGATTGTGCAGTGAGTAGCATCCAAACATTATTCTTTTTTTTTTAAACCTGAACAATATCTGTAAAACATGAACAGTGAAACAGTATTAATATCAATTAACAACAATTAAAAACAGTCCAAATGTAGTTAGAAGAGTTGGAAAAATGCTCAGGTCAGAGACTGGTGGGAACAAAAGAGGCATTTTAGTGCAACCAGGTACACACAGAAACACATGCATTATTATTATTATTGGAATTATTGGATCCTCACTTCTCGAGCAATGAGAGTAGACCTATTGGGGATGATAGATCTGTACCATGGGGAAGGAGGTGAGTTAAGATTGGGATGTGAGATACAGGAAACTAAACTAGGTGGTTCCATGGAGTGGAACAGCAAGACACTTTTTCCCAATATATGACCATGTAAGAAGTGTTGAGGTGTGCCTTGTTAGGTTTCCATTTTGAATCCTTCCATGGATTAAGCAAAAAAAATGTGGATAAACACACAAAAAACAGATTGGAATGATTTATTGTATGATTGCCTTTCTACAACAGTAAGAAAAGCTGTTTTTAAAACTATGGAGTGGCCATTCATATTGAGTTGAACCCATGTATAAAAAAAGAAAATCCATGTACTCGTATAATAAGGTTGGACCTTCCATCTATCTATCTACAGTATTTATATACCGCTTTTCAAGGAACAAGTTCACCAAGTGGTTTACAAAGAAAATGGAAAAATAATAATAATAGCTAATGAAAAGCTAATTGGTCCACGTCCCAAAAGGGCTCACAATCTAAAATGCAAAAAAGAACACCAGCAGAAGCCGCTTGAACAGACAGTGCTGGGGTGTGGAGGGCCAGTTACTCTCCCCCTACTAAATAAAAGAGGAACACCCACGTGAAAGAGTGCCTCTTGCTCAGTTAGCAGGGCTCATGTGTGCCTTGGGGTGAGAGAATCATAGAATCATAGAATCCTAGAGTTGGAAGGTACCTAGTAGGTCATCTAGTCCAACCCCCTGCCTGCAGCAGGAAATCCCCCTAGAGCATCTCCAACAGGTGCTCATTGAGCTTCTGCTTGAAGATCCCCAGTGAGGGAGAGTCCACCACCACCCTTGGCAATCTCTTCCACTGCCAAACCGCCCTCACCTTCAGGAATTTTTTCCGGATTTCCAGCCGGAATCTCCTCTCTTGCAGTTTGTCCCCATTGGTTCTAGTTCTGCTTTCAGAAGCAGCTATGAACAAATTGGCCCCTTCCTCCCTATGACAGCCCTTCAGGTATCTGAAGAGGGCAATCATGTCTCCCCTCAGCCTCCTCTTCTCCAGGCTGAACATCCCAAGTTCCCCCAACCTTTCCTGGTAGGGCTTCCCTTCCATCCCACTGATCCTTCTTGTCGCTCTCCTCTGGACTTGCTCCAGTTTGGCTGCCTCTTTCTTCAAGTGAGGAGCCCAGAACTGAACACAGGACTCAAGGTGAGGTCTCACCAATGCTGAATAAAGAGGAACTAGAACTTCTCACAACTTGGAAGCTCCAGTCCTCTTAATGCAACCTAAAATGGCATTTGCCTTCTTTGCAGACACATCACTGCTGACTCATGTTCAGCTTGTGATCCACAGTGGCGACTCCAAGATCCCGCTCACATGTTGTGCTGCCAAGCCAAGTATCCCCCATTTTATACCTATGTTTTTGGTTTTTATTGCCTAAGTGCAGAACCTTCCACTTCTCCCTGTTGAAATTCATTCTGTTTGTTACAGCCCAGGATTCCAGTTTATCCAGAACCTCCTGGAGGTTTCTCCTTCTTCTGTTGTGTTTGCTACTCCTCCCAGTTTGGTGTCATCTGCAAATTTGATCAGGCTCCCCCGTATCCCTTCCTCCAAGTCACTGATGAAAATGTTAAAGAGAACCGGTCCCAAGACAGAGCCTTGGGGGACCCCACTAGAAACCGACCTCCAGGTTGACACAGAACCATTTACTAAAACCCTTTGAGTGCGGCCATCGAGCCAGTTGCAGATCTTCCTAACAATTGCCCCGTCTAGCCCATATTTTTCCAACTTCCTAATTAAAATGTCATGTGGGACTTTGTCAAATGCTTTGCTGAAGTCAAGATAAATGACATCCACAGCATTGCCATGTCCAGTAAGCTCGTAACTTACTGAGAGTAGTAGTGTGTTTCATGACTAGTGCTGTATAACATTAAGACCTATATCCTAAAGTAAAATTAAGCCCTTTGCTCCAGAGCAGTTAAGATTACTTTCCAAAAGATAACACTAGAGCAGTGGTCTGGGAACAGGGGTAAATTACCCCAAATGGGGTAAAAATGAAATTCCTGGGGGTAATGGACAGTTGCGCTGGTGCGCAAACTCTTCCCTTCCGAAAGCTCCAATGCTTCTGCTTCCACCAGGCTACCGCTACCGCTTTTGTAACCGCTTCCACCACCAGAAGTACTAGTGCTCTCCATCAGAGCTTTTGAAAGGGGAAGAGTGCACCGAGCCACAGCAGCCTGAAACTGCCCCCCCCCAATGACCCGAAACACCCTCCCCAGCCAAGGCAAGTAAGCTACTTACCTTATGTTTACTCAGAAGTAAACCACTTTACGTTACCCCTGATTTTAAAAATGCAGGACGTCCTACATTTTTTTCCAACATTTTTTAAAAAGTCCAGATTTTCAATTGAAAATCCTGACTTTTGGGTGATCATTTCCTTCCTTTCAAATCAAGGGGGTAACATCGGTATATCTAAATATATTTCGGGGTAAAAGGTAAAAAAGTTCCCTGACCCCTGTACTAGAGGGTGACATAACTGCGTGGACCTGTAACTGCTATGGATTTTGCCCTAATTCTTTTTCAGAAATCTAACACAGAGGAGATACCCCCCCCCCATTTATGACCCCTCCAGCCATTGAGAGAGAAGGTCATCTATTAGCTCAAAGCTATCCTAAGCAAGCCAATTTTTCACCTGTAGAAGAAAATGTTGATTTTTTGCTTTGTTATTTATTCTCCTGCTTTTAAAGTTTTTTTTAAGGCTGTTGTAAATGTCCTCAAGCCCCCCTGCCGTCCCCATGGAATGGAGAGGGAGGATATAAATATGTTAAATAAGTAAATAAGTAATGTGCATTCCATCGATGCCACACTAGCAGGTTCACCTTTATGGCAACTCTATGTAATGTGTACCACTTTCGAAGAACTCCCAAGAGCTTCAAAACAGCTAACACAGGTAGAACAGCTGCCTGGGATTAAAAATGAAACACACAGCAATTTTATGCACAATACCCAACAATCCTATAAATGCAAACTTAGTGTACCATGAAAACAACATCTCTTCAGTCACAGAGCACCACTTTGGATCCATATGACTGATTTTTTATTATTTAAACTCCTGGATAGAAAGAAACAGTCTTTTTGGCTGCAATCCTAAAAAACACCTTCCTGGGAGTAAGATCCATCAAACACAATGGGGCTTACTTTTGAGTAGACATGGTTAGGATTGTGCTCTATGTCACTGAATGCCAACACGAGATGAAAATACAGATAGGAAAGTTCTCAGGTCTCTTGTCCATTGATTCCTCCACTATTTATATTGCTAGAATCATAGAATCCTAGAGTTGGAAGGGACCTAGTAGGTCATCTAGTCCAAACCCCTGCCTATAGCAGGAAATCCCCCTAGATGAATTAAGCACATGATGATTTAATTTAATTGTTCCTTAAAATACAGTAAATAAATAAAATAAACAACGGTCTTGCCCCCATCAATGGAAACACAAAGATTTGGTTAATTATGGGCAAAATCCAGAGTAACTGCAGGATGTCCTTGCTCTGGTGTAAGAACAATTTACTCTGGATACCAATATGAATTTCCCCTAGGTTTTCACTACGTGGTGCAGTAACTACAGGTGCACGTAATGTCTCTTAAGTGCTCCTGTAGTTACTCAGGATTTGGGGGTATATGGCACTGCGGTGCACAGATTAGTAAGACCCTGTTGCTTGTGACGTATTTCCGATAAATTCATACGGCGCAATGTAAATCAAAATCGAGTGACCAAAAAAAATATAAAACATAATCAAGTTATATTTAGACTGCAATCCTAAAGATACTTTCCTGGAAGTAAGATCCACTGAACACAATGGGGCTTCCTTCTGAGTAGACACGGTTAGGATTGCACCCTTAATCAAGTGGCATATAGAAGAAAATCAAATGATTCCCCTTCCCCCCCAAATGTGAACCCCATTGCCATAATAATGGGATTAGGTGTAAGGGAATATACGGAGAACATAAACCTCACTACTATACAATTTTATATTGCTTTTCTGCAATGGGACTTGTTGCAAATGCATCCCTGCTCTGAATATACAGTTACTGTGCAATGTGTCTGCATGGATATATAGATTAGGAATCTCTCTCACTGTTCCATAGGGCGACACACTTCGGAATCCAATTCTTTCCACCCGAGACGTCCCTTTAATTAACTTCTTGCTGTCCCATAGGGAGATGGATTCAGCAGAAAGCTAATAATCAAAATAATACTGACATATCTTATTAATGTTCTATATTAAAATAAAATAAAATGCTGTGGGAGGTGAAATTCCGAAGACTTTTTTTTCTTTTTAAATGAAGAACTTAAGAGCAGTGAATGTAAATTAAATCTAATTATCTCGTGATTTATGAACAGCTCTCCAAGAGAGAAACTTTACAAGTTAATTATGCTGACAGTGCAGTTATGGGGAGAGAACTCGCGTCTCAAAATTTGGTTGAGGTGGTGATTGAAAGGTGAAAAGAGGCAGGCAGAAAGGTCCTTTAGGTCGTCCCCCATTTATTTTATCTCCCCCCACTTATTTATTTTTTATAAATGGTGGCTGTTTTGGTCCATTCTCCCCATCCTTGTTTCATACTATCAAAATTTGGGAGATGTCCTTCCCCACTTATTTCAGGACCTGACCCTGGAACATTTGTTTTTCAAGAGTCCGCCAGGACTCATAGCCATGTGTCACGTATTTATTAAGGGGTACAGACTTTTCCACCTCCCCATATTTCCCGAACACCAGGAAACACACATGAATGTTTTGCTCCCCAGACCTCAAATGGGAGCCCCTTGCACACTGCGGTGAGACTCCCTTCAGGACTGACTGCTCCATCCCCTCTAGCTACGCTACCACATATATGGTTGATAACAGACCTTGAAGGATTTTCCATAGATAGGAATCAAAAGGACAGGGATATTCCAATGCCTGATTAAAACAAAACCACAGGTTGACCCGAAGAGAGATTAAAGAGTACACAGGAAATTGCTGAAACTATCCTCAGGAGGGACACTCTTCATACTCCAAAAGAAGTGATTAAAACCAGATTTTTTCCCTCCAGTATAGGTTATATAAGGGCACATGGTTGGTGAACAATAATGCACTTTGCAGTGAATCTGGGGAATCCACTTCTGATAACAAATTGTACCTCTACCAGTGTCTGGGCAATCTGATGAAATCTTCACATCCGCACTAGTATTTATCTCACCCCCGACATATTTCAATACCAATATTATGGAGATTGTTAAAGGACATCCATATAGTTGACTGAGAGGGCTGCAGGTGCAGCTGGGGTTGGAACATTGTGCTTGAACAGGATTCCGGTCAGTGGGTCAGCAGAGCAAGACTAACCCTACAATCCAGAGTAACTATAGGAGCACGTAAGAGATATTATGTGCACTCGTAGTTACGGCACCACCTAGTGAAAACCTATGGAAAATTCATATTGCAATCCAGAGTAAATTGTTCTTACTCTGGAGCAAGGACTCCATGTAGTTACTCTGGATTGCGCCCTAAGTACTGCAAGATGGGGTAAGCTCCTATCCTTAGCCCAGCTTCTGCCAACCTAGGAGGATGAAAAGAGTTTTTTTTTCCATTTGTTTGTTTTTAAAGTATTAAAAGTAGTACAATGTGAGCAGAGTGAGCAGGAGAAAAATCAACATGTTGTCTTCTGCAGGTGGAAAATCAGTTTTGAGCTAAAAAGATGCCCATCCCTCTGAGTGGCCTAATCCCTGGGTCAACTTGACGTTGTTAAGAACATAAATAAGAACTTAAGAAGTGCCTCCACTGGATCAGGCCATCTAGTCCAGCTTCTTGTATCATACAGAGGCCACCAGTAGCTTCCTGGAGCACATATGACACCTGCGTCCAGTTGCCTCCGTTGCATCTGGCATTTGGAGGTTGTCCACCTCTACACAGCTCTCTTATAACCCATAGTTTGAAATTGTTCTTCTCAATCCCGTTTCTTCATGGTTACTCATCTCTTAAGTGACACCAAGTCAAATGCACCCTCCCCGCTTAATGATCCACATATATAACTTATTATCAAAGTGCAATGCCCTTCTCTTGTTTTACTACTGTTGTTCTGTTCCATATGTTTCCATTCTGATTAGCACAATCATAGAATCCTAGGGTTAGAAAGGACCTAATAGGTCATCTAGTCCAACCCTTGGGCTATAGCAGGAAATCCTCCTACGGCCAAACGGCTGAATTTAGCATTAATTGTGCTTCCTGAGGGCCAGAGTCCAATTTTATGCATGTTTACTGAGAAGTACGTCCCATTATAGTCAGTGGGGCTTACTCCCAGGAAAGTGTGAAGGAGAAGTTCTTAGGGGCCACTTGAAATGGTGAGGAGGGCCACATTAGGGCCGTGGGCCTTGCGTTCAACACCTGTGTCCTAGAGCATCTCTGACAGATGATCGGGCCTCTGCTTGAAGATCCCCAGTAAAGGAGAGCCCACCAGTGTATGGAATTACCGTATTTACTCGAATCTAATGTGCCATCGAATCTAATGCACCATCGAATCTAATGTGCACCCCCTGTTTTAAAAGGCTTAAGACTTTTTTTAAATGTCCATTGGCAATTTAAGTGCACAGCTGTAAAGCTGGTACAAAATTCAATTTTACTGAATATAATAATAAGTTATATGATAATAAAATGGCAAGGGATTTATGTTATGATTTTTGCCTAATTGCACTACTTTATTCAACAATGTGTTTATGTGACATCTTAATCACAATATACAGTATTAAACTGTTAAACTAAACACTGACCTATATTTATAATAAAAATACCTGTATTTACCCGAATCCAATGCACCATCGAATCTAACACGCACCTTGATTTTGGAGACTATGGGTGCAATCCAGAGTAACTATGGGCAGTCCTTGCTCCGGTGTAAGAACAATTTGCTCTGGATTGCAATATGGATTTCCCATAGATTTTCACTGGGTGATACCATAACTACATCAACCTAAATGTCTCTTATGTGCTCCCGTAGTTACTCTGGATTGTAGGGTAACCCTACAATTCAGAGTAATTATGGGAGCACATAAGAAACTTTACGTGCACCCGTAGTTACTGCACCAGCTAGTGAAAACCTATGGGAAATTCATGTTGCAATCCAAAGTAACTTGTTCTTACACCAGAGCAAGGAATCCCCGTAGTTTGGATTGCGCCCTAAGGGCAAAATCCAGAGTAACTACGGGGAGTCCTTTCTCCGCTGTAAGAACAATTTACTCTGGATTGCAATGTGAATTTCCCATAAGTTTTCACTAGATGGTGCAGTAAGGTGCATGTAATGTCTCTTACGTGCTCACATAGTTACTCTGGATTTGGCTCTAAGGCTGCAATCCTAAAGACACTTTCCTGGGAGTAATACCCATTGAACACAATGGGACTTACTTTTGAGTAGACAAAGTTTGGATTGCTGAATTTGGCTGAAAAAGGTGAGCGTTATATTTGAGTAAATAGGGAACTTTATAGCTTCGTCAATGAGCCTGCAATCAAACCCATCAAATTGCAGAATTTATTATTTCTTCTGGTTCTTGTTCTTTTCCTTTTAAGTTTCTGCAGTTTTAATAAAAGACGCTGAGCAAACAGGGCTCCCCGTTCGGCAGGCAAATTCATTTATGAGTTCACTTTATCTACCTGACCTCTACTCGCTCTTGTGCATCACTGCCTAATTATTCATAGTTCCTGCAGGACACTGCCTTCCATTATCTTCTATTTATAATCCACGTTGTCAGAGAACAAAGCCCGCCGACTTGCAAGAGGGCTCTTTGGCGTGTGTTTCTCAATCCCCGAACAATACCGTCCCCATCTCCTTCACAGGTGCTCTCTGCCTACAGGTTCTCCTTTCACCTCTTTGATTGTCTTCTGTGATTGAGGTTTATTTCAAGCTGCCGGTCACAAGTCCCCGGGGATATAGAAAGCAGACCCCGGGCACACAGAAGGTGTTTGAAAAGGCATACATTAACTTTCCTTGCCCAAATATATTAAGTCCCTCCACCGCGGTCAGTGAAAATAATTTGGGGAATTGAACGGCCCCGGAGGGTGGTGAGGTACAGAGCAGCCATATACCAGGTCAAATCCTACATGGCTTTTTCAAGGCATTTTTTTTAAGAGTAAGACCTAAGGGTCATATTTCATGTTCAGAAAAAAAAAATAACTAGGTACAACTCTCCTGAGAAGGTCAACTTTACAATGGAAATGTGGGTCAACTTTTTCTCTGTCCTTCCATGCAAAATTGTCCTGGCATATAGAAATCCAGCAAATCCTATACATGATCTGCAGATTCACTTTGCTGACTGAGTTAAAGGGTCCCCACGGACATGTCCCTTATAAAGGCCACATGACCACGGAGACGTCTTTGGACACTGATGGCTCTCCAACCTTGTAGATCACCACCCTTAGCATCATTAGGAGGCCCGGGGAAGCCCTGTAGTGACTTTCTGTCTACTGTAAGACTCAAGTCTGTGTTGGACAGAGGCTGAAAATGGTGTCTGCTGGGGTTAGAGGAACCTTCAGAGGCAAGAGGAGCAGAGTTCACTTTGGCTTTGGAGTGTGGGGTTTCACCTCGGTTTCTCTTAACCACAGGGGTTTTGGGAACGGAATGGATAGAACCTATAGAACAGAACCTATAGTTAGAACCTATAGAACAGAACTGCTGTAACTGACAACGGGACATGCCTGGAAACATCTTCTCCAAGGAGAGGAGAAAATGTTTGCTTTTAACATGGGGGATGAGGAGTACATGTCTGAATGAGTTAAAGGGTACATCTATAGTTTGTTGTAACAAAGTCCCCTGACACCTAATGGAATGGATTTATAGAACATTTTTCATGTATAATGAGGTTAACTGATAACAAGGGTGACATCCCCCCCCCCAAAAAAAGGAAAAATAAAAAAGTCATACTTCCTGGGTGACCTTGCTGGAAGGGCTACTGTGAAGGTAAAATGGGAAAGAACCCTCCTGAAAGAAAGGCGGTACAAAAAATGTGAGAGAGAAACAAGCTCTTATACAGTTGGCCCTAAATATCCATGAAGGATCTGTTCCCGGACCCCACAAATAATTAAATCTGGTGGTTTGGGCCACCAGGTACAACCAGAGGATCTTCAGCTGCAACCAGAAGTGCCTTCTGGTCACATCTGGAGGCATTCTGAGGCTTCCTTCTGGGGCTATAGAAAGCCCCCCAAAGGTGAAAAAGAGGCACTTATGGTTTCCTGAAATCCAAAAGTGCCTTTCTAATATCGCCAGGATATTCTCTGAGGTCCAGTGAAGCTGTATGCCATGTCCAGGACATCAGGTAGGCCCCTCCAGTGCAACTTCTGAACCCATGGTGAGTCAAATCTGAACACACATTGAAAAAAGCCCACCTCTAATACTGCCTCCAATATGGTCACAAGGAGAGACCACTGGTGGGAAAAATGCTATTGAAAAGGGAATTAATATCAACTTTAATTATGTTATAATAATGTTCTCAGATCATTCCATGTCAAGTGGTCTAGTTTTGGAAAAGTGTCTGCGTGACCGTCACGGATTTTGATGAAATTAAAAACAAACAAACAATAAAAACCCACTTTTTTGGAAAGTTTGAAACATGCTCTTTCTTATGAGGTTGGTTTGAAAGCGTTTCTGAAACGTACTTGTTTGCTAAATCTAATTGAAAATACCATATTTGGGGACTTTTTACAAAAATCTTCAACTTTACAACCAATTTGTACACTAGCTAGAAGGTTGATATTATACATTCAGAAACAATGTTATATTGAGACATTATGTGCTAAATTTCACATTAATTACTTCACTATTAAACTTTAAAACATCAAATGTTAAACTTTCAAATATTAAACTTGGAATTTCTTAAAATGATTTTTTCGGTCAACTTTGCTGCAATTTATCTATTCTGTATTAATGAAGCCAAAATTATTATTAGTTCCATAGAATAGAGTGGATAAAAGTGGTGCAAGCTGGATCAGTTTCATTTGTTTAGGAAAAAAAAACAGCAAAGGAAATAGTTGCCAAAGGGCACAATCCAGAGTAACTGCAGGGAGTTCTTGCTCTGGTGTAAGAACAAGTTACTCTGGATTGCAATATGAATTTCCCATAGGTTTTCACTAGGTGTTGCAGTAACTACGGGTGGACATAATGTCTCTTACATGCTCCCGTAGTTATTCTGGATTGTAGGGAAAATCTTATAGTCATCCTGTACTTCAAGGTGGTATGGGGTCAAACAAACCGCTACATCTCAATAACTATTCCACATGTGAAGCTATAACTTTGCAAAAGTTTGTTTCAGAAATGTGGGACTCTGCATACAAAATTTCATCAAAATCCGTGATGGTCATGTGGGGAGCCCTAGACGACTTGACATGGAATGACCCTCTCGGCTTTAGATGTGCACACCTCGTACCTTCTCTAAAGTCTTTCAAACAAAAATCTGCTGCCTTTCTTTGCCTTTTAATTTTTCCAGCATTGGCCTCTTTTCAAGCTTGTCTTAAATGTTTATCTTCCCTATAACTTCAAGGGTTTTTTTATTAAATATGGCTGAAACCCTAAACTCACTTTCCTGGGTGGAGATCCAGTGGTGGGCTTCACGGGGTTCTCACAGGTTCCATAGAACCCATTGCTCATGAGCACCTGGTTCTGAGAACTGTTACTAATGAGACATAGACCTTGTTGTTAATTTAGGTTATTAGGACATAGAACCTGTTGTTAATTTATTTGAATCCCATCACTGAGTAGACCCCATTGAATACAATTGAAGTTACTTCTAAATATATAAGCTAAACCCTACAATCCAGAGTAACTACGGGAGCAGATAAGAGACATTACGTGCACCCGAAGTTACTGCACCACCTAGTGAAAACCTATGGGAAATTCATATTGCAATCCAGAGCAAATTGTTCTTACACCGGAGCAAGGACTCCCCGTAGTTACTCTGGATTGCACCCTAAGATTGCACTGCTAGTTACTATTAATAATTTAGTTATTATAAGGCATCCTGACGTCTTTGTGAAGAAATAGGGGGAAATATTATAAATAATATCAGATCCTACAATTCACCCCAACCTCCACCGAATGCCGTTTGCTTCTCACACTGATGTGGCCCTTGCGCCAGTTGCAAGATCGACCCATTCGAAAAGCAAATCCATTTCCAAGTCCTATGAAATAAACTTTGGACGTCACATTGCAAGGTGAAGGCAGAAAAAGGGCTGCGGGGGGAGATTTGGGTGCGTCAGGGAAGAGATGATTGTTCCTAAGGGAGGGTGAGACGCGTGCCTTGGATAAAAATAAGGAGATAGCAAGCATATGTCCAACGCGCAACCCCCTCTCTCTTGATATGCGAGCGAGGCCCGCAAGCTGCCAAATGGTGACTTGAAAGCCTGGAAGCAGAAAGTGCAGAAGGAGGAAGGGCAGGGAGCAAAGAAATGTGCGGTCAAGTTGAATTCTCATCTCACACTGTAGCTTCGAAGCCGTTCCTAGGAATTGAGAACAAGTGATGTCAGGTTAAATATCTGCCATGCTGAACACGGGACCTCAATCCCTTCCCTGCAGAGGATGCAAAGCAGAGGTGCTCCCAATGAAGGAGGAACTCGGGGGAAGGAAAGTGTGTGTGTTGGGGGGGGGGGTTGGAGACCTTCCAGCTCCAAATCGAGGGTAGATGTCATTTAGGAGGAAGAAAAGTGGGATATCAATCAAATAAATTATATCAAATACATTTTTATATAAATAAATACCACATTCACTCAAATATAACACTCACTTTTTTCAGTCGAATGTGGGCTGCAATCCTAATCATACTTTCCTGGAAGTAACGAGGCATCCATCAGTCTTGAAAGACTATGGTATTGTGTTCGACACTGCATGTAAAGCACAAAGGCCTGGGTAGACTGATATGGAGATAGGCTGTTACCCAAGCAGCAAATGCCCCCTCTCCACGCCACTGAAAAAGTCAACAGAACGGCACAGCCACTGGAAGTAACTACTATTGAATACAATGGGATGTACTTCTGAGTAGACATGCTAGGGATTGCACTTACCCCCAAATCCAAACTACGGGAGCGCGTAAGAGACATTGTGTGAACCTGGAGTTACTGCACCACGTAGGGAAAACCTATGGGAAATTCATATTGGTATCCAGAGCAAATTGTTCTTACACCAGAGCAAGGACTCCCCGTAGTTACTCTGGATTTTGCCCATAGTCTCTAAAATTGGGGTGCGTATTAGATTTGATGGCGCATTAGATTCGAGTAAATACAGTATTTTTTGGTTGTAAGTACAGGTCAGTATTTAGTTTAACAGTTTCTTATATTGTAATAAAAATGTAACATAAACCCATTATTTTATAAAGCAGTGCAATTAGGTAAAAATCATAACATAACCCCATTATCATAATATTATGATCATATAATTCATTGTTGTATGCAGTAAAATTAAATTTAGCACCTGATTTGCAGCTGCACATTACTGTTCCCAGTAAACCTTTCTTTAAATTTCAAGCCTTTAAAAATCAGGGTGCACGTTAGATTTGATGGTGCATTAGATTCAAGAAAATACAGGTACAGTGGTGCCTCACATAAAGAGCTCAATTTGTTCCATTGGCATGCTCTTTAAGTGAAACATTCTTTAAGTGAAGCAGATTTTTCCATAGGAAATAATGGAGACTCACACGATTGGTTCCACAACCCCAAAATATTCATATAAAAATATTAACTACATGTAAAAATGATGACAAAACACTGGAATTGAATTTAAAACATGCATTCAATGTGCATGATCCTATGAAGTCTACTTAGGCTGCAATCCTAAAGACACTTTCCTGGGAGTAGGACCCATTTAACACAATGGGGCTTATTTCTGGGTAGACATGCTTAGAAGACTGCAATCCAAGACACTTTCCTGGGAGTTAAGACCCATTTAACACAATGGGGCTTACTACTGAGTAGACATGGAGGCTGAAATCAAAGACACTTTCCTGGGAGGCTTATCTTCGCTGCTGCTGAAGGTTCAATGTGACCAGTGGGGGCACTTGGGGGCAGTTAGGGGCAGCTGTTTTTGATAGGGCAAAAAATTCATAGTTCTCATGTGCTTCTACTTCCCTGAATTATAGTTATTCTCGTGTATTATATACAAGATTATATACAATATTATATAATTGTATTATATACAAGCAGGGCTGTGGATGGTGCAAGCGGTAAAGACGCTGTGCCTGTTAACCAGAAGGCCAGAGTTCGATACCCGGGGCAGCCCGACAAGACAGGGTGAGCTCCTGTCCTTAGCCCAGCTCTGCGACGCCAGCTGGATCCAATTGTATCGGCTCTGCCTTTCCATTGGACTAATTCAGTGGCATGGAGAGGGGGGATTTGCTGCTTGGGTAACAGCCTATCCTCCATAACAATCTAACCCAGGCTTTTGTGCTTCACATGCAGCGTATGCAACGCAGAGCACGATACCATAGTCTTTCAAGACTGACGGAGGCCTGCTTATATACAAGCAAAGTAAAAATCAGAAATCATTCATTCATTCATGTAAGTTCCATCTCTATTGTACTCATTTATGTAATATATTTTCAGATTTGAAATGTTAATTATCTTCTCAGCCCCTGGCACAGTGTCAAAGAGATGATCTGGCTCTCCTGCCAAAATGTTTGCCCATCGAGCTCTAGATTGACACAACATCCAGCTGCTCTAGTTTGATTTTTTTCTTTCTAATATTAAAATGAAAGTTGAGATGGAAGAAATTTATTTTACTCACAAACACACACACACAGAGAGAGAGAGAGATGAGAAAAGGGATAAGAGAGAGAATGAATGAATGAATGAATGAATGAATGAATGAATGAATGAATGAATGAATGAATGAATCAGTGGCAGTAAAATGTGTTCAAGCAGGACATGAGTAACGAAAGTAAGGGGACTCCTTTGCTGGCCATTTGCCACCTACCCTTGACAGGATGGTGTTAACATTGTGTTTACTTTAGTTGATTCAATTGTGATGATATGCCATAAATCAGGCCTGAAATAAAATGGACAGATAATGCTCACAACACTGGACAGCAAGCATGTTGTCTGAATGTGCCATATCCAAGGTGACCAGATGCCTGAACCTCAAAAGGAGGACAAGGTCTTGGATTCCTCTCAGCCTGGCCTCTCCGGCAGACAATGGCATGTTTGCCTACTCATGAGTAAAGCCACGATATTGGGCACTTTCCCTTTCCCATCAAGCTCAATGCATACTTTTTTAGTTTTAGTTTTTTGGGCCATAACTTTTGATTGGAAGGAGATAGTTCAAAACCGATTTTTACATTAGATTCTGCTCTTCAATACGAATCCAACGACATATGACATGATGGGGTCCTGCACACCATTGCAAAGTTCCAAAGTGAAGCCAAAATGGAGGACAATGAAGCCCTTTTGGAGGACACGCAGACAGGGGGCTAAAAAAGATGACAAATCCAGATATAATTCAGTCATATGGTCACCTTGCCCAGATCCAGTTAGTAAAGTATGGCCATTTTAAAGAAAAGAACTACTAGTGGGAGAAAACATCCTGAGAAGCAGGATGGTGCAGTGGTTAGGGATTTAGAGTCTTGGAAGATCCAGATTCAAACCTTCCCTTGGCCCTGAAATTTCCAGGGTGACCTTGGGTCACTCACTCACACTCAGTGAACTCACCTACCTCACAGGGTTGTTGTGAGGGGCAGCAGGAGTGTAGGGATAAAGCTCTGTAAGCTGCCTTGGACATTTGGTTTTGCATGGGGGAGATGGCACAGAAATCCCTTAAAGAAAGAAAGAAAGAAAGAAAGAAAGAAAGAAAGAAAGAAAGAAAGAAAGAAAGAAAGAAAGAAAGAAAGAAAGAAAGAAAGAAAGAAAGAAAGACAGACAGACAGACAGACAGACAGACAGACAGACAGACACAGGACTATCTTTCTTATCTATAGAAAATAGGAAATCACATATTTAGTGATTCAAAATATGAAGGATGCTGGGCTAGACTGACCTGTGGTCAGATTCAGAGGATTCTAACCGGACTTTGGGCACAATCCAGAGTAACTATGGGGAGTCCTTGCTTCGGTGTAAGAACAATTTGCTCTGGATTGCAATATGAATTTCCCATAGGTTTTCACTAGATGGTGCAGTAACTACGGACACACGTAATGTCTCTTACGTGCTCCCATATTTACTCTGGATTGTAGGGCTAGTTAGAGTCCGGTTAGGACACCTGGGAGAGTTGTGAGGGTCACAGGTGACCCACAATTGATCTATTGGACTCCAAAGATTTTTGGTAACCTACCTGTCTTACTCATTTGTTTTGCTACTGCAACCCAAAAAGTGAATTATCATCAAGAATAATAATTCCAAAAGCTGCATTTAATGAAAAGTGAATCAGAGAAATAAAACTGCATTGAAGGTTTCCTCCGATCTTCCGCTCAAAATGTGTTTTATTACAAAAAAAGTCTCACAGTCAGCTTTTACTTTAAAAAAAACCTATTACCAGCAATATTCCTTTAAAAAAATCAATCTCCTTTTATTCAAGAATTATTTAAAATACCTTTTTTCCAGCTTGCACTTTGCAAGTAACCTTTTAAAAATATGGCCCAAGAACAGTTTCTAGGAATGCAATATGGATTTATTGGTTGAAAAGGATTTGCAGTCTTGTAAGGTGAACTGCTGGTGGGCAGCCCAATCCTAATGGGCATCCTTGCCATGTTTGCTGCCCATCCCAGCAGTGCATGAGGGAGGAAGCGCATGAGGTCAGTGCAGGTGGGAGGAAGAGCAGGAGCAGCAATGGTGTATGACAGATACTATTCCCTCCAGCATCCTCTCCGTCCTCTTTCTTTCCTTAATATCTTCCAGTTTTATACTACTAAGGACCTCAGGGTGATGCGCAAGGTGCCTCCTTCTTTTTCTCACAACAACCCTGTAAGGAAGTCGAGGCTGAGAGAACATAAAATGAAAAATAAATAATAATTATGTATAGAAAATAAATGCAGTTCATACTGTATCCTGCAAGCAAGCAAGGAACATCCGTGCCCTCCCTCGCTATCACACCAAATGTGGGGTATGTGCTCCCAGAGTATTTGCACCCTGTGCCTTTTGTGCAAGGCTTCCGCATCTTGGGTGTCAATCAAGCAGGGTGAGGGTTCTATTCCCAGGTTCCTCTGGGGAAGAGAATGTAGTTGTGAAAGCCCCACCAAGTAGATCATGAAAATTGTGTGTTATCAGGTCAACAGGAGAAAATAATATAAATCTGAAATAATAGCAATGATGTTAATTACAAATATTTTGCTAATATGAAGGGTATAGTTTATGGAAAAGGGCTGCCAAAGGGTACACAAGTGAAAAGGAGGGAAGGAGAGGGAGGAGAGAGAGGAGCCACTCCTGCACTGCAGAAAGACGTTCTGCAAAACTCAGTGCTTTGCAACCCCTCTAGCTATGCCACTTGTTGGAAACCACTGACATAGGGGAAAACTAATACATGTGAGGGGGTCCTGAGTAGCAGCCATTACAACAGCTTAATGAAAAGGTGGGATCTCATGTTGACAAAATAAAATCATCTTCTTATATATATATATATAAAAGAGAAAAGTCACTGACTGACTGACTGACTCATCACCGCCCTGCCAAAACCGGTGGGCCTAGAAGCGTGAAATTCGGGCTGGGTGTTCCTTCCGTGACTGAGGAGTGCACTAAGAACTGGTTTTCGGAAATTCCAACGGGAAGGGGGTGAAAAGGGGTGCAATGCGTTTTCCTCCCTATACTTTGCATTGAGAATTGCTGACTCATCAACATTCCGCCCCAACTGCTGGGCCTGAAGCATGGAATTCTGGGAGTTCCTTCTGTCACCTGAACACCCCCCAAGAACCATCTGGAGGAATTAACCCTTCAGGGGCTGAAAAGGGGGCAACGTGTTTCTGTCCTATACTTAACATGGGAGACGGAACAACATCAGACAGTTTGGTGCTCAGACCCTGGTGCACTGGGGGATGTTGTTCGGAGGAAGAGGTTGCACTGGGGAGAGGCTGGGCATGGGGGGTTATGCATGGGAAGATGCACATGGGGTGTTGGTGCGTATGGGGTGTTGGTGCGCATGGGGGTTGATGCGCATGGGGGACTGATGCACATGGGGGAAGTGGCACATGGTGGACTGATGCGCATGGGGGAGTTGCACATGGGGGACTGATGTGCTTGGACGATGTTGCGCATGGGGGTTGATGCGCATGGGGGTTGAGGTGCATGGGGGATGTTGAGCATGGAGGTTGACACGCATGGGGGTTGATGTGCATGGGCAATGTTGAGCATGTGGGAAAGTTGCGCATGGGGGACTGATGAGCATGGGGGTTGTTGCGCAGGGGGATGTTGCACATGGGGGGATGAACATGGGGAATGTTGTGCATGGGGGTTGTTATGCATGGGGGAATTGTGCATGGGGGTTGATGAGCATGGGGGTTGATGTGCATGGGGTGAAGTTGCACATGGGGGATGTTGCGCATGGGGGTTGATGTGCATGGGAGGTTGATGCGCATGGGGGGTTGATGCGCATGGGAATGTTGCACATTGGGGGGATGAACATGGGGAATGTTGTGCATGGGGGTTGTTATGCATGGGGGATTTGTGCATGGGGGTTGATGAGCATAGGGGGATGATGCACATGGGGTGGATGAACATGGGGGATTTTGCACATGGGGTGGATGCGCATGGAGGGTTGATGTGCATGGGGGATTGATGTGTAATGAGGGGATGGCGTACGGGGGAATTTTACTCCTGCAACGCGGGTACGCTTTTTGCTAGTAATATAATAAAAATGGGCTTTCTAGGTTTGAATTCTGTTAGTTATCTATTTGCTGACTTTTCCAGCTGAAGAATATAGAGGAACAAGAATTTTTGTTTTTGCATTTTTGCAGTTTTCTCCAAGAAAAATCAAATCCAAAAGGCCTTTCCAGAATAATAGATATTATCAAAACTGAAACAGGGAAAATGACATCAGGGGAAGTTAATGGTGTCCTTCTGAACCTTACAGTTGAGATTCATAATTGAAATAAAAACTGACCTTTCCTCACCATCCAGCACAGCAGGAGTGCTTTCCGCAAAGGGCACAAACTTGCAGAGTTCACTATTGCTGTAGTTCTTGCACATCGGGTAGATTTTCTGCAGACAAAATGCCCTTTCACTCCCCCAGCCTCCTGCTTGCGGTTCGGTCATCAACACTAGAAAGCCACCGGGGAGCCCAGCCTCCCTATGCGCTTCTGCAGATCCTGTTCATAAGTAACCATGCATGGCACCCTTGGTAGCATAACACATTTTGCACCATCCAAATTGGAAGGGAACATAAGGACATCAGAAGAGTCCATCTTCCCGTATCACACAGTGGCCCACCAGATGCTTCATATGACATCTTCATCTGGCATTTTGAGGTTGTCCACATTTATACGCACCTCTCACGGCTTGTAATCTGTGATGGTTCTTTCCTCTAGGAATTTGTCCAGACACTTCTTAAAAGCATTGAGGCTAGATGCAATCACCTGTGGCAGGGAGTTCCACAGGCCAACATATGGCAACATCTTGGATTACTCATAAAACGAACAGCTCAGTGATGTTCATCAAAGTTTTATTTTTTGTCTTGGTTTAGGTACAAACTCCTGCCCTGGACACTGTGGCATATGTAGGGATAGCAGAGTGCAGGCTGCACTGGGTACCACACACAAGAGACTAAAACCACTACTGGCCTAATTTGGGGGCACCTTGGAATTTTTAGTATTTTAGAATTTATGAGCATGTTATATATCAATCAATGTGTAATTTCATGCAGAATGCATTGAAACAATTCATGTTGAAATATCTATATTATATCAAAAGTTATAGCCCGAAAAACCAGTGGTGGCAATCCACAGTGTGCACATCCAGGGAAGTGCCCTAACACTACATCGCTGGAGGTCCATGCAGGGTGACCATATGACCAGAAAATTCCAGATTTGTCCTCTTTTTTAGCCTCCTGTCCATGTGTCCTCCGTTTTGGCTTCATTATCCTACATTTTGGAACTTTGCACTGTGTACAGTACCCCACTGTGTCATATGTTGTTGGATTCGTATTGAAGAGTAGAATCCAATGCAAAAATCAGTTTTGAAATATCTCCTTCCTATCAAAGATTATGGCCAAAAAAACCCCCAAAAATGCATTGAGTTCTATGAGAAAGTGAAAGTGCCCAATATCACAGCTTTTACTCATGAGAAGGCAAACGTGCCATTGTCCGCTGGGAAGGCCAAGACCTTGTCCTCCTTTTGAGGTTTGGGCATCTGGTCACGCTGAGCACTAGCCGCCTTTACCGGGTGACAAAAACTCTTGACATTATAAATTAATACCACATCACCATATAAATTAATCAAAACCATATTATATAAATGTCATATAAATTGATCAACATAGGAAGATGCTTCCCTGGAAATCATTTTCACCAACATGGTGGAACGTTTGTTTCACCAACCCAACACCTACGCAAATCCCTTGTGGGTCAAAAATTCAAAATCCCTTGATGAACCCCATTGGGAAACTGCAAATCCTTTTGTGTAGGTGCTGCAACTTCAACAACTCCCTGGCCAGGCAATCAAAGCTGAATGATCAGAGATGTCAAACCGTCGGAAAAGAAGCAGATTCTTGCTTCTGGCCTGACATAAATCTCCAGGAATAAGCCAGCCCTTTACATTGAGCCAATGTACGGATTTCACTAAATATCGGCTTGTTTTGGATTAACACGTCAGCCCCCTGAAGGACTCGGCCGTAGGATGAATGCCTGCCCCTGACAGCAACAGACACCGTGTCTGCATACGTGAAATGTTAAGCAACTCTTTTTCCTGTGGGCAGTTTCCATTCAATCAATGGGCTGCACCCTTCGAAGTGAAATAGTTGGATGTGGCATTTTCAAATACGTTTCTCCAAAGAGGCCATCCTTTCCCCTCTCCAGGTTGAAAGTCTTGGGGAGAATGAGCCTGAAGAGGCAAAAGGCTTGATTCCTTCTCCGCAGCTGTCTCAAATTTACAAATCTAAGATCTGCACATCTGTTTTTCTCCAACTGCGCTCGAACCCACAGGTCATACTTGCGAGAAAACATGGTTAAGGTTGCAGAATTTGGAGATGCAGGAAAGAGGTGTAATAAGGTTGTGTCTCAATACCCATAGGGGACTCCTTGCTAATGCCAAAGATGTGTTAGTTTAAAGCAGTTTAAAAAAATGTGTACAATTGTTTAAAAACAGCTTTTCTTACTATTGTAGCAATTAAAAAATGCAAAGGATGCCTGATTTCCCCTGGCTCAACTGAAAAATTGAATACTGCTTAGATGACAAGCGTAGAAAAGCAGTTTTTAAAACTGATTTGTAGTGGCCATTTGTAGTGAGTCAAATCTGTGTATAAAAAAATCAAAGTGTAACAAGATTGGATCTGTAGTAATAGATTTACCCTACAATCCAGAGTAACTACGGGAGCACATAAGAGACATTACGCGTACCCGTAGTTACTGCACAACCTAGTGAAAACCTATGGGAAATTCATATTGCAATCCAGAGCAAATTGTTCTTACACCGGAGCAAGGACTCCCCGTAGTTACTGGGGATTGCGCCCTTAGGGTGTGATCCTAACCATTCTGGATCCTGACCAAACCTAATCCTAACCAATTTAGGCTGGTTCAAATCACCTGTTTCCTGTTCCCATGGTGGTATGGGGAGGCCACCATATGTCTGTGCATCTGGAGTGGTGCAGATATAACTTATGGCACTTTTGTAACACCCCTAGGCTAGCATGGGACTTGTGCCAGGACTTATGCTGGCCTAACTAGGGATTAGGATTGCACAAAAATGCAGAGTTTCAAAAATTAAGCTCCACTGAGTAAACATGCACAGTATTAGGAATGTCACTTGCAGGTATGTATCTTTAGGGAAATGGGTTAGGGAAAAATATTAAACAGGGATTCCTAATTATTCCAGCTGTTTGACAATATAACAAACTTTTTAAGGTAAGATGGAGAATTCCCTTTCTTTGAAGCCTCTGCTACAAATGACTTAGGAAGTGGGCATCCTGTTGAGTCTGACGGTTCAACTAGATCAACAAGGTCTCCTCTAGTGTAGGCGATTTCAGAAGCTCACAGCCAGATTCAGACCCAAATCACTGCAAGAGAACTGCAAAGATGCAGGTATAATAAGCAGACATGATGACGGAATTGCTCATATGTTCTCCGATGAACAGTGAGACCACAGCTTGCGTGAAAAGGGCCACTTGGATTAATATTATTTTAACTGATAAAAGTAATAATAAAGATGGCCATAGGGGACTCCTTGCTAATGCCAAAGATGTGTTAGTTTAAAGCAGTTTAAAAAAATGTGTACAATTGTTTAAAAACAGCTTTTCTTACTATTGTAGCAATTAAAAAATGCAAAGGATGCCTGATTTTCCCTGGCTCAACTGAAAAATTGAATACTGCTATTTAATAATAACATGAAGGAAAGACCTGCAGGAGGAAGGAAAGAAATTGTCATCCTAAGAGCTGATGGGGTGATGGGCAGATGCTGAAGGCTTGATCTGGAGAAAGGCAATAAATGTGTCACTTCAACCAGCCACTATGAGAAGAAAGCTCTGGATGTGCTTCAATGTCCTTCCCTTTACAGATCACTTGGAGATCATTTTTTAAAGGTCTGTGTAAGCTCAGTGGTTCTCAATCTTCCTAATGCTGTGACCCCTTTATAAGTTCCTCATGTTGTGGGGACCCCCAACCATAAAATTATTATCGTTGTTACTTTATAACTGTAATTTTGCTACTGTTATGAATCGTAATGTAAATATCTGATATGCGGGATGAATTTTCATTGTTACAAATGAAATGTGTGTTCTATGCACACATTGAACACAATGGGATTTATTTCAGAGTAGGCATGCATAGGATTGGGCCTTGAGGCTGCAATCCTATCCACATTTACATGTAAAGTCCCCCCTGACTATAATGGGATTTATTTCAGAGTAGGCATGCATAGGATTGGGCCCTGAGGCTGCAATCCTATCCACATTTACATGTAAAGGCCCCCCTGACTATAATGGGATTTATTTCAGAGTAGGCATGCATAGGATTGGGCCCTGAGGCTGTCAGTCAGCCCCAGTGCGCATGCAGCTACAGCCGGAGGTCTGGCAAGCCTGACCTAGCCCTCTGCATCAAGGGTCTTTAGGCGACACCCAGGAAAGCTCTAGGCGAGCCCCAAAGGGGTCCTGACCCCCACTTTGAGAAACGCTGGTGTAGCTGGAAAAGGATGGTAGTTATCTTTTTTTTCCCAAAGAAGACAAAGCTACCAGCTTCCTGGAGCAGTGTGTGACCACTTAAGAGCCACTGCCCTCCCTTTTCTCCAAGGCATGAGGTTGCTGCACACAAGGCTGGGAGATCCAGGCAGGCACATGGAAGAGACAAGGATAGCCATCCTTGCCCACACTGCCCTGTTGAGCTTGCATACCCAGTGCCCAGGAACCGGCAGTGGCCGGGAAGGAAGCTACTGCGCCTGTTGGATCAGCACCTGTTCTCCACCCCATGGGTCCAGTAGTGCAGCTAGCCCATACCTCTGCTGCTGGTAATGAAGGAAGGAAGGAAGGAAGGAGGGAGCGAGCGAGCGAGCGAGCGAGGAAGGAAGGAAGGAAGGAAGGAAGGAAGGAAGGAAGGAAGGAGGGAGGGAGGGAGGGAGGGAGGGAAGGAAGGAAGGAAGGAAGGAAGGAAGGAAGGAAGGAAGGAAGGAAGGAAGGAAGGAAGGAAAATAAGTGTGGCAAGATGATACAGCAGCAGGGGAGCATCTCAGTTGAGGAATTACCTCCAGGAGGGCAGCAGGGTGGGAAGTGCTATTGCCCAGGGATATGCAAGAATAATGGATGGATGGATGGACAGATGGACAAACAGATATGCAAAAATGAATGACTGAAAGAATAAATGGATGGATGTTGCCCAGAATGGCTCCAAGGGCAAGAAGGAGAGGTCACTGGCGCAGCACGTTGCGCTGCCTGCTGTATTTACTGCACCACCCCTCCTGCTGCTATGCTACACGCTGAGTTACTTGACATTCCCACCCGTGTCGAGTCCATGAGGCTCTCCACGTCAGAATCTGATACCCGACATCATCAGCACACACTGACTCGATAAATTTAATCCAGACAGTGCTGACATTAAACCAGGAAGGTATTACTTTGAAGGGTTTAACATATTAACAGACCAAAACACCATTTCAAAATATTTATGGAAATCACTTTCATAAAGCTTATATAAGCAGAATAACAAAACCCGAAGGAATATTAAAATCCTGCTCTCCATTAAACACGTCGACACTTAAAAGCTTCTGTCTGCCTTGCACATACATCTGTATAATCTTTTCGCCACTGATGATTAAAAGCAAACCAACCCTTGACTAGTTAAACTCATTTATTTTGTGCAGAGATTCCCCCATATGCAAAAAATTCCAAAAGCTTTTACATCTCAGCTCTCTATTCTAGAGGGAGCCACGTATATCCTTGTTTATCCCCGTAGTCCAGACTCAGGATATTCAAATGATGTCAGTGATCTGTCATTGCGATGAGACATTTTAATATAAATGAACCATATCAATATAGGCACACACACCCCACATGCAGAGAGGTGGAAACAGGCTTGATAAAGCATGGTCCCCTCTCATCGAGGATGCACAGAAGCCTATTTTTTGCCCCTCCAACCTCCTGTACCCCCAACTAGCGGTACCCCCAACTAGCTGTACCCCCAACTAGGGGGTACTAGCTGTACCCCCAACTAAGGGGTACTAGCTGTACCCCCAACTAGCTGTACCACCAACTAGGGGGTACGAGCTGTACCCCCAACTAGCTAGAGGGGGCTGTACTAGTAGACTAGCTAGTACTAGCTGTACCCCCAACTAGCTAGAGGGGGTCAAAACAGTATATTTTGCAGGGACCTTCACTGCAGTGTGCAAGTGGCCCCTGATGGCAAAGCCAAATGGGGAGAAGTTGCCACCACACTGCAGTAAGTTTCCCAGTAAAACATAATTCTTTGCACCCCCTCTTTTCACCAGGGACAAATCATGGGAATGGGCAAACAAGCCAACGATGCAGGGGGATAATAATATATGTTGTAACCTTTGTGACTTAAATTTAATCAAATTTTTAAAAAAATTAAAAATTTAAGGCTACAAATTGCAAATCCAAGTTAGAACAGAATAAACTCTGGCACAAGTTCCATGCTGGGCTAGACCTACAATCCAGATTCACTACAGGAGCACGCAAGAGACATTACATGCACCCATAGTTACTGCACCACCAAATGAAAACCTATGGGAAATTCATATTGCAATCCAGAGCAAATTGTTGGTACACCGGAGCAAGGTGCTACTCTGGATTGCACCCTAGGAGTGTTGCAAAAGTGGTGTAAGGCACTTCTGTGCCACTCTTGGGGGGAATTAGTCCAGTGCATAGACATGCGCTGGCCTCCCCAAACCACCACAGGAATGGGGAGACGGGCGAGTTATGCTGGCCTAAATTGGTTAGGATTGCATTCTAAATTTCTGGGCACCCAAACAAAAGACAGTCAAGCTATTTATTTTTGGGCTATGTCCTCTCCCCTTCCACTTCTTTTCCATCCACAACCATGACTTAAACATGTCCTTCGATGCAGAGATGTGGATGGACTTAAAAATCATGTGACAGTTTTACTACATCATTAAAGCCCTACTTGGAAATGTAAACAATAAAAGCCATCAAGCCACCAAATGTTTCCCCATTATTCCCTCCAGACCCACTAAATCACAGGCTGCTGAAGGAGAAATAGGTGACTAACTTGGAAGGAAAGAAACAAAGGGAAGACAGAATAATTTTCTCGGTCTTTTGAGGCTTGCCCTACAATCCAGAGTAACTCCGGGAGCACGTGAGAGACATTACTTGCATCCGTAGTTACTGCACCACCTAGTGAAAACCTATGGGAAATTCATATTGCAATCCAGAGTACATTCTTCTTACACTGGAGTGAGGACTTCCCGTAGTTACTCTGGATTACTCCCTAACAGGAACATAGGGTCAAACAAACTGGATCTGCAGTGAAGAGTATGGCATGGGTTACCTGGGAGGTTACCTGGAGAGATTCA
Organism: Cryptoblepharus egeriae; assembly: GCA_030015325.1. Classification (NCBI taxonomy): domain Eukaryota; kingdom Metazoa; phylum Chordata; class Lepidosauria; order Squamata; family Scincidae; genus Cryptoblepharus; species Cryptoblepharus egeriae. The sequence goes on along the minus strand of JAREYC010000003.1, from coordinate 3,482,147 downwards.
ACCTGGAAGTCTTGGGTTGCTCAAAGAGGAATTCCTGTATAGCTACAACTCACACTGTTGGGAGAAATTAAACCAGGCACCCATCATAGGCTTGGGGTTTATATTTATTCTCAATAAAATAATATTCACCCTTTTCTTTAGACTCAGGATGGCTGATAGTGTTCGAGATTAAAATATAAGGCAGCTAAAGTCCTAAGCTCAGGGCTTTTGGCAGAAAGACATACCAAAAGAGCCAAGTTTTTGGAAGACTGAGACTCCAGGAAAATTGTAATCTAAGACTAAGATTGCAGAAAGGGATTCTACCACACTCCATAGGGCAGGGACCATCACAGAGCAGGCCTGCCACCCAACACCACCATCCACACCTTACAAGTAGGTGGTACCCTAAATAGATGGTACCCTAAAGGTATAAGTAGTTGGTTCCCTAAAGATGGGCAAAACCGTCGGTTTCAAGATGAGCAGAACCATTGTCCAGGAAAGACATTCTTCCTAAGTCATGGTGTTGTATAGGTAACAACCAGGACTGTGAAGCACACCCCAGAATCACACTCAAAACCTGAATCAATGACAATGTCATATGATCCAACAGGTGGACACCCTATTGCATCTGAGTGGCTGCCAAATAGTGGCAGTGTGAGGTCTCCACCGGCACTGGGACTGTGGCACGCTGAGAGGAGGACTATCATGAGAGTGATAGGGAATATAGAGGAGGACTATCATGAGAGAGGAAGAATCAAGATCATGATTCCTCCCCTCCACCACAAATCCTTGATCTTGATTCCTCCACTCCACCACATCTGCTTTCTTATCAGCCAAGGTGGTTCTTTATCTGAATCATGCCATGGCAAAGGGGCAAAGGCTTAAAGATGCTCCCTTCTTCTCATGGCACAGTCTCCAAAAAGGGCAGGGTCCTACACACAGAGACAGTGCGCAGAGACTGGAATTTTTCCATCCAGAGTTGAATCCATGATCTGCTTCGGACAGACAGCCTATCACTGAGCTAGAGATGTTCCCTATTTAAAGAGGGAAGGAACAAACCACGTGGATAACTTTCAAATGAGAAGAGGAACTAGAAGATATGTCAGCCTTTTCCTTCCTAACCAAAATCCAGAAAAGCTGGAAGGATGGGAAGAATAGCCTACTGGCCTTAGAATGGATCTCCTCCACAAACAATTTCTTGGATGTATGTAGTCTAGGTCCGTCCGTCCGTCCGTCCATCCATCCATCCTTCCTTCCTCCCTCCCTCCCTTCCTTCGTCCATGCATCCATCTATCCATCCATACTGTCTGTTTGTCCATGCATCCGTTTGTCCGTCCGTCCGTCCATCCATCCATCCATCCATCTATCCAACCTACTGTCTATCTGTCCATGCATCCGTCCATCCATCCATCCATCCATCCATCCATTGCTTGGTTATCCTTCCTTAGGAAGATAATATTTATTAGGATATAAATTGAATACTGTATATATCTAGCCATACCTACCTACCTATATACATACATCCTTCTGTCAGTCCATGTGTCCATCCATTCATCCATCCATTGACACTATTCTTCCATCATAACCCCCAAGACAACATAGCATGGAGTTCCGAAGGGTTCTCCTATCGAGGCACTGGCCACACCTAGAGATGCTCAGCTTCAGAAATGTTGCTGCATCATATATCTTCAGCCCACGGTCTGGCCTGATTCTGGCCTGATTTTGTAGGTCAAACCAACAAATTAAGCAGTGTCCAGAAGTCAATCAGATGACATGCAGGTGGATTTAACAAGATTGGGAACATCTGTTTCTATCAGGTTTATCCATACAGAAGCTAAGCAGATCGGACTACAGTTTGACATCAGTCCGACTCATTTACGGAGATCATCCAAGAGCTTATCCTCTAAGGGGTCTTACATTAAAAGGTGGAAATGTGTTTAATGCCTATCTAAGTACATCATGTGATTTACTTCTATTAATTACTGTTATCATCTGTTATCATGTACTGTAGATATGGTAGCATAGGAAGTATTTACCACTCTCTCTCCCCCAAACCATGTCACGAGTGATGTTTTAGAGAGTCCAGGGCACCATTTATTCAACAGCACTGTGAAAAAGCAGCCGATAACTGACTAGAACAAGGATAAGAGCAGGTATAAGACAAAAGAGAAATAGAGAAGGGAATTGGAAGACAAGAGGGTGACAGAGAATCCCAGGGATATGAAAGAGACTCACAGCCCATCGCGCAGTTCTGGTGTGTCGCTGGGTGTCCCCAGGGACTTCAGGCTCCTTTCCAGGACTGTCACTGTTGGAAGAAGAAAATGATTATTAATATCTTACAGGACAGTTTTCAGAAACAAAACATTTGGCAATCTGTAGCTCAGCCGCTGTGCAGTGATCCCATGGGAGACGATCACAAGGATTCCCGGGGATGTGGAAGACTAGCTAAAGAAAGCTACTGGTGAGCTCAGGGCTTCCTGCAGTTTGGTTTGGGGGTCCTGGTGAGCATCTGAAAATCTGCAAAGTACATCCTTATGGCATGTGCCATGAGGAATAAGGCCTGGCAAGAAGCTCTGCCCAAGAGGCTGCTTAATGGGGAACTACAGGTAGTTAAAAAGCATTTTAGGGCAAGTTTCTCCTGCCATTCTGGTCCATCAGGATTGGGCCAGTAGGAATAATTTTAGCCTGAATCATGCCATGGCAATCCTATATTGTGCTAGAACAATCCTATATTGCAATCCTATATTGCAATCCCATATTGTGCTAGAACAGGTAGGCAGCATGCCTATGCTGCATCCAGCACGCTACATGGGGCAACATTCAATACACTCCAGGCTGGCACAAGAGACTTGCTTCCGCTCTGGGGAGGGGGGTGGATTGTGTTTTAAATATGATTAATGCCACTTCAAAAGAAGTAACAAAAAAGCCAGTTTGTTGTTTTCCTTCTGCAATATCTATAAGATAAGCAGAGCCAGTCATTTATTTCGGCCACAGCTGTGCCGAGACGGAAATCTTGAGTCTAGATGGGTACAAGGAGAAAAAACCAAAAGCAACACTCTTCACTAACAGAAAGAGGCACATGGGCTGATCTGAGACGGTCCTCTTAAAAACGGTTTGGACGGCAGCAAATGAGCCATGCGAGCCCTGCACTCATGCACCCCTTCTTGGCTTACACATGTGAGGAAGGAGATTGACAGTCCAATCCTAAAGATGTTTACCCAGAAGAAACTGTATACACTGGAGATCACTCTGAGGAAAGTGATCACAGGTTGCAGACCTGTGGCATAGTCAAATGGGGGTGGGGGGACTTTTTTTTGCAGGCACCTGAACATGTTGCGCAAGTGACCGCATCCCTTCAGTGTACTGTGAACTCTCCAGAGGAAATGCAACAACTTCTTCTTCCTCCCCCTTCCTTGCACCTTCTTGTAGGCTACCAAGGCATATACTGCATGGACCCGCAACTGCTCTGGATTTTGCCCCAAAATTCCAATGGGTCTTCTTACAGGATGATTAGATCCTTATTGAGAATCCCCCGAGGGGATTGGATCATGCAGTGTCCCCCAACACTGAGTTCTTCTCCCTCCTGCCTCTAGTGTGACCTCAATGTGGCCTACTCCCTGCCCTGTCTTTCCTTTGAACAACCCCAAAAAACAGTCTCCCCACCCCATTATGTGTTCTGGCAGCAACTCCGGTCATTTGCACTGGTGGCTCCAAAGTGCACAATGGTGGTGCCACTTTAATGACAAATCATGAGATCTGAGAACCTAAGCGCATGATATAATTGGGCTGCTAGCATCATTCATAAGCATAACAGATTTATCATTGTTAGATCAAGAACTCTAGTTCTAGGTTACACTTTCTTGAGCATAAAGTCATTTGGGAGTAGTTCTAATGTGTCCCAACTCCCATAGCAGCCTCCAGAGTTGCACTACTAGGTGATCAAGAAATGTGCATTTGACGTACCATTGGCATTAATTCGGAAGATGCTGGCAGATGTATCCTCAAAAAGCTCCTGCAACTCATTAGGATCAATCTGTGTGGCTAGAGAGAGAGAGAGAGAGAGAGAGAGAGAGAGAGAGAGAGGTTATTTTAAAATATCAACCATTATTCAGTTTATCTCAACATCTAATTTCCAAGTGAGACAGACAACTCCGGTATTTTCCTTGATTTGACCATGTCTTCTCATGTCTACTCAAAGTAAGCCCCATTGTGTTCAATGGGTCTCGTTCCCAGAAAAGTGTGTAAAGGATTGCAGCCTAAGACTGCACAGTTTCCTGAGAGTAAGCCCCATTCAGGAAAATAGGACATACTTTGTGTGGACACGGTTAGGATTGTGCCAAAACTATATTATAAATAAAATTTCTAAAATATAAATATATTATTATTTTTACAAGAAATGCATTATGAATATATTGTAAAACAACTATGGGACTTACCTTTGAGAAGAAATGCATAAGATTGCACCCTTTATGCTGGTAACACTACTCAGGTCAGCGTATCCACTTATGCCATCTGGCAATTCAGCTTGGACTTTTATGTAAAGCAGGGCCTTCCAAACCCTGGATAAGCCTTGGATCAAGCTGTACACATCTTGATCCTATAGCCCAGAATGGCTCCAAAGGGGGGAAGGAGCTGCTTGCATGGCATGTTCAGGTGCCTGCAAAACTTAGTGCTTTGCACCCCCTCTAGCTACGCTACTGCACATGTTCTCACTGCAGGGGTCTCCAAGCATTTTGGCAGGACGTCCACATCATCTCTCTGACACTACTGGGGGCCGGAAAACTAGTTTACATTTCAAATTTGAATACATTAACATAAATTTACATATAAGATTGTATTAGGGCAAATCCCAGAGTAACTATGGGGAGTCCCTGATCCGGTGTAAGAACAATTTACTCTGGATTGCAATATGAATTTCCCATTGGTTTTCACTAGGTGGTGCAGTAACTACAGGTGCTCGTAATGTCTGTTACGTGCTTACGTAGTTACTCTGGATTTGGCTGTACAAGACATTACAAGGCTTGCCCGTGGGCCAGACGGAGAGGTCTTGTTGAGGGCCACATTGAGGCTTGCCGAGGGCCGCATTTGGCCCCAGGGGCTGGGTTTGGAGACCCCTACCTTAGAAGAACCACCATGGGAAACAGCACCCCATCTGCATTTGATCCAGATATTACAAGCCAAACAAATTCACACTCTTGGAGACATCGACGAGGATCACAAATCATACACAGGTAACACATATGATTTGCGAAGACAAGCTTCACCTGCTTTCAATACTGGATTTACGGAGACAGAAGCATCTCCGCCCCTAAATACTCACAAATCAGTCACGGTTAATTGTGAGGTGTAGCAAGTTGATTTCCCAGAGTTGTGGCTGTGCAGACAGCACGACAAGGTGTTGCTCTGTAATTAGTCCAACCATGTTGCAACTCCTCAATTTACACAGAAATCAGGAAAAATTGCCAATTTTTCCAATAGCCAATAGCAGGGCACGTGTCACAAAAGCAAATGCATCCAACATACATACATACATAGGATATCCAAGAAATGTAGGATACCCAATATGTAGAATATATACTTCTGAGCCACTCTTCGGATGGGGGTTAGACCAATGCATTAATATGTAGTAACTCCTCACAACACCACGGAAAATATATTCAGGATGAGTTAGGCTGGCCTAAACGGGTTAAAATTATGCCCTTATTGTTTTACTTACTTTTAGTGTTCACATATTATTTTGATTGTATTTTATCATTTTATGTGTCTTGCCCTACAATCCAGAGTAACTACGGGAGCACGTAAGAGACATTACGTGTACCCGTAGTTACTGCACCACCTAATGAAAACCTATGGGAAACTCATATTGCAATCCAGAGCAAATTGTTCTTACACCGGTGCAAGGACTCCCCGTAGTTACTCTGGATTGTGCCTATACTGAGTGTTAGCCATCTGGGATGCCCTATGGGGAGAAATTTGGAGTACGTACGTAAGTACATACATACATACATACATACATACATACAGTGGTGGGCTCCAGCAGGTTCTCACCTACTCTATAGAACCGGTTGTTAATGAGAGATATGGTGCAATCCAGAGTAACTACGGGGAGTCCTTGCTCCGGTGTAAGAACAACTTACTCTGGATTGCAATATGAATTTCCCATAGGTTTTCACTAGGTGTTGCAGTAACTACGGGTGCACGCAATCTCTTACGTGCACCTGTAGTTACTCTGGATTGCAGGGATAAAGTTTAAAAATAGCCATTTAAAAGTGGCTGCCAGATGGGCATAGAACCGGTTGTTAATTTCTTTGAATCCCATCACTGATACATACATATAGTAATACCTCATTAAGTAAATATTAAAGAAAACATTAAAGTAAACATTAAGTAAATAAGCAACACTTCATTAGTTATTAAATTTATGTTTTTAATTTAAATTTAAATAATTTGTAATTTATTAATTACAAGGCTATATGCTGACTGCTCAGAAAGAAAAGGAAGACAATGAATGTTACTCATTTTGAGGACACAAGGGTAAAAAAGAGGACATGTCCTGGGGAAAACAAAAATAAAAAATAAAATTAAAACAGGAGATGTGGTCATTCTGGGATGTACTATTCTCTGAAATGGACTTCTCGTATTAGGTCAGACTATCTAGCTCAGTATTGTCCACTTTGGCTGGCAACAGCTGTCCAGGACTTCAAGCAGAGAAGGATCTTAGGGTGCAATCCAGAGTAAGTACGGGGAGTCCTTGCTCCAACATTAGAACAATTTACTCTGGATTCCAGTATGAATTTCCTATAGGTTTTCACTAGGTGGTGCCATAACTATGTTTATGTAAATGTCACTTACGTGCTCCTGTAATTACTCTGGATTGTAGGGTTAGCCTTAACCAAGAACCTGAGACCTTCAGCCTGAAATAGGCAGCATGTCTTGAGCCACACTTATTTTTTGGACAGTTGGCCAAAGAGAAGAGCCATTGAGAAGCCGTGACTCATGAGTGGCGTTGGGAGGAATGGCTGAGCATTGCATGGTTCCTTCGGAAACATACTGCCTTCTCCCACCCCCACACTTCCATTCCCAAGTGTCAACATGTGGGGGGAACACAGGAAAGAAATCAGAATTTCATTTGGAGTACATGGAAGAAATCAAAAGAACGAAAGGAAAGAATATTTTTGAGTCGTGCAAAAGATGATCCCAATTTGCAATCCCATTATGAACAAAGGCGAGATCGGCAATCCTACAATCGAAGCTGGCAATGAAAAGCTCTGATGATAGCGGGATGGACGTCTATATAGTATGCGGTGGTCATTCAAGATATAGTGGGGTTAACCACATTGGGTGCCAAATTGTTTGAACTGTTCAGGCATGTGACAAGCTAAACAGGCCCATTCCATACAGTGGAGATGGATGTGTATGGTGGGCAGAGATCCTGGAGATGAGAATGGTCCAGCAGAACGAGAAAGGAAACCAGGCAAGGCAGTTCCCCAATGAGCTGTTCCACCACCGATTACATGTAAGGCAACTAGAGAAAGGCCTGATCCCCTCAAATGGATACTACACTGACAGCTTTGGGTTTGGGTTTAGACCCATTGTTTCTGCTGATCCTGAGGTTCAGGCAATTAAAAAGGGGAAATTGGGGTGAGTGGACCAAGACTTTTTTCATTTTCCGATGATCCACTCTTTCAACACTTTTCAATTCTACCCAGAACACATTCATTCAACTCATGTTCTGCTCTTTCAACTTATCTCTGCTGTTCTAAAGACCAAAACTGCCCAATACCATGTTGTAGCTCCTAATCCCATTCCCGAAGGAGTCAACGGGAATTTATTTGCAGAAATCTTTGTGTGTGTTTACAATTTGCAAAGCTGAAAAAGCATTGGAGGCAACATTTATAAACTAAAAAAGATGGGGTTCCACTTTTCAACAGTTTTCATTTAACAGGCCTTAAAAAAAAAAAAGCAGACCTCCGTCAGTCTTGGAAGACTATGGTATCGTGCACGGTGCTGCATACGCTGCATGCGAAGCACGAAAGCCTGGGTTGGATTGTTATGGAGGATAGGCTGTTACCCAAGCAGCAAATCCCCCCTCTCCATGCCACTGAATTAGTCCAATGGAAAGGCAGAGCCAATACGATTGGATCCAGCTGCGTCACAGAGCTGGGCTAAGGACAGAAGCTCACCCTGTCTTGTGGGGCCAACCCGGGTCTCAAACCCTGGCCTGCTGGTTAACAGGCACAGCGTCTTAGCCACTTGCGCCACCCACACCCATGTCCCTAACCCATCCAATAAGTGGAGGAATGCCGGTATTTGCCTTGGCTGCTTACCCACTTGCCCAACAGGGGTCCTGTGCCTCTTAACAGCTGAACGGCATTTGGGAATGGAAGGTGGGCAAGGAAATAAAGAAGAGGTGGACAGCTGCATCTGTTGAATTTGTGCCCGTCACGTAGCTGGTAAAGGTACAGAAGACCTGCTAGGAGAGGGGAGAAATTAAGTGGCAACTTTACCTGCCTACTGGAACAGTCTCAACAGGGAGGAAAATTATTTTGGCAGTGGCAGGCAATGGCAAAACCTTTCATGATGACAGGTGCCGGATAAAACAGCCATTAATGTGAACAACTGCCAAGGAAAAAGAGACACCTGAATGCCTTGTCAGGTGTCAGCACTTCCCCGACTCTCTCACTCTAAGCAAACATTATTCTTCCCGACCTCTTAGGTTTAGAAAAATTACAGAGCCGGAGCCTCGAGAAAACGAGGGAAAAAGAACGTGTGTGTTTTTCGTGCACCCCAAAAGCAGCAAATGTGTTTGTTGTTTTTCTTTTCTGAAATTGCTGATCTCTTTCCATGTCAGGTTTCCTGCTGAGGAACGGATGCTCATCTGAAAGAGAACTTCTGAACACTTTAAAGGGTTCTGGGGCATAGCTTAAGCATGTCCATTAGAACAAGGGAAGTTCTCCATGGTGTCTATCATACTGGAGCACTGCGTACCAGCTGGAGCAGTGGTTCTCCAACAGGTGGGTCATGACCCACCGGCTGGAAAACCACTGAACTGTTTCTTTCAAGGTGGTAAGGATCCACCTGATCCCCAGGATCATGCTGCTGCAGTGGAACAGAGAACTTGGTTGGGGCTGGGTAGTGTGGGGAGCCCACAAAACCCTCTGCAGGGCTTCCCACAGGTTGTAGAAACCGTGAAAAAAAACATCAGTTGTGGCTGATGATTTTCACAATCCACACTATTTACAACCCACAGTTTCATGACCAGAATGCAGCATGATTGAAGTATACAAAATTCTGAAATATACAAAATTCTGGATAGAGTGGACAGGGGGGTTGCTGTTTTTGCTCTCATACAACACTAGTACAAGGGAACATATACTAAAATTGAATGTTGAGTTAGGACAGACAAAATAAAATTTTTCTTTACCTAGCATGTACAGTGGTACCTCGCTTAACAAGCGTTTCACATAACAAGCAAAGATTTCCAAGAAATCTTGCTTCACATAACAAGTTCCGCTTCACTTAACAAGCAAGCACGCTATGGGCACCATGCTATGCAGCCCTGATGCTCCACATGGAGGCTCTTTAAAAGGGCTGCCAGCCAAGTGCAACTGCCTCTAACTGCCCCCAACATAGGAGCAATTGCCTGGAGGTGCCCCTAACTGCCCCCAAGTGTTAAATGGAGCTTACTCCTAGGAAATTGTCTTTGATTGCAGCCTACGTAGACTTCATAGGATCATTCACATTGAATGCATGTTTTGAATTCAATTTCAATGTTTTGTCATCATTTTTACATCCAGCTAATACTTTTATATGAATATTTTGGGGTTGTGGAACCAACCGTCTGAGTTTCCATTATTTCCTATGGAAAAATCTGCTTCACTTAAAGAGTGTTTCACTTAAAGAGCATGCCTCTGGAATGAATTAAGCTCTTTATGTGAGGCACCACTGTAATTAGTTTGTGGAACTCATTGACACAAGATGTGGTGGTGGCATCTACCCTAGATTTAAAAGGGGACTGGACAGATTGCTGGAAGAAAAGCCCATTGTAGGTAGTAAACCTCAATGGGTATGTGCTACCACCTTGATTTAGCGGTAGACTATCTTAAAATGCCATGTGCAGGCAGGGCATTTGGATGCTGGTGTCATGTGGAGGGATCTGGTGGGCCAATACGAGATCCGGGAAGCTGAACCAGATGGACCTTTGGCTTGATTCAGCTTTCTTAGATGGCTGGCTCAGAAATGTTGGGGGGAAACTGCTTGTGAGCCCCCCAAACATCTCCACCCTTTTCAGACCTCATGTACCGATCCACTTCAACCCATGCACCGTTCCACAACTCTGTGGGGTCGGTGGAGTGGGTGAGAAGTCCTGGCCTTTGCAGGAAGGCATAGGGTCTGGGGAGGGAAGGGGAGGGAAGGGAAGAACATGCCTATTCCAGTGCAAGTAAGGATTGCCCCATCAGTTATTGAACTTTTATTTCTTACCACCTTCAAGAACAACTTTTTGACCTGAAAGTGGAACTGATGGAATCCGTCTCACCTTTCCGTATAGAACTCAACGTGGCAACAAGCAATGATTTACAATTGCAAAAGCAGCGGAAATATAAATATATTTTCCACCTTGTAATCAAGGCTTAATCAGACCTTGCCTGGCATTAGCTTTTTTAATTAATTAACTTGTTTTCATTCTTCTTTGTTTCCTTATTTAGCATCTTGTTAAGAAACTGCACAGCAAGAACAAAGCAGCCGTCATACAGGCTGGTGAACCCCTTTTCATTCTTCTCGGGTTTCAGAGGACACGGGGGCAAAAGGAGATACAAAAATGGTCTTAAACCCCAGTGTTAATGGAGCGGGATCTTGGAGTCGCCGTGGATCACAAGCTGAACATGAGTCAGCAGTGTGATGTGTCTGCAAAGAAGGCAAATTCCATTTTAGGTTACATTAAGAGGACTGTAGCTTCCAAGTCACGAGAAGTTATAGTTCCTCTTTATTCTGCATTGGTGAGACCTCACCTTGAGTACTGTGTTCAGTTCTGGGCACCTCACTTTAAGAAGGATGCAGCCAAACTGGAGCAAGTCCAGAGGAGAGCGACAAGAATGATCAGTGGGATGGAAGGGAAGCCCTACGAGGAAAGGTTGGGGGAACTTGGGATGTTCAGCCTGGAGAAGAGGAGGCTGAGGGGAGACATGATTGCCCTCTTCAGATACCTGAAGGGCTGTCATAGGGAGGAAGGGGACAATTTGTTCATAGCTGCTTCTGAAAGCAGAACTAGAACCAATGGGTACAAACTGCAAGAGAGGAGATTCCGGCTGGAAATCCGGAAAAAATTCCTGACTGTGAGGGCGGTTCGGCAGTGGAACAGATTGCCAAGGGAGGTGGTGGACTCTCCCTCACTGGGGATCTTCAAGCAGAGGCTCGATGAGCACCTGTTGGAGATGCTCTAGGGGGAATTCCTGCTGCAGGCAGGGGGTTGGACTAGATGACCTACTAGGTCCCTTCCAACTCTATGATTCTATGATTCTATGATTCTATAAGAGTCTTATAAGAGTTGGCAGGAAATGATGAGAAAAAGCAGTAGAAACCTCTACCTTTAGGAATGTTCGGGGAAAAAATTCCTGGTTAGAGAACCACAAATGCCCGTCAGGGTCAGCAACCTACTTCCAATAGTAGCCACCTTGGGTGCCCTTTGGGGAGAAAGGCAGAGTATAAATCAAATCAAATTAAATCAAATTAAAGCTGCAATCCTAAAGACACGTTCCTGGGAGTAAGACCCATTGAACACAATGGGGCTTACTTCTGAGTAGACATGGTTAGGATTGTGCCCTAAATCAATCAATCAAGTAACAATTCATTGTTCATTCACACAGTTCATTCACTGTTCGTTCTTGCAGTGAGGGACTTACATATTCCATATTAAAAAAATTGAAGAGTCAGTGACTGACTTACTCACTCACCCTCTTACTCACTCATGACTGACTCACCAACACCCAGCCCAAACCCCCAGACCTAAAAGCACGAAATTTGGAGAGGGGTGAAAAGTGATGCAATGTGTTTTCATCCCTGTACTTAACACTGAACACCCAACCACAATCCCTGGACCCAGAAGCATGAAATTTGGGGAGCGTGTTCCTTCTGTGATACAAGGACCCACTAAGAATCAAATTGGTGCCCAGTGTTGTCTGCTCTCAGGTGTTGCCTATTGGTCCCTGCTGGTGCTTGGTGCCTGGCAGGGATGCCCAGTGCATACTACCCACTGGTGCCCCCTGCTGGATAGTGTCCGGTGCCCAATGGCCAATGCCTGGCAGGGGTGAACAGTGCTCAGTAGTGCCCAAAAATATTCTTGAAATTGTACTCCCACAATAACGGGTAAATACCACTAATGTTAGAATAAATGTTGACCGTTGCATGGAGTTGGCCTTTGGTTGCCCAGATTCCCTTAAAAAAAAATCCTGCTCAAGGAGGACATCCGATAATCATAAAGTGCAGTGGCTGAAGCATTAAATGAGGACACAAAGCAACCCATGTTCAAACAACCACAGAGGCATGCCGCATGATTTTGAACCAATCATTCATTTTTTTATCTACTTCATAGGGTTGTTGTGCAATTAAAATGTGGGCAGATGTACCCAAATCTTGATCTGGAAGGCTAAGCCAGATTTGGTCTGCAACCAGGATAAAGTCCAATGGTACACACCTCATTATATTTCCCCCCAGGACTCTATCACAGCACAAATACGATGTACATGGACTCTGGGTATAACATACTTTAAATATTCCTTAACTTTGTATTAGCTTTAAAGTTTTATGAGAAACACAGAGTGACCCTTGCCTATCATCATGCTGAGTGCTTTAAGTGGTTTCCAATTTTGGGAGAGGAGAAGGATTTGGTTTCAGTTGGCTGGGTATAAATTAAGAATTCTCCTGCTTTTTAATCATCACGGAGGAAAATATAAGGGGAAAGGATTTTGTAGGGAAAATGTGCTTTCTTACCAAAATCTGAGTTGGCTGAGGTTTTACAGTGACAAGTGATTTAAATTGTTTCTACCAAGAGAACTTTAAGAACGAGTTTTAAGACAATTCATTTTCCAGTGGAATAAAAGGTACTAAGGTACCTTGCCAGCATTGGTCAACCCTGAACAGGATCCGTACCCAACCCGGTGCCTGCCAGAACCCAGCATTTATATAGGGTCTTGTATCTACCCCTCAGTGTGACTGGGGGTTCTCGATAAATCTCAGTATTACAGTCTAGAGGCCATCAGGGCCAGTTTGTGACTCTGTTTCTCTCTGCCCAACGGGGTCACAGTTTGTGCAGGAGCCTAGATCAGGGATCCCCAAACCCCAGCCTGGGGCAGATGTGTCCCATGGCAAGCCTTTAACTAGGCTAATTAGAGCACAATCCTAACCATGTCTCCTCAGAAGTAAGTTAAATGGGTCTTACTCCCAGGAAAGTGTCTTTAGGATTGCAGCCTAAGAGTCTTTGATCCAGTTGACCCCCCCCCCCCAAAAAAAAAAAAAGAAAAAGAAAACTGAAGCTGTGATGGTGGGCTGGAGGAAATGGTGGTTCATTTAAATTACAGAAATCCTAGAAATTTGGGTCCATCATTCATTAACCTAAGTTCCTACTCTATTTAAAATTTAAATTTAAATTTAAAATTAAAATTTTTTCCCAGCATTTGACACTGTGCCAGGTATTTGGCCAAAAACTTTATAGAAAGATGCTACCTTGACCTGGGACAATGTTACATGATCCCTCCCATAAGGACTAAATTGATGCCCTATATGCTCAAACCTGGAAACAAATCACGCGCATGAAACCCATTTCTGCACCTTTTTCTTGTGCAAGGCATGGAAATCAAGTGAAGAAGAGGCCATTTAGATAAACTCTGATGAACACATCCATCTGTCAAGGCTCTTTCCTTTTCCCCCATAAACTCAATGGAGTTGTAGTCAAATATCTTTATCACTTCCTCTAATAATCTGCAGCATTAGCAGCAACAGATCAGGACTGCGCTTCTTATCGTGATGCACATGTGATAAACGGGGTGATAAGGCAGAGAACTCATCCCCAATTATCTTGAAAAGGAACAGATATTCAACGTCCCAAGGGACGATGGATTCAAAAGCAAATTAATCCCACATATGTTTATTGTTTGGGGGGCTCCTGAATTATAAATGATTTTTTCCCCTTTTTTAAAAAGCAACAAGTATCAGGAAGTGTAATCTTGACAGCTCTATCTGTAGGGTCTAATATAGTGGATAGAAAAGAGAGGTAATAAAGTTGAACCGATGCATGCAATCAGGACACATCTCAGCAAGCGATATATATCGTTTGGGAGATTATCCACACTGACACCAGGTTGGAGAGACTCCAGAATCAGTCGCCAATCCGGATCGCAGGGGAAGATAGCAACGGTGAGAAGCAGAGACTTACTTTAGGAACAAAGGCACTGAAAATACCATTTGTCACTGAATTGTGTAGCTGCCCCCAAAATATTGATCCTGACTCAATATTGCACTGCTTCATATTGCATATTGTAAGAAAAAAAGTCCGGAATCTCAATGGGGGGAGTTTATTAGAAATCAGGTAGCAAAACTTATAAAACCTCATCGGTTTTGCCATTCCTTTCGCTTATGTACACTGGATGCTACCATTTAACAAGGTAAAAAAAAACCTTCATGGAGTCTAGGATGGGACTCCTGCTGGGGGGGTGTTATGTCTTATGAATCTATATTTTTGTGTGTGTTTTTATTGTGGGAATGGATCTGGAGTAAGGAAATGAAAGAGTAAGGAAGAATGTAAACATTTCCTTGGAGTAAGTTAACGTAAGGATTTGCTCAATGAAAAAGCATCGCTGCAAAGCAAAGTGCCGGCATGCGTGGGAAAAGAGTTTGGGGATCTCTGTTGGAGGTCTGGAATCTCTTTTCTGGCTGATGGGTAAAAGTATCCATGATCCAGAACTGGAGACCTCATGCATGTGTGCCACGGCGCGTCTTTGGTGGCTGAGTTAGACGTTCCTGCCTTAACAAGCCGCAGAAAAGTTTCATCTGCAGTGAAACTTTTACTCCCAAACTTGTGTTTTAAATGTCATATTTAACTAGTTAAAGCCTGCAGCTGTCATGTTCAGAGGTTCAAAATAATAACTGTCATTAGTTGTTGTTTTTTTAATGGCAGGTTGAAAGGGTGGTTAGTGGTTGACCCTTTTCCGATCGCCTCCTGCATCCCATCAGCCTGGTCTCCTCTCTGGGCAAGAGGGAGTTGGAAATGGCAGGCAGTAAAGACACAGCCCAGTTGACACTTTCTTGCCTTAGACCTTTAACAATTGTGCAGAGCAGGGAATCTTAGCAGGTGCAGATTTGTGTAGGATTGGATTCTAGGGGTGCAATCCTAAACCCCAGTTAGACCAGCATAAGTCCTGGCACAAGCTGTCCTGGGGGTGTCACAAAAATATGGTAAGGCACTTCGGTGCCAACCCTGGGTGGGTTAGGCCAGTGTACGGACATGCACCGGCCTCCCCACACTACCACATGAATGGGGAGCAAGTGTGCTGGCTGGCCAAAATTGTTTAGGATTGCACCCTAAGTGCATTTTGATAGAGGCTAAGGCTGCAATCCCAAAGACACTTTCCAGGGAGTAAGACCCATTGAACACAATGGAGCTTACTTTTGAGTAGACATGGTTAGGATTCTGTTCTAAATGAGAGAGCATCTCTAAATGATTACACAAATTACCGTGAATGTTTTAGACAGAGTGATTGGGATGTCCTTCGTACCGGTGAGTGGTCGATGTGAAACCGATGTGCATTTTCTGGCTGTCAAACGGGGAGTGCGCATTTAACTTTAACTGTTGACATTCAGCCCATCCTTCAGTGGAAGTTTTTGGCTGATCTCTGAAAGCTCTGGACCGTTCTGCTACTTTAAGCAGCGACCGCTTTATTTCATGTGGGGAAAACAAAAATATCTCAGCCAGGCTGGTTCCTAAAGGGAGTTTTGTAGATAGCGTTCTTCTTCCCGAGGCAGCGGGTCAGCAGTTCCACTCTCTGCAGAGCTCTCCGTTCTCGGAATCATAAACAAGGAGATGGGAAGACCTGTTCGGGCAGCCGGTCCACCCCCCTGGGAAGGCAGCGGCATCGTCGGGCATCTCCCCAAAGCCAGCCGCCCGGGCTGTGCTACGCTTGTGCTGTAATTTATTCAAGCGCTGAGACTGGAGCGCTGCCTCTAAGCAGAGTCCTCTGTTCGGAGAGATCTTGCTGCTGCAGGGTTTGCTGCAAGAACAGAGAAGAAGCCTACCTTTGTGTTGGTACCCGAGGGCTTCTCCGCAAAATCCTGCAAAGAACTCTACCATCTATACATTTCCCTCCTGTGCTCTGTTGACCTTTTTCCAAATTCAAAACCAAATCAGGTATTAATCCCATATAATTAAATTACATTTCTCCAGAGGTTTCTGAACATCCACAAACCTGGATTGGGTTTAGAGCAGTAGTCGAGTGAAACCCCGATGCCTGGTATCTCAGGGATGTGGCTATAATGGTGATCAGCAACAGTGCCTCCCCACCAAGTAGCAGCTTGTTAACCCTTGATGCACATAGCACAACATGCTCAGCCAGTTTTGTTTTTTTTTTTAAATGGGGTCACGATCCACTGGTGGATCCTGGATCTACAGTTCAAGATCGCTGGTCTAGAGGATATTAACCATCAGAGTTCTGCTTGCAAGGCTCAATACCCAGTTGCAAATGGCACCTTGAAGCCAACAAGCAGGTCTGTGAAGGAAGACAATTCTGGACCTGCAGAAATTATGGGAACACAATTCTGGCCTTACAGAAATTATAGGAACACAATCCTGCAGTCCTGGTGCAGACAGGGGTAATGGTACGCACATAGACCTACACAGACCCCAAGAATCTCCTACAAAGCGATGAAGTTATAGCCACGTGGCAGGGAATAATCACC
The DNA here is from genome assembly GCA_030015325.1 of Cryptoblepharus egeriae. NCBI lineage: Eukaryota > Metazoa > Chordata > Lepidosauria > Squamata > Scincidae > Cryptoblepharus > Cryptoblepharus egeriae. Next base: position 3,465,224 of record JAREYC010000003.1, on the reverse strand, counting down.
CCCCAGAATTATAACTCACAGTACAGACGTCTCCTCATATCCTTGGGGGTTCTTTGTATTCCATGTATCCGAATACATGGATTTGGGGTAGGCCTGCCCCAGCCCTCCAGAGCCATCGTTTGCACCCCATGTGCATCTCTCCCCAGCACCTCTGAGGGGCTCAGAAAGATGATAGAATGATCCCAGCCCCCAAAGTATTTTTTTAAGGTATAAAAATATCAGTTCCAGGCTTGCCCTAAACCAAATTTTGATTGTGAACATCATTATGAGATCTGCAGAGGCCACCAACAGATGTGCATGGCCTCTGCAGGGCTTACAAGACCACAGCTCCCCTCACCTCCAGAGGGGGTGTACAGGGATGTAAGGGAGCTTGGATCTCTCACCCATGGATAAGTGAAACCAATATGGGATCTTCAGATATAGGGCCCCCTATGGTTGTATTTGAAAACGTATCTACAACATCCCTTTTCCCCATCAAAGGGACTACTCGTCAAGGAAGTTCTTGAGGACAAGCCACCAGATTATCTTATCCGCAGAAGCACATTGTTGGCATTTCCAGCACTGCCGCATCCATCTTTCCAAAGAACGGGGCACTTTGCCAACCCGGGCCGCACGTGCAAACGTGCCAGACAAACTCAGAGCGCATGAAGTCCTTTAGTTTTGTAAATGTGGTGAAGACATTAAAAAGCCATTAGAATGAGATAATAAAATTAAGAGGATCATCTCCTAATAGGAGCCACTGCCTGGGGAGTCCCAGTAGGGCTCAGCGTTGCGTGGCTAGCTGAGCTCCAACCAAAGACAGATCGAGTGTTTGCAGAGGAAGAAAACAAAAGGCGGCAAAGCTGTTCTGCTTGGCAGGCAAGCGAAATAGATTCTGTCTGAAGAGATGGATCTGCACTTGATGCTCCCAGATGACAGCAGAAGGGAAGAAAACCTGCTGAATTTATTTAGGATCTGAAGTGCATCAGATATTCTGCAGGCATTGCTGTGCCTGCTCCGGACTTGGAGATGTTGCAAGCTGGTTGCACGCAAAAGGTTGGCGCAAGCCCAGTATTGTCCAGGCAAGAATTAATTTTAATTATCAGCCCAAATGCTGCCCATACCTGGATACCTCCAGAGTGCTGAGCAGCTACTTGGGAGAAGGAGACTTTTCTTTGGAGATCCCTGTCCTAAACAGAAGAACAAGATCTTTATAAGCAACGGCCACAATTCAAAACTGCACCACCAATGTCACTTGAGCTGCAATCCTAACCACACTTTCCTGGGTGTAAGTACTGTTGAATACAATGAGTCTTACTTTTGAGTAGACATGCTTAGGGATGTGTTGTTAGTGACTTTTGGGGTGGGTTGATTTTAACCCCATGTCAAGCATTTGTTTGAACACACAATAACAAGATGGTTAATAATAGGATCCAGCAGATTTCTTAATTTCTTGAGTTTGGGGTGGGATCTTCCAGGACAGTCTCCTGTAAAGGGCGCTTCTTTCCATTCCTTTATACCGCAAGTGGTTCTTGGTGGTGCATCGCTCCCCTCTCGCCTTCGCTCTCCTTCATCTCGTACATGCACACGGAGCAATAATACGAACCCTCCATAAACCTTGCCGCAACTGCACCGGTGGGTCTCGTAAACGTCCTCCTGATAAATCGGAGACAAAGGCGCCAAACCCGTTGCCGGCTTCATTATTCATTGATGAGGCCTGCAAAGAGGTTGCGACAACTTCCATCAACGCGGCTGCCTGCTTTGACTTTCCTCGCTGGCCTCTCGTCCTGCTCGTATTCAGATAAACGCCTCTTTATGGACATTTACTATCTCTTATCGAACTGGCAACCACTTTGCACTTTTGGAAGCATCTGCAAATGCTTCCCGAGGAGCTACTGAGCTGCAGTGGAAGCCCTCAAGGTGATGCCGACAGCGGATGAAGGAGTGCCGCACTCAATCAGGGCCGTGGATGGTGGCATAGCTAGAGGGGGGCAAAGCAGTTGGTCTCCACTTGGCATGCAAGAAGTCTCTTCCCTTCCATGCCATTCCAGGCAGGGGGAGCAAAGGTGAGTTCCAAAGGGGAGGGTTGCATACCATAACGTGGCACCCTCCAAGACTGGCTGCTCCACCCCCTAGCTATGCCACAGGTGGTGGACCTTCTTGCCATATTAAAGTATGCCTCTTTCCCCACACACTCCATACCCACAAATGGCTTGAGATTAACCTTCAAGTGACCTATCTCCTTTTCTAGCAGAAATGGCAATTTTTTTTCCTGCAGTCCAAGACGACTATCAGCCCACTACCTGGTATTCCAGAGCTACTCTGTAGCTACTCCGGAGATACACTACTCAGTACTCCAGAGCTAGCCTAGCACCAAACTGAACTATCAGCCCAGTATCCGGTACTCAGGAGCTAGTTGGTCACTACCCTGGAGATAAACTACTCAGTACTCTGGACCTAGCCATGTCCAACTAGAACTATCATCCCACTATTACTCATGAGCTACTCGGTAGCTATGCTAGAGATACACTACCCAGTAGTCCAGAGCTAGCCTGACACCAACAAGAACTATCACTCCACTACCTGGTACTCAGGAACTACTCAGTAGCTACTCCAGAGATGCACTACTCAGTACTTCGGAGCTAGCCTATTACCAACTAATATGTAATCAAGCTAACAACTGGCCAACAACAATAGCTTTTCAGTAGTCACTGAAACTTTAATGAACTACTGAGTCTAGCTACCTTTACCCTCCTGGTATGCGCTAGCAAGGCCCAGATCCTGACTGTACTTAGGACTGAATCTCAAATTCATGATTCCCCCTGGACTCTGGAATGGGGTGCCCTATGGAACTAGGTAAGTGCCACTGCTGTCTTTGGCCTTGGGTCCAGTGGAGACTATATGGATGAAACCTGAAGGCACGATGAAGCCTTCTAAATGCCACTGAAAAGGACCAGCCAAGCTTTGAAGATATGAATATCTCAAGGGTGGAACTTGTCATCTTCTGCTCCTTTTGAGTTTCACCTCTCAGGTTTTGGCAAAAATCCTTCTATTGGTCTAAAGCCACCTTTTTTATTCTCTCCAGGCACGTTGAGATTAATGGACTTGTTTGAGTGTAGGGCATAGTTACAGTTTGCACCAGGGGGAGAAAAAAGGGAACGTAAATATGCTGGTGCCAAGCCATAAAAGCATTTTTATAGTGCTGTAAACCAATATTGCAAGGAAATTTAAGCCAAGGGGAAGAGGAAGGCAGGGGGAGAGAGAGTTGAATTCTAGTATATTTGCCGTTCTTTCCTCTATTAAAAGCAAATAAACCAATTATAAGTAGGAAAATACAAAACTATCTCAAGAATATTATAGCAGAGGCACTTGGATGTATCCCAGAATTTTGCGGGTACCGTTTTCTCTATTATATGAACCTTTAACTCTCCGACATAGTCAAGGGCATCATGGAACAAGGCAGATGTGGACAGTGGCATCATTACAAGGGGGAGCATGCCAAGTAATGGAGATGATGGAATGTGCTTTGTAAGCAGCTCTTCACATGTGCCATCAGAGCCATTCCAGCATTGCAGGCACATTGCGGCACCCCCAATATTTACCCTGCCGTCCCTGGTTCCTACACTCTTGATGCTAGATGCTCAGGTTTTGCTCCTCTGGTTTCTAGAGTCCGTCCTCCTATTTTTTCATACTTCCACCCTGATTTTAAGAGCTCACTTGATTTCTGCACATCTTGATTATGGGCATCTCAGTATGTGAACCAATTCAGATGCTTTGCGCTTTTCACAATGCTAATGCCTTCTGGACTGATTAACTAGACATTTTTTTTAATGCATGATGCAGAAATGCAATGGAGAAATCATGTGCCTTAATCACCAAAGGTACTGCCTTCCCACTGTATTTTTCAGCCACAGGTAGGAGTGCCATAATTCCCTTCCACAAAATCGGGACAGGACCCTCTGTCCCATTTGCCGGTATGTGAATCCAATCCCCCAAAAGTCAGAATTGTCCCTGATTTTTGGACATATGGCACCCCTAGCCACAGGTAAACAAGGAAGAATCTGCATCCACAAAAACTGAAGATTTACAGTGGCGCCTCACGTAACAAATTTAATTCGTTCCAGAGGCATGTTCTTTACGTGCAACATTCTTTACGTGAAGCAGATTTTCCCATAGGAAATAATGGAAACTCAGACAGTAGGTTCCACAACCCAAAAAAATATTCATATAAAAATATTAACTGGATGTAAAAACGATGACAGAACACTGGGACTGAATTCAAAGCATGCATTCAATGTGTATGATCTTATGAAGTCTACTTAGGCTGCAGTCCTAAAGACACTTTCCTGGGAGTAAGACCCATTGAACACAATGGGGCTTACTTCTGGGTAGACATGGTTAGGAGGCTGCAATCCAAGACACCTTCCAAGTGTCTCCCCACTTTCTCCTTCTCTCCATCTTGAGCCTCTCTCCCCCCTCCTCCCTTCTGGCTGCCCTGAGCTGCTTCCCTCTTCTCCACTGCTCTTCTCTCCCTCTGCCCAGTGGACATCCGGCCACAGGAGGAACAGCATGGAAGACCATGTTGCTTTCACTATGGGCAGGTGCGCTAGGCAGCCCTGACGCTTTTTAAACAGGCTGCCGGCCAGCGCGTCTGCCCCAACCGCCAACAAATGTGTTCTTTACGTGAAGCACGGTTTGTTACGTGAAACAGAATCCTAGAGAAATTTTTGTTTGTTACGTGAAACATACTTTACGTGAGGCGTTCTTTCTGTGAGCCGCCACTGTACATCAGAAATTACTCTGATGAGCAGCTAACGATGACTTCATGGTTTGATTGCCACTGATACGTGCCATGTTCATACATGACGGTTCATCATTTGTTGCCAGTGTCAAGTGATGGACATGAATGAGTGAATCAGATTTTGGAGAAAGTCTGATCATCCCCTTACTCTGAGGAAGCATCGGGGTAACAACGGCAGCCTGCTGGCTTGCAGGAAACCGTGGCGGCCATTCAAGTGCCAAGGAACTCGGGCACCGCGGGCAGCTCAGAACTAGATTATAGACTTCCCCAATAAGCCAAGCACAAGGAAAGAGTGCTGTTCTCCATAAGTTATAGGATCACCCCACTATCCTAACCCCTGGATAGCAATTCTCACACAAAGCTCTGCATTATTCATGAAAAAACTTCAGAGACAGGAAACTAACCATCACAGTCCTCTGCGTTTCACTTTGGTCGCACTCTGCACCAGGAGGGATGGTGCCCCTTTAGTGGCCGTTGCTTTGTTTTTTGCAAACCATAAAAGAAGAAGCTAAAATTTGTAGCTATGACTTGCCTTCAGTTTGCTGACTAGTAAAAATTTAACCGAATTTATGGAGCACCATAAAAGAAAACTGTCTGAATGCTTCCGTAATCCGTCAAGCGGTGCCAGCGCCTGCCTTGCCTGCTGGGAGACCCTGCCATCCAGATGACGCCAAGGAGGTCGCTGATCCCAAGCAACGCCTTTGAAACACCTCGCAAGGCCAGAGAGTGACTTTGAACAGCCACGTGGATAAGTTACAGCAATATCTTACTGACCCCATTTATTTTCATTTAATTCCATTTGTATTCATTTTAAATAATTCTGCCCTGTCTTCTGGGCCAAACATATCAGATCATAAACTCATAAAAATGAGATTAATTTCAATACAAAGAGACCAAACATGAAACCAAAAAAAAATGTTCAGAGCAAAACGTGGCCAATTAATGATTAAATAATGTTGAGTTCTGGGGCAGCGCAATTCAAACTTGTCAAGTATCCAGAGCATGTTTGAGGCTGCTGTTCTGCTACACTGGGGCAAGAGGAAACCTATCCCCTTCCCCCAGGTAGAGCTACGGTACCCCTAATAGGTCTACTCAGTCCTGTGCTGTCTTCGGAGCTCAGCCAGCACAATATCTCTGTACCACATTGGGCATTTTCGCATCACTCTTGGGACTTGCGCCAAGGTTTGGATTGTACCCCGAGACAAAGTGGACTTGACACCAACAGTTCTGTAGGCCAACACTTGCATCTGCTCCATCACACATAAAGAAGCTTATATTAGGGGCTTATTAGGCTTTATTAGGGGCTTATAATAGCAAATGGGTTCATGGGTGAGGAGCACTGAACATTCTATGCTCCCATTACTTCCTTCCAGAGCCTAAGCACAGGATAGACACTTTGGGTGCAATCCAGAGTAACTACGGGGAGTCCTTGCTCCGGTGTAAGAACAATTTACTCTGGATTGCAATAGGAATTTCCCATAGGTTTTCACTATGCAGTGCAGTAACTACGGGTGCACGTAATGTCTCTTACGTGCTCCTGTAGTTACTCTGGATTGTAGGGTTAATCTAGGAAATGTGGGGTAGGCTATAATTAGAGTTGCCAGATGTCCCAAAAAACAGGGACAATCCCAGAGGTCTTGTTTGATAACCCTGATCGAGAAATACAGAAGATTGCAGGAAGGATGTGACAGCAGGTAAATGGGGGAAAGAGTGTGTGAGTATTGCATGTGCGGGAACCAAGGCTCAATCGCAGCAGAGACAAGGAGGTTGTCCCAAAAGATTCAGAAAAAATAATGGTTTGAAGAGGGATTTGAAGGAAGAAAGACAGAGATCGGTACAATATGGGAGAGTTTTCAAGTAGGGTTGCCATAATTCTCTTCCACAAAATCACAGACTCATAGACAGGACCCTCTGTACCATTTGCCAAAATCAGGATTGTCCCTGTTTGGGAGGACATATGGCCACCCTATTTTCAAGGTATATGGAGCAGCAAGAGAAAAAGGTGGAGGCATCTGAATATCTGGGGTGATCTTCAGAAGTAAAGATCTGGGGTAGGAGTCAGGATATGAGAGCAGAAAGGAAGGACCAGCCACTAAGATCATCTTTGAAGGATAGAACCAGGAGCTTCTGCTGAACCAACTATAAAAGGATTTTCAGGAGGAGTTTGTGGTGCTCAGTATGGCAAGAGATAGATCTGGAAGCAGAACATGGGATGGAGACAAGGGGACTGAGAAGGAAGAGTGGAAGAAAAGGGAGAAGTCATAGTGGAAGATGATCCGCTGTGAACAGGAGATTTTAATGCTTGTTTTGTTTTTTAGATCAAGACGGCACAGAAGAAGGGACGATATGCAAGGCAGTAAACAATATAATTTGCTTAATTCTGGAGATATAAGCAAATATAATTTGCTTTGATCTGGAGAACAAAGGAGAAACTGGAGTCAAAGACACAGGTAAGGCTTTGAATATGTTTGTTCATTCGTTCAATTGTTCAATCAATTGTTCAATCAATTAATCTATCAATCAATCAATCAACACTATTTATACAGGCATTCCTTGTTATCCACTAGGGTTTGTTTTTGGAATCTCCTATGGAACCTGGATTAAAAAAAATCTGTGGATTAAAAAAAACAGTGGGAAAATAGATTTAAAGCACTTAAATAGATTTAAAATAGATTTAAACCATTTAAAGGTTTCTTCTCCTCCATTGCTCTTATAGGAATAAAGTTATGCTTCAGTAATTACAGGAGTTTGAGTCTGAGACTTCCCTGCTGACATAAAAAATGTGTTAATTAACAGCAGTTTACAAAAAATAATATAGTTTAAAAACAATTTTCTTCCTGTTGTAGAAAGACAGTGAGCAACTGAAAATGCCAAGGACCCGCTGCTGTTGCCAGCTCAGCTGAAGAATAGTGATTGCTTGCACGAATGACTCTCTACAACAGTAGAAAAGCAGTTTTTAAAACTGTGACTTCCAGTGGCCATTCCTGTTGAGTCAAATCAAAATCAGTGTACATCAAGTTTGGACCTATATACCGCTTTTCAACAACAGTTCAGCTGGGTGAAGGGTGACCTTGGCAGTGAAGGGGAAAAAGGAAGAGAGCATCTGAGGATAGGAGGGCTGGAAAGGAAACATGAGAAGCTTTGTTGAAGTTGAGGCACATTCCAACACTTGAATCTTGGCATCCATCGGTCTCAAAAAACTATGGTATTGTGCTCGATTCTGTATGCAAAGCACGAAGGCCTGGGGAGATTGATATGGAGGATAGGCTGTTACCCAAGCAGCAAATCCCCCCTCTCCACGCCACTGAAATAGTCCAGTGGAACAGCAGAGCCAATAGGACTGGTTCCAGCTGCGTCGCAGAGCTGGGCTAAGGATTGGAGCTCACCCTGTCTTGTAGAGACCCAGGTCTCGAACTCTGGCCTGCTGGTTAACAGGCACAGTGTCTAAACCACTTGCGCCACCCACAGCTGACACTGATAAAAATGAAAACCAAAGTGAGTTTTAGGGTTCTGCACGAAACAAACCAGTTTCTATCAGAGAAGCAGAACGCTCAAGTCCCTGCGCAAAGTCCCTGTTTGGATTTGCAAAGACCCACGCATTGACCCACTGAGCCCTGGATGCTTGGAGAAGGTCCACAGGTGGTCTAACTACTTCAGCTTCATCAACTTTGTCAATTTTGGGAATCATCAGCTCCGTTGCCAAACAGACAAGATGCTCCATGGAGTATTGGCTGCCTACCCGCACTTCCATCTGTTTGGATGGATGGAAGCCCAGCCACTACTCACATACCTCCTTGCCAATAGGAGAGAAACAGAGGGTACTGATAGACTGAGAGCCAAAAGTCCATTTTTTAGCTGTTGGATGGCCTTTTCCCTTGCAGAAGCATCGACCAGAAACTCCACTTTGTGACATTGCATTAAACTGGTCCAAAGTGGGAAAAACAAAATTGTCCAGAATTTGGATGGTCACAACCTTACAGCCAAGTTAGTGCCCGGTGGCCTTTTGTAGTCCTGCCATTCCAATGCAAATCAATTTGGTCACCGCTAAAAATCCATGAACATGCAGTTTGCAAGCAAGAGTCAAACTCAATTAGCCAGTTGCCAAAGTTTAGGTACCTGGTCACATCTGGGCACCTTCAGAGAAGCCAAAACATCTCAGCATTCTTGAACAGAGAGATGGTGACTGAAGGAGATTCAGGCAGAGAAGACCTGCAAGGTTGACTCCTTTCCATTAGGCCACACAGAGACTCGGGTTCACATGACTGGTAACAAAGAGTTCTATCTTTTAGGTTTTAAAGAGAGGAAAATCTCTTGTCAGTGGAAGCTGGTGTCCAACATCCCAAAGCTTGCCAGTTCATGCAATCTTCAATAGGTGTCTCCTGCCTTGAGTGGAGGCATCTACGGTGGAGGCACCACCGTAGATGGTGGTGACTCCAAAGGGCTCCAAGGTTGATTTCTGTTATTAGAATCATAGAATCCTATAGTTGGAAGGTCATCTAGTCCAACCCCTTTCTATAGTAGGAAATCCTCCTACAACATCTCCGTCAGGTGTTGGTGGAGCCTCTGCTTGAAGACCCCCAGTGAGGGAGAGTCCACCACCTCCCTTGGCAATCTGTTCCACTGCCAAACCGTCCGAACCGTCAGGAATTTTTTCCGGATATCCAGCCAGAATCTCCTTACTTGCAGTTTGTTGGAAGTTACCTATTGGGCCATCCAGTCCAGCCACCTGCCTCAGACAGGCAAGGAAGAGAAGAATCTCAGGGATGTCGGATTCTCTCCCCTTGCAACAGTCTCACAAGAGCCTGAAATCAGGGAAGAGGTTCATAGAATCCTAGAGCTGGAAGGGACCCAGTAGGTCATCTAGTCCAACCCCCTGCAGGAAATCTTCCTAGAGCATCCCCGATAGTTGCTGGTGGAACCTCTGCTTGAAGATCCCCAGTGAGGGAGAGTCCACCACCTCCCTTGGCAATCTCTTCCACTGCCGAACTGCCTTCATCATCAGGAATAGTTTTTTCCTGATATCTAACCAGAATTTATTTTTATTACTGTAAGCTCCATTACATAAAGGTGGGGTATCAATCTCTGATGTCACCTTCATAAGGACTTAATTTAGCTACAAACCTAAAGCAGGCCAAAAAAAATCTATTTGCATGCTTTTGAGTTGGCAGGAGCTGGGATGAGATGTCAGGTGCTTACTCTGTTGTGCAGAACTCGGGTCTTGGACCACTGACCACTATGATTCTATGACCTGCGACCTTCAGGTCAACAGATACGGGGCTTTAACCACTGAGCCTTAAAGCAGGACCCAAATATTTTAAATTAATGAATAACTCTAAACAAATCTGAGCCTGGCCAGTGTCTAGAAACCTCAAAGATATCACCTTGAGTTCCAACATAGAAGGAAAGCAGGATCTAAATGTAATAAATCAATATACAGTGGTATCTTGGTTTATGAGCAAAATTCGTCCCAGAGGCATGCTTGTAATACAAAACACTTGTATATCAAAGCAAATTTCCCCATAAGAAATAACGGAAACTCAAGACAATTCATTCCAGAACCAAAAAATAATAATATAAAAATAAAACGAAACTGGCCGTATTACAGCTGAAACTATTTTTTGCTTGTTTATTCAAACATCATTTGTATATCAAGTCAAAATGTATTTAGAAATATTTGCTTATCTAGCAAAATACGCTCAATCAAAAATGCTCTCAATCCAAGGTTTTAATATAAGAAAGAACTAATCAGAGAAAGAATTTTTAACATCACAGGGCATCACGGATATCCCAAATTAGTATTTATAAGCTAACCAAGCTTACCCTACAATCCAGAGTAACTACGGGAAGACGTAAGAGGCACTTACTCTGGATTGCTCTATGCATTTCCCATAGGTTTCCAATGGGTGGCACTGTAACTTTGTTGGTGTAAAAGTTAAAGACACTTTTCTGGGAGTAAGATCCATTGAACACTATGGGGCTCACCTTTGAGTAGACATGGTTAGGATTGTGCTCTAACAGTATGGAAATACAATGAGAAAATGGGGTGCCAAGGAATGCTACTCACATGCCGGGGACCAGGAAGCCAAGCAAAATCATAAGAGCGGAGATCATCTCTGTGTACTATGAAAGAGGCATGATCTTAGTACAAGAGAAAGAGATCAGTAGAAGGAGCTACTCTCAGGAAAGTTTTTATAGGTTTTATATAAATTTAAGGACCAAAGACCTGAAATTTAAGGACCAAAGTTATTTCTGCAGAGGTGAATCTCGGAGGCTTTATTGCAGATCTCCGGGTAGCAGCATGTTCTTGTTCCAAGCCCTAAAAATTGACAGCTTCTCCACAGCGGTGTCCCAGGGTGTCATTATCATGCTGTTCCCGTAAAATGAGGGACAGAGTAAATTAAGATGATATAATTTTATTGAACAGACTTGTTAGTGGAAAATGTAAACTCAAAGCAAGCATTTGATTATAAAGGGTTTCTGGGGAGCAAAGGAGAATGGATGTTTTACGTCTGATTTTCCTCTAAAGTTTTTTTTCTCCCCGAGTTCAGCTTCCATGAACCTTGAAAACCCCTCTGTGTGCCTCTCTTTCTAATGATTTCCTTCTTCATTTTTGGAGGATGTTCCCCAAACTGGAACCCAGCATGGTGCTGAATATTAAGGATGCAATCCAAACCACCATTTCCTGGGAGTAAGTACTATTGAACACAATGGGGCTTATTTTGGAGTAAATATGGTTAGGACTGTGCTCTAAGTTGCAAACAGCAGCCCTTTATTTGGGACCTGCTCTCCCACTTCCGAATATGTGTCTTGATTTTTTTTTTTAATATCTTACATTTATATATTGAACCATCAACGGCATTCCCAGGGTGGTTTACAAAAACATCATAAAAACCTAGAATGAAAAAACAGTTGCAAGGATTAAAAGAGCAGTAAATATAAAATATAAAACCTATAAAACTGGGAGAATTAAATTTGCCTGGGACTAGAAAGACAAAAGCGTGGACCAGAACTAGGTGATCCTCCAGATTTCCTAAGCAGGATGTTAACACTGAGAAGGTTCATCTGTTCTGGTGGTGGAGCCACTTGGAGCGGATATTTGGATGACAATCTCAGCCTGCAGGCAGTATGTTGCAGGTGTGCATTTAGGGATTTCAAAAGAGCTGTAAGGAATCCCCACTTCTGCCTCCTCCCCCCAGACCAGCAATTTTCAACCAGTGTGCTGTGATGTACAGGTGTGCTGGGGATGTTTGAGAGAAGAATCTTTTATGTAGGGTCAATGGGGGTATAAGCCCCTTATTAGCCACATAATGTGCCTTGTCAATTGTCATAAAACTAATGGTGTATCTTAACAATTATCACACTTTCCCTACAATCCAGAGTAACTACGGGACCACATTACAGACATTATGTGTACCCATAGTTACTGCACCACCCATGGTTATGGGTTGAGGAACAGAAGAAGAGCCTTGCTAGATATACCCTACAATCCAGAATAACTACGGGAGCACGTAAGAGACGTTGTGGGCACCCGTAGTTACGGCACTACCTAGTGAAAACCTATGGGAAATTCATATTGCAATCCAGAGCAAATTGTTCTAACACCGGAGCAAGGACTTCCTATAGTTACTCTGGATTGCGCCCTTTGTCAATGTGCCATGAGATGAAAAAGACTGAAAATCACTGGTCCAGAATTTCAACCATCTGATAAAGTTGGGGAAGAAGAGGTGATAAATCCATACGGATAAAAAAATACTTCTTAATGAAACCCATTTTTCCATCCAAACCCATATGTGTCCAGCAGGCTCAGTTCTGCACCCTAAGAACTTGACTTCAATCTTTCTATTCTGATCATCAATATTCATCCATTCAGTACTCATCCATCAATACTCATCTATTCTGATCATCAATACTCATCATCAATACTCATCCAGGGGGTGGAGAGAGAGAGGTGGAGAGAGAGAGAGAGAGGAGAAGGAGGAAGAGGATGGGGAGAACCATAAGGATGGTACTCAAACTCCCTAAATCAGTGATTTTCAATCTTTTTTTTTAATCTCTTGGCACACCAACCATGTGCTAACATTGTCAAACTTTGCACACTTAACAAGACACACCATGCTGCTGGTTGGGGGTTAAATTCCTCAATAAACCTATTAATAAATGATGTTTAATAAATAAATAAATTTGCCAAACTCTTATGGCACACCTGTGGACCACTCACGGCACACCAGTGTGCTATAGCACACGTCGTAAAGCACTACCCCTTTTCCTTCCTTTGCAGTCTGGGGACCCTACACAAGCAGAACATATAAGCCTGTAGGAATGGCAGTTATGCTCATAGGACCAGATTGTGAGTCACACAAGAAAAATGCTGTAAGATTAAGGAACCAAGAGGCACTGAAACCAATGACTAAAGAGGGATATTGGGGTAAGACGACGCAGTGGCATAGCTAAGGGGGTTGCAAGCTAAGGGGGGTGCACCGGGCTGCCAGCATTAGGGAGGGCAACAAGCTGAGCTTGACACTAATTGTCAAAATGGGGTGTGTGTGAACAATAAAACCATCATGTTATATATCAATGGAATTTAATGAAGAATGCAATGAAACACATTTTCTCAGTCTCTCCTCTGTTTTTCTTGGCAAATATAAGAAAAGCCTCATTCAAAAGATACTTTTTGTCCCTATTAGCAGAGTAAGGGGTGAGAGAAGCAGCCTTTCTCCCACTCTTCTGTGTGGGATTTCTTCTGGGACTAATTTTGCCCACAGTCTTCATCATCCTGACACGAGACTGTGTACCCCCACCCGAATTAGCTTTATTTAACAGCCTGACATTTCGACGTCTCCAAAGATGACGACTTGGGAAGCTTCCCAGAGTGCGCATATACAACTTCAAGCTGGTGCGCCTGGAAAGCAGAGATCCACAGGTGGCCTAATGACTAGACCTGAAATATGTGCCAAGCAGGGTGACATGTGCAGGTGAAAGTGCCACAATGGAAGGAATGGCTCATGCTTTGCTTTGTGGCTGCAGAGTGACTCTTGGAGTGACTCTGGGAAATGCTCGCCCCGCAAACACATTTCTTGCCGGTCATGGAGATATTGTTATCTCCATTCTCTCCCCAACCTTGTAGGTTTTCAATTGTACGATTGTTGTTGACTCATTTCCTCTGCCTTGATTTTCGTACTGAGTCAGTTGCCAATTCCTCCCACTGTTTCCTGGTCCTCCACCTTCAGGGATATGTGTATGAAACTCCCATGTGAAATCCTAGTAATAGTTTTACAGAATAGGATTGCTCCCCCCTCCCCAGGTAATTCCTCCAACTTGTTGCATGAGTGGGAACTTCCAGATTCATTTTAGACAACACCTCATGATTATCCAAGAAAGAGAAAATCCTCTAAATTCACCTTGGGTTATGGTTTAGGGGCCTCTCCAATTTCAATCATTCTTTGCCAGCTATCATGCTTTTAATTCCCATTTGCAGTCTACTATAAAAGTGGAATAAAGTGGGATCCAACTGGGGCACCTGCCTTGCATGCAGAATCCCAGAAGATCTGGTTTACAGCTTGTGGAGGTGCTATCAATCTCAACTATCAACAGGCTGGTAGTGCCAACCATTTAGCTCCATATGGCAGCTTCACAGGTAAAATGTACTGTGTGTGATCCTATTAGATTCCTCTATACTGCTGCTAAGGTTCCTACTCTCTTTAACTGCGGTCACAACATATCTTCCTCTACCTCCTTGCATTTTGATTGGGAAATGAAACGATCCCTACAATCCAGAGTAACTACGGGCGCACGTAAGAGACATTACGTGCACCCGTAGTTACTGCACTACCTAGTGAAAACCTATGGGAAATTCATATTGAAATCCAGAGCAAATTGTTCTTACACCGGAGCAAAGACTCCCCATAGTTACTGTGGATTGCACCCTAACTCTACAATCCAGAGTAACATTTACGTAAGAGACATTTATGTTGATGTAGTTACGGCACCACCTAGTGAAAACCTATGGGAAATTCATATTGCAATCCAGAGTAAAATGTTCTTACGTTGGAGCAAGGACTCCCCGTAGTTACTCTGGATTGCGCCCAAAGTGAAGCAGGGAGAGCATTAGAAAAGGTTCAATGGGTGTGGACTGACTTAGGCTGCCATCCTAAAGACACTTTATCTTTGGAGTAAGACTCATTGAACACAATGGGGATTACTCTTGAGTAGGCTTAGGATTGTGCTCTTAGAAAGACTAGATGGTCTGAGGTTGGTGCAAAGGGAAGTGAAATGTTATTGACAAAAAATATTCTCAAAGAGAAGTTTCTTCCAAAACTGGGGGGGGGTGTTAATTTTGGAGATCATTAGGGTTGAAACTCAGCCATCCTACAAAAAGATCTCCCTGATATCCCCCAAATGATGCTATTTATTTGTTTGTTTATTTTTTTACTTCTTACTTACATGGAGAGTCAGCTTACAAAACTTTAGTTCCTCCCCCTACTGTCCACACAACAACCCTATGAGGTAGATGAGACTGAGGGTGCATGAGCAGCCTGAGGTCACACTGGAAGTTTCATGGCCAATGAGGGATTTGAACCTGGATCTTGGTCCAACTCCCCATTACATGATTCTCAAAATATGCTTTAACAAGTGGAGATATTTCAGAAATGCAACTGATTTGGCATGCATCAAAATAGTTTTGGATTTATATTTCTTGAACAGAAGCTTTATAGAGAGAAAACCACTTTTGGAACAGATTTTCAATATGGCATCCAAGTCAACAGTTCAAAGAGGGGGAAACATCAATTCATTAATACCTCTGGGTCCGTCTCAGCCTCTGGTCACACCTTAAGTAGTATTTTTGATCCAGTGAAAACTGAATATTGTGTGTTCTTTTATTCATTATGATGGGGAATATCACAAAGGAGAGCAAGATAAAACAATACTTAAAAGCACAAAGAACTACCTAAGGGTTGATATCCTTGTCTTGTAGGGCCTCCGAAGGCAGTTCTGCTTCCAAACCCGCTCCCATCAATGGAACCATAAGACATCTTCTTTTAAATGGCTCTGCTGTCAGGTTTCCTTTTAAAACTGCAAAAGAGATTAGAAAAAAGGAATTAATTTAAAAAGCAAAAACTGGCTTCACAACTGGCACAGATAAAATGTTGTTATAATATAGTATGAGTGCCCACATTTACAGCCAGAGTTGTGTGTTTCCATCTCCTCCAGCTGAAATTAATCCAAATCCATACCACGTCTTTTAGGATAGATCAGGTTCTATGTTTCTATCACTTTGGGGTGAGGCTTGCATGTCAAGCATCATGTTTTGCAATCCGAATTGCACCAAATTCCAGTTTCATTTCCTTTCTGGATAGTAAAAATACTAATAAGCAGTCATATACTGTTTTCCGAGTTAGCAAGGTATCTCATATGAGATACCTTGATGTAATCATTACAACAACCCTGTAAGGCAGTGTTCTCAAACTATGGGTCAAGACCCAATGCTACGGTGCAACCTAAAAGAACAGGTGATGGAAAAATCGGGTGACTAATTGACTAGCAAAACAAGAAGGTATTTTCTCCAGTGGGAAAAAATTTTATTGTCCTATGAGCAGACAGCAGGTAGCCTTCTTGTAATTAATAAATTACATGTAATAAATTACATATAATAGTTTTAAATTTAATAATAAGCAATACAGTATTTAAATTAAACACATGAAAGCAATATAAAGGAGTTTTTTAACTTTTTATTTATCATCTCCAACATTTTATGTGTCATGTCCTATATCCTCTTTTTCAGTTATGACATATAGAGCATAATCCTAACCATGTCTACTCAATAGTAAGCCCCACTGTGGGTCTTACTCTTAGGAAAGTATGTTTAGGATTGCAGCCATATTAAAACCTTGCAATGCAACCTTGATACAGCACCTCATCTTCAGGAACTGAGATGCCTTTTGCCCCATGTGAGGGATTATTATCCCCTTTAATGGGAGCTAAAAGGTTACTTCTTGGAATGTGGCGCTTGAGTAAAATTATGATGCCAAGAATCACAGCATCCAGAATGTAAAATTCTATGATCACAGGAAGCCGTAACCCATGATTATTCATTCCAGAAAACATCATAAGCAGGAGAAGGAAAGTTACTCCAGGTATTACTGGGAATAGTCAGGACCATGGACAGCTCAGCATAGGATGACTCTAAGGGCGCAAACCAGATTAACTACGGGGAGTCCTTGCTCCAGTGTAAGAACAACTTACTCTGGATTGCAATATGAATTTCCCATAGGTTTTCACTAGGTGGTGCAGTAACTACGGGTGCACATAATGTCTCTTACGTGCTCCTGTAGTTACTCTGGATTGTAGCCTAACCCTACAATCCAGAGTAACTACGGGAGCACGTAAGAGATGTTACGTGCACCCGTAGTTACTGCAGCACCTAGTGAAAACCTATGGGAAATTCATATTGCAATCCAGAGCAAATTGTTCTTACACCGGAGCAAGGACTCCCCATAGCTACTCTGGATTGCACCCTAAGTCTCCCTATTTTAGATTCAAGGATGGCCAAGATTTGAACAAGAGAGTGAAACTCTCCGCTGGTTTGTTTGTTTGAAGTTCGTTCGTTCGTTCGTTCGTTCGTTCATTCATTCAATAATAAATCAATCAGCAGTTATGTATATACAGCTTTGGTTCAGTGATCTCTGCAGACAAAAATGAATATAAAGCAGGCAAGGAGTGTAGACACACATTAAGATTATAAGAACATAAGAAAAGCCTCCCTGGATCAGGCCACAGGTCCATCTAGTCCAGCTTCCTCTATTGCGCAGCAGTCCACCAAATGCTTCAGGGAGCACATGTGACACCAGGGTCCAGGTGCCCCCCTGCATCAGGCATTGTACGCAGGCAAAGGGGTATGGCTAGTTGGCACCTTCCCATTACCCCCTCTCAAGCCATGGGGCAAATGGGCTCCAATGGTGTTCAAAAAGCAGAACATCTGGAGCAAACTGAGACTGTGGACCTCAATCCTAACCAATTTCCAAAGTCTGGAGTAAGGGCAATGCAACTCCAGGGAACAAACATTCAGCACAAACCATGTCTTTCAAAAGTAAGCTGCATTGTGTCCAATGGGTCTTACTCCCAGGAAAGCGCCTTTAGAATTGCAGCCAAAGCCTAACTTTTATGAGATCCCCATGACTCCCCCCCCCCCAGCTGCAGGATGCAGCATGTGCCCCATTGGGATAGTTATTCCAGCACTGGAAAGTTGCATTCTGAGTAGTTCTGCAGAAAGAGGGGGTGGATATCACCAGATTTCCCCTTCCTTGGTAGAAAAATACCCAGATTATTCAGGGGCCGTGGTCAGTTCAAGATCTGGTGAAGAGGGGGGTTGCTGTTCCTGAACATGGAATCACAGTGGTGCTGTGGCCTCCTGTAAAGACAGGCACACTATGGCACACTGGTATGCTGTGGATGGTTTGAAGGTGTGCAGCTGGTCATGGGGGGCATTTTATTGTAATTTTATTATAAATAATTTTATTTATATCCACCAAGCTGTTATAGAACCTTCATAGTTAGATTTCACCAAGTTGCATTGGTCCATCATGTTCCCGGACATCCTTTCGCTGGAGAAAACATGCAGAATACCATCTGCGCCATTTTCAATTTCACTCTGCAAACATGGGAGCATTCAACAAAGGCGCATCACAACTTCAGGACCCAGGCCTGATGTGGCCCAAGGTAACACCATACTCTTGGTTCCATAACTTATTAAACCAGAACAGTAATTATATACCACTTTTCAACAAAAAGTTCAAAAAACGGTTTACGGAGGAAATCCAATATCTAATGGCTCCCTATCCCAAAAGGTCTCAAGGTTTTTAAAAAAATAGCAAAAATGTGCATCAAAATGTGCATCACAATTTGATGTGCATCAAAAATGTGCATCAAAATAGTCAAGATCCAGAATCTTCTAGTTGCAGAGAAATGTGCTCTACAACTGAGCAACGGATCAAGACACAAGAGCCAAGAAGCGATTGCAAAGAGACGACCTGTACAAGGACAGCCTTTTTAGCTGTCAGCTAAATATTTAGGACAGCCCTCAATATTAATTAATATTAATATTAATATTATAATATTAATATAACAAGGCTGTGGGTGGCACAAGAGGTTAAGACGCTGTGCCTGTTAACCAACAGGCTAGGGTTCGAGACCCAGGTCGGCCCCACAAGACAGGGTGAGCTCCTGTCCTTAGCCCAGCTCTGCGATGCCAGCTGGATCCAATCCTATTGGCTCTGCCATTCCATTGGACTAATTCAGTGGCATGGAGAGGGGGGATTTACTGCTTGGGTAACAGCCTATCCTCCATAACAATCCAACCCAGGCTTTCGTGCTTTGCATGCAGCGTATGCAGCGCTGAGCACGATACCATAGTCTTTCAAGACTGACGGAGGCCTGCTTATTTTTATTAATATAACAATAATATCCATTGGGTGCAATGGATATTTGCAGCTAACAAACATCTATTTGCACCTAACAACACTACGGACATGACGAGCACAATCCTAACCATGCCTACACAAAAGTAGGCCCCATTGTGTTCAATGGGTCTTACTCCCAGGAAGGTGTCTTTAGGATTGCAGCCTATATCATATGAAACATTACAAATGAAAACATTAAAACCATTTAATTTAAACATTAAAACCATTTAATGTTAAAACATAAAACGTCCTTCCCGTCTCGTCCACGTCTCTTTTCTGTTAGATACAAAAAAAAATAATATATCTGTTTTTGTGGACAAGCTTTCTGAGCGTGCAATGCAAGAAGGTGGAAATACATGAATAAAAGCGCACCTCCTGCACATCTGTTTATTTCTCTGAAACTTGCGCACAGCCTCGTAACACCAAGGTGGCTTATAAACCATAAAAAGACTCAATAAAACACCTGAACAGTAAAATAAAAAACATTAAAATGTAGACAACAGCAACATCTACAAGAAGAAGCATCTGTAGCAGCTGCATAATATTTACTATGAAATTCTCAATACGATCCAGAAAACTTGCCAAATTCCCACCGCTCTTATTTCAAGTCCAATTTTACCCCAAGGTGTGGAAATACCACTCACCCTCCAAGGAGACATCCCCGTTTCGTGAAAATGGAAAGGAAGAGGTTAATTTGGGGCACAATCTCTAAGGTACTGGAAGCATAACATCAATACATACTACATGATCTTTTTTACGACATAAATCCACAGCTGAATCAGATTAATCAGATATAATAATAAAGTGATAATAATTAATGTATTTACTCGAATCTAACGCTCACCCTTTTCAGTCAAATTTAGGGCAAAATACAGAGTAACTTCAAGGAGTCCTTGCTGCGGTGTAAGAACAACTTACTCTGGATTCCAATATGAATTTCCTATAGGTTTTCACTCGGTGGTGCAGTAACTACGGGTGCACGTAAAGTGTCTTATGTGCTCCCGTAGTTACTCTGGATTTGAGGGTAAGTCTTCAAAATCAGGGTGCGCATTAGATTTGATGGTTAATTAGATTCTAATAAATGTGGTATTTGGATTATAAGTATAGGGCGCACATTAAGATTCGATGGCGCATTATATTCGAGTAAATCCAGATCTGCAACGCAGTACTCAACACAGGGTCAACGCAACCATTGGCGGAGGAGATAACAATAAATTTCCACAAACCTGAAAACAATAGTGTTGCCCCATTGTGGATGGGGTTCCATAACAAAGGTGCTACCACGGAAAAGGCCCTGAACCAACTAGGTCAGCGTCAGACGTAGGCCCATATCCTAAAGTCAAATTAAGCCCTTTGCTCCAGAACAGTTAAGGTGACTTTCCATAAGATTACACTAGAGGGTGACGTAACTGCATGGACCCGTAACTGCTATGGATTTTGCCCATATTTCCCCGTGGTGGCTCCAGGCTTTGGGGAGTCTTTGGTAATTCTCTCTAAGTTGGGGATCTTCAATCAGAGGCTCAACAAGCACCTGTCGAGATACTGTAGGAGGATTTCCTGCTACAGGCAGGGGGTTGGACTAGATGACCTTGTAGGTACCTTCCAAATCTATGATTCTATGAGCACAATCCTAACCATGTCTACTCATATGTAAGCCCTATTGTGTTCAATAGTGTCTTTAGGAAATTGTCTTTAGGATTTCCTAAAGGAAAGTGTCCCAGATTTTCCCAGGAAAGTGTCTTTAGGATTGCAGCCTATGACAGCTGCAAAGACTTGTTTTGAAAAAAGGCAATCCCTAGATAGGTGATGAAGAACAGAAGAAGATTCTGTTTATGGATGTTTGCATTTTAACCACAAAATTGGGAATTCCATAGGAAGAAATAGCATTTATTTTGTCTTCTTCCTTATGGCACTTTGACCGTTCTACCCAATCTCTCTCCATTATCTGTCAGTCATTTATTCCCCGAACCCAACGTGTCACAGCGTTATTGTCCAGGCTACCATTTTTTAGTAATTCAGTTCTGTTATGAATCCTCCTACCCCAAAATCCATCATTCAGAGCTCATCACCTAGAAACAAACTGCCTTCCCTTGCTGGGAATTCTGAATTTATGAGCAACTCCGATTGTTAGCGCTCCCTTTGAAAAAGAAAATTTCAACGGTTCCGACGCAGCCCTAAAATAATTGTGCAAATCCCTGCACGATCGCTCAGCGTCACGCTGCGAGTGTCAGAGGTCAATCAGAAGAAGTGCGCAGGAAAGCTTCTCCCCCTCCCTCTTCTCTTTAGAAAACTCTACCTTTAAGCTAATTTATGCCCTTTTCTCCAAATCTTCTGTGAAGCAGACCGAATTCGCGGAGACCTTCGCAAAAAAAAAAGTGCCAGGGGGTGTTTTAAAAAGTGAGATGTCAAAAACCCTTTGGAATTACTCACTGCAAATTACTGCTGGAGTAACAGTCGCCAGCAATAGAGTCTCACCACAAACCACATCGGAGTTCAGTGTAATATGCCAAGCCAGGATTTGGTGATCAGTAGATCCTGGAAAACTCAGACGTTCTTCCAAAATGAAGACATACAAGCACTTAAGCCTATAGGATGGACATACAGATCCAACCTTGTTATATATATTATATTATATTACTAGCAAAAGGCGTACCCGCATTGCGGGAGTAACTTCCCCATACAACATCCTCCATGGCGCGTCAACAACCCATGCGCAACCTACCCCCATGTACAACATTCCCCTGTGCGCATCATCCCCACGCACAACTTTCCCTATGTGCATCATCCCCACACGTGCAACTTCCCCCATGTGCAACTTCCCCCCATGCGCAACTTCCCTCCATGCACAACTTCCCCCATGCACATCATCTCCCATGCGCAACTTCCCACGTGCGCATCATCTCCCATGCGCAACTTCCCCCATGCGCATCGTCCCCCCATGCGCATCATCTCCCATGCGCAACTTTCCCACATGCACAACTTCCCCCATGCGCAACTTTCCTACATGCGCAACTTTCCCCATGCGCAACTTCCCTACATGTGCATCATCCCCCCATGTGCATCATCCCCCATGTGCATCATCCCCATGCGCAACTTCCCCCATGCGCAACTTCCCCCCATGTGCAACTCCCCCATGTGCAACTTTCCTACAGTCGCATCACCCTCCCATGCGCAACTTTCCTACATGCGCAACTTCCCCCATGCGCATCATCCCCCCATGCGCAACTTTCCCCATGCACAACTTCCTCCATGTGCAACTTCCCCCATGTGCATCATCCCCCATGCGCATCATCCTGCCATGCGCAACTTCCCTCCATGTGCAACATCCTTGCCAGCGCAACATCTTCCTCCAAAAACATCCCCCAGTGCTCCAGGGTCTGAGCACCAAACTGGCTGATGTTGGTCAGTCTCCCATGTTAAGTATAGGACAGAAACACGTTGCCCCCTTTTCAGCCCCTGAAGGGTTAAATTTCTCCACATGGTTCTTGGTGGGAGTTCAGGTGACAGAAGGAACTCCCAGAATTCCATGCTTCAGGCCCAGCAGTTGGGGAGGAATGTTGCTGAGTCAGCAATTCTCAATGCAAAGTATAGGGAGGAAAACGCGTTGCGCCCCTTTTCACCCCCTTCCCGTTGGAATTTCCAAAAACCGGTTCTTAGTGCACCCCTCCGTCACGGAAGGAACACCCACCCCAATTTTCACGCTCCTAGGGCCGGCAGTTTTGGCAGGGCGGTTAGTCAGTCAGTAAGTCAGTCAGTGAGTCAGTGACTTTTCTCTTTTATATATATAGATTAATTCTGGATATATATATATATATATATATATATATATATATATATATATATATATATATATATATCTATATATCTATATATATATATATATATATATATATATATATATATATATATATATATCTATATATATATATCTATATCTCCAGAAGAGTGCATTGCTAGGAACAGCTGTGCAGAACCCTCAGACTCCCAGGCCTCTGGTAGAGGACCCAAGATTGAGGATAACATACATACATACACCACTCATGGAGGGTGAGAAAACAATTATATATATATATATATATATATATATATATATATATATATATATATATATATATATATATATATATATAAATCCACAGATTTGACAAATGGCCCTACAAAGCACAGTTTTAAAAACCGCTTTTCTACAGTTGTAGAGAGGCAGCCACGCAAGCGGTCATTCCATTCTTCTGCTGAGCCAGACAAACCCTACAATCCAGAGTAACTACGGGAGCACGTAAGAGACATTGCGTGCACCCATAGCTACTGCACCACCTAGTGAAAACCTATGGGAAATTCATATTGCAATCCAAGTAAATTGTTCTTACACTGGAGCAAGGACTCCCCATAGTTACTCTGGATTGCACCCAAAGGCTCCTTTGCATTTTTAATTGCTGACGGTCTCTCTACAACAGTAAGAAAAGCTGTTTGTAAATCACAGAAAAGGATACGCATTCTATTTTTTTTTAACTGATTTTATTTAATGCATTTTTTGGTATCAGGAGGGAGTCCCAGAATCAAACTCCTGCAGATATTGAAGCAGGATCTTATTCCATCAGCAGCAACCGAGGAATAAGAAACCTGGAAATTGGTTTTTGTATATATTTTTCCACATTTTTATCCACTGAATTTTTTTAATGCATGAAGTGTTCTGGAATGGAACAAGGGACACCTGTATTACTTTTAGGTACTCACAGCGGAACAGAAAAACTAGACATGCCAACCAGCACTCCTTGGAGGAAGGGCAGGATACAAACAAAGCAAAATTGATATTCTCTTTGTGTCCCCCAACATGCTGTTTGGTACACAGAGAGAAATATTTCTGCACTAGCAAACCGAGAAACAAGCCCTGACTTAACTGAAGCAGGAAATTCTGCTCAAAATGCCTCAAGGTCGTTGCACGTTTGAAGGACGTTCCCCCAGGCTCATAACACACATGATCCTGTGAAGGAAGAGCATGCAGAACTCTTTCTTGTCTCTTCCCATGATGGGCATCAATCAATGCTTACTTCTGCTGAACATGTGCCCATGGATCTGCCCTCACACAAAACGTGTCTCAAACAAGCAACCAGGGCCAACAATATCATGCCGAGTTATAACAGGAAACCAGAGGGCTGATGGAGACCAAGTTCAGATGTGGGAGTAAAATTCCCCCATACACCATCCCCCCACAACACATTTGCCTCCCATGTGCACTGCCCCCATACAACATTCCCCATGCACACCATATGCAACACCCGTTATGCACATCATCCCTCCATGCGCATCATCCCCCCATGTACAATACCCCTGTACAACATCCCCCATGTGCATCACCTCCCCATGCGCATCATCTCCCCATGTGCAATACTCCCATGCACACCATCCCCCATGCGTACCGTCACCCCATACGCAAAACCCCTGTACAACATCTTTCCATGTGCACCATCTTCCCCATGTGCACCGTCACCCCCTGTGCACCCTCCCTCCCAGTGCATCAGCTGGATGTTGATCAGTCGTTCTTCAAGGTTAAGTATAGGACAAAAACACGTTGCATTCCTTTTCAGCCCCTTAAGGGTTAAATAAGGCCAGAAAAAAAATTAAATGTAAAATTTAGGGGGAAAAAACCTCAATTAATAAATGGGCTCAAATTTCCAGGATTTCTCCAAGAACCAACACACACTACAGAATAAAGATACTCAATGTATTTAAAGATGTAAAGGTACTCAGATGGACATCCATACTCCCACCTCTCAAGCAAGAATAGGTAGATATTAAGTTTATATAGAAGTATATATGTTAAGTATATAGAAGTAAATACCCCAGAACCAGGACATCTCAGGAATCACCAAGAGCCTATTTCTGAGGGTTGTTTCCAACACCTTCAGAGGACACATTTCTGATCGCATTTGGTTGAGTGCACCAGAGGACCAGAGTCTGGCCAGATAAAGGCTCGTCAAGGGCTGCACCTGGCCTTGGGCTGGAGTTTGGAGACCCTGATTCTAGACTAAAGAGTCCCAAACTCTGTAACCTTTCCTTGTACAGAAGGTGTCCCAGATCATCCATCATTGGAGTCGCACTCCTCTGCACCTTTTCCATTTCCTCTATACCCTTTCTGAGATATGGCAGCCAGACCAGGACCAATACCCCATGTGAGACCTTCCCATCAATTGGTACAATGGCATTGACCCCAAGCATAGAATTAGGTTTCTTTTCTGCCACTTCACATTGGGTTGATACTAGGGTTGACCATCCACTACCACTCAACTAGGTCAACTAGGGTTGACCACTACCAGCTATCCACTACCACTCCTAGATCTGATCTATCAGCTATCCCAGCTATCCTAGATCTATCCTAGATCAGATCCATCCTAGATCTATCCTAGATCTGATCTATCAGACAGCTCAGAACCTAATATTAGTCTATATGTGACATTTTGATTTCTGATTCAATTGTACGTTACTCTGTACTTACACTGAAACACATTTGCCATTTTGCTGTTCGTTCTCCCAGTTTGGAGAGAGCTTTCTGGAGCTCTTCCCAATCCCTACAACTTTTCACCACCCAGAAAAATTTAGTGTCATCCAGTCCTGGCTCTCATAATATCTCATGTGATGCATTCCTTCTCAAGTCTGCTCTTTCCCTTTTCCTTTTTCCAAGCCATCCACATTAATTACTTATGTTGTGAGCCTTTCCAAGGCTTCAAGACTGTTCCACTTCCGAGATGGGCAGATAGACTCTGACAGTCTATCAAAACACATTTAAAAATGAATTAATATTATTATTGATTGCATTAGTATTCCATCCTTCCCCGAGGAGCACAGAAGATGGTTTCTCATCCCCTTTTTTATCGTCACAAGTGCCCTGTGGGGCAAACCCAGTGACTTTCACAGTTGGATGGACCTCGTTCAAGATTCTCACCATTCAACTTTATTACAGAGCCTCATCAAGCCATATACTGGTGCAATCCCATGACGGGACAGATCTGCAACCAATGGCCAAAATTTGGCAAATATTAACCTGTGATCACGGATGCTGTATAGTAATTGCATGAATATTTATTATAACTGAATATTAATTGCTCTTCCCAATTGCATGCCCTCACATTTTAAGAATATACAAGTTGTGTTCAGGCCACTGTCAACTTCCAAAGATGGACCTCTCAGTTTATGGACACAGAAATGGTCCTCCCTGATCTAGAGCTATTAACAAAATTTAGGATGTATTAACACTTTTAATGAGTAGAAGAAGACACCATGCCCAGGAAATGGACATGGAACAGGCACATTTAAAGTTTGTAGCATTGTTTTAATCTTTTACTTTGTATTGTTTTCCAACCGTGGAAATGTTGTATTGTTTATATTGTTTATGGTTTTCCAACCATGGTTTTCCAACCATGGAAATGTTGTATTGTTTATGGTTGTATTGTTTATAACCATAAGTTTGGTGCAACTATGTATGGTAGAAAGGCAGGGTAGAAACCTAAAAACCAATTAAAACAGGAAACAAGATTAAAAACTATCAGCCAGATATTACTTAAATCTTTAATAAATAGGAGGGTTTTCATCACATCATGTCTGAGTGCCCATCAATAGCTTATACTGGCCCAGTGTCTGATGATGATGACGATGATGATGATGATGATGATGATTTTTTCAATATTGACCATTCTGTCGTTGAATGTCTGGATGGACTGGACGTTAACATCTGATTTACCATAAGTCCAAGGAACTGCCGTATGCGAAATAAATACTCCCACAAAAGTGTGGTTAGGTATGCATGCTGTATGTGTTTTGGTTTGACGGACAAATATATATGTTCTCATATCCTTATGATGTTTAGTGGATCCTAATCGCACCTGCAAGACTCCACTTCCCCCCTGTTTTGGGCACTGCTTGTAAGGGGCAGAAAAAGAATTCAGACTGTGGGTGCAATCCAGAGTAACTATGGGGAGTCCTTGCTCCGGTGTAAGAACAATTTGCTCTGGATTACAATATGAATTTCCCATAGGTTTTCACTAGGTCATGCAGTAACTATGGGTACACGTAAGGTCTCTTATGTGCTCCCATAGTTACTCTGGATTGTAGGGTATGCCTGTGAATCAGGACTGTCACTCATCGCATACATTTTTTACAAGTTCCCAAAGAAGTACAGGCTTTAAAAAGAATCGTGATTCCCTGTCGATTTCAATAAAATATTTAGAGATCAGCTGTTGGAAAAGCTTATGCTACTTTTTGACAAGCTGAATAAACAAAGCTTCAACCACTTGCATTTTTACCCCTTTTTTGCTACAGGATCAGCATCAATTGAATGGCTCGGTGGGCCACGGGAAATGAAGCGGTGGGCCATTTTCAGTAGAAATCGGGGACAAATGATTCACCATCAGGTCTAGATCTGCAGTCACCATGAAGCATTAACCATGTGGAATCCCTTCCCAGAAGTGTTGGGGGATATGCAGAATCAGAAGGTTAGAAATACAAATGCTTGCAGTTCATAAATCTTCACCCTTTACCAACTGGTCACAGAAACCTGCATATCCAAAGCTGCAATCCTAAGTCAGGAGTCGGCCCCATTGAACTCAATGGAACTTCCTTCTGAGTGGACATGCATAGGATTGCACTGTCAAATCTCATTCACAACTCATTTTGCACTGCCTTAGCTCTGCCTCCTCATGTTCCGTTATCATTCATTACCAGTGATTTGGTGGTTCATTAACTACCCATTAACCACCCACCCTTTTGCAAACAAGTAACTGACAGAATAAAGGGTATTCTTAACTGCAGTCATTCTCAGGAACACCATTTTCTGTTGGAAAGTATAGAATTTTAAGTCTCCCAATTCAGTTGGGGATCGGCGGAAATCATAAATCTTGTATTTCTCAGCAAAATATGAACTCCTGAACAATCAGCTTCGCCTTAACCAAACCTCTTCTGCTTCTTAAGGGTCCTTGAGATTTTTTTTTTTTTTTTTTTTTAGAAAGCTGATGAGTGAAAAGCATGATCCCAAGATCCAAAATAATTCTCAAAATAATTCAAAAGAAATAATCATCTTGCAAAAAAATTCACCTTGCAAAATACTCTATGGAGTAAGAAGCAAGCAGTCACAAAGTAGGATAGGCTGCCCTCTTCGCCATAGTGCTATGAGAGGACCACAACGGTAAGATACACAAATATGTTAACGCACAAGTACGCCCAGCCCACAGGTGTATACATTTGATCCCTGTAGTGTATATGCAACGTGCAAGTACGCCCAGCCCACAGGTGTATACATTTGATCCCTGTAGTGTATATGCAACGTGCAAGTACGCACAGCCCACAGGTGTATACATTTGATCCCTGTAGTGTATATGCAACGTGCAAGTACGCACAGCCCACAGGTGTATACATTTGATGCCTGTAGTGTATATGCAACGTGCAAGTACGCACAGCCCACAGGTGTATACATTTGATCCCTGTAGTGTATATGCAACGTGCAAGTACGCACAGCCCACAGGTTTATACATTTGATGCCCGTAGTGTATATGCAACGTGCAAGTACGCACAGCCCACAGGTTTATACATTTGATGCCTGTAGTGTATATGCAACGTGCAAGTACGCACAGCCCACAGGTGTATACTTTTGATCCCTGTAGTGTATATGCAACGTGCAAGTACGCACAGCCCACAGGTGTATACATTTGATCCCTGTAGTGTATATGCAACGTGCAAGTACGCACAGCCCACAGGTGTATACATTTGATGCCTGTAGTGTATATGCAACGTGCAAGTACGCACAGCCCACAGGTGTATACATTTGATCCCTGTAGTGTATATGCAACGTGCAAGTACGCACAGCCCACAGGTGTATACATTTGATCCCTGTAGTGTATATGCAACGTGCAAGTACGCACAGCCCACAGGTGTATACATTTGATCCCTGTGGTGTATATGCAACGTGCAAGTACGCACAGCCCACAGGTGTATACATTTGATCCCTGTGGTGTATATGCAACGTGCAAGTACGCACAGCCCACAGGTGTATACATTTGATCCCTGTAGTGTATATGCAACGTGCAAGTACGCACAGCCCACAGGTGTATACATTTGATCCCTGTAGTGTATATGCAACGTGCAAGTACGCACAGCCCACAGGTGTATACATTTGATCCCTGTAGTGTATATGCAACGTGCAAGTACGCACAGCCCACAGGTGTATACATTTGATGCCTGTAGTGTATATGCAACGTGCAAGTACGCACAGCCCACAGGTGTATACATTTGATGCCTGTAGTGTATATGCAACGTGCAAGTACGCACAGCCCACAGGTGTATACGTTTGATGCCTGTAGTGTATATGCAACGTGCAAGTACGCACAGCCCACAGGTGTATACGTTTGATGCCTGTAGTGTATATGCAACGTGCAAGTACGCACAGCCCACAGGTGTATACGTTTGATGCCTGTAGTGTACATGCAACGTGCAAGTACGCACAGCCCACAGGTGTATACGTTTGATGCCTGTAGTGTATATGCAACGTGCAAGTACGCACAGCCCACAGGTGTATACGTTTGATCCCTGTAGTGTATATGCAACGTGCAAGTACGCACAGCCCACAGGTGTATACGTTTGATCCCTGTAGTGTATATGCAACGTGCAAGTACGCACAGCCCACAGGTGTATACGTTTGATCCCTGTAGTGTATATGCAACGTGCAAGTACGCACAGCCCACAGGTGTATACATTTGATCCCTGTAGTGTATATGCAACGTGCAAGTACGCACAGCCCACAGGTGTATACATTTGATCCCTGTAGTGTATATGCAACGTGCAAGTACGCACAGCCCACAGGTGTATACATTTGATCCCTGTAGTGTATATGCAACGTGCAAGTACGCACAGCCCACAGGTGTATACATTTGATCCCTGTAGTGTATATGCAACGTGCAAGTACGCACAGCCCACAGGTGTATACATTTGATCCCTGTGGTGTATATGCAACGTGCAAGTACGCACAGCCCACAGGTGTATACATTTGATCCCTGTGGTGTATATGCAACGTGCAAGTACGCACAGCCCACAGGTGTATACATTTGATGCCTGTAGTGTATATGCAACGTGCAAGTACGCACAGCCCACAGGTGTATACATTTGATGCCTGTAGTGTATATGCAACGTGCAAGTACGCACAGCCCACAGGTGTATACATTTGATGCCTGTAGTGTATATGCAACGTGCAAGTACGCACAGCCCACAGGTGTATACATTTGATCCCTGTAGTGTATATGCAACGTGCAAGTACGCACAGCCCACAGGTGTATACATTTGATCCCTGTAGCATATATGCAACATGGGACAGAAATGGGTTAAACAAGCAAATGTGTAATTTTCCCAGCACAAACCAGAATATATATTGCTCACACACAATCAGACTACAGGTGACCCTTGTTATCCATTCTGGATAAAAATTCAGTGGATAAAAAAATTCAGTGGATAAAAATTTATTTATTTATTTATTTATTTATTTATTTATTTATTTATTTATTTATTTATTTATTTATTTATATCCCGCCTTTCCTCACCTGCAAGAGGGAGCCCAAGGCAGCTAACAACGATCCGAATAAAACACCATTAAAATGATCATAAATAAAGAGCATTAAAGACCAGTTTCCCAGTTTCTTGCTCATAGAATCATAGAGTTGGAAGGGACCTGATAGGTCATCTAGTCCAACCCCCTGCCTGCAGCAGGAAATCCTCCTAGAGCATCTCCAACAGGTGGTCATCAAGCCTCTGCTTAAAGATCCCCAGTGAGGGAGAGTCCACCACCTCCCTCGGCAATCTGTTCCACTGCCGGAACAGTGGAACATTGCTCCTCCATTACTCCTAATGAAATAAGGTAGTGCCTCAATAGCTGCAGGGACTTTATTTGGGACATCCTGCTGATACCAAAAATGTGTTAAATAAAAGCAGGTTTTTTTAAGTTTAAATTTTTTAAAATTAAAAAATTTAGTTTTTTGGCGAACAGCTTTTCTTCCTGTTGTAGAGAGGTAGTTGGTAATTAGAAATGCAAAGAATTTGCATTGTCTCTGGCTCAGGTGAAGAATGGAATGAACGCTTGCATGACTGTAATAAATGGGTTGCATGACATGTACGCACTTGCATGACACGTACGCCGTTGCAGGTTGCATGACAGCAGTAAAGACTTTTTTAAATCTGTGGTTTGCAGTGGCCATTTGCGTTGAGTCCAATCCGTGTCTAAAAAATCAGCGGACCTGTAATCTTCATTACGGTGTCATCTTGTGGAGCCAAGAATATAAGAATCATACAAGAATAACTCACTTCTTGTTGTTACAGATACACAAGCATATATTTCCATCACAACTGCTTAAGCGCCTTGCAATAAATAATCCCATAATTGCCACTCCGTCCACAGCCCCCACCACTATTTCTCATGTATTGAAGATCAACCAGGCGGCCACATTTTATCTGCCAATGGTGGCTGTCAATGTTTAATGGCACATTCTCTTGGTATACATTAACCTTCGCTATTCGGCTAACCCTTCCGCACCGTATGGGAGCCACACAACTCCATTTGAGCCTCTTGAACTCATTCAGTCTTGTTGATTTATCAGTCAGAGGATTGTTAAGTCCTCAAGCGTGGCGAGACCGAATTGCTTTGCGCCCGTGCATTGAAAAGCCCATAAACGGATCTCTCCTTTAATATCATTACAGGAGGCTGACCCTTCGCTCTGCCTCCGCATGTTCGGTTAAGTTATCATTCATTACCACTGACTTTGTGCTTCATTAACTACCCAGGTATCTTTCATTTTCCATTTGTTTTTTAATCTTAGTTCTCTGCAAGACAAAATTAAGTTTCTGAATGGGGGAAAAAAGAAGAAATGAAAAACTTGCAGAAACTATTATTCTTTTTAGTTCATCCCCAAACTCTCCTTAAGTACCAATGGCACCTAATGCACCATCAAATCTAATGCGCACCCCACACTTATAATCACAACCCCACATTTATTTGAATCTAATTAACCACTGAATCTAATGCGCACCCTGATTTTGGAGACTAGGGGCAAAATCCAGAGAAACTACAGGGAGTCCTTACACTGTTTAAGAACCAACTTACTCTGGATTGCAATATGAATTTCCCATAGGTTTTCACTAGGTGGTGCAGTAACCACGGGTGCACGTAAAGTCTTTTACGTGCTCCCATAGTTACTCTGGATTTGGGCATCAGCCTACAATCCAGGGCAAATAAGGGCACATGTAAAGTCTCTTACATGCTGCTGTAGTTACTCTGGATTTGGGTGTCAGCACGTAACAGACATTTACATCAACATAGGGCGCAATCCTGAGTAACTAAGGGGAGTCCTTGCTCCGGTGTAAGAACAATTTGCTCTGGATTGCAATATGAATTTCCCATAGGTTTTCACTAGGTGGTACAGTAACTGCGGGTGCACATAAAGTCTCTTACATGCTCCCGTAGTTACTCTGGATTGTAGGGATAGTTACAGCACTACCTAGTAAAAACCTATGGGAAATTCATATTGGAATCCAGAGTAAACTGTTCTTATGTTGGAGCAAGGACTCCTTGTAGTTACTCTGGATTGCCCCCAAAGTATCTAGATATGCTATTCTGAGCATATCTACTCAGAAGCAAGTCCAATTCTGTTCGATGGGACTTACAGTCAGGAAAGTGTGTATAGGATTGCAGTCTTAATTTGGTATCTCTTATTTCTGAGTGCCTCTCCACAACAGTATGAAAAACAGTTTTTAAACAACTATCAGCTTTTTATTTTTTTTAATTGCTTCTATTTAACACATATTTTGGTTAAATTCAACGCATGTTCAGTTTTATTTAACACATGTTCTGGTATCAGCAGGAATACCCACAATCATATCCCTGTGGATGTTGAGGCACGTCCTTATTCCATTAGGAGCAATGGAGGAGCAAGAAACCTGGAAATGGGTCTTTAAGGCTACAAACCAGAGTAATTACGGGACCTTTTATACAGACGTAGTTACGGTGCCACCTATGGGAAACCTACGGGAAATCCATAGTAAGTGCCTCTTACATCTTCCCGTAGTTACTCTAGATTGTAGGGTTAATCTATTTTTCCACGTTTTTAATCCACGGGATTTTTTTTAATCCACAGGATGTTCTGAAAAGGAATCTAAGTGGGTAACACATGTACTCAAGGCAAGATTTGGAAGCACAAACCGGTTTCAAGGAAAAACAATGTGTATTAACCATTTCCCAGGTATAACTAGTTCCCAGGTATGAACTGAAATCTTCCATTCTTATTCAAGTACGGTTAGGGCAAGCTGATGCCAACCCTCGTTCGGTTCCCACTTGAGCAGAAATCTCTCCCATATACTATGAGAATGAACTAGTAACCTCTGGTTCTTCTATATTTCTCTTGTTGGAAGTATAGCTCTACATTGCCTTTAGAGTCAGTTATTTCAGGACGGAGGAGGAGGACGAGGAGGTTCTTGTTCTTGCCTCCCGGCTCGGAGCATCTGTCCATCCACGAGCGCTTGAGGCTGACTGCAGATCTCCAGCTTGCTCTCTCCAGAGGACAGGCTGAGCTTGTATCCTTCCCCTCCTTCTCTTCCAAACAGCCATCCAAATGGATTAATCAGAATGGAACAGGTTTCTTTCTCCACAAAGAAAAAGGCTTGGATAAAATATAATAAATAAGTAGGGATGGATTCAGAGACTTTAAAAAATGGGGGGAAATGGGGGAAAATTCAACAGCTTAAAAAAATGAAATGGGTTGAAAAATTCATGATATTCGAGACAGGCAAAGACGGAAACCGACACAAGTTGGGGGTAAAGTGTTGTTAGGAAGGTGATCAGGATCACAGAGAAAGTAAGAGACTCCGAGGGCACAATCTAACCATATCTACTCAAAAGTAAGCCTCATTGTGTTCAATAGATCTTACTCCCAGGAAAGTGTCTTTAGGATTGCAACATAGGAGCACAATCTAACCATGTCTACTCAAAAGTAAGCCCCATTTTGTTCAATGGAGCTTACTCCCAGGAAAGTGTCTTTAGGATTGCAACCTAAGAGCACAATCTAACCATGTCTACTCAACAGTAAGCTCCACTGTGTTCAATGGATCTTACGCCCAGGAAAGTGTCCTTAGAGCAGTGGTTCTCAATCTTCCTAACGCTTTGACCCCTTTATAAGTTCCTCATGTTGTGGGGACCCCAACCATAACATTATTTTTGTTGCTACTTTATAACTGTAATTTTGCTACTGTTATGAATCGTAACGTAAATATCCGATATGCAGGATGTATTTTCATTGTTACAAATG
Source organism: Cryptoblepharus egeriae (assembly GCA_030015325.1). Taxonomy (NCBI): domain Eukaryota; kingdom Metazoa; phylum Chordata; class Lepidosauria; order Squamata; family Scincidae; genus Cryptoblepharus; species Cryptoblepharus egeriae. The sequence goes on along the minus strand of JAREYC010000003.1, from coordinate 3,430,665 downwards.
AAATGTGCATTCTCTGCACACGTTGAACACAACGGGATTTATTTCAGAGGATTGGGCATAGGATTGGGCCCTGAGGCTGCAATCCTACCCACATTTACATGGGAGTAAAGGCCCCCCTGACTATAATGGGTAGGCATGACAGAGTAGGCATGCATAGGATTGGGCCCTGAGGCTGTCAGTCAGCCCCAGTGCGTGTGCAGCTACAGCCGGAGGTCTGGCAAGCCTGACCTAGCCCCCTGCACCAGGGGTCTTTAGGCGACCCCCAGGAAACCTCTAGGCGACCCCAAAAGGGGTCCCAACCCCAACTTTGAGAAACGCTGCCTTAGAGTTTCAGCCAAAAATTCAGTAAAAGAGTGTTTGCATAACTATGGGGTGGAAGACACAGTAAGTATTGCAAGGATCTAGTTTGCGCTATGGTAAAATGCGCCTTCTACTTGTTGTCAGAGCCATTCAACCATTCAGTTCCCAGTGCTGACCAGTATGGCTCCAACCAGCAAGTGAAAGGGGCTGCTTAGCAGCACAGCATGTTGCAGAATCTGCAATACATAAACACTGCCCGGCCTTCAGCTATCCCACACTGAAGTCCTAAGTTCAGTCCCGCTACTGTTAGTTAGTGTCAGGATCCTTACCGCTTCTCTCTTGTTGAGGCAGGCTCCAGGCTTGGTCCCCATCTCTCTCCATCCCATCTGATCGCCACAGACCCGATGAAGAAGACCCAAACTCTCCAGGTAGGTATCTCAAAAATATGATCTTTACTATGTAACTTCACGTTGTACATTCAAAGCCTCTGCCTTTCATCCATCATCCTATTATATCTCCGTAGGGCTGACCTCAAGGTCTCTCCTTCCCCTTCTCAACAGTTCCAAACAGGTATATATAACAGGTAAGTACGGTAGTACATGTAATTAACTTTTAACTAATGATGGTCTCTTTCTTTTTAAGGTATCCTTTAAGTTTCAGTCCAGAGAAGAGCAAGATGTCCTAGTACACACCTCATTAGGCTGAGTTCCCTCTGCCAACTGCCCTCTGCCAACTCCCAACCACCCAACAGCCACCTCCACTACAGCCTACCACCGCCCGCTTTCCGCTTGCCCCTCCCAGGTACAGTCTGGGTTGTGAGGCCAGGCACAGGTTTGGATCTGGGTCATATATTAAAGCCCGGGTCATATATTAAATAAGTAAATATATTTTTAACTATAGTATATGGGTCATATATTAAATAAGTAAATATTTAATGGGTATTAAAACATCCATCCATCGTCGTCATATATTAAATAAATAAATATATTTTTACTATAATATATGGGTCATATATTAAATAAGTAAATATTTAATGGATATTAAAACATACATCCATCGTCGTCTTCCACTTTTAAAGCACAAATATCTCCCAGAAGCTCCTCTCCATAGTTAGGAAAGAGAAAAAAAATTCAGAACCTGCAGAATTACAGTTCAACAGTCTAGGTAAGGTTAACTTCTGAATTGTTTCACCCTATATAATGTAAAACTTTTATTCCCCCGCCACGTTTAAAATTCATAAAAACCCATTGTGTTCCCAATAAAATTGGGAACTACAAACTTATCCACATTTTCCTGCTTCATCCAAGTTACATACCGTACATACTCATGTATAAGCCGACCCGCGTGTAAGCCGAGGCACCTAATTTTACCACAAATACTGGGAAAACTTATTGACCCGAGTATAAGCCGAGGGTGGGAAATGCTGCAACAGCAGGAAAGTGTGGCTGGCCTTGTAGCCTCAGGCCCAATCCTGGGCATGTCTACTCAGAAGTAAGGCCCACAAAGAAGTACCTGAGTCTGAGGAGGGGCTTGGCTGCAGTGGGCTCCATGTCTTGCTGCCGCACGCCTCCTCCGCAGCCCGGAGAGCCAGCGCCAGCAGCTGGAGAGGCTGCAGAGCCTCTGAGGGTGCGCGCTGGAGGTTGCGCCCGCCATTTTTCTTAATTTTTTTAACTGACTCGTGTATAAGCTGAGGTGGGTTTTGGGGCTCATTTTTTTGGCCCAAAAAATTAGGCTTATCTGTGAGTATATATGTTAATCTGAATATTCTCGGAGCAGAGGAAGTGGCTGTATCATAAAGAAAGATGTACTTCCTTGATATGAAAGGCAATCAAAATAATCTTCCAGTTGTCATCCTAAACATGTCTAATCTGAAGTCGGTCCCACTGAGTTTAATGGAAGTCATTCCCATATATGTATTCACAGGATTGCAACCTTAGGGTGCAAACCTAACATAGGCTGGTACAACTCATTGGTCTTCCCCTTCCCATATTGATGTAGGGAGAGAAGCGCATATCTAAGCATGGCCTAACCTTCCCCCAGGAGTGGTGCACAGGAGTCTTATGGCATATTTTGTGACAGCCCCACATCAGAACAGGACTTATTCTGGAATTTAGGCTGGCCTAACTGGAGGTGAGGATTGCACAGGGCTGCAGGTTTTACAATGCTTGGCACTTGTCTGGTGCTTAGGCTGGCCTAACTGGAGGTGAGGATTGCACAGGGCTGCAGGTTTTACAATGCTTGGCACTTGTCTGGAGCTTAGGCTGGCCTAACTGGAGGTGAGGATTGCACAGGGCTGCAGGTTTTACAATGCTTGGCACTTGTCTGGAGCTTAGGCTGGCCTAACTGGAGCTGAGGATTGAACCGGGCTGCAGGTTTTACAATGCTTGGCACTTGTCCCAGGCTTGAAAGCATTCAAACCATTTCATATGTGATTTTGTTGCAATTATTACAACTTTTGGGAGCATGTTTGCTCTGCAGGCGTGTTCTAGAGCAAGCCTGGGAGAAGAAAACAACCTCTGTGGGACCTAGAAGTGAGTCATCCAGAGCTAAAAACAGCTCCACAGTCTTGGAAATGGTGTGGTTTAGCAATGAAAAGGTAGGAACTCCAATTTCAAAGCTTTTTTTGTTCTGTTTCCAAAGGGATTTAAAGGTCCTGCAGTATCCATAGCTATCTGTGATGAGTCAAATCTGCAGATGCAAACCTATCTTTCAATTGGTTTAGACATCTCTTTCCTTTGCCCAAACAGCAAAACAGCAAACAGACAGGTAAGAGCAAGAGATGGTATATTGCCTGGTGGGGCACTGCTTGTAATGGGACCCAGGGCTTTCCCAGTCCTGCCAGGGACTGAACCTGGGACCGTTCCTATGCACCACATGTAGTCCACCACAGAGCATCTTTACTAAACACTGACAAATAAAATACAGGACCAACCTTGTTATAAATGGATTTTTTTTATACACAGATTTGGCCACTGCAAATCAGTTTTAAAACCTGCTTTTTTACTATTGTAAAGTGGCAGTCATGCAAGAAATCATTCCATTTTTCAGAATGATTCCAGAACATTTTTTCCATTAGGCGCAACAGAGGAGCAAGAAACCAAAAAATGGGGTTTTAACGCTATTTTTCCATTGTTTTCTGTATACATATTTTTTTTTATCCACTGGAGGTTCCGCAACAGAACCCTAGTAGATAACACAGGACATATATATTATTATTTTTTTAAAAAAAAAACTGGATAAATTAGATAAACCTGGAACGTTTGAACTCACATTATTGACTTAGGAAACACACCGTTGTGTAGTTGAAGTGGGAGCAGTGGATGCTATGGGGGTTGGACTAGATTACCTACTGGGTCCCTTCCAGCTCTAGAATTCTATGATTCCATGAGGCATTCTGTAGGGGTTGCCCTCTTGAGTGATCACCTGTTTCCCAATCAATCAATCAATCAATCAATCAATCAATCAGTCAATCAATGTGGACAGATAACCACTCAGAATGCCAATATGGCCTGCAACCATTCAAAGAGGCTTGCTCCTGTTATGGTCCAATCCCTGGATGATACTGATGTTGGCAGTCAATGCTACGAAGCCACATGGAAGCACTTCGTTTCAAGGTGGGGTCATTACCCAAGAGCCAAGGAGCAGTGATCCCACCAGATCAATAATTTGCCAGTTAAAAGCAGGCCACCGTCAGTCTTGAAAGACTATGATATCATGCTCGGTGCTGCATACGCTGCATGCGAAGCACGAAAGCCTGGGTTAGATTGTTATGGAGGATAGGCTGTTACCTAAGCAGCAAATCCCACCTCTCCACACCAGTGAATTAGTCCAATGGAAAGGCAGAGCCAATACAATCAAATCCAGCTGGCGTCGCAGAGCTGGGCTAAGGACAGGAGCTCACCCTGTCTTGTGGGGTCGACCCGGGTTTCGAACCCTGGCCTGCTGGTTAACAGGCACAGTGTCTTAACCGCTTGCGCCACCCACAGCCTGTTTTGCCAGTTATCAACCTTGTTTTTTATATTAAAGGCTTGTCACAAGTTCCAACTCCTATTGCAACAACCATCTCCTAGGTCCTTGTATATCCTTTACTGCTTTATCTCCCATTATATACTTTCAATTTTGACCTGGACATGAGCCCAGACTTGGACTCACACAGACTCCTCTTTATGGAAAAAAAAATAAATTACAGCAGAAACATTGTAAAAAAAACTAGAGTTTGCAAAGGGATTCTCAACCATTAGGGGGAAAAATGGTTTCTATTGGGAAACGGATAAGGATTCAATCGATCAATTTCCACTGAAGGCACACAATTTGATACAAAATTTTAAACAGGTGAAAGTCCATCTTGTTCCTCTCTAAGCACACCAAAGCCCTGCCGAGATCCAAAAATACCAAGCAGCCACACTAACAACAGCAGTACATCAATTTTTAGGAAGTCATCCTTCTGACTGCAGCTGCAGTTTCGGAGGTGATGCAAAAGGTTACAAGCACTCCCTCCCCGCTGGCTTTCCAGTCTCTTCTGAACTTTCAGCAGCGTGTGCACACGCATGTATGTACACACAGAAATATCATGCTCCATGGCTGAACTCACGTTAAGTCAAGAGGCATTCATCAAGCTTGCCGTTCGTGTGGAGTCAAATCCATGTATTAAAAAAGTGTACCTGTATACAGTGGTGCCTCAAATAAAAAGCTTAATTCGTTCCGGAGGCATGCTCTTTAAGTGAAACTTTCTTTAAGTGAAGTGGACTTTCCCATAGGAAATAATGGAAACTCAGACGATTGGTTCCACAACCCCAAAAATATTTATATAAAAATATTAACTGGATGTAAAAATGATGACAAAACATTGGGATTGAATTCAAAACATGCATTTAGTGTGCATGATCCTACGACATCTACTTAGGCTGCAATCCTAAAGACACTTTCCTGGGAGTAAGCCCCATTTAACACAATGGGGCTGACTTCTGGGTAGACATGGTTAGGAGGCTGCAATCAAAGACACTTTCATGGGAGGCTTATCGGGCTGCTGCTGGAGATTCAAGGTGGCCGGTGGGGACACTTGGGGGCAATTAGGGGCAGCTGCCTCTGGCACCTCCAGGCAACTGCCTCCAAGTTGGGGGCAGTTAGAGGCAGCAGTGCTGGCCGGCAGCCCTTTTAAAGAGCCTACACGCAGAGCATTGAGCTGCATAGCACACTTGCTTGTTAAGTGAAGCACAACTTGTTATGTGAAGCAAGATTTCTTGCAAATTTTTGCTTGTTATGTGAAGCGCTTGTTAAGCAAGGCGCTTGTTAAGCAAGGTACCGCTATACTCGAATTTAATCTTATTCAGCCTAATTCAGTCTCCAAAATCAGGATGCGCGTTTGATGTTACGGCTAATTAGATTTGAGTAAATGCAGGTTTTTTTATTATAAGTATAGCGTGCGCATTAGATTAGATGGCGCAAATCTAGCCACGAAGGGGTCTCTCCCAAAGATTGGTATATCTAATGTGTTGTGTTATCTAACGTGCTGTGATATCTAATGCGGACCATTAGATCTAATGGGGCCTTGAAAATTGTATTTAATTTTAACAAGGTTGGCCACACAATGGTTTGTTTCAGCTCTCCAAAGATGTTTCCTAGACCTTTCCTCTTCGCCACTCAAACCATTTCCGAGAAATGTAGTCCTGGATAACCACAAACACCCAGTCAGGGAACTGAACTCTGATTTCTAAGAAAAAGCATGGGCTGAGACGGCTGCAAGCACAGCTCTTCCGGAAAACCCAAAGCAGGCTTTCTCCCACACTTAGGACACCCCGCTAAATTTGAACTGTTGCAACTTAAACCCAGCTATTTGATTGACCATGAAAATGATTTTTCAGGTGACGGCTGCTGACAAGTTGCCGGAAGGTTCCTCGGCAAGGTTCCTCGGCACTGGAAAGGTCAGGAATCTTTGCTCAAACTTGTCTTGCATAATGAGGAATCGATAGTTTGATGGGGCAACCATTTGTCTGCCTGACAAAGAGATGGTGGGATTAATGTGCTTCCCTGGCATGATCTTTGCTTTTATCAAAACAACTCTCCTTCCCCAGAAAACCCAGCCCTATCCGTCAATTCCAGAAATATCGTTTTTATATTTATTCCCATCACACCTCCCAGACCATTGAGGTGCTAAGTTTTGATGTGCACTATAAACGGCGGACATGGATTCTCATCCACACCAGCGATTTTCAACCTTATCTCAGGACACACTGACAAGGCTTTGACCATTGACAAGGCACACCAAGCTTACATCCCCCAATTGCCCTACTAAATTTTACTAATAATTATTAGTTTTATTAATACTAACAATTAATAATACTGCAGGGATAGGGTTGCAATGTGTCCCAAAAACAGGTACAATCCCAGTTCTGAAGGATTGTGTTCACATACTGGCAAATTCCAGAGGATCCTGTCCCGATTATGGCAACCCTACACAGGGCACCCCTGTGGCACCCCTGCAGATCATCCATGGCACACAACAGTGGTTGAAAATGCATTTCTGAAGTTAGAAGGGGAAGGTGCCACTAATATACGGTGACGCTTGATTTATGGGAATCTTACATAAGAAGTAGAGTGTAGCCACCTGCAAGACTAATTCAGAAGTAAAGGCAATAATGGAACAGGAGGAAATGATCAAAAAGTAAATAGCAATAGATGAGTTTGATAATCATACTTGCTCCCCTGGCCTGTGATCTGTTATGGCCAATACTTGGGCACTGAAGCTGAAATATTGTTTGATTCAAATTCTGGTGGTGAGGAAGGGAATGAATCTCAGGGTGATCAGGCTATGGAACATTATTGCTGAGACAGCAGGGTTGCTTCCCAGCCACATGGCTATAGCTGGAGTATGGTGGCCGGGAAATGCTGGGATTTGCGGTCGCCACTAACCACGTTTCTGACCATAGCAAAGCAGGGAGAAGAGCCTGACCCTTATGAACCAGGACGGTCCATCTGAAAGCTGGTGGTCCTTCATGTCATCTGATTCCAGAGCTTTGAAGGCTCAAAATCAGCACTGAAAACTGAGCCCAGATGCAAATTCAACGCCAAATCTAGAACAGAACTGGTGCAATAGGTCTTGGTGTAATACAGTATAGAGTAGAACCAGGGATGTGCACGTTCAAATCTTGAAGAACATCAGATCTCAGATGTCCAAGATCTCTAAGAACATAAGAACCCACCTGGATCAAGCCATCTAGTCCAGCTTCCTGTATGGTACAGTGGTTAACCAGATACCTCCAAGAGTACTCAAGTAAATAAGAGACCTGCATCCTAATGCTGAGCAAACTGAGGCTGCAATCCTAACCACAAATTCCAAGGATTAAATACTACTGAACACAATGTATTGAACCACAACCGGGACTTACTTTGGAGTAGACATGCTCAGGATTGCACTGTGAGTTAATGTGAAGATCACACATGTGTATCTGTGTGAATCATATTTGCCACTCTGAGCTCCTTTGAGAATAAGTAGAATTAATAAGTAATGCATACATATTATTAACCCAACAAATCTGTAACTGCAATGGCTTAATCCATGATAAAATAATTATTTTAAGGCAATGAGGGGATATTTCTCCAAGAGGTAACCCTGTGACTGGTTGCACCATTTCTATCTCTCACTCCCTCAACACATAGAACTTTCTTCCCAAAATGATTATTCTTCTCCAAACATAAAAACCTCACTTTCCGAGAAGTTAATTGACTTGTTGTGTTTCAGTAAAAGTTTCCACTCCTCTTCTTATTATTATTATTTTTCTTTTGGCAGATGTGGTCCATGGCAATATTTCACTTATTGAAAAGTATGCGGTTTTTTTGAAAAACCATGTTGCCAACATGTTTTTTCATCCGTCAGTTATTTTCAATTATTTTTCCCCTCTCTTGAAATCAATTAGCTAAAGAAAAATGTCAAGGCTATATATAGGAAGGAGAACCTGGAAAATTTTTTTTCAGTGGCTACACCCTCTCTCTCTCTCTCTCTCTTTCTCTCTCTCTCTTTCTCTCTCTCTCTCTCTCTCTCTGTCTCTCACACACACACACACATCCCTGTACACCAGATTCTCCACTTCATAGAATCATAGAATCCTAGAGTTGGAAGGGACCTAGTAGGTCATCTAGTCCAACCCCCTGCCTGCAGCAGGAAATCCCCCTAGAGCATCCCTGACAGGTGCTCCTCAAGCTTCTGCTTGAAGATCCCCAGTGAGGGAGAGTCCACCACCTCCCTTGGCAATCTCTTCCACTGCCGAACCGCCCTCACCCTCAGGAATTTTCTCCGGATTTCCAGCCGGAATCTCCTTTCTTGCAGTTTGTACCCATTGGTTCTAGTTCTGCTTTCAGAAGCAGCTATGAACAAATTGGCCCCTTCCTCCCTATGACAGCCCTTCAGGTATCTGAAGAGGGCAATCATGTCTCCCCTCAGCCTCCTCTTCTCCAGGCTGAACATCCCAAGTTCCCCCAACCTTTCCTGGTAGGGCTTCCCTTCCATCCCACTGATCCTTCTTGTTGCTCTCCTCTGGACTTGCTCCAGTTTGGCTGCATCTTTCTTCAAGTGAGGTGCCCAGAACTGAACACAGTACTCAAGGTGAGGTCTCACCAATGCTGAATAAAGAGGAACTAGAACTTCTCCTGACTTGGAAGCTCCAGTCCTCTTAATGCAACCTAAAATGGCATTTGCCTTCTTTGCAGACACATCACTGCTGACTCATGTTCAGCTTGTGATCCACAGTGGCGACTCCAAGATCCCGCTCACATGTTGTGCTGCCAAGCCAAGTATCCCCCATTTTATACCTGTGTTTTTGGTTTTTATTGCCTAAGTGCAGAACCTTGCACTTCTCCCTGTTGAAATTCATTCTGTTTGTTACAGCCCAGGATTCCAGTTTATCCAGATCCTCCTGGAGGTTTCTCCTTCTTCTGATGAGTTTGCTACTCCTCCCAGTTTGGTGTCATCTGCAAATTTGATCAGGCTCCCCCGTATCCCTTCCTCCAAGTCACTGATAAAAATGTTAAAGAGGACTGGGGTACCCCACTAGAAACCGACCTCCAGGTTGACACAGAACCATTTACTAAAACCCTTTGAGTGCGGCCATCGAGCCAGTTGCTTGTCGAGCCTAACAACTTGTCCACCTCTTTTTCCTGAAGTACAAGCAGAACACAAAACAGGAAAGGATGATCAACATACTTTTGAAAATGGCAACTTTTCATTAACTACCATTCCCAAAAGCTACCATTTCCTTAGGTCTGATCTGCACTTCGACAGCAAGATCTTGAAAACATATATCCAGGGGAGAAGAATAGACCATACAACAGTGTTCCTCAAAGTGGGGGTCGGGACCCCTTCGGGGGTCGCCTACAGCTTTCCTGGGGGTCACCTAAAGACCCCTGGTGCAGGGGGCCAGGTCAGGCTTGCCAGACCTCCGGCTGTAGCTGCACGTGCACTGGAGCAGACTGACAGCCTCAGGACCCAATCCTATCCATGCCTACTCTGAAATAAATCCCATTACAGTCAGGGGAGACTTTACTCCCATGTAAATGTGGATAGGATTGCAGCCTAGGGCCCAATCCTATGCATGCCTACTCTGAAATAAATCCCATTGTGTTCAATGTGTGCATAGAACACACATTTCATTTGTAACAATAAAAATACATCCTGCATATGGGATATTTACATTACGATTCATAACAGTAGCAAAATTACAGTTATAAAGTAGCAACAAAAATAATTTTATGGTTGGGGGTCCCCACAACATGAGGAACTTATAAAGGGGTCACGGCATTAGGAAGATTGAGAACCACTGCCATACAACTTCAGACTATAGTAAGAAAGGCCACTGGAACGGCCATGTTTACTCAAATCTAATGCACCACTGAATCTAATGTGACCATAAACATAGTCAAAATACTGTATTTACTCAAATTTAATTAATCATTGAATCTAATGCGCACCCTGATTTTGGAGACTGAATTCAGCTGAAAAGGGTGAGTGTTAGATTTGAGTAAATACAGTATGTTGTACGCTCAGAGAACTCCTTGCCTACTGTGCCTCTCTGTTGTGGATCGGTTTACAGAGAAGTGAAACATCACAGGGATGTTTGGGGATCTGTTCAGCTTTATCTAGTAACTTACAGGGCAAATGCCATCATTTTCCATGGCCTTCTCCATCTCGAGCAGTAACAACCAAATCATCAAGTCATCAACTAGTTGGCTGGATTGGGCCAGCTAGTTAGGTGCTAAGCACCAAGCCAGAGCCTTTCAGAGAATGGTCACCAATGAGGAATGAGGTCCCGGAATGGAGACCACGAGAGACCACTTTCCCAACCCCCAACAAGAAACCATCTCCTTCCCAATAGGAGCCTCACACATCCCATGTTTCAAAGTATTCTTCTGCCAAAGGAAATGGACAATGTTCCAGAAGACACATCTATCCATGGCTATGGAGACGTCATAGAGTGCTGGATCCTTACAAACTTTGCTGGAAGAGGTCAAAGGAAGGACCACGTCATGTGGCACCATTTCCTACAGTGGCTCATCTGATGCTTCTGGAGAGTCCGCAAGAAGGAAAGAAAGGCAGATTACTATCATCATTCCCCCCCCCCCCCCAATATTATTTCCCTTTAAGTGGCATTTTTCACGGAATGGGGAGGTAGTGTGTAGCCATCCTGAGTCACAATTCACATCTGATAGATACGGTGAAAGAGGAAATCAGGCTTCAGCTGAGCTCCTGCGCAGAGACATCTCTTGAGACTCTACCCCTGACTACTACCTTTGCCCGAGACTGAGTGCCTCCTCATGTCCTTGGGGGATCCCACTTGTAGTAAGTACATATACCGTGAGGCAATATGCAGCTCAGCCCTACCACCAGCTTCTAAAGATAGTGACCATATTTACTTGACTGTAACGCTCACCTTTTCAGCAAAATTTAGTTTCCATAATCAGGGTGTGCATTAGATTCAGTGATGCATTTGATTTGCATAAATACAGTATTTTGATGATAAGTACTGTATATATTTATCTACTGTATTTATATATTGCTTTTCACAAAAGCAGTTTACCGCTTGGGTATAGGTATATGCAATATAAGTATATTGTAATAAGAAATGCAACAGCAACCCATACCCTACAATCCAGAATAACTACGGGAGCACATAAGAGACTCTACATGCACCTGTAGTTACTGCACCACCTAGTGAAAACCTATGGGAAATTCATATTGCAATCCTGAGCAAATTGTTCTTACACCAGAGCACAGTTACTCTGGATTGCGTCCATTGTCATATAAGAGTAAATTAGGTAATGTAGAAGTGCAATTAGGTAATAATCATAATATAAACCCATTGCAATATTATTATTATTATCATATAGCTCATTGTATGCAATAAATTTAATTTTTGCACCTGCTTTGCAGCTGCGCATTACAATCATCAGTAAACATTTTTAAATCTCAAGTCTTCTAAAATAGGGGTGTGCGTTAGATTCGGTGGTGTATTAGATTGGAGTAAATATGGTATTAACTTTCGTCTCGTTTAAAAAAAAAACCATTTTAAAAAATTCACATCCAACAGAAAAAATCCACAGAAAATACATCAGACTCCAAGGGTGAGGCAAGGACACATTCAGGCCAGACGTTCCAGGTGGACTCCTACAAGGTCGGGACCTTTTTCCTGCAGCGAGGAGTGCTAACCTCCCATCGTGCTCTCCTTATTACCGCAGACACTGTTTATACAGCTTCCAGGGAATTCCTTTGCGCTCTTCCCCTCCCAGGATGTTTCCATAAAGCGGCTTCTCTGAAAGGTACATTTTCTCCCCTTCGTTGGAACATCTTCATGCTTTAATGGACTGACAGGACAAGACGCGCTGAATACTCAGGGGAGCGAGAAGAAGGAGCATTCGGAGGAAGAGCGCGAGGAAAAAATGGTTGGACGCCAAGAAAAAACCTCCCAACATCGAGGAGGAAGGTGGACAAAACTCAGGCTACAAAACTCATGGGTATAATCATGAGTAACTATGTCCTTGCTCCAGTGTAAGGATAATTTGCTCTGGACTGCAATATGAATTTCCCATAGGTTTTCACTAGGTGGTGCAGTAACTACGACTACACTTAATGTCTCTTATGTGCTCCTGTAGTTACTCTGGATTGTAGGGTAAGACAACCAACTTGGCTGGATCTGGTCCACTCATGAACACCATGTTTCAGAACACCAAATCAGAATGGGGGAAAGGCTACTTTTTAAGTAAAGTTCCACATTATCACCGGGAAATATAACAGGAAAAAATTATATTCAATATATAAAAAATTGAAAACTCATTCCGTACCCAGCCAAAACCACCAGAACCCTAGAATTTGAGAAGGGTTTTCCTTTTGTCGTGGAGGCACCCACGAAGAACCAATTTTGGGAAATTTCAATCAGAAGGGGTGAAAAGGGGGAGAATGCATTTTACTCCCTATACGTTGAAGAACCGCTGACTGATCAATGCCCTGCCTCAACCCTTGGACCTAAAAGCATGAAATGTGTGGAATGTATTCCTTCCATGATGTGAGCACCCACTGAGAACTGATTCTCCTAAGGGGATAAAAGGGGTGAAAAGTGTTTTTGCCCTATACTTAACATTGAAGACTGACTGATCAACACTCAACCCAAGCCCTGGGAGGAGAAAGGTCCATGGGGAGGATGGTGCATGGGGTGAAGGATGGTGCATGGGAGTTTGTGCTAAGGAGGGGGGATGGTGCATGGAGGCCATGGAGGTGCATGGAGGGGATGGTGCACGGGGGGAAGGTGCACAGGAGGGGGGACGGTGCACCAGAAATATCCTCTGAACAGTCAAGCATTCAGTCAGTGCCATTCTCTGAACAAAAAACAGGTAAGTATAATTGTACAGATCGCCTCTTTCCCTGTGTCCAGAGAGGCTCTCCAAGAAAGCAACTCCTCCAGAGAACCCTATACACCATAAGTGGAGTTATTTTCTGATATTTTGCTCATGAACTCCCGGGAAAGCCTGCGTTCTCTTAAGACGCCTGAAATATGCAAGCCACAGATGGAGAAAGGAAATGAATTCGCGTGCAGCAGAAGGGGGTACGTGGGAAGGCGCCGAAGCGGAAAGGAGGGGGTGACCCTCGAGTATCGCGGCCGACTCTGCAGAAAGGGTGAGGGTGCCTTCCACAGGGATGTAACAAAAGCATTTGGCCCTGGGATTAATCGTTCAAAATAACTTCAGGGAGTCTTTTTTTCCGGAGGAAATGCAGCCGATAGTGGCGCCCGTGAGTTAAAAACGGGGAGAATGGCAGCTGCGCATTCAGGAGAGCTCCGCCAGCCCCGTCAACACAGGCACATCAAAATCTTTGGGGCAGCTGCAAACAAGAACTTAATAATAATAAAAGCAGACAGACATGCCAAAGGGGGTGTTCACGTTAATTATTGCATTCCGGATAATCATGCACATCACTGATCCGTGACCAGGGGGTGGGGAACGTACAACATCTAAACCTCATCTTCCAGGGCTCTGGAGACCTCGGAAGCTTAGAAAACACTGACTACTTAGATTAAAATAATGCCTACTCTACGTGCAATTTGGGTTGCCCTTTCTGGCCCAACTGAAGTGTTTCCATCTGTTTAGGTTTTGTAAGAGGGTTGCCATAATTTTCTTCCACAAAATTGGAACAGAACCCTGTCCCATTGGCCAATATGTGAACACAATCCCCAAAAATCAGGTTATCCCTGTTTTTTGTACGGCAACCCTAAATAGGATGGACCTTAGTATCTGCAAGATAATCTGGAGATACTTTTCAATCTGGAGCTATTCTGTGATGCATGGAAGTGTCTTTCCCGTGCATGGGCTTTGCAAACGCATGGGATTCCCACAAATGGGATTCTCAAAGCCTTCAAGACTCATGTGGAAAACACCTCCAGGTGCATCTGGAAGCTTAAATCCAGCAACCTATTACAGGTTCTGAACCTGCGGAGAATTAAATCTACAGTTTCCAAATCTGCACGCACAAATCTCAATTTAAATTTCCTCATAGGCAGGTATTTTTCTGGCTGGCATTTGGTCCATCATTGTATTTCTGACTGACGGGCACAGATTTGTTAGGGCGAAATGGGGAGAAAAGGACAACCATCTACACATCCCTTTGGAAGAAAGGTCACATGCATCAGAAAAGCAGTAGTTTGGGGTCCAGGACCAGAGATGAGGTTTAACTTGGAGGCAGAAAACATGTGACCTGATGCCTATAACTAGTTCTGTGGGCAGGCCTCAGCCCCAATCCAGGGCAATACTTTAGACCTTCACATAAGCAGGATCAAGGTCCTATTTGGGCAGAAATCCTAAAAAAAAGGTATGTGATCCCTTAATATTTCAGAAAGGTCATCCTCAGGCAAAGTACATAAGTTCTGGCTCCATGGGACCCCCACTGAGTGGTGGTCATGGTACCATGATGGTCATGATAGTCACGGTCATGGTACCATCCTACTCTACCCCTTCCCCAATGAGGGTCTCATCCAAATTGTCATCCCGGTGCAGTTCACGTGCATCATCAGCCATGATCATTTTTATCCTATCAATTTCCCCACACAACAACTGCTTTGTGCAGCATCCGACCACCACTGTAGACACCTCCAATGCCTGACCGTATATATGAGCCTAGGCTGTCCCCACAGCTCTGTCCAGCAACCAGAATTTTTGAAAATAGGAGTTAAGTCTTATCAACCACTGAAAATTTGAAGTTGTGCATTTGTGTACAGTGATGTTTCCTCAATGAGTAAAATCTTGGACAATCACATCATCTCCTGGACTGTATATCCCAAGTAAAAAAGGACCAATATTAAAGCATCCTAAGTAGATACCCCTGGACGAATATTATTTTTCTAGACTGAGCTGCAGCCTGGCGGACAACTCTCCTCGCTGTTGTTGTTTAGTCATTCAGTCGTGTCCAACTCTTTGTGAGCCCATGGACTGCGGCACGCCAGGCCCCCCTCTCCTCCACCAGCTTCAGAAGCCCATCCAAATTCCAGTTCATTGCCTCAGTGACGCTATCTAACCACTTCATCCTCTACCACCTTCTTCTCCTTTTGCCTTCAGTTTTTCCCTTTCATGCTCTTTTCTGAGGAGTCCTCCCTTCTCATGATGTGGCCAAAATGTTGGAGCTTCAGCTTCAGTTATCTGTCCTTCCAGTGAACACTCGGGGTTGATTTCCAGGAGGATGGACTGATTGGATCTCCTTACAGTCCAAGGACTCTCCAGGATCTTCTCCAGCACCATCATCCAAAGGCATCTACCCTTCTGTGGTCAGCCTCGCTTATGGTCCAGCTCTCACAACCATACATGACCACAAGGAATACCATGGCTATAACTACGTGGATCTATGTCAGCAAAGTGACATCTTACTTTTACTTTTGATTAATTAACTTGTCTAGATCTGTCATAGTTTTCTTCCCCCAAAGGAGGCATCTTTTAATTTCTTGGCTGGGATCTCCATCTTCTGTTATATTGGAGCCCAGGAAAATAAACTCTGTCACAACTTGCCACAAATTAACGGGACCAAAAATCCTGGTTTTTTAAATGTTTAGCTTTAAGCCCCATTTGGCACTTTCTACTTTCACCGTCACCAAAAGGTTCCTCCTCACTTTCTGCCATTAGAGTGGTATCATCTCCGTATCTGAGGTTATTGATATTTCTCTCGGTTATCTTAATTCCAGCTTGTGATTCATCCAGCCCAGCTTTTCTCCATATAAATTAAATAAACAAGGAGACAATATACTGCCTTGCTACACTGCTTTCCCAATCATAAACCACTCTGTTGTTCCATACTTGGTTCTGACTGATATTTGGTTGTTCCATATTTGGTCCCCCACCTTTATTTTTCTTTAAAAGACCTTCAGCAGAAATCACAAAAGTGCTTATGGAAAGCTCCACTTAGAGCACAACCCTAACCATGTCTCCTCAAAAGTAAGCCCCATTATGTTCAATGGATCTTACTCCCAGGAAAGTGTCTTTAGGATTTCAGCCTTCATGCAGAATTTTCCATATTATTTATTTTATTTCAATAAGGTAAATCTTTTAAGATCCTTCCATTGCAGTCTGATGTTTTAGATGAGCTGTTTTGTGCTAATCTAGTGGTACAAGATTTTATTTTTTAAAGACTTGCTCACTTTGTTTAAATCAGTGGTTCTCAATCTTCCTAATGCTGTGACCCTTTTATAGGTTCCTCATGTTGTGGGGACCCCCAACCATAAAATTATTTTCGTTGCGACTTTATAACTGTAATTTTGCTACTGTTATGAATCGTAATGTAAATATCCGACATGCAGGATGTATTTTCATTGTTACAAATGAAATGTGTGTTCTACGCACACATTGAACGCAATGGGATTTATTTCAGAGTAGGCATGCATAGGATTGGGCCCTGAGGCTGCAATCCTATCCACATTTACATGAGAGTAAAGGTCCCCTGACTACAATGGGATTTATTTCAGAGTAGGCATGCATGTGAAGCCACTTTACAGTGAGTCAGAACATGGTACCATCTCAACAGTGAATGAGTTTGATTGACAGCCATTCTCCAGCACTACCAGCAATGGTTGGATCTGAATGTGGGACTTTCTGCAAGCAACACACGTGCTATACCACTGAAATAGGAAACCTTTTAGAATCATAGAGTTGGAAGGGACCTAAGGAAGGGACCTGGTCATCTGGTCCAACCCCCTGCCTGTAGCAGGAAATTCTCCTAGAGCATCTCTGACAGGTGTGCATTGTGCCTCTGCTTGAAGATCCCCAGTGAAGGAGAGTCCATCACATCCAATGGCAATTGATTCCACTGCCAAACTTTTTTTTCCTTAATAACAGAAACCTAATAATGGATATCATGAGAAAGACCAGATCCTTTCCATTTGACTGGTCCAGTGGCACTCTAGAGGTTAGAGGGATCTGAATTCAGAAGCCACCCTTGCATGTTGGGGACAATTTTATGATTTTGTCCCTTTTGTTTGTGAACTTGTTGTTGAAAAGTGGAATAAAAAACTGTTGGTTAGTTGGTTGGTTCGTCAATTAAGTTGGGGTGCAATCCTAACCAATTTAGGCCAGCACAACTCACCCATCTCCCTGTTTTCATAGTGGCGCATAGTGGTGCATGTCTGTGCACTTGTCTAACACCCCCAGGAGTGGTGCAGAAGTGCCTTATAGTATTTTTGCAACACAGGCCAGTATGGGACTCATGCTGGCCTAACCAAGGGTTAGGACAGCACTGTTGGTATCAATCACAGATAGAGTACAAAGTTTTTCAGGCACCTGAGCCAGGTGCCAGGCATTCACCTTTGATTGCCCATGTGATCTATCCTGCATTCACCAACTGTTTCCATCCACGGCTTTCCTAATGGGGCTGGTCCCAAAGTAGGGCATCTAGGCAAATTTAATCATAGAATCCTAGAGTTAGAAGGGACCTAGTAGGTCATCTAGTCCAACCCCCTGCCTGCAGCAGGAAATTCCCCCTAGACCATCCCCGACAGGTGCTTGTTGACCCTCTGCTTGAAGACCCCCAGTGAGGGAGAGTCCACCACCTCCCTTGGCAATCTCTTCCACTCCCGAACCGCCCGAACTGTCAAGAATTTTTTTCCGGATTTCCAGCCGGAATCTCCTCTCTTGCAGTTTGTCCCCATTGGTTCTAGTTCTGCTTTCAGAAGCAGCTATGAACACATGAGCCCCTTCCTCCCTATGACAGCCCTTCAGGTATCTGAAGAGGGCAATCATGTCTCCCCTCAGCCTCCTCTTCTCCAGGATGAACATCCCAAGTTCCCCCAACCTTTCCTGGCAGGGCTTCCCTTCCATCCCACTGATCATTCTTGTTGCTCTCCTCTGGACTTGCTCCAGTTTGGCTGCATCTTTCTTCAAGTGAGGTGCCCAGAACTGAACACAGGACTCAAGGTGAGGTCTGACCAATGCAGAGCAACTCACTCAAGTAAGTACTCAAGGTGAGATCTTACTAATGCAGAGCAACTTACTCAACTAGAAAGAGCATGGACGGGACTGTCACTGCCCTTTTTTGGTGTCCTCCATTCGGTTTTTGAGGGGATGAGGTCAAAATGTGATTTATTCTGTGCAGGTCCCTCTCCGTCCCTGCATTCTGTATGACATCTCTTTATATGTCTATTTTCATGCTAAACAAGTCTTGGAGGGACCTTTTTATTTTCTTTTTCAGGTTGTCTGATTCAGGCAATATTAATGTAGCTGAGCGTCTAATCTCAGCCGAATGAACTTCAGACTGTTCTAATTCTTCCTTTATGACTGCAAGACCTTGCAAGGACCTTCCTTTTGTTCTTGTTAAATATGTATTGAAATCAAATCAAGCGTGCTCCCGACCCAGTTGCCAGGCCGTTGTGAGTGACTGCAAAGTTTCAGCTGGGTGACTGTGTTATTCCTCAAAGTCCTAAGAATCATAGCTGCCATTTATACCCTTTCAAAATTGAGAGTCTGTACTTTCCCCTCTTGTGATTGTGAATAAAATTTGGAGAATGTGACTGCAGAGCATTTTTCCTCAAGGATTTTTTAATTGTAGTTTCTAGCGTAAGTTATTGCAATGGGAACAGGCTGGGGATTTGGGTGATCTTGCCATAAAGTGTGATGTGTCTCCTTGATGAATGTGGTTGTGCCATTGCACCTGATGAATGTGGTACCCCAAGGCTCTGTCTTGGGCCCAGTTCTCTTTAACGTTTTCATCAATGACTGGAGGAAGGGGTACGGGGGAGCCTGCTCAAATTTGTGGATGACACCAAGCTGGGAGGAGTAGCAAACACATCAGAAGACAGGAGAAACCTCCAGGAGGATCTGGATGAACTAGAATCAAATAGAATGAATTTCAACAGGGAGAAGTGCAAAGTTCTGCACTTGGGCAATAAAAACCAAAAACACAGGTATAAAATGGGGGATACTTGGCTTGGCAGCACAACATGTGAGCGGGATCTTGGAGTCGCCACTGTGGATCACAAGCTGAACATGAGTCAGCATGTGATGTGTCTGCAAAGAAGGCAAATGCCATTTGAGGCTGCATTAAGAGGTCTGTAGCTTCCAAGTCACGAGAAGTTCTAGTTCCTCTTTATTCTGCATTGGTGAGACCTCACCTTGAGTCCTGTGTTCAGTTCTGGGCTCCTCACTTGAAGAAAGATGCAGCCAAGCTGGAGCAAGTCCAGAGGAGAGCGACAAGAAGGATCAGTGGGATGGAAGGGAAGCCCTGCCAGGAAAGGTTGGGGGAACTTGGGATGTTCAGCCTGGAGAAGAGGAGGCTGAGGGGAGAAATGATTGCCCTCTTCAGATACCTGAAGGGCTGTCATAGGGAGGAAGGGGCTCATTTGTTCATAGCTGCTTCTGAAAGCAGAACTAGAACCAATGGGGACAAACTGCAAGAGAGGAGATTCCGGCTGGAAATCCGGAAAAAATTCCTGATGGTGAGGGCAGTTCGGCAGTGGAAGAGATTGCCAAGGGAGGTGGTGAACCCTCCCTCACTGGGGGTCTTCAAGCAAAGGCTTGGCGAGCATCTGTCAGGGATGATGTAGGAGGAGTTCCTGCTGCAGGCAGGGGGTTGGACTAGATGACCTACTAGGTCCCTTCCAACTCTAGGATTCTATGATTCTATGAGTAGGCACACTGACCACAAGCACATGAAAATAAACATGTACTCCGCACACTTGAGGAAGTAAGCATCTATAAAAATTATTCTTTCCTAAATGTTAGGATGGGTTTCCATGGCTTCCTCCTGAAAAAGTGTCAATGAGCAAGATTCTGTACAATTTTTCAGCCCTGATGCTGCTATAGCGCCCAAACTTTCCTTGCTTTGAGGAGGCACATTGAAGGAGGAAGAAGGCATGGCTGCATCAGTGCTGGAAAACTGGAAAAGTTTGGGCCCTAGTCTGAGTTTGGCCAAATGAAGAGGATATAACCCAGCAGCAGTCTTCAAGAGGATCTCCACAGCCTTGGGTTCAGTAACCACGAGGGGTCTGGGAACAGATCCCCTGTGGATAAAAATTCCAACCTGCAAGCAGCTGCAACCTATTACCCAACTTGTTATCTGTTCCCAGACCCCATGTGGATACCGAACCCAGGGATATGGAGATCCTCAGAGGAAGGATCACAAGAGGGGAACCACTGGATTCATAGGATCCTAGAGTTGGAAGGGACCCAGAAGGTCATCTAGTCCAACCCCCTGCCTGTAGGGATTCAGCTGGGTGCCTTCTAAAAAATCTGTACTTTGGAGAAAGAACTGAAGTTCAGTAGTCTCTCCAAGAGGGTTAGCCTCTGCTAGCCTTCAAATACATTGCCACGTTAAGGGACATCATCTTCACTCATAATGTGGTCCACTCTCCAGTTTGTTTTGTATAAAATATTCTTGGCCAAGTTGTTTTTAAGTGGTATACTAGAAAGCGGTACATAGAGACTCTCTATACCTCTGATTAATGTATTGGGCAATCTTCACCAAGAGATCCTACGTCAGAGCATCGGTTGGAGTGTCAACGTCCAATGGACCACAGTTGATGCCTGCCGACATACATGCAAGGGAAACCCTTCTCTAAAGCCCTACAACTGGACACAACTGAAACAACCCTACAACTGGACATCCCTACTTTGAAATTCAGTGGGGTGGACTTTGTTCTGATGGACACAACGGTTGTCCTTAGACGTGAACTTTCAACATCAGTTCAGCAGATCAACTATTTCTTAACCATTAAACAAAGCTGACCAGTCAGAACAGTTTTGGTCAGTTGACTGGTCAAACATTACATTTTGATTGATTGATTGATTGATTGACTGATTGATTGATTGAGTGACTGATTGATTGAGTGACTGATTGATTGATTGGTTGGTTGGTTGGTTGGTTGGTTGGTTGGTTGGTTGATTGATTGATTGATTGATTGATTGGTTGATATCCCACCTTTCTTTCTAAAAGAAAGGATGCTCAAAGCAGCTAAACCACCAAAACCATCATTAAACCATCAAAAGAAAAGAACATCATTAAGATGTTTAATACTTATGCTAATTGTAAGAATATATTAAAACTTATTGTGAAACAATGGAAGTAATTTAAACATTATTATGAAATATTCTAACAATTTTAGATACGGAGTCTAGAAATGTGAATAATTATCTAAACAGTTCCTTGGCTTTTTTCCTAGAATATCAGCTTACAATTCTTTCTCCCTTCCTCCCCCCACCCCCCTGGAAATAAAGAGATTAAAAGCAACTAATAGCTATTAAGAAGTCAGATTTTTTTAAAAAAGTTATGCTAATTAGGCAGGGGAATGAGTCTTTCAGCAACACTTGCCTCAAATGTGTAATTGCATGGCTCAGCATGTAATTAATCTGTGGAACTCCTTGC
Source organism: Cryptoblepharus egeriae (assembly GCA_030015325.1). NCBI lineage: Eukaryota > Metazoa > Chordata > Lepidosauria > Squamata > Scincidae > Cryptoblepharus > Cryptoblepharus egeriae. The sequence continues at coordinate 3,408,998 of JAREYC010000003.1, read as the reverse complement.
TTTATGGCTGGTAGAAGATCACCAACAGGTCATGGTCAGTCTCCTGGGCACACTTGCCCATGATCGCTGAGATCTTGCCCAGGATCGCTCACTTGCCCAGGATTGCATGAGATCAGGCACACTGGTGGGCACACTTGCATGAGATCTTGCTCGATTCAGGATAGTGACGCCTCGGAAAGCCACGCCATAGCGCCACTGCAACAGCGCCGCCATAACCAGGGTAACTTTGGAAAGCGCTGTTGTGCATTGTTTTAAACAAAGCCTTTGAAAAAAAACAAGCTGGATCTTAATTTAAGTCCAAAGATATAAAAAGAAATCATCATTAAAGGCAAGGAGCCCACAAAAGTGCAAATACACAGATGACACCATTATATACTTAACACAGCCTATTATAATGGTGTCAAGTTTGATTTAAGAGTGTGACAGATCTGAAAAGCCATCAAGCTGCTCTGGGATTGAACTGCAACAAAAACAGAGGTTTTTACTCGTCACACTTCAGTTAAAGAGCAGGATTGCGGGTGGGGAGTAGATTCAAAATTGTTTTCAGTGCAATAGGGGAATCAGTTATCCCTTCAATTTTTGCAGGTCCGTTTCCTTTCGTTTGTGCCTAGCAGGAAACGATGGCAACAAAAGTAAATAGTGTCTCAGTGTGTAGATGGCATGGCACATGGGAAGGTTTTTACTCCATCCCTTGCTGGACCAAGGCTGGACCAAGTGATACTGAAAGATAGTTCCAGTACAATGCAAGGGAAGGAGCTGATCCGGAATGGGAAAATGCTGGATCTTGGAAACTGGCCAACAGAAGGTCCCCCAGCAAGCCAAAACTCTGGCCTGCTAGAGGTGTGGGCCACAGGGGATCAGGTCCACCACCTGCAATCATCACCCTCCGGAACTGTTCTCATGTGGTTGCCAAGCCTTCCCAAAATTAGAACTATAGCAATCCTATCCATGTGACACCTATAATCAGTCATCATTGGCATCCGTCAGTCTCAAAAGACCATGGTATCGTGCTCCAAATGGGAAAAGTGTCCCCTTCGGGGCACGAAGGCCTGGGTAGATTGATATGGAGGATAGGTTGTTACCCAAGCAGCAAATCCCCCCTCTCCACGCCACTCAGCAGTAGTGGTACAGTAATAGTAGCAGTCACAACAATGATTACATGGTGGTGGACCCTGATGGTGGTGGGACCAACCTACACTGAAATACATTGGAGATGGGAGCACTTTCCCCCAGTCAAACTGCAATAGGGGATATGGACAAGCACCTGTCAAAGATGCTCTAGGAATTCCTGCTATCTCAGGGGGTTGGACTAGATGACTATTAGGGTCCTTCCAACACTCTGATTCTATGTAGGTTCGCCACTCTGCTCTGTACATGCCCAGTGAGCATAGCGGAGGGGAGATCTTGGCCCCTTTTGTTACCCTCTGTAGTTTTATACAAGATGTGCAGCGAATGGCGTACAATGTGCCATGGGAGTTTTGGGGTGGTTCATGTATCAGTAGGGCCACTAGCGGAATTAGCCCATCGCCAACAGCATCATCAATGGTAGAAAAAAAAGATGGTGTTCCTTGATTATGTTAGTACCTTGTCGGTGTGTTTTGAGATCAAATAGGCTGAAAATCACTGCGTTGGAGAGGCAAAAAGTATGGCACATTCCCCCATAACCAGAAAGCAGCATGTGCCAAAGGAAGCTGTGTGTGGGTGCAGCACATGGATGTATGCATGATTTTGAGAGGAAAAGTAGCTGCGTTTGTGGCAGAAATAAAGAATAAAATTTAAAGTATGTTGAGGATAGGCAAATTTCTTTTGGCATATATTTGACGGACGTGATCTGCACATCGTGAAGTTTTCCTCTAAAAGAAACTGGCTAGTCCTGTAAGGGATATTGGAACATTGTTGGTTTGGGGGCCTCTTTGGAAGGTTTGGTGGCGCAGAGTCCGTCCTGGACACTTTGGAAACCTTTGGCTGTCGATATAAGGAGACATTATTATTCATCTCCAGCCTACACAACATGCAAGGAAACGTCCAGAGAAGTGCATAAGAATGACCTTGTTACTCGGAGCTGAACCCATCCAGATGCTACACTATTTTTGCTCACACTAAAAAACAGGGACTCATTAAATCAGGCACCCTGAAAGCTCTTTCTCTCCCCTTGGAACAGCTTTGTTTTTTGTTCCCCAGAAGGAATGTTGGGTCTTCTTGTTCCAAAACTTCAACTCATAAACCAGATCCTATAATGAGAGATGAGGATACAAAATATCCCTGCTGTATTAGGCCAACCAGATGGTTCCAACTGGCACAAGCAGGGACCGGGGACAACAGACCTATCCAACAGTTCGCTCTATCCACAGATGGAGAGTTCATAATGCTACTTGCCCCTCAATGCTTTGCTTAAATCAGTGGTTCCCAAATTGAGGGTTGGGACCCATTGGTGGGTCAGGCCCTGATTGTTGGCAGGTCACCAAAGAGGGATGAAAAGGACTGATAAGGCCTTAGACCAGTGGCAAACCTATGGTACGTATGCCACAGCAGGCACTCTGAGCCCTCTATATCGGCACAAAGCCATAGCACTTAGTTTGGGAGCACTTTAAGTCCAGCACACATGCCAAGAACTGTGAGCATGCGCACTGGACACCAGCGTGCTCACTTGGCTCTGCTCTGAAGAGGTGCTCCTCTTTGGAACAGAGCCAAGTGATAGGTCAGTGCCCAGTGCATTCGCCCCAGGAACTGCAGGCATGCACCTTTGACAAGGAGTGCCCTGAGCCCAGTGCACATGCCCAACTCTGGGCATCCACACTGAGCTCAGGGCGCTCCTGGCCCAGGGCATATGCCTGGAGTTCCAGTCGCACATGCTGGCCACCGGCACCATCAGTTGGCATTGGTAACAGTTGGCTGTTACCTATCTATTTGCACTGGCATGCTTCCAAACTGCAAGGTTGGCAAGGCTGGGCAATAAGCGGGAGTTTACTTCGTCTCGCAATACTGGGGTCTAAAACTGCCAGCCTTCAAGATGAAAAGCACAACGTCTTTAACCACTGAGCCACCACAGCCCTGGGATTTTCAAATCATGCCATCATGTAATACATATAATTTAATGTATATCACTGGATAACTAATTTCATTTGAATTGTAATAAAACAAACCATGTCGAAATATCTCGATTCTGTCAAGAGGTATAGCAAAAAAACTTGCACGGGCAGGGAAATGGCACATCAGTACACCCATAGTATAGCATCCTCAAACCCCTGATCGGTGGACCTTGGTGGCTGGGCAGCGACGGGACCAGACCCAGGACCAGAGGCAGGAGACCTGCTTGCCTCCCCAACAAACCCTACAATCCAGAGTAACTATGGGAGCACATAAAAGACATTACATGCACCCGTAGTTACTGCACCACCTAGTGAAAACCTATGGGAAATGCATATTGCAATCCAGAATAAATTGTTCTTACACTGGAGCAAGGACTCCCCGTAGTTACTCTGGATTGTGCCCATAATCATGTGCTAACACTGCAGAAAAATGGGAGGGGGAAGTTTAAAATGAGATGTTCTGCAGTGGCACTAATCATAATAGTTGATGAATCAATTCAAACTGTATTGACTTTGCATGTTTTGATACAATTTATTATTTTTGCAATACAATTGGATACAATTTATTATTTTTGAAATAATGAGGATGAAACGGATTTAACAAACCAAGCCAACTATTCCATGCTCAGAAAGGTCGCACATCAGAACCGTCCTTTCCAGAAACAACATTCTTTCTAAGCTGTTTCGGTAGCAATTAAAGCTCTAGTGGATAAATCTACTGATTAAACCAATTAAGGCTTGCAACGTTCCCAACACCAAAAGCTCTGGAGAGATAATAATTCTTTAAGACCTACCCCCCCAAAAAGTCAGTGAAAATCAATGAACGAGCAAACACACGGCCGTTTTTCTAACACTACCGGCTGAAACCCCGAAGCTATATCCAATGGTAAATTAAGAAAAACACACTAACAGCACTTACAAAAGAACCTCAGGCTGATGCGCACCTCCTCCCACTAACTAGTCAGTTTTCTTATGCCAAACATAACACTGTGCAAAATTCTGCAATGCTCTAGTGAGAAAGCAGCACATCAAAAAATTCAAGGAATAATGCATTTTATGTATTTGATTTACAATTCATAAGATATTCAATCTATGAACTATTATTTTATACCTTTACTAGCGAAAAGTGTACCCAAGTTGCGGGAGTAACGTTCTCCTGTACGCTATCCCCCCCCCCCGGCACATCAACCCCCCATGCACATCATCTCCCCATGCGCAACCCTTCTTGCAGGCTGTCAGTTTTGAGAGACTACAGTATCGTGCTCGGCGCTGCATACACTGCATGCGAAGCACGAAAGCCTGGGTTAGATTGTTATGGAGGATAGGCTGTTACCCAAGCAGCAAATCCCCCCTCTCCATGCCACTGAAATAGTCCAATGGAAAGGCTGAGCCGATACGATTGGATCCAGCTGGCGTCGCAGAGCTGGGCTAAGGACAGGAGCTCACCCTGTCTTGTAGGGCCAACCCGGGTCTCGAACCCTGGCCTGCTGGTTAACAGGCACAGCGTCTTAACCACTTGTGCCACCCACAGCCCCCACTTGGTCAGCATTTAAAAATAAAAATGCCCCCTGCCTATAGTCCAATATGGTAGAGTGTTCTAGCACCCCAGAATTCTGTTGACACATTCCAGCACTACATACATTCTACATACATGTCTCCAAAAGGAAAGTGACAGATGTTTTGATGCACCTTTCATTTTGCTTTCATTCCTATTCCTGCAACGCAAGCCAGTTGGACTCCTTATTTTCTAAAATCACAGTAAAAGTTGAAAATAAAAAGAGTTTTAACTCCCGAGAGGACAACGTTTGTCATCACATAAAACAAATTCCTGCATCAGATTTCCTGAACAGCAAATAATATGTTGCATCCTCTCTAGATCTGTCTTGAAGGCTCCCCATACCCAGCTCTTCATACCCAATGTTCCCAAGACCTGAATTAAAATCAGGTCCCTTCTGATTCTATGGCTACAATCCAGAGTAACTACGGGACCTTTTACACCAATGTAATTACGGTGCCAGCTATGGGAAACCTATGGGAAATGCATACAGCCATCCAGAGTAACAGCCTCTTACATCTTCCCGTAGTTGCTCTGGATTTTAGGGACGGCCTCAAGACCCTTCCCACAGTCCATCTGATCAGATTTTCTACTATACAGGCGTCCATACATTTATGCATCCATACATTTGTGGAGAACAACATGCATTTAAATGTGTGCTTCATGATATATTTTTTTGCACCAGCTGTTTGGGTAAAAAAAATCCATTAAAACATCTACATTATCGGAACGAAGACTTTTTTTAGTGAAGGAACAAAATATATGGGAATTGGAGGACGGGCATGGAATGGAAACCAAAAAAAGCTGTGCAAAGTTCAGACCAAACAGAACCTGAAAGATCTATCCACAAATTGTTCCTTGTTTTCTTACCCTACAAATAAACCCCCAAATCCAGAGTAACTACGGGAGCACATAAGAGACATTACGTGCACCTGTAGTTACTGCACCACCCAGTGAAAACCTATGGGAAATTCATATTGCAATCCAGAGCAAATTGTTCTTACACCGGAGCAAGGACTCCCCGTAGTTACTCTGGATTTTGCCCAAAATCTCTGACTTTCCTTGCAGAGAAGATGTTCTTCCATTTGCATCATATTAAAGGCACATGTCTACTCAAAAGTAAGCCCCATTGTGTTCAATGGGTCTTACTCCCAGGAAAGTGTCTTTAGGATTGCAGCCTAAGGGTGCAATCCAGAGTAACTATGGGGAGTCCTTGCTCCGGTGTAAGAACAATTTGCTCTGGATTGCAATATGAATTTCCCATAGGTTTTCACTGGGTGGTGCAGTAACTACAGGTGCACGTAATGTCTCTTATGTGCTCCTGCAGTTAGTCTGGATTGTAGGGTAAGTCTTTCTGTGCCAAATTCTCCTATTTGTATCCTATTAAATGCACCTACTTATACTACTTGTTGTAGGTACTGAAATCCAAGTGGAAGATGTAGATACAGCCAAATTTTTATTTACCGGTATTTTCGAGCTGCATTCAAGTCAGTTTCAGAAAATAAAACACGAAATAAGCGAAATACAAGGAAGCACCAATGGTGTTGTTTTTTTCTGGACTTCCACCTCGGCCACACCAGAGGCTGGGATGATGGATTAATATTCCACCTATAGCTCCATTTTCTGGTCTCAGAACGATGCCTTTCACCAGACTGACCCTACCACTAATGCAGTCAAGAGATGCCCATATACACACAGTCAAGCGTTTTAATGCAAAGATCAGCCAACCTCTCCCGGTAATAGGAAAACACGGTGCGATCCTCTTAGTGGCTTAATCGCCACTTGTCCAGTGCTCCTCTGACCTCCGGCTGTCATTTATAGATTTAATATGCATCCAGGCTGCGAGGACCCCTCTTAAACTCTCACGTCAGCATGCAAATGGAGTTTAATATAATTAGCCAGGACAAAATGCCAGGGTCAGCTGTGTTTTTTGCCTGTCAGGCCAGATGAGACAGGCTATAATTTAACATTCGAAGTCATCAAAGGTATTTTTTATGCCAAACCCTTTTTAAAAAAAAAGAATGAGACTTTTCTATTAAAATTCCTGCATGGGCAAGGTGGAAATGCCCTTGTCGACGGAAGGAGGGCAACGGAGAAGCAGAAATGTCACCTTCTGAAAAGGATATCAGGGCTATATAGGGGAATATCATGGAATGATGTGTGCCGGACTGAAACGTCAAGCTCGGTGCAGCTCTTTGCATCAGCCTTTTGCTATGCGATCCTGTTAGATCCATAAACCTGGCCTTCAGTGGGTCCTTCAGACTATCAAGTCAGGGTTTCCTCCAAGGTGATGTAGGTCGTGCCTACATTTCCTCATGAAGATCGTCCAGATCTTTTCTTCATTCTCTGTCCAAACAACAAACATCTACTATTGTATATTCACATTTTTGCGCATTTGTTTTTCCCAGATGCCAACATGTTTCCACCACTCAGGAAGCCCATTTCCATTCCAGGAAGCCAACAGACATCTCCAGTTCAGATCTCAGTCTCTGACCAGGTTCCAGGTATGTCTTCGAATCATAGAATCCTAGAGTTGGAAGGGACCTAGTAGGTCATCTAGTCCAACCCCCTGCCTGCAGCAGGAAATCCTCCTAGAGCATCTCCGACAGGTGCTTGTCGAGCCTCTGCTTGAAGATCCCCAGTGAGGGAGAGTCCACCACCTCCCTTGGCAATCTCTTCCACTGCCGAACCGCCCTCACCCTCAGGAATTTTTTCCGGATATCCAACCGGAATCTCCTCTCTTGCAGTTTGTCCCCATTGGTTCTAGTTCTGCTTTCAGAAGCAGCTAAGAACAAATGAGCCCCTTTCTCCCTATGACAGCCCTTCAGGTATCTGAAGAGGGCAATCATGTCTCCCCTCAGCCTCCTCTTCTCCAGGCCGAACATCCCAAGTTCCCCCAACCTTTCCTCGTAGGGCTTCCCTTCCATCCCACTGATCATTCTTCCTAGTCTTGATTCCAGTGTCCGTCCAACACTCTTAATGCCTCCCACATTCCCTGTACACAGATGCCTTCTGGCAACCTAGTTCTAGAACCCCACTGGGTGGACCTCCACTCAGAATCTGGACCATGTCTGGGTAATCTAGAACCATCCCTCACTCTTCTCCCAAGCAACTGTGTATGAGACACTTGAGTCAACTTCTTGATTTGGATTTTCCTCTGCAACTCAATCTACTCAATCGTAGAATCATAGAGATGGAAGGGACTTAGTAGGTCATCTAGTCCAACCCCCCGCCTGTAGCAGGAAATCCTCCCAGATTTCAATCAAAAGCAACATCATACATCTCACTTATGGCAGGCAGGAGATACCAAAGCCAGAGTTGTCTCCTGCCCATGAAGTCCAATGTCTCCTTGCAGGACTATCATGTTCATGGCTTATCATGAACTCAGGAGAGATTACATCCCACATTTCATGCTCGCATCCCCCAAGAGGGATTATTGCCAGGTTCATCCAGAGACACCGTCCACCTACAAGCCAGCTTTGGTGCACATCTGGATGGGCTATCCGGGCCAGATGAAACTGGAGAACCCATGCAGGGCAGAAAATGCAACCGGGGGGTGAACCCTCCCCACAAACAGAGAAATCTTTCCTACCGCCCAGAAGTTTATTATCCAAACTTGTCACCAAAACCCAACCCCAACAGATTGTTGCGGAAATTGCATGAATCACGGTGTTGTTATAGCAACTTGGTCCCTGCATCAGATCGAAAAAACCCGGCACATTTTGTCGAATAAAAAAGCATTAGGTAAAAAAAGATATATAATGAGATAAAAATGGATTAGCTCAGCCTTGCAACAGCACCCACGCTTCCCTTTCCAATACCAACACATTCCAAAGGAATCTGGCTTTGCTGGTATTTAAATGGGTGGGGAGGGGGAAGAAACTTGGCAAGAAAATCAGGGGAAAAGGCAGTTTTGCAACAGGGGTCACCACAATTATCAAATCCAATGGTTATGTAAGGAAATTAATAAAATGCCAAAGCAAAGGACAAGCTTGGATTCACGACGCTCAAACCTCACCAGCGTAGAACGTGATGTGGTGAGGTAGAACCTCACCAAGGGCCACTTCACAGACAACGAGAACCCAATGGGCACACCATGAAACCATGAGCAATAAACATGTTTGCTGCACTCACACTGGGACAAATTCTCCCAACGTCCAAAAATGGTACGTGCAATGCAAAGATGTGTCTGAACAGCTACACAAACATACTCTACGCCAGCATTTCTCAAAGTGGGGGTCAGGACCCTTTGGGGGTCGCCTAGAGCTTTCCTGGGGGTCGCCTAAAGACCCCTGGTGCAGGGGCCAGGTCAGGCTTGCCAGACCTCCGGCGGTAGATGCGCGCGCACTGGGACTGACTGACAGCCTCAGGGCCCGATCCTATGCATGCCTTCTCTGAAATAAATCCCATTATAGTCAGGGGGGCCTTTACTCCCATGTAAATGTGGATAGGATTGCAGCCTCAGGGCCCAATCCTATGCATGCCTACTCTGAAATAAATCCCATTATAGTCAGGGGGGCCTTTACTCCCATGTAAAAGTGGGAGTTAGGAAGATTGAGAACCACTGCTCTACACTCTAAGGTAAGCTTCACACTTCAGTCTAACAATATAGATCGTTCCTCATTATCCATTCTGGAAGCCCCACTGGATTAAAAAAAATAGTGGATACCAAATCATGGAAAAAATAGCTTTTAATACCTATTCCAGGTTTCTTACTCCTGTGTCGTTGCCCCAGAATCCAGTGGTATACACAATATACTGTACTACATTAACCGTACAATACAGAGTAACTATGGGCAGACATAAAAAGCACTTAGGCTGCAATCCTAAAGACACGTTCCTGGGAGTAAGACCCATTGAGCACCATGGGGCTTACTTTTGAGTAGACATGGTTAGGATTGAGCTAGATTGCGATTTTAAAGACACTCTCCTAGGAGTAAGACCCATTGAATACCATGGGGTTTACTTTTGAGTAGACATGGTTAGGATTGCCCTCTTACTCTGGATTACTCTTTGCATTTCCCATAGGTGGCACTGTAACTAAATCAGTGTAAAAGGTCCCATAGTTACTCTGGATAGTGCCTTTGCCACTAAATGGGGTGAATAATGGGATCTAGTGGAATGAAGTTATTGTTTAACAGCACAAAGGAGGAAAATTGGATTTGGGTTTTTTTTTTTCTCCTTGAACAAAATGTAGTTGGTAGAAATTAATCACCTTTCTTCTTTTCTGACTTTTAAGAGGAAGACACAGTAGGTTAAAAAAAATCATTCTTCTCACACAGTTTAAAAAATTAATCTACGTTAACTTCTCAGATTCTTTTTATCTCTAATATATTTGAATTTTATATTTTATCTGGCCCTCAACACCGAGGAGAACCCTGGTGCTGCCAGCAAGTTCTGCTCACCTGGTTTGGCCATCACTGCAAATCCAGCCTCATCACGGATTCACTGCATTGCACAGCTAAAGGGGCTCTATGCGCAAAGGAACCACCAGGGACCAAAACGCTACAATGGATTCCTCCGTTAACTCGAGAAACGTATTTACCGAATATTTAAAATGCAGCAGCCTTGCAGAGGAACAGCACCACATATCCAATCAGTTATTCTCCATCCATCCCCACCTCTGAAAGACAGAGAGGGGGTGAATTAATGAAGTATCCTCCAGTCAATGGGGGAAAAAGACATCACACAAACCTTTGACTTCCCATGGGCAGGTATATGCTTGCATGTGGGTTTTTAAAGGATATTGCTAGTGGCCGATGTTATAACTTCAGGAACGGCTCCTTCATTGGAACCAATCCCAGTTGCCTTCTCACTACATCATGACCTTGCAAGGACTTTGAACACAATTTCAGAATAACTTGGGAGACTATGCTAGGTTGGAACCAGTCAGGCTATTTTATCCTCCCAGTTGAAATCTTTTGGACTAGGAGTAGTGGGGTGTGACATGCCCTACAATCCAGAGGAACTACGGGAGCACATAAGAGACATTATGTGTACCTGTAGTTACTGCACCATCTAGTGAAAACCTATGGGAGATTCATATTGCAATCCAGAGCAAATTGTTCTTACACCGGAGCAAGGACTCCCCGTAGTTACTCTGGATTGCACCCATGGTCATACAAGCCAGGTATCAGGTGCCAGTACAGACAAATTAGATCCAATTGACTGACTGACTGACTGACTGACTGACTGACCGACCGACCGACCGACCGACTGACTGATTGGAGACCTTGGTGTCACACGATGGAGTGAGCTCCCATCAGTTATCCTGCCAACCTAGTAGATATAAAGCATCCAAATGTAAGTAGAGACTTCCCACTTTGGCGGGAAGTAACAGCACAATTCTAACCATGTCTACTCAAAAGTAAGCCCCATTGTGTTCAATGGTTCTTACTCCCAGGAAAGTGTCTTTAGGATTGCAGCCATTGTCTCTATCGTAGGTCAGATCTACTCCCTGGGTTATAAGTGGCATCAATTGAAAGGTTCCTTTTATGGATTTCAAAAACATTCACTAAGGGGCAATCCTAAGAAATTTAGGCCAGCCTAACTCACCTGGCCATAATGGTGTGAGGAGGTCAGTGTATGCATGTGCATTGGCCTAACCACCCCCTACCCCAAACAGGAGTGGGGCAGAAATGTCTTAGGGCACTTTTGTGACACTCCCAGCTCAGCACATGACTTGAGCTGGGGCTTAGGCCAGCCTAAGTGCAGCCTTAGGCTGCAATCCTAAAGTCACTTTCCTATTGAACACAATGTGGTTTACTTTTGAGCAGACATGGTTAGGATTGTCCTCTATGTCTAGTTTTTTCCTAATGTTTCACCCTAAGCTATATAGGGCTTTGTCATAGGACTAAAAATAAAACACCTCAAGTTAGGTATTACTTTTTTAGTCCTTTGAAAATTTTTTACATAATTAAGGGTGAAGCACCAGGAAAGGTTATATGACCCTAAAACCTATAGTAACAACTATAGGTTGTATGACCTATATAAAGGTTATATGACCTTAAAACCTATAGTAACAACCTTTCATCTGATGAAGAATTCAGTACAACACAGACTGCATGGATGAACCTTTATTCCTAAGATCTGTACCACTTGTACCAAATGTACCACTTAATTTCTCCTTTATTAGTGATGGTTGCCATTTATTTCCATGGGGAGAGAGTTATGGGAAAGCATACCTTTAGTGCCAATTCACTACAAAGCCCTTTCTCCTGGCATGATTGACGGACAGCATGATTGATGGACAGCATGATTGACAGATTCTACTCAAGGGGAACAGGGCATTCCCATGGACATTCCCATTTTCTATATATCAAATTTAATATGTTTCACAAAGAGCTTGACTTCTGGGAAATGCATCTCTGCATTATTAGAGGTGTGTTATGTGTCAACGCACACGCATGGGGACACCATACGGAGGCGTTCCGTCCACACACATGTGGCTGGCATGAATCAATGCCTTTAACAATACAATACGTAATGAATGAGGAAGGTGTGAGTTGAGCAGCATTTCCCCCTCCGAAGTGAATTTATTGGGTTTACCAGGATGTGGAGTGGGCTGTGGCGGCGCAAGTGCTTAACCCTACAATCCAGAGTAACTACGGGAGTACGTAAGAGACATTATGTGCACCTGTGGTTACTGCACCACCTAGTGAAAACCTATGGGAAATTCATATTGCAATCCGGAGCAAATTGTTCTTACACCGGAGCAAGGACTCCCTGTAGTTACTCTAGATTGCGCCCTAAGACACTGTGCATGTTAACCAGCAGCCCACGGTTCGAGACCCCGTTCCTACAAGAGGGGTCAGAGGGATCCTTAGCCAAGCTCCTGCCAACTAGCAGTTCAAAAGCATACAAATGCAAGTAGATCAATAGGTACCACCTTGGTGGGAAGGTAGTGTTCTGTGCATATGTGGGCCGCGTGTTGGACAACCCTTGCTCTATGGCTCTAGAAACGGGGATGAGCACCACACCCTATAGTTGATCATGACTGGCAGTATAACCTGTGGAGGACACCTTTACCTTTACCTTTTTACTAGGACGTGGAAGCCAGCATGGTCAAGGAGTAGATGAAATTCTCCAAATCTCTACCACACCACCCATCTATGCCTTTAAGAAAATGGAAATAAATGCATTGAATGAACCAGGCCATGCTATAAAACCACCCAGAAGAAGTTTAGGGTGTGAGAGCAGGTTCTCAGGATCACTAAGACATGCATCATAACTTATGGGGTGGAAGGTTGGAGAGCAGTGTTAAGACCAAGCAAACTGGGATGATAGAGAAGATTGTGCAAAGATGGCCTTATACACCCTGTATACATTTGCTATACAGCGAATGTATATAATATACAGTATATACAGTATATAATATACAGTATACAGAATATAATAATATATTCACTATAGCGTATATAATATACGCTATAATGTATATAATGTATATAATATACATTATAATGTATATAATATACATTATAATGTATATAATATACATTATAATGTATAATGCTATACATGCTAATGTATAATGTATTATACATTATAATGTTTAATGCTATAATGTATATAATATATAGTATATACAGTATATAATATACAGTATATAATAATATATTCACTATAGCGAATGTATACAGAGTGTATACAGGCCATCTTTGCACAGTCTTCTCTATCATCCCAGTTTGCTTGGTCTTAACACCGCTCAACCTTCCGCCCCATTCGCTATATAGTATTTCTGAACATAAATTTCTAAAAATGAATTTGGATAAAATTCAGGAGCTAGCAGAGAATAGGGTGGCCTGGCGTATATAAATTTATACAACTTATTCAATGAGTATACATTTATTATACAGCTGGAGCATGATTCCTAAGAGGATTTCACATTTCACAAATTGGGGCTTTTCTAATATTCCTGCTGAATATTTGGGAAAACCCTCCAAGGTTTTCACACATTCATCAGGAATGCTCAGAAAAGTCCAGATTTGTTTTGGGGATGCACATCGCTAAACATAATAAAGCGGATTTTAAAAAAAAGAATAAAATTAAAACGGGACAACAGCCAAGAGGAATTAAAATGCATTAAATATTTCCTCGCTCCCCTCGTGCAGGCTGTCTAAAAAGATCAATTAAAGTGGGTTTTTCAAACAGCAGGTTAAGATAAGCAAACACTTGGAGAGAGAGAAGGGAAAATACTCCAAATAGCACTTTAAAGGCATTCATAGAGAGAAAAACTACAAGATCTCTTGGGGTGGAGGAAGGAAAAAGGGATTCCTCATGTTTGAAATCTCAGCAAAAAATAAATTAAAGCCTAATAACTGAGTGCTCTTATATAGTGTTGTTTTAATGTGCTAAACAAAGAAAATCCCCAACAGCATAGCAGATTAGGTGGGGTATTTGCGCAGCGAGCAGACCCGCACATCAACACGCCAAGATGTGAATAACAAAACGCTCCCAGCTGAAAACACAGTCCAAATATTAAAACTCCCCACAAATTGCTGGCAAAATCCTGCCGTGATAATTCAGATCTCTGCCAAACCCAATGCATGCACCTGTTGCGCGGGATTCTCAGACCAGGTCTGGTGTCTTTCCAGCATGCGCTGGGTACGAAAGCAGCTGGAAATCAAACTTCGATACATCGTTGTCCACATTTCCCAACAGGATGTGGGTCAATGCCAAGCAATAGGGGGCTGCCTTGAATAGGATATCACCCACAGGAAAGTATCCTATACTATTTAATGGGTAATGTGGGCTGCCTACCTGCACAAAACAGTTCTCAACACTCAAGTCTGCATTGGTGTTATGGGTTGAGGAACAGAAGAAGAGCCTTGCTAGATATACCCTACAATCCAGAGTAACTACGGGAGCACGTAAGAGACGTTGCGTGCACCCGTAGTTACAACACCACCTAGTGAAAACCTATGGGAAATTCATATTGCAATCCAGAGAAAATTGTTCTTACTCTGGAGCAGGGACTCCCTGTCGTTACTCTGGATTGTGCCCATAGCTAAAGATCTGTCTTCTCCAAGATCCGGATTCCCACAGTAGCAGTCAAACAATCATGGAAGTCCATAAACAGGATTTGAGGACAAATGACCTCTTATTTGCATCTGTAGGACTCACTTATTTCTCCAACCATCTGGATTCCAGAAGATGCCTTATAAAAGTGTCCCTCGGTATCCGCTGGGATTCCATTCCAGAGCCTCCCATGGATAACAAAAATCAGTGGATAAAGAAAACAATGGAAAAATATGTTTAAAGATCCACTTCAAGGTTTTTTGTTCCTCTATTGTGTCTATTTGAATAAAGTAATGCCTTAATATCTGCAGGGGTTTGATTCTGGGACTGAAAAATGGAATGATTCTGTACATGTCTACCTATCTACAACAGTAGAAAAGCAGTTTTTTAAACTATGATTTGTAGTGGCCATTCATGTTGAGTCAAATCTAGTGGTGGGATTCAAATAAATTAACAACAGGTTCTACATCCTAATAACCTAAATTAACAACAGGTTCTATGTCCCATTAGTAACCAGTTCTCAGAACCAGGCGCTCATTAGCAAAGGATTCTACAGAACCTGTGAGAACCCCCTGAAACCCACATCCATGTATAAAAATCCATGCATAACAAGGTTGGACACGTAATGGGGTTTGGCTTCTTAACAAGTCTTCCAGTTAGGTATAAAACTACCTCTACAGTCTCCAATCAGGTGTCCATCAACTCCGGCATTCCCTGGACCGATCAGGTTCCTGGGAAGTTCACAAGCAGGGTGTTAAAATAAAATGGACCTCACCTTATGTTCCCATCCCAGCAAACCATACTCAAAGATATACTGCATCTAAACAGGGAGGTTCTATCTATCTACAGTATTTATTTATCACTTTTCAACTAAAAAGATCACAAAGCAGTTTACAAGAAAATGATAAAAATAATGGCTAAAAGCTCATTGATGTTGACAAGCCATTCATGAAATATTCTGAACAGTGGCCTGGATCACAAACGGCAGACGGCGGAGATACCTTCCCGTGTCATCCCTTCCATATTCTCCATCATAAGAAAATAGCAACCACTTCTCCCTACTTCTAAATGTGGCCTTTCTCCTTAGCCATCATGATTAACAGCCACTGGTAAACCTACCAGTACTTTTCTCCATGAGTTTATCCATTTCATTCTTTAAAACAATACCAGTTAGTAGCCAGCACCACATCCTATAGTAGTCAGCACCGGTAAACTAAATGTGCATCATAGGAAAAAGTTGGATGGGTGGTCAAGAAAGGCAAAAAGGCAATCTCCTTAGACGTCACGTCCTCAAATTCCAAGTATTAGGAGATAGTGAGACGATCCCTTTCTCTACAAAGTCTACTACTTGGTCACCCTTTCTCTTCCTACACTAAATGCCCCAAATTGAATTAAGGGAGGTGCGGGGCTGTCCCTCACTGGAGATCTTCAAGCAGAGGTTCAACCAGCACCTGTTGGAGATGCTCTAGGAGGATATCCTGCTACAGGCAGAGGGTTGGACTAGATGACCTCTTAGGTCCCTTCCAACTCTAGGATTCTAGGATTCTATGAATTATAGGGAAGATGATTCAACTTCAGATCATTCTGGTTTTCTTCACTTTGATCAGCTTCAAGATAACCTTTTTTGGGAGATCAAATACAAGAACAGAACAAGAGACTACATACAATCAGAGACAGATTAAAGGTAAAGGGTGCGGATTACCCTTTACGGATCACCCTTTACAGATTACGACTGTAGGGTGCAGAGCTCATCCCCATTTCTACAGCCATAGAGCCAGTATTGTCCAACATGTGGCCCACATGTGCATGTTACGCTGTTACCTTCTCACCAAAGAGATACAGTGAGCACAATCCTAACCAGTCTACTCAAAAGGAAGCCCCATTTTGTTCAATGGGTGTTACCCCTAGGACTTTAGGAGTTCACCCCTATTTATCAGTCTTGTTTAAAACACTTGGGAGTGATACCTAGTTCTGAACTAGGTTGAAACAAAAACTATTCCAAGTCGGTTTTAGGATTTATAGTGCTGGGAACCCAAATTATTTCAGATTAATCCAGTTGAAAAGCAGAAAGACTGTTCCACGTATGGTTGTATATCAGCGTCTGAGCGATAAGCATTATTACACATTCCAAACTTCAGAGTGAAACAGATTTAAATTAATCATGCATTGGTGCAACGGTGACTGAACTGAAAGATAATTGCATATAAAGGAAGAATCTTAATTTATTTTTTAAAAAAAACTGTAATCTGTCAGCTAACCAGGAGGGGGAGTCGATGCCTACAGCTTGGAGATAAGCGATGCTATTAAATTGTCCCGTTTCTTTGCTCGATCTTGCCCCAAAAGTTCAGGTTCCCCCAGTCCCTGGGATTAGGAGACCAAAAAATCAGAGATCACGATGCAGGGTTAGGGATCTCCAGGGAACAAGAGGACTTGGGGCAGGTAAGAAAGCCTGGCACTCTTTGCCCCATTCCAAAGATCAAAACCCTGTTGACCCGTTGACGGGATGGTGCCCCTACCCCACAGACTAGCTTCCATGGATAACCGTTATTGCAGATCAGGCACATGCGGATCAGGAAAACAAGTGTTTCAGACTAACATGAGTATGGGAACCCTAGTACGTTTTGCACAACATTGCCTATGCTTGCTTTGTAATGTTTTAGATCAGGGGTCCTGTCCAGCACTACCTGGAGATGCTGCAAGGGATTGAACATGGGATCAGCTTTAAGGGGATCTCAAACTCTGCCAGTGATTTTTAACTGGTGTGCTATGAAAGATCTACATGTTTGCCATGGGAGACAACATGCCATGATTGGCATGTTCCAAGTTGATAATCTTGGAAAAACCTCACTAGGATCTGCGGCTCTGCTTCTAGCATCACAATTATGGTGGTGTAGCTAGAGGGGGTGGAGTAGTCAGTCTCAGACGGGGCCTCTCTGCAGTGTGAAAAGGACTCATCCCCTTTGGCACTGTTTTGCTCCCCTTTGGCATTCCCTTTGGCATTCTGTTTTGCACAGAACGGCTCCAAAGTGGGGCCCTTGAGCTCCACAGAGAAGCTCTCTCCAAAACTGGCTGCTCCACCCCCCTAGCTATGCCACTGGTTTATCGACATGAATTTCCTGCTCCTCCACCTGCTGTGCCAGCCATAGAAGAGGAATTCCTACAAGATAGAAATATTCCAAGCTGGGGGAATCCAGCTCTCTCAGTCCCACCAAGCATGTAAAACATCATCCAACTTCAGATCTCAGAGGGACTTTCTGGCCATTTTCATGTACACTCATGTATATCCCATTCATGTACATCCATTGCACTCATGTGCAACGATGCATTCATGTACTCACATACATCTCCTATACATCCCAGAGTGAATTTTTTCCATGAGATTCCTAAGGAAATCAAATTGTTGCGTTACAACCAAAGCGAAGAACACATTTTTTATTGAGATGATGTTGTATATGGCCAAGACTGACACTCAGCTCTGGTAAGTAACCTACACAGATATTCATCTACATTCAGAAACACACAAAAGTTCAATTCAGACATCATACCAAAACCATGGTTGGTATGGTTGGTAAAACCATGGTTGGTAAAACCAAGGTTCGATTCAGACATCATACCAAAAACGTGGTTGGAAAAACCAAAACTAACCAAATTTTAGAATCCATAATACTTAATACTTTAGAATCCATAATACTTAATCCAATCTAATGTGCCATCATGCACTCATTGCATGATTGCAATGGATATACATGTACATACAATTATGGACCATCATGAATATTCTTGCACATGGTCAAAACTTCCATGGAAAAGCACAGTTGCCTTCAACTTGAATCATTTTCTGTGTGCCTCGGTTATCAAGACCCTCTTGCCGCACTTACCATCGCTCACACAACTGGCATGTGCGCATCAGTCAAATAATTTCCAGAGCCCGTTCCTGACAATTCCAGTTATCAATCTCCATTTAATGCGCTGCATGTTCCATTTATGCAAATACCAGGATGCATGATTAATCTTAACGTCCTTGGATCAAGCAGAACCAAAAATAATCTTGATTTGATTTTGGTTGTTGTAAGATAAGGTGACATAGGCTGCAATCCTAAAGACACTTTCCTGGGCGTAAGACCCATTGAATACAATGGGGCTTACTTTTGAGTAGACAAGGTTAGGATTGTGCACTTAATCCAATAGCGTTCAAAGCTAAGGATATATGAGCAATGGCACCGACATAGAAAACCTGCGTTCAGAATTTGCAATGCAGGCAGTACTTATCTGTAGGGTTAGGTTCCTGGAAATACTACTGGATAACAAACTCACAGAAAAGAAACCATTAGGTACTACTTTAGAGGAAGATACAATTGTCCTGATATCATAAGAAGCGGCCTTGTACAGCATCAGAAAACAGGTCCATCTAGAACAGTGTTTCTCAAAGTGGGGGTCGGGACCCCTCAAAGTGGGGGTCCGGTCGCCCGGAGCTTTCCTGGGGGTCGCCTAAAGACCCCTGGTGCAGGGGGCCAGGTGGGAAGACCTGGCTGGAGCCGCTGCGGCTGGAAGAAGCGGCTCAGAAGGAATCTCTGAGCTGGTGTGAGAACGATGTGGAGCCTTGGTGGTAGGGAGGTGCCCAACACACTCACCACAGACAGCAGCCTCCTCCTCCTCCTCCTCCTCCTTCTCCCCCCTGCAGATCCTGAGTGCGTCTGCGGGCTGAGATTGTTAAGCATGCTGAGATGTGAGTGTGGTGCCAGAGCTCTGGCGGGTGGGCTGTCTGGTGCCCAGCTTGAGCACCTACCATTGTGCCCTGCTCGTTGTGCTCTACTCATAAGTAAGCCCCATCAATGTTGTTGTTGTTCATGATACGTGAATGGGACTTACTCCCAGAAAAGTGCTAGGATTGCAGCCTTATAGCCCAGTTCTATGCATGTCTACTCGGAAGTCAGTCCCATAATAGTGAACAGGGCTACTCCCAAGAAACAGTGGCTGGCTCTGCTGCCTGAGATCCCAATCCTATGGAGGTCTCCTCCAAAGTCAGTCCCATGATAGTGAATGGGGCTTACTCCCAGGAAAGTGCTAGGATTGCAGCCTTGGAGCATGTGTACTCAGAAGTCATTCCCATTGAGTTCAGTGAGGTTTACTCCCAGGAAAGTGTGCATAGCACTGCAGCGGTAGCAACGAAAATAATTTAATGGTTGGGGGTCCCCACAACATGAGGAACTTATAAGGGGGTCACGGCATTAGGAAGATTGAGAACCACTGATCTAGATAATGGGTCCATCTAGAACACGGGTCCATCTAGAGGAGAACTGACTACCCAGACTAGTAGCAGCTCTCAAGGGTTCCAAGTAGGAATTGTCCACTGAGCTACTGGAATGAAATTCATGAACACCATGCAGGAACAGCCCTTTTCCTATACAGTGGTATCTCACGTAACATGTCCTCCTAACCACGTCTACCCAGAAGTAAGCCCCAATGTGTTAAATGGGGCTTACTCCCAGGAAAGTGTCTTTAGGATTGATTTATGGGTGCAATCCTGACAACACTTTCCTGGGAGTAAGACCCACTGAAAACAACGGGGCTGACTTTTGAGTAGGTATGGTTAGGATTGTGCTGTTAGATACATTCTGTATTATAATACAGTAAACTGTTACACAAAATACTGACCTATACTTAAAATCAAAATATTGTATTTACTTGAATTTAATGTGCCTTCAAATCTAATTCGCACCCTTATTTTGGAGACATTCCCTACAATCCAGAGTAAGTACGGGAGCACGTAAGAGACACTTACTCTGGATTGCTCTATGCATTTCCCATAGGTTTCTCATAGGTAGCACTGTAACTACACCGGTGTAAATAGGTCCCGTAGTTACTCTGGATTATGCCCATAGGCTACAATCCAGAGTAGCTACTGCAGTCCTTGAGTCGCCGCAACAGACATTTATGTTGATGCAGTTACGGTGCCAGCTAGTGGAAACCTATGGGAAATTCATACTACAATCCAGACTACGGCTGCAATCCTAAAGACACTTTCCTGGGAGTAAGTCCCATTGAACACAATGGAGTTTACTTTTGAGTAGACATGGTTAGGATTGTGCTCTAAATCTTACGTGCCTCGATGCAAGGACAGTCATAGCTACTCTGGAATGAGGAGAAAAATTGGGTGAAAAAGTATTAAATTTGAGTAAATATAATAATTTAAGTGTAGGAACATGTCACCTTCACAGCTGCAGATCCTAGTTACAGATCCACCCTTGAAAACTACGGTTATGCTCAATTCCCACATCATGCCAATCATGGTTAGGATTGTTCTCTCTGTAAGTAAGTAAGTTACCATACAATCCAGAGTAACTACGGGAAGACGTAAGAGGCACTTACTCTGGATTGCTCTATGCATTTCCCATAGGTTTCCGATAGGTGGCACCATAACTATGTCGGTGTAAAACGTCCCATAGTTACTCTGGATTGTGGCCTAAGTAAGGCCATAATGATGGATGCATGGATGGATGGATGGACTGATTGATTGATTGATTGATTGATTGATTGATTTCTAGGGCCATTGACGAAATGAGCCCCATTTCCAGAAGCATGGTCTGCCTTATAGATTGTTTTAAAAAACTGATATATGCCTTCAATTTTTTTTTTACGTAAAATGAAATAAAATACAATAAATTTTATTTTACCTAAAATAAATTTATTACAATCCAATCCTAAGTATGTCTATTCAAAAGCAAATCCCACTGTGTTCAATACTACTTACTCCCAGGAAAATGTGGTCAGGATAGCAGCCTTGTTTATTCAAGGGATTTCTACCCTGCCTTTCCCATGCCAAAGTGGTCTTACAAAACTTTTCTTCCTCCCATTCTGCTGTCCGCACAACACTCCTGCGAGGTATGTGAGGCCAAGAGAGAGAGACTTACCCAGAAAGCTTTAAGGATTCAAAACTGTGTCTTCCAAGTGAGATGAAGAGTTGGGAAGTCACTATCCAACGATATTATTAGTAGTAGTATTTTTTTCCAATTTTCCTTCAACTTCTCCCTCTCTTTTCACCAATCCTCTACCACAGTGAGCCCAATGGGTGGGTAAGGCCAGCCCTACATCAAGTCCTCTCAGACCTCCAACCACTCCGAAAAGAGGGGTCTCCTCAATAGAAACATCCTCAAAAATGGAGGGGTTGGGGAACCATCCCAAATGGAAGAAGGTTGCACCCCTCAAGGCTCATTTGGGGTGCCATCTTTCCAGTTTGGCTCTTCATGCTCGGCACTCACCTGGCACCAACCTTCATTTCATTTTCTCTCTCATCACCCCATAGGTTTTGAACGCCTCTTCCTAGGGTTTCACCCACACACATCCCCACCCCAAAATGGAGTGTCCCCCAAGGGCTGGCTCAAGAGTGTCTCCTAATAAAGCCCCAATGCACCTTCCTACAAGTGCTGGCAACCCAAATATAGAACCGCTGTGCGGGGAAGAAAAAAAAGGGAAATAATTTGAAGAGAAGCATAAGGGAATGTGAGCGGCATATTGTAATTTTCGACTCAGAGGCATGGAGAGGATAAACAGCATCCCTAGTAGGAGACTTAAATCTGTTGTCACTCACACCAGTTCCACACACTGTGGTGAAATCCTAACTGATTTAGGCCAGCCTAACTCAGCCTATCTTCCCCGTGGTGATGTGGGGAGGCTGGTGCATGCTTGTACACTGGCCTAAACCCCCCAAGAGTGGGGCAGAAGGGTCTTATGGCACTTTTGTGACACCCCCAGGTCAGCTCAAGACTTATGCCGAGACTTAGGCCAGCCTAAGTGGCGGTTAGGATTGCAGCTTATATGTATCAGTTTTAAATTTAACAAACATATGTATGAATTTTTAATGTTTTATATGTTTTTTATTGAACGTTTTAAGTCTACTTGTTAGCCGCTTGGAGATGGCCGTGGCCTGAGAAGGCAGGATATAAATTTATTAAATAAATAATATTATTGTGATTCAATTAACCGCACGAATGTAATATATAGAAGTGTTTTCACTTTTATTTTATCATGTCCATTTTTCTTGGGCGTCCTACATAAATGTCATACATTTATGACTTCTGGTCACCCTAAAAACAGACAACTCAGATTTTTTTTTTAACGCTTCACCTTTTTTATGCCACTTTCAGTTTAGAGGACACAACTTTGCATCACTTGACATTTGTTTTTAAGACCTGCACACGAAGGTGGATGGAGAAGGATTAGCCAGACATTACATCAAGGATCTAACCCTATCCAAGGATCTAACCTTCCCATCCATCTGTCCATCCCCTTTCTAGCTTTCTATTGCAAGCGGCATGCGGCAACTCATTCCAACCCACTTGCTGCAACAGGCGCGCATTTAGGCTGGTGGTTTTGACAAGCATTTAGTTTGCAAGGATCCTTCTGACTAGGGGGTACTCATCAGAAGATGCACACCACCTGCTAGGTACGCGTCTTGCAAGAAGGTAATTTTGCTTACAGCTGAAGGCATTAGCATAAACTTCACTCTCCAAATGGGAATTTAACACGAGTGCCTTGCAGTTAACAACCGCCCCAAGTTTATTTCCATTACCATCAACATGGATCAGCAAGAAATAAGACGGCACGCACACACCAGAAAGAACCCTTTTAGCTGAGCAATTTACGGCGCTACCGACATTAGCAGCCAGATCATAAACCTGATTGGTATGCGGAGCGAGGGAAGGTGAAGCGCCCACTTGGGAACCGTCTACCGACATGGGGCAAGTACCTCCGAAGGTTGTTCAACTTGCTTGGATGGCCCCTTTCACATTGTCACATGATGGTGTGGTGGGTTCTCAGGGCAGATGGAGCAGTGGCGTGATCCCCGGCTTGGGCTGTTTCTTCTACACAAGTGGGTTGAGGGCACCAGCATCAACGGCAAGTGGAGAATAAGGAAAATAGTTCCCTGGTAAGAGCAGAGAGTGACAACAGCACATCTGCAAGAACTTGGTGATGGCCACCAAGAGGAAGCCATGTGCCAAAAATGGCCTGAGACAATCCTGGCAGAGGTTAGAATGGGCACCAAGGAAGTGCCAATTCACGGCCAAGTGTCCTAGCACAAGATGATGCCAACTCTCAGTGTACTTCATGGAACAAGAGGTGGGCATCCATAAGTCTGGTGCTCTCATAGGTGCCCCATCTAAACTGGACTTTGCTCTGGGGGTCTGCTGCCCATGCTGTCTGTGATCACAATGAAGGGTAACACACATAAAACCTACAAAGCCAAAGAGGAAGAACAAAAACTAAATAAGGAAGATCTAAAGTTGCCATACCCTGAACTGGGTTGGTGGCCCACCTTGCCCAGTTCAGTCTACTCTTGACTGGAAGTGGTCCTCCAGGGTTTCAGGTTAGGGGGACCTTCCCTTCTACAAATGACTTTTAAGTGGCTGCATCACAAATTGCATATAGCTCTTGGCATGCTAAGCAAGGGCTATACCACTGATCCCCACCTATACATTCAGAAGTAGCATAAGGTTGCTAAGCATACTGGTGTCCTGCGGATAATCCTCAGGTGTGCCATAGAAATTTGGGGAAGGTCATTAATAGGGAAATAGAAGTTGAAAGAGTGAAACATGAGTTGAATGAATGAGTTCTGGGTTTAACTGAGTGGATCGTCAGAAAACGAACAGTCAGAAAGTGGGGGATACCTGTTTCAACACTATATATAGCCACACATCTGTCTGGTACTCCCAGGCCCTAGAAATTCTTGCTTCTAACTGGGAACACATTTTCACCATCACGGCCCTATTTTAATATCCCTAAAGAAAAGGACGCGCAGAGTTAATCATAAATATGGAAAGTTACAAAGTGCATTTCAGCAGAGCGTACCGCACCATACAAACCCAATTGATCAAAGATTACAGGTCCCATTTCAAGGCAGGTGAATGGGTAATAAATAGTGAGCTCGGAATGGGGGGGAGGAAAACGGGAAACCGCCTGGCGCAGCATTTTATGAAATCGAATTGTTGCTCGCCAATGTGTCAGCAAAGTTCTATTTCATCTACATTTTCCCATTGCTAAGAGGATGGGCAAGCAGAGTGACTTATGACCAAGACTTAGCATTCAGTGGCTTTGAGGACAGCCAAGAGCAATGACTGGACATGTCCTCCACCAGAAGACCTGACCTGGGCCTAACGCTGGGTGCGTAAATGATCTAAAGGCTCGTTCCAGCAATTGATTTTACATGTTCTCCTCTAAACAATGAACACAAAAGAGGAATCTTTAGAAATTTAATGGACACCTTTTATAGGAAGCCTGATGGGAAACCAGCTGGAGGAGAATGTTTGAGACAAACAGGGCCACCTTTAAAACAATTGGATCAATTGCTCCTAATTTGGACCTGCGCCTAAGGAGTAAAAATTGAAAAAATAAAATTAAAATTTCTACTAACAGCACAGTCCTAACCATGTCTACTCAAACACAAGCCCCATTCTATTCAATGGGTCTTACTCTCCAGGAAAGTGTCTTTAGGATTGCAGCCTAAATGTTTCATAGTCACCAACAAGTGGTTTTGTAACCATTTATTCCCGTGCACTTTTAAAGCACGCGTTTGGATTGCTTTCCATTCTACCCTAGAGATCTGAAGTCTCTATTTACATCTCTCAGGTTCTACAGATCTCAGCTGAGAAACTGGAGCCCCCCCAAAAATGTTTCTTATCAGGTCCTGCACCCCATAAGGCCAGTCGAATCTAAGTGGATCTTAGATTCAAACCACTCGAATCTAAGTGGACATTTCTGCAAGACAGAAAGTTTCCATTTTCAAAAAATAAAAATAGAGTTGTGTTTTGGGGGGGTTTTGGGGGAGGGGAATACAGGGATGATCCAAAGTCAACTAGCAGAGATCCTTCACCTTAACTCCTCCAAAAATCCCAAAAGCAATATTATATCTGACCCCATTATAACTGACATGCAAATACAAGGGGTAGGGATTCTCCTTCTCCATTCCTATTGCTTCTCCCTCTCTAAAACACCCTGGAATGACAGCTGGAGGAGGAGGTGAGCCTCTTGTCTGTTCCTCTTCCTCTGCCGGCTCTGCTACTATATTTGTACTACAAAACTACATTTGTACTACAAAACTGAGCCCCAAACCCACAAAAGTCTCCTGACAGCCAGCAGCAACATCACAAGAGGTGAAAACCAGAACACCATTTGAAACTCCTATTAATCCTATAAATCTAGATCTGAAATTCCTATTAATCTTCCCAAGACTGAGCTATAATTATATACAAAGTGAGTTCTGCAATAGGTTGTCCAAAAGGAAAACTTACTATAGGAGAATCCTGCAAAAGGCTCTGGAGATCATCCAAACTCAGGCCTGGAAGGGACCACTTATTTGTGGCTTGCAGTTCCCCATAAGGGCCAAGCTCATCCCACATCAACTCCGAAACAGGCAAGAAGTGGAAGGTGTAGGACAAATGTAGGACACCCGGACAGGAGGCTAAAAATCCAGACAAATCCGGGTTTTTCCGGTCATATGTTCACCCTGTGTATGCAAAAGTAGGATTTGCAAGAGATCCTGGCATATTTAAGTAGCATGGTGGGGTGGGGGAGACAGAGGGACTCAAGAGTGGGAGAAAAGAAGAAGCAAACACCGGAGCAAGAGAAACAGATGAACAGAAGGGGAGAGCAATGAGATAGAAGGTCACAGACGTAGGCTGAGGCTGAATCACCGCAGTTAACTTAAATGGCTTGAACTATCAGCTCTGACACACCAAGCGCTGCATCACCCCAAAGTAAAGCTCAAGAGCGATAATGTGGCGTTCGGTGCTTGCCCGTCAACCTCGGCTGGGAGAAATGTCAATTTCATTAAAGAGGACACTTGTGGGAAAGAGACAAGGGAAAAACACAACTCACATTTCATTTGGCGCATCAGATCTCCATCATTCGGATGCCCCAGTGGAGTGAAGAAGGAGGACTACAGGTACACAGGTATCCCCCCTTTCTGACAGTTCTTTTTCTGATGATCCACTCTTTCACCACCTTTCAATTATACCCAAAACTCATTCACTCATTGCATGTTCCACTCTTTCAACCTATGCTGTTCTAAAGACCAAACTTGCCCGTCCACTGTTGTAGCTCCTGGTCTAATCCCATTCCCAAAGGAGTTGGTGAGAATCCATTTGCAGAAATCTTGTGTGGCAGAAGGAATTTGCAAGATCAAAGGACTCTGAGCATAATCCTAACCATGTCTACTCAAAAGTAAGTCCCATTGTGTTAAATTACTCTTACTCCCAGGAAAGTGCGTTTAGGAAATTGCAGCCATTGGCAATTTTCTAGCCAAAAAAGCTGAGCTTTTTGGACGGAAGCTGAGCTGATATGAGAAACTATGGGTGAAATCCAGAGTAACTACGGGGAGTCCTTGCTCTGGAGTAAGAACAAGTTACTCTGGATGCAGTATGAATTTCCCATAGGTTTTCACTAGGTGGTGCAGTAACTACAGGTGCACGTAATGTCTCAATACTCTGGATTGTGCCCTATGTATTGAAGCATACACTACGCCAGGACCACTTGATGCTCCCGAAAGAGGGAGACATGAAGAGCATGCACCCTTGACTTGGATTTAAACGCACCTTTTCAATGAAAAGGGAAACAACTGTTCATGTGGGATTTTGCTATGTGCAGCCATACAAGGCAGTCTAAATCATGCTTACAAGATCAAGGATTCATGCGTAGAAACCCTGCCACGGGTTGGTTTAGCTGCTGAATTCACATGCATGAACCAGACCCGCAATGGGCCATAACCAATGGCTGCATCCAGTTTTACGACCCCAAAAACACAAACCCTTGAAAAGCATTGGCTTTTATTGTTTTCTGAGAATCATAAAAGTTTCATTAGGGCTTGTAAAACATGTCCAGCATTGCTCTTCCTTGGACCTTAAGTAGAAACTGGCACCTAAATGACTAGATAATATTCTCTTGCTCACAATGCCGCTCAACATTTAAACAATAAGGATTGATCCTGCAAAGAAGCAAAACTGCTCACCTTCCTTTGGCGACTGAAATGACGCAGTGGCATAGCTAGAGGGGGTGCAAAGCAGGGAACTTCACTGCATCGTGCAAGCAGCCCCTTCCCTTTGGAGCCATTTCGGGAGAAGGGAGCAAAACGGAAATGTTCACCAGGAAGGGGTCCCAAAAAAGTGCCACTTGCAGTCTGCAGTAAAGCTCCCTGTAAAACCTAACGCTTTGCACCCCCTCTGGCTATGCCACTGAGTCCACCCAAAGACATAAGGAAATGAAGCAGCTAAACTCTTGCCTAGATTCAGGGTAACCACAGGTTAAAAATACACCCGGTTGCATGAAAATAATACGCCTACTCACATTTACACTGTAACAAGTGCAACAGGAGGTGGCCACTGCCATAAGTGAACATGAGCTGCCTGCTTTTGCCATCCTTGCACTCAATGGCGTAGCTAGTGGGGGGCAGAACAGTCCGTTTTGGAGGAAGCCATTCCAGGCTGCAGGGAGCAAAACGGAGCCATACGTGGTGAATTTTTCTCGAAAAGAAGTATATAAACACTGTTGTTGTTGATGACGATGATGATGATGAGATTGAGATGATGATGATGATGATGATGGGAATGTGTTGCATTGAATAGAATCTGATTTCCCCTCTATAGGAATTTACTATGCTTCTGACCATGCTTTACATTACCCACCACTACCCTACGTAATTACCTACCTACCTTCCACTTTTATATACAGTATTTATATACCGCAATCTCTTGCCTAGTTTATTTTCTTGGCAAGCAATACAACTACGCATGGAAGCAGGAAAGAATCCAGACAGGGACAGGGGGTATAGGTAAACCTTGCCTCAGCTGTGATCCTGATCTATATGCCCTATATGGTCTATACGGTTGTTGTTTGATCTACCAATGGCACACAATTTTAACTTGGCAAACAAAACTGTGGACCCTCTGGCTACAAATTACTCGAGCCTGAGTCTCCAGCACTGAACTCCAGCACTTTCCAGGTGCGCCAAGGGAGAAGGCATTACCTCTCCGAAGGTGATCTGCCCTTTCTTGTTTGAGCAGCGCTCTTCCAAATCCTTTCCAATTTGTCCACGGAGCCAGAACTGAAGGGCTTGGCCGATCCCCTTGTTCCGTCAGGGCCTTCCAGATTTATTTTATAACTTCCTAAAGCTCGGAAACAAAGCTTACATTGATACAACCTAAAGTGGCGACAGCCTTACGTGCAAGAGCGCATTGGGTTTTTCTGATCATCCAGAAATAGATACGTTGCCATGGAGGGTGTCAGAAGCCATGCGAGAAGAGGTGTTTTCAGCAGGAGGACTCTCCCTGAAACCAACAGGGATTTTCCGGCCCTATAAATAAATCCGACAACATTCCCACCAGATTGTTGCTGCAATTCTGCAATCAAAGATACAGAATACAGTGTTTTTTTAATTAAAAAAAAAGCTGCAAGGCTCTAGTCCTCAAGGAGGTGAAGACTGATTCCCAGGTATGCAGGCTAGGTACCCTCCATATCCCTTGCAGTTCCATTTTACCTGGAACAAAATAAAGTGTCCAAACTAAGAAATTACATATAATTTATGTAATAAATTATATTAATTTATAAATTAATATAATTTATGCTGTTTGCAAATTTCCAGCTTTCCTTAGCAAACTATTTTGGTTGTTTTTAACTTAACTGCTTATCTTTCTACAAAACTGTCTTTTATTCCATCATTATTCCTCAATACGGTTTATAAAAGTTGCAACTTTTGTGGAAATGCTGTATACAAAGATTGATTGATTGATTGATTGATTGATTGATTGATTGATTGATTGATTGATTGATTGATTGATTGAAAAAGCAGCAGAGGACACAACACAGAAAGCACATGCTTTCTTCGCAGAAGGCACTGATGGAACTCTTGGCAATTGTATTTATTTTAGAAAACAAGCAGGAAGAAGGTAATGGGAAAGAATCCTGTCCAAGACCCCCAAAGACCCATTGCTAGGCTAGATGTATCAATGGCTAACTCTGTATGATTATAAATCCATTTGAAATCACCAAGATTTGGTACGATCTAATAGTGTATGTGTATATTTTTAAATGTTGTAAGCCGCCTTGAAGTCCCATCAGGAAGAAAGGTGGGGTATAAACAAATGAAATAATAATAATAATAATAATGTTATGATATGGATTGTATGGAATCATTAAAAATTGGTCCCTGTTAAAATGAGATGACACTTGGTCCAATCCATCAATTTAAAAAAGTGTCTTCATATAATATCACTCAGCCTGTTGTGGTTCAAGCAGAACACCAGATTCAGGCCACACTGCCAGAGGGTGCATTGCATGTGGTTTCCTGTTTTGCAGAGCCTGCAAAGCCCAGATTTCTTACCACATTATCCCTACAATCCAGAGTAACTACAGGAGCACGTAAGAGACATTACATGCACCCATAGTTACTGCACCACCTTGTGAAAACCTATGGGAAATTCATATTACAATCCAAAGTAAATTGTTCTTACACCAGAGCAAGGACTTTCCATAGTTACTCTGGATTGCGCCTTATATTTCACCGAGAGTCTGTTCCTAAACACACCCCACAGAAACACATGGGCACTGACAACAGAAGGGATCCTCAGTAATACAGGTCCATTTTTTCCTAGTGGGTCAGAACCACAGATCTGTTGGTGTGACTGATAGGCTGGGTGACCTGAAAAACCCGGATTTGTCCAGATTTTTATCCTCCTGTCTGGGTGTCCTACAGTTTGGCTTCATTTTGAAACTTTGCGATAGTGCACATTACCCCATCATGCCATATGTCGTTGGATTTGTATTGAAGAACAGAATCCAATGCAAAAATCAGTTTGGAGATATCTCCTTCCTGTCAAAAGTTATGGTCAAAAAACAAAAAAAAACATTTTTGGAAATTTTTTCAGCGGGTAGTAATTTTGGCCTGGGATTAGGAATTTTGGCCTTGGGGTTCAGGAATTTTGGGTTTGGCATCTGGTCACCCTGCTGATAGGCCATCAGGACATGCAAACCAAAGAATGCAAGGATTTCTGCGCAGCCTAGTCCCCATCTTTGAAGCTCAATACTACACCAAGCAGCATCCCAAGCTTAGCAGATAATTCAGAGTAATCATCGGCACGTGCATAGATGACACTAGTTCTCAAGCTATTATTATAGCATAACCAGAAAATGGAACCCAGGTTGAAATGGCAGTAAGATGAATAAAACAGGCTCGGGACACGATCCTAACCTATTTCGGTCAGTGCAATTTACCTGTATCCCCATCCACAGTGGTGTGTTGAGGCTGGCGCATGTCAGTGTCCTGACCTACCTCCCCAGGAGTGGCACAGAAGCGCCTTATTGCACGGTTGAAACATCTCCAAGCCAGCGTGAGCTTAAGTCAAGACTTGTGCCAGGCTTCGGATTGCGCCGTCAGTCCTATATGGTTTGCAGTCATTAGAACAACTAGGAGCAGAAATCAGCTGGAGCTCCGAATCCCAAAAGTGTCTGAACACATCCCTATTTGTTAATTACTATTCTTTCATCACTACAGTACAAAGCAGTGGGAATCAGTTCAAGCCATTTGAAATCACCAGGATTTAGTACCATCTCATATCTCATAGGATTCCCCAAAAAGGATCTCAGCGCTTCAAAAAACAGAAGTGCAACCAACGAGAACTTATTTCACAATTTTCCTCCTGCTTTCTGCTTCACTTTCTCCTGTATTGGTGCAATCCACTTTCATTTCATTTTTGTTTGCTCAGATAATACATGCCATATTAACTCAAATCCAGTGCGCACCTTTCCAGATGAATTAAGGCTGCAATCCTAAAGACACTTTCTTGGAAGTAAAACCCACTGAACACAACGGGACTTACTTTTGTGTAGACTTAACACTTAGATGCCCAGGTTTTCCACTATCACCTGTGTCCGTTTGGATTTTTTTCCCAAATAAATGTTGCTTCAAGTTTTATTATAACTTTGTTTTTTATTTTTATTAGGAAGTGTTGTGGAACAAAGAATTTTGATTTATTACACCTTGCAAAACAGTGATTAACCATTAACCACCTGTGTCCGTTTGGATTTTTTTTCCGAATAAATGTTTCTTCAAGTTTCATTATAACTTGTTTTTTTATTTTTATTTTTATTAGGAAGTGTTGTGGAACAAAGTTTTGATTTATTACACCTTGCAAAACAGTGATTAACCATATATCTGACATAATCCCCCTTCACTGACCCCTTGCCCTGGATAGAATGCGACAGATAAAATTTGATTGTGACTCTGCTGTTGGATTTTTTTTTCCACATGGTAAAAAGTGATTTTACAGGAAAAATAAAAATTCAAAACATTCATGATTTAGGATTTATAACTGTCCAACCCTACAATCCAGAGTAACTACGGGAGCACATAAGAGACATTACGTGTATCCGTAGTTACTGCACCACCTAGTGAAAGCCTATGAGAAATTCATATTGCAATCCAGAGCAAATTGTTCTTACACCGGAGCAAGGACTCCCCGTAGTTACTCTGGATTGTTCCCTAGGTATAAGAAAAAAAAGTCACAAGATCTTGTCAAATAATAAGCATAACTTCCATTAAAAACACAAGGAAAACCTTCCAATTTTGGATTTTTTTTCCACCTGGGCATTTATTAATTACAATTTTGCTCATAGAGCACAATCCTAACTATGTCTACTGAAAAGTAAGCCCCATTGTGTTCAATGGGTCTTACTCCCAGGAAAGTGTGTACAGGATTGCACAATCCTATGGGCAAAATCCATAGCAGTTAAGGGTCCATGCAGTTACGTCACCCTCTAGTGTTATCTTATGGAAAGTCATCTTAACTGCTCCAGAGCAAGGGGCTTAATTTCACTTTAGGATATAGGCCCATGTCTACTCAAAAGTAAGCCTCATTGTGTTGGGGCTTACTTTTGGGGCTCACCTTTGAGTAGACATGGTTAAGATTTTGCTCTATGTTTAATGGGCTAACTTTTAGGAAAGTATGCACAGGGGGTGCAGCCTTAGTGATCGACTTCTGACTGGCATCTCTATAATGGTTGATCTCAGGATGAAGCCCATAACAAAAATACAGTAAGCAGCAAACAATACCACATTTATAGTATTCACACACAAAAAACCAACCTTCGCGTTGTTCAGAGGGTCATCATGGACAGTGTTAGAGATAGGCTACAATCCAAAGTAACTATGGGACTTTTTACACTGATGTAGTTACGGTGCCACCTATGGGAAACCTATGGGAAATGCATAGAGCAAACCAGAGTAAGTGTCTCTTACGACTTCCCGTAGTTACTCTGGATTGTAGGGTGAGAGCACAATCCTTCCCATGTCTACTCAAAAGTAAGCCCCATTGTGTTCAATGGGTCTTACTCCCAGGAAAGTGTCTTTAGGATTTCAGCCTGAGTTGGTTTAACACACATGATTTCTTATTGGATATTTGCAAAAAAGAGGAAGTTTTCTATTGTTGAATCTATTTTAGTATTTACTGCTTTTCAACGAAAACATTCACAAATCAGTTTACAAAGAAAATGAAAAAAATTAAAAATTAATCATAGAAACATAGAATTGGAAGGACCTTAAAGGTCATCTAGTCCAATCCCCTGCCTGCAGCAGGAAATCTTCCTAGAGCATCTCCAACAGATGCCTATCAAGCCTTTGCTTGAAAATTTCCAATAATCTTTAATTTCCAATAAATTTCCAATAAACACAGAATAATCCTTATAACACCATATTATCCCGAAATCATAGATGGGAAAATTGCAGCCAAGAGAATATTGGTTTGCTTAACAGAACCCCAACTCCTTTGTTACACCACCTCTAGAGAACGTTGTTGAAGCTCCTTTCCTATAGGCTACGGCCCTGATTTTCAACCTTCTTCATCTCATGGCGCGCCAGCAAGGCCAAGCCACCCCATCAGTTTTTTTGACCGTTGACAAGGCACATCATGCTGCAGGAAGGAGACTCAAATCCCGCAGTTGGCCTGTTAATTAATGATTCTTCACAAAATCCTGCAAAATACCCGCAAAGCATCCATGGCACCCCAATGCGCTTTGGCATAGTAGTTGCAAATCTGAAAGTCTGACTCTACACCAACATCAAAATAATATACATTGTAACACACTGGAGATCAAATGTGTTATTGAGTAGCAAAATGTTGGTGGTTTCAGAGCTCGAAAACTCTCCCTGCCCTGCCATGTGATGTCACACAGTGGCATAGCCAGAGGGGGGAGCAAAGTACTAACAGCCAAATCCAGAGTAACTATATATAATATCACTCAGCCTGTTGTGGTTCAAGCAGAACACCAGATTCAGGCCACACTGCCAGAGGGTGCATTGCATATGGTTTCCTGTTTTGCAGAGCCTGCAAAGCCCAGATTTCTTACCACATTATCCCTACAATCCAGAGTAACTACATGAGCATGTAAGAGACATTACATGCACCCATAGTTACTGCACCACCTAGTGAAAACCTATGGGAAATTCATATTGCAATCCAGAGCAAATTGTTCTTACACCAGAGCAAGGACTCCCCATAGTTACTCTGGATTTCACCCTAAGTTCTGGAATGGCTCTGAATGGGACAGGCCACTTGCATACCCTCCAGCTACACCACTGTTCAAAGCCAGTCCAACCAAGACAGCAACAACGTCCCAAACCCAAAAGCATCAACACTACTATTGTATGCGCCACATACACAAACTTGAACACAAGAGTGCATCAACTTTCCAAGGCTTTCACAGACATCACAAGAGCATGACCATATATTTCCAGGGTATGTATCCTAGTGTCCTCTTTTTCTAGGACATGTCATAGACTTTTGTCCTGGGAAAAAAAAATCATCATTGTCCTACTTTCCTTGTGAGCAGGAAGCAGGAACCCTTCCTGAAATGAATAAATGATATGTAATACATGACCATGTGATATACGTGATAAATGGCATCCAATAGTTTTAAATAGTTTTAATTTTTACATTTAAACTATATAACTTTTAAAGTATACATGTACAACTACTGAATGTAAAACACCGACACAGAGCACATTCCTAACCTCATCAAATCAGAAATAATCCCCATTGTGGTCAATGGGTCTTACTCCCAGGAATCCTATAAACACTTTCCTGGGAGTAAGACCCATTGACCAAAGTGGGGCATATTTCTGAGCAGACATGGTTAGGATTGATATAAATGGGTGTGTACACATTTATATGTGAGTGTATATACCATGTGTGTGTGTGTGTTGGTATATATGTATGTGTGTGTATGTATGCATGTATATGGTATCGTGCTCGGTGCTGCATACGCTGCATGCGAAGCATGAAAGCCTGGGTTGGATTGTTATGGAGGATAGGCTGTTACCCAAGCAGCAAATCCCCCCTCTCCACGCCACTGAATTAGTCCAGTGGAAATGCATGTATATACATATAGGCATATATATACATGTACCTCTCTCTCTCTCTCTCTCTCTCTCTCTCTCTATATATATATATATACATGAGTGTTTTTTGTGTGCAATCCTAACCATATCTACTCAAAAGCAAGCCCCAATGTTTTCAGTGGGGTCTAACTCTGAGGAAAGTGTCTATAGGATTGCAGCCTTTAGGTTTTTTTTGTTATGCCCTACATTTTTCTTGGATGTCCTACATTTTGTCCTCCTTTGAGGGGTTAAATCTGATCATCACCCTGAACCTGACCCTTGAAAAGCAAAGGCCACTTGGTGAGGGTCTCAGCAGGGGATGCCCCAACAGTGTCAGCAACCAAGGGATCTGGACACGTGTTCAGGGGTTCACATGTGCAGGGCTTGCAAAAAGGCAAGACTAAAAATAATGAGCCCCCACCTGTGTCTGGGTATGCAAATGGTGCCCCCCTTCCCTTTGCCAGCCAATTAAAAAATTGCAAAAATTAAATTATTATTTTTTTCTGCCCTTTGCAAAGACCCCACTGCAAGCTCCACTGCAGCAAAGCACAAGGCCCCCTCCCTTTGCAAGCACCCCTTGCA
The DNA here is from genome assembly GCA_030015325.1 of Cryptoblepharus egeriae. Lineage (NCBI taxonomy): Eukaryota > Metazoa > Chordata > Lepidosauria > Squamata > Scincidae > Cryptoblepharus > Cryptoblepharus egeriae. The sequence goes on along the minus strand of JAREYC010000003.1, from coordinate 3,373,336 downwards.
CGCGCCCACCTCACCTGCCAATCAAACTGGAGTGCAGAGCAGTCCTGGCTGGAGGTGAGAGCAGAGGGATGCAATGCGCATGCGCACTCCCTGGGAAACCAGGACCGCGCAGCGGCCACGCCCCCTCTCAGCTGGCCGCCCTCTCATTGGCTGTAGTTCTCTGCAGACTTGGTGGTCCAGGGTGGACGGGAAAAGGCACTACAAATCCCAGGATGCGAAGCGCGCGGGGAGGAACAGGACTCTGGCAGCGTGGTCCTAACGCCCAACGTTTTCAATCCTGGTAAGCTACTTTTCCATCTGCAAATCCCATTCATGGAAAGAAGTCCTACAAAGTGTGATATTCTTTCCAAAATTAATATTTTGCAGAATTATTTTTGCATTATTATATTTTTTTGCAATGATCAATATTTCATTATGACAATCCCTCTTTATGAATATTGAATATTAAGTACTGAATATTGACATTAATCAATATTAATATTGTTTTTGCAAAAAATCAAAATTATATTTTATAAAATTGTTTGTGTGATATCAATATTAATTACTGATCAGTTCAAAAATATATTAATTATAATATAATATAATATACATTATGATATATTATATATAAATTATAATATAAAATATTAATTTCAATTGTTAATATTGATTATTGCAAAAAATAAAATTAAAATAAATTTAAAAGTTTGTAGTTGGCAGTATTGTTGAAATATTAATTTTTTGCAATAATCAGTACTGCATAATGAAAATCCCCACTTATTAATGTCAAAGATTTAGATGGATAAAAACCACTGTTGCCGGATAGTACAGTGATGCCTCACGTAACAAATTTAATTCGTTCTGGAGGCATGTTTGTTACATGAAACATTGTTTACTTGAAGCAGATTTTCCCATAGGAAATAATGGAAACTCAGACGATTGGTTCCACAACCCCCCAAATATTCATATAAAAATATTAACTGGATGTAAAAATGATGACAGAACACTGGGATTGAATTCAAAACATGCATTCAAAACATGCATGATCCTATGAGGTCTACTTACCCTACAATCCAGAATAACTACGGGAGCACATAAGAGACATTACGTGTACCCGTAGTTACTGCACCACCTAGTGAAAACCTATGGGAAATTCAGATTGCAATCCAGAGCAAATTGTTCTTACACCTGAGCAAGGACTCCCCGTAGTTACTCTGGATTGTGTCCTTAGGCTGCAATCCTAAAGACGCTATCCTGGAAGTAAGTCCCATTTAACAGAATGGGGCTTACTTCTGGGTAGACACGGTTAGGAGGCTGCAATCCCAGACACCTTCCAAGTGTCTCCCCACTTTCTCCTTCTCTCCATCCTGAGCCTCTCTCTCCCCTGCTCCTTTCTGGCTACCCCTGAGCTGCTTCCCTCTTCACCACTCCTCTTCTCTCCCAATGCCCAGTGGACATCCGGCCACAGGAGGAACAGCATGGAAGTGTTGCTTCACTATGGGCAGGTGCGCTAGGCAGCCCTGACGCTTTTTAAACAGGCTGCCGGCCAGCGCGTCTGCCCCAACTGCCAACAAATGTGTTCTTTACGTGAAGCAGAGTTTGTTACGTGAAGCAGAATCCTAGAGAAATTTTTGTTTGTTACGTGAAACATACTTTACGTGAGACGCCACTGTACATGCAAAATTGTTCAAGAGAATTCCTTTTCAAATAGGATTTTAGCAAAAATATCGATATGGATTTTAGAAAAAATCCTGACGTGATGGGAAAAAATGGAGGTCATTTTCGAAATCAGCACACCAAACAACATAAAAATCAGCGAAAACTTCTCTTGTGCTTTTCAAACAGTTCAATTTTACAGGCCTGTGTATTTATTATCACAAAAAAAATATTAATATTGATTATTGCAAAAAGGAAAAAGGAGGGGCAGTTCCTCTGACTACCAGTAATGCCTAAATTGTGGGTGCACTTCAGGAGCAAAGCAGGAGCAGAGCAGCTAAGGGAAGATAAGCATTTATCAAATCATACCAGGTATGGAAAAATAGGAAGAGGAAAGTGCTTCAACCAGGGGACTAGCTTGAGCTACAGATGAGCGTTTTGTATAACGAGCAAAATTCTTGGTGCCTGTTTCATGACTTCCCTGGCCATGGAAGCCTACTCCAAACTTTGCCCAGGGCCCCCTTGTAGCTAGCCCTGGTAAAGTCTTTACTCTTTACACAAGTCAACTTTCTCCAGAATCATGATGGAAATGGTATTCATTTGCATGAGAACCAGGAAAAATGGGGGAGACTGCAAGCAGTGGCATAACCAGAGAGGGTGCAATGCACTGAGTTTTGCAGGAGCCTGAATGTACTGTGCAAAGCACCTCTTCCCTTTGGAGCCAGGAGTACCCGTACATTTTATTCCCATGCCCTTAACGGTCCAAAGTGGATGGGTGGGACTGCATGCATGGCACATTCAGGTGCCTGCAAAACTTAAGTGTGCAATCTTAAAAAAAAAATCCAGAAATGATATAGCTGTGTCAGTTTGACATACACTGCATCCTGCAGTTGGGGGGAAGTAAAAGAGGCCTTCTTGAAGTAAGACAATGTTCCTTTACCTTAGAGTTGAATTGTCCTTATCCTAGGAAATTGGATTTTCTAGGATTGCACCCCCAGGATTTGCAACCCCATTAGCTATGCCAGCCTAGGAATTGCAGCCCCATTAGCTATGCCAATCACTGCAAGCAACACATCATTCATTGATGGGATTCAGTGGCACAGGATGTGGTGGTGCCCACTCACCCTCTGTACCACTTAACATGGCCAACCTATTGGAACTACCCAATTGGTGATGACCTTATGCCAGTTGCTTCCAGAGTGTTACATTGCATTGCTAGCCTTGCTGACAGCTGGCAGGGTCTGGGGGTCCCCTCAAGGTCTGGGATGCTACCTGCAAACTGCACTGAGGCTCCCTGGAAAACCAAGTGCTTTGTACCCCTCCAACTACGCCACTGATTTTACATTACAAAAAAATATATTTCTTCCATCCATCCTAATCTATTTACGCAGACAATTAAATTTCACTTGCTACACATAACAACCGGTAATCAAGTTTATTAAAATATCGGTAGAATTGTTACCAGTTAGTGCCTTCCTTAAATCTAATTGCTGCCTGCATATATTTGCCAGGTGTGGGGACAAAAGGGAAAAAATAAAAGCCACCACCAAAGATTTTAATTGCATCATTATCCTTTCCTCAGTGTGTAGTAGATAATTCAGCTTCTTAGTCGGTGTTAATTCTATAGTTAGCAAATAATCTAGAATAGTGTCCATCACTATTCTTTACCCAAAGCTTGGGGACAGAAGGACTGTATTTAATCAAATCTAAGGCTGCAATCCAGAGCAAATTCAGCCTGCTCTGACCTAACTGCTCTCTCCTAACTATTCTGTATCCAGAGCAGAAAGTTATGCTGAATCCAGAGAGTCAGGAAGCCAGGGCTGCCCTAACTGCTCAGAGCATGCTAAGTAACTGACACAAGGGGAAGACTTGCTCCTGAGGAGACACCCCTCAGATCACACTGAACAAGGAACAGCTGTGGTGCCTACAGTGGTGACATGACTCTGCACATCACCTGGTGCGGAAGTCTGCGTCATCCCTGGGATGCGCGCCCCCCTCCACCTGGACTGCACAGTCACCAAAGTTGGCGCCTGCGCAGTTGTTTCTGAAGCCAACTGGCTTCAGAAAGAGTACTGCGCAGGCACCATCTCTGACACCTGCGCAGTACTTTTCTGAAGCCTTTTGGCTTCGGGGGAGACTGTGCAGGCGTCAGAGTTGGTGCCTGTGCAGTACTCTTTCTGAAGCCATTCGGCTGCCGCTCCGCCTCCTGAGTGAGGCCGAATGGCTGTGCAGAGGCGCGGACTTTCTCTGCTCTAAGGAAGTCTCCTCTGAAGCTGTTCGGCATGCTCAGTGTGTTTCTGCGCAGTGCATCTCAGATGGCCGTTCAGGCCAGCTCCTCAGACAAGTGGCAGCTTCTGGCTGCTGCTCCGCCTTGGAGCAGGCCTGAATGGGTGTGCTGACGCCCGGGGCCTGCCAAAGGACAGTCAAACTCCTCCGGCACATCACCCCATATGGAGCGCATCCCCAATGCAGCCCACACCAGCTGCACCAGTCTGGTGACGCCACTGGGTGCCTGCCTTATAAGGAGTCCCTGATGAGATGCCAGTACATTCTCCAGTGAATACAAGGGGCTTCTTGGAGTGGCCTGCTGTATCCTGAGGTTTGTGGGCAGCCGTAGTTTGTTCCATATCCTGAGGTTGAGAGGCAGGGGTTGCAGCTAGGATGGCCAAGAACTCAGATTTTTGGTCAGCACTGCCATTCTTACTCGGGCCTTATCATGGAGCCCTATGGATCTACTCATTACTATACCTGCTCCTGAGGTGGTATAACTCTGAGGGCTGGAAGAGGGCATTTCTGCCTTGGAAACAGGCTCTGGATTCAGAATAACTGCTCTGCCCTAGGCAATGCTAAAGATGCCCTCAACTTGCCTCTCCTGAGCTGCTTAGGCTGCCCCAGTTAGGGCAGAGCAGGTCCACCTCTCTTAGGGCACCCTATCTTGCCTTGCTCTGCCCTAAGCCTCCTTCAGAGTAACTGGGCTGGAGCATCTTAGGTTGCTCCAACCTAGTGTTAGATAGGGCAACCTAAGGGCTCTTATGTGGACAGATTAGTTGCTCTGGATTGGGCTGTAACTTGCACGTTCTCCACTTGAATTTCGGCTGCACTCCTAGAGATATTTTCCTGGGAGTAAGACCCACTGAACACAATGGGACTTTCCTTTGAGTAGACATGGCTAGGATTGTGTTCGTCTCCAAAATGAGGGTGTGCATTAGATTTGATGCCGTATTAGATTCAAGTAAATACAGTATTTTGATTACCAGTATAGGTCAATATTTAGTAGTTTACTATATGGTAATAAAGTACAGTAAACTGTTAAACTCAATATTGACATATAATCATAATTAACATGAATTTGGACAGACTCTGGAAGCTTGTGGAGGGCATGGTGTCCTGGCATTCTGCAGTCCATGGGGTTGCAAAATGCTGATGAAATAACAACTAAACAACAACATATTGTAATAAAAAATGTCACATAAACCCACTGTCATATTGTAACAATGTAAAATATTGTGTATTATATATTGTATACAATCTAATATTATATAAAGTAGTGCAATTAGGTAAAAATCATATTATAAAACCATTGTCATATTATTATTTACTTTATTAATTTATTTATTATTAGATTTGTATTCCACCTTTCTCCCGAAGGGAACCCAATTATATTATTTTTATATAACTCAGTGTATGCATTAAAATGAAATTTGGCACCTGCTTTGCACTGTGCATTACAATCACCAGTAAATATTTTTTAATTCAAACTTTTAAAAATCAGGGTGCATGTTAGATTCGAAAGCGCATTTGATTTCAGAAAATAGGGTTAAGTCCTAAAGTGGTTTAAAACAAGCATATTTCCAAGGATAACATAAGAAATTTTCCCACTTCAGCATCTTTAAAACTTTCCTCCACTTTAATCGTAGGAGCATTTCCAAGATTTGGGGAACCCTTGTCAGTTTCATCAGCCATACGGTTTCTGATCTCTTGTGAATTTGGAAGGACAGAAGACATTCTTGGGTCAAGGCTCAGCTGGGTCAAAGGCAAGAAGTCTGCCGAGCACGTGCGGGTCAAGTTCGAAATGGTAAATGGTATGAAGGGGCCAGAGGAAGGTGACAGGTAACAGCCAGGATCTGAACAGGGAACAAAGATCAGAGTAGACAGGCTGGCGACGTGGATCAGGCAATGCTGTTACTCTCACAGATGAGTCGCTCAGTCCCTTTACACCGCACATGATTCACCTGGGCTGACAAACCACAATATTTTTTGCTGGCACCCAATGGAAAAATTCCCCCGTAAGAGATAACAACAGCTTCAGGCAGGGGTCATATTTGTCGAGACCACAAAAAGGTTGACTATCACTCTCTGTGTGCCATGCTCAAAAAGTGTTAGCAAAACTTTTTGGCTCAGTGTGTCCCAAATTCTGAAAAAGCCTCACTTACATCACAATCCTAACCATGTCTACTCAAAAGTAAGCCCCATTGTGCTAGATTGCAATCGTAAATACACTTCCCTGGGAATAAGCCCCATTGAACTATATATGTATATGTATATGTATATAACCCGAGAGTATTAATTGTGGCTAATTTATATATATATATATATAATTAAATAAATTTTATATAAATTAAATTTATATAAAATTAAATTATTATATATATATAAATTATTTATATATAATTATTTTATATTTTTATTTTATTTTGGTCAACATTTATATATATATAATTATTTTTTATGTATATGTGTATGTATATAACCCGAGTGTTAATTGTGGCTAATTTATATCTATCTATATCTATATCTGTCTGTCTGTCTATCTATCTATCTATCTATCTATCTATCTATCTATCTATCTATGTATATCTATATCTATATCTATATCTATATCTATCTATCTATCTATCTATCTATATATATCTATATATATATATATATCTATATAGATATATATATATATATATATATATATATATATATATATATAAATTATTTTTTCCCAGCCCCTGATACAGTATCAGATAGATGATGTGGCCCTCCTACCAAAATATCTACACACCCCAGTCTAGATCACAACTTGACACCCCAGCACCCCAAAAGCTGATATTTAGTTTGGGGCAATACAGAAAACCAAAACATGTGTTGTGGCACATATGGAATTATTTTGGCCTGTGATTATTTTCACTTTACGCATTTCTTTTCCCTACCTGTTCTGCTTAAGACATCCCAATGAAAGGTCAATGTATGGTTGCCGTATGTCCCAAAAAACAGGGATTTGGGGGGATTGTGGGGGATTGTTTGAGGGGATTGTGTTCCCATACTGGCAAATGGGAATTGGGGAGTATTGTGTTCACATACTGGCAAATGGGATAGAGAGTCGGGTTCCGATTTTATGGAAGAGAATTATGGCAATCCTAAGACAATGAGGGATGAAGCATCTCGCACATCAAAATCAGAACCATTGAAAAAGAGCCCATGGCCAAGCAAACAAATCATTATGGGGATCTTGGATCCTGGAGGATCCTGGAGGATCCTTTTTAGGAGGTGATGCCCAAATCAGCCCCTGTCCCTGGCAAATTTATTTCTTCCTGATGTGAGCTCACGGTGGAGAACATAACAAAAGATGGGAATTACCAGGTAGGGATATTTTTTTAAGAGTCCTTCAAATGACATTTTGTTGCAAAAAGGACTAGTTGATGACTTCAGGAATGCAACCTCTTGCTGCGACTGAGTGTGCCAAAAAGTTTTAAAAGGGCCGAGGGCCACCTAGACCTCCATAAACATTCCCTTTTAACGACCCCTCCAGCCACCGCTGTGCCCTTTTGCTGCTTTGCTAAATAATTTCTCAGAACTACTTCGGAAGAAAACACCTTCAGGGCAAAAGTGTCATAAACACGCTTTGACATCAAAATGCTGTTGTCTTCCTTTGCACATTGCAAACTTCCGATGATAGCTTCCCATTAACCACTAACAGCATCTGCCGGGTAGTTCAGCAGGTCTTTCTCTGCCCAGGGAACCGAACATAAATAGTTCCTGCACAGTGGGAGCAGTAGCATAGCTAGAGGGGTGCAAAGCAATAGGTTTTGCAAGTATATGAATGGGCCGCCAAGTGGGCTCAGGTAAGACTTCCATTGTTAGCAGCAGGGAACAGTGGGCACCGGGCATCTTTAGCAGACAATGGGCACCATTGGGCAGTAGGCACCAGTGGTTGCCACCAGGCAGTGGGCACCACCGGGCATCCCTAACAGGCACCACCCAACAGTGGGCACCAGTGGGCAGTAGGCACCACCAGGCATCAGTGAGCACTGGGTACCCCTACTGAACACCTGAGCATGTTTGTGTACTGGCCTAACCCCCCCACCCCGGAATGGGCAGAGCATGAGCCGACCTCTCTACACCACCACTGGTAGTTATGCCAGGTGAGTTATGCTGCCTAAATAGAGCAGGATTGCGTTCATAATTTATTAATTACAAGAAAGCTCCATGCTGCTTGCTCACAAGGAAAAGGAGGACAATGACGTTTTTCCCAGGACACAAGGCTGGAATAGAGGACATGTCCTGGAAAAAGTGTACATATGTCTTGGCAGTCATGTCTTGCCATCATCAGTCTTGGCAGTGATGGAGGCATGTGCTCATTTACTCATAAGTAAAAGTCCTAGCAGACAATATATAGACAGCATGCAGGTCTTTCCAAGGCAAGAAGAACATGTGAAACTGTTTCTTCTTGTTCTGGAAAGAAAAGAGCTGATGTGGAAACCACTTTAGATTTAAAGAGTACTCGCTGATCAGATTTAGTTGCGTTTCCTAACTAACTCTTAATTAAATCCCTAATCAGCTTCTTTGCAGCCAGCCGAGGAAGAGATGCCCAGATTACCATAACATCAGAGCCGAGAGAAATCACATTTCAATCTACTGTTCTGCCTCAGAGCAAGGCAGTCAAAAGGATATTAAATATTTTGGGGTTTAGAAAGTATTTCAGAACATGATCTGCATGCCAATATTAAAAACATCTAGTTGGGGTTTCTTGGAAGGAAGTTCACTTGGTGACACAGTGTGGTGTGACGTTAAGAGTTCACTTGATGACACCATGTGGTGTGAAGTTAGGGGTTCACTTGGTGACACCATGTGGTGTGACGTTAGGGGTTTATTTGGCAACACCGTTTGGTGTGACATTAGGGATTCACTTGGCAATACCGTATGGTGTGACGTTAGGGGTTCACTTGGTGACACCGTGTGGTGTGACATTAGGGGTTCATTTGGCAACACCGTTTGGTGTGATGTTAGGGGTTCACTTGGCGACACCATGTGGTGTGACATTAGGGGTTCACTTGGTGACACCATGTGGTGTGACGTTAGGAGTTCACTTGGCGACACCGTATGGTGTGACGTTAGGGGTTAACTTGGTGACACCATGTGGTGTGATGTTAGGGGTTCTCACTGGGTTCTAAGACTTCCATGCGCAGCGCATGGTGGGACTAGCAAGGAAAATCAAGGTAACTTGGAACCAGCAACTGCCACCCAGTAATTATTTATTTACTTATTTATTTAAAAGATTTATATCCCACATTTCCTCTGTTAATTAAGAGCTTAGTAATGCAATGGCAAGGTTAGTGCTCTGCTGTCCCATAGTTGCCCTGAATTGGGGGATAGTGTTAGGAGGAAAATGGAGGCTTCCACACTGCTATGAGGCTCTCTGCAAAACTTACCCTACAATCCAGAGTAACTTTGGGAGCACGTAAGAGACATTTATGTCGACATAGTTACGGCACCACCTAGTGAAAACCTATGGGAAATTCATATTGCAATCCAGAGTAAATTGTTCTTACATCGGAGCAAGGACTCCCCGTAGTTACTCTGGATTGTGCCCTAAGTGCCTTGAACCCCTTCTAGCTTCACCATTGTACTTAGTGTTTTGCACTCCCTCCAGCTACACCCCCACTTCTGATCAGGAGGAGAGTTTGGTAAGTTTTCTTTCAGTGCCATGACATCCAAACCCTTCACAGGTCCACTTGTCCCGATGTTGTCACAAAGGTGGCATCTTTGCAGTCATCAAAGGCACGAGAATGTTCTTTCACATGCAGCACTTGACATCGGACTAATCACACCAATTTATGTCACTCATACATTTGTATGTATTTTTTAAGAAACCAGCTTGGACTTCCATTCATCAGAGTCCTTAATTGCTTTTGACAAGAGCTTCACCTTCATTTCCATCCAGTTTGTATCACGTTTGTGATGTTCTCAGCATGTTCTACATCACCTCTTCCATGACCTGGTGAAGACGCGTCCTGTACTTCTAAGTGTTGGACTTCAAATTCTGCATTAAAAATTCATTCCCGTTATCTGAAGGCATAGAGACTGGCTCCAAAGGGGAGGGCCATTTGCATGCTGCGGAAAGGCTCCCTGCAAAACTGCTTTGCCCCCCCTCTAGCTATGCCACTGGGGCCAGAGGCCGAGAGCATGGTTTGTAGCTGGAGAACAATCAGGTTCGATACCTGCAGGCTTTCTAAAGTGGAAACCTTGCATGATAAATTAAGTAACACTTTGGCTGCAATCCTAAAACTGAATATTGGGAGGGTTAAGATTGGTTAGGATTGGGACCCAAATTGGTTAAGACTGGGACCTTCCAGACTATGCAGGTTGCATCAGGTACAGATTGCAAGGTGTCAAAAAGCTGAAGGATTTGGGGCAGGGTGACCAGATGCCCAAACCTCAAAACCAAACCTTTGGCTGCAATCCTAAAGACACTTTCCTGGGAGTAAGACCCGTTGAACACAATGGGGCTGACTTTTGAGTAGACATGGTTAGGACTGTGCCCTACGTCAGCGTTTTCATCCAGAAACCATCCATTCTACTTTCCCTTTCAGCTCAGCTTCACCCTCTTCGTTCAGTCCGCTTTTGGGCGCCAGCATTAAAAAATGATTGCGCTTGTCTTTCATTTTGTTTTTAAAAGTCTTTCGTAATGGCCTGTCAAGTAGTCTCTGAGTTGAAAAGTGTTTGTGTTGTTTTCTTTTTTTTTTCTGGTCTCTCTTCCCTGAATAAGATGCCTTCTGGCCTTTAATCAACCCCACTTGCCTCCTTGAGATCCTTTTCTAATTTGTCTGGCCCTGTTGACATATTTCTCCCTCCCTCAACCTGTGACATAAAGTACATTATAGCCTCCTGCAGAACGTTTCAGTGGATTAATACAAAATGAGTTTTAGATCGGTTGGTTTTTCACAAGGACTCACAACCCTACTTATGGATGACCAACCAGACTGGATGATGTGTAGAGTCAAGAGCAGCAATGTATAGTGCAATCCAAAATATATGCTGGGTGGGCGCAAGTGTCGTCTTTCCTTGAATCTAATGGGCCATGTTGTGCACCCCGATTTTCCTTGGATCAAATAAAATAAGACTTATCCTACAATCCAGAGTAATTTCGGGGGCACATAAGAAATATTTACATTGATGAAGTTATGGCACCACCTAGTGAAAACCTATGGGAAATTCATACTGCAACCCAGTTCTTATGTCGGTTCACTGGGGGATGTTGTTCGGAGGAAGAGGTTGCACTGGCGAGGATGCTGCGCATAGGGGACTGATGCGCATGGGGGGAAGTTGCGCATGGGGGGAAAGTTGCACATGGGGGAAAGTTGCGCATGGGGGAAGTTGCACATGGGAAAAGGTTGCGCATGGGGGATGATGCGCATGGGGGAAGTTGCACGTGCGGGAATGATGCAGATGGGGAAAGTTGCACATAGGGGACTGATGCAAATGGGTAATGTTGCATATGAGGAGTTCAGGCACATGGGGCATAGGGCACAATCCAGAGTAACTATGGGGAGTCCTTGCTCCAGTGTAAAAACAACTTACTCTGGATTCCAATATGAATTTCCAATAGGTTTTCACTAGGTGGTGCAGTAACTACAGGTGCACATAAAGTCTCTTTGATGCAGCCTTGCCGATGGGGTTTGCTTGCACACTGCATCCAGAGGTGGGTGGGGGGTCTCCTCAGCGGGGATAATTGTACAGGAATATACAAGGCTTGAGATTTTAAAAAGGTTACTAGGAATTGTAAGGCACAGCTTCAAAACAGATGCAAAATTTAATTGAGTAACAATTGAGTATCATCTATATATAAAGAGAAAAGTCACTCACTCACTCACTGACTCACTGACTCACTGACTGACTCATCACCGCCCTGCCAAAACCGCTGGGCTTAGAAGCGTGAAATTTGGGGTGGGTGTTCCTTCTGTGACTGAGGGGTGCACTAAGAACCGGTTTTCGGAAATTCCAACAGGAAGGGGGTGAAAAGGGGCGCAACACTTTTTCCTCCCTATACTTTGCATTGAGAATTGCTGACTCAGCAACATTCCGCCCCAACTGCTGGGCCTGAAGCATGGAATTCTGGGAGTTCCTTCTGTCACCTGAACACCCCCCAAGAACCATCTGGAGACATTTAACCCTTCAGGGGCTGAAAAGGGGGCAACGTGTTTCTGTCCTATACTTAACATGGGAGACCAATCTGGTGCTTGATGCTGGGTGCACTGGGGGATGTTGTTCGGAGGAAGAGGTTGCACTGGCGAGGATGCTGCGCATGGGGGACTGATGCGCATGGGGGGAAGTTGCGCATAGGGGGAAAGTTGCACATGGGGGAAAGTTGCGCATGGGGGAATTTGTGCATGGGGAAAGGTTGCGCATGGGGGATGATGCGCATGGGGGAAGTTGCGCGTGGGGGAATGATGCACATGGGGAAAGTTGCACATAGGGGACTGATACAAATGGGTAATGTTGCATATGAGGAGTTCAGGCACATGGGGCAATGATGCACATGGGGGACTGATGCGCATGGGGAATTTGCGCATGAGAGGAAGTTGCGCATGGGAGGAAGTTGCGCATGGGGAAGTTGTGCATGGGGGAAGTTGTGCATGGGGGTATGATGCGGATGGAGAAAGTTGCGCATGGGGGACTGATGCAGATGGGTGATGTTGCATATGACGAGTTCAGGCACGTGGGGCGATGATGCACATGGGGGAAGTTGCACATGGGGGACTGATGCGCATGGGGGGTGATGCGCATGGGGGAAGTTGTGCATGAGAGGAAGTTGCGCATGGGAGGAAGTTGCGCATGGGGGAAGTTGCGCATGGGGGATGTTGCACATGGGGGATGTTGCACATGGGGGGAAGTTGAGCATGGGGAGAAGTTGCACATGTGGGAAGTTGCGCATGGTGTTGATGCGCATGGGGTGTTGATGCGCCATGGGCAGAGATGTCATATGGGGAAATTTACTCCCGCAATGCGGTATGCTTTTTGCTAGTATAATTCATATAACAATGAGTTCTATGATCCTATTAGTATGACAATGGTTTTGTTATGATTTTTACTTATTTGCACTACTTTATACAATAGATTTGTGCTCCACTTCTTATTACAATATACTAAACTGTTAAATTAAATACTGATGTATAATCAAAACACTGTATTTACTCAATTCTAATGCGCAATTGAATGTGCACATAAATTTTAGAGACTAACAGCACAATCCAGAGTAACTACGGGAGCTCTTACATCGACGTAAGAGACATTTACGTCAATGTAGTTATGGCGCCATATAGTGAAAACCTATGGGAAATTCATAGAGTAATCCAGAGAAAATTTTTTTTACGTCGATGTAAGAGCTCCCGTAGTTACTCTGGATTGTGCTGTAAATTGAGCTGAAAAAGATGCATGTCAGATTCAAGTAATTAGGGTACCTTTTGCAAGGAACAGGACAGTTGTGAGTGTGCTTTTTGCATCAACTTGGGTGTCGGGTAGACCACCGCAAAAATGCATGTTGGATGCCCTGTGCTGCTGCAGGTCCCAGGTATGGTAAGTTTGCACCAGCTTTTCCAGGCTGGTGCAGGGGTCTGGAATGGGGAAAATAGGATCCTGACCCCGTTCCTGGGCACTGCATCACAGCTCCAGACTGCTTGGTTAAGCGACACCTGTTATATGGCACAGAACTGGCTCCTACATGGCACTTCTTTACATGGCCCAGATATTGTGTCTGCTTCAGCTGCCCCCAGGATAAGGAAAGCAATTCCCTTTCTCCATGATGAGCCAATTTCAGCCCAAAATTTGTGCTGGACGCAAGGCTGGCCAGCCGGCCTCTTTGTTCCAGTGTTGGTTAGGATTGCGATGCCCATCTCTAAATGCCCATCTATGAATCAGGAGCTTATGGCTGTGGGAGGAGAAGGGTTAACTCTTCTTCACCATCCAAATTGCTTCGAGGCCCCTCCAATATCATCACTTGCAACTGCTATAGTGACATGGGTTACAATCCAGAGCAACTACAGGACCTTTACACTGACGTAGTTACGGGGTCACCTATGGGAAACCTATGGGAAATGCACAGAGCAATCCAGAGTAAGTGCCTCTTACATCTTCCCGTAGGTACTCTGGACATACTGTCGATACGGGCATGTTTGACAGGGGGTTCTGTCTGGGTTTTGTGGAAGAGAATTATGGCAACCCAAAGGATAGGGGATTTTGACACTGCTAATGTTTCAAGCCAGAAAAAAGCCACAGTGTCCCAAAGACACCATCACTGGAGGCAATGCCCATCACTGGACAAGGGGAAAAAGAGAGAGCGATGCTGTGACTGTACCGAGTGAGACTCTGCTTTGCTTTGGTACTTAACTTTTAAATCCTGCATTTTTACAGAGAATTGCACAGCTGGTAAAAGTGGCTTCACTCGGACAAAAGGCCGTTTTCCAGTCAAATACCCCGCTTAGCAAACCACTCAAGCAAAAAGCAACCGAGGGAGACAAGAAAGGAACTGGTGGAGAAACGTTCCTCCGGGACACACAAGGGCATCTTTTAGTGCCGGTTTTCCAGGCTGCACACCGTGACCTGAAGTTCCCTCCGACAGTAGGACAAGCTGTCCATGTCTATGGAGCGGTTCTTCATTTTAGGAGTTGCAGGAACTCTAATCCTGCCCAGGGCAAATTATATTAGGCAAATCCAGTAGTATAGCTGTTGGGGGAGGTGGTGCGTTGAGTATTTCATGTATCACAATTTGCCACGTAAACGATTTTTCTCGCTTGCCATCAGAGCCGTTCTAGACAGCAACACATTTGCCGTCACTGTCTAGAATGACTCCAGGGGATGCTTACCCGGCACATTGCAGCACCTGCAACACTTACTGCACACCCCAAAAGCTCTTATACTGGCAAACCGAGAGCTAAGCTAGACATGCTCAGGGCAGATACTGTGAAGAGCTTCTGGGGCTACAGTGAAACATTTTCCTCTCTTTGTACAGCTGTCGCGCATGGCGGTTCAGTAGGGAGGCCGATTGGAGCATCTCCCTAGGGTGCAAAGGGTTAGCACACTTTATTTATTTGTTTGTTTATTTATTTATTTACTAGTGAAATGTACCCACATTGCAGGAGTAAAATACCCCCTGTACGCCATTCCCCATTGCGCAACACCCCCATGCACATTACCACACCATGTACATCATGCCTGCCAAGTGCAACTCCCCCCATCCGCATCAAGGTATAATGTAGACTAGCCTCCTTGAGTGTGAGTGAAGTGTGGGTGGGGTGGGTGGCGCAAGCGGTTAAGACACTGTGCCTGTTAACCTGGGTCGGCCCCACAAGACAGGGTGAGCTCCTGTCCTTAGCCCAGCTCTGCGACACAGCTGGATCCAATTGTATTGGCTCTGCCTTTCCATTGGACTAATTCAGTGGCGTGGAGAGGGGGGATTTGCTGCTTGGGTAACAGCCTGTCCTCCATAACAATCTAACCCAGGCTTTCGTGCTTTGCATGCAGCATATGCAGCGCCGAGCACAATACCATAGACTGATGGAGGCCTGCCTCCTTGAGGTGTATCCTGGGCTTATTATGTGCCTTATTAAGACTTGTTACGGCTAAATAGTGTACATATCTTGGTTGCTGGAGGTCACGAGGATCTCTTCCAGCAAGAAGAATCACCATGAATACCATTGGGCTGGTTCAGACTGGGTTGGACCATCGAGACTGGTCAGTAGATGTCCCCAACTGGAAGCACTGGAAAGTTCTTCCCTGCCATGCTTAGGCATGGTTGGTGCACTGCCTGTGAACAGTCTCGACGAAAAGTTGGTATATAAATTCATTAAATAAATATGGAGTAAGTATGGAATTATGCCCATATAAAATGCTGAAATGCTGCCATATTAAAAAAAAAAAATAGGTTTAGCTGCCTTGGGAGAGAAAGGTGGAGTACAAATCGAATGAATGAATGAATGAATGAATAGATAGATAGATAGATAGATAGATAGATAGATAGATAGATAGATAGATAGATCTGTATTCTTGCTTTGTGTTTATAAATGGCAGTGTTCAGAAGAACTGTGATTAGACACCCAAGTTTATACTCTAATAGTAAAAAGGTCCTGAAATCCTAATTTCAGCTTCTACTAGTGAAGCTGGCTGTAACATTTATTTATTTATTTGATTTATATCCTGTCTTTCTTCCTAATGGAGGGGTACCCAAGGCAGCTTCACATGTCTTAATATGTCAAGTCAAAAGATAGCGAGCCAGTTTACAGGATGATGGTGAACAGGATGATGGTGAACATACAGGATGATGGTGAACAACTACGGTATATTATGGGATTAAATTACATTGATTTTTTTTTTTTGTCTTTGACCAACCTGCCAGAAAACAAGACATTTCCTTGTCCTGGTGGATCTCTTGGGAACTTTGTGATCTCTTCAGAGCAGTTGACAGACTGGGAAATTCAGCCCAACGTGTGTAATTAAAAGTCACCGTACATACAACCAAACACAAAGTAAAACAGGATTGATGGATGGGTGTAGCGGCTAATACATCAGCCTGATACAAACGATCACCCTTAATAGTTATTAATGAGTGATGCTGAAGTTAATAAAGACATGAAAATATAATAGATGAATGGTGGTGGGTTCTCAGCCAACATGTGAATCGACAGAGCCTCACAGTCCACAAAACCTTATGGGACTTTGAATTAAAATAATTAACAGGCATGTGACGATGATGAAACTTTTCCTGGATTGGACAAATTCAGGTTGCATGGGAGTCTCCTGCAAGCCCCTATAAGATAGGTTGTGACCTCATGTGAAAAATCATGCTCCTTGTAGTTCCATCATACCTTATTGGGAGGTCTGAGAGACCTCTTCTGAGTTGTGCCGGCCCTGTGACCTATAGTATTTTGGACTTCATTCATTCATTCATTCATTCATTCATTCATTCATTCATTCGTTCAATTTATATCCCAATTTTCTTCCTAAGAAAGGGTACCCAAGGCGGTCACTCTTCAGAACGGTTTGACTGGAAGCTGATTCTGATCATTTCTGTGGATCATTCTGATGTCCACTGGAATCAATCGAGTGGATCGTGGTTCTGGTGTCAGTGTCCAGGACAGCCCAATAAGGCATGGCAGAATCATAGACTCCTAGAGTTGGAAGGCACCCAGTAGGTCATCTAGTCCAACCCTCTGCCTGTAGCAGGAAATCCTAGAGCATATCCAGCTGCATCACATGGCACATACCATTGAGGACACCTTCCTGTCCTTCACTAACAAATGTTGCCCTGCTCATCTCTGAACTGTACCTCCCTCTCTACCCACATTGAAGCATATGATGGGGGATGGAGATATAGGGAAGTAGCCCTAAAGCCTGGAAGTGCTGCCAAGGCATTTATCTCATGGTTGCTGTTGCTCTGGTGTTGAGACATTTCCCTAATTAGTACAGGCGTCCCTCATTATCCACTGAGGTTCCATTCCAGAACTTCCAATGGATAAAAAAATCAGTGGATAAAAAACAGTGGAAAAATAAATTGAAAGACCCACATAGAGGTTTCTTGGTTCTCCATTGTTCCTAATAAGGTTGTTCCACAATATCTGCAGGGTCTTGATTCTGAGACTCCCTGCTGATACCAAAAATGTGTTAAATAAGGGCAAAATCCAGAGTAACTACGGGGAGCCCTTGCTCCGGTGTAAGAACAATTTACTCTGGATTGCAATATGAATTTCCCATAGGTTTTCACTAGGTGGTGCTGTAACTACAGATGCACGTAAAGTCTCTTATGTGCTCCCATAGTTACTCTGGATTTGGGGGCATGTTTCAAAAGTGTGTTTTCTTACTGTTGTAGAGAGTCAGGCAGCAATAAGAGATGGAAAAACCCCTTCCTTTGCCTGGCTCAGCTGAAGAATGGAATGACTGCTTGAATGACATCCTCTCTACAACAGTAGAAAAAGCAGTTTTTAAAACTGTTTGCAGCGGCTGTTTGTGCTGAGTCAAATCTGTGTATAAAAATCAGTGTATGTGATCCAGGGTGACCAGATGCTCAAACCCCAAAAGGAGGACAAGGTCTTGGATTCCTGTCAGTCTGGCCTTTCTGGCAGACAATGGCACGTTTGCCTACTCACAAGTAAAGCTGCAATATAGGACACGTTCACTTTCCTATAGCGCTCAATGCATATTTTTTATTTTTAGTTTTTTCGGCCATAACCTTTGATAGGAAGGAGATATTTCAAAACTGATTTTTGCATTGAATTCTGCTCTTCAGTATGAATCCAACAACATATGACACGATGGGGTACTGCACACCATTGTAAAGTTCCAAAATGAAGTCTAAATGGAGGACAATAAAGCCTTTTTGGAGGACAAAAAGAGGACAAATCCAGGAATTTCCAGTCATATGGTTACCCTGATGTGATCCCATGTGTACCTGCTGTATTTTAAGTGCTTTTCATCATTGCAAAACATTTCAGTGAATAGGCCGGGTGTCTTAGAGGTCTTGTGGTCAACCAAAAGGCAAGGTTGAATACTCCTAGGAATAAATGTGCCCGGCACGACTGACCTGGGTGATGGCGAAACTTATAACTTGATTTAAGGAATAGTAATATCCTTGGGGTACTGAGCAAAGAGTGGGTGGCGCAAGTGGCTAAGACACTGTGCTGGTTAACCAGCAGGCCAGGGTTCGAGACCCGGGTCGGCCCCACAAGACAGGGTGAGCTCCTGTCCTTAGCCCAGCTCTGCGATGCCAGCTGGATCCAACTGTATTGGCTCTGCCTTTCCATTGGACTAATTCAGTGGCGTGGAGGGGGGGGGGTTTGCTGCTTGGGTAACATCTATTCTCCATAACAATCCAACCCAGGCTTTCGTGCTTTGCATGCAGCGTATGCAGCGCCAAGCACGATACCATAGTCTGTCAAGACTGATGGAGGCCTGCTTAACTGAGCCAAGAGCTAGTGGACTCAGTTCATATTTCCAACCTATACAGCTTCATCCTCGGCTACCATCATAAAGATCAATCGGAGTTTCCCGTTTGCAATTTCTTGTTCCACAGCATGAATCAGCCTCGCATTATCTCCATGGCAGACTCCTGCGGATCAGGTGCTAAGCGGGGTTTGTTCTTCACAGGATCCAATTTACCTGAGTGCATTCCCCGAGCGCAGCCTCCAGCCTCCTTTACACATGTTAATCAGGCTGGGCAGGCTGGCTTCAGCTCTAATCTGGGATCAGATAAATAACCAAGGGAAAAATAATTATTTAAATGCCAGTTTTGTCCTTGCAATGTTGAAACAAATGGGATACCAGCAGTGGCAGCACTTTACATTTATATCACATCATTTAACATTCTGGAAAGTGTTTTCCAAACAATCAGGTCCTGCCAGGGCTTGAAAGAGCCTGTTGATCCATTGAGGAGAACCTCCAGGGGACTACAAAGCAGTTTCCTTGGACTACGAGGCCCTGGCAAATTCCAATATGATGCCGCACATTGGCGGCGTCTATAAATGTTTCCAGCCTATTTTTCCAGTCTATAAAGCTCTCCAGCCTTGACTTTCATCCTAGTCCTGACTCTTGCTTGCTTTGCAATCTGTAGTTAGCTCCGACCAACAACTCGTGGGATTTACATTTGCGTTCTTTATAGCCCTTTCCTTACCCTCACTAAATAAAGTAAACTCTGTTTGCATCGGTAGCATTGCTAGGGTGTAGGCTGCCCTGCGTGGCATGCACAGGGGATGACACCACTAGGGACCTAAACTTTCAAAACCTTAATATTTTCAAATAATACCATCATGTGACATGTCATTCAATGTGTAATTTCATGTAGAATACAATGAAACAAACCATGTTTAAATATCTCAGTTCATATTTCCAACCTATAATAATTAAAATATGACATTTTAATTAGGAAGTTGGAAAAATATGGGCTAGACAGGGCAATTGTTAGGTGGATCCGCAACTGGCTCGATGGCCGCACTCAAAGGGCTTTAGTAAATGGTTCTGTGTCAACCTGGAGGTCAGTTTCTAGTGGGGTCCCCCAAGGCTCTGTCTTGGGACCGGTTCTCTTTAACATTTCCATCAATGACTTGGAGGAAGGGATACGGGGGAGCCTGATCAAATTTGCAAATGACACCAAACTGGGAGGAGTAGCAAACACATCAGAAGATGGGAGAAACCTCCAGGAGGATCTGGATAAACTGGAATCCTGGGCTGTAACAAACAGAATGAATTTCAACAGGGAGAAGTGGAAGGTTCTGCACTTAGGCAATAAAAACCAAAAACATAGGTATAAAATGGGGGATACTTGGCTTGGCAGCACAACACGTGAGCGGGATCTTGGAGTCGCCACTGTGGATCACAAGCTGAACATGAGTCAGCATGTGATGTGTCTGCAAAGAAGGCAAATGCCATTTTAGGCTGCATTAAGAGGACTGGAGCTTCCAAGTCACGAGAAGTTCTAGTTCCTCTTTATTCAGCTTTGGTGAGACCTCACCTTGAGTCCTGTGTTCAGTTCTGGGCACCTCACTTGAAGAAAGATGCAGCCAAACTGGAGCAAGTCCAGAGGAGAGCGACAAGAATGATCAGTGGGATGGAAGGGAAGCCCTACCAGGAAAGGTTGGGGGAACTTGGGATGTTCAGCCTGGAGAAGAGGAGGCTGAGGGGAGACATGATTGCCCTCCTCAGATACCTGAAGGGCTGTCATAGGGAGGAAGGGGCCAATTTGTTCATAGCTGCTTCTGAAAGCAGAACTAGAACCAATGGGGACAAACTGCAAGAGAGGAGATTCCGGTTGGATATCCAGAAAAAATTCCTGAGGGTGAGGGCGGTTCGGCAGTGGAAGAGATTGCCAAGGGAGGTGGTGGACTCTCCCTCACTGGGGAACTTCAAGCAGAGGCTCGATGAGCACCTGTTGGAGGCTCGATGAGCACCTGTTTCAAGCAGAGGCTCGATGAGCACCTGTTGGAGATGCTCTAGGGGGAATTCCTGCTGCAGGTAGGGGGTTGGACTAGATGACCTACTAGGTCCCTTCCAACTCTAGGATTCTATGATTCTATGATCTCTATTCTGTTAAACGTTACATCCAAAAAACCAGCAGTGGGGCAGTGGTACATCATTATGTCCACCATCCAGGTGTTGCCCTCCCCAGCGCATGAATGGAGATACATTATAAGGTTGATGTGTTGGCCTCCCATACTGGGTGATGACACCCTAGAAACACTATAGATTTGCAATGATATCTAACCTACCTCTAACCTCCTAATATTTGGCAATGCCACCTTCTCCCTGAGTTTGATACAAGCCAAAAAATCAAAGATCCCTCAAATAAGCCTATGTATATATGGGTGCAATCCAGAGTAACTACGGGGAGTCCTTGCTTTGGTGTAAGAACAATCTACTCTGGATTGCAATATGAATATTTTGGATTGCAATATGAATATTTTGCAATATTTCCCGTGGGTTTTCACTAGGTGGTGCCATAACTATATCAATGTAAATGTCTCTTAAGTGCTCCCGTATTTACTCTGGATTGTAGAGTATCTGTCACAGCCCAATCCTAACTACTGTTCCAGACTTCTTTTATAGCAAACAGCACATGAAACTGCATGCTTCTAGACACCCCTGGAGAAGGTGGAACAGCACTGTGCATGACGATGGGCCAAAGGAATGGGTGGCACCCAATGCTAGTGAGTTGCATGATATGAGTGGTTCCCAAACTCTTATGGCTCAACCCACCAGCCAGGGACGGGGATGGGGGAAGGTGGAAATGTGATCCAATGGTTTGTTGCTTACCACACCACCATTGTGACTGGAATTGTTTTTTAATGCATTATTTGGAGTAATCCCCCCCCCCCCAAAGGTGGAGGCTGATCTTCTCAGTTGCCAACAATTTATAGCGGTCCACGGAGACCAAGATGGGGAGTGACATGAAGTCCATAAAATTATTCTCATTGGCAAAGAGAAAGTTATAGATTCCAGAGTTGCTTTTCACATCACTGGGAAGGAAAAGTCCCCTAGTATGTCTTCCAAATTAATTTTGGACTCTCCAAGAGCCAATGCCAATAAAGAAATGCCCGGTCTCAGCTTATTTCGATGGACTTCCCCAGCTTCCAACAACTGTAATGGCATAAGCCTGTGTCCAAGTAATGCGTCACACTTATGTTTATCGATCCAAGGCAATGTATCTAAAAGAACTGAGATCAATGTTTGTTCCAGCTATGGGCAAGGATCTGATTTACGGAGACTTCCATAAAGCCCGGAGTTTAAAACTGGCCATCGTCTCCATCAACAAGACATCATCAAGTTCTCAGCGTTCCTTAGATGATAAGAGCTCTTGCATTCCTGCTGATGAAGTTCTTCTGCATTACAAGCTTTCAAGTGGGGGATTCTTATGGGATTCTTAGAGGATGGAGAACCTTATAATTGGTTCTCAGAGCAACACAAGAGGGTGTAGATGAGTTTAACACCCAAGACAGCAATGTTCAACATTTTACTACATACAGTACAGTACGTTGCATTGATCTTTATGGGCAGGGTGACCATAGAAAAAAAGAGAACAATCCCCCCCAAAATGTAGGACATCCAAGAAAAATGTCGGACATGACAGAATAAAAGATAAAAACACTCATAAATATTGCTTTCAGGTGGTTAATTTAAACACTATGGGTGCAATCCTAAGAAATTTAGCTGGCCTTACTCAACTGGCCTATTTTTTCCATGATGTCGTTGGGAGGTCGGTGAATGCCTGAGCAATGGCCTAATCCCCCCCGCCCCGGAAAGGGGGACCAAGATTCTTACGGCACTTTTGAGACACCTCCTGGTCAGCACAAGATGTATGCACAGCCTAGGCTGGCCTAAGTGGAGATAGGATTGCAGCCTATGGACGCAATCCAAAGTAACTACTGGGAGTCCTTGCTCTGGTGTAAGAACAATTTGCTCTGGATTGCAATATGAATTTCCCATTGGTTTTCACTAGGTGGTGCAGTAACTACGGGTACATGTAAAGTACAGGTAATGTGTCTTATGTGCTCCTGTAGTTACTCTGGATTATAGGGTATAGGACTTATTATTAAATTTAAAACTATTACGTATCTTCTATATACATATATAAAAAACTGAAAAGTCACTGACTGACTCACTGACAGACTCACCAACGCCCCGCCAAAACTGCTGGGCCCAGAAGTGTGAAATTTGGGGAAGGTGTTCCTTCCACAACAGAGGCACCCACTAAGAACCGGTTTTTGGAAATTCCAGCCGGAAGGGGGTGAAAAGGAGCAGAGCGCAGTTTCCTCCCTATACTTTACATTGTAGAATCAATGACTGATGGATGCCCTGCCTGAACCCCTAGACCTAGAAGCATGAAACTGGGGGAGGTTGTTCCTTCTATGATGGAAGCACCCACCAAGAGACACATGGAGGGTTGATGCACATGGGGGGGTTGATGGGCATGGGGGAATGTTGCACATGGGGAGATGTTGCGCATGGGTTTTTTTTTTTTACTCCTGCAACGTGGGTACATTACTCTAGTTAATATATATAATTTATGAATTACAAGAAGGCTACATGCTGCCTGTCCACAAGGAAAAGGAGGACAATGAAGATTTTTTTCCAGGACGCAAAGCTAAATAGTGGACATGCAGGTGTCATACATGCTCCCCAAAGCATCTCGTGGGCCACTGTGTGATATAGGAAGCTGGACTAGATGGGCCTGTGCTCGATCCAGTGGAGGCTCATCTTATGTTCTTATGATCGCTCTCCAAGTTCTCCTGCTTCTCCAGCTACCTTCCCTGATAGTTATCAATAACATTGTGAATATTCTCAAGTATAACAGCAGTGATATTAACAGCAGGAAAAAAAAGATTAATGGATAAATGTATTACCAGAAAGTTATTTTCTACTGTAACTTTCTGGTAATACATTTATCCATTACTCTTTTTTTCCCGCTAACGTACGTGAAAGATATACCCCTAATTTTCCAGGAATTAATTTCCTATTTAGTTACTGTTACTGGAGCACAGGAGAGAATTATCTGTTCCATTGTTAACTGGATGGGAAAACAAAATATACGATTACGCTATTATGTCAAACCTGACAAGTTACATCAGAGTGGAAGAAGGAAGCTAAAGATGGAACAACCTCCACATAGCACTCTGTGTGTGTGTGTGTGTTGTGTGTGTGTGAGATTGTATGTGTATTGGCAAAACAAGCATCATATTTTTATTAATGTGGAACACGCACTTCATTGTTCCTGTATTGTTAAATTAAATGAATACATTATAAATAATAACACTGTAAATACTAAGGTAAGGATAATACTGGAGAGGCCAGTATGGGTATCCCCTTCCGCTGGACCACGGAGGCACAGTCTGGCAGAACTAGGTTGCCATATCTCACTTCCTCCAGGGTGGTGCAAAAATAACTTATGGTTGGTGCAAGGGATGTGCCCCAGGCTGGCGCAAGGGACTCTTACTGGCATAACAAGCACTTGGGATTGTGCTCTGAGTCAGAATCATCATTGAGCTTCCACTCCAACTCCACCTCTTCTGATATAGCTCATGGACCTCAAATGTGGACCTGATATAGCTCACCTCTTTAGCTCATGGACCTCAAATTTGTTTCATACATAAGGTAACATTCAGTGGCATAGCTTGAGGGGGTGCCAAGCACTAAGTTTTGCAGGGAGCCTCACCCCGGCAATTGACCTCTCCCCTTCGGAGCCATTTTAGGTGAACCCCTTCCTTCTGCATCCAAGGATGTGTCTGAAGGGAAAGGTCCACTTGCCAAGGTGAGGCTCCCTGCAAAACTTAGGGCTTTGCCCCCCTCTAGCTATGTCACTAGTGGGAGATGGTTTAATTAAGCAGAAAGTCATCTTTAAGTAAATGAAGGCCAGAAATCAGCATTTGGTTCTCTTGTCGTTACAGGAGAGTCCAATTATCAATCTGGAAGAATCCAATTATAAAAGGACCATAGAAATTGATTCTTGTGGCTACATTTGGCCCAAGGATGGTATCAGATTGGACACCCTGCTCTAGATCTCCAGATCTAGATCTCCACCCTTGTTATACACATGCACAGTGTATTACTATTTTAAATGGCTGCTTAGATGGCGGAAGTCAGCCGCTCCGGGGCATTCACCACGATGTATCCTCAAGCACCAGCAGCCTGAGCCTCCCCAGCCAAGGTAAGCCCCACTCCCATCGATGTCTACTCAGAAGTAAACACATTAAGTCAATTGAGCTTACTCCTGAGTCAGCGGGTTATTTTTCAAAAATATGGGACAAAATGTAGGGTATCCTACATTTTGTCCAACATTTTTTTTTAAAAAGTCCAGATTTTCAGTTGAAAATCCAGACTTTGGGGGGATCTTGTCCTACATTTTGACTTTAGTGTCTGGTCACCCTGCCCCCTATAGTATTGGGCCTGAATAGTGACAGAAGAGTAGGGTGAGTCAATGACAGCAAGACGGTCTTAGTCATCCCCGCTTGTTGGCTTTTGATTCTGGATTCTGCTTTAACAAGAACTGGCAGCTTTCTGCTGTCCCCGGCTTGTTCGACAACCCCATCCGAGTTGGAAGGGCCACCTTCGGAAGTTTCAGCCAGGGAGCTCCAGTTGACAAGAGAGCCTTCCACTGAAAAGGACAAATCTCCATTATGTATGAGACACCAGAAGAGCATTAAACATTCATGGAAGACAGAACTAATTCACTTAGAGAATCAAACAGAGCTTTTCCATTAATCAAAATGAATATGATTCTCTCGTGCAAGGAGATACCCTCACCCAACATCACTTTTTTCGCTATTGACGAGGACATCGGATGGGAGATCTCAGATGTTTTGTTAAAGGGCTTATCTTTATTCTCTCTCCTCTGTTCTCACCAAGAGCTTTTTCAAATGCTGAATTGCCAGCAACATTTTCAAAAGCCCTTGTGAGAAATTGCTTTGAGGACAACCATCCAGAACACGGTTATTTGGAATTACAGCACCTGGTATTTATAAAGCACTTTTTCCTAAGTGCTCCAAGCACTTCACTGACATTATCCCTGTAATCTGTACCCTCCCTCAATGCAATTGAACATTATTCTCCCCGTGTTATCAAAGGGGGTTTTGCGGGAGGTGGAACTCAGAGGTAATGGCCTGTCCAAGGCCACCCACTTAATTCATGGACCAAGTGACAGCATCAGATGAGCCTGATCAATGTTCTCGGATGTCCGTATCCTCTATCCCACAATGGCCAACCCAATGTGTCAAAGAACCTCACGACCTCCCACAGGGTCGTTGTGGTCCCAGTAGGGTTGCCATATATCCTGAAAAATCCTAATTTTGAGGGATTGTGTTCACATGCTGGCAAATGGGACAGAGGGTCCTGTTCCGATTTTGTGGAAGAGAGTTATGGTAACCCTACTTCCCAGGAACTGATCATCAGCATTGGTTTCCTCAAAACACAAAGGTCCCTAGATCCATCATGACCGTTGGCCACTGGCTTTTCCATCCAGACCAAACATGGATGCATCACTTTCCAATTACTCAATGCATTTTTAGATTTGCCTTTCAGCCTCGTTCTATTTATGTATCAGGTACTCACATCAGATGGCTTCACAACTGCCTTGAGCAGGTATCAGGACTCCGGCTAGGCTGGCACAGTCCTTAGCACAAGTCTGTGGACGTCACAGAAATGCCAATCCATGTAGAGGAAACATGGCAAGTCTAACAGCTTTATGGGTTAGTTTCTTCGGGTTCACCTGATTCCAAAAAGCATCAAGGACTGTGGAGCTAACGTCCAATTTTTTTCTCTATATATTCATATAGAGAGAGAGGGGGGAGGGAGAATATATTATATACATAATATATACAGTATATATTCTCTCTATGGACAAAATCCAGAGTAACTACGGGGAGTCCTTGCTCCGGTGTAAGAACAACTTTCTCTGGATTCCAATATGAATTTGCCATAGGTTTTCACTTGGTGGTGCAGTTACTACAGGTGCACATAATATCTCTTATGTGCTCCTATAGTTACTCTGGATTTGGGGGTTTATCTATCTATCTATCTATCTATCTATCTATCTATCTATCTATCTATCTATCTATCTATCTATCTATCTAGTTCTCTCTACAACTCAGGTAGCACAGGGAGCATGGAAATGGTCTGAAATGGGGCACTGGAGAACCTGTCGAGGTGGTTAAGCGGCAGCACAGGCAAGGGGAACTTGGTGTCTCATGGGACCTACACATAAGCCGAGAGATTATTCAGCATGTGTTGAACTACTTAAGGCTAACAAGACTTAAGATCTGATGATGGGTCCAAATGTTGGCCAACCTAATGCGTCAAAGAAGAAATCAGTCTTAGGAGGTTGTAGGAGAAACTAAGAGCTGCACAACCTTCTCCCCTTCCATGAAATCATTGAGGAGTACATCCAGAAACCAATACAAATTGATCAGTGCCTCCACAGAATACCCAGCAGAGGGCACCCCATGTACAGCAGTGGGCACCGGACCCCTTTCCATGGGGAGGGGGAGGTAAGCAGCAGGGAAGCTCCAACCATTTGAGGCACATGGTACGCAGGCTGGTCTTACGCCAGCGTTCTCAAGCTACCCAATTTGAAAAAATTATGGGCAATGCGTTCTGCTTAAAACGCACACTGGCTTCCGTCCAAAGTCAAGTTTGTTTCATTTTAATTTCTACATTCCACAGAACTTAAAATTTCAGTTTCTCCTTATTTCTTACATAAGTGGAGAGGAAGCTTGTCAACTTCAAGTAGCTCATTTTAAATATCTTGTTGAAATGGCAAAGTTTGGGATGTGAACATCTGAAGGTTCAAGACTTGTTTGCTGGGTGTATGTGTGAATAAGTATGTGCAACAAAGGGCACAATCCAGAGTAACTACGGGGAGTCCTTGCTCTGGTGTAAGAACAATTTGCTCTGGATTGCAATATGAATTTCCCATACGTTTTCACTAGGTGGTGCAGTAACTACGGGTGAACATAATGTCTCTTATGTGCTCCCGTAGTTACTCTGGATTGTAGGGTTAGTCAGGAAGAACATAGGAATATAAGAAGAGCTTCCAGTGGGTCAGGCCAAAGGCCTGCTTCATGTATCACACAGTGGCCCACCAGATGCCTCAAGCAGCACATATAGTACCTGCATCCAGGTGCCCCCCTGCATCTGGCATTTTAAGGTTGTCCATATCTACACACAACCCCATGGCTTGTAACCTGTGATGGTCCCTCTAGGAATTTGTTCAATCCCTTCTTGAATTGATTCATTCATTGATTGATTCATTCACTGTAAAAAAGTCAATTAAAAATTATTAAAGGGGTTTTTTTTAATGAAAGCAGTGATTTTCAGGGTTTTTCTTCTCAAAACATACCAAACTCTACATTTTTCTATGCTCTACGCTTCTTGCAATGTCACTTCCAGCCCCTGGGAGACTCTTCTGGGTTTTGTGGCTCTGATTCTCATCTGTATTAATAAATTGAAAGTCCTCATTCCTCTGTTGAGGGACAATCTGGCTGAGGGACGTGCAAAAGTTTCAGTGCAATCCTAAGCATGTCTACTCAAAAGTAAGTCCCATTGCGCACCTTTAGTCAGCAATTTTCAATCGCTGTACTCCAAATTCCTACAGCACAACAGCAGATCTTTCACCGCACATCAATGTGCCACGGCACACCAACCGATAACAGCTGCATTAGAATTGTGCCAAACTGTAACAGAGATGGAGAAAAGGCAAACAATAAAATAAAAAAAATGATATATTAATTGCACATGAAGGGGTAAAATGGATGGATTAAACATGCATGTTTCTAAATCTTCCTTCTTCTATTAAAGGAAAATGAAAGGCATCAGTTTGTTCTGTGTAGATGGAAACTGTTATTTAAGTGCATATTGATAACTGATCTTGTTGGGCTCCATAAGGGGGCAGAAGCAGGTCAGTCTGACTTACATCAATCTTCTAGTTTTATTTTCTGAACAAGAGAGCAAGTAAGAAGTGCTCATGGAGTGAGTGGACTTTAAGGAGGATTTGTGATCACCCCGTTCTGTAATCAGCTATCCTGGAACATCTGGATATAGGATCCAGTGCAAAGGTTTCAGCAGTAAGCCTTAGGGACAACGTGCATCTTTACTGATGATTTGCAATCAATAATAATAATAATAATAATAATAATAATAATAATAATAATAATAATAACAACAACAACAACAACAACAACAACAACAACAACAATAATATCAAGCACAGGCATGTAAAAACTGTGGTCAGCAAAGAATACATACAAAGGGTTAGAAAAATTTTGAAGAGCAAATTGAATGGCGGCAACATTATAAAGGCTATAAATACCTGGGCCATACCTGTAGTTAGGTCTACTGCTGGCATTGTGAACTGGACACAGAAGGAACTGGAGGACTTGGACAGGAAAACAAGGAAGTTAATGACCATCCACTATGCCTTACGTCCATGTAGTGATGTTGACAGGCTGTACCTGCCTAGAAGATCAGGGGAAGAGGACTTTTGCAAGTGAAGCAGTCGGTGGAAGAAGAAAGACATGTCCTAGCAGGTGATGTGGGAGAGAGCCAGGAATCTGCTCTGACTGAAGTCAGCAAGAGAAAGTTGTTGAAAGTGCAGCAGACCAACTATGAATATTGCAATAGTGCAATCCAGGCTCAGACTGCCAGTTGGCAGAATAAGGTACTGCATGGCCAATTCCTTGCCAAGATGGAAGGAAAAGTGGATCAGGATAAGACCTGGTTGTGGCTGACGAGTGGAACACTGAAGAAGGAGACGGAAGGCCTGAGACTGGCTGCCCAAGAACAGGCAATCAGGACAAATGCCATCAAGGTCAGAATTGAAAGATCAGCCCATGACCCCAAACGCCGGCTCTGCAAAGAAGTGGATGAAACCATCGACCACATTCTAAGTGGATGCAAGGAGATCGCACAGACTGACTACAAACTGAGGCACAATCTGTTGCCCAGAAGATCCACTGGAATCTATGCCAAGAGTATCACCTGCCAGTGGCAAGAAACTGGTGGGACCACAAGCCTGAAAAAGTGGCTGCAAATGAGCAGGTCAGGCTTCTGTGGGACTTCAGGATACAGACGGACAAGGTCTTGGAACACAAGACTCCAGATATCACCATCAGAGAAAGCAGTCAGGTGGGGCTTGTTGACATCGCCATTCCAGGTGACAGCAGAATTGGGGAGAAACAACTGGAAAAGATCCCCCGCTACCAAGACCTAAGAATCGAATGACAGCGTAACTGGTGCAAGCCAGTGCAGGCGGTTCCAGTGGTAATTCGCACACTGGATGCAGAGCCCAAAGACCTTGGCAGGCACCTGAAAACTAGTGGCATTGACAAAATATCACTCTGCCAACTGCAGAAAGCTGCTCTTCTGGGATCAGCACAAATTATACACCGCTACATCACACAGTCCTAGACTCTTGGGAAGGGTCCAACTGGTGATGTGAATGAAACCAGCAAAAAATTGTTTGCTGTGTATTTATGGATAATAATAATAATAATAATAATAATAATAATAATAATAATAATAATAATAATAATAAGTAAACACTTAAAAGAGGCTCACAAAGAAGGCATCCTAAAGTATGATGAAATAAAGTGGGATTATAAAGTGCAGATGGTTAAGAACAGAAGAGACAGATGGCAAAATAAGGCAATGCATTGGCAATACCTGAACAACATTCATTTGGCACAGGTAAGATTGTATGGGGAGTTGGAGAGGTTGGTAAGAGGGTATGTTGGAGGTGGAGAGGTTGTTGGGTGGGGAAGAATGGGTATAGGATTGAGGCTGGGGGCAGGATTGGAACTGATGGCACACTCTGCATCCAAACCAACACGAGGCTTCCCAGATCTTCACTAGCAATACAGCTTGCATGGATTGGAGAAGCCCCAAAAGCTATGAATTTATGGATGGGAAATTGCTGATCAACTGGCTTGAATCTCACCGCAAAAGAAAGATAAGATGAAATAAATGTATTACTTAAATTTTTGTTACAAGAGAATTGCCTACTGTTATGTTTGATCAGGTATTGGTGGAAACAAGGTGTGCACCAGGAGTACAGTATGGATTAATATGTATACTCATGGTTGTATGCAGTGGTGGAATTCAAATAAATTAACAACAGGTTCTATGTCTTAATAAACCTAAATTAACAACAGGTTCTATGTCCAATTAGTAACCGGTTCTCAGAACCAGGTGTGCATCAGCAAAGGGTTCTATAGAACCTGTGAGAGCCCCCTGAAGCCCACCACTGTATGCATGTATGCTTTGGGAACATGCATTTGCAAACTGAAGGAAATATCATCCCCTATGTTGTGAGTTCCCAGCATCTGATACTCGGAGCCTCTAAGGCCACAAATTCTCAGTGAATGGTTCTAATTGAATTAATGTGTCCCTATTCACGACAAACGTAGCTATCCCTTTATAATAGATATATAATTTGTTTTCTTCAGCCTGGGAGACTGATCATGGTCGCTCTGACTCATGCCGGGGAATACGGTACAAAGCCTCATCTCCCCTTGAAGCGGAAATCCAAGGATAATAGATCCCAAGAGTAACCTGTTTGAGTTAATTATGTCGCTTTGTACAAAGAGAACAACATTTTTCATTACATGATTAAGGGAATGATTTGGTAGTCGCTGGGCTTTCAATGGAGCTGAGATGGGTCCTCCCCCCCTTACTGCGCTATGTCCCTCGTCATAATCATAGCAATGTGTGTGAACTACAGAAACATTCACGAGGCCTGCATGATTTGTTTTTAAGGCTGTCATGGGCAAGATGTGTCCTCCATTTTCTCTGCACACCCACAGGTTTCGTGTTGGTGCCTGGCAAAATATACCGGTTGAACCTCCCCGTTGGTGACATTCGGTTCCAAGGACCTGCTTGATTAACTATGGGACGTAGTTACGGTGCCACCTATGGGCAACCTATGGGAAATCATACAGCAATCCAGAGTAAGTGCCTCATATCTACCCGTAGTTACTCTGGATTGTAGGGTACTTTTGGCTGCAATCCTATCCACACTTTTCTGGGAGTAAGCCACATTGACTATAATGGGATTTACATCTGAGTAGACCGGCATATGATTGGACTCATACTTGGGCAGTTTGTTACCACGGATGAGAAGGCAGGCCATGAATCAAGAGGAATCATGTTCCCTTTCAAGTGGCTGCTAACTGTTCTGCAAGGAGCTGAGCTCGTGCCATTTGCAAGCATGTACAAGTAATTTGCAAGGAGTTTAGGGTCAGAGCAATTCAGTTTAGCAAGGAGTTTAGGGTCAGAGCAATTTCCGAAGTGAAAAGGGGGGGCTCTGCTTCCCAGCGGAATAGACACAAAACTTAAATTTCATAAACTTTAAGAGAAATTTAATTGCTTGCCATGTTGCCAAGATAAGCAGGCTAACTTTAAATTTTCAACCAATGCACCATGGCACACTGATGTGGCATGAATGGGCCACAGGTGTGCCATGGGAGTTTGGACAATTTATTAATTTATTAAATAACCATTGATTAATAGGGAATTGAATCCCCCACCAGTAGCGTGTCAATTATCTAAAGACTGATGCTGTCCCTTGACATGTTTAGCACCTGGCTGGTATGCCATGAGATGAAAAAGGATGAAAATCACTGCTTTAAGCCATTCACTGCTCCTTAAGGGAAGCGTATCTTTAATTTTAAAGAGCCAACCTCATTCGCTTGGAGACAAAATTGCATGTAAATAAATTGCATTTAATTAGGCTCCATCTGTACATACCATCTGAATCAAAATGTAGTAGCTTAGTAGTAGTTCAAACATGCATAATCATACACTGAATGGCATTCATGTGCATGTACCCAAACAGGACAGATCTTATGTTTCACACCATGCTCTTCAATCGCATCCATTCACATATTCATCTGTAAGTCAGCAGCACTGAGTAATCAAGGGATGCTTTACAATAGCGATGCAGACATGCCTTAAGATATGTCTTCCTTATATGGTTGAAAGTGATCATTTGCCTTCCTTATATACTTGCATGTGACCTTATATGCTTGCATGTGAATTTTTAAAGTCAAGAAAAGAAACTGGTATCTGTGGCATGGGAGCGGCAGCCAAGGAGAGTGATATTTAAAAACCCACATTAACAGTTGCATAGAATCATAGAATCCTAGAGTTGGAAGGGACCTAGTAGGTCATCTAGTCCAACCCCCTGCCTGCAGCAGGAATTCCCCCTAGAGCATCCCGAACAGGTGCTCATCGAGCCTCTGCTTGAAGATCCCCAGTGAGGGAGAGTCCACCACCTCCCTTGGCAATCTCTTCCACTGCCGAACCGCCCTCATCGTCAGGAATTTTTTCCGGATATCCAACCGGAATCTCCTCTCTTGCAGTTTGTACCCATCTAGTTCTGCTTTCAGAAGCAGCTATGAACAAATGAGCCCCTTTCTCCCTATGACAGCCCTTCAGGTATCTGAAGAGGGCAATCATAGAATCCTAGAGTTGGAAGGGACCCAGTAGGTCATCTAGTCCAACCCCCTGCCTACATATTGATAGTTGAACAAATCTAATGCACTGAAAATACTTTATAAAGACTTGGAGTTTTGTCCTGAAATGGTGGTAGAAGCATAAGGCCATATCTGTGCTGGGATGAAGAATTTTTGTTGATTTTCCCATTCCTGTTGCCTCTCCTTCTTCTTAAGGTTGCCATAATTCTCTTCCACAAAATCAGGATAGGACCCTCTATCCTATTTGCCAGTCTGTGAACACATTCTCCCAAAATTGGAGTTGTCCCTTTTTCGGGACATATGGCAACCCTAGATGTACTACACGCCATCTTTTTTCCATCACCTGGAGCCAGTTTTGGGGGAACAACAGTGTCCTTCAGAAAGTGGAGAGTGGTGAGATTCTGTGCAAACAGAGTGATGAGTTTTCACGTTGTCTTGAAACGTTGGCAGTAATGGCCAAACAGTTTGTTTTTTATTTTCTTTAGCCTCCGAGATGTGCTTGAAATGTGTTTGAGATAACCAAAGAACACTGCAGTCCTTTTCTAAATAATCTGATTTCTTTCAGCATCTTGGTGAGATTAACCTGGAGATGTAAGAACTGCAGACACAGCAGTCCTCCTCTGACTAGTTATTGCTAACAACACACTGGAAAAACTGTACACAAAGATTGGCAAAACAAAATAAAAATCACAAAACTTATCTGCAGACAGCTGAATTTTTCATCTCTTTGGGCCAAACATAATTCAGTAGCATAGCTGGAGGGAAATGGTAAGTACAGCATGTGCTGCAATGCCCTTCTCCCAAAGCATACATGCATACATGCCGGAGCCATTCTGGACCGCAGCGGCAATGTGCATGCTTCACATGTTACTCCTCCATCATGCAACCCCTTGAAACTTAAATGGTCTCCATGGATCTACTCCCCCAACACCACATGAGCAAACCTTGGATGCCATTTCCTCTTGAGACGCCAAGATCAACTCCCCTCCCTTGATATTTATGTTTGAACGGAGTGGATGACTCACGGCACAATCACCGCCTAATATTGGTGCGGAACGACTTGAAGAGGGCTCCGCTTTTCTGTGCGCCAGTGGATAGAAGAGGTCTGCAAAGAGGAGTAAATTCAATTACTGCGTTGTATGACCTACTGTGCCAAACAACTGAGAACCACATCAGACAACAAGATTCGGGACAAAAAGATGGACCGTTTGGAATCCTTGCCAGCTCAAGGTTGAATAGATGGCAGGAAAGCAGGTATAGACAGGGATGCTTTTTATTTTGATAATACTTCCTATTCTCTGGATTATACCAATTTCATTTCTTAAACCTCCATCTGTTATACTTTTTCATGAGTTTTTTTTAATAAATACGTTAAATAAATAAGATGTGAGAAAACTGATATGGAGATCCATATTCCTGAGTAAGGGAGCTTATAGGGAAGATGGACCTCTAGCAAACAGAGATGGCACCTGCCACTGATGTAAGGAAAGGTAAAGGTCCCTGGCGGGTTGCCCTGCCAGCTGCACCAGCTGTGGGGTGGGGTGCGGTGTGGTTCTCATCGCCAATTCAAAACTGAGAACCAGCACTGTGCAAAAACACTATGGCCAGCAAGACTGCATTTGAAGCATGTGATACATGCATGTGACATGTGGTCCACATGCACACTGAACATGGTTACATTCCCACCAAGGTGGTAGCTATTTATCTACTTGCATTTACATCCTTTCAATTGCTTGGTTGGTAGAAGTGCTAAGGAGCAGGGCTCACTCCTGGTGCTGCGTGTTCTGTGTGCATGCAGGCCACATGTCACATGCATGTATCACTGCCCTCTGCCCACAGTATAGATTCCCAATCAAATCAAAGGCTAATAATAAGGGTCTTCTCAATTGTATGCCAAAAATCTCCAAACAGATCCAGATTTATTTTGCCAAAATTGCATCACTAATGCTGGAAATGTCAATATCATCTGGGCACCCCAAGAATGTTCAGTTCTAGGCTTCCTGCTTAATGATCACTATCCTAATTCTTTCCAAAGTAACCCCCACTGTGTTCAATGGGTCTTATTCCCAGGAAAGTGTCTTTAGGATTTTAGCTGATATCACCTCTGGCTCTCTTTCAAGCGACATGCAGGCCTCCGTCAG
Organism: Cryptoblepharus egeriae; assembly: GCA_030015325.1. Taxonomy (NCBI): domain Eukaryota; kingdom Metazoa; phylum Chordata; class Lepidosauria; order Squamata; family Scincidae; genus Cryptoblepharus; species Cryptoblepharus egeriae. The sequence continues at coordinate 3,337,797 of JAREYC010000003.1, read as the reverse complement.
TCTTGAGAGACTATGGTATCGTGCTCAGCGCTGCATACGCTGCATGAGAAGCACGAAAGCCTGGGTGAGATTGTTATGCAGGATAGGTTGTTCCCCAAGCAGCAAATCCCCCCTCTCCACGCCACTGGATGAGTCCAATGAAAAGGCAGAGCCAATACGATTGGATCCAGCTGCGTCGCAGAGCTGGGCTAAGGACAGGAGCTCACCCTGTCTTGTGGGGCCGACCCGGGTCTCAAACCCTGGCCTGCTGGTTAACAAGCACAGTGTCTTAGCCACTTGCGCCACCCACAGCCCTTATTTTTCATGAGTTTTTTAAAAAAATAAATACGTTAAATAAATAAAATGTGAGAAAACTGATATGGAGATCCATATTCCTGAGTAAGGGAGCTTATAGGGAAGATGGACCTCTAGCAAACAGAGATGGCTCCTGCCACTGATGTAAGGTAAGGTAAAGATGACATGAATGTTGTGCAATATGTACACTATGGCAGCAATCCTAAGAGCACTTTCCTGGGAGTAAGCCCCATTGAACTCAATGGAACTTATATCTGAGTAGACACAGAGAGGATTGCACTGTTTATGAAATTAATTTGAAACCCCTGCCTTAGATGTCGTATGTGAACACCCCCCAACACATAGTGTATAGGCATATGGGCTCCATACAGATCCTATCCACTAATACAGATCTGCTCCATTGTGATGTGTTGGATCTGTCCTGAATTTAATTTTTTACCATCACACAGTACATTGTTTACCATTTCAATGCAGTTCTTTATATGAAGAGTTATTAAGCTTCTTAAAATTATGTTTACAGTTGTATTTGCCCAAGGAGGATGGGGGAAGGAGTTCTGATATATTTCCTCTTACTCACAGATTAGTTTTCTTGTAATCCCATGATTGAATCCTTCCTCTTCTGTAATACCTGCAATGATTAGTTCTTGCCAAGGGGTTGGCGAAGGGGAGGACAAGGAGGGAAGTTATTCCTGTTATTTTAGATGTCTTGGCTCTTGTTGTGCTGCTTCTCTGTGTAAAATATGCAGAGATACGTTTTGGAGCGTGGAGTAGAGAAAGTGATTGCAGAAAACATGTACAAAGAGAGCTTTGAAATATGACACACAAATGGCATCATAGTTATACAGAGTTGTATGTATAAAGACGAAATACAAATCCAGTAAATAAAGCACAAGCACAAAAGCCTGGGTTGGATTGATATGAAGGATAGACTGTTACCCAAGCAGCAAATCCCCCCTCTCCACCCCACTGAATTAGTCCAATGGAAAGGCAGAGCCAATACGATTGGATCCAGCTGCGTCACAGAGCTGGGCTAAGGACAGGAGCTCACCCTGTCTTGTGGGGCCGACCCGGGTCTCGAACCCTGGCCTGCTGGTTAACAGGCACAGCGCCTTAACCACTTGTGCCACCCACCCATATAAATCCAATAAATAAATATAGGTTATAGTTATAGATAAAGGCAAAACATGAATCTAATAAATAAATAAATAAATATTGATTGAACCATTCATTCATTCGTTCGTTCGTTCGTTCGTTCGTTCATTCATTGGATTTGTATTTCGTCTTTCTCCCAGAAGGATACCTGAGCAGGGAGAAAGGCAGAGTATAAATAAATAAATAAATAAATAAATAAATATTGATTGATTGATTGATTGATTGATTGATTGATTGATTGATTGATTGATTGATTCACTGGATTCGTATTTCATCTTATTTATTTATTTATTTATTTATTTATTTATTTATTTATTTAACCAATTTGTATCCCGCCTTTCTTCCCCCACAAGGGGGAACTCAAGGCGGCCAAACAACAATTAAAAAACAAAACACCACTAAAATTAGATACGGTAATAAATAGAGATTAAAACACATTCAAATGTAGTTAAAATACACTGGCTGCCCATTCGTTTCCGGGCTGAATTCAAAGTGCTGGTCCTGACCTATAAAGCCCTAAACGGATCGGATCCAGGGTACCTGAGGGACATCCTTCTTCTGTACAATCCGACCCCTCACCTAAGGTCATCTGAGGGGGCCCTACTGACTGTGCCGCCACTAAGAGACGTGAGAGGTGTGGCGGCCAGAGATAGGGCCTTCTCGGTGGTGGCACTCCGGCTGTGGAACTCCCTCCCCTTAGAACTGAGGAAAGCTCCCTCAATACAGAGCTTCAGGTGGAGCCTTAAAACCTTTTATTTTAAAAAAGCTTTTTAATGGGAGCAGAGGTTGGGGGGCTTTTGTTTTTATCATTTTTTTATTTTATCATTTTTAGTCTATGTTTTTAGCCCCAAAATATTCATATAAAAATATTAACTGGATGTAAAAATGATGTCAAAACACTGTAATTGAATTCAAAACATGCATTCAGTGTGCATGATCCTATGAAGTCTACTTACAGCACAATCCAGAGCAACTAATCTGTCCACATAAGAGCCCATAGGTTGCCCTATCTATCACTAGTTTGGAGCAACTGCAAGATGCTCCAGCCCAGTTACTCTGGAAGAGGCTTAGGGCAGAGCAAGGCAAGATAGGGTGCCCTAAGAGAGGTGGACCTGTTCTGCCCTAACTGGGGCAGCCTAAGCAGCTCAGGAGAGGCAAGTTGAGGGCATGTTGAGCATTGCCTAGGGCAGAGCAGTTACTCTGGATCCAGAGCCTGTTTCCAAGGCAGAAATGCCCCCTTCCAGCCCTCAGAGTTATACCACCTCAGGAGCAGGTATAGTAATGAGTAGACCCATAGGGGTCCATGATCAGGCCCGAGTAAGAATGGCAGTGTTGACCAAAAATCTGAGTTCTTGGCCAGCCTAGCTGCAACCCCTTCCTCTCAATCTCAGGATATGGAACAAACTACGGCTGCCCACAAAGCTCAGGATCCAGCAGGCCACTCCAAGAAGCCCCTTCTATTCACAGCAGAATGTACTGGCATCTCATCAGGGACTCCTTATAAGGCAGGCACCCAGTGGCATCACCAGACTGGTGCGGCTGGTGTGGGCTGCATTGGGTGATGCGCTCCGTATGGGGTGATGCGCCGGAGGAGTTTGACTGTACTTTGGCAGGCCCCAGGCATCAGCGTGCCCATTCAGTCCTGCTCCAAGGTGGAGCAGCAGCCAGAAGCTGCCACTTGTCCGCGGAGCTGGCCCAAATGGCCAGCTGAGGTGCACTGCGCAGAAGCACACTGAGCATGCCGAACAGCTTCAGAGGAGACTTCCTTCGAGCGGACGAAGTCTGTGCCTCTGCACGGCCATTCAGCCTCACTCAGGAGGCGGAGCGGCAGCCGAATGGCTTCAGAAAGAGTACTGCACAGGCACCAATTCTGACGCCTGCATAGTCTCCTCTGAAGCTGAAAGACTTCAGAAAAGTACTGCACAGGCATCAGGGATGGTGCCTGCGCAGTACTCTTTCTGAAGCCAGCTGGCTTCAGAAACAACTGCGCAGGTGCCAACTTTGGCGACTGCGCAGTCCAGGGGGGGGGGGGGTGCACACATCCCAGGTGTGATGCACAGACTTCCACACTGGGTGATGCGCAGAGTTGTGTCACCACTGTAGGCACCACAGCTGTTCCTTGTTCAGTGTGATCTGAGGGGTATCTCCTCAGGAGCAAGTCCTCCCCATGTGTCAATTACTTAGCATGCTCTGGAGCAGTTAGGGCAGCCCAGGCTTCCTGACTCTCTGGATGCAGCATAACTTTCTGCTCTGGATACAGAATAGTTAGGAGAGAGCAGTTAGGGCAGAGCAGGCTGAACTTGCTCTGGATTGTGCCCTTAGGCTGCAATCCTAAAGACACTTTCCTGGGAGTAAGACCTACTTAACACAATGGAGCTTACTTCTGAGTAGACATAGTTAGGAGGTTACAATCAAAGACATTTTCCTGGGAGGCTAATCTGGGCTGCTGCTGGAGGTTCAAGGTGGTCAGTGGGGGCAATTGGGTGCAGTTGGGGGCAGCTGCATCTGGCACCTCCAGGCAACTGCCCCCAAGTTGGGGGCAGTTAGAAACAGCAGCGCTGACTGGCAGCCCTTTTAAAGAGCCTCCATGTGGAGCTTCAGGGCTGCATAGCATGCATGCCCATAGAATGCTTGCTTGTTAAGTGAAGTGGAAATTGTTATGTGAAGTAAGATTACTTGGAAATGTAGACTTGTTATGTGAAACGCTTGTTATGTGAGGCACTTGTTATGAACGGTACCACTGTATTGGAAATTAGGGGATGTCAAGGAGAAGGGCTTTCTTTTCTTCCACTGAGTACAGGTTTGTTTTTTTTAAAACTGAGGTGAGTTATTTTAGGAGTACTGAAATAATTAAACCCCTTTGCCATTTTATTTGCATGCATTGATACTAAAACACTGAATAACAGGGCTGCATACATTTTATGAGCCCAAATTACAGTTGCTGGGTATTAATTGTGTTTGAATGATGGAAAACTACACACGAATACCATGGGGAAATTATTTCACTCTTGATTAGAATCCCTGGGACAAATTATATTTTGATGCCTGCACACACTCTTTCCTATAAAAGATAATTTATATATTTGTAATAAGTCTTGGGTTTAGATAGAAATATAATTTTCTTGCGGTTTCTGGGGTTTGCATAGACACATATTCAGAAGATGCTTTTACTGAACATATAGGGATTTAAAATAAGGTCTCCGTACCCTGTAACTTTATATTAACTTTTCAAAATACTGCATCATTAGAAAAATATTTCCAGCGAGGGCTCACTGCTGGGATCCGAAAGGAGCTACACAGTTGTTGATGTTAAATCAAAAGTACTCGTCTGGAAAAAGCTGTGGGGGGTGATTGAAAAATTTTTTGGAAATAGGATTGTGACAGTCATGAGGAGAGTAGAGAGGAAGTGAGGAAGAGTTGTTTTGGGAAAGGGAAGAAGAGGAAGCAGTGGTGAATTTATTTATTTATTTATTTATTTATTTATTTATTTATTTATTTATTTACTTACTTACTTACTTACTTACTTACTTACTTACTCACTTACCTACTAGTGAAACATACCCAGGAGTAAAATACTCCCCTATGTGCTATCCCCACGGCTGTGGGTGGTGCAAGTGGCTAAGACACTGTGCCTGTTAACCTGCAGGCCAGGGTTCGATTCCCAGGTTGGCCCCACAAGACAGGGTGAGCTCCTGTCCTTAGCCCAGCTCTGTGACGCCAGCTGGATCCAATTGTATCGGCTCTGACTTTCCATTGGACTAATTCAGTGGCGTGGAGAGGGGGGATTTGCTGCTTGGGTAACAGCCTATCCTCCATAACAATCCAACCCAGGCTTTCGTGCTTCGCATGCAGCGTAGGCAGCTCTGAGCATGATACCATAATCTTTCAAGACTGACGGAGGCCTGCTGCCATCCCCACATTGCGCATCATCCCTCCCATGTACAGCATCCCCATGCACATCAACCCTGACTGTGTAACATTCCTCATGTGCAACATCCCCCATACACATCAACCCCCATTCTCATCAACCCCATTGATGCGCAACATCCCCCACATGCAACATCCCCCATGCACAACATCCCGCATGCGTAATATCGCCCCATGCACAATATCGCCCCATGTGCATCATCCTCCCATGCACAGTATCTCCCCATGCCCAACAGCCCCCCATGCACAACAAACCCCATGCGCATCATCCCCCATGCGCATCAACCATGAATGCACAACACCCCCATGCACAACTTCCCCCATGCACATCAAATCCCCATGCGTAACATGTGCATCAACCCCTCATGCGCATTAAACCCCATATGCATCAACCCCCATTGATGTGTAACATCCCCCCATATGCAATGTCCCCCCATGCGAACCCTTCCTCCCATTGCATCATGTACTGTGCACCAAATTGACTGGATGTTGATCAGTCATCCATGTTAAGTATAGGACAAAAACACGTTGCAACCTTTTCAGCCCCATAAGGGTTAAATTTCACATCGGTTCTTGGTGGGTGTTGATGTCACAGAAGGACCACCCTCCCTGAATTTCGTGCTTCGAGGTCTAGCGGTTTTGGATAGGCGTTGATGAGTGAGTGAGTGAGTCAGTCAGTGAATCAGTCAGTGACTTTTCAATTTGATAAACAGTATCATCAGTCATTGGCATCCTTCAGTCTGGAAAGACTATGGTATCATGCTCTGATTGGAGGTCCTAAAACAGCATCTGGTGTGGCTGAAAAGGCCAATTCGAGAGTAGCAATCCCTTCCACACTGAGGGCAGTCTGTCTGTCCCCTGTCCCCTGCCCAGTCTGTCCCCTGCCCAGTCCCCAGATTTTGTTGGCTCCGGGTCTGTCTCTTTGCCTCAGCCTGCCGAACAAGTGTCTCTTCCAGTTGGAGAAGGCCTTGCTGGGTCTTTTGCCTCCACGCTGAACGGTCAGAGGTCAAGGTTTCCCAGCTGTTGATGTCCATTCCCAAGGCCTTTAGATCCCTCTTGCAGATGTCCTTGTATCACAGCTGTGGTCTCCTTCTTGGGCGCTTTCCCTGCACTAATTCTCCATATAGGAGATCTTTTGGAATCCGACCATCAGCCATTCTCACGACATGCCCAAGCCAGCGTAGACGCCGCTACTTCAGAAGTGTGAACATGCTAGAGATTCCAGCACGTTCCAAGACTGCGTCATTTGAGACTTTGTCATGCCAGGTGATGCCAAGAATACGTCGGAGACAGCGCATATGGAAGGTGTTCAGCTTCCTCTCCTGCCATGCATAAAGGGTCCAAGCAGTACAAGAGTGTGCTCAGGACGCAAGCTCTATAGACCTGGATCTTTGTATTTCCATCAGCTTCTTATTAAGCCATACTCTCTTTGTAAGCCTGGAAAACATGGTAGCTGCTCGCTCGCTCGCTCGCTCGCTCTATCTATCTATCTATCTATCTATCTATCTATCTATCTATCTATCTATCTATCTATCTATCTATCTATCTGTAGTCATCAGTTTTGCACAACCTGCTCTATCATGATCTTCTCATCAGGCAACTGCATACTAATCCCATAAGCCCAAGTTTATAAGACAGTTGGCAACAGCTATCATTGCAGCTAAAAATAATACTAATTGGTGGTGCGCACTTCAGTCCACCTATGGTGAATATGTGCTTCCCCCTCTCCTGTTTTTTTTTTTGAACATGGGAGCCCACCTGTAGTGTCACAATTTCTGGAGAGGAACTAAGTGTCTTACAGAATTTATTTTTACTCTGGAATTGCTGAAGGTGAGCCGAGTCTCCTCGCCTACACACATATTTTCAGAGAGGGAAAGAAAAACGGAGAAAGAAATAGGTTTTTAATTTGCTAAAATGAAAAGCTTGAAATTACCACATGCAGGGAGGGTGCTGCTTTGGATCTCTACTAAAGACCTCAAGGGAGCAAGCCCCTTAAACGATGTTCAGTCTCTATTGAGACACCCACTTTTTAGCATCTATGGGGAGGGGGGATGCCGAGCAGCAGAGCTTCCTGGGCAAGGACCAGCAAAGAAGGATGGAAACTTGGTTTCATGGTATAGGGCAGTGACGCGTGGCAAGTGGTGAGGTAGGTGAGGCAGAGCCTCCCCATCATAGAATCAGAGTTGGAAGGGACCCAGCAGGTCATCTAGTCCAACCCCCTCATCCAGTCCAACCCATCAGAGTCTGTTGATGAGGTACTCATCTCACTGTGTGAGATACTCATGCACTCACAACCCATGAGCTCCACTGCTCTAACCACTTGCTACTCACACCCCTGGTTAAGGAGAAGGGTAGAAGGGTAGAAGTCTGGTCAACCTGGTGGTCTGAGCAACACTCACTGGGTTTGATCAACACTTTTTCAGGATTCTCATTGGACTTTTCTTGAGTAAGAACCTGAAATTCCACTTGAGACTTGCAGTGCAATCCTAAGCCATGTCTACTCAGAAGTAAGTTTCAGTGTGTTCAATAGTTCACTGTTTTTAGTCTGCATGTATTTATTCAATATAATTGTATTTTAATTATATTTTAACGGTGTTTTAATCTTTATGATCTATTTTAATGCTGTTTTATTTCCCTGATGTTAGCCGCCTTGAGCTCCCTCTTGCAGGGGAGGAAAGGCGGGATACTAATTAATTAATTAATTAATTAATTAATTAATTAATCAATCAATCAATCAATCAATCAATCAATCAAATAAATAAATAAATAAATAAATAAATAAATAAATAAATAAATAAAAATAGTACTTACTCCCAGGAAAGTGTGGCTAGGATTGCACCCTAGATCTTCACTTCTGGGTGCCCCAATTCATGTCCCATCCTCACCCACACATGTGCACATGTGTGAGTTTCCATTCAAATTTGAAGCTTTGGATTCCAGTTAATTACCATCCTCACCCACATGTGTGCACACACATCTGTACATGCACACATATGTTTCCATGTGAAAGGAAACATGCATATTCATGCAGTCTCTCCTTGACCTCGATGTTTGTAAACTCAAGCATTCAAAAGAGTAGGACAAAAACCGCAACTGCGCACAAGTATGAAGTGATACACTTACACGAACACGGCAGACTACAAAGCTCATCTTGCAACTAGCAGCCCAATCCTGTCCACGCTTTCCTGGGAGGAAGCCCCATTGACTTCAGCGGGACTTACATCGGAGTAGAGATGCATAGGATTGGGCTCTGGGAGAACTATGGCAAGGGTACTTCATGCAACAGTCACCAACCATTTGAATAAGAACGACCATTTCTAACACCAAAATGCATTTTTCAGAAATTGGGTTCTGGGGAAAAATGTGTCCGTCCAACATGTGTCCATCCCACACTGAACCTTGCAGGGATGTGGCATCCCCCTGCATAGAAACTTCTCTGTTGGGTTGTAAAAATATGTAAAATATGTAAAATTATATAAAAATATGTAAAATTATGTTTTTTTCCTTAAGCCTTCAGTTGACTGTTGTGCCGTAGTATGTTTTTATTCTTAATTGGCCTTTCAGATGCACAACACTGGGGTTTACTGCTCTTACCACCTCCGAGGGTTCTTAAGAATCGTGGAGTCTGCCTGGGAAGGTCTTGTTAATAGAAATGAAACAGGTAATTAAATGAACTTAACACTATGTTATGGCTGGGACTGAACATGTACAGAAATGCAAAACCCTTTTATCTTTGGGGAATGGAAGTAAAGCTGTTTAGAGGTAAAAAAATTAAATTCTAGATCTCAAGTACAAGATGGGTTGAGCATGCTGAAGTCATGGGTTGATCAGATTTAAGTGGCAGAATAACTCGTATCCAAGTGATCAAGCTTTGGGGCGCAATCCAGAGTAACTACTTGCTCTGAAGTAAGAACAATTTACTCTGGATTGCAATATTTCCCATAGGTTTCCACTAGGTGGTTCCTTAACTATATCAATGTAAATTTCTCTTACGTGCTCCCGTAGTTACTCTGGATTGTAGGGTTGGTCTCAATGTTGTTGTGAACCAATGGGGAAGGCATCAGTGATGTCACTGGAAAGGGTGCACCAGATGATGTGCCAGGGGAAATTATCATTACTACCAGCATTTTTTTTAAATCTTTGTGTTTTTGAATCAGAGTCATAGAATCCTAGAGTTGGAAGGGACCCAGTAGGTCATCTAGTCCAAACCCCTGCCTGTAATAGGAAATCCTCCTAGAGTGACTCTAGAACATCTGCAGATGGAATAATTCCATCTTATTTTATTTAATTTGATGTTTAATTTAATGCCGAATACAGTGAAACAAATCATGTTGAAATATCTTTAGTCTATCAAAATTGATAGTAAGGGTTGGGCGATGGAGGATCACATTTCTCACAGCCCAGGATAATGCCCTTTCCACTGCATGGGAGAAGGTCCTTCAAAGGGGTATGTGCTGGCCTCCCACGTCCACGAATGCTAGTGATACCTCTGGAGGGAAGTATGTACTTTTCTGAAAATAGTTGCTACTTCATTTGTGCTTTCATGCAACTGGAGGCAGAAATGGAAGAATTATTGCCACTGAAGAAGTGATTGGCCACCCATGATGTTGCATGGTCCTCTATATTCCTTGGCACAGCCTTTGCCAAGAAAAGTGAAGGCTTCAGAGATCTCTGAAGTACTGGGGGAGATCTGGATTTACATATGGTGCCCTCTAACATCAACCTTGCCTGGACACCCTACAACTACATGGTGGCCTTTTGACAGTGGGATTCATTCCGGTTAACCAGTTAACTTAGAAACCTCATGCTTACTCCTACTTAACAATCAGATGGCACAACCAGCTTTCTGGTAGTGGAGAGAACCGTGCTGGAAACTCGGTGGACAGAGGTGCACATCAGGAAGAAAAGTAATGCCACCCTCATGATTGGCATTAATTGGTTTCGTCGCTGGCAGGATCTCTGGAGTGGAAGGGCTGAAAACGGATCTGAAGAAGAATCAGCCCCCTCATTACTACAGGAGACATTTGCGACTGATGCGCTTGGAGTCCTCCAAAAGTGTGGTCCGGGCTTTACCAAAGGAAAAAGGGCAGAGGGCAGAAGAACAAATGGGAGGAATAGGCACCCCAGCTTTGCGCTGAAGTTGCAAAGAGATCTGAGTTGAGCTGACTCAGCACTACAGTTCTGCGTCCCTCCTAATGAATGCCTAACGTCCCAAAAATCACATCCCCCCAAGTGACACATTATGTAAGGGAAACTTTCTCACTTCCAGGAACTGTGATTAACACTGTATCAAGCAGAGGGAACACTCGAGATCCCTGCCACCCCCCGTCTGAAATTGAACGCAAGTGTGTTTAATAGCGCCTGTTGTGTGCGGCTGAGTTGGTGTTCGAAATGTGGGGCAGATTGTCTGGGGCTGGTGGTTTTCCCCTTATAGCTTGTGTGAAACTTTGACCAGTCAAATACGGGCTGATGCACTCCAAGGAGAGATGTTTCTGTCTGTTGTAGCAACTACTCCCTTACTCCACAATTCTTTGTAGGGATAGCATCTAACAGTCCGACTGGTGTTGAGCAGGAATGACCAGTGGTGCCCAGTGCCTGGTGGTGCCACTGCCTGATGGTGCCCAGCAGTGTTTGCTGCTGCCTGGTGGTACCCAGTTTCTGGTTGTGCCTGCTGGTACCTGGTAGGGATACCTACTGGTATCTGCTGCCTAGTGCTCAGTGGTGCCTTGTAGTGATGCCAGGAGCCTACTGCCCACTGGTGTTCACTGGCACCTGCTGCCACTAGTGCCTGGTGGGGCACTCAGTGGTGCCCACTGGTGCCAGTGGAGTCTGCTGCCCAATAGTGACCGGTACGGATCCCTGGTGCCCAAAAGGAATGCTCAGTGCCCAATAGGAATACCGGGTGCTAACTGGTGTCTGGTGGTGCCTACTGTCCGTTGGTGCCCGTTTGTGCCTGCCACTGCCCCAATACCCTCCAGTTCCCAGAAGATTCCCTGACTGAGTCATTCTACCTAGAGCAAAGATTTACCGGTATTTCAAAAAAACTTCAGGATTTACACCCTTTTAAGGGGTTGGGGGAAAAATTCAAGAATTCTGTCCATGGCCATTAGTCTCAATGGCAGCTTGCTGGGTCAGATTCTTCCCTCTGAATCCACAGATTTGGGGAAGCCCAAGGCAAAGTACTGGCCTTGGGCTTCCCCAAATCTATGGATTCAGAGGGAAGAACATCAAGTATCAGGGGGGGTTCTGTTCAATAATCCCCTGTAAAAATAAAAATCAACAGATACTGGGGTCCAAATTGAAGATGCTTAATTTTTTTTTAAGATGTAACCAAAGCAGGGTTTTTGCATGGGAAAAAGTGCTGTTCCCAGCCTTTAGAGCTATTGCTAGGCTTCAAAATAATAGGCTCAATAAGGCTTAGAGCTTATTGTTAGGCTTACTCCTCACATCATTGCCCCAAAAAGCATTTTGGGGAAAGAAGCACGGCACAACCGTGCAACCTGGAAATGGGTCTTTCAACACTTACCCCTCAATCCAGAGTAGCTACAGCAGTTCTTGCATTGATGTAAGACACATTTTCATCAACACTGTTACGGCGCCACCTATGGAAACTTATGGGAAATTCATAGAGCAATCCAGAGTAAATTTTTCTTACGTTGACACAAGAACTGCTGTAGTTACTCTGGATTGAGCCCTAAAAAAGACCATGAAAAACTTAAAAACTGGGAAACAGCAGTTCACCGCTCAGACGTAGGAAACCCTATTTTGGGCAAACTTAAAAGTGCTTTCTATGTGGACTCGGGTACAGTGTTGTTGCTGGGGGGGCTAAAACTTGGGGGGGGGGACTACAAGCTGTGCTTGAAATTAGTGGTTAAAATGGTGAAAAACGGGGTATGTATGAATGATAATAACAGCATGTATTATATATCGTTGGAAAGGTAATTTAATGCAGAATGCAATGAAATAAACAACGCTGAAATATTCATATATACTATCAAAAGTTATGGCTAATTACGATAACTTAAAATGAAAACGCAAAAGCCTATGGAACAAAAAGCGGATTTACTTAACTCAACTTTCTCATGTTACTGATTGCTCTGAGAGTCAATGGGATGTAATTCTGATACTGGCTGGAACTAATAAGGTGTTAATAAGAATCAGCTCTCGGCACATAAATCATATACAGTACATATATCATTATACAGTTACCCTATGCTAACTGGGTATACAAGCACTTCCAAGTGGTGCTTCTCTTATATTTAGCAGGGACAGAATAACCATTCCTCTTTGCCCCAGCAGAGTTTCCCTAACCGATAATAAGGGACATAATTTTTACTATTTTACCTAATTAAATTTATTTATTTATTTATTTTATTTAATCAATTTATATCCCGCCTTTCCTCCCCCGCAAGGGGGAGCCCAAGGCGGCTGACATCAGGGAATAAAACATCGTTAAAATAGCACATAAATAAAGATTAAAACACCATGAAAATATAATTAAAATACAATTAAATTGAATAAAAAACATGCAGATTAAAAATATTTGTTAAAAACAGTAAAAAACAATAAAAACAACTGTCCCCCCACCTCTGCCCCCTTTAAAATTTGATTTTGTTGTTGAGGGAGGGCAACAAAATCTTATTTGACTCCCGATAGCAAATAGGTGCTTTAGCTGTGCCACTAGAGAGCAAATGGGTGGTAAACTGCTGAGGAGGAATAGGTAACTTTTTTCCTACCTCTTTCCTTTTTTAAAATTTATTTTTTTAATAAAAATTTTTCTCTTTAAAAAATTATTTTTATTTTTTTTAAAAAAAAAATATGCCCAGTTGTGATATCACTTCCAGAGCAACATTTTGAGCTTTGTATTGGGCTACATGATCATTAGCTACGCCACTCCGCTAGCAGCCATGGTATATCCAATGCACAGATGCCAGACCCACACTGTGGGTCCACTATATATTGTTTAAATTAAAAAACAAAAAAACAAAAACCAGTTGGCTGTTGTGACATAGAATGCTGGGCAAGGCGGGTTATGGACCTGATCTAACGGGGTTCTTCTGATGTTCTTGCCAACCCTATAAAACACCATGATGATTTGTGCTGCAATCTTTCTATATTAAAACAAAAATCCTTGTAATAGATATCCTCAGGATAGCTGTTTGGGTCTTCTTGAGAGAAAGGCAGGATACTAGTACACTAAATACATACACTAAATACAATAAATGAATAAATAAATCCTAACTTGCCGAGGAATAGGGCGGTTGCCTTAGTCTGCCCTGTATCCAGTGCAAGTTTAGGGTCTGCTTTTGTGTTACAGCAAGGAAGGGGAAGCTTTCCTGTTGTAGGGCTGCAGCAGCCACAGTCAGGGTGACCAGATGCCAAACCCAAAATTCCTGAACCCCAAGGGCAAAATTCCTAATCCCAAGCCAAAATTCCTACCCGCTCAAAAAGATTCCCAAAAAATGTTTTTTGTTTTTGTTTTTCAGTTTTTTGACCATAACTTCTGATAGGGAGGAGGTATCTCAAACTGATTTTTGCACCTGATTCTGCTCTTCAATACGAATCCAACGACATATGGCATGATGGGGTACTGTGCAGTATCACGAAGTTTCAAAATGAAGCCAAAATGTAGGACAAGGATGCCAAATGTTGGACACCTGGACAGGAGGCTAAAAATCCAGACAAATCCGGGTTTTTCCGGTCATCTGGTCACCCTGGAATAGGTCTCCTCTCTCCTCCTTAACTGAGGCCTGGATCCATCATAGCTGCCAGTTCAAACTCCGACTCCCTTTTCCCTTCCTGTCCACCCATGATGTGCTTAGGATTGCAACATGATTAGGGAAAACTCCTAAACCGGCTTTCTTCTTGACATATTATTTTTCTAGTTCCGGAAGTATCCTTGTACGCCGGTCAATGCCTTGTGGTTGGGCAGCCGGCAACAGATGGAGCACTTGCGGTTAAACCGAGGCCTCGGAGCCTGGAAAAATCACACCACGTAGTAAGGAAAGGAATTTGCAGGAAGCTTTCTTCCATTCTACGTTCTTGGAAATTCAAATAAAAGAATCACGTTCCATTTCAACCACCTAACCGTTCACCACCGCTTTTCCCCATGAACTCATAATGCATCTGAAGGATCCTTAAATCAAAATGCCTTTCCGCTTGTTTACATCATGCAAAAATGTGCCAAGGTCTTGTGGATGATGCAGAACATGGAGGAGGGGAGTGCGCACAAACCAGCCTTGCAGACTTGGAGGCTCGCAAACTCCAACAATGAATGCAGCATTTGTCCGCTTGCTCTTTTGATTTAACAGGTGCCTTCCGAAGCCGCCATGCCAATTTTTCTCGCTAGGGAAGGGGGAAAAAAAAAAAGACAGGCTGTTTGATGAAACACATGGAGGCAACTTTATTTATTTATTTATTTATTTATTTATTTATTTATTTATTTATTTATTTATTTATTTATTTATTTATTTAGGCAGCTTTATTTAATATTATAAACCATTATTTCGAAATCGTTTTAACGTTTCTCATCTTAAACTGAATGTTGAATATTACGCAGAAATACATTACAAAAGTTTTCGAGTTAGTTTATCAAAATTTTCTCATGTAAGGTGTGGTGAGGTCAGTATCACAAATGCATTTGCAAAAACTCTTGGAGGTATATCAAAAATATTCCCATGTAACAATAAGGCAATGTCGGCTCCAGAGATGTGTTTTTGTCCATCAAACCTTTTTATTTCTTTTTTTTTTGAATGAATGAATGACGTATGACATGTTTATTCACATGTGTAGGTGGTGCTGCATGTCTGCAAGGAGAATATGATCATGGACAACAGCATCTCTTTGAAACTAGCCTGGTTGTAAGAAACTCCAGATCCCATAAACTTAGATCCACGCTTCCCAAAGTGTGGATCGCAATCCACTGGTGAGTTGTAGTAGCCCCAACTGTTGAGTTGCTACCCCTGCCCACCCTTGTACCAGTCCAAATATGAGCCAGTCCAAAAGCCCCATAACATATCAGAGCTTATAGAGGCCTCTCCAAATTGAGTGGCCTCAAAATGAAGCCTCACCCTACAATCCAGAGTAACTACGGGAGCACGTAAGAGACATTACGTGCGCCCGTACTTACTGCCCCACCCAGTGAAAACCTGTGGGAAATCCATATTGCAATCCAGAGCAAATTGTTCTTACACCGTAGCAAGGACTCCCCGTAGTACTCTGGATTGCGCCCTCAGTAAGCCACATCTGGTTTGCTTCCCAAATTTGGAAGTGGCTTCTGGACAGTTACGAGGAGCACTCTTAAGAATACAGAGGCCTATAGAGTGTACTGCTGCACCAAGTGGTGCTTCTCAGCACCACCAGGAGTATCGGGACCCATAGTGGAACCTGTGGGTCTCAAAGTTATGGAACCTGTGCCTAGAGGAAAGTCACACTTAATTCTCTCTCTTACTGTGCCGTTAGATTGGGTTGGACTCTTGATCCTTGGAGAAATTCCACAGGTGATTGCATGTTCCTCCCATAGCAGATGTGACTCTCCAGCCAAAATCCTGGAAGCTTCTGGATTCAGTAAAGAAGAAGGCTCTCCAGCCCTGGTTGTCCTCACTAACTCAATGGCCAAATTCAGTCTTTGCTGAGGGAGCCTCTATAGTTCCTTATTATTTTTCTTATGTTCTTATGGTAAGATGTGAAACAATAGTTGCTCCTATTTAGGTCCAGGGATGAGCAATCAAGGTCCATCAAATCACAAAAGTAGATCTCACGATAAACTCATCCCACAAAAAGCTCTTCCACTGTCATAAATTCTCCTACTAATAATTTTACCCTACAATCCAGAATAACTACGGGAAGATGTAAGAAGCACTTAGGGCAAAATCCAGAGTAACTATGGGGAGTCCTTGCTCTGGTATAAGAACAACTTACTTTGGATTCCAATATGAATTTTCCATAGGTTTTCAATAGGTGGTGCAGTAACTACACCTGCACATAAACTCTCTTACGTGCTCCCGTAGTTACTCAGGATTTGGGGGATATTCTGGATTGCTCTATGCATTTCCCATTGGTTTCCCATAGGTGGCACCATAACTATGTCAGTGTAAAAGGTCCCATAGTTACTCTGGATTGTAGCCTTAGTTAGGATTCGGCTCAAAGTGAATCCCTGAATGTTTCCCTCACTTTAACCTCGTGTTGCCCCAAGTAATAATTTCAGTTAGGATTCTAATAATTTTAGTTAATAATTTTAATAATTATTAAATTGATTCTAATAATTTTCGTTAGGATTGGGGTCACAGCGAGTCCCTGAGCATTTCCCTCACATTAGCCTTATGTTCCTCCAAATTCCTCCAACAGCAACTGGAAGGAATCACAGGACTTTCTGTGCCATCCACACACACCCAGCTATGCTCCTGATAAAATTATCTGGCTGAAATTATGGAGAACCAAAATTATGGGCTGAACCTCAGTGCAATCTGGGCTCACCACAAGAGCTTGCTTGCTAAAAAGGGAGAATAATTGAAATTTCCAGCCAGGAAGACATTAAGATTGTGTCTTATCAAATGAGCATGTCTCTTCCTCTGCATCGTTACTATCAAATTACTTTCTGTTCCCACCCTTCCATTCTCTCTCTCTCTCTCTCTGTCTCTGTTAGATCCCAGTTTCATAAAAGGAGACCCAGGTCAGCCCCACAAGACAGGGTGAGCTCCTGTCCTTAGCCCAGCTCTGCCACTACAACTGGATCCAGTTGTATGGGCTCTGCCTTTCCGTTGGACTAATTCAGTGGTGTGGAGAGGGGGTTTTGCTGCTTGGGTAACAGCCTATCCTCCATAACAATCCAACCCAGGCTTTCGTGCTTCACATGCAGCGTATGCAGCCCCGAGCCCTATACCATCGTCTTCCAAGACTGACGGAGGCCTGCTTGTAATTCTCAGCTAGTTGAATTTAAATTGCTGAGAGTAGTGTTGAGATTTTTTTTTTCTCCCCAAGATCAAAACAAACTATCAGATAACGAACTACGACAGCAAAAACACAAGTAGAATAGATATCTAGAATGAACAATAAATTCAGGAACAGCCAAGACCTTAGGAAATGGTAGGCACATTAATACGAGGATAAGTAAAGTGGTTTTTGTCAATACAGTGACCTTGTAGTTCCGGATGAATTAGTGTGGGGTACAAAGGTGTGAGCTTGTGCATTAGCACAAATGTTCCTCCACAGTAGTAGAGTTCTCGGCCGGCCTTTGAAATTGCAGCGGGGCAAGCAGGTACATGCCCATTTGTCGTAAGATAACAATCAATACCTCCGTGTAAGAGGGAAGTAGCAACTCTATACTACTCTCCTCGGTGACTCATTTTCTACACGCTGCTCATCAACCAGGAAAGTGAGATTCACCACTACGGTTTCTTCTGTTTCTTGCCCTTGCATGTTTGAGACGTTAATAGCATTATCAATATTAAGAATATTGGAGTACCTGCTTTCATCGCAAGCGTTTCCCAAATGGTTTACAGAAAAAAAGTCAAATTACTAGATGTCCCAAAGGGCTGAACATACATTTATTTATTTATTTATTTATTTGTTTGTTTGTTTGTTTGTTTGTTTGTTTGTTTATTTATTTATTTATTTATTTGCATTCCACCTTTCTCTTGGAGACGGAACAGTTGCAGATCATGAGAAAATAGACACTAGGAAAGAAACTGTACTAGGTGAACAGGGACGGTTTCCTCTCCCTGTGCTAAATATAAGGTGCTCTATCTATATAACAGGCATCTTCATCATCATCGCTGACAGGCATCTTCATCATCATCACTGACTCATCAACACCCAGCCAAAACCGCTGGGCCTATAAGCATGAAATTTGAGGAGGGTGTTCCTTCCATGATGCAGGGATCCACTAAGAACCAGTTTTCGGAAATTTCAACCAGAAGGGGGTGAAAAGGGGCGCAATGCGTTTTATAAAACTAATCTTCATCGTCATTACTGACTCATCAACGCCCTGCCAAAACCGTCAGGCCTAGAAGCGTGAAATTTGGGGAGGGTGTTCCTTCTGTGATGGAAGGAGTCACTAAGAACCAATTTTCAGAAATTCCATCCAGAAGGGGGTGAAATGGGGTGCAACGTGTTTTCTTCCCTATACTTTGCATTGAAGACTCAGTGACTGATGGATGCTCTGCCCCAACCCCTGGACCTAGAAATGTGAAATTTGGAGAGGATGTTCCTTCTGTCACATCAAGAACAGATGTGGAGAAATTTAACCCTTAAAGGGCTGAAAAGGGGTACAACATAGTTTTGTCCTACACTTAACATGGAAGACTATCCAACATCCATCCGATTTGGTGCTCAGTGCCTGATGCACTGGGGGGATGTTGTTTGGAGGGAGGGGTTGCACGGGGAGGATGTTGAGCATGGGGGGCTGTTATGCATGTGGAGGTGATGCACACGGAGAGGTGATGTGCATGCGCGGATGCTGCGCATGGGCAGATGATTTGCATGGGAGACTGATGCGCATCGGGGGAAGTTGCGCATGGGGTTTGATGTGCATGGCGGGGTGATGCTCATGGGGGTGATGCACATGGGTGATGTTGCACATGGGAAACTGATCCACATGGGGGACTGATACGATTGGCGGTTGGTGCACATGGGGGTTGGTGCGCATGGGGGATAATGCACATGGCGGTTGATGCGGATGGGGGGATGGCAGTAGGGTATGGCTTATGAGGGGAATTTTACTCCCGCAATGCGGGTATGCTTTTTGCTAGTATATATATAAAAGAGAAAAGTCACAGACAGACAGACAGACAGACAGACAGACTCACTCACTCACTCACTCACTCACTCACTCACTCACTCACTCACTCACTCACTCGCTTACGCATCAACGCCCAGACAAGACCACTGGGCCTAGAAGCATGAAATTTGGGGAGCGTGTTCCTTCCATGATGGAGGGAGTCATTAAGAACTGGTTTTGGAAATTCCAACCGGAAGCAGGTGAAAAGGCGTGCAACGCATTTTCCTCCCTATAATTTGCATTGAAGAATAGGTGACTGATGGATGCTCTGCTCCAACCTCTAGACCTAGAAGCATGAAATTTGGGGAGGGAGTTCCTTATGTCACATGAACACCCACCAAGAACCGATGTGGAGAACTTTAACCCTTAAGGGGCTGAAAAGGGATGCTACGTGTTTTTGTCCTATACTTAACATGGAAGACTGACTAACCTCCAGCTGATTTGGTGCTCGGTACCTGGTGCACTGGGGGGATGTTGTTTGGAGAGAGGGGTTGCACTGGGGAGGAAGCTGCACATGGGGGGTTGATGAGCATGGAGGTTTTATGTGCATGAGGGTTTTATGGCCATGGGGTTTTTACGCGCAGTGGGAGGATGGCGTATGTGGGAATTTTACCCCCGCGTGGGTACATTTTTGCTAGTATTATAATATTAAGGCTGCAATCCTAAACACATTCCTATTCCTGTTGAGTACAATAGGACTTAGGAGGGCTCATTCAATGCAACCAAAACGATTGTTTGGAAGATAGAACCAAACTCTGCCCCATCTGTCCTTGGAGCCCTTAGACCGCCAACCCTCCTTTGACCTCCCACCAGAACATGCATCGTAGCTCCCAACGTGTAAGCCATTAAGTAGACCAGAATCCACTATAATTCTTTATTTTACCAGCAGAAATCCTTGGTTGTATATCCAAGGCTGGACCATGAAACCACCTGAAATTGACATAAATCCTTTTTCTATGTTAAAAAATATGGACAATTTCTCATGCAATTGTGGATAGTGACACACATTTCCTATTTTTTAATGGATTGTGAATTATATCTCATGAAGGGATGCCTGTCTATAAGAATATGACAAATGCTGCGTTCCTCTTGAACGTGCATTCAAGCCAAATAATTATGGCTATTTACTGGTATGGTGTTTTGGGAAGGATGGATGGCGTGTTGTAAAACAAAGAGACGGCTTCATAAATTTCATTAATCCAGATGTCCTTCTTCTGCTAAGTTACAAAATTGTTCAGCCTTCTGATTTACCAGGCAGACCATAAATAAAATTATTCCATTCTGTCTCTTGATTCTGGCTGGCCACGCCGCTCCTGATAACATTAAAACAAATGATACTGCTAAAAACCAACACTTTCTATAAATTGAGTTCTTTAAATGGAGATGGACTGAACATACACAGCGCTTATTGGTATTTCCAAGGGAAGGATGAACTGAAAGTTCCTAACAAAAAACTTTTAAGGTCAAGCTGTGCAATCCTAAGCCTGTCTACGAAGAAGAAAGTCCTGTTGTATTCAGTTGGCCCTACTCCCAGAAAAGTTTGTTTAGGATTGCAGCAATATGCTGCACTTTCCTGGGAGAGTAGACCCACTGAACATAATGTGACTTACTTTTGAGTAGACATGGTTAGGATTGTGGTCATCTATATGTATAAAATCAAAAAGTCATTTGCTCACTCACTCACTCACTCACTCACTCACTCACTCACTCACTCACTTACCCATCAACCCCCAGCCAAAACCGCTGGACCTAGAAGTGTGATATTTGGGGAGGATGTTCCTTCTGTGACGGGGAGATCCACCAAGATCCTGTTTTTGGAAATTCCAACCAGAAGGGGGTAAATGGGGTGCAACGCATTTTCCTCCCTATACTTTCCATCCCTGACTGAGGGATGCTCTGCCCCAACCCCTGGACCTAGACGTGTGAAATTTGGGGAGGGTGTTCCTTCTGTGACATCGACACCCACCAAGAACCGATGTGGAGAAATTTAACCTGTAAGGGGCTGAAAAGAGGTTGATGTGGATGGATCACATGGGGGATTGATGCGCATTTCCAATCCACTGCTCCAAAAATTTGCCCAAATCACCCTGCAGGACCTCCAATTCCATGATTTCCATAGAAATCAAGAGCCACTACAGGAACGTGAACAGGGTGACCAGATGCCAAACCCAAAATTCCTGAACATCAAGGCCAAAATTCCTATCCTCTTTCAGTTTTTTGACCATAACTTTTGATAGGAAAGAGATATTGCGAAACTGATTCTTGCATTGGATTCTGCTCTTCAGTACGAATTCAAAGACATATGGCATGATGGGCTAATGTGCACTATCGCAAAGTTTCAAAATGAAGCCAAAATGTAGGACACAAATGTAAGACAAAATGTAGGACAAATTAACAGGAGGCTAAAAATCCGGACAAATCCAGGTTTCCGGTCATCTGGTCACCCTGAACCTGAATAATGAGGCTAGTACCATATACAGTTAGCCAGACTAGATTCAGTATATAGAGGGTGAGTGTAGAATATTTAGTTTATTAATTATATTAAAATATTAATATCCCGCCTGTTGATATATAAAGATCTACCAGATGGCTTACAAAGACTAACTTCCATAGGAAAAAAAGTGTCTATGAGAGTGGTGTAAGCCAAACTTCACACTAGCCACATATTGTATGTTGTAAGTAGGAATGTTGTAAGTAGGAATGATGTTCAGAGACTGGTGTGTACCTTGAGAAAGTGCAGTGGACACTGGAGTGGGTGAGAATCCAGTGGTGTCACTATAGGGTTCAGGTGGTCCAGGCTGCACCGGTTGCTGTACATGGTGAAAAGGTTGAACTACTACTGGTTGTGAAAATCTTGGTAGTTTGGAATAATACCATCGTGTTATATTTCATTTGATGCAGAATTTCATGTGGGCTGCAATGAAACAAACTGGATTGAAATATCTCTGTTCTATCAAATATTATGTTAAAAAAAACCCTAAAAGGAAGCTACAACTGCCTTATTTATTTGGATTTTCTTAAAACTGCCCAGTGAGAACATGGTGTTGTTATGACACAGCAGAGAACCAGCAAGGCGTTAATATGGGTCAACTCTAATTTCCATGTCTCAGCGCAAATACTAGAACTCTTATTCAGTTGTATGAGTGCCATCAATGGAGGGGTTACAATGATGATATAGCCGCCTTGGGTCTCTGTGATATATATTATTATATACTAAAATAAATAATGTTCATGTGGGTGACACTAACCCTTGTGCTGTGTGTATGATATTGTAATTTATTGAGTATGGTCTGGCACAGGAGGTGGTCCATCAAGGGGATGATGCAGTGAGCTCTAGCACAGTGTGACCAAAATCTAGTGATGCCTCTGGAGCTATACATCAAGATTGTGTATTTTATTTGTTTAAAGAAATGAGATGTTCAGTATGCATTGCACTATTTATTTGTTCTTTTTTACAGAAATAAAAAAGCAGGCCTGCGTCAGTCTTGAAAGACTATGGTATCGTGCTCGGCGCTGCATACGCTGCATGCAGAGCACAAAAGCCTGGGTTAGATTGTTATGGAGGATAGGCTGTTACCCAAGCAGCAAATCCCCCCTCTCCTTGCCACTGAATTAGTCCAATGGAAAGGCAGAGCCAATATGATTGGATCCAGCTGGCGTCGCAGAGCTGGGCTAAGGACAGGAGCGCACCCTGTCTTGTGGGGCCGAACTGGGTCTCGAACCCTGGCCTGCTGGTTAACAGGCACAGCATCTTAACCGCTTGCGCCACCCACATTTACAGAAATAAATACATATAGACATTTAGGGTGCAATCTTAAGAAATTTAGGCCAGCCTAACTCACCTGGCTTATCTTCCGTGATGGTATGGGGAGGTTGGCGTATTCCCCTGCACTGGCTTAACCACCCCCAGGAGTGGGGCAGAAGTGTCTTATTGCACTTTTGTGACACCCCCCAGGTCAGCAAGGGACTCATGGGCAAACTACCGGTAAGCGGTGGTTAGGACTGCAGATTTAGGTTGTATGAATGATGTATGATATAGCCGCCTTTGGTCTCTGTGAAGAAGATGGGACAGTTAAAATGTTGTAATTTAAAAGTACAGTTTTAATGAGGTGGGGACAAGGCAATGATGCGTCACCATCCCCACTGCCCACGAAAATGCCCAACTTTCTGCATGGGGGAAGGTCCACCAGATGATGTGGGACCATCACCCTAGAGATACCACAGTGAAGCTCTCTATAAAATTTAGCACCATCATTCCTCTGTACATTTTTCCTATCAATTGTGGCCTGTTGAAACTCCAAATGTGTCTTGTGCTGGTTCCAAATGAAGTCTTGTGCTTCACCTGTTGCTATTTGGGTCACTTTTGCTTTCACCCGGCAATAGATTTCCCTTGTGTTGTTGTGTCAAATTCTGCAAAGTAATTGGATTCTGATTATACTTTCCTAATTTGCAAGGAAGAGGCAAGTTCATTTAAGTTGAATGGCCCCATTAGGGAGTCCTAGAAATCTCTTGACAATGGGTATGAAGGGGGGAAAAGCCAGGAATACAACCTCTAGTGCATTATTAATTGTCTCTAACAAAAATGTCTGGTTTTCATTATTAAAAAACGGCAAGCAAGTTCCTAGCCCCAATGAGGTTAGAGAAAGAGCAGAGAAGGTATTAGGAATTTGCTGAATGCAGAACAGCTAAACCAGAGACAGGATGCCTCTGAATCAGGGTTGCCATAATTCTCTCCCACAAAATTGGGACAGATCCCCCAGTCCCATTTGCCAGTATATGAACACGATCCTCCAAATTGGGATTGTACCTCTTTTGGGGGATATATGGCAACCCTGCTCCAAATACCAGATTCCAGGGAACAAATGTTTTTAATGGTGTTGCTAAGGTGGGGAAAGGGGGTACAGTTTCCCGGGCACCTTGTCTTTAGGGTGCAAACCTGTACCCCCAACACCAGATCCAGAGGCGTCTGGAAGATGCTCTTCTAGGTCTACCAGGAGGCTGCCCAAGGTTTGAGGATGCTATAGATCCTAAAAGACTTCCCAGATGCCCAAGAAAGGCACTTCTGATTTTCACCAAACAGTTGCATCATGCAGAACACATGTCGAGTCAACCCTCATTTTTGCAATGCCATGTACTGCCGTGTCTATTCCAGGAGATGTGTTCTGTTTCCCAACCAGTGGTGTAGCTAAAGGGGATCAAAGCACTACGTTTTGCAGGGAGTCTCACTAATGCATGCAGGCAGCCTGTCCTCCAGGCCTTCAGTCATTTTAGGGAATGGCAGTAAACCAAAGGCAAATGCAGACAGTAAAATTCCTGCCCTCAAGCTGCCATGGGGCAAAGGTTGGTGATGCCGTACCCACACAACGCCATTCTCTCTTATTTATGGTGTGCAACTCCAGGATTGACCAGGTTGGCTTCCCTGCCATCTGAAGCTGTACTTATAGAAAACAGTACGGTTTCAGACAGAGATGGACATTACTGAGTTACTCAGAGATGGAACTCACTCACTCGCTTGCTCATGTATTTATTTATTTACTGTATATACTCATGTATAAGCCGACCCGTGTATAAGTCGAGGCACTTAATTTTACCACAAATACTGGGAAAACTTACTGAGTATAAGCCGAGGGTGGGAAATGAGGCAACAGCAGGAAAGTGTGGCTGGCCTTGTAGCCTCAGGGCCCAATCCTGGGCATGTCTACTCAGAAGTAATGCCCACAAAGAAGTACCTGAGTGAGGAGGGGCTTGGCTGCAGTGGACTCCATGTCTTGCCACCGCGCGTCTCCTCCGTAGCCCGGAGAGCCAGCCGCTGGAGGGGCTGCAGAGCCTCTGAGGGCGCACGCTGGAAGTCACGCCCGCCATTTTTCTTAATTTTTTTACTGACCCGCGTATGAGCTGAGATGGGTTTTTGGGCTCATTTTTTGGGCCCAAAAACTAGGCTTATACACGAGTATTTATTTATTTATTTATTTATTTATTTATTTATTTATTTGTTTGTTTGTTTGTTTGTTTCTTTCTTTCTTTCTTTCTTTCTTTCTTTCTTTCTTTCTTTCTTTCTTTCTTTCTTTCTTTCTTTCTTTCTTTCTTTGTTTGTTTATATCCTACAAGCTATAGGGATATAACCTGATTCCTACAGACCCAAGCTGGCTGCTTTATTGTGTTATTATTGCCCTCTGTAAGGGTGCCTCCCACCCCGTTCAAGGACGCGGTTAGGTTTATTATTTGTTTGAAGGGGCAGGTTTGAAGGTGATCAGTTGCTCCTGAATTCCCACTTGGCGCTGAATGTTTTTTGCAACCCAAGGGTGTCTGGCAAGATTGCAGACAGCAGAGCTGCAGCCGGTGATTACATGCGCTGATTACATTGTTCCTAATTTATCTATGCATTTCCGACAAGGGTCTGTATCTGCCGTCTTTGTTACCGTATTTTTGATTGTTATGGGTTGCAATTATGGGACCTGGAACAGCGCTGATAAAACCTTCCATGTCTACTACAGATTGCCCTCTTTCTTTGCCAATTCACGGAGGGAGCTCATTTTTTCTGCTAAGTTTTTCCCAACATTTCAGACTCGCCTCTTTCTCAAAGCTGGACCAAACCACATGCTATGCCAAAGACAACTTTCAAAGCTGTGGCAACTTGGAGAATCTGGTTTATGCACAGCTGACATGCGCAGGTCAAATGCTCAGGGAAACATATCTTCTTGGCATCCATCAGTCTCGAAAGACTATGGTATTGTGCTTGATGCTGCATGCGAAGCAGGAAGGCCTGGGTAGATTGATATGGATGAAAGGCTGTTACCCAAGCAGCAAATCCCCCCTCTCCATGCCACTGAATTAGTCCAATGGAACGGTGGGGCCGATACGATGGGTTCCAGCTGCATCGCAGGAGTTATCAGAACGTGATTGTATACAGTCTCGAACTGCTTCCAGGACTCCGGCTCCGGATTTTGCCTTGCGGTTAACTCCTGAAGCCTTTCCCATGGGTGGGTTCTAGCTGGCGTCGCAGAGCTGGGCTAAGGACAGGAGCTCACCCTGTCTTGTGGGGACCGACCCGGGTCTCGAACCCTGGCCTTCTGGTTAACAGGCACAGTGTCTTAACCACCTGCGCCATCCACAGCCCTGGACATGCTTAGGATTGCACCCCTAAGCTCCCAGCTTAGACAGGAGACCTGAAAGAAATAATACATGAAGGTCCTTGGCCCTAAAGTGTTTCTACCTTGCAATGTGGCACACTGTATTCCTTCAAGCTGCCATTAAGAGGATGAAAGTGCTGCACATTTAGAAGGCAAAATAAATGGACGGGAATAATATTAGTGTTTTTAAAAAAGAGAGAGATAGAAAGAAAAACAGGAGGTATGCGGCAAGCCTCCAAAGGCACATTTTTGAAAAAGTGCTCTTCATTTTCTACCACTTTGCTTTGTCCGAAAGGATCGGCTATCTGGAGAAAGCCATAAAAGGTTTTATGGGTGCGTATTAAATTTTCAAAAGCACTGCGGTAGCTGGCAGTGTGTTTAAGGATCAAAACCAAACCAGCCTTTTTGGGGGAACTTCTGTGCTATCGAGATGGAGGCATCAGGGCTGAACTTGTCCTGCTAATGGGGGAAAAAAGCCAGAATGGGGGGGATGTCTGGTTCACCGCAAAGTATCCAAACCACGAAGTGGACAACAAAACGTGGAAGGTCCGTGTTCGTTTATGACTTCACAACATTTGCTTCTTGCTGCACTGCTGTGTTTCAGGTCCTTTCCTAAATTCTTTCTTGATGGGAGCATCTCCAGTGTTGGTCACTCATTGGTTTTGCACCTGCCTCTGTCCCCCTGCTCGCTTCACCCCAGTTGCACTTCTCTGGTCCCCCCATGTTAAAGCTGGGTAGATGAGTGACCATTCCTTGCACCTCATACCATTGGAACACCAATGACACTCAAACATCAGGACATCACTCCAAGATTGATGGGTTGGGTTGAAGTTTCTATGGATGCTGGGAGTGTCACTGGTAAGGGTTGTGCCAGTATTGGGAGAGCTGGGCTGGCATGATATTTCCTGAATGGGCTGAGGATCCTGGATAGGATGAGGATTTTGGATGGGCTGGATCCCTCAACTACTTTGCCTACCTGTGGTTTGTGGATTGTGTTCCTTACCATGACCCTGTGGCAAAGGGTTGCCATATGTCCCCCAAAAGAGGGACAAATTCCAATTTTGGGGGATTGTGTTCACATATTGGCAAATGGGACAGAGGGTCTTGTCCTGAGTTCCAGGAATAGAGTTTCTGTGGAATAGAGTTATGGCAACCCTACCCCATGGTATGCCCCTGCTTCCCACTGGTCTACCTGCTCAGATCCTACCCCAGATCCTTTTGGATCAGATTGTTCCAAGGCACGCCCTCCTTTGAAGAAGCCTCATCCTGGTAGTATTTACAGTGAACTTCCATAGTTAATGGTGAGAAGAATCAATGGGAGGGCCTGGAAAGCGAGTGACAGACACAGTAGAGAGGCTGGAGAAGCAAAGAGATCCGGCGCGAGAGGCCAAAATCGCCAAATTATCTCAGTAAACCAGAAAACACAAGTTCATCCTTGAGTCCGCATGTTCCCTGCTGAGTTTAATTTTCAGCCCAGCTCTTCCTTGCTGCCTCTTTGCGCATCCCCATGAGCTGTAATAACCATGCAAAGCAGTTTTTATCTGTATGGGTCAAAGTCGGCGCCGTTCTATATTCCACGGCTTTGAAGAATTTGCAGCATGGTAAGGAGGACGAACGACGATCTGCTTATTTCCTATTACGGATTGGTTTCCCGCAGTTCATATGCTAAGGAGGAGATAATTTGAGAAAGGGGGACACTCATTGTGGGGGGAAATGGCTACACTCTCTACCAATGCACGGATGGGCCTCGCCATGTAAAGGAAACACTGGCTTGGTGCCATGCCAGCTTCTGCAATGCTTCTACATCATTCATTCATTCATTCAAGTGGTTAAGACACTGTGCCAGTTAACCAGCAGGCCAGGGTTCCAGACCTGGGTCCCCACAAGACAAGGATCTCCTGCTGCAGGCAGGGGGTTGGACTAGATGATCCACTGGGTCCCTTCCAACTCTATGATTCTATAGATGCATCTCATTAATTCATCCATCCATCCATTCATTCACGTTGCAACATTCAGCTTCTGCAGCCAGATCAGGCACTAATGGCAATATCCAGAGTAACTACGGGAAGTCCTTGCTGTGGTGTAAGAACAATTTACTCTGGATACCAAAATGAATTTCCCATAGGTTTTCACTGGGTGGTGCAGTAACTACAGGTGTACGTAATGTCTCTTACATGCTCCCATAGTTACTCTGGATTTGGGGGTAAATCAGACTTGGACATCCCATTCCAAATAACATTCTGCTGGTGGATTGACGGGCACCAGGAACCCCTTTGAAACACCTCTTCCCCCTTGCATCTCTTGGGGGAATCCCCAGGACCCCACACTTGGGTATGAATCAACTAACAGCCCTGTACCATGCTGGAGAATAAAGAGTGGTGATGCAAATGGCAGCACCTTTAGAAACAAAACAGTAGAATCATTAAACAATAATGATAGAGTGGTGCCTTGGTTTACGAGCATAATTCATTCCAGAAGCATGCTTGTAATCCAAAACGCTTGTTTATCAGAGAAAATTTCCCATAAGAAATAATGGAAGCTCAGATGATTTGTTCCACAACCCCAAAATATTCATATAAAAATGATTACACTACTGTAATATAATACAAAATATAAAGAAAAATATAATAGTACTAACAAAACATACCCGTGTTGCGGGAGTAAAATACCCCCGTGTGCCATCCCCCATTGCGCATCATCCCCCCCTTTGTGCATCATCCCGCCATGTGCATCATCCCTCCCAAATCCCATGCACATCAACATCCCATGAGCAATGTTCCCCCATGGGCAACGTATCCCATGCGCACCATCCCCCATGCACATCATCCCCCATGCACAACATCCCCATGTGCACCATTCCTCCATGTACACCATGAATCAACCCCCATGCGCATCAACCACCCCATGTGCATCAACCACCCATGTGCAGCATCCCCCATGCACAACCCCACACTACACACACACAACACAACTCCACACAAACCCTAAACCCTTCTAGCTCCACCCACACCTGCTCTACATAGATATGTTATACCTTTTTGGAATCAGGATGATCCTGGGATTGACCCCCCCACACACCCCTACCCAGTGCTCCAAAACCTACATTGAGGTTTTCAAGTTCTATGGACTGAATTGAGGAATTCAAAGTTATTTCTTCAAAATTGTTGTTTTCCAAGCTGGACCAGACGTCCCTTTGGTTTTGGGCCAAAGGAGTGTGGTTACTTTTAAGCTGGTTACAAATAAAGAATAATTATATATAAAATAATATATTAAGAATATATTAATTAAAAGTCTGTCGCAGTGGACATGCCTGCTTACTGAAATTTTGACTTTTACGTGTTTGGTGACATAGGGTGCAATCCAGAGTAACAACGGGGTGTCCTTGCTCCGGTGTAAGAACAATTTACTCTGGATTCCAATATGAATTTCCCATAGGTTTTCACCAGGTGGTGCAGTAACTACGGGTGCACGTAATGTCTCTTATGTGCTCATGTAGTTACTCTGGATTGTAGGGATAGTCTGAGAGTCAAGAAAATGTCAACTACAAGTCAAAAAGTGCTACTAGACTTTTTATTGTTAGTGAGATATCAGTATCCAAATTCAGAATATCGGAGGAGCTTAATACAGTGGTGCCTCGCTTAAAGAGCATAATTCGTTCCAGAGGCGTGCTCTTTAAGTGAAAAGCTCTTTAAGTGAAGCAGATTTTCCCATAGGAAATAATGGAAACTCAGACGTTTGGTTGAACAACCCAAAAAATATTCATATAAAAATTTTAACTGTTTATAAATATGATTACAAAACTCTGCAATATAACACTGTACAAAGCTTTGTAATATACAATAACAAACAACACTGTAATAAAGAAAATACTGTACAATACTGAACTGTACTGTACCTTTGAAAACCTTCATGGCTGGTGTGAGGGTTACAGAGAGGGGATGACTTTCAAGGCTGCAATCCTAAAGACATTTTCCTGGGAGTAAAACCCATTGGACACAATGGGGCTTACATCTGAGTAGACATGGTGAGGATTGGGCTCTTTCACAATCACTAATGGAGTGACTGCTATTCATTGGCTCAATGGAATCTATTGTCTTTTTGTGCAACTTGAACATTCCCAGGCTGCTGACGGGGAGCAGCACTAGAACATTGATCAGGCACACCTTCCACGCTGCCACACTCAGATCCCACATACAGACCTGACTCAGGCTGCTCCCCCCCCCCCCCGACGTCCCATGAGTTCCCTGGCAATGGAAGCCTATTCCAAACTTTGCCCAGGACCCCACTGGAGCTCAAGCTAGTCTCCTCGTCCCACCTGTGAGTTCCCTTGCCATGGAAGCCTGTTCCAAACTTCCTCAGAAGTGCTCTTTATTCAAGACAGTGCTCTTTAAGCAAGTCAAAATTTCTGAGAAAATTTTGCTCTTTATACAAAACGCTCTTTATTCAAGACGCTCTTTATTCAAGGTGCCACTGTACTTGAAAACCTCAGTCAGATAGTTTCAAAATGGAAAGCATCCTGTCCTGTCCATCTTGAAATGGACAGGATGTCCATTTGGGGGCTTCATGCAAATAATGAGAACTCCGAAAAATGTCAGACCATCTAATGTATTTAATTTGAGATCATTGAAAGAGATAAACCTTGCAACGAGTCGGTTTAAAGCATTAAATGTGGTGCAGAATGTGAGTGTCGCCTTCCGTAGATCCGGAACGCAAGTGTCTCTGGTGCATTTCTTGGTGGGAGATGATCATCACTGGCGAATTTCCCTGACCTCGGTGATGCAGGAAATCTTGATTAATGGCGATGACAAGGTTGCTTCTTGGCTGCGCAGTCTCGGAATCGCCAGAGGTCCCCACTCCGCAGCCAGGCCCGCCTCCATGCTGAGCTCAAGAAAAGATTGCTGGCTTTTTGTTTGCCTCATTGTGCCATTTTAATTTAATGGTTTTTCCCAGAGAGTCTAGACATTCCCCCAGTTCCATTCAAAGAACTTCCTTCCCACTTCACTTCCACCCCATTAATCCCCTAACTCAGCTGAGAGTTGTTGATGCCCTTCTGTTCAGCTCCTGGTGAGTTACAGTGTCGGAGACAAGAGCACAAACTCCTTGGCACTCGGCTCTCTTCCCTTCTGGATGGGGGGGACGGAAACATCATGTTCCATTCAGCGACTGGCCTTTCCCATTCCAGAATCCACTCACATGGGCCAAGAACTATGCGCAACATGGATCTTTTTCTCCAGGGGCTCTTTACACCAGCTGCTTTTCCTTTTTCCTTTTGTCCAGCTAAGGACAAAATGAGGACAAGCACAGCCTGAACACTTTCAAAAACTTGCATCATATGCACTCCAGAAGAGTGTGCAGCAGAACGTTTGGTGAATCAAGAGTGCGCACCAGAATCATGCTCCGGTTGTTGGTTCATGAGGCATTAATTCCCCAGCTACTGTGTCTGTTGGCACTTCTGGCTTCTCAATCTCTGAAGGCTTGCTGAGTCATGCGCCATGGTTCAAAAGAAGCTCTGAGACGCCATAAAAACAGGTGAAAGAAACCCAGGCAAATCAGGCAACATTGGGCACTGGGCACCACTGGGCATCTGCAGGCACCAAAAGGCAGTGGGTTCCAACAGGCACCACTGAGCATCCCTAATCCCTAACTGCACAAGCAGGCAGTTTGCACCACTAGACACATGTGCACACCACTGGGCAGTGGGCACCACTAGCCACCTGTTTCGGGTACTGGACACTACCAGGCAGCAGGCACAGGACACCACCTAGCACTTGGCACCCCTACTGGGCACCAGGCATCCCTACCAGGCAGCAGCAGGCACCAGACATAGTGTAGTGGCTACGGGATGTAGTGGCATAGCTAGAGGGTGAGCAGAGCATGGTGCAGCCTCATCATCATGTTGGAGCAGCTTTCCCCCACCCCCAAATTGAAGCCATTCCCAGCAGTGGGAGCAAAATGGAGACAAAACCAGGGAGGTGACTGCCTCTGTTTTGCTCCCACAGGCCAAAATGGTTTCAAATGAAAGGGGTCATTTCATAAGGTGAGGCTCCCCGGAAAACTTTGTGCTTTGCACCCCCGTAGCTATGCCACTGCGGCGACGTCAGCAGATCTTCAGACATCCTAATTTGAAGTCAGCTGCTCCATTGCTTAGACGTTGATCTCTGAAGTGGTGGGGCCATGTGTCAGGGATGGTTATAACACCCCTCAGTTTCCTCCCTGGCAATTGGCGGTGCAACATTTTTCTCCCAAAGAGTGGCCACTGCAACCATCAGAAGTACTGGTATCCGTTACTGCAGTGGTTCTCAATCTTCCTAACACCGTGACCCCTTTATAAGTTCCACATGTTGTGGGGACCCCCAACCATAAAATTATTTTTGTTGCGACTTTATAACTGAAATTAAACTACTGTTATGAATCGTAATGTAAATATCCGATATGCAGGATGTATTTTCATTGTTACAAATGAAATGTGTGTTCTATGCACACACTGAACACAATGGGATTTATTTCAGGGTAGGCATGCAGAGGATTGTGCCCTGAGGCTGCAATCCTATCCATATTTGCATGGGAGTAAAGGCCCCCCTGACTATAATGGGGTTTATTTCAGAGTAGGCATGCATATTTTATTATTTTTATTTTAAAAATTTGTATCCCACCTTTCTCAGGCTGTCTAGCCCGACTCAAGGATTGCATAGGATTGGGCCCTGAGGCTGTCAGTCAGCCCCAGTGCACATGCAACTGCAGGCAAGTCTGACCTGGCCCCCTGCACCAGGGTCTTTAGGTGACCCCCAGGAAAGCTCTAGGCGACCCCCAATGAGGTCCTGACCCCCACTTTGAGAAACAATGCGTTACTGTCACTCCGAGGCTTCTGATCACAGGGTGCTCTGGAAATCGACCTGTAGATATATACGCCATCTACATACATGGCATAACTAGGATTTCTAATGCAACATAAATCAATTTGAATTAGGAGCAATATCACCTTATGGTCCTCTGGACAGCTGTGAATGCATCCTTGGTTTCCGCACATTGGACTAGCGCATGAAGGTTAAGGCAACACCAATGATGATTTTTTTAAAGCTGTTGTTTTCAATCTGTCTCTTCCTTGGAGGAACTCTTGAGTGGCAGTTGAGCATCAACACAACCTTGACACATTGGAGAAACTTGCTCTGACCTCCTGCAGAGTTTCACAGCCGAGTGAGATCCAACCTAGTGAATAATGTTTTTTGCAGAGCACTCCTTAAAATGTTTTTCACCACAATCCCAGCATATTAAGCTGAAAGCCTTCTCTTATTGCCAGCAGTGTTTTGCTTGCTCCGATTTCTGTCCACCCACCCTGCTTTTTCAAATCCACCCCCTCCCAGATATTTAGACGGCTGTCAGGACTTGTGCCTGTAGCAGATCTTGAGCTGACGGTGGGAGGAATATTGGTCAGGGACAGAGTATATGCTTGGCTGAGATGGAGAACTATATGGGTGCTACCGAAAGAATAACCCCATGCACCACTGGTCAAAGTGGGTCAGGATACACTTCCAGATCCTATAACATCTTCAAGGCCAGACTCAATCACTGCTTTGAACATGCAAATGTGCCACCTACCCCCAGCAAGATGGGATCTGGACCTGACAGCTGGAGTCCCTCAAATTTTGGCAGGTGATGAGGTCCACCTGTGCTGCAGTCATCACTTTTCAGTCGCAGCCGACTCCATGGCAAAACCTTTTCCAGAACATCAAATATTTATCAGAATACTAATGTACTAATCACAGGCCAACAAAAAAAATTGTTTGGTGCCTGGAACGTTAGAACTGATTTTGGGTATATTGGGCGTGCTAATTCCAAATATATAAACAGTTTTTCTCTATCAGCTATACTTTTTGAGATAATGAGTGTCTATATGTCTGTCAATCAAAAGTCTAATTTTCCATAGGGTGCCATGATGTTTATATCTCAAAAACTAGAGCTCGTAGGCGAAAATTACTGTTATATTTGAAATCAGCACACCAAAAATACATAGAATCAGCTCAAAAAACCTCAGCACCAAAACATGTGTTGGGCATTGGGAGAAAATACCACTGAATCTAATGCACACCCCGATCTTAAAACGCTTACTTAAAATGTTTTCTGTAGATTGTAATGTGCAGCTACAAAGCATTTAATAATAACTGACAATAATTATTGTGATTTTTACCTAATTGACCTACTTTATATAGCAACTGGCAAAAGGCTTACCCGCGTTGAGGGAATAAAATAAAAATATAAAATAAAATTTATAAAAATAAAAAGTCAAGCCATTAACAAACCCCCTTGAGGAAGGGACATTTGCCCCATCTTCCTAACCCCAGGAAAGCCTCAGCAGATGCTCTGGGGCAATTTGGATCTGCACCAGCAATATCACTGGCAGAAGTATATATTAGTTAGCCCCTCGTTTGTGTGATCTCCCTTTCTCACAGGCACGGCCGTTTCAAGATCTCTGCTTGAAGATCTCTAATCTTCTGCTTGAAGATTCTCCAGAGAGAATCTACCACCTTTCTTGGCAATTTAATCTACTGCATAATTGTCAACATTTTTTTCCTGATGTCCAACCTTCATCTCCTCTTTTGCAGTTTAAACCCATTGGATCTAGATGAGTCCTACTCTCAGAAAATCCTATTGTTCCTTCTTTCATATGAAAGAAGGTATACTGTCATACCCATCACACCAATATGGTATCCGCCATACCCATTAGGCCTCCGTCAGTCTTGAAAGACTACGGTATCGTGCTTGGTGCTGCATACGCTGCATGCAAAGCATGAAAGCCTGGGTTGGATTGTTATGGAGGATAGGCTGTTACCCAAGCAGCAAATCCCCCCTCTCCACGCCACTGAATTAGTCCAATGGAAAGGCAGAGCCAATACGATTGGGTCCAGCTGGCGTCGCAGAGCTGGGCTAAGGACAGGAGCTCACCCTGTCTTGTGGGGCCGACCCGGGTCTTGAACCCTGGCCTGCTGGTTAACAGGCATGGTGTCTTAACCACTTGTGCCACCCATTGTTTCCATCTTACCCATCAGGTATACCGTCATACCCGTCAGGTATCTGAAGGTATTGGAAACTGAATTCTGATCTAGATGGACTACTTTTGGCCTGATCCTACAATATTTTATTTTCTTGTATTTCTCTCTGCAAGTTGCTTCTGAAGTTCAGGATGTGAGTCTCCCCTTCACAACTTGTGTCACGTGGTATGGAAAAAGTGCCATTTCATTAACAACCTGCCAGCAACAGCAAGAGTTCGATTTAGCACAACCCAGTTCATTTCAGAATTGGATATTTCTCTTCCAGGACGGAGAAGGAAAGAGCAGATGTGATCTACGGCACGTGTAAATTTTACTGGTAATAACATTTAATATTCTTTTCAAAATCAATTCTGAGTCGTCTCCGGCACTTCTCTCCTCAATTCTCTTTCCAAACACTCAAATTTTCATCATGTCACTTGTAATGTTTTAAATCTTTTCTATGAATAATTTCAATTATTACCCTGAGCTGTCTTTGTGACCTCTAACTTTATTGCACTTCTTTTTCTTTCCCTCCCTCCTCTGAAATAGATAACAAAAGTGTATGTGTTCTTCACTTACGCAAGTTCAGTAGAAAGCATATAACCTTAGAAAACGTTCAACCTATAGAAGATGTGCAGAGGCCATTGCTTCCCCCCCCCCAGATATCTTCATTCTTTTATCCCCCAAACCTTAAAATAAGATCACAGGGATTATGATCAATTCATTTATTCCTATAGGAACAGGGGGAAACAAGGTAGGATTTGTTGGTAGGTAGGAGGGCAGATTTGGTTCAGGAAAGGGGAAGGTTCAGCAGCAGCCCCTTCCTGGGTTCATACCACCTTCACAAGTCCACATGGACATGCTTCTGCTATGTCGTCATCATCAACAACAATATTTATATACTGCTTTTCAACAATAAGTTCACAAAGCAATATATATATAGCTAGCAAATGTCTGCATAGACCCTGAGGAGACCCATCACCATCATCATCAACAAGAACAATATTTATATACCGCTTTTCAACAATAAGTTCACAAAGCAATATATATAGCTAGCAAATATCTGAGTAGACCCTGAGGAGACCCATCATCATCATCATCAACAACAATATTTATATACTGCTTTTCAACAATAAGTTCACAAAGCAATATATATATAGCTAGCAAATATCTGAGTAGACCCTGAGGAGACCCATCACCATCATCATCAACAAGAACAATATTTATATACCGCTTTTCAACAATTAGTTCACAAAGCAATATGTATAGCTAGCCAATATCTGAGTAGACCCTGAGGAGACCCATCATCATCATCATCAACAACAATATTTATATACTGCTTTTCAACAATAAGTTCACAAAGCAATATATATATAGCTAGCAAATATCTGAGTAGACCCTGAGGAGACCCATCACCATCATCATCAACAAGAACAATATTTATATACCGCTTTTCAACAATTAGTTCACAAAGCAATATATATAGCTAGCCAATATCTGAGTAGACTCTGAGGAGACCCACCACCACCACCACCATCATCATCATCATCAACAACAACAATATTTATATACCGCTGTTCAACAATAAGTTCACAAAGCAATATATATAGCTAGCAAATGTCTGCGTAGACCCTGAGTAGACCCATCATCCTCATCATGAACAACAACATTATTTATATACCGTTTTTCAACAATAAGTTCACAAAGCAGTATATATAGCTGACAAATGTCTGAGTAGACCCTAAGTAGACTACAAGGGATAAATGTTCCCCCACCTAAGGAGGTCCCTGGAGCGCCAAGTATCCTTGCTTGATGCAGTGGACACCCTATTTGAGCTGCTGCTTTGTCATATGGAGCACTGTGCCTTTTAACAAGTCCACTGAAAAACTTTTTACTGTTCTTCTCTTACTTGTCTTTGACAAGATGAATAGTAGTTTGTGTGTATATGTGTATATGTATATCTGCAATCACCAGTAAACTTTTTTTAATCTCAAGCCTTTTAAAATCAGGGTGCACTTTAGAGATGACTAAATAAGGTATACTCTGCCAAACCCTGAACTTTTCCAAGCCAACTTGTTGACACCAACTCTTCAGTGCTGCTGCAGGGATTTTTTTTTTTAAACGGTGATGTATAATATGAATTATTTGTATTGTTATTACTGAAGCAAAGTAGAGAAAGCAGCCTTAGGAAATCCGAGCGTTCAGACTGGCCCATCGTTTGTGTGACCCCCCTTTCTCACAGGCACAGCCGTTTCATGGTTAGTTGTGCTTAGCCATTTAGAAACATCAACCTTGTTTTGCTTGACTTTCTAGGGAGGGGGGAAATATTGGCAGTGCGGAATTGCTTTTTAAAGTCTGCTGGAGGGTGAAAGCCTTTTACAGCACCATAAAATGCAAGACGTAAAGAAGAATAGGGTTTTTTTTGGGGGGGGGGTTAGAAACAAAGAAAACCCTTTTTCTTATTTCTTCCTAAATGTCTTCCTGCCTCCGGCCCGGTTAGTATTTTCCCATAGAAAGAAAGGGGCTTGGACAGTTATGAACTGATTGCTTAACTGGCCAAATTTCGATAGCTATTCGGTAGTAATTCCCAGGGAGATCTTCGGTCAGAATCAGAAAAGAGGACAAGGTTCTCCTGAAATGTAGGATACTCAAGAAAAATATAGGACATGACAAAATAAAAGCTTAAAAATTCATCTATATTGATTTCCTAAGTTATTTAAACACTTCTATATTATCTATATATAAAAAACTGAAGTCACTGACTGATTCACACACTCATCAATGCCCAGCCAAAACCACTGGACCTAGAAGCGTGAAATTTGGGGAGGGTTTTCTTTCTGTGACAGGAACACCCACCAAGACCGATGTTGAGAAATATAACCCTTAAGGGGGTGAAAAGGGGTGCAATGTGTATTGGAAGATCCAGCTGACCAACAGCAACACTGTGGGTGAAATCCAGAGTAACTACGGGGAGTCCTTGCTCCAGAGTAAGAACAAGTTACTCTGATTTGCAATATAAATTTCCCATAGGTTTTCACTAGGTGGTGCAATAACTACGGGTGCACGTAATGTCTCTTATGTGCTTTCACAGTTACTCTGGATTGTACCCTCAGTGTCCTGAGCATTGAAAATCACTGCATAACACAGATCCCAGTAGACCAGTGGTTCTCAAACTTCCTAATGCCGTGACCCCTTAATACAGTTCCTCATGTTGTGGGGACCCCAAACCATAAAATTATTTTCATTGTTACTTCATAACTGTAATTTTGTTACTGTTATGAATAGTAATGCAAATATCTGATATGCAGGACGTATTTTCATCGTTACAAATTGAACATAATTAAAGCCACAGGTGGGCTGATGCCGGTTCTGACCGGTTCTGTAGAGGTGGTTGTTAATTAGGGGTTAGCGAACCGGTTGTTAATTGGGGGCCCTTATCTTTGAATTGCATGCAAGTGTCTTTGAATTTCTCTTAAAGGGCCGCTACTCCCTCCTCCTTCCCCTTCTGAGCCTCCTCCCCTTCTCTCCCCCCCTCCTTCCCTCCCTAAGGTTATTTTAATTTTAAAATACAGACAGTCTGTTCCTTCTACCATTGCAGCACATTCAGACTCTGACTGCTGAACTGGGGGGTGTTTGGATCACTGTTAGTTCCATGCTTTAAAGTCAGGGTGAGTAAATTCTTCATGCCCCCAACCTTTGAATGAGGCTATTCAGGAATCCTGACTTTGCTAAATACCTTATTTTGATTAAAAACCTTATTTCTAGCAATTTTTCAGAAGTAATTTCCTGGTGCAGTTTGCAAAGCATGCTGGGTACTCACATGCAAATGAGCAGCCTCTCTGCAGATGCTGTTTTTTGAATCAGGCATTTGATGGGCAGCTTTACTAAGAGGTCCCTGGGAGGGAATAGAGAGGCCGGCATACAAACCTCTGGGAGGCTGAGGTGAGTAAGAGCAGCAAGCCTGCCTCCCTCCTTCCCTGGGTGCCTTTGCAGCCCAATACTAGGCAATGTACTTAGTACTACCCAGTACTACTCAGGAGTAAGCCACACTGTATAGTAGAGGACTGCAGTCTGTGGCCACAATCCTAGCCACACTTTCCTGGGAGCAATTCCCATTGACTATCATGGGATTTCCTTCTGAGTAGCATAGGATTTGAGGCTACTTTCCCATCCAGACTTCCCTGAGAGTAAGCCCACTGACTATAATGGGACTTACTTCTGAGGAGATTGGCAGAGGATTGGATCTCTCCCTCCAGCCCTGTTCCTCCAGCCCTGTCTACTTTCCTGAGAGTAAGCTCACTGTCTATAATGGGATTTTCTACTGAGTAGACATGATTAGGACTGGGCTCTGAGGCTGCAATCATATCCACACTTACATGGGAGTAAGCCCCACTGACTAGAATGAGAGTTACTTCTAAGTAAGCCTGCATAGGATTGCCTGTAAGGCTAAAATCCTGACCACACAGTTTTGGGAGTAAGTCCCATTGACTTGAATGGTACTACCTTCTGAGTAGACATGGTTAGGATTGGGCTCAGGCTGCAGTCCTATCCACACTGTAGACCTTTTGCTCCCCCCCCCAAGAGATCTCCCCACCTCATCCTCCCCCTCTGAGAAATCTCTCCACCTGAGATTGAGGGCAGGAAGTATGGGGGTACCTGAAAAAATAGCCCCAGTTCCCATCCTGCCCCCCCCCAGGAGCCCACTCCACTGCCTACTCTGAAGTAAATTCTATCCTAGTCCCATCCTAGTCAATGGAGCTTACTCCCAGGTAGGAGTGGATAGGATGGCAGCATCAGAGCCCAATTTTTTGCATTCCTCCTCAGATGCAAGTACTGAGTGACCATATGTCCTCCTTTCCCAGGACAGGTCCTCTTTTTACTCCTCCTTTTCCTTATGAGTAGGCAACATGGAGTCTTCTTATTATCCATACTTTTTCCAGGACCACAATAAATCTTCATTGTCCTCCTTTTCCTTATAAGCAGGCAGCATGCAGTTCCCATCCTGCACCCCCAGGAGCCCAGTCCACTGCCTACTCTGAAGTAAATCCTATTAAAGTCAGTAGGTTTTACTCCCCTGTGAGCATAGGAGTGTAGCCTCAAAGCCCAATCACTGTCTACTCAGAAGTAAGTTCCATTATAATAGTGAAGCTTACTCCCTGGAAGCTTACTCCCTGGAAAGAAGCTGGTTTCTAAGAGCTTGTAATCCTATGCCTGACTACTCAAAAGTTAATCCCATTTCAATCTATGAAGCTTACTCCCAGGAAAGTGTGCAGAGGAGTGCAGCATTAGAGCCCAATCCTATTCTTGGCTACTCAGAAGTAAGTCCCATTAGAGTCTGTGGGTCTTTGGTGTGATCCAGTGGAGGCTTTTCTTATGCTTTTATGTTCTTAATTGTGGCACACATTCCCCCTGAGAGCATAACAAAGTGTAATGCATAGGAATAAATTACACAGAACCCAGGGGCTTAGTACTGATTGATGCCGTCACAAGTGATAAATTTTTTTGGTAAACTAAGGGTTAAGGTGGCCTGCCCTCCCCCCCCGCCCCCTGACCCTGGCCCCGCCCCTGACCCAGCCTGGCCCCGCCCACTTCCGGAGAACCGGTTGTTAGGGCAGGCTGGGCCCACCACTGATTAAAGCATAGTGATTAATCATAAAAACAATATGTAATGATAGATAGATAGATGTGGCATAGCTAAGAGGGGGTGACTGGAAAAGGAAGGAAGGAAGGAAGGAAGGAAGGAATGGGAAGGTAAGTACCTGGGTGAGAGGAGATCTCCATAGTATTGGGATCTCAGGCAGCAGAGCCAGGCACTGTTTCCTGGGAGTAAGTCCCATTCACTATCATGGGACTGA
The DNA here is from genome assembly GCA_030015325.1 of Cryptoblepharus egeriae. Lineage (NCBI taxonomy): Eukaryota > Metazoa > Chordata > Lepidosauria > Squamata > Scincidae > Cryptoblepharus > Cryptoblepharus egeriae. Next base: position 3,296,636 of record JAREYC010000003.1, on the reverse strand, counting down.
CTTCCAAGTAGACATGCATAGAACTGGGCTTTAAGGCTGCAATCATTTCCTGGGAGTAAGTCCCATTCACTATCATGGGACTGACTTCTGAGTAGACATGCATAGAACTGGGCTTTAAGGCTGCAATCCTCCCCGCCCCCAAGGCTCCACATCGTCTCACAGCTGCTCAGAGGCTCCTTCCGCAGCAGCCCCAGTATTTCTGCCAGGTCTTCCCACCTGCCCCCCTGCACCAGGAGTCTTTAGGCAACCCCCAGGAAAGCTCCAGGCGACCCCCAAAGGGGTCCTGACCCCCACTTTGAGAAACGCTGCAGTAGACCTATAAGGGCGAAGAAGGCTTCACATGAAGCGGGAATAAATGTTCCCTTACCTCAAGGAGGTTTCTGGGACCCCGAACTCCCCTGGAAGATGCATCGCACACCCTATTGGCATATCTGATTCAGGGGGGATTTTTTGTTTGAACGGATTGCCCAGCTGATTGTGTTTGTAATATTGTGACTCTTGGGCCATACAATCAAACTTGACCGAAGGACCGCCGCAGTTATTGAATGCAGTGTCCATCTGATACAGCACTGCCTTCATTTTACCTGTGACACTATCTGCAAATCATATTTTAGATTGTTTCTCTTCTTTCCTCTGTAATGCATACTAATAGGACTGGGAGATATTTTCCCAGCTATTTCCTCAACTTCAGCCTTAACCCAAACCCTCTGGCATCCCTCGGCTCAAGCACAATCCAAACCACAAACCTGCAATTTATAAGCATTTTCCTGCTTGCTTCCCTTAGATGACCATCTAAAAATAGCCTAATTTGCATAAATTATAATAGCCGGGGAAAAAATCTGGTTGGTCATCTAAGTTACTTGTGTAATTTGTAGCATTCCCTTTCATTCTGGCTTTAAGATTATGGTTCCTTAAAATATTTATTTATTTGCTTTGTGGACAGTCAAATCCTAACAAAATTCCTGCAGGGTGACACAGCTATATTGCTGGAGATAAGCTATCATATGTGGGGCATTTTGATCTCCTTGGGGTCAGTCCCAACAGCCACAATGGGCCAACATAGACATGAGCAAGTGATATTACTGACACCAGTCCAGGTTTAACAAAGTTGGTGGATCAAGTTGGTGGATAGGATATGGCCTGCCAGCCTCTCTGATTCCATGCCTATCCTGAGCCCTATACACCCACTCTGCCCCTGTTGTTCCCCTTCACTACCCTGTTCAAGGTGTCCACAGGGACATCCCATGATACTCCGATGGGTTCACTGAAGCACCTTCAGATGTCACAGTGCGCCAAAGAAAGTCATCAGTGATATATTTCTCTTCTCCTATATGACTAGAACGCAAGGGTCGCTCACTTAAAATGATTGGCAGTAGATTCAGGAAAGACAACAATCCTAAACACACTTTCCTGGGAGTAAGACCCATTGAACACTCTGGGGCTTATTTCTGAGTAGACATGGTAAAGATTGTGCTCTTGGTCAGTCGTCCCCTTCCTCTGCTCTACTGGTGACTTTATGGGCACAATATTTAATACCCTATTTACTTGAATCTAACACTCACAATCTAACACTCATCCCTGTCCTTGGTGAGAGTTTCCTTCTCCTGGGTCAGATGTTGGTGAATTATTATATTACTCATTGTTATATGCAATAAAATTAAATTTTGCACCAGCTTTGCAGCTGCACATAACAATTGCCAGTAATCATTTTTAAATCTCAAGGCTTTTAAAATAGGTGTGTGCATTAGATTTGATGGCACATTAGATTTGAGTAACTTCTTGTGGTTTGGGCAGTATAATTCATCCATTGCTTTGTTCCTGTGGTTGCCTGAGTAGGCTGGCACATGTCTGTGCACTGGCCCAACCCCACAGGAGTGGCACAGAAGTTATATAATAGTAATAACCCCCGGTCAGCACATGATTTATGCCACGACGTATGCTGACCTAACTATTATTACTTTTATTAACTTTATTTCTATCCCACCTTATTCATAAACCACTCAATAGGTAGGGGTTCGGATTGCAGCCTGTGTCACGACCATTTCATCTCACTCAGCAATCAGCTTCCAAAGTCAGAGGCAGGTGAATGAGCCTTAGGGCACAATCCAGAGTAACTATGGGGAGTCCTTGCACCGGTCTAAGAACAATTTGCTCTGGATTGCAATATGAGTTTCCCATAGGTTTTCACTAGGTGGTGCAGTAACTACGGGTACACGTAATGTCTCTTACGTGCTCCCGTAGTTACTCTGGATTGTAGGGCCAAACATCAGAGGTATGTGGGAACATTGATAGGTTTTCATGTTCATGGAGAAACAAAGCCATGAGAGTGGCAGAACGAAAGGTCATAAAGTTGGTCTAGTGAAAAATCTCAGGGACATCATTCTCCGTACAAGTTCAAATCCTCCAAAGGTAGGTACCAAACCAGGCCAATGCAATGCACACCTTACCCATACTGTAATCATAGTGTCCTTCTTCTCACTCACAAGCAGTCCTGTTCTCGCTCCCATGCGCACACACTCTTGCACACCTCAACACCCGCCTGCTTTGATACCTGAGTAGATTTGTGAAAGCGTTAATGAGAATCAAAGCCAGTAGTAAATCCCAAACCCTCGTGCGAGGAGGTGGTGCGCTAAAAATACAATCTGAGATGTTGGGAAGCGAGTTAAAAAGGTCTTCCTGCAGCTCTCGCTATTGACAGGGACGGTGTAGCCCTGTTGGAGCTGAGAAGGAGGTGTTGGAGCATGTCGAATGCAAAGTGGAGCAGAGCTTGTGTAACTTAACCTCTTTCAAGCATCTGACCTCTGTGGCAAAGAACAACTTTGGAGAACTTCATGGCTATGCCACACATGGGTTTGACCATGGACAGCTGGCTTGAAAATAAGTTTGAAGAAGTGGCATAGCTAGAGGGAGTGCACAGCACTAATTTTGGGGTCTGCTCTTTGGATTGTGGAATGCCATTTTGCCTGGTTATCCACATCTTCAGGATGCAGGCCGGCTATATTCGTGTCTTTATTAATGTCCCACCATCCCTGTTTTTGTCAACCACGTGGCCACTGGTTTTCAAAAAATAAATTTTGGCAACCGTAAGGGACATGCCCGTACCTGAAAAGCCAGCTTTCTGTCATACATCACATTCATATATGATTTATAAATAAATATATGAATATTTATTTAAGTCTCTTAAGTATATCTCATAAATCATATATGAATAAATCATATATGGATATGATTTATTTTCTCATATTCAAAATCAGATACTAATTATTCTCCAAAGCTGAGTTCCTGCAGTATGCAAGACAGCTGCTAACTAGGTGATAAATGAATGTCTTTTTTGGGTTATTATTACTTATAAATAAATTATTTTTAGCTCTTTAAAAAAATCTGGTAGATCTAGGTGGGTCCCTTTAGAACCTCATTTTAAAAAATGGGTGCTGATGATAAATGTTTTGGGAACCCTCGCTCTAAGGGGTAATGTAGGAATAGTTGACAGAGGGCACAATCAAGAGTAACTATGGGGAGTCCTTGATCTGGTGTAACAACAATTTGATCTGGATTGCAATATGAATTTCCCATATGTTTTCACCAGTTGGTACAGTAACTACAGGTATGCGTAATGTCTCTTATGTGTAAGGCTACAATCCAGAGTAACTACGAGACCTTTTGCACCAACATAGTTACAATGCCACCTATGGGAAACCTATGGGAAATGCATAGAGCAATGCAGAGTAAGTGCCTCTTACACCCAATATTTTCCAATATTTTCCAATACATCCATAAATTCCAATATGAATTTCCCATAGGTTTTCACCAGTTGGTACAGTAACTACGGGTATGCGTAATGTCTCTTATGTGTAAGGCTACAATCCAGAGTAACTACGAGACCTTTTGCACCAACATAGTTACAATGCCACCTATGGGAAACCTATGGGAAATGCATAGAGCAATGCAGAGTAAGTGCCTCTTACACCCAATATTTTCCAATATTTTCCAATACATCCATAAATTCCAATATGAATTTCCCATAGGTTTTCACCAGTTGGTACAGTAACTACGGGTATACGTAATGTCTCTTATGTGTAAGGCCACAATCCAGAGTAACTACGAGACTTTTTGCACCGACATAGTTACGATGCCACCTATGGGAAACCTATGGGAAATGCACAGAGCAATCCAGAGTAAGTGCCTCTTACATCTTCCTGTAGATACTCTGGTAAAAGGTTTCAAGACCCCATCCAAAAGTTTGTCTGACTCTGCTGTCCCCCTTAATGCTTTCTCTTAATATCCTGGCCAGAGAGTGGGGGATTTACCTCCAGGAACGGCCAGGATTGCAAAATAAATAAGATCCTCTTAATGCCATTCAATTAAACAGCAAATGCTTTTCATCACCGTGCATGCGTTCGGCGGAGAAGAAACTGAACCAAATTGCCGTGGGGTGCCTGGCAGAGGCCCAGTAACCATGATGGATAATGCCGATGCTTGACAGGCAACTGACATGTTCACAGATCTCAGGGACTCTCTGGCAACCTGCTTGTAAATTGGATTCCAGGAGAATCATTGTCAAGAGGCTGCAATCTGTACCAAGATAGTCGGGCTGTGGTGACGGAGAACCGGAGTCAGCCTGGCATTGAGGTGGACCTTTCTTCCAAAGTAGGCATTCAAACCAGGAGCAGAAGACCTCACAGCAGGCTCAAGAAGAAGATACACAAGACATTCCTTGTTTATTTTTACAACTAATGATGGCGTATGAATAATTCAGCAGCAAAACCGGGATGCTGAATACGGTTGAGCTAAAAGTTCCCTGCGGAGAACTTAAAACCCGTATCTGGAGGGATGAAAGAGCCAAAAGTGCCTGGAAATGGCCCCCTCACCAACCCCTTGCCCCGTTGGTGCAGCTACTCCCATTGGTGGCTCCCATTTCTTCAACTAGTGGCATCACTAGGGTTTGCATGAAGGTCCTTCTCCTGTACCAAACCGTACAGAATAAATTACATTATCATTTGCAGAACCTAAATGCAGTGGGTTTGTTCTACCACCATTGACTTTATTGATTTTTAAATAAGTCACCAACAAATCAATAAGCAACAAAATCAGTGGCCAACTTGATGTCATTCGCACAACTGAATAAGAATTCTAGTATGATCTCTAATCCATGAAAACTTATTGGTTCACTATCCCTAAAATCCAGAGTGACTATGGTAGCACGTAGGAGACATTCCATGCACCCATTCCACGCACCCGTAAGAGACATTACTGCACCACCTAGTGAAAACCTATGGGAAATTCATATTGTAATCCAGAGTAAATTGTTCTTACACCGGAGCAAGGACTCCCCGTAGTTACTCTGGATTGTGCCCTATGTCAAAATAACACCCCTTTGACTCTTGGAACAATCATGTCATTGGAGTTTAAAAATCCACTTTTTTTTTTGTTTTCCTATTTGAATTTTTTGGTTATAACTTTTGTTAGAAATCAGATATTTCAGCGTGGTTTGTTTCATTGCGCTCTACATCAAATTCCACATCAGATGATATATAATATGGTATTATTTGGGAATACCAAAATTGTTACAATTCTCTCATCCCACACATCATGAAGTGTGACCACAGCAGGGGACTCCAAACACTTATGTTCAGGGGTCCTGGACCTTTAAGAAGTGTGTAGAAGAAGGAATTTCAGCTTGTGATCACTTACACCCAAATCCAGACTAACTACAGGAGCACGTAAGAGACTTTGCGTGCACCTGTAGTTACTGCACCACCTAGTGAAAACCTATGGGAAATTCATATTGGAATCCAGAGTAAGTTGTTCTTACACCGGAGCAAGGACTCCCCATAGTTACTCTGGATTTTGCCCAAAGTTAAAAGTTTGGAGACCCCGGGCTACAGGGATGGAAGGCTTCCCAGTGAAATGATAAAGCACTGGTTGCACCAGGGACACCTTTCCCAATACTGTGCATCGATCTCCAGTTTGGACATGGGTGATATAGGAAGTGAGGAAAGACACACACACACACAATCCAAAACTATGTAAATATGATATGTACATATAAATATGATATAAATATGATATTTTTACATTTTCTTTCTTTTATTGTTGAAGTTTAAATGAAGCGTCAAGCTGGAGACTTCAAAAATTAATGTTATGTAGAATCTAATCATCATCCCTGGATTTTGAATTCTCAACAAGCACCTGTCGGGGATGATCTAGGAGGATTTCCTGCTGCAGGCAGGGGGTTGGACTAGATGACCTACTAGGACCCTTTCAACTCGAGGAGTCTGTGATCCTTATCTGATTCTTATCGAGGATTCTTATCTGATTGTCCCTACAATCCAGAGTAACTATGGGAGCACGTAAGAGACATTATGTGCACTCATAGTTACTGCACCAGCTAGTGAAAACCTATGGGAAATTCATATTGCAATCCAGAGTAAATTGTTCTTTACAAGCACCCCCCTTAGTTACTCTGGATTGCACCCTGTATGTTTTGTATGTATTGTTTGTTATTTATGAGTTGGTGTTTGCATGTATGCAGCCATTGCTGAAGCTAAATTCTGGGTATGGAGATCATACTTGGCCAATCAACAAATCAATCAATCAATCAATCAATCTCTCTATCTATCTATCTATCTATCTATCTATCTATCTATCTATCTATCTATCTATCTATCTATCTATCTATCTATCTATCTGTCTGTCTGTCTGTCTGTCTGTCTGTCTATTCTCTGGTTGGTAAGGATGTTGTGGGTTGCAGAACCTATTTTCATGCAGTTTTCTGCCCTTATCATGATGAATCTGGGTGCTCATGCAAACGTACATCAGATGTGTCGTGTTTAAAACGGCGCACAGCGCAGAACGGAGACACGCGGCGACGAAAGGAAGGGAGGAAACTCAAAGAGGGAAGGTTTGTTCCATTGATGGCAGCGCATGAAATTGAATCAAATCTGTCTACTCCAGTGGAATGGGTTTCTGGGCCAGGCTGTGACCTTCATAAGGGCAGGAGAACGCCAAGTTACATTAGTTTCCATGCTTTGCTTGCTAAGTTGTTGAATCTCTCTTCAGAGCTCCTCATTTTCTCCAATCCAGAATGAGAAGTGGCACTGCTGGCTGGCTAGAGATCTCTTATTGAAATTGGAGCTTTTTTCCCCCTTGCTTGCTATTTTTGAATGTTATTATTGCAAAGAAGAAGAGATCTGAAATTCTCCCAGGCAAAAAACAAAAAAGAAGAGAGGAAGAAGACATTATTCGTCTTCTTTTTGGCAGCCAAACCAGCTTGGACTGGCAAGAGGAGAGCTTGGAATAAGGCTGGACCAGATGTGATGCTGTCAAACATAGGATGAAATCCAGAGTAACTATGGGGAGTCCTTGCTCCGGAGTAAGAACAACTTACTCTGAATTGCAATATGAATTTCCCCATAGGTTTTCACTAGTTGGTGCAGTAACTACAGGTGCACGTAATGTCTCTTACGTGCTCCCATAGTTACTCTGGATTGTGCCCAAAGTCAGCACTGAATGGGGGGAACTCCCCCCAAATTTATCCAATTCCCTCTGGTTTCTTTGAACTATATTGATTTTTTAATGATTTTTAAAAAGTATAATGATGTAAAATTATAACAATAATTATAAAAATTATAATAAATTATAATCATTTTTTCATGTCATCTCAGCCAACCAAGAATCACAAAACCAGCGTTAAGGTGACTGTAAAGGAGGGTCAAAAAATGTTCCCAAGAAGCGAGTCTTCCCCATTTTAACTCTGCTCAAAATGGGGAAGAGGACAACTTCCTACAGGACTGATATTTCTGGCTTGAATGTAAGGATGAATGTTTCTGATACTGGAATGAGGTTGAACCAAAATATTACAGTCCAATCCCATCCGCCACCACCCTGTTGGTGCAGCCATGCCAAAAAATGGGCACGCTGTATCCAGCCCGGGAAAGGGGTAGATCTGGAAGCTTCGTAGGGTCACCCTCCAGAATCCCGGCTCAAGTCCAAAAAGAAAGAGGGTATGGTAAGGCTGACCATGGACAAGGTGAGATCCAGTATGTGCCACTTCTGCTGGATATATGCCATCTCTGCTAGTTGTATGCCCCCTACATCTTATCCACCCCATTGTGGAAGCATAAGATGACCCCACATCTTATCCACCCCATCTCTATCCAGTTCCTGCCCTGCTTGCTTATATTGGTCCAATGTGCTTCTCTGGCAGGTGCATTAAATTTTCAGCATTACACTACATTTACATAAACCCTCAAATCCAGAGTAACTACGGGAGCACATAAGAGACTTTACATGCACTCACAGTTACTGCACCACCTAGTGAAAACCTATGGGAAATTCATATTGGACTCCAGAGTAAGTTGTTCTTACACCAGAGCAAGGACTCCCTGTAGTTACTCTGGATTTTGCCCAAAGACTTCTTTCCCCCAGTCTAGAATCTGTTTTGAACAGCACATGTCTGCTTCCCGAACGGCCTGAGGATGTTTCCTGCTCCTCTGTGTGCAAGATTTTTCCACTCTCACCATTTCTTCTACTCCTTTGTTACTATGTAGTTACACCAGGGTGACAGCCATTCATTAAATGCCATCAGAAGTGGAGCGATTTCCCCTTTTCTGTTTTGTTTCAAATTAGATATCATGGGAAGTTCACTTGCTGTGTTCTTGGTGTTAGTAAATCAAAGCTAACTATTTCATTATGCCGTCTGGAGCATGCAAGTGCCTCGGCAGAAGAGAATTCCTGCTAAGCCATTGAGGACGGGGTTTAATTAAGCCATAATTAGATGGCTTTTGTGTGTGATTAGGGCAGTGCTTCAAAGTTTTTGCAAGATGGTTTCCTCCGTATCTTATTTTTAAAGCAAATGCTGGAAGGTAATGAATAGGTGTTCAAACTTTTAATAAGGCCAAACTGTTACCTTGTCTATGCGTCATACTTCCTTGGAAAGAAAGATATTGTTGCACACTATCTTCTACCTAGCTGGAGAGACGTCCCTGGGTATGTGTCTTTGGAGGAGACAGCAAATTCAGGAAAACTTTGAAATCTCTGCCTTGGTTGTCAATATATTTTAGCTATTTATTGAGTAGAGCAGAGGTTTGACTAGCACCTGTCAGAGATGCTCTAGGACAGTGGTGGTAAACCGAAGGCATGTGTGCCATAGCATTGCCATATGCTTGCAGCTTGGTGGTGTGGATGCCAGCTGGGCACTTCCCCACTGGCTGTGTGACTACTGCCTCCGGTCCCACCCGGAGTGGTCCCATCAGAGACCATCTGGTCCAACTCAGAGTGCTTTGGTGCCCACTGCCCAGCACACCTGCTGAGAGCTCCGGGCATGTGCACTGGGCACTGGTATGCTCAGTTCAGTTCTGCTCCAAAAAGGAGCAGCTGATACTTTCCAGAACAAAGCCAAACTGAAGGGGCGAGTTGCCAACATGCATACCCAGAGCTCTGGGCACGCACAACGAGCTCAGGGCACTCCTGGTCCACAGCGTTTTCCCAGGTACATGCACTGGACACCAGCACTGTCAGTTGGCACTCGGTGCCGAAAAGGTTAGGCACTGCTGCTATAGGAGAATTTCCCTCAACAGGCAGGGGGCTGGACTAGATGATCTATTATGACCCTTCCAACTCTATGATTCTACGATTCTAGATTCAGGGCTGTATCTGGAGTTGTCAGTGCTCTGCTGGATCCAGAGCCCTGCATTGGACCTCATGATGCAACATGAGGCTGCTTTACTTCATGCTGTCTAAATAGTTGGCACAAAGTCAAAGTCAAGTTGGCACAAAGTCAACAAAGTCATTGTTGGACATCATCCATTTCCCAAGTCTGCTTCCTCCAAAGAGATGCTGGTGGATGCTGCAGTACTGCTGGTGCTTCTGTAGCCCTGCATACTGGGCAACATAATGGGCTGTTAAGATTCCTGTTTTTTTGACACATCAGGAACTAAGAGCATGTCTGTGTACTGGCCAAACCTTCCATCAGGAATGGGGCATATGGGGCAGAATTGTCTTATGGTGCTTTGGTGACAACCCCAGGTCGACACGGGACTTATGCTGGGGTTTAGGCCAGTCGAACAGGAGATTAGGATTGCAGACACAGAGGATGACATTAGTACAGCCTGGCTAATTTCCTATGATATTGCTTTCTGGTGGGTTCCAGACCCATGGGTTGTTTCATTTCCCCCTAGGAAATGTCAGTACCTGCCTGAATTTTCCTTCAGTTGTCTCAAAACTCCTCCTGATCAGAAGTCTCCAAATGCACCATCGATGTTTGCTTTGTTGCAAATATTCTTGCATTATTTCTGCTCTGTTGCCTCTGAATCCATTGCTAGTTTTGGGCTGCTAAATTATCCCAATGGGAAAAAAATGTTGCCTCCTGTACCACCAGGCAGGATGCTTCAGGTGGTGTGCACTGTGGCCGAACACACTGTCATTACCACCAATGGTTTTCTGATTCCAACTCCTCCTTCTGCTGGAGATCCAGAACCTTCTCACCCTTACTTATAAGCCTCCCCCTTCTGCTAAATCCATTTTGTAGGCAAAAAAGGACCAGCAATTGGAGCCTTTTGAACAGTGACCTGATGTTTGGCATTATGTGGTGGCGGCGAGGAAGTGCTCATTATTTTTAATTGTTGTGGACATTTGCAGGAAAACGCACTCCGAGCTTTTTCTACCGCTCCTTCCGCACATTCCCTCTACCTGAAGTTGACTTGCAATAATTTTAATAGCTATTTACAGGGGTTTCACAATAGCTGGCTGCAAATAAGGAAAATACAGCTCCCCAAAAATACACACACCAAAAAAAAAAAAATCAAATTAAAAAATGTAACGCTTGCTTGCATATATAGAAAGATATTCAATGTTTCAGAAGCGGTTCTTACTCGGAACAGAAGGAACCATCCCTGAAAGAAACTGGATCCAGATGTAATTGCTAGTAGTACATTAGGAAGGTTTAGGAAGGCTCTAGCAGAGATGCACTGTTTAATCCAGCAATTTCCATCCTTTTTTCATCTCTTACTGACAAGGCGATAAAATATTCCAGGCACACCATCAGTTTTGGGTTTTTGTTTGTTTGTTTGTTTTCTCTATGTCAGAGATTAAATTTGTAGAGACCTCTAGCCCTAGCAATACCATTCGGGTCAATGTTGACCGGCCAGGTCAAAATGTTGTGTTTTTTTCTGGAATTTATTATTATTACCTGACAAGACTTTCTGACTTTTTTCCTGATATTCAGACAGTTACAATTCCAGAAGCATGAAGCTTTTGAATATAAAATTTCCCTGCAAATTCCAGTTTATACATAGGATACCAATCGGGTCAAGGTTGACCCATGTTGCCTTTCACTGGTTATTCAATATTTTGCTAGCTAAAACTGTAATAAAAATCATTATACTAATTATAATCATAATTATACTAAAACTTGACACAACATTTATTCATTATATGTATATTATATGAACATTGTATGTACCTAACTATAGTACAGGGTCGCACGGGTCAAAATTGACCCGTGCAGACCTGTGCAGTCTGTGCAGGTGATAAAAATTGTACTAAAAATCATTATTTCACAATAAAAATAATTATATTAAACTTGACACAACATTTATTCATTATATGTACATCATATGTACATTATATGTACCTAACTATAGTACAGGGTCCTATTGGACTCATGTTGCCTTTTATTGGTTATTCAATATTTTGCCAGCTAAAATTATACAAAAAATCATTATACTAATTATAATCACAATTATACTAAAACATGACACATTTATTCATTATATGTACATTATACGAACATTGTATGTACCTAACTATGGTACAGGGTCCTATTGGACTCATGTTGCCTTTTATTGGTTATTCAATATTTTGCTAGCTAAAATTATACTAAAAATAATCATACAAATTATAATCATAATTATACTAAAACATGACACAACATTTATTCATTATATGTACATTATATGAACGTTGTATGCTCCTAACTATAGTACAGGGTCGGACGGGTCAAAATTGTGCATTCTGTGCAGGTGATAAAAATTGTACTAAAAAATCATTATTTCACAATAAAAATAATTATACTAAAACTTGACACAACATTTATTCATTATATGTATATTATATGAACATTGTATATACCTAATGTACCTAACTATAGTACAGGGCAGCACGGGCACACTTGACCCATGCGGTCTTATGGGGGGCAAAAATTTTTTGGTATTTCTAGGGCTAGAGAGATTTGTACCTCTCTGTGGCCCCGTAAAACATGTTTCCAAATTGGGCCCACCCGGAGCGGATGTTTGGGACCTCACATGCAATATAATCTCATGATGTTCTGGACATGGGAAATAAATAAATAAATAAATAAATAAATAAATAAATAAATAAATAAATAAATAAATAAGTAAGTAAGTAAGTAAGTAAGTAAGTAAGTAAGTAAATCATCATCATTGGCATCCTTCAGTCTGGAAAGACTCTGGTATCGTGCTCTGATTGGAGGTCCTGAAACAACATCTAGTGTGGCTAAAGAGGCCAGTTCGAGAGTGTCCATCCCTTCCACACTGAGGACAAATAAGTTCTGTCCCCTGCCCAGGCCCAGGTTAAGCTGCTTTCGGGTCTGTCTCTTTGCTTCAGCCTGCCGAACAAGTGTCTCTTCCAGTTGGAGAAGGTCACACTGTACAAGAACAAGGGTGACAGGGGTGACTGCAACAACTACCGTGGCATCTCTCTTCTTAGTGTTGTAGGGAAGCTGCTTGCCCGAGTCATACTGAAGAGGCTCCAGGTTCTTGCAGAGAGGATCTATCCTGAATCACAGTGTGGATTTCGAGCCAACAGGTCCACCGCTGATATGGTATTTTCCCTTCGACAGTTGCAAGAGAAATGTAGGGAACAAAGACAGCCACTCTTTGTAGCCTTCATAGATCTTACAAAGTAAGTAAGTAAGTAAGTAAGTAAGTAAGTAAATAAATAAATAAATAAATAAATAAATATGGGCCCTACATATCCTAAACCCACCCCTGCTTGAAAGTAAACTTGGGACAGGACTTCCAGTTTATGGAGCCAATTTTCTCTAAAGCTTCTGGGTTCTTAAAGGCAAATTTTGTTTGTTTGCTTGTCCGTCCGTCCGTCCCTCTGTCTGTCTGTCCGTCTCTCTGTCTATCAATCTATCCTAAAGGAAGGATACCCAAATTCATCATCAGGACACACGTGCAGGGTTTGTAGACATCACTTGCAAAATGGTTGTTTCCATTTTCAGAAGCCATCTCAATCTCCCTGACTTTATCCAGATAAAATACTCCTTTCCCTGTCCTTGCTTTAAGTTAATGAGGTTGGGCAATGCTCGCATTGCTTGGATGGAAACATTGATTTAGTCCGTTATCACAAATTACTGCTAAATTAGTGAATCATTCCTGGAAATATCCTCATTAGGGATGGGGTGAAATTGTTACCTTTTATTTTTAATTTTATCACTTATTTTTCAAAGCAAGCATTGATTTTCTTTTTAAAGCTCATTTCATTCTTTTAAATATTCTGTGGCCACAGTCCAGTAAAGGTTATTCTCCACCATGCAGACCAAAACCAATGTACCTTGTCTCATAAGTAAGCTCATGGCCAACCATTGATCACAAAAATTTTTGTGATCAACTTCCTGTGTCCCCCTTTTAGTCCAAAAAAGTACATATAAAGTTTGTTTGATATAATTTTCCCACTTTTTGGATCAGTGTTCTGACCAGGAGTCCTTTTAAGACTTTTAAATCTTTTTAAGACTTTTAAGACTTAGGACCATTCCTAAATCCTTCCCCCACAATCTAGCCTTGGTGGAAAAAACCTATAAGTGCAGATGCTTTCAGCTGCCTCTAACTGGCCCCAACTTGGGGGCAGTTGCCTGGGGGTGGCGGGGCAGCTACCCCTAACTGCCCTCCAAGTGCTCCCACCAGCCACCTTGAACCTCCAGCAGCAGCCCAGGAAAGCCCTCCAGGAAAGTGTCTTTGACTACTCTTAAGAAAGTATCTTTAATTGCAGCCTCCTAACCATGTCTACCCAGAAGTAAGCCTCATTATGTTCAATGTGTCTTACTCCCAGGAAAGTGTCTTTAGGATTGCAGCCTAAAATAGATTTCAATTCCAGTGTTTTGTCATCATTTTTACATCCAGTTAATATTTTTATATGAGTATTTTGGGGGTTGTGGAACCAATAGTCTGAGTTTCCATTATTTCATATGAGAAAATCCGCTTCACATAAAGAGCGCTTCACATAACAAGCTTGTTTCTGGAACAAATTAAACTTGTTATGTGAGGCACATAACAAATAAATTAAATGAAAAAAATATGCCTTGAGCTCTAAGGGAAAGTGAAAGTGCCCAATATCACAGCTTTACTCGTGAGTAGGCAAACGTGCATTGGCCACTGAGAGGAATCCAAGACCTTGTCTTCCTTTTGAAGTTTGGGCGTCTGCTCACCCTGCCTCTGTCCCATTTGCCAATATGTGAACACAATCCCCCCAAATTGGGAGGGTCCCTGTTTATATGGCAACCCTGATCCCAACAAATTCCCCAGGAACCTTCCTTGATTCCTCTTTTCATCCCGAATTCCCAATCAATCCCGATAGGTGTTTTATCACTGCAAATTCAGCCAAATAATTGAGATCATGTTCTAATGATTTCCTCCAGCTCGACAAAACACAGGCAGCAAAGCAGGTAACAAAACACATCCATTTTCTGTACTGTTGTTTTACAACAGCTGAATGTTTGTGCGTTTAGGCTGACTGCGTAGCTGAGGATCTCAGAGGATTTTCCCCGGTCTCAAGCATGACGTCTCGCAATCCTTCTTAAAAATGGAGGAAACTCACTTAAGCCTCTCTTCCAGGTGGCTAAAACTCCAGGTACAGCAAGATGCAAAACTAGGCTGGTGACTTTGCATCCTTGATGCCTATATGGCAGGAACAACAGCCAGAGACTCTCCGACTCACAGGGATGTGAATATAAGTCAAGTAACACAAGTTTTTGGCTGATTCACGTACAGGCGAGTCAGGCAGGTCAATTATTCCGGCACTGATTTGAGGCTGAGTCCACCAAACCTGCACTGATATCTCCATGCATGCAGACTCTAGTCTGTCTGTGTATAAGTGTGCTTGCCTACCTATTCCCCTGGGTTGAACCTTGTGAAACCTTGCAAAACCCTAAAAGGATTATCTTGACCAATTCTCCCATGATCTGGAAACCATTCTCAAAAGATTGTGAGATTTGGGTGCTTCCAGTGGCACACTGTCCCTACAGGCTGCCAACGCTGCAACCATGGGTGCCACAATGAGAGGGGAAGTCCAGGGTGTGCGCAGGTCCCATCAAGGAAGGTGCAGACACCCACTGTGCCCCTCAGACTGAGGGACATAGGCTGATCTTTTCCTGCTACAGGCAGGGGGTTGGACCAGATGATCTACTGGGTCCTTTCCAACTCTATGATTCTATGATCTCCACCCCCAGATTGGGTCTCCCAGTGTGGAAGCCACAGACTACCCCACATGTCTCAGGAGCCAAGAGAGATTCAGCATGCTCACTGGCAGATTTCCAGTGGGTGATGTCGCCACAATACACTTGCACCTCCATGTCGCATGCGCATCATGATGTCATGGCGTGCCATGGATTTAGATCATGCTCGGTATGCCTCTGGGCACTACCATCTTGGATCTTGTGAGATTTTATGAATCCCAAATGGCAGTGCTTGGCTTGCTTGTGGCCCTGATAATTTGGGGAACCACTGCCTTAGAGCCCAATCCTGTGCATGTCTATTTAAATTACAGTCAATGGGCCTTACTCAGTAGTGGGATTCAAATAAATTAACAACAGGTTCTATGTCCTAATAACTTAAATTAACAACAGGTTCTATGTCCCATTAATAACCAGTTCTCAGAACCAGGCACTCATTAGCAAAGGGTTCTATATATAACCCCCTGAAGCCCACCACTGGCCTTACTCCTAGGTAAGTATGGATAGGATTGCAGCCGTAGGAACTTACCTGGAAATGTTTACTTCTCAGGACACAATCCTAACCAATTTAGGCCAGTGCAACTCATCCATCCTTGTTTCTGTGGTGGTGTGGGGAACCCAGATCATGTCTGTGTACTGGCACAACCCTCCCAGGAATGGCACAGAAGTGTCTTATTAAACACTAGCGAAAGGCATACCCGTGTTGCGGGAGTAAAATTCTCCCGTATGCCATCCCCCCATATGCATCAACCCCCCATGGATAACTTTCCCCCAGGCGTAACAACCCCCCATGCAGAACTTCACCCATGCACATCAACCCCGCATGCACAAGTTACCCCATGCGCAACTTCCCCCATGTGCAACTTCCTCCCATGTGCAACTTTCCCTATGCGCAACTTCCTCCCATGCACAATTTTCCCCATGCGCAATTTTCCCCATGCACAACTTTCCCCCGTGCGTAACTTTCCCCCTGCACAACTTTCACCCATGCGCAACTTTCCCCGTGTGCAACTTTCCTCCATGCGCAACTTTCCTCCATGTGCAACTTTCCTCCCATTTACAACTTCCTCCCATGCGCAACTTTGCCCATGCGCAACTTTCCCCATGCGCAACTTTCCTCCATGCGCAACTTTCCTCCCATGCACAATTTTCCTTCCATATGCAACTTCCCCCTGCGCAACTTTCCTACATGCGCAACCTTCCTACATGTGCAACTTCTCCTCATGCGCAATTTCCCCTCATGCACAGCATCCTCGCTGGCGCAACCTCTTCCTCTGAACAACGTCCCCAGTGCACCAGGCACTGAGCACCAAACTGGCTGGATGTGGTTCAGTCTCCCATGTTAAGTATAGGACAGAAACACGTTGCCCCCTTTTCAGCCCCTGAAGGGTTAAATTTCTCCAGATGGTTCTTGGGGGGTGTTCAGGTGACAGAAGGAACTCCCAGAATTCCATGCTTCAGGCCCAGCAGTTGGGGCGGAATGTTGCTGAGTCAGCAATTCTCAATGCAAAGTATAGGGAGGAAAACGCGTTGCGCCCCTTTTCACCCCCTTCCCGTTGGAATTTCCGAAAACCAGTTCTTAGTGCACCCCTCAGTCACGGAAGGAACACCCACCCCAAATTTCACACTTCTAGGGTGGGCAGTTTTGGCAGGGCGGTGATGAGTCAGTCAGTGAGTCAGTCAGTCAGTCAGTGACTTTTCTCTTTTATATATATAGATTTGCAACACTCCCAGGCCAGCTTGGTACTTGTGTCACCCTAACCAGGGCTTTGGATTTCAGTGTGATTTTTTATGTTTTTTTATATTTTTTAAATATATGCCAGGATATGTTGCTTTCCTACCCTCTACTCTTCATTCCCTGCTTCTTCTGATGAACACTGTCACTTCAAGATAAGTTCCGGTACATCCTGTTAAAATCTGTGCGTATAACTGGTGCTGTGGCGACATTTTCACGTGTCTCCTATGACGGCCAGAAGCCCCCCTCTCAAAGAAGAAACAGGATTTATTTTTTTTACAAAGGTCTCAAAAGTTTCCTCCATCTAGAAAGCCATTAAAAAGCAGGCCTCCGTCAGTCTTGGAAGACTATGGTATCGTGCTCGATGCTGCATACGCTGCATGCGAAGCACGAAAGCCTGGGATGGATTGTTATGGAGGATAGGCTGTTCCCCAAGCAGCAAATCCCCCCTCTCCACACCACTGAATTAGTCCAATGGAAAGGCAGAGCCAATACGATTGGATCCAGCTGGCGTCGCAGAGCTGGGCTAAGGACAGGAGCTCACCCTGTCTTGTGGGGCCGACCCGGGTCTCAAACCCTGGCCTGCTGGTT
The DNA here is from genome assembly GCA_030015325.1 of Cryptoblepharus egeriae. Classification (NCBI taxonomy): domain Eukaryota; kingdom Metazoa; phylum Chordata; class Lepidosauria; order Squamata; family Scincidae; genus Cryptoblepharus; species Cryptoblepharus egeriae. Next base: position 3,278,838 of record JAREYC010000003.1, on the reverse strand, counting down.
AACAGACACAGTGCCTTAGCCACTTGCGCCACCCACAGCCATTGAAAGCCGTAGAAAGCCATTGAACTGCACATATAACGCAGTGGAAAGCAAGCACCTGTAATTAAACCCATTGCAAGGAGATCCAGACATTTCCCTTTAGTAATTGATTGTGTTCATCAACTTCTATGCCTTGCAGAGAATTCCCCCCACACCTATTTTTTTCCACCAAAAGGGTAACAGATGATATTAAATCCAGAGCAAGTGAATGTCATGATAAGCCTAGTGCAATAATTCAAGATGCTTCAGTCAATATTACAGACACTGTACTTCTCCGATTACCCCATAAAGAGGCCGTGAGGGAAAGAATTAAAAGGCCTGGAGCGGTTGATGGATGGCAGGAGAAGCAGAAAGCTCAGGAGCAGGACTATTTCAGCCCCAACATCTCATAAAACCAGGACAATGAGATCCAAAAAAGATCCAGTCCTAACTCTGCTCTCCCAATGAAAATATTCATCATCATCAACATCATCAATCATCATCCCCTACAAACCAGAGTAACCTCGGGAAGACGCAAGTGGCACCTACTCTGGATTGTTCTATGCATTTCCCATAGGTTTCCCATAGGCGGCACCATAACTACTTTAGTGTAAAAGGTCCCGTACTTACTCTGGATTGTAGCCTTATATCATGTAGTGTTTAAGTTATCCACTTGAAAGCACTATCTATGAATGTTTTTAGATTTTATTTTGTCATGTCCTACATTTTTCTTGGGTGTCCTACATTTTGGGAGAACTTGTCCTCTTTTGTGGTTTTTTTGATATATGGTTACCCTGTCATAACTTGACGTAAACGCAACACAGTCATCAATACGTGCAACTGAAAAGGCGCTCACTGCATTTAGGGATGGGAGCAACCAGGCAGCCAACGAGTTTAGTAAAACCCTTTAATATTTACCTCCCTGACAATGTGCATGCACATTACACATAACACAACACATAATGAGAACAAATGGGTATTCAGTGCGCATTGACTCTGCTGTGTCTGTGAATAGAGGGTGCACTATGGCCCATGTCTGATAGCCCAAATGATTTTAAATGACATTAAACCCAAGTGATTCATTCAGTGCAAGCCTAAGCATGTCTACTCAGAAGTAAATCCTATTGTAGTCAGTGGGGCCTTTACCCAGGAAAGTATGTTTAGCATTGCAGCCATTTTCTTTGTAAACCGCTTAGGGCACAATCCAGAGTAACTACAGGGAGTCCTTGCTCCGGTGTAAGAACAATTTGCTGTGGATTGCAGTATGAATTTCCCATAGGTTTTCATTAGATGGTGCAGTAACTACGGGTACACGTAATGTCTCTTACGTGCTCCCGTAGTTACTCTGGATTGTAGGGCCAGGGAACTTTTAGTTGAAAACAGTGGCGTTGCTGGGGAGGGGTGTATGGGGTGCCATTGCACTGGGCTACAAGCATTGGGTGGGGGCTACAAGCTGAGCTTGACACTGGTGGTTAAAATTGTGTAATACAGAGTATTTTGAACGATAATACCATTAAGTTATATATTGTTGGAAAGGTAATCTAATGCAGAATGCAATGAAATAAACAGCATTAAAATATCTGTATTCCATCAAAAGTTATGGCTATTAATTAAAGAATGAAAACACAAAAGCCTATGGAACAAAAAGTGGATTTACTTAACTCACAAGGGTACACATGGGAAAAAAGTGTGTCTTGCTCACACGGATCCCTCTTCCTTCTCTGCTCTTGTTTCCTTCCTCCTCCTGCTTCTAAGCCTTCTGTCCTCCTTTCCCAGTTCCTGCCTCCGTCCTTCTGGCAAGCGGTGTTGCCAACTCACTCTGATGTGACCATGACATCTTGTGAGGCCAGCCAAAGTACCCGCAAGCCGCATCTTCTTATGGTGAGCGGTGGCGCTTCTGCCAGCTGTGGCTCACCGACCCGTAAGCAGATGCTCAATGAGTCAAAGAGTGGTCATTATGATGGCCCTTAATAGGACCAAGAGTGGTGGCAAAATGGTTTTAGGCTTATAAATTACTATAAAAGATGCAGCTGGGGAGGGAAAAAATGTTCATACATTCTCATGTCCGACAAATGAATTTGGCTCCATTTTGTTCAATTCTGAGCTCTGCGGTCCTTGCGCTCTCATTGAAAATGACACTTCTGTGCGCCGTTGCCAGGTGAGCTGTCGCTGTGAGGTCTCCGATGTTTTTATTTTAATGAAAGTGATTCCAGGTAGGTATGTTTATGAAGACAGCAGTGAAACAAGACACCTGAAATTATTATTACTATTAAAAAATCATAGCAGTTAAAATCTGTTTGTGATGGGGACTGGCTTTGGATATTATCCAAATCATAATGTAGACACTGGCTAACTGTCTATCCCAAGTGAGGCAATAGATGCTGAATAATGCGCACGGAAAAGTCACAAGGGAGTGGGAAGAAACAAGACTACTGAATGTTCATCAGATTTGATTTTCAGGTCCAGAAAGGTATTAATATTTCCTGCAAATAAAGTGCTGTACATTACTATAATTACTAGTGGCTGCTTCTTTTTGCTACTGATTGGTGATCCCACACCTTCAGAAATCATGTAGTGAAGGACAGCATCACAAAGGTTGTGAATAAATGAAACGTTTCTATCCTGCTGTCCAGGACAGGAGTATCCATGAGAGCTGGGTCCACACCCAAACATGGATATCTGTGACTATTGGAATCCCCTTTTAAAACCATTTAAAACAGTTAAAATAAGTTTAATAACATCCTTCCCTATCTTCTGCCTGCAGAACTGTGCCATTTTCAAGGTTACGGGACAGTTTTTTGTTCGCTGGAGGCCATCCTATATCGTCTCTCCCCGATGTGAGTTCTTTCATGTTGAGTTGGGTCTTCATTTCGAGAGAAGCTCTTTCCACACTCCAAGCATGTATATGGTCTCTCCCCTGTGTGAGTTCTTTGATGTCTGGTAAGATTTCTTCTCCTACTGAAGCTCTTTCCACACTCCAAGCATGTGTATCTTCTCTCCTCTCTGTGAGTTCTTTGATGTATGGAGAGGTCTATCCCTTGCCCGTAACTCTTTTCACAATCCCCACCTGGATATGGTTGGTTTCCTGTGTCACCTTTCCAAAAAGCACTGGAATTAGTACATATGTCTTTACCATGAAGATCACATAGAACCTTCCCTGGGCCAGTTTTTCCTTGGACTGAGACCTCACAGAAGACACTAATTTGAGAAGAACAGCCTTTCTTTCTCCTCTTCTGCATGTCCTGGGTTCTTATTCTTTGCTGTCCTCCCTGCTTACTTCTATCCATTGCCACCTTTTGTGGTCTCATCAAAATGAGAATATTCCTGCTCCTCCCAGTGGCATACCTAGGTCATTTGGCACCCAATGCCCCCAAATTTTTCAACATTCCCATAATTACTTAATCAATTATTATCTGTATTACTTAATACAATTAATTAGTTATTAATTAATGTTTTTATATTGTAAAAATCACCTTACCAATAGACTGCATAATCCTAACCATGTCTACTCAGAAGTAAGCCCCACTGTGTCCAATTGCTCTTGCTCCTTGGAAAGTGTGTTTAGGATTGCTGTGCAAGTTTTATGTTTTCTTCTTTCTTGGGAGAGGGACAGGCTGCCTTCTGTTGCCCTTGTTGAGCTTCACTTTCACTAGATTGGGACCCCTCTGGTGGCCTTGCAATCCTCTGTGCCCGACCTGAACACAAGCCAAGACACATTTGCTTGTTTGTGGGTAAACGCAACTGTGTAGCTCAGTCTCACTTTCCATAGGACTCAAAGCAATTATCAGTGACTTCATTCTGGGTTGATTTGTGAGGGCTGTCTTCATTGGATCAGGAGCATTCCTGGAGCATTGGTTTCCTCTCAATCCGCCCTTTTCAACAGACTAAGGAATGTTTGTCTACTTACAAGTAAAGGTGTGATACAGTTCATATTCTCTTTCCATAAGGCTCCATGCACTGGCATCACCAGAGTGGTACAGGGGTTGTGGCCCGCACTGAGTGACACACCCGGGGTGTGTGACATGCACGGGGGGGGGTGTCTGTGGGACCCCCAAAAACCAAGTTCACAATGGTGTGCACTACCCCCTTGAGTGATATGTCATTGGATTCATCTTGGAGAGCAGAGTCCAACACAAGAATCAGTTTTGAGCGAGCACCTTCAAGTTTTATGTCCAAAAAACCAAAAAGCCCCAAAATTTGCATATCACGACTAATTAGTAGGGAAATGTGCCTTAGTCTGCTGGAAAGGCCAGGCTGAGAGGAATCCAAGGACACCAGAAGGGTCCTGATCCAAGAACTACAGCCCCCACAAATCACCCCAACCTTACCCTCTGCCTTGAAGTCCCTTGAAAATGAAAATGCACAGCTGCATTTACTTGTGAGTAAGCAAATGCTTAGGCTGGTGTGGAAGGTCACTCAATGGGGTGCAAGGCTTCCAGAATGGCCCTGATCCCTGGAAACTGGACCTGAAATGTCCTCCAGAAGACAGATCTCAACATTGGCTCAGCAATTAAAGGGAATTAAAAATAATTGTTTGTAAAACTGAGTGATAGTAAATCCTAACTTCTCCTTTCCTCTAGTCAACTCCTCTTTTCTTCTCCTCCTCCCTTTGGGGGTTTTAAGTCTGTTTTTATTTTTTTAATCAATATCCTCTTTTTCCAGGACTTTTATTCTTTTTTAGCCTTCCATAGTCATTGGGTCCCCACCACAGTTGGAGAACTACTGATTTAAAGCACTGTATTGGAAAGACTTGAGAATGGCAGTGGATCCTGCCAGATATTAAGCAGATGCTCCTGATAAAGCCCCTTCAAATTCCCACCTGGTTTTGGGGTTTAGAAAAAGTCCTCCCCTGAGCAGCGCTTACTGTTCCACCATGAGACCCCTTCTTTCCAATTCGATGGCTACACAGGGACACTCCAGGCACTCATGTCTGCTCAGCCATGTTCCTGCGCAGCCTGCTGGGATGCTGGGCAACAGGTAGCACCATAGCATTACTGTGCAACCATTGCATTAGAGATCATTTGTACCATAGCGGAAAGCTAAGCAGCACTCATGAAGGGGGTTTTTCCTAGTCACAGTCATCTCTGCCCTACCCTTGATGGAGGCAATTCTGTTGCAGGATTGTAGACCATGGAGAACCTCTTTCAGATCCCAGGTCATCCATTGGACACAGTGGGCCATCTTGGACTTGTCAGTGTGTGAGGTAAGACACATGGGGTAGCAGGTAAGTGTTCTGCAGTGGTCAGTTGTTAGGATAGAGGGAGACTTACCCAGAGAGGTCACACTTTGAATGTTCTCCTCCATGACCTCCCCATGCAGAGCTCTCTGGTCAGGACCCAGCAGAGTCCACTCCTCCTCAGAGAAATGCACAGACACATCTTCAAAAGTCACAACACCCTGAAAGACAATCCAGATTTCCTTCACTGTGACATTATTTTCAGAGCAGCTGCTGTTGGGAGACAAATGATGCTCATGTACATGGTTTGGTCCTGCAGGAGTTTACCCTTCAAAACACTCCTGTGAACTTCTCTGGAAATTACCCCAACAGATGCAGATCTTTTGAGATAAATGCAAAAGAAAAATGCAACTGCTTGCCCTTCCTTCTCCTTTTCCCCTCCCCAGTTGCCTCCAATACCTTTTCTCCCACCTCATCCAGTGGCACAGGAGCCATTTCCACTGCAGTCTCCAAAAGAGGTGAGCCATTTGATGTTTCTGGCTTCTTTGGTGCATCTCCTGTGAAAGACACAGATGTGTTTGAAGAATTATTCATGACACATTTAATTGACATGCACATATTTACTTGACATGTTACATATTTATGTGACATGTAATGATATCAGACACTGTTCAGTCAAGTTGGATTTCAAAGCTCTTCACCCTTAATTCCACATTCACTTGAAGGTTGCTGGAGTAACCCCAGAAGAAGCAACTGCCCTATCTGGACTCTTGAGTCCCTTTCCAGCCATCTCCAAACAGCATCATCCCACACAAGTGTCACAAGCAGAAGACTCTGATCACCAGAGGCTGCATCATGCAACAGGGAGCATGCCTTCCAGTCAGTCAGCTCCAACTTGAAAGTAGCAGGACTATTGCAGGGGTGCTCTTTGTTAGGGTTTGAATCTAATAATGAAACATGTTTGGTCAGGCAAGTTGATTCCAGGCTGATGCAGTACTGCAGAAGGCTGATGCAGTCTAGCTGATGCAATCTGAAACTGCTCTTACAGCATGATTCAGCAGAATTGGAAGTGCTGAGTCACTGGTCACATGACTGCAATATCTCTAACTGATTGGTGTTTCACTATATTTAAGTGTGTGTGAGATTATTGCAAAGTGTGGGTTACTGAGGAGGAGTATTATTACTGTTTGATACTCTGAAAGACTGGACTGTACCTGTGGACTGACTTGTGGACTGACTTGTGGACTGTTTAACTGGATTACTGGATTACTGAGACTGGAATAACCCTGCAACTGGATGTATGTATATGACTGATCTACTGCTTTGACCTTGGACTGTGTTACTTGACTCATCTTCTGCCTGTCGTTTTGAACAATATAGTTATCTTGAACTATAAACAGCTGTGTGTTTACTTTGTGCTGCTGCCCTCTCATCCTCTGCACAACTACTCTGCTTAGCCCTGCTAATCCTGCAGGGACTCACATTCCTAACACTCTTAACTGGGACCAGACTGATCTTGTCCGCCTCCAGGGTCCTGACTCTCTGAACCAACAACTAACCACATTCATTTTAATTCCCACCTAACCTCTTTCCAACAGGAATTAGAGATGCACCTGAAAAGTCACAGATGTGTCACACTGATCCATTGAAATGTCCTTCTGTGGGCAGAACTCAGCATGCAATCCTAAACCCAGTTAGGCCGGCACAAGCCCATGCTGGACTAGGGATGTCACAAAAGTCCCATAATGCTCTTCTGCACCACTCTTGGGGGGTCAGGCCAGCGCATAGACATGTGCCGCTGCCAACCTCCCTGAACCACCATAGGAAAAGTTGGATGGGTGAGTTGTTCTGGGGTAAAGTGGTTTGGGATTGCACCTTCAGTTCTTTAACAGTGTTATGAGAGAGGAGCCTTCATCCCTGTGCTGAATACAGTCAGACTTCTCAAAGTGCTGGTTTCAACGTATAGATTCTTAAACTGTGGAAAATGAAACATTTATATTTAACTAAGAGAACAATCCTAACCATGTCTACCCAAAAGTCAGCCCCATTGTGTTCAATGGGTCTTACTCCCAAGAAAATGTCTTTAGGATTGCAGCCTAAATGAGTCAGTCGTGGGAGATGAGCGCCTTCTTCCAAGGGGATCAGTACAGCATCAAAGAGTCCTGAAGATTTCAAGAGTATCCAAGGAAGAACCACTGGTGATTTCCCTCGTTCACCCTTACCTCGCAACGTCACACCTCTGTCCCCATTCTGCAGTATTTCCAGGGACCACAATGGTTGGCTGGCGTCAGGGAGATCCTTCTCTGCTGCTACAAAACCCCCATCCTCTAACAGCCTCTGTGCCTGAAACAGAAGTGGAAGATCCAGGAAACAAACAGGGAAGAGGGAAAGGGAAGCCCTGCAAGTTAGGAGGTCCATTTGCCTAGGTGTGGACCATTTGCACAGAAGGGACACAGGTAGGAGATCAGCACTCAACCATCCCAACCTTCTCACCTCTTTCCAACTATGAAGAGGTGACGTCCTTGCCTGCTCTTCTTCCTGCCTCTGCCTCTTGTCCTCTGCCTGGCTCAGGAGGAAACCTTCTGCCAGAGCCACAGCCTGTGAACTGGTCTCTGCTCCACAGTCCCTGATCCAGCTGGCCATCTCTGGAGGCAGCACAGCCAGGAACTGCTCCAGGATCACCAGGTCTTGGATCTCCCTCTTTGAGCGCTTCTCTGGCTTGAGCCACAGGAGGCAAAGCTGATGGAGTTGGCTGCAAATCTCTCATGGCTTCATGTCCACCTGGCAGTGGAACTGCCGGAATCTCTGACGGTCAAGATCACTGCTGGTGCTGCCCTCAGCCAAGGTATTGCGTGCAACCCTTGCCCAGCATTCCCAGCTGCATACAGCCTGGGTGGCATCAGAAGCACTTTCTGTTTCAGTGCCAGCAGAGTCTTCCTCTCTCATCTCTGTTCAATCCTGAGACGGCCTCCAAGAGGTCAAAGGACCTCCACCCTCCTCTTTCAGCTTCTTTTTTCCATCACTGACTTCCCAATATGGTGGAACTTTCAAATGAGACCCTGGAAAGAGAGGGACATCTTCAGGGCTAGCTTGAAAACAACGGGGTCAACTGTTCCCATTTGGGCCCCGAACCAAAGGACACTAATGTAATCTACTCCGGTAAAATACATGCAACCACACATTGCAACAGACACCTAATAAAGCCACAGTTCAGGTTTTATAGAGAATAGCAAGAATTTTAATTGTCTTCTGAGTTCTTAGAAAAACTCAGCTATTTCCTTATACAGTTTAGATTTTGAATTTTTTATCTTACCTGAATAAAATATGTTAATTTTACAGTGGCGCTTCATGTAACAAATTTAATTTATTCCAGAGGCATGTTTTTTACTTGAAACATTGGATTTTCCCATAGGAAATAATGGAAACTCAGCTAATTGGTTCCACAACCCAAAAAAAATTCATATAAAAATATTAACTGGATGTAAAAATGATGACAAAACACTATAATTGAATTCAAAACATGCATTCAATGTGCATGATCCTATGAAGTCTGCTTAGGCTGCAATCCTAAAGACACAATTCTAAAGACACGTAGGAGGCTGCAATCCTAAAAACACTTTCCTGGGAGTAAGCCCCATTGAACACAATGGGGCTTACTTCTGAGTATGCATGGTTAGGAAGCTGCAATCCTAGACACTTTCCTGGGAGTAAGCCCCATTGGGAGGACTGGAGGGCCTTTTGGGGTGGGTGGGTGGGAGGATGTTTTGGGACAGTAGGGGGAGATACAACGAGTAGTGGCTGCTGCTTTAAAAGCCTGGCATTCAGAAGCCTACAGAGTGGGCAGTGCAGAGTAGGAGCATTCCCTCCTCTGCTCTCCAGCCTCTTCTCTCTCTGGCACTTTAAATTTAAAACACCAGAGAGAGAAGAGACTAGAGAGTGGGTGAGGCAGATGCTACTCATGGCTGCCTTTATCTCCCCCCAGTGTCCCCAAACACTCTCCCACCCTCCCAGAAGGCCTCCCAGTTCTCCCATGCACCCTCCCAACCCTCAGAGGGACAGACCTGCCCTTGCCTGACCCATTCATTCAGGTAACAAGCACTGGCTGGCAGCTCTTTAAAGTTTAAAGAGCTGCCAGCCGGCATTCATTACCTGAATCAAGCCTCGCTACCTGAGGCAGAGGCCCGGGGGAACAGTAAGTTCGTTGCCTGGAACATACATTACCCAGGGCATTTGTTAGGCGAGGCACCACTGTAATATAAAGTTTTATTTCTCAAAAACAGGTTAGCAAATTGAATTTTTTTATTAAAATGTGATCCAGTTGGTACACTAACTCACATGTACGTTTTAGAACACATTTTGATTGCATGATCCCATTCTGCCTTAGAGATATCAAGTCTATAAGAAATTTCATTTAAATCTCTATCTTCCCATACATCAGTGGTGGCAAACTTATGGCACATTTAAGCCTTCTCTCCCGGCACCCAACCATAGTGCACCCAGACGAGCACTCTAAAACCAGTGCTCATGCACGCTAGCACTGGCACGCTCAGTCAGGTCTGCTCCAAAAAAGAGGTGCCTGCTGCTCTTCGGAGCTGTTGCCCTTGAGCCTCCACTATATTCAGGGCCAACTCTTAAGAGCCTGGTCGACTGAGTCCTGGCTCAGCTACATCGGATTTGGATGAACCCAAATAAAATATCGTGACACTCACTAGAACTCAGTAGAAGAGACTTATTAAAGAGTAGGCTCAGTTTGGCTAATCAGAAAGTATAAATTAATCAGACAGAAGTTCAGTTGCAAACACAAGGTGAACAACACAGTGAAATCCTGAGCTCCTGTTCTTGGACCCAAGGCTCACCTAGCCACGAAGCCCTTGGGGGAAATCAAAAGCAGGTCCTTCCTCCAGCCCTCCTGCATCTCGCATGGAACTCAAAGAGAAGAAGGGAACACTGACTCCTTCCTTCGGAGCACTTGCGCATCCTTCCCAACCAATCAGAAGGCTCAGCCGCACATCTTCCCATTGACTGACCTGTCTCCAAGGCAAATGGAACTTACAGGTGTTTCAGCTTCCACTCCAGTTCTCCTGCAGGTCGATCCTTTGGCCAGTGGTTTCCAAACCTTTTAGCACCAGGACCCACTTTTTTAGACAACACTCTGTCGGGACCCACCTGGGTTTGCCAGATTTCAAAGAGAAAGAAAGATCTAGAAAGACATTATCACATCCTCAAAATATCTCCTTATATGTACACATACTTTCAAACTGCAGGAGCCGAGGTCTTTGCAGGGCTATTAGCATTTTAATGTGTGGGGTTTAGCAGGGAAGGGGGAAAGCTATGGTGAAAGTGAGGATAGGATTGCAGGAGTAATTCTACAGGATCTGGTTCTGAATAACCTTAGGGCTTGAAGTATAAAGGTTTCTTATCTTTATCTTTGGTAATACCCATATCACAGGTGTGGGACCCACTGCCTTAGTCAGCACCTGTGGCATTGCTAGTGATCATGTAGAGTAATCCAGAGTAAGTGCCTCTTACATCTTCCCGTAGTTACTCTGGATTGTAGGGGTGGTTTCATTATTATTGTAATTGTGCTGAGCCATTGGATAGCTGGTCTTCCTCTTCTCGTTCCTTCGGTTCACTCAACCATGATGTCCTTTTCTAGTGTTCCTTCCCTCCAAGTAATGAATCCAAAGCTACAACTCATCAATTTTGGATACATCATCCAGACATAACTTGGTGTGGATGAATAATATTCTTATCCACTGTTGTGTATTTATTCCCGGGTTTCCCAGCCATTGAATAAATTGATTTTCAGAGTGTTTCAGCACTTCCTTATGGTGACATTGTCAAGGGCAAAAAAACACTGCAAAGATGTTACACAAGAAAGCAGAGCATTTCTGTAAGGCAGTTTTAGGGACAGTTAGAATTGTCTGTTGTGTGCCACATGTGCTGCCCTCCCGCTCTTATAAAATAGCTGGCCAGAAAAATCTTATAATGTTCTTATCATTATAATGCAAATGGAAGGCTGACAATTGGGATGTGTCTATTTCTGGTCAAAAAGCAGGATTAGGGAACAGTGCAGGACACCCCTTCTCATGGACAGTTTGTCCGGATGTCGGGGCTTTTAGGTTTTGAAGCCTGGGTTTTCAGTTTTGGAGATGTTGGGTACATAACATGAGCGCCATCTGTGTGGCGCTGCATAGGCATGGACCCAGCATGGGCCCTAATGGGCAAATGAGGAGCACCTGTAGTAACTCCACAGTGAATAGAGGGTAGTGAGTATACAAGCAGGGATAAATCCAGTGGTGGGCTTCAGGAGGTTCTCACAGGTTCTATAGAACCCTTTGCTAATGAGTGCCTGGTTCTGAGAACTGGTTACTAATGGGACATAGAACCTGATGTTAATTTATTTGAATCCCCCCACTGGGCATGCCACGACGAAGGGGTGAGGCTTGCACAACCTAGAAGTGGCTTCAGGGAGAGCATGAGACTGCCCTCCAGGCCTACATGCGGCATGACTTAATGAGACAAAATTAGGGAAAGCAATTTTTACTTTTAACAGCATTTTTAAAAGGGATTCCAGCATCCACATATAGTGAAATCTGTGAATACGGGATCAATGGATAAGGTGGGTCCATTGTTTAATACTTCTGCAATGGCTGACAACGCTAGATCTAATGTGAGTATATCTCTAGACATCAGATCTTTCAAAAATTACAATAAATCAGTTTTGCTGAGTATACAATAAATACATCATTGTGCAATAAATCAGTACAATAAATCAGTGATGAATTTTTAGGTTGTCCACCCTCAAAAAATTAGTCGGCTGAAATTGGGATTTGTTCCTAAATTGATATTGTTATATCAGGAGCAATTTTGTTTTGATCATGGCCATCAGGAGTACCTGCTAGCCAAGGCTTAGATAAAATGTGTGTTTTTGAACAGCGCAATCACTCAGCAACGGTTTCTTCTCCTTCCACGTCTTGCTCCTTCCCTTTCACAGCAACCCATCCCTAGAGACCCCTCTGTGTGTTTTACTTCTATTGATTTTTTGTTCACAAGAGTAGGGGGACCCCCCTGGCTTTAATCAAGAAACTGTCCATTGTAGCATTCCAGCTCCTTCATTCCCTGCACAGCGATATAAGATGACCTCTATGCTCGAGACGGCTTCATCGGCAGACGCTGACATGCCAAGGAGGTGCAAAGTAGAATTTTCAGACACATCCCTGGACATCAACTACACATGTTGGGAAGGACCCACAGCTCTATTTTCACCCGTCTCGACACTTCAGAGGTAACGGCTGAACATTTCTGACTTCCAGCAGCACCACATTATTGTTTATTGGGGGTGGGGGGAATTCATACTAAACATACTGTATAATAACAATATAATATAATAACAATTACATTACATTATATTATAATATAATAACAATAACAATATAATAACAGCCGTCACATCTAATGTGTACTCTGATTTTTAAAGGCTTGAGATTAAAAAATGTTTACTGGCAATTGTCATGCACAGCCACAAAGCAGGCACAAAATTTAATTTTGCTGCATACAACAATGAGTTACATGATAATAATGATATGAAAATGGGTTTATGTTATGATTTTACCTCATTGCACTTCTTTGTACAATAGGTTTATATTACGCTAGGTGGGAATAACGCTAGGATGATGATGAAGAATCCGCCAAGCAGACTTGTCCGTTCTCTCTCAAATCTCTGTATTAGAAAAAGTTTGGACAGGCCAGGCTTAGATGAATCTGAAAGGGGATCAGATCCATCCATGAAGGAAGATGGACTTCTTAATGGCTATGTGGGCAATCTCCTATATGTCTCCACGTCATGTGCCACCAATACATGGGAGAAAGCATGAGAAATTGCCAACCTCTCTTGCTCATGAAGTTGTCTCGTTGGCCACTTTGGGAAATAGAAACATGGACCTGGTAGATCTTTCAATCTATCCAGCAGCCTCTTCTGATGTGCTGGTGTGGGATAGAAAACTTACCATGTGTCCTGGAGAAGAGAATAGGGCTGCACCTGCCCCACAGGTCTTCCCACAATAAAAGTTGGGTTGGTTCACTGAACTATGTTCTCACGCATCCTTTAGAAGGTCACCTACATATTGAGATTGCAATCATAAGCATATTTGTTTGAATGTTATTGATGGGCCAGTTCAAAGGAAGATGATGAACTGACTGAAAATACGTATTTAATCAATTCTCATTTCCATATTGCTAGTATCAAAGAGGAGGCAATCTTGAGACCCTCCCTGTTTTTCCCTATAATAAACTAGCTTTGAGAGGAAGCTCAGGGAAGGAGGGTTTCTAACTTACCTGTGTACACATCAACTTGCATGAATCATTTGTGGGTAGCAGAAGGAAAGGAGAGAGGAGAGGTGGATGGACTGACTAACAGACTGAGGGATTATTATACCAGTTGATGGACTACTAGACCAGCTGAATGGGGGACAGATGGACATACTGAAGGACAGATCAGCAAATGGACTCCTATGGATTGCTGGATTGCAAGAATGGGAGACTGTGGGTGGTAGACAGCTCAAGGGTGCAGTTATCGACAGGAGTTGTTGGTTTGAGAACCAGGAGGACAAACCCTACAGCCCCATAGATAAGTTACCTATTAGTTACCTTCCTGTTAGCACTGACAGTCAATAGTAATTTTGTACCAGTGAGCCGGGTTTGAGCCTAGGGTACTAATTAGCTCAAAGTGGGCATAAATTCTCTAGGTAAAGCTTGGAATGAGAATTTGGCAAAACAGTAATAGGTACAAAAATGATATGCAGTAAAGGGAATGCAATAACATTTTGCATTTTTAAAAAATAATATCTTCAGGTTGGACAACAGACACCAAGGCTGATTACAGTAGTTCTAGCAAATGAGAAATACAATACAAACTTTGTTATCCTGCATGCATAAAAATAGGGTTGGCCTTTTAAACGCCTATGGGACTTGTGGCTTCCTGGCACCACAGCCCAGCACAACAAGACTGGATTAGATCATGTAGAATGAATGGGTCAGGCAACAAATCCCTAACATCAACATCTGTAAAAAATGAACCCATTGCTAATTTCTGTTAACATGGAGAAAAGCACATTTAAAAAAGAATCATTTTAGCCCTATGCATAAATGGCAAGGAGTAGTTTGTGGTCAGGAGGACTAACTTGTTGCAACTTTCATTTTCACCTATGGGGACTTCCTCTCTCTCTCTCTCTCTCTCTCTCCGAAGTTTAAATTAAAAAATGCAAATTTGTCACAGACTTTCCATTTAATTTCTGCAGGAGCCACACTGCTGAAACCTCAGATTTGATTTTCTCAGTATCATTTTCCTTGATTCAATCATCTAGTCATGTTTGGAGTGATAATTAGGATGTTGCTTAAAAATGCAGGGTATATTTCCAGCTGGCTTTTCCCTTGAGTATTTGGTTGGTATCCTAGTTGAGCTGGTTGAGTATTCCTAGTCTTCCTTGGTTATACTGTGTTATTCGTATGTTGCTGTGCTTCTCAATGTTTGAGAATCTCATTCTATGGGGGAGCCAGTATATATAGCCTTAATGCTTACAACTATGCTATGGCTTGGACAATCACTTGGGGCTCATAGGGCACTTTTATAACCTTCCAGTCTAGTGGAAACTTTGGAAAAAAGAACCAGATCACAGGTGAAATATAGAAGGTAATGAAACACCTTAAATAAAATGAGTTTAATCAGTCTGTTTTGATATTTCAATCCATTTCAGGGCCAAAATAGTCCATATTTTTTAAAAATATTTCTGGATATTTTTGACAGATCTTATGATTTGAGATAGTCCCAGATATTTTCAACATCCTAAAGCAAGCAGTACTTACCATTGGCAATTGGGGCTTATTCCAGACTCATTTAATTTCAACAGCTTTTCCCTCTCGTTGAGCACTCCGTGAAGAGATAAAGATAATACTTTCTCCCACTGGAGACCCAGGATAAAACAACTTGAGCAGAAATAAAATGTACACTGATTCAATTCTCTCCGTGATTGGAGATTCCGGCTGGCTGAATTGCTGTAGAAGAGCATCAGGCCACCAAACACATAGTAAAATCATTCCTCACAGGTGTCATTCCTGTGCTGGTGCCATAGCGGCACATATTCTAGCTTACCAAAGACCGTCTCTATTTTCTGGTCTGGTAAATCCCTAACTGTTCTTATTTTTATTTGCTTATTTAAGTTATTTTTATACTGTTCTGTAGACTAACCACACAAAACTGTAAAGCAGGCCTCCGTCAGTCTTGAAAGACTATGGTATCGTGCTCGGCGCTGCATACGCTGCATGTGAAGCACAAAAGCCTGGGTGAGATTGTTATGGAGGATAGGCTATTACCTAAGCAGAAAATTACTCTCAGAAAATCCTATTGTTCCTTCTTTCATATGAAAGAAGGTATACTGTCATACCCATCACACCAATATGGTATCCGCCATACCCATTAGGCCTCCGTCAGTCTTGAAAGACTACGGTATCGTGCTTGGTGCTGCATACGCTGCATGCAAAGCATGAAAGCCTGGGTTGGATTGTTATGGAGGATAGGCTGTTACCCAAGCAGCAAATCCCCCCTCTCCACGCCACTGAATTAGTCCAATGGAAAGGCGGAGCCGATACGATTGGATCCAGCTGCGTCGCAGAGCTGGGCTAAGGACAGGAGCTCACCCTGTCTTGTGGGGCCGACCCGGGTCTCGAACCCTGGCCTTCTGGTTAACAGGCACAGTGTCTTAACCGCTTGCGCCACCCACGGCCCTGCACAAAACTAGAGACAACAATAAGACATATGCAGCAATGCAGCAAACAGGCAGCGAGGAGAATCAAAAGCAAGATAAAAACCATCAATTAAAGGTAGAAACACACAAATAAGCAGCGCTGCAACTTTTAAAAACCAATAAAATCCTGCAGTGGGAATTCCCGATATCAAGGGAAACTAACGTGGTCACTGCTAGGAGATGCTTGTTGAGTGGAGCTTTTGTCTGGAAAAGCCTGTGCAAGCAAAAATTTCCCAATTTTGATTGTTTGCAAAAAAAAACAGTAATTAAAGCAAGTTGTTGTTGTTTAGTTGTGAAGTTGTGTCCGACTCTTTTTGACGCCATAGACTGCAGCGCCTCCACTAGCTTCTGAAGTTTGTCCAAATTCATAAGAATTTGAATTTTAAGAATTAAAACAAGTGGAGGGACCAAAATTTAACAAACTAAAATGATATTCATTCATTCATTCATTCATTCATTCAAAGTTTAAAAAAAGATCAGATGAAAACAAACCCCAAAAATGAATCTATTGCATGGCCACAGTGGAAGTAAGACGCTGCACAGTTGTTTAGCTACAAGGAGCAATAAGGCTGCAATCCTAAAGACACTTTTCTGGGAGAAAGATTCATTGAACTCAATGAGGCTTATTTTTGAGTAGACATGGTTAGGATTGTGCTCTAAGTCTTGCAGGTGTTGCAATACCTGTCCGCGGACCTTACCCCTCGTCATCTGATCCATTGTGGGAAACGCTGAGCATTCTGGCCAGAATGGTTCAGAGAATGGGCGGGCTGCTTACACAGTGCTTTGTGGCCCCTGCAAGATGTACCATGCTGCCCCCTGCAGCTATGCTACTTATGCAGTACTCAGTGGTGCATTCATCTGATTGAGCACCATTCCATGTCCCTGGCAGCTAGGACAGCACTTGGGAAGAAACTGCTGCTTCTGACCAAAGCCCTTGACTCAAGCTTGCCTGATGGATGAGATGTGAGTGCATGATGGTTTTAATGCATGTACCGCACTGTAATTGAGTCCTAGTTGGGGGCAGAGTGTAGTGCAAGCATCATGCAAAGTACCACATCCCCTCCACTTTTGGGCAATTCTGGGTGATGGGAGCAAAACATATGCCTGAAATGGTATCAAAGGGAAGGAGGAATGCAAGGTGCATTTGAGGGACTCCAAAATGTACAGCTTTGACCCCCTTTTGCTATGCCACTGGTTCTAGAAGAAGGGTGTGAAGTATATCTCTCTTTGGGTGCAATCCTAACCTAAGCCAGCACAATTCATTGGTCTTCCTGTTCTGGTGATGTAGGGAAGCAAGCACATGTCTGTGCACTGGCCTATCCCTCCCCTTGCTGTGGTGCGGAAGTGTCTTATGGCACTTTTGTGACACTCTCAGATCAGGAAAGGACTTATGCCAGGACTTAGGCTGGCCTATCTGCAGGTTAGGATTGTAGCTTTCTCTCTGAAGCCTTCATAAGTGGCCAGGAATAATGCCCCGGGAAAGGGTCCCATTAGGAGCATGAGACAAACCCTACTGAATCAGACCACAGATTCAGCAAGTCCAGCATTCAGCCATATGCTTCTGGGAAGTGCAAAAGGAGGGTTGGAAGGCAATAGCCCCCCCCCCCCCCCCTCCCCATTTCAAAGGTTGGTGCTGTTCCAACCTGGTAGAGGAGATAATGGAGATTTACATGGAAAAACCGGTTGGACTCATGCGCACGTGCCATGCTCTGACCAGCTGGGACAAGGACATGGTGGACGCAACCTTCCTCACCCAGGCCTTGCTGTCCCAAAGCCAAATCCCTTGACAAGGACCCCCTGCTGCTTGTTCCCCTTGGAGTGACCCTGGTCACAACCCATGTCATTCATTCTCCACTCCAGTCCCCCTTGACAACAAATCAATGAGCTGTTTGAGGGCAGAACAAGAGGAGGGGGCAGGAGGCCAAGAGCCAAGCTCGAAAATGGCCAGGGAGCCATTCTGTGCCTTCCTGTTTCCTTCCTCCTCCTCCCCTTCCCGGTATCCTCCCCCTTTCATTTTTCTCCTCCCCAACTAAGTGGTCCCCATTGTTGCAACTTTCCTCTCCTTTCTGCCAAAAACCCAGTGGGAGGCAGATTCAGGAACACTCCAACACAGACAGCTCTCTCTGTGTGTGCGCGTTTGTGAGCGCACACACGCTCGCATCTGTTTTGTTATGCGCTGCGTGGCGAGGGATAATTGTGTCTGACAATCGTCCCTGGTTTGGTGCTTTTCTTCTGACAGACGACAAAGTCCAGACAATGGAACCAGTGTGGTACCTCTCTCTCTCTCACACACCATCCTTTTGCTTTCATAAGCAGGTCCTATTAAAAAGACCATAAAAAGGAAGGTGAAGGATTAACACCCTGCAGAGGAAGCTGTTTCCGCAACTTGCTTCCTGGCTTCACCCACAAGTTGACTGTTTTGGCTCTGCCCCTTGAAGGGGCACATTCGTGGGCACAATCTCCACGGATCTCAATGGGGGCACTTTGGATTGGGATGCAGGTATGCTGTCCTTGATCAGGAGAGCCGTGCAGAGTCAGACAGATCATCGTAGTGTGTAGGCCAGCATCCACTTCCCACTTGGAAAAGTGGGCCCAGTATTATTCATGGGGTTGTGAACATGAGTGTTTCTCTTACCAGGACTGTGGGGGAGCATCAACATTTGTGTGTTGGGATTTCAAATCACAATTGGTTTTACAAAAAGGAATCACATTTATTGAAACGTAAGTAAGTTTTGCATTTCCAACTATCCGTGCCGAGGAAAACCAGTGGGAAGCTCTTTTTGGATGACAATCACATGTACACTGAGGGTGCAATCCTAACCAAATCAGGCCGGCACAACTCACCTGTTTTGCCATTGCCATAACCCCCACCAGTCAGAATAAGCAACCAGACACAGATGTTGAAGTGACAAGGGCCACTTTATTAACTCTTTTAATATTATAGGTTAAGACACTGTGCCTGTTAACCAGCAGGCCAGGGTTCGATTCCCGGGTCGGCCCCACAAGACAGGGTGAGCTCCTGTCCTTAGCCCAGCTCTGCGACGCCAGCTGGATCCAATCATATTGGATCTGCCTTTCCATTGGACTAATTCAGTGGCGTGGAGAGGGGGGATTTGCTGCTTGGGTAACAGCCTATCCTCCATAACAATCCAACCCAGGCTTTCGTGCTTCGCATGTAGCGTATGCAGCGCCCAGCACGATAACATAGTCTTTCAAGACTGATGGAGGCCTTCTTTAATATTACAAAAATTCAACAGGGACCACTCTAATCTGCCATGCAGGTATCTGTTGGGGAATCGGCTGTCCACATGTTTCCCCAGATATTATCATGGGTGACCCAGCCTGACTCCCAGAACCTCTTAAGCCGAGCTTGAGGGTGTCCATCATCGCCAACCTAATCGCAGTATATTCTTAAAGCAGTGGTCTCTAAAGATTTTGGCCAAAGGGCCACATCAAATATTTGGCACAGTATTGAGGCTCAGATAAATTATTTTAAATATAAAATTTAAATACATTGGAGATAAATTAATGAATAAATGGGCTAAATTATCCAGGATTTCTGCAAGCACCAATGCAGCACAGAATAAAGAACATATTTAATAGGATCCCCATTCTCCTACCACACCATCACTGCTCCAGTTTGTTTAACTAGGTCAGAGGCACTTAAGGGACCACAGGATGACCATGGGCTAGTTAGAGGCTTTGGGTCCCGGGGTTTGGAGACCAAATGCTCCTATATCTGGTCCGGGATTTGGAGACCAGATTTCCAAGAGGTCAGACCAGATCAGGTTTCCAAGAGGCTTGCTTGGTGGAGAATCGGAGATGCAAGCAGGACCACATTGCTCACAGGTTCATTGTTCGTGCGGGGCATGTTGGAGGAGTGAACAGCAGTGTGGGTGGAGAGTGGCCATCCCAGACCTTGATGAGGCATGACCTGAATTCCGCTTGGGACCTCTCTTTGCAGTAAGCAGGAAGTTCAGGCTCCCCCATCTCAGCGTGCTCATTTCTGAACCCAGCATTTAGCCTCTACGTCTCTGATGATGGTTTTCTCTATTTTTTCCCCTTCTTCTCCCTCCCAGTGACTCCCGGTAACAATTGCCAAGGTAACCGCATCTTGCTCAGAATGGCACCGAGCACTTTTTGCAAGTGTTCCACATCCCCAAATGTGGGGGCGTGCGCTGCGCCTGCGGTCCCGGTGGGATTCGAGAGCAGAGAGTCATCTACCATGTGTGTGGGTGCAGAAATTCTTAGGGCTGCTGGCTGCTACCTGCGGAGGCTGAAAGGTCAGTTGCCGACTTCCATTTGCAGGGCGCGGGCATCACCAAAGTCGCCATGTTCACCTCAACTTCTGCCTTTTGAAAAGGAAGAGAGTGGGAGGCTAAGGACAGCCAGGGAGTAGAAGGGAAGTAAAGGGGGTACAGCTGGCTGGGGAGGAAGTGGCGGAGGCAGTGGCATAGCTGTGCAAGCAGCCCCTTTTCCTCACCTAGAGGCATTCCAATTTGTTCCCACTGCCCAGAATGGCTCCAAAAGGGAGGAGCTGCAAGTATGGTGCATTCAGGTGCCTCCAAAACTTAACGCTTTGCACCCTCTCTAGCTATACCTCTGGGTATTGGTGAAGTAAGACAGCGCTCTGCTTGCACTCAACACCACTGGCTGTTATTCAGAGTGCAAGAAGAAACCACAGATACAGCACAATCCTAACATACCTTTATGGGAGGGCAGTTGGGCCAGTGCATAGACATGCACCAGCCTCCCCACACAACTGCGCTGGGCATGTGAGATGTGCTGGCCAAAATGGGTTAGGTTTGTGCCCATAATGTTGTGTTTGCAGACCATTTTGATCTGTTGGTCATCTATTGTGAGACTTTTAAAAAAAATCTTTAATCAACAGAGGAGTTCCTTTTGCCTGATATCTCTCTGCCCCGACATCAAGGATTCTGGCTGCAAAACACGCATCATGTCTGGATCCACAATTGGTTGGGGAAATGGGTTCAAAGTGCTTGCCAACAGCTCTTCATCTAACTGGAAGCAGGTTTTGAGTGGTGGGCTGCAAAGCTCACTCTTCGGCCTGGGACCATTCACCATTTTTATTAATCGTTTAGGACAAATTTTTAAATGATATCAAAGTGGGAATGGGAACAAGCAGAGTTAGCAAACACCTCCGAAGACTGGAGCAAAATTCAATATGTACTGGACCAAAAGGAAAATGGGGCTGAAATGGTCAACATGGAAATGTTAAACAGGGAGAATTTTTTAAAATTCTTCTTTAAAAGGTATTACATTTATGGAGTGCACTTAAAGAAGGATTTAGACAAATTGGTATGGGTTCCAAGGTGAACAATGGAAATGGTTAAGGGACTGGACATTAAATCCAAAGAGGAAGGGATATGTTCAGCATGGAGAAGGCCAAGGGAGGAATATAACAGCGCTCTTCACATACTTTCAGTACAATTCTAACCATGGCTGGCACAAATTTTCATTCCCATTCCCATGGTGATGTAGGAAGGTAAGGGCATACTTGTACACTGGCCTAACCCTCCCCCAAGAGTGGTGCAGAAGTGTTGTATGGCACCACCAGATCAGCATAGGACTTATGCTGGGGTTTAGGCTGGTCTAACTGGAGATTAGGTTCTTAGCTTTTAAAGGCTGTACATATATGGTATTTATTTATTTTAATATTTGTATTTTGCCTTTCTCCTGGGTACCCAGGAGGCTAACATTGAAGCTAACATTAGAGCCAGTCCTATGGAGGCCTATTCAGAAGTAAGTCCCATTGTAGTGACACTCCCAGGTAAGTATGGATAAGACTGCAGCTGTTAATCATTAGAATTAGGTCTAATGTGCTCAGTCTGGATGGTATATTTTACCTCCTCTATATGGTACATGTACATACAGTTTTACAAATAAACTCAACTGTGGCAACTAGACGCTGTTTATTATCAACATTTTATTTCTTTTTATTTCAAGGCATGCAGGAGACACATGTTTACACACATTTACTTGATGCTTCTGGGAGACCAATGGCAAGGCTGGTAACAGTAAACATGGTGATGTATGAGACTTCTGGCAAGAGGTCACAGATCCCCAGGCCAGAAAGGCCACATTTTTGATGGTGAAACCACGTAATTACCTGCCTCCCTTCTTGATTGATCCATGGAGTTAAATGCCCCTCATCTGAACGGAAATTTGTTTACCTCTTAAAATTCAGCTGGGATTTTCACATCTCCACAATTCAGATTGCTCCATATCTGCCAGGACAGCATAGTTGGTGACCACAGCCACCATCTTTTAGATTTGGGGGGGGAAAACAACTTTCTCAAAAGTAAAGGACATTCACGCCTCCTAAAAACCTCACCAACCCATGATTAAGGTCAGTCTAGGAAGCATGA
Organism: Cryptoblepharus egeriae; assembly: GCA_030015325.1. NCBI lineage: Eukaryota > Metazoa > Chordata > Lepidosauria > Squamata > Scincidae > Cryptoblepharus > Cryptoblepharus egeriae. The sequence continues at coordinate 3,256,453 of JAREYC010000003.1, read as the reverse complement.
TTGTGAGCTAAGGGATCTAGATATGAAATTGATCTAGGTTGAGCTGGAGTCCTCAACTAGCAACAGAAGACCTGCTGATTGGGATGTCCTACCGAGAAGATGCTTCACCAGTCACAGCCACATCTCACTGCTGCCTCCAGATATGTCTTGCTATTGCTCTGTCACTGCCATGATCTCCCACAAGATCAGGGAACCTGTCTCCATCACCTGGCCAGTTTCTACATTCAGGAGTCTCCAGGAATTAGGAATCAGTATCCATCTCCAGGAGACTACTAAAAGCAATCCTGGCTAAATGATATCATATCGTGGTGTGGGAGGGGGAACATTCCCAGAAATACAGTAGGTTCTGTAAGAATTGGCACCCACAGTGGTATAGCTAGAGGTGGTGCAAAGTGCTGGGTTTTGCAAGGAGCTTCCTTGGGCATACAAGGGAGTTGGTGGAGTAAAATGGAGACAAATGCTCATTTTGCTTCCATTGTCTGGACTGGCACTGAAGGGGAAGAGATGGGGTACTTTCAAAGGCTGAAAGGTGAAAAAAATCCTTTACATAATTAAAATTACAAATCATGTTCCAATCAGCCAGAAATGAATCAGTATGTCCCTGATCCAAATTAAACCACGTAGACAAATGTCACTACGCAGCTTGCAGTACCTGCCATGCTTGTTAAGCTCAGTTATTCTGTGCATTATAAGGGTTATTGAAAAGTTTACAAACATTGTCAGTGGCTGTTAAAATCCATCGCCTCTACTTGTCGTGCTCCAGTTACTGGCACTTTTTCCCATACTTGGGTACAAAATGAGGTTATCCATTATATATGTCTGAATACACGGAGTCCTCTGGTTGCATGAGACAGTTATAGAAAAAAATCTATGACTAACATTTATTAAAAATGCTGCAAATAGAAAAGTTGGGGATACTCTAGTAACCTAAGCAACACAGCCTTATAAATAAAGGATTGCAACATGGTTGAGAGTCCCCCCCCCCTTTGTATGCACCTGAACACAGTTGCCCACACAATAATGATGCTTTATGCAATCTCTTATATATATACACACATACCTTGATGCTGTTAGGTAGAGCAAATGTTTAGGATACTTTTCCAGTCAAGAAAATCACCAGGCTTTGGAATATACAATTGAAACTGATTTTCTGCCTCAGGTGCATCAGCAGCTTCCAGTTTTTCTGTCCCGCTATTGATCGGAGAGAAAAGGTCTCAGCCATTGCACTTACAGCCAAAATCTTTAAAGTTAAATACTTTTGATGCTAACCCACTTGAAAAGCCCAGTTGCTTGATAACCCTCCTCTAGGTTGGGGTGAGCTGGTAAACAAGTCTGTTTGGGCTACAGGATCAAACACTCAGGATCACAGCCTTTCAAGGTCTTGATATGTCAACAGCTCCCAGGTGGTCATCAGAAAAGGTCTAACTTTCCATGTGTTAATTTCTACCTGTTGCTAGATTTCATCTGAACTTTCCTTGTGGTGACCTGTGTTTGCAATTAATTTTGGACACGGTTCATGTTTCAGGTTAGTGTTCTGTGGAATGAGACTCAACAATACTTCTGTAACATGGGAGTGAATACTGGAATGATGAAGTTGTATTTGCTTGTTTGCTGATGTTTCTCTAACAACCCATTGTGGTAACTATAAATAAACCTCCATTTTTCTCCCCTACCAAGTCTCCCTTGCATTGGCTGTTCAACTGGAAATTGTTTGGGGGTGTATGTCTTAGAATCATAGAATCATAGAGTTGGAAGGGACCTAGTAGGTCATCTAGTCCAACCCCCTGCCTGCAGCAGGAAATCCCCCTAGAGCATCCCCAACAGGTGCTCGTCGAGCCTCTGCTTGAAGATCCCCAGTGAGGGAGAGTCCACCACCTCCCTTGGCAATCTGTTCCACTGCCGAACCGCCCTCACCCTCAGGAATTTTTTTCTGGATATCCAGCCGGAATCTCCTCTCTTGCAGTTTGTCCCCATTGGTTCTAGTTCTGCTTTCAGAAGCAGCTATGAACAAATGAGCCCCTTCCTCCCTATGACAGCCCTTCAGGTGTCTGAAGAGGGCAATCATGTCTCCTCTCAGCCTCCTCTTCTCTAGGCTGAACATCCCAAGTTCCCCCAACCTTTCCTCGTAGGGTTTCCCTTCCATCCCACTGATCATTCTTGTCGCTCTCCTCTGGACTTGCTCCAGTTTGGCTGCATCTTTCTTCAAGTGATGTGCCCAGAACTGAACACAGGACTCAAGGTGAGGTCTGACCAATGCTGGATAAAGAGGAACTAGAACTTCTCGCGACTTGGAAGCTACAGACCTCTTAATGCAGCCTAAAATGGCATTTGCCTTCTTTGCAGACACATCACTGCTGACTCATGTTCAGCTTGTGATCCACGGCGACTCCAAGATCCCGCTCACATGTGCTGCCAAGCCAAGTATCCCCCATTTTATACCTGTATTTTTGGTTTTTATTGCCCAAGTGCAGAACTTTGCACTTCTCCCTGTTGAAATTCATTCTATTTATTACAGCCCAGTATTCTAGTTTATCCAGATCCTCCTGGAGGTTTCTCCTTCTTCTGTTGTGTTTGCTACTCCTCCCAGCTTGGTGTCATCCGCAAATTTGATCAGGCTCCCCTGTATCCCTTCCTCTAAATCATTAATGAAAATGTTAAAGAGAACCGGTCCCAAGACAGAGCCTTGGGGTACCCCACTAGAAACTGACCTCCAGGTTGACACAGAACCATTTACTAAAACCCTTTGAGTGCGGCCATCGAGCCAGTTGCAGATCCACCTAACAATTGCCCCGTCTAGCCCATATTTTTCCAACTTCCTAATTAAAATGTCATGTGGGACTTTGTCAAATGCTTTGCTGAAGTCAAGATAAATGACATCCACAGCATTGCCATGTCCAGTAAGCTCGTAACCCGATCCAAAAAGGAGATCAGATTTGTCTGGCAAGATTTATTCTTGGTCAATCCATGCTGGGTTGTTTTGATCACCGAGTACTTGTCTAGATGTGCACAAATTGTGTGTTTTATGTTTTGCTCTAATATCTTGCCCGGGATTGAAGTCAAACTGACTGGTCTATAATTTCCTGGGTCTTCTTTTTTCCCCTTCTTAAAAATTGGGACTACATTTGCCCTCTTCCAGTCCAGTGGCACTTCTCCACTCCTCAAGGATTCCTCAAAGATGATTGACAGAGGCTCTGCAAGGACATCTGCCAGTTCCTTCAGAACTTGAGGATGCAGCTCATCTGGTCCAAATGACTCTTCTTTTACCTTAAGTAGTTTCAAGACCAATCAGTCAGGGTGGGACTAAGATGGATATGTTGAGGACAACTGTTCAGTATTAAACAGCACTAGGAAGGGAAAAAGGGACATGAGACTTTGCCATTACTGCAAGAAGGAATCATAGAATGTTTGTGTTGAAAAGGACCCAAAAGGTCATCTGGTCAAATGCTCTGTTGTCCAGCCTAGAAAACTTGCAATTAGATCCCACTATGTACAAGTCAGACAATTATAGTGTAGGATAGCTCAGAGAAGTTGGAAATTCCTCCTTGCATCCACCCTACTCGTTCTCCATAGTTTCAAATCATTGGTTGTAGCCCTGCCTAACTTCTAGTGACCACATGCAGGCATCTGTTGCCAGTATGTTTACAGCATGGCCAGGTCTTACTATGGATAGACGGGTTTAGCTGCCCAATTGATCGTTCCATAGGATGCATTGTCAGCAGCATAGGTTTTGGGGGTGCAAAGCACTGAGTTTTGGAAGGAGCCTCTCTGAAGCATGCAAAGGATCACCCAAATTTTTGGAGCCATTCTGACATACACATCTGGATCTTCTCTGGCATTCACCTGACTTTTGCTGTCCCCACCCGGAATGGCTCCAATGAAAAGAGGGAAGCCACTGTGCACACCACAGTGTGCCTCCCTACAAAAATTAGTGCTTTGAGCCCTCTAGCTATGCCTCTGCAGTAGGAAGTCATTCTTGAAAGTCATTCTCGGAAATCTGGAACACCTACAGCCTGTTATTAGATTACAATTACAAAACAAGGACGAAAAGGCACAAACCTGGCTGCTACTCTGTTTTTAGTGACGTTCCCTCCCTCCCTCTCTTCCCCCTTCCCTCATGCCACATGGTTGTGATGATCCTCATGGATTCTGATTTTGAAAGATGATCCTAGTCATGTGAACCTCAACTGCTTTCAGTCATAGATACCTCCTGTCTGTATGGGTGGGAAATTACAGGGAAGGTTTGTTCACAAAGGCACAAACATTTCTCTCGTGGGTTTTGTGTGCGTGCTTTTGAGTGTGATGGTGAGTGGGTGGTTGAGTAGGTGGGTGCCTGATTCTGTGTATTTGCAGGAAAAAAATGGGCTCACCCAGCAAAACATATCATCAGGAAAAAAATAGGACATCTTCCTACAAGTCACTGATACCTCGGAACTCATAGCCACTGGTTGTGCTGAAGACTTTAAAATTGGAGAGAGGTCTATCAAGGGTGATTAGTTATGGTAGCTCAATGGAACCTCAGTGTTCAGAAGCAGTCTATCTTAGGCTGCAATCTGAACTTTCACTAAGGCCAGCCTAAGCCCCACATAAGTCCTGTGCTGACCTGGGGGTGTCACAAAGGTGCTGTAAGATACATTTGTGCCTCTCCTGGGAGAGGGTTAGGCCAGTACACAGACACATGCTTGCTTCCCCACATTACCAGGGGAATGGGAAGACCAATGAGTTGTGCTGGCCTAGGTTAGGATTACACCTTTATGCATCAGATACTGGGTAGTGTAAAAATCTAGGGGAGTGTAGTCTTCGTGACATTCGGTGGGCGTCCGAGACCAGAACCATCCTGTTGGCATTGTAACAGATAGGTGGGTCTGATAGACCCTTACTCAGTCCTAGTGGGGGTCTTCTATGTGATGGTGTGTGTGATCCTATATGAACAGTTTTCCTTCTCTCCTAGGCTCCAGAGTTATCTGGGAGCCCAGCTTTTCCTTGCTGCCTTCTCATGCCAGCAAGTGAGTCAGTCTGACAGCTCAGAGAAGGGGCAGCCCCCTCAGAAGCCGAAATGCCAGCCGATCGAAACAGCATATCCAAATTAAAAGCCCACCATTAAGTACGTACCCATACATATATAAATAATGGTGTGGTGTGTTTTTTCTTTCTCCCTCTGGCACAGTGAGTCAGTTTGTCGAGCCTCCTTTGTCATGACGTCGGGCAGCGTGGCTGGTGGGCAGACCAGCTTGGCAGCCAAACATGGGCATTTCCCTTTCTCTCCTGCCAGGGAAAGAGAATCCACCAGACAAGCTGAATGCCCTTCTGAATTCAGCAGCCCTCCTTGGATCTTTCTGTTCCGGTTCATGGGGGTGCTTCTTTTCACAACTTTTTCACACAGTTGATTGGGGCGAAACAAAGGCCCCTTGCTAGAGATCCATTTGTCTTGTGAGCTGAGACTGGGATATCCAGCTGGGGAAGGGGGCACAAATGAATGGCCCAGCCTTATTTTTTCCCTGTTAAATGGAGAAGCAGCACATACCCCCACTCCCCCTTCTTCCAGCTTCTCCCACTGGAGAATGTGGGGAGGGTAGAGAAGGAGGAAGCCTGTAAAGGGATGGGAGCCAAGGGGATCATTAATAGAGCAGACAAATAATGGGATCCCCCTTTAGGATGAAAGAAATAGTCTCTTTATCAGTAACTCCATGGCAGACTAAGGGCACAATCCAGAGTAACTACGGGGAGTCCTTGCTCCGACGTAAGAACAATTTACTCCGGATTACAATATGAATTTCCCATAGGTTTTCACTAGGTGGTGCCATAACTACGTCGATGTAAATGCCTCTTACGTGCTCCCATAGTTAATCTGGATTGTAGGGTACGTGTATCTCTAGAGATAATATACCTGGGTCTATTCATGCCACTTCACCAGAAATCTTCATTTATTTATTCACTAGCGAAAAGCGTACCCGCGTTGCGGGAGTAACATTTCCCCATACGCAATTCCCTCATGGCAAATAAACATGCCATGCGCATAAAAACCCCATGTGCAACTTCCCCCATGCGCAACTTCCCCATGCGCAACTTCTCCATGCGCAACTTCCCCCCATGCGCAACTTCCCCATGTGCAATTTTGCCCAGGCGCAATTTTGCCCAGGCGCAACTTCCCCCACGTGCAACATGCCCCCATGCGCTACTTCCTCCCATGCGCCACTTCCCCCATGCACAACTTTTCCCCATGCGCAACTTCCCCCAGGTGCATCAACCACCATGCGCATCATCCCCACATGCGCATCTTTCCCCCATGCGCAACTTTCCTCCATGCGCAACTTCCCCCATGTGCATCATCCCCCCATGTGCCTCAACTCCCCATATGCAACATGCCCCTTCTGAGGTGGTTCACACATTCAGCTAATTGTGAATCCTGGACAACATGGGCCTTGGTTGGCTGAAGCATTCTCAGAAAAGTGAAAAAGCATGTTGTATAGAAAGTAAATTAATACTGATAATACTGATATTAAATAAAATTAATAGTATATTATTATTATTTATACAGCCAACTGATGTTAGAAGACCCAAGGTGAGAAGCAGGCTCTAGGATTCTGCAGAGGTCTGGGCATGATTTTCCTTGCCCCTCCTTGGAAAGACAGACCAGCCAGCAACAGGCTTAGTTCTCCCCCTTGTAATGCAAAAGGGGATTGACCTGACCTGATGGGACCAGGCTACCTATAGGGAAGGGTGAACACACAAGGAACAAAAACCAAAACTGAGGACATCAATTTGAAGGCTGAGAGGCTGAAAAAACCAGGATAGGTCTGTGAAAAATGCTAGGTGGGGCAGGCTGCTGGCTCAGACAGGGCCAATGCTCATACTGCCCTCCTGGCTGTAGCCCTGACCCCTTCTCGTGGCAAGAATCTTCCAGGGGAAGGTGATTTATGGTACAATACTTCTGTGTACTCACAAGTAAATCCCATTGTATTGTATGGGTTTTACTCTCAGGAAAGTGTGTATAGGATTGCAGCCTTTGAGCTGGGAAAAAAGCTCCAAATCACAACTCCTTGACTTCAACTCACAGCCTGCTTGTGAGCAAGCAATTCACAGCCTGCCAGACTGCTTTACCATTTAAAACTTAAAAAAGAAACCATCAACAATAGTTCTAACCTGATTGTTATTCAGTGGCATATTATTGAGCATGAGCAGCTGCAAATCAGACCTGAAAAGATCCAATTTGGCAGTTGTTGGGTGTGTGGATCTCTGAGTTGTGAGTAGGAAGGTTTTCTGAGTGACAGGGAACTGATGACACAGGGCACAATCTTAAACCATTTAGGCCAGCAGTGCCAGCACCATGAACCACAACTATAGAATGATGTGTTTTGGCCTGGTAGCTCAGCTTTGGTTTACACAGCTGAGGAGGGCTCCCATGCCTAGTGCACATGATCACCCTCCGCAGTGGCCACACCCTAACTGACTTTTCCTCAGAGAATTTACCTCAGAAAATTTACCTCAGCAAATTTATCAGTGAATTTACCTCAGCAAATTTACCTCAGAGAATTTTTCTCAGAGAATTTATCAGAGAATTTACCTCAGAGAATTTCCCTCAGAGAATTCCCTTCAGCCAATTTACCTCAGAGAATTTACCTCAGCAAATTTACCTCAGAGAATTTACCTCAGAAAATTAACCTCAGTGAATTTTCCTCAGAGAATTTTCCTCAGAGAATTTATCTCACAGAATTTCCCTCAGAAAACTTACCTCAGAGAATTTTCCTCAGAGAATTTTCCTCAGAGAATTTACCTCAGAGAATTTATCTCACAGAATTTCCCTCAGAAAATTCCCCTCAGCCAATTCACCTCAGAGGATTTACCTTAGCGAAGTTACCTCAGCAAATTTACCTCAGAGAATTTACCTCAGCGAATTTACCTCACAGAATTTACCTCAGCGAATTTACGTCAGAGAATTTACCACACAGAATTTACCTCACAGACTTTACCTCAGCGAGTTTCTCACTCACTGTGTCATCCTACCAGGATGACTGGAAATTCCCAGACAGAACCTGAAATGAGGGCCTGAAACTGGAAGTCTGGGTAAAGGGCCTCTTTGTCAGGAATTTGGGGGGCCTTCCAGCCACTTTTAGACCTTTTATGCCTGTGTGCAGCTTCCTGCCGCTGCTGCAGGGTCCACTGAGCCTCTAAGGTTGCTGGTTAAAGGAGGAGGAGGGAGGAAGGGAAGAGAAGGTCTTGCAAAGAGGGTGGCAATAATAAGTAACACAGTGCTGAAATTAAGTACAGGAAAGCAATATGAGTTTTTTTAGCTTTTATTTTAACATGTCCTACATTTGCCCTACTTTTTTGGTGTCCTATATTTTTTAACATGTTAGGAATTTGGGGGGACCTTGTCCTCTTTTTCGGGTTGTGGCATCTGGTCACCCTGCATCCTGTCCTCTCTCCAATCTTAAATTTCCAGTTCTCACGGTGGTGTGGGAAAGTCAGTGCATGTCCGTGCGCTGGCCTAACCCCCCACACCTGGACAGAAGTGCCTTACAACACTTTTGCAAAACCCCCAGGCCTATGACTTGTGAGGGGTCTTGTGCCAGCCTAACTGGGGGTTAGGATTGTGCTCACATAACACAACGCAGAGCAGCTGCAGCTCCATCATACTCCAGTGATAAAGGCTGATGCGGCAAAAAGTGCACAAGTGTCTGACAATTCACCGTAAGCGAATGCGCACTTGTTGCAGAAAATGCTCCCAATCTGGGTAACCCTTTAAAAAACAACAACAAAAGAGTATAATTAGCTGGATGCAGTTGCTGTAACCTGCTTTTTCCTTTGCTATATATTGTATAGACTCATCTTCCTCCATGCCCCCCTCCAAAGGAATCAGCGTCACAGACATCACAGAATCAGAGCCAGAATCAGCATCACAGCTCAGGGGCTGTGTAGATGGCTCGAGTTGGAATTGATGTGCCAAATGTAGGCTGTGTGGGAAGGAACAATCGAGCATAGGAACACTAGTGGGAAGCACCAGAAATGATGTCTTAGAATGCAGGGAATGTGAGGAGCAGTGGTGTAGCTAGAGGGGTTGCCAACAAGCATAAGTGTTGCAAGGAGCCTCACCGTGGTTTGCAAGTGGCACTTTTTGCTCCCTCTTTGAGGCGTTCCAGGTGGTGGGAGCAAAATGTTGGCATTGTACATGATGCACAGGAGCTTCTAGTTATGCCTCTGTGTGAAACAGGTAGTCTGGTGGGCAGGATCAGAATAAAACCTGGTGACCTTCATCATGATGATCATCATCATCTGGAACAAATGGTACCCTTAGTACATAGATGGGAGTGGAGCTGGTCATCAGAATCATATCTCATATGTATTTTTTCTAAAATCACCAATTTCCACTTTTGTTCTATGTTCTGTGACTTAAGACCTGACTATTCACATCTAACCCTGCTCTACATGCTAGTTCTGGGGGATCTGTCTCAATTCTTTTGGGTTCTTGTTCATCTTAGATAATATCATTTGTTCATGACTCTTTGGATCCCAGACCCACAATGTCTTGTGGTTTGCAACATGTCCCTGAAAATTGGCCAGGTTTTGGTAAGCCCCTTACCGATAAGATGCCATTTGGACACCCGACACTCTTGTTGTCAGCATTTTTTGTTTTGTTTGGAGTTTAAGGCTGCAATCCTGGGAGTAAGACCCATTGAACACAATGGGGCTTACTTTGGAGGAGACATGGTTAGGATTGCACCCTATGTGTCTCTTGCACATGTCCTGATCAGTGGCATACCTAGAGGGGATGCAAAGCACTAAGTCTTGCAGGAAGCTTCATTGCAGCACACAGACAACTTTCTCCACCCACTTCGGAGCTAGCCATCTGCTTCTAGTTTGCTTCCAAAGCTGTATGCTGCTTGCATACCTTGGTGACTCTTCTGCAATCCATTATACTAACCAGCATATACCGTATTTAGGCCAGCATAACTCACCTGGCATAATGTCCTGTAGTGGTGTGGGGGAGCTGGTGCATGATCTGCCCTATTCCTGGAGGGGTTAGGCCAGTATGCAGACATGAGCCAAACTCCCAACACCACCACAGGAAATTCTAAATCCCACTGGAAGGGGAAGATAAATGACCTGTGCTAGCCTAAACTGGTTAGGATTCCACCCTTAGTGCTATGCCTGTGTGCCATAGCTAGTCTCTAGCTATGCCACTCGTCCAAGTAACCCAGCAGAAAAGAATGTAAATTAAACTATAATGCACATCCCAAAGTACAAGAGTGCAAGACCACAAGGCTAGACTGAGTTCCCTCCAGGTCTCTGTTCTTGCTGCTCCAACATGTACTTTAGTGCCACTGTATTAGCATCTAGAGTTGATGTTTTCTCTGCACATTTGAATATGATGGAGTTCTACCTGGGAGCCCTACGCAGATTAGAAGGCAAGGAAGATTTGAGATTTAAATTGACTATTGAGCAGCTTGATTTCCTCAGAGGCAAGGTCTTGTTCATGCTTATCTCGTATAAAATGATTTACCTGGAGCACCACTGTGTGTATTTCACACCTATTTTTGCTAAAAGTCAGACTGAAATTCAGTGAAATGTGGATGGCCATAAGGCAATGTCTTCCAATCCGCAGCAGAAACCAGAACTAAATTAAAAATTGTTGAGCAAAATATCACTAAAAAGGGATCACTCTATAGTGCAAAGAATAGTGAGGATCTTCAGTGACAAAGGTAGAGAGGGTGCAAAGAACTGTGTTTTGCAGGGAGTGTCAGTGCAGCATGCAAGGGGTTCCTCTTCCTCCCTTTCATAGCCTTTCCAGGCAGGAAAGAAAAATGGAGGGATAGCATGTTGTGTGGAGGTTCCCTGCAAAACTCAGTGCTTTGCACCCTCTCTAACTATGCCACTGAGGATCTTAGGCTGCCCTAGTGGATGCGCCACTCAAAGATGTGCCACTCAACAATCAAGGATGTGCCCCAGTAGCTTTATTCCTCTTCAGTGACTCTTCTTTCCAAGCATGTTCAACTCCATCCTCCATCTACCATCATGGCTTCTTCTTCTTCTTCTTGTGCAGAGCACAAAAGTCCTTGAACCTTGTCCAGTCTTCTCAGGGTCATGAAGATGCTCGGTCAAGCCCATCCCTCTACACTAGTGATTGTCACTGGTGTGCCATGGCACACCGGAGTGCTGCAGATAGTCTTTAGTTGTGCTGTCAGAATTTGGGGATTGACATTAATGAATAGGAAAATTGGGGGATTTGAACAGCCTGGTATGTCTTGTCAATGGTAAAAATAACTGATGGTGTGACTTGACAATTCCAGTGCCTTGTTAGAAACCCACTTCTCTACACTATCCCCACAGTTCCTGGTTCCTTGCTATTGGAAATTACTAGGATGGGGCACTTCCTTGATTGTGCCCAAATGTGCTTCACAGTGAAGGTGAGGGTCCAAGAAAATTCAGTGCGCAGAATCCTGTATGCTCCCTATATCCTTTTAAGGTTACACCAAATCCAAGGGCAGCCATGAAAGAATCCAGACTGAGAGTCGGTGCACTACACTCAGGATCCCAAGGTCATGTGCCTGCAGGAGGACATATTTGCAGCAGGTACGTGTTCTGCCACTGACCAGGCTCCCAGTGTTTATATTAGGTGTGATGAATTCAAAGCCTTCCTAGTTGTCTCCAGGAACACAGGGCACCACTGTGCATTGCTCTTTCCTAGTGGCACCGTTGTGGGGGGTTGCATCAGGCGATGTGCATGGTGGTGTGTGTGAGACACCACGACTAGCCAAAATTTTTATTAATAACATTTCATTATTAGTAAGATTATAATAAGATTAATAAGATATTTTTTAATAATATCAGTTATATGTCAATCAAGGAGCAAATTCAAGCAGAATGCAATGAAACAAACTGCATTGAAATATATCTATCAAAAGTAAAAATCTATCAAGAGTAGAGCCAAAAGACATCATGGCAGCAGCCGGTAGAGGACTCTGAAACCAGGCATCAGAGGGCCATTGATATGCAATGGATCTACAGTATTTTTGCTGTCAGATTTTACTCCAAACTCTGGGTTTTGTTGCCTTTGTTTTTTAGTACCCTTAATTTTTTACTTTCCTTTCCAGATCAGAAATAAATAAATTAACCTGACCTCTGAAAGCCTTTCTATCACTAGAAGTGATATTGTGGATGTGCTCTGTTTTTTAACTTTTTTAATTGCCTAGTTTAAATGTGGCCCATGGTCCCACATGTCACAATTACTTGGGTGCCTAGAAGGTGTCTTCAGAGCAGCATCATTATGTATTTATGCACCAGATGTAGCCCATCCAGATAGATTTGCTCTGCCATTTGGTCTCTACCCTGTACCAGATGGATGGGATGAAGGCACAGATCAGATCAGAAGGAACTGCATCAATTATGGAAAAGTCCCTGCATCTCAGATTGTGCTGATGCAACAGTTTAGGGTCACATTCCATAACACACAGGAACACACAGGAATAGAGAAAAAACACAATTTCTCTCCATAGCCTTTGCACGTAAAGAAGAATAGGTAGGAACCAAAACGCTCTCTCTCTCTCTATCCATCTATCCATATCCATCTATCCATATCCATCTATCATCTCTCTCTCTCTCTCTCTCTCTCTCTCTCTCCTATTTTTTCCAAGTGTCTTTTCAAAGCTCCATAATAAAGTACATAATATAACAGGTAAGAAGCATTAGAAACTTAATTTTAACAGTGAAATCTTAAAAAAAGCAAGCCCTAATACATATAGTTGAGCCATTGGAAAACAAATAGGTCCAGGAAGGTGGTTAACTCACAGTATATTTTGGAGGGGTGTTCTAGGGTTCTGTCTTGGGCCCAGTTTTCTTTAATATCTACATCAATTATTTGATGTAGGGTGGGGGCTCAATAAATTTGCAGACAACACCAAGCTGGGAGGAGAAGCAACAAACAACAAGCAATTGTGACAGTAGAAGCCTTCAGGAAGACCTTGACAAAATGGAATACTGGGCTGAAATGAATAGGATGAAGGTCAACGGGGAGAAATGCAATCCTAAAGACACTTTCCTGGGAGTAAGACCCATGGAAAACAATGTGACTTACTTTTGAGTAGATATGATAAGGATTGTGCTCTTAGGCAAAAATAACCAAAGACACAGGTATAAAACTGGAGATACCTGGCTTGGAAGCACAACACCTAAACGGGATCTTGGAATTGCAGTGGATCACCAGATGAACCTGAGTTAGTAGTTTGATGTGGCTGCAGATAAGTTTAAAGCAATTTTAGCCTGCAGTAGAACTGTAGCTTCCAAGTTATGAAAAGTCACAGTTTTCCTTTGGTTAGGCCTCACCAGGTATCCAATTCTGGGCAACTTACTTTAAGAAAGATGCAGCCAAACTAGAGGGGGTTCAGAGGAGAGCAACAAGGATGATCAGAGGGACTGGAGGACAATCTCTGCAAAAAAAAAAAGTTGAAGGAACTTGATCTGGACAATCCCTACAAAGAACTTGGTCTGGACAATCCCTGCAAAGGAAAGTTGAAGTAACTTGGTCTGTTCAGCCTGGAAAAGAGAAGGCTAAGTGGGGATATGGAAGCAATCTTCAAATGCTTAAAGGGATGACATGGAAGAAAGGACACATTTGTTCTCAACTACCTTTGAAAGTAGAACTAAGGGGTACAAATTGCAACAAAAAAAAAAAAAAGAAAGATATTCCAACTGGACATCCAGAAAAAATTCATGATGATAATTGGAACTAGAACTGATTGCAAAGGAAAATGGTGTACTCTCCTTCACTGGAGATCTTCAAACAGAAGATTTCCAAGCAGCTGTTGGACATATTCTAAGAGGATTTCCTGTTAGGAGTGGGACTAGATGATCTCTTAGATCATTCCCACTTCTATGATAACGTCCCAAATATTGTATGTGGAATGGGCCCGAATCATCATTTCTGGAAGCATGTTTGAAGTTTGCATGTACTTTTGGAGGGGGGGGGGTAATTAATTAAATAAGAGAAAAAGATAGCACTGTGCCTTGCAGATTTTTGCACACAATCATCTGTGGTACCAACAGCATTTGTGCCAATTGCCGCTCATCAAAAGGTGTTTCGAAGGAATCTCGACACACACGCACCCCTGGGGGATCACAGCTCTTGGCAGGGCGTGAGGTTATGAAACCGGAGAAAGATCCAGCCCAATTTACTACCTCTAGCTAGCCTCTTCTGACAGCGGCAGGGGAGTAGGTAGGAATGGACAAGAGAGGTAAGCTTGGAGGATGATTACAAAATTGTCAGCAGCTGTCAAAAATGGCTTTTTTCTGTAAGTGCCTGTTGCAGAAAAGGGGGAATGTTTCAATTCAGGGGGCTCAACTGCATTTTACTATGTATTTTTTTGTTTTAGAAAATCCAGGGCTCCAGCGACAGCTCCCAAAATCCTTGTGTCCTGGGATGCAATGCAAGGGAGGAGGGTGTTGAGTTTCTGAAACCAGAAACCAGAGGAAATGCTCTATGTAAGGAAGATGACCATTATATAAACTGGAGAAGATCCAGACATGGGAATATGGGAAGCGCAGGGATCATGAATATATTGTTGCCTAGCAGTCCCATCCGCCTCCCCCCCCCCCCCACTGTTAGGTAGTTTTAATGGGTCAGGAGTGGCTACCTGTCTGATGGGTTCCTTTGATATAGATTCTTTACATTTACATAATGCCTTTACATTTCTTTACATTTACATTCTTTACATGTACATAATGTCAGTCACAAGGTACTGAAGTCATAGCCATGAAAATAAAATAAATATATATATTTTATATATGTTCAAATTTCAGCTCAAATTTCTATTCTCCTCACACCCCATCCAAATAATTAACACTTGTCAGTTTAGTTTATCCACTCTTGCTATTTTTGATCTATTGTTCTGTTTCAGGGGAAAAAAATTTGAATGTGGATTTTCCGTAGAACAGAATGGACATTTTACCAGCACCTAAATATTTAACCTTGCCTTTGACTATACTTTATTACATTTTTTATTAAACGGTATATCTTTTTAATTAATCTACTTTTTGAGCCATTCCATTTCCATTTCCTAATACGTCAGTCACCACTATCGGCAGCACAGGCCAATTCCAAAGCCCTCCTTTTTGGCTTCGACACTGCCTGTTTGGTGATGGACACTTGCCTGTTGTCAGCACTTGGGTTTAAGGGTGCAATCCTAACCAATTTAGGCCAGCACAATTTATCTATGTTTCTATTGCCATGGTGGTGCGGGGAGACTTGCACGTGACGGTCACTTTATGACATACCCAGGCCAACATGGGACTTGTGCTGGCCTAACCTGGGGTTAGGAGTTCACTGTAAGTCAAAGTTAGAAAAGTCATCATTTCCTATAACCTGACATATATGCTATAATGGCCCAACAGCAGAACTTTGTGAACTTGGGTTCACATGTGGGTACTTGAGCAGAGAGTTGGGTAGAGAGAGTTGCATAGAGAGGAGAGTGGAGAGTTGTCTTGGATTGGGAGGGGAAAGAACAGGGCATTATTTGGATCAAACACTATCCTCCTGTGTTCTTGTTTGCTCCTTTATTCCATTGGTGTAAACTCATTCATTCATTCATTCATTCATTCATTCATTCATTCATTTACCCCCCTTTCCCATGCTAATGCAAATGTCCAAGGCAGCTTACATAGTTTTTTTTTAATCCACACAACAACCCTGTGAGGTAGATAATTGTTCTTTGGGCACCTTGTAGAACTCTTCTCTTCCAGGTAGAATCCTTCATGAAACACATCTGCACCCCCAACACACATCTGTACATTTCTCTCCAACACTCCCAGTTCCAGTGGGTCATAGACCATCAGATGTCAGCTTCCATACATCGATCAAGATAGGTGATCTGAGGGATCTAAAAGTAGGCACAGCTGTTGCTGAGATCTTCCTAGTGAGTTTAAGTTAGGGTGAAATACTAACCAATTTAGACTGGCATAGCTCACCTATCTCCTGTCTCCCCATTCCTGTGGTCACATTGTGGAAGCTGGCACATATCTGTACACCTGCCTAACTCCCCTTCCTCTGCAGGAATGGTGCTACACTTATGGCACTTTTGTGATATGCCCAAGTCAGCACAAGACTTGTGTTGTGACTTATGCCAGCCAAACTGGGGCTTGGGGGATGACAACCATAGACCATGCGGACGAAACATCATGTCTGGAACTAGTATTTAATTATTTTCTGGAAGCTCCTTTGGATCTTCATAGGGAAAAAAAGTGGAATATTTATCAACCAGAAAGAGCTTCTAAACTTCTCTGAAATTCTAGTTTCTCACTACATTAGGTTGCTGTGTGTAGAACCTTTGTGTTTCATGAGTTTTTTAAAAAAAATTTATTAAATGTACAAAAAATACAAATAAAAAGAATTGGAATTCAAAATTTATGTGTTTAAAAACAAACAAACCAAGAGATCTGTTCATGACCAAACTAATCCACACAACATGCAGTTTATGCTATTGAAACAAAAAATGTCTCCAAATATGAGATAACTGTGGAGTGTGCCTGTGGAGCACACTCTCTGGGACCTATTCACTGGTGGGCCCAGGCCGGTTTGGTCTGGTTCTTGGGAACCGGTTGTTCCCATTTCCCCACCGCTACCAGTTTGGTAGCAGCGGGGGCCCCGCAAAACCGGTCGAACCGGTTCGCTGGTGCAGCGCGCAGCATCAGCCAGCTGAGCATCTTTTTATTTTTAAATTTGCCGCTCCTAGCGGCAGTCCAGCGAAGCGCCCCAGAAACCTCAGCGCTGTTCTTCCCCTGGCCGCTGAGGCTACTGGGGCACTCCGCCGAACTGCCACTAGGAGCAGCAAATTTAAAAATAAAAAGATGCCCGGCTGGCTGCTGCAGCCTCAGAGCACCATCCTATGCAGGTCTACTCATAAGTAAGCTGCATGCCAGTCAATGGGGCTTACACCCTGGGCAGAGTGGAAAGGACTGCAGCCTCAGAGCACCATCCTATGCAGGTCTACTCATAAGTAAGCTGCATGCCAGTCAATGGGGCTTACTCCCAGGGCAGAGTGGAAAGGTCTGCAGCCTCAGAGCACCATCCTATGCAGTGTCTGCATACTCAGAAGTAATCCGCATGCCAGTCAATGAGGCTTACTCCCAGGGCAGAATGAAAAGGACTGCAGCCTCAGAGCACCATCCTATGCAGGTCTACTCAGAAGTAAGCAGCATGCTTAATTTTTTTAAATTTTTTGATATTTTTTTTAAAAAAATTCCCTTTAAATTCTCCATGGCCCAGCCCCTGACCCTGGCCCCACCCCTGACCTCAGCTCTGCCCCCTGACCCAGCCTGGCCCCACCCACTTCCAGAGAACCGGTTGTTAGGGCAGGCTGGGCCCATCACTGGCACCTATTTATCCCACCACTACTCAGGGAGCAAGGATCCCCTGGGTTGGGGGAATTTGGACCTGTATCAGGCATACCTCCACCTATTTCAGTCTAATATCAAGCACCCACTTGTTATATTTAAACTTTATATATTCAAACAGTAGTAAGATGTTTGTGTTCACAGGTCTCGTATGAAAAACCTGCAGGCACAGCAAATACTTGTCTTGTAGGGAGCCATGAGACTTTCACAAACTGCTCATACATTTTTTTTGCACACTTGGAAGTTCAGCCACAGTACAACACCTTCTGCAGGAAAAAAAGCATATGACAAGTTATAGAAGTTGAATGTACTGCAACATGTCAAAATGGGAGCGAATGGTTTTGTTTTTGTCCTGTGAACTGGTTGCATTGGGCAAGTGAGTGATACTCCTCAGTTTGTGTCCAAGATGTGATCGTTCCTGGACTGCTTGGAACATCTCTGTGTGATGACTTTGTGCAGACCCAATTAGGGTGGAAAAGCAAGACTTCTTCCCGCCCTTTAGAAAGACCTAGTAAATTCTTTTTTGTTCAGTGCAGCAACAGCAGGCTCAGCTAAACTCCAGAAACCATCTGAGATTTTTAACAAGTGTTTGTGGCTCCAGCGAGTTGGGCAATTAGCTCTTACTGAGATGCTGACACAGTACCCATTGGCTAGACAGCACTGACTTCAGAAAGAGACTAACTCTTTTGTAGAAACACCGTACAATATTATAATATACACAAATCACAGCGGGGTGACATCCTCTCTCCCAGTAACAAAGGGATCCTTTCTGGTTTGACACACTGGGATGAATATTTATTTTACTACTCTGAACAGACCTTAAAAAACAGTTTGTGTGACTGCTCTCTTCTGTGAAATGCGAACCAGGAAAAAAAGCACAGTATGATGTGTTCTTGTTTGGAGATGCTTGATGTAATTTTCTTGGATTTTTTTCTCCTTATCGTTTATGTCAATGTTTATTTCAAGTGCATCATAATGTGTAACATTCATTAAAAATGCAGTTTTTACAAACATCATCCATGCAGTGATGGGTATGTGCAACCTGCATATTTTAGATGTGGGCTATCTCACAACACCAGCAGAGGGTACCATGTAGAAGGTCACTTGTTGTCTCGGTACCCTTGGGGCCACTGTGAGATATGGGAATCTGGACCTTTATGGGCCTTTGGCCTGATCCAGTGGGGCTCTGCTTATGTTCTTATGTCCAGTTTTAAAAAAGAGAAGATATATTTGATGCCAGCACCATCATAAAATATATCCTAATAGATGTTGGAGCATCACCTTCATCCCACCTTGTGTAGATGAGGACTCCCCACTGAGAGTAGAATCTTATACATGTAGACTCGGAAATAAGTTCTGATTTGTCCAATGGGTCTTACGTCCTGCAAAGTAAGTATAGGAATATATCCTGAGTCTACATCTTAGCAGAAAGCAATAAATACATTTTGCATTTTACATTTAAATTATTTCCTACGCCTTTTGAAAGCTCAGAAATTATACCCAGATTCAACTAAACATCAATATTCTATTAGCACGGTTTATAATTAGGGGCTCCATTGTATCCCCTAACTTTAGGATTCTGCGGTCTTGATGAGAAACTCTCTTTACTGCTCCTGATCAAACCCAAGAGGGCTCCTCCAGCCAAAGGATCGCAGTTAATATATCACTTAGTAAGATCCACCTCTGCTTTAGCTGACCTGTATTTTGACTTGCTACACGATTCTCCGATTTAGGAAAATCCCGCGGGTAACAGTGTTTCCTAATGTAAATGCTGTGAAAAATGGCAGCTGAGAATAGCATAGACTGCAGTCTCTGGCCCAAATTTTCACCCAAAGGAAATCTGAGCTAGAAAAGTAAGAGGAAGAAACAGGTAACAACCCAGTCCTATCAAACTCTCCCCTCTTGATATAGCCCCACCACCAGCAGGCATTGAATACTGGGTGGTGGTGGTGGTGGTGCTGGCAGTCCTATAAGTGTAAGGGAACACCAAAAATAGCTCTACGTGGGGCTGCCTCTGAAGACGGTCCGGAAACTTCAACTAGTCCAGAATGCGGTGGCCCGTGTGGTTGCTGGGGCTCGTCGGTTCGACTCTGTGGGGCCACTGCTTCAGCGACTACACTGGCTGCCCATTCGTTTCCGGGCTGAATTCAAAGTGCTGGTCCTGACCTTTAAAGCCCTAAACGGCTTGGGTCCAGGGTATCTGAGGGATGGCCTTCTTCCGTACAATCCGACCCGTTACCTAAGGTCGTCTGAGGGGACCCTTCTGACTGTGCTGCCACTAAGAGACATGAGAGGTGTGGTGGCCAGAGATAGGGCCTTCTCGGTGGTGGCACCCCGGCTTTGGAACTCCCTCCCCTTAGAACTGAGGAAAGCTCCCTCACTACAGAGCTTCAGGCAGAGCTTTAAAACCTTTTATTTTAAAAAAAGTTTTTTAAATGGGGGCAGAGGTTGGGGGGCTTTTATCTTTTTTTTGTTTTATCGTTTTTAGTCTATGTTTTTAGCTTTAATCTAATTGTATTTTAACTACATTTTAATGTGTTTTTATCTCTATTTATTACCATATCTAATTTTAGTGGTGTTTTATTGTTTTTTTAATTGTTTGGCCACCTTGAGTTCCCCCTTGTGGAGGAAGAAAGGCGGGATACAAGTTGCTTAAATAAATAAATAAATAAATAAATATAGCTGGATTAAGTCCAAGTAGACCCAGGAAGGGAGATTGAGGCTAGGAAGGTAGATGATATAACTTCACTATGCATTTGACATAAATTAGTTCCCAAATTTCATCCTTGACATACATATTCAGTCACAGAGTCTCCGTCAACAAGTGGAGATGCAGGAACTCTCTAAGAAATCCTATTTGTTTTATAGAAAACTAGCGAAAACATACCCGCATTGCGGGAGTAAACATCCCCCTAAATGCCATCCCCATGCACATTAACATCCCACCATGAGCATCAAAAACACATGTGCAACATCCCCTCATGCGCATCAGTGTGCAACATCCCCATGCGCAACATCCCCCATGCACATCAGCATCCCATGCACAACATCCCCCATGTGCATCAATCCCATATGTGCAACATCCTCCTTACACATAAAACCCCTATGCACCACATCCGCTCATGCACATAAAACCCCTATGTGCATCGTCCCCCATGCGCAATATCCTCCCATGTGCAATGTCCCCCATCCTCACCCTCCCTCCCAATGTATCAGGCACTGGGCACCAAATTAGTTGGATGTTGGTCAGTCTTCCATATTAAGTATAGGAAAAAGAACACATTGCAGCCCTTTTCAGCCCCTTAAGGGTTAAATTTCTCAACATTGGTACTTGGTGGGTTTTGACGTCACAGAAGGAACACTCTCCCCAAATTTCACACTTCTAGGTCCAGGGGTTGGGGCAGAGCATTCCTCAGTCAGGAATTCTTCAATGGAAAGTGTAGGGAGGAAACGCGTTGTGCCCCATTTCACCCCCTTCCAGTTGGAATTTCCAAAAACTGGTTCTTGGTAGGTGCCTCTGTCATGGAAGAAACACCTACCCAAAATGTCGTGCTTCTACGCCTAGTGGTTTTGGCTGGGCATTGATGAGTGTGTGAGTGAGTGCGTCAGTCAGTGACTTTTCATTTATAAACTAACTAACTAACTAACTAACTTTGGCTTCTTAAATTCTCAGATGTCTGATCTTTTGAGAAACCCTGTAGTTTGATGCAGGGGGTAGCAAATGCACTGGGAAATCAGATTATGGAGGGCAACAAGCTGAGCTTGACACGTGGCCAAGATTGTGATAATCTTGGTATGTATGAATAATGCCAGCTGCAAATCCTAACCTGCAAATCCTTACTTGGGAGTATACCCCATACAATGGTGCTTCCATCTGAGTAGACAGGAATAGGCCTGAACTCGCCATCAAGTTTTATATCATTGGAAGGTAATTTAATGAAACAAACCACATGGGAATATTTGTATTCTTTCAAATGTTGTGGCCAATTAATCAGAAAATGAAAACACAAGTGCATCAGGGAACAAAAAGTGAATTTTTTAAATCCCAAACTGACTTATAATTTTTCTGATTTTTCCGAGAACCAATGGGATATTGATATGATACATACAGTTACAGTTGTGGCAAGCCAGTTAGAGGCTTACTGCAGGCTGCAAGTGGCCCCTGGGCCAGGTTTGAAGACCCCTGCTCTGGGCAAAGTACCAGCTGCAACATGCTCTCTGCCCCAGCATGACCCCCAGGCACAGGGCTGAATCAGCGTAAAGCTGGCCCTGTCTAGTACACGGCCAGGCCTGGGTGTAGTTCAGCACAAATGGCATTCCCGGTACTGAGATAGTACTGTATTTGATGGACATGTGGGTTGACTCAGCATCAGCTTCTTACAGCTGAGAATTTTTTGCCATCTAACAAGGAAGAAATCCCAAGTACATTTCTCAGTAACTTCTTCACAGCCTTCTTTGGCGCTGTTTAGAGAAGCCCGACGTGAATACATTACATGCAAGCGAGCTGTGAGAATTTGCAACGAACATGGCAAAGTCGGACTCCGCACCACCTGCGTTTGTGGCGTTCTCACTTCAAAGAGATAATTGGGTGTTTGCCTGCTTCAAAAGTAGGACAGGAGTACGGGATTGCAAGGCTTTCTCCGGGTGGGCTGATATCTACTGGTGGTGGCTGGTGGGAGGACAGAAATGGCAACCACTTTTCTTTTTTTCACTTTTTTCCACTTGTCTTTTTTTGGGGATCATGTTGAAGACTTTACTGATGGATCTGTATAATTGGAGCTGAATATTATTATTATTATTATTATTATTATTATTATTATTATTATTATTATTATTATTCAAAATCAAACAGTAATACACAGTGAACAACTTCATGCTGATTTCTGTCGCATCACCAGTTGGACCCTTCCCAAGTGTCTAGGACTATGGGCAAAATCCAGAGTAACTACGTGGAGTCCTTGCTCCAGTGTAAGAACAACTTACTCTGGACTCCAATATGAATTTCCCATGGGATTTCACTAGGTGGTGCAGTAACTATGTGTGCACGTAAAGTCTCTTATGTGTTCTCGTAGTTACACTGGATTTGGGGGTAAGTGATGTAGGAGCGTATAATATGTGCAGAGCCTAGAAGAGGCTTTATTATTATTATTATCCATAAATACACAGCGAACAATTTTGCACTGGTTTCATTCACATCACCAGTCGGACCCTTCCCAAGAGTCTAGGACTGTGTGATGTAGTGGCGCATAATTCGTGCTGATCCCAGAAGAGTGGCTTTCTGCAGTTGGCAGAGTGATATTTTGTCAGTACCAAGAGTTTTCAGGTGCCTGCCCAGTCTTTGGGCACTGCACCCAGTGTGCCAATCACCACTGGAACCACCTGCACTGGCTTACACCAGATTCGCTGTCATTAGATTCTTAGGTCTTGGTAGCGGGAGATCTTTTCCAGTTGTTTCTCCTCAATTCTGCTGTCACTTGGTATGGTGAACAAGCCCCACCTGACTGCTTCCTATGATGGTGATATCTGGAGTCTTGTGTTCCAAGACCTTGTCCATCTGTATCCTGAAGTCCCACAGAAGCTTCACCTGCTCATTTGCAGCCACTTTTTCAGGCTTGTGGTCCCACCAGTTTTTTGCCACGGGCAGATGATACTTTTGGCATAGATTCCAGTGGATCTTCTGGGCAACAGATGGTGCCTCAGTTTGTAGTCCGTCTGTGCGATCTTCTTGCAGCCACTTAGAATGGGGTCGATGGTTTCATCCACTTCTTTGCAGAGCCGGCATTTGGGGTCATGGGTGATTTTTCAATTCTGACCTTGATGGCATTTGTCCTGATTGCCTGTTCTTGGGCAGCAAGTCTCAGGCCCTCTGTCTCCTTCTTCAGTGTTCCACTCGTGAGCCACAACCAGGTCTTATCCTGATCAACCTTTCCTTCGATCTTGGCAAGGAATTGGCCATGCAGTACTTTATTCTGCCAAGTGGCAGTCCGAGCCCGAATTGCACTATTGCGATATTCATAGTTGGTCGTCGTCGTCGTCGTCGTCGTCGTCGTCGTCGTCGTCGTCGTCGTCGTCGTCGTCGTCGTCGTCGTCGTCGTCGTCGTCGTCGTCTTCTTCTTCTTCTTCTTCTTCTTCTTCTTCTTCTTCTTCTTCTTCTTCTTCTTCTTCTTCTTCTTCTTCTTCTTCTTCTTCCTCTTGTTGTTGTTGTTGTTGTTGTTGTTGTTGTTGTTAAAATGCCATCAGCCACCTGTAATTGTGTCATGATGGCATCCTATGGCATACTGGCATGGAGCACAGAGTAAGGCACCATCATGCCACATACTGGTAGGACCCCCTCTATAGCTAGAGGGATCCAACTGCAATGCAAGTAAAGGCCAGTGGTGGGGGAAAACATCAAAATAGGCTGGGATCAGTTGCCAGATGAGGTAGAAGCAGTGGCATAGTTAGAGGGGGCAGAGGAGTCAGTCTTGGAGGGAGGTGTCAGGCGTGCAATGGATCTCTCCCCTTTGGAGTCAGGGAGCTGTACCGAGCCATACTGAACGGGGAAACATTCATCGCTTCTACTAACTGAAACGTAAGATAATTATTTTCCACATGCACAAACATTAGCACAAGAACTCCTCACCACTGCTGTTCTTGACTCATCTTCCTCACCTGCTCAATTGCTTAGGGAAGTGGCCCAGGTGAGCAAAGCGAGGCAGAACTAAGCCTCTCTCCTCACTTTTCTTCATGTTGCTTCTGCTGCTTTTACAGTGATCATGCTCGTGATCATGCTCACTGGAGGTAAAGACGCAGGCTTGGGGTGGACTCTGCCTTCTTCTCTTTGTCCTTGTCTGGCCAAGCAAGAGGAGGAAGCAGGGCTAAGCTATCCTATACTGATTGCTCTTAAGACCAAGCAATCTAAATAGGATCATTGTGTCCCAACATCTCTGCCACTATCTCAATCCTCTTCTCATCTGCGTTCACTGAGGAAGAGTGCTGAATAATGCAGCTTAATGGATGTAATCGGCACCTGCGGAACGCCTCGCCACAGGATGTGGTGATGGCATATGAACTAGAGTATTTTAAGAAGGATTGGACACATTTCTGGAGGAAAATTTGTCCAGACGGGTATTTCATTCCATTTTATGGCTGGGTCACAAGCCATGATGGGTATGTACATCCATATTTTAGAAGTAGGCAACCTCAGAATGTCAAATGCAGGGGAGGACACCAGGTTGTATGTCTTTTGTTGTCTTGTGTGCTCCCTGCAGCATGTGGTGGGCTCTGCGAGATACAGAAAGCTGAACTTTGGCCTGATCCAGTAGGGCTCTTCTGATGTCTCGACAATGAAATGGAGACAAACCTGTCTCTGCCTACAAATAAACGTGGCATATTAAAAGAAAGGGATCAATTGCTTTCATTAGGCATTATGGGATGAACACTGTATGACAGCCTAAGGCAGGAATATATTTTGCAGATGGGAACTAATTAAGTCCAGCATGGTTAAATGTCACGGCCGTTTTGTGCAGGTATCACACAGGTGTCAAACGGAGATGGGTGAGCGAGTCCCAGCCCACATTGGATTGTCTAGGAAATGTCAAGCTCTTTTCCAAAAAAGTTGGAGATGGAGCATTTTTTCCTGAGCTGCACTTTCCACCCCTTATTCTCCAAATCCCCTTCAGTTTCAGCAAACTGAAGTTTTTATGTCTGTAAACTGCAACTTCCCTTCACTTGCACCTACCCAATCGGGTTAGGACAGGGGTATCCAAACCCCATCCTGGGGGCCAGATGTGTCCCGCAGTGAGCCTCAATGCGGCCTGTAGCAAGACCCCTCTATCTGGCCCTCAGCAAGCCTTGTAATCCTCCAGATCTGTCTCTAATACACTCATTTATGTAAATTTATTCAAATTTGAAATGTAAATAATTTTCCTGCACCTTTCCCCCCCCCCCCCCACACACACACTGTCAGAGAGATGATATGACCCTCCTGCCAAAAAGTTTGGACACTGTTGGGTTAAGAAATGAAAAGGGAAGAGTGATGACCTGAGTTCATCTGTCCACTCTTTTCTTCTGTTAGCGTAATGGCAGGAGATGGGGAGAGAGGAGCATAGACAACAGGCAGAGTTCCAATATATTCCAGAAAACTGGAACTGTCTCAGTTTTGGGGGACTGTGTTCACATATTGGGGTCCTATCCCAGTTTTGTGGAAGAGAATTATGGCAACCCTTTCCAGCAGGGACCAGGACAACTTCATTGGTCAGCAACCACTGGGACTTTTCTCTCTCGGACACACTCCGATGCATTCTTCTGATAGATTGGGAACAACTAGATCTTCATTTTTTCTGATACTACTACTATTTGTTCAGCCAGATAGGTAGAAGTTTTGATTAAAACCAAGGTGGGTAAACAACAGGCTTTGGTGTTCTGTGTTTTTATTTTATCACCCAAAAACCCATCTGTACTATTTACATTATGATTCTCATTCTTTTATTTCCAACTACCCAGTCATTCTTTAGTTTGTTTCTTGGCTGAAACCAACTTGTACCTTTACTCAGCTTTGTATCAAAATGCCAAGATCTCTTCTCCTAAAGTAGAGGTCTCGAAAACCTTTTGGTCAAAAGGTCATATCATGACACCTTTCACAGGTCAAGGGCTGGAAAGAAATAGCCAGAGATTGTTGGCTTCAAGAGAAAGAACATGATAAAATCTCGCAGTATAAGGACCTATAGATAGAAATTCAGAGGATCTGGGAAAAGAAAGCCACTGTGATTCCAATAATAACAATAGCAATTCTTGGAGTCTCCAGGAATATTAAGTCTCCAGGAATATCAAAGGAGACTCATTAAGTCACAAAGAATATCAAAACTTAATGGGTCTTCAGAAGACCACAACTGCCCAGTTACAAAAAAGAAGCACTCCTGAGAACTTCATGGATATTGAGACAATAGCTTTGTGATAGGGCTGTGGGTGGCGCTAGTGGCTAAGACACTGTGCCTTTTAACCAGCAGGCCAGGGTTTGAGACCCAGGTCGGCCCCACAAGACAGGGTGATCTCCTGTCCTTAGCCCAGCTCTGTGACGCCAGCTGGATCCAATCGTATTGGCTCTGCCTTTCCATTGGACTAATTCAGTGGTGTGGAGAGGGGGGATTTGCTGCTTGGGTAACAGCCTATCCTCCATAACAATCTAACCTAGGCTTTCGTGCTTCGCATGCAGCGTATGCAGCGCCGAGCACAATACCATAGTCTTTCAAGACTGACGGAGGCCTGCTTTTTTAGCTTTGTGATTCTTAGTTCCTTGGATAGGAACCGAATCACAATAGAGCCAGTTCCAGTCAAACACCTGGCAACTGTGAAATAGTACATCATCATCATCATAGCTCACCCTGCTTTCAAATGTTCAAAAGATTCCACAAATATTATTGCAAATATTAGGATCAGTCCCTCTTGACCACTACTTAATCAGTAGATTGATGCTGCTTTCAGACAATAAGACCCATGGTGCAGTGCTGCCACACTGAGAGCAAGGAGCACATCAAACCACTCAGAATGTGGCAGAATAGGTAGAAAGGGTGCAAAACACTAAATTTTGCAGGGAGTCTCATGCAGCATGCAAGGATCCCCTTCCGCAACCCTTCAGAGACATTCTAGGTAGGGGACGTTAAAGGCTGCAATCCTAAAAATACTTTCCTTGGGAATAAGCCCTATTGAATTTAATGGGACGTCACGTAGTTCTGGGTAGACAGGGTTAGGATTGCACCCAAAGAGAGGTAAATCCAGCACTCAGAGAGAGGTAAATACAGAGAGGTAGAGAAGAGGTGATAGCTTCTGTTTGACTCCTGCCCAGAATGCATCCAAAGGAAAGGTGCCCTTGCACACTGCCGTGAGGTTCCCTGAAAACATAACGCTTTACACCCCTTGTAGCTACACCACTCTCCAAATGCAGTCAGCCATGCGCGCTGTAGTTGGATTTTGATGGCACCGGGTAGGAATTTTGAGGAAACGTTCTTGGCACATTTGTTCATGTTGACATGGCTGGTTGCATTTCGATAAATATATTTCGGATTGAAGACTTTGGATGATGCTGTTATTTTGCTCTGCAGAGACAAACACCAAAGACCAACATCGCTCCAGGCTATTGAATCCTTCTCCTTAAGCTGATACTATTAAACAACAAATTTAATTGCTGGAGGTAATTATTTGTGTGTGTGTGTGTTTTTTTTTCACAAATGCAAAAGCCAGCTAATCTAATTGCCTTATTTTGTCAGACCCGGCAAACAATAGGACTGTATCCCACATCCAAACCTCGACTCATATATTAAATATCAGGCAGATCAGAGTCTATTGTAAAGGTAATGAAAACAGAAGTTGGAGAACAATTTTGTGTGTGTGTGTGTGTGTGTGTGTGTGTGTGTGTGTTTGAAGCAGTCTTATTATGAGCACTCTCCTAACCATGTCTACTCAGAAGTAAGTCCCACTGTATACAATGGGTCTTACTCAGTGATTGGCCCAGCCTCCCTGAAGATCTGGTTCGCCGGTAGTTCGGGGGCTGGGCCGGGGTCAGAGGGCGGGGCTCGGGTCAGGGGGAGGGGCATGGGGTGGGCCCTAACCAGGCCACACTGCACATGCGCCAGGCTTGGTGCATGCGCAGTGCGTCTCCAGAATCCGAGCTTGGCTTCAGGAGAGTCAGTGCGCTTGCGTCCAGCTGGCCGCAGGCGCACTAAGCTTCCAGACGCGGCGCCGGCAGACGCTGGCAAACCGGTCCCCGCGGCTCTTGCAGCCGTGGCTCTGACCGGATTGCTAGCGTCAGCCGAGGGGGAAGATCCGGTTCGGGCGAGTAGGCCCGAACCGGCATCTGCCCACCTCTGGTCTTACTCCCAGAAAAGTGTCTTTAGGATTACAGTCTATATCTAGGACAACCTGAGTAATGAGATAGGAGTTCCTTTACCACAATCAATGGTCAAGCCTCTGTGATTGCTTCTGGGATCAGCCTTGGTTCAATTAGTGCACCGCAGAGGCTGAACGTGTCCTTTGTCCTGCTACCTCTTAATTCCAATGGAATATTGTCTGGAGGTATAGATCCTGCGTTCAGAAAATTGAACTGTTCAATTTGGCTGCCACTTTAAAATTGAAACATTTAAACCCTAACTAGAGAAATTAATCCACTGCTGCAAGAGTTAAATTTCAAGGATATTTTTGGTCCCTGGACACTGCCGGGCACCAGAAGACACTGGGCACCGCTGGGTTAATGACTGGCACTGGGCACAGGAAGTTTCCAGGGGGTAGTAGCAGACACTGGCAGGCATTCCTACTGGGCAATGGACATCACTAACAGGCACAGGGCATCATTATACATCACTGGGCACTATCTAGCAGTGGGCACCATGGGTACCTGTGGGCATCACCAGGCAGCAGGCACCCAAGGCACCAGTGGGCAGTGGACATTGGGCATCTCTACCAGGCACTGGACATTCTTAATGGACACCACTGTGTACTGTCCAGCATTGGGCACCACTGGGCACCATATAGCATCGAGCAACACCAGGAAGTGGGCACAACTGGGCAACAGTAGGCAAAACTGGGCACTGGACCTCCCTACCGGGCACTGGGCATCCGTGTTGGCACTACTGTGTTCTGGGCACCACCGGCCACTGCACAGTGGACAGCAGGCACCACCATCAGGCACCACCACCGGGAACTGAGTACCAACATGCACACCTACTGGGCAACAGGCAGCACTGGACAGCAGGTACTGGGCATAACTGGGCAATAGATATGGGGACCAGGCACCACTGGGCACAAAGCACCACCAGGAGGCAGTGGGTGCAACCAGGCATACCTAGTGAGCACCAAGCATCCCTACCTGGCCACCAGCTGGCACTTGGGACCTGTGAGCAACACCAGGCAGCAGGCACCATTGGGCACTGGACACCATCAGGCACCAAATCATTTCTTAGTGGGTCCTGACATAACAGAAGGAATACGCTCCCCAAATTTCACACTTCTGGATCTGGGGGTTGAGGCTGGGCATTGATCAGTTAGCTGTTCTTCAACGTTAAGTATGGGGTGAAAACGTATTGTGCCCTTTTTCACTCCCTTCCAGTTTGAATTTTCAAAAAAAATGGTTCTTAGTAGGTGTCTACATTATGGAAGGAAGACCTCCCCAAATTTCACACTTCTAGGTCCAGCGTTTTTGGCTGAGCGTTGGTTAGTCAGTCAAACTCTAGAATTATATATGTCCTATTTTTTTCTAGAACATGTCTTCTTTTTGAGTCTTCTGTCCTGGAAAAAAACTTCATTATCCTCCTTTTCCTTATGAGCTGGTAGCGTACAGTCTTCTTGTAATTAATCAATTATATATAATAGTTTTAATTTTAATAATAATTAATATTGTGTATATATTAACTGCATGAAAGCAAATGTTTTTAGGATTTATTTTGTCATGTCCTACATTTTAATTGGATATCCTACATTTTGGAGGTCTTGTGCTCTTTTGCAGCTGAGATATCTGGGGTGAAATCCTAACCAATTTAGGCTGGCATAATTCATCTGGCATGTCTTCTTATGGTGGTTTGAACAGCCTTGCAGTAGGGTTGACTCCTGTCAAACATGCCAGTAAATGAACTCAATCCCCCCAAAACCGGATAGTCCTGGTTTTCCGGATCGTATGGCAACCCTACCTTGCAGGCAATCAGCTCCCAAGCTGTCCTCACCAGTGGCATAGCTAGAAGGGGTGCAAAGCACAAGGTTTTGCAGGGAAAGAGCCTAGCCACAGCGTGCAATTGCTCCCCCTTTGGAGGAGTATACAGTACCTCCACTTTCCTTCCACCGCTTGGAATGGCTCTGAAGGGAAGAGACAGACCCCTTGCATGCCACAGTGAGACTACCTGAAAAACTTTGAGTTTTGCACCCCTCTAGCTATGCCACTGGCACTTTCTTTTACATGCCCACAATGGCATCCAGACCAAAGAGAAGAAAGAGGCTCCAAAGACTTTCAAATCGTACAAATGTCTGGATGGTTTGGGGCTTCCGACTGACTTGCCTCCACAGGATATCACTTTCTAGGGCAGCGTTTCTCAATGTGGGGGTCAGGACCCCTTTGGGGGTCGCCTAGAGCTTTTCTGGGGGTCGCCTAAAGACCCCTGGTGCAGGGGGCCAGGTCAGGCTTGCCAGACCTCCGGCTGTAGCTGCACGCGCACTGGGGCTGACTGACAGCCTCAGGGCCCAATCCTATGCATGCCTACTCTGAAATAAATCCATTATAGTCAGGATGGTCTTTACTCCCATGTAAATGTGGATAGGATTGCAGCCTCAGGGCCCAATCCTATGCATGCTTGCTCTGAAATAAATCCCATTGTCTTCAATGTGTGCATAGAACACACATTTCATTTGTAACCATGAAAATACATCCTGCATATCGGATATTTACATTACGATTCATAACAGTAGCAAAATTACAGTTAAAAAGTAGCAATGAAAATAATTTTATGGTTGGGGGTCCCCACAACATGGGGAACTTATAAAGGGGTCACAGCATTAGGAAGATTGGGAACCACTGTTCTAGGGGGTTTCCATTCCATCATCTTCTGCAAGTGTTTGAGAGGTTGACAGTTTAAGTGTAACCCCCCCTTACATTTGCTTTCAATCCGATGAGTGATTCACGCCGGCTCTGTATGACTCACAATCAGCTCACTCAACTTGCAAAGTATTGAAAAGCCTCCCAGCATTCCAGGCCCACCGACTTCCTATGCAGCGCATCAAGAGTAACCTTCACCTGAAACACTTGGCCCATCTTCCACACGGAAACCACGCATGTGTTGCCACACTGCCTTCCGTTCTTGTCCTCTGCGCAGCATTGTTTTGCTATCATCTATAAGCACCAGACTTCTGGGAAATCTATGCACCTTGTACATGACACCCTGTGTAGAGGCGTTGCTTAGAACAAAAATTCCTCCCAATACAAACAGCGTTCAGACAGATTAAAAACTACCTGAGCATTGGCACATGAAGCTGCATTAGAGCGCAATCCAAACCATGTCTATTTATTTAGCTATTTAGAATGCCAGGTAGCACTGGGCACCATGCATCTCTATCAGGCACTGGCCGAAGGGCACCAGGCAACATGGGGCAACAGACACCACTGGGCAGCACTGTACACCACTGGGCACTACCAAGCATCCCTACTGAGCACCGAGCATCCCTGCCAGGCATGATGCATTTAGTACCACCAATGGGAAACATTGGGCAGCAGATATCACCCAGCATCAGGTATCACCAGGCACCAAATCAGATCTTAGAGGGTCCTTTCATCACCTGTTAGAGTTTGAATCTACTAATGAAACATGTCTGGTCAGGCAAGTTGATTCCAGGCTGATGCAATACTGCAGAAGGCTGATGCAATCTAGCTGATGCAATCTGTAACTGCTCTTACAGCATGATTCAGCAGAGTTGGAAGTGCTGAGTCACTGGTCACATGACTGCAATATCTCTAACTGATTGGTGTTTCACTATATTTAAGTGTGTAGGAGATTATTGCAAAGTGTGGGTTACTGAGGAGGAGTATTATTACTGTTTGATACTCTGAAAGACTGGACTGTACCTGTGGACTGACTTGTGGACTGTTTAACTGGATTACTGAGAGTGGAATAACCCTGCAACTGGATGTCTGTATATGACTGATCTACTGCTTTGACCTTGGACTGTGTTACTTGACTCATCTTCTGCCTGTCATTTTGAACAATATAGTTATCTTGACTATAAACAGCTGTGTGTTTACTTTGTGCTGCTGCCCTCTCATCCTCTGCACAACTACTCTGCTTAGCCCTGCTAATCCTGCAGGGACTCACATTCCCAATACTGGTTACGGGCCCAGAGACTGGCAGAGCTGGCAGTGTGCTACAGGTGGACTTTGCTGGAGTTGCTGGTGGCTATACTGACATTTGAAGGCAATTTCCAGATGTTTGATTCCTGGAGAAAGTCCAGTGTCCAGGTCATAAAATGGAGTCCAGTCTGCTACCACTGGGTGGTTTCCCTATTACCCGTCTACATGGGACGAACTATGCCACTTGGGCGCAAAAGGTGCGCTTACTCCTAAGAAAGGAGGGGCTTTGGCAAGTCGTGTCCAACCCACCTAAATTGGAGGACTTAGATGAGGAAGATGATGCTGAAGAAATATCTAAGTACCACCATGACAATGAAAAGGCATTGTCTTTCATTGGCTTAACTCTGGAGGATCATCAATTGGTCCACATCAGAGGGTTTGAGTCTGCAAAAGAGTGCTGGGACATTCTAAAAACTATCTATGTTCGTGATAGTGCAGGTGCTCAAGTACACCTGACACGCAAAGCTATTCCGAGCACGGCTCACTCCCGGAGGGGACATGCGTGCTCATCTTGAGTTTATGAAGCACACCCTCTATGAGCTGCAGGAGCTGATATTTACTGAACTCCAGCAGGCGTACATTGTGCTTTCATCGCTGGACGAAAGCTATGACAACTTCATCGCCAACATGGAGGTATTGCCACGCACTGAGATAACGATGGCAGGTATGACCAGCAGGCTGCTAGACGAAGCCGGACGGCGCAAAGACACTGCACTGCTTCGTGATTCCCGCCAGACCTCCACTACTCGACGTGACAGAGAACAGCCAACTGAGGACTGCACAGGACAAGCGGCAACAGCCTACACTGTTAAGAAAGGCCTGAAATGTGGTGCCTCTGGGCATATTGCACGCCACTGCAAGTCAAAGGAAGGAAAGAAGTTTGGTGCTGCTGAAACCCATACTGGGGCTCATCTGGCTCTAACAGGCACAGATGGTCTGGGCTCCGATGTCTGGGTCGTAGACAGTGGTGCCTCTCACTCCATTGCAAAGCGCAAGGAAATCTTTGCATCATTTGAGCCTGTAAGTACTCAAAAGGTATCTTTGGCTGATGGGCTATGTGTAAATGTGACTGGGGAAGGAACTGTATATCTCCCTTGTCTAGCTAAATCCTTAAACATGATTTGTGTGCCTACCCTAAAATACAATCTCCTGTCTGTGGGTGCTCTGGTAAAAGAGGGATCCAAGTATCTTTTGAAGAGGACCAGTGCCTTATCCAAGGAAGGGATGGTAATTCTGCTATTGCTATACTGCAAAATGGGCTATTTGTACTGAACCATGTAACTGCTCAGTCTGTATATGACCACAAGGTGCCCCATGATAACTGTATTCATTTGCTGCACAGGCACCTTGGTCGTGCTAATTTCAAAACCTTAAAAATGACTGTAGAATTGTCAAAAGGAATAAAACTGAAACCTTGCAGCAAATATCTGGACTGTGAGGCTTGCAAGGAAGAGAAAACAAAAGCTGCTCCACCCAAACGCGGCAGTGAATTTAAAACTACTGACGTGCTCCAAATCGTGTTCGCCGATTTACTCGGTCCTTTTAAACCCAGTTTGGGAGGAGCTAAATAAGTCCTGGAAATAGAGGACCATTATTCCAGATATGGTTTCTGTTATCCGCTAAAATCAAAAGATGAAACTTTTCAGCAGATTGCCAACTGGATTAAATTTGCAGAGCGAAAAACCGATAAGAAGGTAAAATGCCTAATTACTGACAATAGTCTAGAATTTTGCAATCAAAAATTGCAGAATATCTTGGCAAAGGCAGGCATCTCCCACAAACGTTCTGCCCCATATCGGCCTCAACACAACTCATTTGTTGAGAGAAGGGGTCAGACTCTGCAAGCAATGGCAAGAACAATGCTGAATGACAGTGGTCTCCCTAATAATTTTTGGGGTGAAAGTTTTATGTGCGCTAACCATTTACTGAATGTTCTTGCACACTCTTCCACAATGGAAATACCTTTTACGCGCTGGCATTGTAAACAACCAAACTTAGATTATTTGCATATTTTTGGTTGTCCTGCTTGGGTTCATATTCCAGCCCAAAATAGGAGAAAAGGGGGTCATAGAGCCAGAAAACTTTATTTCTTGGGTTATGAATCAAACCATAAATCCGATCGATTTGGTACTCCTGGTTCAACTCCAATTTGGAAAAGTGCTAGTGCAAAATTCCTAGAGCAAAGTGGATGGGAAAGGCTACAACATGAATTTGTGCCTCATTATTCCTTAGACTTTGGCATTTCTGGGAAAAGAAATTCTGAATCTTGGCTACAAAAACCAAAACTGAAAGTTCTGCTTTATCTCACTCTCAGGTCTTGGGAGAGGAGGAGCAAGAAACCAAAGAGGGGCTAAGTCCAATAGACTCTGTACAACAGGAGCCTGTACCACTGAGATGCTCCACCAGAGAACGAAAAGCTCCAGATCGCTATAGTCCTGGTGCAACTTGTCAAGTATCAGTAGAGCCAAGATCTTAGAATGATCTGCAATCCATGTCACCAGAAGACAAACATGCTTGGGAAACAGCGGTTAACAATGAGCTTGATTCTTTAAAGAAACTACAAGTCTATGAGGATGCTGTATGCCTCCTGGTGAGCAGGCTGTTGGCCGCAGATGGGTGTTTAAACTGAAAAAGGAGTAAATGGTGTAACTAAATGCAAGGCTAGACTTGTTGCTCAAGGGTTTTCACAAACCTCTGCTTGTTATGATGAAACGTTTTCACCATGTTTACGCTCTGAATCGCTAAGGGTTGCACTTCTATGGGCTGCAAAACATAAATATATTGTAACTCATTGTGATATAGAAACTGCTTCCTTGAATGCTCCTTTAAGGCATGTAATTTATATGTAAAAACCCCCAGGTGTAACTGCAAATACTGGAAAAAGATTGCTGGTTACTAACATTCCTAACATCACCGATGGAAGGACCTCCCTAAATTTCATGCTTCTAGGTCCAGGGGTTTGGGCTGGGCATTGATGAATCAATGAGGCTTCAATGTTAAATATAGGTATAAAAAAATGTTTCACCCCTTGTCACTCTCTTCCTGTTTGAAAATTAGTTCATAGTGGTTGCCTATATTATGGAAGGAAAACCCTTGCCAAATTTTATACTTCTAGGGCAAGGTCCAATTGTGTTCACTTTTCATTGAGGAGTCAGTGGGTCACTCACTGATTCTTTAATTTTATATAGAATAGTACCTTGGATTATGAGCATAATTCATTCCAGATGCATGCTTGAAATCCAAAACGCTTGTATATCATAGCAAATTTTCCCATATGAAAAAATGGAAACTCAGACAATTTGTTCCACAGCCCAAAAATATTAATTAAAAATGTTTATGATCTTATATATATATAAAACTGAAAAGTCACTGACTGACTCACTCACTCATTCACTCGCTCGCTCATCAACATCCAGCCAAAACCTCTGGACTTAGAAGAATGAAATTTGGGGAGGGTCTTCCTTCTGTAAATTTATTCATATTTATTTATTATAAAGACCTGTGCTTTTTCATTCCCCATTCCTACTTTTTCATTTTTAAAGGGAAAAAAAATCAAAATACTGTCAGCCATTGAGAATTGCTTATGACTACTTGGAGCTCATTGTAACCCTGAAGTACTGGTGGTAACATCATCCCTCCTGCTGCAGGCAGGGGGTTGGACTAGATGACCTACTAGGTCCCTTCCAACTCTAGGATTCTATGATCATCACCACAGTTACTTCCAAATTTTGTTGTATGGGGAGTTTAGGAAAATGTGTGTCCCCAGATTCCAGATGCCTTTGTTGGATTGGGCACTAAATTGTGCCATGGCAAACAAATCTTTGCCATTTTAAAGTGCCATGGCAAACAAATCTTTGACATTTTTTCTCTAGAGAAGTTGGACCCATAGTTTTACTTCATGAAACTGAGTCTCCAGGAGTGCCTTTTAATTCTGCTTGGGGTTAAAAAAAATGGGAAAATTCCTGATGTCATCCCAGGAGTCATTATCTGTGATTTAGCAAGGGAAGAAGAGAAGCCGTGTGAACAGTTGGCTTTCCGCCACTCATCAGGCTGGTCCCAGGAGGTCAGTGGCTGCCGAGGAGGCTACAGGAAGGCCTCCTGCCTTGCTCCAGGACTGCTCTGTCTGATAATCTCCTCTGACCCTTGTTTTTCAAGCAGATAAGCTGCTTTCCCTGTTTAAATGGAGCATAAATGGGTTCGTACACTCCTCTCAGTACAAACTGTGCAGGACGAGCTTACTGTTTTTAAGAACCTGGCTTGCCAACAACAGAAACACTGGGATTTGAAGGGGTGCAGTCCTCTTAGTTCAGTAGTAATAACTGGAGAAAATTAAACCAAAGTCATTCATTTGTCATTGTAAGATCAGGCTGCTTCCCCAGATTGTTAAAATTATTTTGTTAAAATTATTATTACTGCTAACTAGCGAAATTTACTTGCCGTTGTGAAACTAAAATCCCTTGCACATCATCATCCCCCAATGCACCACCATCCCCTCGTACACCACCATTCCCCACTGTGCACCACCATTCCTCCTGTGCACCCACCCTACACACAATCCCTCCCCCATGCACCATCCCCCCTGTGTACTGGCTACCAAATAGGTTACTAGTGGGTTCTTAAATCACAGAAGGAATACGTTCCCCAAATTTCATGCTTCTTGGCCCAAGGGTTTGAGAAAGGTGCTGATCAGTCAGCGATTCTTCAATGTAAACTATAGGGACGAAAACATGTGCCCCTTTTTACCCCTTCTGGTTTGAATTTCTCAGAACTGGTTCTTTGTGGGTATTTCCATCATGGAAGGAAGACCCTCCCCAAATATCACACTTCTAGTTCCAGTGGTTTTAGCTGGGCATTGATGAGTCCGTTAGTGACTCTTGAATTTTATTTATATACTAGCAAAAACGTACCCATGTCATGGGGGTAAAATTCCCCCATATGCCGTCCCCCCATTGTGCAACAACCCCCCATGTGCAACGTCCCCCCATGCACATTGTTCCCCCTGCACAACATCTCCCATGTGCATCAAAATTCCATGTGCATCATCACACCCTCCCTCTCAGTGCATCAGGCACCGGGCACCACACTGGCTGGATGTTGATCAGTCAGTATTCATTGTTAGGTATAGGACAAAAACACATTAAATTTCTCAACATCTCTTCCTGGTGTGTGATCATATCACACAAGGAACACCTTCCCCAAATTTCATGGTTTTTTAAGGTCCCAGGGTTGGGGCAGAGCATCCCTCAGTCAGGGATTCTTCAATGGAAAGTATAGGGAGGAAAACGCACTGTACCCATCTTCACCCCCTGTCAGTTGGAATTTCCAAAACCTGGTTCTTAGTGGATGCCCCCCATCATGGAAGGAACACTCTCCCCAAATTTCATGCTTCTAGGCCCAGTGGTTTTGGCAGGACGTTGATGAGTGATTGAGTCAGTCAGCCAGTCAGTGATTTTTCAGTTGTGTGTGTGTGTGTGTGTGTGTGTGTGTGTGTGAACTGCATGGATTGCTGGACAGAGCAAAAAACCTGAATTTAGGGTCACAGTCAAAAATATTTGAGAAAGTGCACCAGAGAAAGAACTTTTTCACAGCATGCAGACAGTTCCACCTGAATCTTTCTCAGGAGTGGGAGCAAAACAGAGGAATTCACTATGGACACAATCCAGAGTAACTAGGTGAGCACGTAAGAGACATTGCAGACAATCCAGAGTAACTACGGGAGCACGTAAGAGACATTACGTGTACCCGTAGTTACTGCACCAACTAATGAAAACCTATGGGAAATTCATATTGCAATCCAGAGCAAATTGTTCTTACACCGGAGCAAGGACTCCCCGTAGTTACTCTGGATTGCACCCTTTACGTGCACCAATAGTTACTGCACCACCTAGTGAAAACCTATGGGAAATTCATATTGGAACCCAGAGTAACTTGTTCTTACTCCATAGCAAGAACTCCCTGTA
This sequence comes from Cryptoblepharus egeriae, assembly GCA_030015325.1. Classification (NCBI taxonomy): domain Eukaryota; kingdom Metazoa; phylum Chordata; class Lepidosauria; order Squamata; family Scincidae; genus Cryptoblepharus; species Cryptoblepharus egeriae. The sequence goes on along the minus strand of JAREYC010000003.1, from coordinate 3,218,257 downwards.
GTTACTGTGGATTTCACCCAATGCTGCCAGTGTGCTCCATCCTGCACTAACCTCCATTTTGCTCCACTGGGAATGGCTCCATATAGGAGAGAGGGGCACATGCACAGGTGCCCTGTAAAATCTTTGAACCCCCTCTAGCTATGCCACTGAGCATCCTTTCGATGCATGTACCTGTCAGAGCTGGTTGCACCTCAGAACACAACTAACACACCCCCAAATCCAGAGTAACTACGGGAGCACATAAGAGAAATTCCGTGCACCTGTAATTACTGAACCACCCAGTGAAAACCTATGGGAAATTCATATTGGTATCCAGAGTAAATTATTCTTACACCAGAGCAAATACTCCCCGTAGTTACTCTGGATTTTGCCCATAGTGCCCATTGTTTCTGCTATTTTGGCTCCATTGCGCTTGATAGTAGCATGACGTTTGCACCATTACCTGTGTGATCTGGGAGGATTTCCTGCTGCAGGCAGGAGGTTGGACTAGATGACCAATTAGGTCCCTTCCAACTCTAGGATTCTATGATCAGATGTCTTAACTGAAAAAGAGGGAAGCCCCCACCCCCCAAATGTAGGACATTTAAGAAAAATGTAGGACAAATAAAAACTAAACCTACTCATAGCTATTTTTGTGTGGTTAATTTAAACATCGTATTACTTTTTACTCAGTGTAAAACTATTACATAGAATTTATGAATTACAAGAAGGTTACATGCTGTCTGCTCACCAGGAAAAGGAGGACAATGACAATGTGTCCTTGTCCAGGACACAATGCTAAAAAAGGGGCTTTTCCTGGAAAAAGAGGAGCTATGGTAACTGTAGCTGTACATTTGTAAGGCTGCAATCCTAAAGACACTTTCCTGGCAGTAAGACTCATTGAACACAATGGGGCTTACTTTTGAGTAGACATGGTTAGGATTGTGCTCTTAGTCTGTAACTTAGGCTGCAATCCAAAGGACATTTTCCTGGCAGTAAAACCCACTGATTACAATGGGGCTAACTTCTGAGTAGACATGGTTAGGATTGTACTCTTAGTTCATCCTTTGCACATCCCAGAGAAGGTAACAGTTTATATTTTTAATGCTAGAATGTGGCAGAATATTTGATAGATAGATTAGATTAGATTAGGTAGATAGATAGATAGATAGATAGATAGATAGATAGATAGATAGATAGATAGATAGATAGATAGATAGATAGATAGATAGGGGTTTTAAGCATTTTATAAGAGTCCTTTTAAATTTTTCATTCTGACCAGAACTCAAGATGTAAATGTTTTCTCATTAGTCTGCATTTATCCGGGAACAACAGTGCAGGCTCGGTTCCTTATTCTGTTTTCCGCTCCCGTCCCCAGCAAATGGGTGGCTGATTGCAGGCTATGCTTTGTGGCACTATTAAAAATTAAGAGGGCAAAGAGTTGTTTTCATTGCATTAACAGCAGAAACACACAGCATTGGTAAGTTCCCTTTTATTAGTATCTTCATAATACAAACAAGAATAACATGTGGGATGCTATTAATTCTCTCCAGGGTCTCGGTGATGATAATGTTTATTATTGCCATTTATTTAAATCCATAACCTTCATCTTCAGCAATGAGCAAAGGACGAGAAGCAGTTGCTATGTAAAGGTTTAACCAAGACCAGCTATAGGCTGATGTTTTGGGGCCCAATTAGACCCTGCGCCTGTGGATCTATGGGATGCAGAACAGATTGGCCACAGTCACAACTGGCGCTTTCCACTTGTGCTCCACAGATAACCCTGCATGCAGAGGTATTGTGAGTCTGGTGTGGCCAGCAGAGTGCTGTGTCTGGAAGTCCTTCTGCTTCATCACATCATTGCCAACTTACTTCCAGATGCTGGGCTTTGCATCTGTGCACCAGGTGCCATCAGACCGACTGCTTGGAATTGTGTATAGGGGGCAAGCAGTGGGACTGCAATACCTACCCCAGGGGACCCTGCCAAAAAAAATGTTTCAAATTTGGCCTTGCAGCTCCTAGATGATGCACGTAACCACAAAAAGCACCCAAAATGTAGGACATCCAAGAAAAATGTAGGACCTCCCTAGATGCAGGAGAGGACACCAGGATGCAGGTCCCTTGCAGCTTCCTAAAGCATCTGGTTGGACCACTGTGTGATACATGAATCTGGACAACCTGGCTCTTTGGTCTGATCCAGCAGGACTCTCCTTATGTTCTTATAATCAGAGGAAATCAAAATAAAAAAAGCAAAATAAAAAAGCAAAATAAAAAAGCAAAAAAGATGTCATGTGATGAATTTTAACACTAAGGCTGCAATTCTAAAGACATGTTCCTGGGAATAAGACTCATTGAACAGAATGGGGCTAACCTTTGGGTAGACTTGGATAGGATTGTGCTCTATGGGCACAATCCAGAGTAACTACGGGGAGTCCTTGCTCCGGTGTAAAAACAATTTGCTGTGGATTGCAGTATGAATTTCCCATAGGTTTTCATTAGATGGTGCAGTAACTACGGGTACACGTAATGTCTCTTACATGCTCCCGTAGTTACTCTGGATTGTAGGGTATGTTACTTATTACTTCACATATACTTGACTGACTGATTGATTGGATTTGTATTCCACTTTTCTCCCTGAAGGGCATCCAAGGTGGCTAACAATCCGTAAATATTATAATCATTTTATTAATTCCAAGAAAGATCTGCAGCGCCTGTACACAGGGAAAATAAATTCTTTAACATGTAGGCAGTTTACCAGGATGCAGGGCTATAAAAAAAAAGATAGAGGGTGCACTTTAGATTTGATGGTGCATTAGATTCGAGTAAATACGATAGATACGGGATATCAATTAAATGAATGAATGAATGAATGAATGAGTAAATAAAGATAGATAGATAGATAGATAGATAGATAGATAGATAGATAGATAGATAGATATGGAAAAAGAGAATATATGGTAACCGTGCAAGAGCTGGCCCTGGATTTCACACTGAAAAAAATCTCACCACTTCCTCCCTAGAGCCCTTCAGAGACTTGGGACAACTGTTTCACTTGCCTAGTGGTAACCTGAGCATTTAGTTAATGTTAATTAATGTTAACATTAATAGACATTAATAGACACAAACAGGACTGAGGGTGGCGCAAGTGGCTAAGACACTGTGCTTGTTAACCAGCCAGGGTTCGAGACCCAGGTCAGCCCCACAAGACAGGGTGAGCTCCTGTCCTTAGCCCAGCTCTTCATGCCAGCTGGATCCAATCGTATTGGCTCTGCCTTTCCATTGGACTAATTCAGTGGCGTGGAGAGGGGGGATTTGCTGCTTGGGTAACAGCCTATCCTCCATAACAATCCAACCCAGGCTTTTGTGCTTTGCATGCAGCGTATGCAGAACACAATACCATAGTCTTCCAAGACTGACGGAGGCCTGATTTTAATAGACACAGTAGGGTGGATTCAGTGCCTCTGTGACGTCTCTGTGTGCAGATACAGATTTTCAAGATATATGAACTGAAGATCTTAGTTTCAGTGGAAAAAGTTCAGGAATGTAGTTTTAACAGGCAAGGAGCTTGGTGGATCTCTACTTGGAAGCATTCAATGAATTCTGAATTGTCAGTAGTTTGCTTGTTGTTCTTTTTAAATCACTTTTTAAAAAATCTCTTTTCTTCTTGATTGGCCGCTGCTTGCCTTTTCTGAATAGTAAAACCCACTTCTGATTTTAAGTGAAGAGTACATCTTAATTGGCTGGCTAAAGGTGGAAAAGTTTGGAACAGACACATTGTGCCAGCTCAGATTTTGTTTTGAAATATGCCCATATTTTAAGCCTTGCAGGTCCTTTAATGCTCTTATCTCTAAATTTCATAAGACACAAAAGAGGCATCTTGCCCAGCATGGGAACGTACAGAGAGGATAATTCCGGTGATGAAGCGGCAGCAAGGGAGACCGCGGTCCAGAAATGTGTGGCAAAGGAGAAGAGACGCGGCCAATCAGAAGGACGCACGAGGACTGGGGCAGACAACGCATTATTAAACTAATTGGAATCTGTCCAAGAACACTCCGATGTCAACCCATGGTTTTGTTTTGTTTTTTGTTTTGTTTTTTGCAGAAGTTGCCTCCAGGCTAACTGATGATTATGTTTCCTTAGCATCTTCAGTGCTTCTTGTTGCTTCCAAACCCAACCAAGCAAGCAAACTATATATATATTATAAAAAACCAACCTGGGGGCGCATCAGGATTCTGGAACAGAAGCTTCTATACTGATGAAGGTGACTCAGCAGAACGAGCTCAGCGGACGACGACAGGAGCAAAACTTTCACAGCAAGAAGTTGAAATGCTTGGTTACCAGTGCCCCCCAAACATTGATAATACTATCAATGCCCCAATCAATGCCCCCCAACAATTATCAATTATCAGTGCCCCCCAACGAAACACCTGCATTCTCTCAACGTACCCATCGGACAATTTGCCTTCCAGTAACATCATATTCACACCCCCCAAAAAATAATCTCTGCTTTGGAGATAGATACTTATTCTCCATCCAGATCTCTCACCCTAGGAGAAGAAGGAGGAGGAGGAGGAGGAGGAGGAAGAAGAAGAAGAGGAGGAAGAGGAAATAATACATTTGGTGCAAAACTCTGAAAAAAATTAACCATGCAAAAAATTAACCATTAAAACGCCCCAGTCTCAACATGGCTTTAGGCCACTGTAAGTCCCTTGTGCCAACCTGGAGGTGTTATAAAAATGCAATGTCACTGTTACACCTGTTATGCCACCCCAGTACCAGACTCCACAGGGGTGGCAAAGAAGTTGAGATGTTGCTCCTCTTAAGTGTGCCTGTTTTCTTTTTAATTCTAGCCACATGGACCAGATGTTATGAAGTTGATTCAAGTGGGGTTGATTCCAAGTAAAGTTTCGTTTATGGTTGGCACGTCTTTGATTTCTCCCCCTCCCACCCCGGTGAATGCCCATCATAGGTATGGAAGAAACTTTAGGTATCCCAGATTTTAATGGTCTGTGGTCCCAAAATATGGACAATTTTAATTTTAAAGTTAAATATACGGGCCATCAAAGCATCAGGATGTATGTCAAAGTTTCATTTATTCATTATATTCTTAAGCAACAGACACCCCAAAATGCCCCAACCCACTGAAAAGTAATTCAAAACTCTGAAAAAAATATTAACCATGCAGAACTGAAATAGTCTCAATGGGCACAATTCAGAGTAACTACAGGAGCATCTAAGAGACATTATGTGCAGCCGTAGTTACTGCACCAGCTAGTGAAAACCTATGGGAAATTCATATTGCAATCCAGAGTAACTTGTTCTTACTCCAGAGCAAGGACTCTTTGTAGTTACTCTGGATTTCTCCCAATGTCTTGTAGAATTCCAGGCAATCCTACAGTTGAACCCCCTTAATGGAAAAATAGAAATTCTGGTTTATTGACCCTACTGAGAACATCCCTGGTGTCGTACTGGGAAAATTAACTATTGATATGGACAGAAAGGGCCAGGCTGCATTGCTGGGAGAAGCTTGGGCAAGCCTAACCCTACAATCCAGAGTAACTACAGGAGCACATAAGAGACATTGCGTGTACCCATAGTTACTGCACCACCTAGTAAAAACCTACGGGAAATTCACATTGCAATCCAGAGCAAATTGTTCTTACACCGGAGCAAGGACTCCCCGTAGTTACTCTGGATTGCACCCTTATTCAGTGTGATGAGGACACCAAGAAAAATGAAATGTCTTGAGTGTCCCTTTCCAAATTGTCTCTCCTCTCCTTATCATAAACTGCCTGATCCTAGGAGGAAAAGACAGGGATGTCTATGACATCACAACACAATAATAAACAATTTCAATTTAATTATGGCTAATAATAGTTGCAGAACATACTGCGATTAAGCTAGGATAACTGGCTTTTTCCCACCTTCCTTTTTTATTGTTTGCACAAGAGTCCTAACCTTTCCTGACACCGGGGTTTGCATCACCCAATATGGGAAACCACCACGGATTCCCCATGCTGGACCTTATTATACAAAAGGGGATTATGCAAAAATACCAAGATTTTAAAAACTTTTGGCTACTTGTTGTGTCTCCCCCGTTGTATGTCACCTCGTATAGTCCACACCCCTTGCGCCCTCCAATGACGCCACTACGTCCTGAAATTTCACCGTTTCTTATGCTGTTGTCAAGAGCAACACATGGAGAAAAACATTGCAAGACAGAAACAAACCACCAGAAACTCCCATTGTGTCTTTGAAGGGTTTGCATTCAGGGGACGACAAAAGAGAAGGCGCCCAAGATGTTCCTTTTTTTCCTTATTACAAAATGAATACACTGCTTTCTTTAAGGGAACTCAACGGGGCTCCTTTTCAGAACCCCGTTTCTCCATCCATAGGTCAGAAAGGAGGGCTGATCATTCTGGTGGCAGCATTATCAGGACTTTTGGAATTCAGAGCCATAATATTAGCTCCTCCGGATCAGAGGAAAGGACCATCTAGTCCAGCTTCATGGACCTCAAAGTGGCCCACCAGATGCTTCATTAGCCTCTATTTATTCCCCATTGTGCCAGTTTGGAAAGATCCTTCTGGAGATCTTCAAAGTCTCTTCTGGTCTTCACCATTTGGGAAAAAATTTGGTGTCATCCACCTGGTGGCTCCAAATCATATATGAACAGATTGAAAAGCATAGGACAGACACTTAGGACACATCATTATTCACTTCTCCGCTGTGAACATTACCCATTGATATCCACTCTCTGTTTCTTGGTCCTCAACCAGTTTCTAATCCATGAGTGTACCTGCCCTCTAAGCACCTGGCTGCTGAGTTTTTCTTTAGTGAGGGACCATATCAAACACCGGGCACAATCCAGAGCAACTACAGGGAGACCTTGCTCTGGTGTAAGGACAATTTACTCTGGATTGCAATATGAATTTCCCATAGGTTTTCACTAGGTGGTGCCATAATTACGGGTGCACATCCTGTGTCTTACGTGCTCCCATAGTTACTCTGGATTGTACGGCATTTATGAAAGTCTGGATATATAATGTCCACAGGTTCTCCCACATCCACATCTTTGTTGATCTTTTCAAAGACATCTAAAATGTTCATGAGTTAAAGGTATGTTCTTAAACTTGCAGAAGCCATGCTGATTCTCCCTCTGCAAGGCCTGTTCTTCTATAAGAACAATACTAACCATGTCTACTCTAAAGTAAGCCCCTTTTTTTCAGTGGATCTTACTCGCAGGAAAGTGTCTTTATAATTGCAGCCTAAGTTGTGTTTGATGAGAATTTCCATCATTTCACCTGGAACTAATGTTAGATTGACTGTCCTAAAGTTTCCCTCTCCTTCCTTTTTAAAAAGATGGATGTGCACTTGTTCAATCCATGGTGCACAATAAAGAGGACAAGGATGTTCCCATAAAATGTAGGACACTCAAGAAAAATGTAGGACATGACAGAATAAAAACTGAAAACTCTCAGGTATATTGTTTTCACTTGGTTAAACACTATATTGTTTATTATTAAATTTAAAGCTATTACTCCTACATTCCTGAGACATTATGTGCACCCGTAATTATGGCACCACCTAGTGAAAACCTATGGAAAATTCATATTGGAATCCAGAGTAAATTATTTTTACATTGGAGCAAGGACTCCCTGTAATTACTCTGGATTGTGCCAGTTACATAGAATGTATTATTTACAAGAAGGCTATATTCTGCCTACTCACAAGGCAAAGGAGGACAACGAAAAATATTTTCCAGGACACAAGGCTAAAAAAGAGGACATGTCCTCAAAAAAGAGATGTTCACCCTGCTCCAGTCCTGTGGCAAAATTTTCCCCTTACTCCAGGTCGAGTAGCTGCAGTCCAAATGAGGCAACTCAGATCTGTGCTACCTCAATCAGTGGTGGAAATTTGAGTAGCCCAGGGCTGCCCTGTCTGCCTGTGAAGAGGGTTAGGATGCAGCATAACTGGTGGATCCTGCCCATCTCCCACTCACTACCAGTCTGTCTCTTTGCATCAGCCTAGCTTGACCAACACAAAACTTAGCTGCCTGGGTTGGATCCAGCACGGGGTGGCCAACAAACAACTTTGTGCCAGCCTCCCTTAGTCATTTGGTGCCAAAAACATGCTTTATGGCACATCTGCAACACCTCCTGGTTGGTGCAAGGGACTTGCACTGGCTCTAGTGCCAGTTTTGGACTGTGCTCTTTTGAAGGTGCCGTTCATGCAAAGATATCTGACCAAGATCTTCTGCCATAAAGACAGATTCAAAAAACTGCATTTACGGCGCAATCCTAACCCCTGGTTGGGCTGGCATAAGTCCCATGCTGGTCTGGGGTGTTACAAGTGTTACTTCTGCAGCATTCATGTCAATGCGCTGACACGCACCTCCGTGATCTGTTTCTTCATTTCAAGATCCCTTTCAGGTTTTTGGTCTTCAGAATCCCATAGCATCCCAGCATGTAATATGTGGGTAAAATCAGGCACCATAAAGCGTAGTAACTGGCATTCAAAGGGGGCCCTCTCTCTGAATGTGCAGATTCCATATGGCCTTTATGACTAATAGTAACTGATCTTCATTAATTAATAGAGCATGCCAAATATGGAATTGAAGAATGAATGATCAATGTGTAATAAAGGTAGGGGTTCCATGTGGGTAGTCATCCTCCATATGAGTGTGGGGGTGTTACACTCAGATCCCTATTTTGGTCAGGGGAACGTGGGAAGGCATGCGTTCGATACTCTGAGTAAAATCCTACCCCTTGTAACACTTTCAACCCTGCAGCTTCCTGATCGTAGTGAACCCACCACCCCAAAAATAGTAGGGTTGAGAGTAAGGTTGCCAGAATTCTCCTCCACAAAACCAGAGATGGGACCCTCTGTCCCACCTGCCAGTATGTGAACACAATCCCCCCAAGTTGGGATTGTCCCTGTTTTTTGGGACTTATGGCACCCCTAGTTGAGCCTAACAATATATAAAATGCACTGGCTTTTCAGACCCTGATCTTTATTTGAAGGGTATAGTTTTACTAGTTAAAGCAGAAGTATAATGGCACACTAAGTGCAAATTTTGCAGTCAAAAACACTAAAAAGAAAAGAGAAAGTATTGAAAGAAAGAGAATGGGATATATTTATTTATATACTTATTTATTTCAAATACCCACCTTATAATTTTTACAACATTTTCAAGACTATGGTTAAAACAGCAAAGTGGAAGATAATAGCGCTGAAATGATTCCCTTAAAAAGACACAGTGATACATCAGTAAACCAGCAGTCTGGGGTTCTTTTTATTGTTTGAACAGCATAAATTTATTAAATGTTGGAAGACTGGATTTTTGGCTTTGGCTTTTTGAACTCAATTAAACCAGAAGTCTGAGGACGAGTAGTTCAGAATCGGGACATCGCCACAGAAGAGGAAGTATCCTGGGTCACCAATCAGTGCACCTCTAAGAGATGATCCGCTGCATGCACAAATAGGAGGTCATTAGTAACCAGCAGGCCAGGGTTCGAGACCCGGGTCAGCCCCGCAAGACAGGGTGAGCTCCTCTCCTTAGCCCAGCTCTGCGATGCCACCTGGATCCAATCGTATTGGCTCTGCCTTTCCATTGGACTAATTCAGTGGTGTGGAGAGGGGGGATTTGCTGCTCGGGGAACAGCCTATCCTCCATATCAATCCAACCCAGGCTTTCCTGCTTCGCATGCAGCGTAGGCAGCGTTGAGCACAATACCATAGTCTTTCAAGACTGATGGATGCCAAGTTTAGGATCATGTGCCGCATCTAAAACGTTGCTAGTCTTACATAGCTTCACTACTCCACTTTCCTGGTCATGACAGCCATTGACTCCTGAGTGGTAAGAAAGTGATGCACTAACTTCTCTCCTCCTTAAAAAAAATCAGTTTTCTCCAAATTCTTTGCCTTCCTTTGCTATTTTTTCTGATACTCCATCAGAGTTAGAACCCCCTACAGTGAAGTTTCCCTTTAGTGAATGGATGATTATGCTATTGATTGCTGTTTGAGAGTCCTGGGAATGAGTCCCCAGGAAGTCTTGCGTTTGGCTCTGGAGAATCACATTATTTTCTCTTAATGTCTGGTAAGAATTGTGTTTATTCTGAGCTCGGTACTGACTCCCTTCATGCCACCCCCTCCGTATAGTGATCGGAAGCACCACAGGCTCCAATCATCCAACCACTCAGCGTACAAATAGAAACTTCCAAAGGGTTTGTGTCACCTGGGATGAGTACTAATAACACTAGCCCTAAAAAGGAAAGTGAAAGCGCTCAATAGCATGGCTTTACTCATGAGTAGGCAAACGTGCCATTGTCCGTTGGAAAGGCCAGGCTGAGAGGAATCCAAGATCTTGTTCTCCTTTTGAGGTTTGGGCACCTGGTCACCCTGATTTGAAGCAAACATCAGCATCTGTTGGGATTCCTATTTCCCAATCCAGGAAATCCCAAAGCGGTTCTAGCACTGCTGCTGACATATGCTGGAGGCATGAATTTTCTAGCTCAGACTAACCCCCAAATCCAGAGTAACTACGGGAGCACGTAAAAGACTTTACGTGCACCCGTAGTTATTGCACCACCTAGTGAAAACCTATGGGAAATTCATATTGGAATCCAGAGTAACTTGTTCTTACACTGGAGCAAGGACTCCCCGTAGTTACTCTGGATTTTACCCTTAAACCCAAACTAAAGAAGACTTTTTGGTACTGTGATACCCGCCTTCCATTTGACATGCACGTTACCAGCTGTCACGGAGCACCTTTCCGATTTTGAAAATACAAAATACTGCCACCTCGTTGTGTAATGCAAGGCTGGGAATAGAGTCAGAACAGTGAGTAGCAGAAGAATGAACTCTTACTATTTTTATTCCCCCCTTCATGCTGCTGTGTTTCCAAGGGGCCTTAACTAGCTGGGGGAGAGTGTGCAAAGGTGATGGACATTCAAGGCTCCTATCAGGCCTCCGTCAGTCTTGAAAGACTATGGTATCGTGTTCGATGCTGCATACGCTGCATGTGAAGCACGAAAGCCTGGGTTGGATTGTTATGGAGGATAGGCTGTTACCCAAGCAGCAGATCCCCCTTCTCCATGCCACTGAATTAGTCCAATGGAAAGGCAGAGCCAATACAATTGGATCCAGCTGGCGTCGCAGAGCTGGGCTAAGGACAGGAGCTCACCCTGTCTTGTGGGGCCAATCCGGGTCTTGAACCCTGGCCTGCTGGTTAACAGGCACAGTGTCTTAACCACTTGAGCCACCCACAGCCCTATCATCCTCTTACAAAAACACATGTTCCACTTCTTTACATTTGACCAGCCACAACACATGCACTCAAATGGGCACAGTGGTGTAGCTACTTTCCTGGAAGACACTTTCCTGTAAGACATATTGAACACATGGGGCTTACTTTTGAGTAGACATGGTTAGGATTGTGCTCTGAGTTTTGCAGGGAGCCTGACCAGAGTGTGCAAGTTGTCCTTCTGGGCAGGGGAAGCAAAACAACAGCAAATGCCTGTTGTTTTGGGGGACGGTATGGGGACAGTATCAGGGTGACCAGATGCCAAACCCAAAATTCCTGAACCCCAAGGCCAAAATTCCTAATCCCAGGCAAAAATTCCTACCTGCTGAAAAAATTGCCAAAAAATGTATTTTTTTTGTTTTCTGTTTTTTGACCATAACTTTTGATAGGAAGGAGATATCTCCAAACGAATTTTTGCTTTGGATTCTGCTCTTCAATATGAATCCAACGACATATGGCATGATGGGGTACTGTGCACTATCACAAAGTTTCAAAATGATGCCAAAATGTAGGACACCGGACAGGAGGCTAAAAATCCGGACAAATCCGGATTTTTCCCGGTCATCTGGTCACCCTGGACAGTATGTCCATCTGCTGACGTGAGGCTTTGCCCCCCACCAGTTATGCCACTCAGCATGGAGTTGTGGAAAAGAGGGACAGATAAAAATGTTGATCCTAATTTTTATCCTATTCAGATTCTACTCATATGTGCCATGAATCTACTGTAAACTATTTCCCTGCTGCTTAAACACACAGACACAAAACACACACGGAATATTTGTCTGCCACTAAGTAATATTTGCCACTAACTCTGTTTCAAATCCCCACCCATGATACGGACATCTTCCTCTTCCTCCTTCGCTCTCATTAGCATTCTTTTATTAGTATTCTTTTTCTTTTTTGTGGGGGGGGGCAGTTTCTTTATTTTGGACTTGGCAAAGTTGGCATGTCAGGGTGTGCTCTTGGAAGCATAAGACTAAACACTTCTGTACGTAGCAGACCATGTAATTGTAGCCCTAATTTTGAATGGGAAATGGAAGAGGAGGGAGTTGGAAGAAAGAGAAAGCTTGGATGAAAAGCAAGAAGACAGTCATCCAAGGGAGTGGGGAGGTTGATATGGGAGCTATCAAATTTTTTCTGTATTCCCCCCCCCCCCGGCAAGATCATTCCAAAGCATAACCAAACACTGCTTCCATGATTTATGAGCGTAATTTGTTCCAGAAGCATGTTTGTAATCCAAAACGCTAGTATATCGAAGCGAATTTTCACATAAGAAATAATGAAAACTCGGACAATTCGTTCCACAACTCAAAAATATTTATATAAAAATGATTACAATACTGTAATATAAAATAATAAAGAAAATACAAAATATAAAGAAAAATAAAACAAATTAACCTGCACGTAGGGTGCCAATCCTAAGAAATTTAGGCCAGCCTAACTCACATGATGTGGGAAGGTTGGTGTATGCCTTTGCACTGGCTTAACCCCAGCAGGAGTGGTTCAAAAATGTGACACCACCAGGTCAGCACAGGTCTTATGTCGGGGCGTAGGCTGGCCTAAATGGTTGCAATCCCGTCCAGCACAATCCTCACCATGTCTACTCAGAAGTAAGCTCCATTATTTTCAATGGGTCTTACTCCCAGGAAAGTGTCTTTCGGATTGCAACCTAAATTCCATTGTAAGTCCCAGGAAGATATGTTAAGGATTGCTGTGTTAGGCTGCAATCGTCACCACACCTTCGGAGTAAGTACTATTGAACTCAATGGGACTTAAATTTGATTAGACATGCTTAGGATTGCACTGTTATGTCTCTGAGGTCTCTTAGGCTGCAATCCTAAAGAGACTTTCCTGGAAGTAAGACCCATTGAACACAACAGGGCTTACTTTTGAGTAGACATGGTTAGGATTGTGCTCTTAGGCTCCTTTCCATTGCCTTGCTTGCAGGAGTGAGCCCCACTGATTATAGTAGGGCTTACTTTAGACATGCAAGTCTAGGTCTGTCAGGATCCGTTCTGTTGCCTCCCTTACAAAGGAGTGAGCCTCATTTATTGTAACAGCCTTACTTCAGAGGAGACAAGCATAGGCTGTCTCTCAGGAGAGGATGAGCAGGTGTTGGCAGAGCACCGACTATTTTTTCTGCTTGTTTATCAAGATGTCGCTTGTATATCAAGTCCCATTGAAATTCAAGGGAACTATTGGGGCATTATTAGTTTTGTTGCTCGCTTGCTTAGTTGCATGTCTATTCTTTTCCCACCTGAAATGTAATCACAGTGACACAAGAATGCAAATATTAAACCCATAAATTAATTACAAAATGTTAATGAGAAAAACGCAGTAACGAACTCAAGCTAGAAAAGCCTGGTCGAGTGTCAGAATCCAGAGTTTTTCAGTTTCTCCAACAGACTTCCATCATCAGAGCTGGGCCAAAAAGCAGGGAGCGCGAGATCAGTGTTTCTCAAAGTGGGGGTCGGGACCCCTTTGGGGGTCGCCTAGAGCTTTCCTGGGGTCGCCTAAAGACGACCTGGTGCAGGGGGCCAGATCAGGCTTGCCAGACTTCTGGCTGTAGCTGTGCACGCACTGGGGCTGACTGGCAGCCTCAGGGCCCAATCCTATGCATGCCTACTCTGAAATAAATCTGAAACAGGCCTGAGAATTTCAATACAACAAGTAGCACAATCCTAACCATGTCTACTCCAATGTAAGCCCCAATGGGTCTTACTCCCAGGATTGCAGCCATGGTCTCAGGTTAGCAAGCAGAGCTGCAGTGTGTGCTTTTGGGGCACTTGAAGAAGCCCTCTTACCTGTGTTGTTTGTTGTACTGCATCTGAAGATCCTCTTATTGCTCACCATCAGCCCCCATTAGTTTGCTACTACAGGACTACTACTGGACAAAAGGGGGAAAAATACTTACAATGTGCATACATGCACATATCTAAACTGGAACAGGGATTGCATGGCATTACTCCTTGGTAGCAGAAAGACCTAGTGGAGAGAGATCTTTTGTATGTTGCAAAAGCAGGAAAGGAGAAAGAGAAGAGGAAAGAAGCTAGGTAGGAATTCACCTTTACGGATCGAAGAGTTCAAGGATTAAGACTAGTGAACCTATGTGTAATCTGCTTCCCGGACAATATGCTGTCCTACGGTATCCTATAGGTGAAGCTGTAGCTATTTTTTTCAACAGGAATCCAGTTGGGATGATCAGATGGATTGACTCAATAAGCAACTATCAATGTATCAGAATCTAATAGTGCAATCCTAAGCATGCCTACTCAGAAGTGCTAAATAGTACTCATGCCCAAAAAAGTGTGGTTAGGATTGCAGCCTTAGGGCACAATCCAGAGTAACTACAGGGAGTCCTTGCTCTGGTGTAAGAACAATTTGCTCTGAATTGCAATATGAATTTCCCATAGGTTTTCACTAGGTGGTGCAGTAACTATGGGTACACGTAATATCTCTTATGTGCTCTTGTAGCTACTCTGGATTGTAGGGTTAGTGTTAATGTGCTTTTATTATCTTGCAGTTTGTATTGTGATTTGACACCCAGGTAAACACCGGGATCCAGAAGCCAAACTTGGCCTAATGTCTCCAGCACCAGAAGATCTTGGAGCAGTTCAGAAATTGACAGTACCACTAACTGGCACTACATTTGTCTAGTTGCCTGGATTAAGTTTATGTTTGTTTTTCCCCATCTAATACAATTTTAATTGGTTTTTAATGTATTTTATTATTCTTAATGTTTTTAAGAATGATGTTTGTGTGTTTTTTTAATTTAATTGATCCTTGCAACACCAAAAAAGGGCCTTTACGGGGTTACACAAAGAGTTCTTGGCGAACCAGGTGATACCTCTGAGGACCCGGTATAATGAAAAGGACTTTTTTGCCTTCATCAGCAACCAACTTCACCATGAAGTTAGGAGAAGTGGCTGCCAGGGAATGCCACGTACAAGGAAGTGGGTCTCTTGTGAGCTCCCGAAGGCATCTGGTGCGCCACTGAGTTACAGGACGCTGGACTACAGGGACCTGTGGCCTGATCCAGCGGGGATCTTCTTATGATCTCAGATGAAGACTTAAGTGTGCCCTCTTAAACAGTATTCCTATAACAATAATAACAATATAATATTATTGTTTTATTAAAGCAGGCCTCCGTCAGTCTTGGAAGACTATGATATCGTGCTCAGCGCTGCACACGCTGCATGTGAAGCACGAAAGCCTGGGTTGGATTGTTATGGAGGATAGGCTGTTACCCAAGCAGCAAATCCCCCCTCTCCACCCCACTGAATTAGTCCAATGGAAAGGCAGAGCCAATACAATTGGATCCAGCTGGCGTCGCAGAGCTGGGCTAAGGACAGGAGCTCACCCTGTCTTGTGGGGCCGACCCGGGTCTCGAACCCTGGCCTGCTGGTTAACAGGCACAGTGTCTTAGCCACTTGCGCCACCCACAGCCCACAATTAATTATAATTGTTTTTTTATAACAATAATAATATTGAAATACCACCTGCTCTTCCACATTTCTGCTGCGCATCAGAACTGATGAAAATGCACATTTGGAGCACGGCCTTTGCAGTATGAGCGTTTTGAACTTTTATTTTATGCCTATTTTATTCCTGGATGTCCTACACTTCAGGAGGACCTTGTTCTTTTTTCCAGTTATATGGTCAGCCTAGTCCAGGATTGCGCAACGTGTCCTTCCAAAAGTGCAGTTGCCATGTGAGGCATGCATGGGTTGTGAGCACTTGTGGACCTTGCGTGGTAGTGACGCTTTTTGAAGGACTCTGGTGGGAAGTCTACCTATCTTCCTTGGGTCCATGTATTGGGTCCATGACCTACCCATTGGCTCCCTACCCATGATTGGGTCCACGTATATTGTGCAGGACTAGCAGGTGGGCTGTATACCATTAGAAAGCACATACTATTATTTTGTCCCCCTCCACCATCAAAGGGGGCAATTCCACCCCCCTACAAATCATTCATTCCATGGCCATAAACAGCCCTGTGATGCTAACCTGATTCATTGATCAGAGCCAGAGAATGATGGTGATTAATCCAGATTGTAAAAGCTTCACTTTAAATGGTGTGCCTTTGTGTAAATACCTCTAAGGATCTCCTTGTTCTTTAATGCTCTGATGGAGCCTTCTTCTATTACTTTTATGTGCTTGCTTGCTCCCCGTTTCTGCTTCAGCCAAGGTGACCAAATGTTCTGTCTTTTCAGGACATGTCCTCTTTTGTAGCCTTGTGTTCTGGAAAAAAAAAATCTTTATTGTCCTCCTTTTCCTTGTGAGTAGGCAGCATGTAGCCTACTTGTAATTAATAAATTAGAGGGTGATTGAAAAGTTACTCCCTATATTGTAATTTATAAGTATTTTAAAATAGGGAGCTACTTTTCAATCACCCTGTATATATAATAGTTTTAAATGTAATAACATGTAATATAGTGTTTAAATTAACTACAGAAAAGCAATCTGAGTGTTTTTAGCTTTGATTCTGTCACTAGCAAAAATGTACCTGTGTTGCGGGAGTAAAATTTGCCCCATACGCAATCAACCTGCATATTAACCCCCCATGTACATTGTCCCCCCATGCATACTGTCCTCCTCTTGCACAATACCCCTGTAACATCTCCCTATGCGCACTCACCCCCATCCACACCTTCCCCCATGTACATCAATCTCCCATCCGCACCGTCCTCCCATCCGCAACTTCCCCCATGCGCACCATATGCAACACCCATCATCATCCCTCCATGCGTATCATCCCCCATGTGCAGCACCCCCATAAATATCCTCCCATAAGCACCATCTTCCCATGCACACCATCTCCCCCATTTGCATCACTCCCCCATGCACACCATCCCTCCATGTGCACCAACCCCCCCATGCAAACCAGCACCTCCCTACCAGTGCATCAGCTGGATGCTGATCAGTCAGTTTTCCTTGTCATGTACAGGACAAAAACATGTTGCACCCAGTGGTGGGCTTCAGTGGGTTCTCACAGGTTCTATAGAACCCTTTGCTGATGAGTGCCTAGTTCTGAGAACCAGTTACTAATGGGACATAGAAACTGTTATTAATTTATTTGAATCCCACCACTGCTTGCACCCCTTTTCAGCCCCTTCAGGGTAAAATTTCTCAACATTGGTTCTTGATGGGTGCTGATGTCATGGAAGGAACACCCTCCCCAAATTTCACACTTCTAGGCCCATTGGTTTTGGCTGGGCGTTGATGAGTCAGTGAGTTGGTGACTTTTTAGTTTTCCATACAGGGTGATTGAAAAGTAACTCCCTATTTTAAAATACTTATAAATCACAATATATGGAGTTACTTTTCAATAACCCTGTATAGAGATGACCTATATTTTTTGGGATGTCCTACATTTTGTCCTCTTTTTTGGTTATGCCATCTGGTCACACTGCCTTGAGCTGCCTTGCCCCTCTTTCTACTTTCTTTAATCCTCAGTGGTGGTATATTTCTCTTCCACACTGCTTTCCTCTAGTTAAGGACCTCCAGAGTGGCATAGCTAGAGGGGGGTACAGCATTCAGCTGTAGGTGCTCCATTGGGTTACCCAAGCCTGGAATGGCTCCAAGGTGGAGGGGATCCTTGCATACCCTTGACTGCTATGTCCCCCTCTAGCTATGCCACCAGTAGGAGTAAGACATAGAGCACAAGCCTAACCACGTCTACTCAAAAGTAAATCTCATTTTGTTCAATGGGTCTTACTCCCAGGAAAGTGTCTTTAGATTGCAGCCATAGGCTGCAATCCTAATGACACTTTCATGGGAGTAAAACCCATTGAACAAAATGGGGCTTACTTTTGAGTAAACATGGCTAGGATTGCACCCTTACTGCCAACACTGGTTCCCCACCACCACCATCTTTCTCCACCATAACCTTCCAACCCCAGGGGCTCCATAATTACCCCTTCCCCAAAATAAATAGGAAATATTTTATTTTGGTTCCCCCCAACACACAATTTACATGTTGCTTTTTGAGAATGTGATCAAAGCTAATGTATTGTGACCTAAAAATCTATATGTTTACTCCTGAGTAAACACAAAACAAGCCTGGAATTGCAAACTGGATGACACCCATATCCTCAGGGTCAGCCAGGGTGACCATATTTCCAAACTGGATAAGTCCCTGAAATGTAGGACACCTCAGAAAAAATGTAGGACATGACAAAATAAAAGCTAAAAACACTCCTATGTATTGCTTTAATATGCTTTTATATATTGCTTTTTATTACTTATTAATTATTAATTTAAAAACTATTACATGGTTACATGTAATATTATACATCTTAAATATAATTATTACTTATATTTTATTAATTATAAGCAGGCTACATGATGCCTGCAAAGAAGGAAATGGAGGACAAGGAAGATTTGGACAATGGAAGACAATGCTAAAAAAGAGGACCTGTCCTGGAAAAAGAGGACATGGGGTTACCCTGGTCTGGAATCTCTCTCTCTCTCTCTCTCTCTCTCTCTCTCTCTCTCTCTCTCACTTACTCACACCATCTTCATCCCCATTAAGAACCCCCAATCCTATGCATGTCTACTCAGAAGTAATTCCCATTACACTCATTAGGACTTACTCCTAGGAAAGTGTGAACAGGATTGCAGCCTGGCAGTCCAATCCTACCCACACTTTCCTGGGAGTAAGCCCCATTGATTCTAATGGGACTTACTTCTGAGTAGACATGCATAGGACTGGGCTGCGAGGCTGCAATCCTACCCACACTTTCCTGGGAGTAAGCCCAATTGATTCTAATGGGTCTTACTTCTGAGTAGACATGCATAGAATCGGGCTCTTAGGTCCCTCCAACAGGAGGTTGCAGTCCCATTTTATGCAGCTAGGATTAAACCACTCTGCGGAGTGGGACGACCTCTGAGTAAACCCATCGGGAAGGTGTTGTAAAGAGATCCTTCTCTAGGTTTTCCTGGGAGTAAAGAAAGGAGCTGGACTCAAATCCCAGGAAAGCTGGTTCAGGCACAGGTCTTTGGTTGCTGAGAACAGTGGCGTAGCTGGAGGGGGGCTGAAGGGTCAGTCTTGGGGGGGAGTCTCCCTTTCTTAGCCATACTGGGAGGCCAGTGGCGTAGCTGGAGGGGGAGGAGGAGTCAGTCTTGAGAGGTCTCCCCTGAGCTATACTGGGGGACAGTGGCAGAGCTGGGAGGGGTTGAGCAGTCTTGGGGGGGTCTCCCCTTCTGAACCTTACTGGGGGGGGCAGTGGCATAGCTGGAGGGGGTTGAGCAGTCTTGGGGGGGTCTTCCCTTCTGAGCCATACTGGGGGCAGTGGCATATCTGGGGGGGGGTTTCAGCAGTCTTGGGGGTCTCCCCTTCTGAGCCATACGGGGGAGGGGCAGTGGCATAGCTGGAGGGGGGTTGAGCAGTCTTGGGGGGTCTCCCCTTCTGAGACATTCTGGGAGTCCAGTGGCGTAGCTGGAGGGGGCGGAGGAGTCAGTCTTGGGGGGTCTCCCCTGAGCTATACCGGGGGGCAGTGGCATAGCTGGGAGGGTTGAGCAGTCTTGGGGGAAGATCTTCCCTGAGGCATACAGTGGCATAGCTGGAAGGGGGTTGAGCAGTCAATCGTTGTTGTTGTTGATGATGATGATGATGATGATTCCTTGTCTCTGGCTGGTTCTAACAAAGCTGGCTGTGTGTCTGGGAGGGAGAGAGTGAGAGCCTTTTATCCATCCCTCCCTCTCTCACCCCCTCTCCTCTTCCTCCTCCTCCCCCGCCCCCTCCTCTCCCTCTCTCTAATGTGCGAGCTGGGGAGCTTATAAAAGCCTGATGTAATCCTTAATGCAGCCTCTGGCTACATAGACCGAGTCTAGTTACAACCAGGAGAAGCGCAGCCAGCCCGCCCGCCAGCCCAGCCGGCATCCAGAAGGGGGGGCAGGATCTGGACAGATCCCCCTGGAAGGCTCTCCAGCATCTGATGGGTCTCCAAGGGTCTGGTCTGACCCCCCTGAGAAAAAGGGGCTGCTTGAATCCCACTTGGGGGGCTCAGAAGACTCGCTTCTCCTGGAGGATCTAAGCCCTGCTTGGGGGTCTCTGGAACTGCCTCTGTTTCCCAAGGGGGGTTTCTTCTGGTTTTTTGGGGGGGGCACCAAAAGACACCCCAAAAGGATTTTTGGGGGGGTTCTGGTTGCTTTTTCTTTAAACATCTGGAGCAAAGTTTAGTTGGGGGTGAAGAAGGGGAAAAGGAGTGGAAGGAGACAGAAGATCCAAGGGACCCCCTTCTCCATCTGCTCCCCCCCCCCCACCCAAAATCCTGGACTCACCAACTCATGGCCATTTTCTCCCTTCTGGATTTGTGGATGGTTCCCATTTGGAATTGGACCTAACTGGGGACAGGATCGGACTGCGCGCAGAGACCCCCAGGTAGGATCTCTTTGGGGTTGGTTTTGGATGGGGGACTTTTTTTTAGGGGTGGGTGGGAATAAACCTGAACCAGACTTTTCTTGCTGAATGGGATGCGTGGCGTAGCTAGAGGGGGGCGAAGCTGTCAGTCTTGGACGGAGCCTCACCCCTTCCAGGCTTACTTCTGAGTAGACATGCAGAGAAGGGTCTGATTCTCCTCCCCCCCTACTGCTTCGCCCCCCTCTAGCTACGCCACCGCTGTGATGTCTTGTTAGGTCTTGAGTAGAGCATCTCCTTGGGTTTTTCTCCATCGCTACTACGACCCTGCAATCCTGCCCACACTTTCCTGGGAGTAAGTCCCATTGACTATAATGGGTCTTATTACTAAGTAGACATGCACAGGAGGATCTGATTCTTAGGCTACAGTCCTAGCCACACTTTCCTGGGAGTAAGCCCCATTGACTATAATGGGCTTACCTCTGCGTAGACATGCATAGGATTTGATTCTTAGGCTACAGTCCTAACTACAGGATCTGATTCCTAGGCTACAGTCCTAGCCACACTTTCCTGGGAGCAAGCCCCATTGATTATAATGGAGTTTACTTCTGAGTAGGCATTCATAGAATTACACTCCGTAGGAACTGCTGCGAGTCCAAAGCGCGATCCTACACGGGAGTAAGCCCCATTATAGTCAGTGGGGCTTACTCCCAGGAAAATGTGGATAGAATTGCAGCTGCTATTACTCTGAGTAAGTCGCATCCTAATCTATCTATCTAACCTTTATTACGGTCTTAGAACAGCACACGCATCCTAATCGATGGTGTTTGCTCTCAGGAAGGTGGGCATAGGATTGCAACCGCAATTACTGCAATATTTGCCCCCCTCTAGCTATGCCACCGGCTGTACTGGGGGGTAAGTCGGGGGGGGGCAGGGGGATCTACCCTTGCCAAGACATAGAAAGCTGGAAGACCCTCCCCACTCCAGATCTGATATGATCTGTGTTGATTGAAGCATGCTCCCTGATGGTGGCTCTCTGCAAAACTGAGTGCTTTGCCCCCTCTAGCTACGCCACTGGGGAGCCCTGGGACTCCTGACCACTGGAGACACTGGCATGGACACCCCCACCCCAATATCACAGCAAGATCAACAGCAATGGAAATCTGGGGGTGATGGAAAGAAGCCCCCCAAATCCCCAAGTTTGTTGCTTAGGAGGGTCATTCCTCCTTTTAGGGAGAGGTTCTGGTGGATATAATGGTCAAAGGGGCAGGGGATCCTCTGGGGCACCTTGGCAGTAGCATAGTGAATTTCCACTTGGAATGGCTCCAAAGGGGAGAGGCTCCCTCCAAAACTTGCCTCCTTCACCCCCTCTAGCTATGCCACTGCCCCTTGGCTCCTTCTGACCTGTTGATGGACTGTTGCCATTCAACCTGGAGGATGGAGTGCAACATACCACTTGGGGAATGAGCCCTTCAACACAGGGCACACAAAGTGCTAGTCCACATTAAGAAGTCAGGGCTATGCCTAGGGATCCCTGGTCCTGGAAAGGAACCAGAGGCAGAGGGTGGCAGGTGGGCAAGACTTTGGCTGTGATTCTGGGAAGCCAAAGTTTTAACAGCTTGACCTGAATCTAGTGGTTGCCTTTTGTGGATCAGGCCTGGAAACATTGGATTTGTGGATCAACTGCTTTGTGGATCCAACAGCGCTTTGTGGATCAGGCCTGAAAAGAAAGGGGCTCTTGTCCTTCCTGTTAACCAGCATTCATGATTCTGGCAGGAAACCCCTTGTGCTGATGTGCTGGAAATGTCTGCAGCTGCCTGGGATGGATCTGGACCCAAAGGCAGATCTAGAGTCTTTCACATCCCCAACAAGAATCCTGCCTTATTCCTTTTTCCTGCAGTTAAAAAAATCCCTTTGCTTTTTTTGGGTAGCAACAGTGCCAGAAAAGCCCAATTTTGCTGCCCCCCAAAGTGGCAGGGAAGACCCCATAGCCTTGCCCTGATCCAGAAGCTATCCTGAGATCAAGAGGAGGGTACAGGATGAGTCCAAGACAGTGGGTGACCAACATATTTCCAAGGTACATGCGTTTCTGTTCAGCGGCAAATAATATATATATATATATATATATATTTATTTTGTATGTGTGTTGGTCAAATGAAGTGGGAATGTGAGCCATTCCCACTTTGCAGTGTCACACTAAAAAACACACCACACACACACATACACACACACACACACACAGTGCAGTGGCCTCTTCCAAGGAAATCAGTCACCGATGCCGGGGAAAGGCAGGATGATCAGACTGAGAGGTAGAAATAAGAGCTACGTTCAAGAATCTACTTAAATATTTCCTTTAAAACTACTGGTTGTATCAAAAAAAGGAACTCTGCAAAAATGTGGATGCTCAGATTTTGGGGGGTTCAAGTTGATTTCTGGAAAATGTAAAGATTTTAAGATATGACCACCCACCCAAGATAGACTCAAGGGAAGGAAAGGGAGAATTTGGGCTTCATCAAAGAAACTGAAGTACAAGAGGGACAATGGTCTCTACCACCCCACATGCTCTCCTGTCCCACATATAATTATCTCTCCCACCCATATACTCCAACAGATTTCTGATCCTGGATGAAGTTAGTTTTGTAGTGACAGCCTTCCCTTCGTCTAAGCATGTGAGATCTCAGAGAAACAAGTTATACTGGAAGGCAGACTCGTGTGCAAGAGGGTAGACTCCTGCCCGGCTCATGGATTTCTCTAGAGGAATCCACGTGAATTTGTGATCCGGCATAAGGGAGTGTTTGTTCCACAGCAGAAAAACAAATGTGACTTGGGAAATGGGCTGGAAGGAAGTGTGTGAGAATGAAGGAGCCAACATGGAGACACCAGAATTCCTTAGGCTGTTGCCCTTGAGAACCAGGATCTGAGACCAGAATTCAGAGACGGTGGAATTAGACATTATAGCATTCACCTTCTTGGTTACAGCACAATCCCATGTCTGTCCTTTTGGAAATCCCCTTGAATTCCATGGGACTTACTCCCAGGTAAGGCTACAATCCTATGCACACTCACCTGGGAGTGAGCCCGTTGGGGATCATATACACAGTAAGAGTATGTAGGAGAGCAAATCTGTGGTTATTATATTTTCCGAATAGTGTACAAATTGTAATTCTTTTAGCTCTCCTTTTTGCCACTAGATTTAGGATCCTGCTGTTTGATTCACCAAAGAGACCCAAATCCCCTTGTTCCCCTGAGGACCAGAACCTGATCCACAGCCTGTGGCCAGAGAAAATGGATTGATTATATAGTCCAAAGATCATCAATAAGATTGCTCTGGTTTATTTGGCTGATGGATCGAGTTATAAATGTGGAAGAATTGGGGAGGGGGGAAGAGGACTCCTACTGAACATGAAGTAGCTGTCTATACATCCAAAGATCCTTGGTGCAGTATGTAGCTTCATGACACTCCTGGTCAGCTGGAGTCCAAACCATGGACTTTGGGTTGGTGTGGCGGCCATTGGATTCAAAAGAAAACGGACTCACTGCTGTCAATCAATAACAGAGCAAGATCCTGGTTCCCTCCCCATTGACTCCAAAGTCCATATTGTTCAGCCTCTTAAATTTAAAAGGAACAATTTGGGGTAAGTAGGGGGAGAGATTGTTCATAATGATCAGACAGAGCTATCTATCCTTGCAAAGGATGTCACTGTCTTCCATAAATTCATTATCACGCTCATCAATAACGTTCTCCTCACCATAATTTTTGGATAGTACCATAATATGGTAGGATAGTAGCCAGGCCTGTCTGTCTAGCTGTCCTTCCACCTGCCTCTAAACCCTTTCTGGTTTTGACCCATAGCTTCTTAAAGTGGGCATCCATCCACCCATCCACCAGTTCCCTTAGACCTCCAAGTTCCAACACATTCTCTTACAGCTCCATCCTAGACATGCTTACTCAGAGGTAGGTCCTACAAAGTCCACTGGAACACCTTTCTGGCAAATGTCACTTTTAAATCAGGCATAAATCAGTCTTTGCACCCATCCGTGTTTACGTCCATCCTTTTTCCATGAACATGTTTTCCCCGTCCCCGAACCCTATGCATTAATTTGCTGCCAAGCCTCGTTTTGGTATCTGTTCGACATCCATTAGGTATATTTATTGGGCATTTGACATGTCCCGACATACCTGCTTTCTTTGCCTTTAATAAATAAAGGGTTATTCGAAATGAAGACGCAGGATCTGTACCAGATCCCCTTTTTGTGGTTGATGATGATGAAGGCCAATTGAAGTTGAGGTGGATACCTCAAGAAGTATCATAGTCAATGCTCAAAAGCCCTGTGGATCTCTTCTGTCTCCTTGAGCAATGTCTGTGTCTGTGATGTGGGGGCGACGGGGTAGCCAGGATCCCATTGAAATCCCAATATTGGAGTTCTCCAAGTCACAGAGAGATGGCACTCTTTCTCCAAGTATTGCCTGTCTTGGTTCACTTAAAGTTGACTGTATAACAGTTGTGATTGTGTTCTGTGCTGTGATGCTGAAAATGGATTTGGAAAAGCAGCAGGAAGAAATTTGGATGGAGGGAGAGATGAAATCCCATGTTGAAAACTTTCAGTCAACTGTGTTTCAGAAGTTCCCCTCATGGCCACCCCACACCACAACACCGTAGACCCATATTTAAGGACTATCTTTGTATACCCACTGAATTAATTTCTTAAAACCAGAAAAATACCAGTCTTTGTATGCAGTTCCCAGACCCTACTGTACGAAGCCAAAGAACTGAACAGAATAAACCTTCTTCCCATTTATTCCTCCTTCCATATCCTTTTAGTTAGTAGTCTCCTTGGGGCAGAGAACTCTGTTGCAAAAGATTGTGTGCGTTGATGATACTATTGACAGCATTTTTATATAGCATTCTGGATACGCAGGCTGTCTCTGCAAACCCTTCTCGTTGGATCAGTTGGCGTTGCTATCAGCAGGCTGCAGCGGGTGAAAGAAGCGGGATGCACTTTGTGTATGCTCAAGGGCACTGACATCATACAGAGCTATGGTCTGGAATTAGAAACCTGGGACTGGTTAAAACCCTATCCTTTTGCACTGGTTGAAAGCGCAACCCACTATAGAACAAATTCCTTTGCAATGCAGATATTTCTATATTTATTCCCACACCTTCCAGTTTTTTCCTCCCACAGTGCTATTTAATCATCCATTTCTTTCTCCCTGCAGCATCGCCTGATGCTGATTCTGTTTGTGAGAAACTAGAATGAGCCTCCGTAGTGCACAGAAACTGCTCAAGCTGAATTTTGTTTTAATATTTTAAATCTCTTTGGTTTTCAGCTGGTCTGGATTAACACTTCCATAGGAAAAGGGGGCAAAAATTCATATACCCCGCAATCCATATACCATATTTTGCTTTTATTTCTCCGTTGTGTCTGCCTTTTATTCATTTGTATGATTTTATTCCGTTTTATGATTTTATTAAATAACAGAAGGTTGAAGATGCTGAAATTACCCAGACAAAACCCCGTCCTAAAACTAATTGTGGCTGGGGGGAGCACAGCGACTTTATTATTGGGCTAATTTAGGCTGCAATCCTTCCTGGATAGGTAGATATAGATTTACTTTTGAGTAGATATAGTTGGGATTGTGCTCATTGCCTCTCTGAAGGGAGATCAAATTGGTAATTTTTCCAAGGGAAATAGTTAAGGGCACAATTTTGTGTATACTCAGAAGCAAGCCCATTGTGTTCAATGGATCTTACTCCCAGGAAAGTGTATTTAGGATTACAGCCTAAACGGATTCTGGATTGAGCTGGTCGACGCTAGGGACATGATTCATGTTTCTTTCTACTGAGTGTAAGGGTGTCCGCATCTTCCGGCCAACAACAATCAAGCGAACTGAGGAGATGCAACTGTCAGCATTCTACCTGTCAACTGATAACAGGCCAGGCTGAAATGAGAGTAGGGGGCCATTGAGGAGAGAGGTAGCAAAAGATCAATTGAGGAGAACCAATGAGGTGGTAAAAGGAAAGTTGAGATGCTGGAAAGGGGGATTTTTTTCTGATAATTGTTGTTATATTATACCTACACTACCGACAGCTGCTGGCTATTACAAGTAATAAAAAGATAAGTGGGGTAGTCTGAAACCCCATGTCTAAAGTGGGGTAGTCTTAAACTACCACTTATGGGGTAGTCTTAAACCAGCAAATCTCTTGCAAGCTAAGCCTCACTTTCCCTTCCAGTCTGCAACGTGGAGATAATGTGAATGACCTACCACGAGTGGGTGTCGCAAGCCTAAGACCATATTGGTACTTAATGTGAAACCCTTAAAAATATTATTTACATAGTGTCATCCATTCATATGGTGCTTTAAATTTTGTAGTTCAACACGAATATATTGAAGAACCCAAACTTAAAAGGTATATTTTTATCCCAGTTAGCAAGGAACCTGCCTTCTATTGTTTGGTGAAGATCTAGACCAGTGGTTCCCAACCTTTAGGAGACCATGGAGGCAAACATTGGAATGGTTGTGGACCACATCCAACCAGGCAGGAAGTCCCAGAGTGGTTGGTATGTACGTGCGGTCCATAGGGGGGTGGACCTGGCTCTTATGGGGTGACACTATTCCATGGGGGTAATGACTGCATTCTTTGGGATGTTCTAGTCAGAACAACCAATTATAATAATCAAAGATCAATTTTTTTTTTGGGGGGGGGGGGGAGGTGGTGAGACCCCATGGATCAGGTTCAGATTCTCATGGATATCTCAGACCAGGTTCAACTTTTCAGGTTCTTGTGGACCATCCATGGAGTCCAGGTTGGAAGCCACTGATTGAGACCTTAAAAGAAGGAAGCTGAGCCAATATTCTGTGCTGAGTCTATGATGTGATGATGTTTGATAGCATCTTGATATCTCTCTGGCATTTGCTACCTTGAGTACTCAAGTGGAAGAAAATGGGGATAGAGGTGTACTTCATTTACATCCAAAATTTATATAACTCATAAATGGGTTAGAGATGTTTAAAATATGTCCAAATGCATCCTCCAAAGACGAACCTCTACTATGGTCTAATGTTGTGAGAATGGCGGTTATTATTTTTATAGCATGAAAATAGAGCTGTTACCACTGCATGCTGGTAACACCACTGTGTCGACGGGGAGAAGGAAGCAATGGTGATCTGAAGTTGGCTTTGCTGCTCAGGTGGTCATAAAAGTCCACCTGTGGCCACCACTGTAACAAGACAGGCGCATCAGGCTAGTCTGGGACTGTGAGTTGCCTGGAGCAAATTGGACCCCGCTGTAAGGCTCGGGTAGGCATACCAGAGCTGGTGGGTAATGAGACAGAAAACCGCTGCTAACCACATGCTCACCTGTTGGTGGATCTGTTCTAATGACAAATTAATTACTCCAAGCAAAATCCACTGTGCAAGATTGAAGTGGTAGGAAGGTAATTGGGCAGTGTTTATTGAGCAGAGAAATATTCTCCTTCCTCCTCTTGTTTTGAGAGATGTGGGATGAATATAATGAGTTTTTTAAAATCATACCTGTTCCCCCTAACCTCGCTTGAGTAATTTAAGAGAGATATACAGATACACCTGAAAGTTCACAGGTTATGAGGTTGTCCACTGCCCTTTCAGCCCAGAAGTTATGGTCCTTACGTAACCCCTTTTGGCCCTGGGCCCAGACTAAAGGAAATAAAATTAGCACAGATGTTGTAAAACTTGGATTCTCCCCAGCCCTCCGTTTAAATTGAAATGTGGCATCCAACCAGCCGTCACAACTGCAAAACAGGACAAGGCCCTTCAAAGTGTAAGTCACTCCAGAAAAATGTAGGACATGACAAAATATAAGCTAAGAACACATATATTTGCTTTCGTGTACTTAATTTAAACTATATTGCTTATTATGAGTACATTTAAAGGTAAAAGTAAATTTAACTTAGGGCACAATCCAGAGTAACTATGGGAACACATAAGAGACATTACGTGCACCCGTAGTTACTGCACCACCTAGTGAAAACCTATGGGAAATTCATATTGCAATCCTGAATAACTTGTTCTTACTCCGGAGCAAGGACTCCCTGTAGTTACTCTGGATTTTGCCCTTAGGCTGCAATCTTAAAGACAATCCTAAAGACTCATTGAACATAATGGGGCTTACTTTTGAGCACACATGGTTAGGATTGTGCTCTACATTACTTATATATTACTTACTTACATATTAATTATTATTAATTAATTATTTAAAGGTAAAGGCAACCTTGCAAGTTGTATGGCTAACCTCGACCAGCTTTAGGGTGCGGTGCTCATCTCTGTTTCAGGGTCAATGACCCAACACTGTCCTAAGATACCTCTTAGGTCTTAAATAGAGACCACATTTAAAACATTTAAACATTCATTACATTAAAAAAACTCGTACATATCATTTATTAATTACAAGAAGGCTGCCTTCTGCCTGCTCACAAGGAAAAGGAGGATAATGAAGATTTTTTTTTTCCAGGACACAAGTCTAAAAAGAGGACATGCCTTGGAAAAAGTGAACATATGGGTACCCCTGCCTCTAATCTTAACCCTCCGTCAGGCGAAGCTGTGTGACTCTCCTGGTTGGGCGAAGTGCGCAAAAAATGCCACTGTTAGAAAACTGTCAAAAGCACCTAATAAACTCAATTGTAACACTCTTAAAGTGTTAAGTGACATTCATTAGGATGTGCAAAGAGACAATAATCAAAATCTGATTCAAAAAATCCTCATTTATTAATCTTTTATTAATCATACAGCAAGTAAAATCAAAATCACTGAAAATTAATACCTGCCTCAACATTGCCTTATGTTTTCATGAAAAAAGACATATGAGCATTAATTATGAGCTGAACTGGAAATATAGGCACAGTAGAGTCTATCTCACTCTGTTGGGAAGTTCTGTTGGGTGCAAAGCAGTAGAGATGCTTTGCAGTGAGGTGCAAGGTTGGCAGATCATATTTGCATATGCATCATAGGGGCAGGACAGGGTCAGAAACCCCATGAACCCCATGAACAATGGGAGAGTCTTACCTCAAGGCAAAGAGGACTTGTTCATTAGCATGTGCATAGATAGCAATCAAAGGTGTGAAGAGGAGGAAATGGTCAGTAAAATGCAGGCTAAAAGAAAATAAGAAACTTCCAAAAGTCAGCTAAGGAGGGGCGAAGGTGGTAAAAATTTGCCAGGGGTGTCACTACTGCTCCCCAGAAAAGAAGCTGGAAAAAATGACTGGGGGTTTCAAACAGCACCTAGAACTAGGTAGGTACTAGGAGGGGCAGGCCTCTTGGCCATCATGGTGCAGAGAGGGAGCAAAAACAAAATCATGTGGAATTCAAATCCCAGCTTCACCTAACTTCACCTGAACTTTGCCTAACTTCTCCTAAAAGTATACTTTTAAGTCACTCTGCTCAGTAGGGATCTCAGGAATGCATAGGATTGCATGGAGGCCAGAGTAGGATGGGTTGCCAACTTTTTTCAAAGGCAGCCCTGCTCCTGTGACTTCAACAGTAGCTTAACTTGAAGCCCATGTTAAAAGCAAACACAACACAGTTTTTATAGTTGAGGTTTATTTAAGTCACTGCGCTTGCAATCTCCTTTCTTTCTAGCAAAATCCTTTAAAGTCGTGCTTGACTCATCTCAGTCAACAACAGTTCCCACACCCAGATTCCAGAAAAAAATCTGCTTTAGAGAGGCTGCAATGTTTCCATCTGTTCCTGATGCCATGCCTGGAGATACCTGCTGAATCTCTCTGTATCACTGATCTCCTTATGATGAGAGGCTCCACCTGTTGAATTCCTGTGGCAAGCTCAGTGCATAGGAGCAGATCTGATGGCAACAGTTCAGGAAAGTGACCCACTCCATTTCCCTCTGTTCTGTTGTTACTATCCGGTGAGTCACAGAGTGACGGAGAATTGGTCTCTGTGCATGTGTGAATCAGTCTGGAATCAACATCCTTGGTTCCCTTTCGGCTTCGTTTCCAAAGTGTTTCATCTATTGTTGGCTTCCTCCTCCTGCGTCTCCTTCTCCCACTCAGGTCTTCCTACATATGTTGCCTCTTGCTATAAAAACAAGAACATCCTGGTTCAGACGCTTTCTCAGGACCGAGTTAGCAACACTGCGTTCTTGGGCATGTTTAGTTCCATCCATCTTGCATCATTGGGAGTCATCAGATCTGCTTCCTCCTCTTTATGACTCCTTTATGCCCCCCAGGTGATTCATGTGGGGGTAGGCAGGAGGCACTGAGTAGATACACATAGGCTACAATCCAGAGTAACCACGAGACCTTTTACACCGACATAGTTACAGTGCCACCTATGGGAAATGCATAGAGCAATCCAGAGTAAGTGCCTCTTGTGTCTTCCTGTAGTTACTCTGGATTGTTGGGATAGGGAGGCATAGGATAGTAAAGACCCATAGACTTATGATCGATCGATCGATCGATCTATCGATCTATCGATCTATCGATCTATCGATCTATCTATCTATCTATCTATCTATCTATCTATCGTATTTACTCGAATCTAATGCACCATCGAATCTAAAGTGCACCCTATACTTATAATCAAAATATAATCAAAATGAAAATATAATCAAAATATAATCAAAATACTGTATTTACTCAAATCTAATTAACTATCAAATCTAATGTGTACCCTGATTTTGGAGACTGAATTCGGCTGAAAAAGGTGAGCATTAGATTTGAGTAAATTCAGTATATACTGCTTTTCAACTAAAATGTTCACAAAGAAAATGAAAAAATGTCTAATGTAGAGCTTTGCTGGATTGGACCAAAGGTCCATCATGCTGAATGCTACTACCTTCCTGTGAGTAAGCCACACTGAACTCATTGGGACTTACTTCTGAGTAAGGAATGCATTGCTTACTCTACGTCTTGCTTCCCCTCCAGGAAACCTACATGTACGGTCCAAAGGCTTTCTCCCCATGTTTTCAGCAGCATTTACTGTTTAGGACAGGGATCCTTAATTGGGGGTATCCATAACACTTTGGGGGTACGGGCCCAAAAATGGGATATGGGATTCAATCTCCGAACAAGTAAAAATTGTTAATTACAACCGCCATTATCGGCATGGATCAAAGTGATTGATTGATTTGTTTCATATCCCACCCTTTTCCCCCAAGTTCTCTCGAGGTAGGAACATAAGAAGAGCCTCTACCTGCCACAGGCCCATCTAGTCCAGCTTCCCACCAGAAGTCTCAGGGAGCACCAAGAAGAAACACAAGGCAGCAATCCTGTCCATTTCTATTCTATCTATCCATATGTAAAGTAAAACCACTGTCATCTTTTGAAGTCAAACTGGTACAACAGTAAGAGGATTGACAGTGATGTTGATGATGATAATTTTGATAGTCCCAGAGAAAAGGTATGGGGTGGGGACCAGGATGACCATATAGAGTGGAGGACAGAGTGCCTGTACCTTTAACCATTGCATGGAAGAGGAAATGTAGGCAGGTTTAGCTTAACATAAAAGGGTTTAAAAAGCAGCATCTACCTCAATGTAATGGTCAAAGGTTCAGGCACTTTGCTGTCCATTCAATATGGTTGTCCTGATGGGGACACACTGGGCAATCTGTTGTAATGAAAAAGGTTAAGAACCCCTGGTTTAGCGGTACATCCCCTATTCAGGACTTGGATGGTCCTGATTGTTCTCTTGAGTCCCAGCTTTTGATAATCTCAGCCTTCATGAGTGTGCCTAATCCCTCTTTAAAGACGTCCAGCTGGTGGCCCTTCTGGCAATGCCTTCCATGCAGTAATTTAAGTATCAGTTGAGGTTTCATTTATTTGTTGGAAGGGACCTAGTAGGGGACCTAGAGTTGGAAGGGACCTAGTAGGTCATCTAGTCCAACCCCCTGCCTGTAGCAAGAAATCCTTCATCCCAAATCTGAAATTTTCTCCATCCCAAATCTGCAGCATCACTCAGCTTCATTGCATGGACCAGGTTCGAGTTCTACGGGGAAGGAGTAAAACTTCGATCTCCCTTCTCTACACCATGGACAATCTTTTAAACTTTACAGATACTCTGAAAATGGTGAAAAGGATTTATGTTGAGATAGCAGAACCCACCCACATTAGAGCAGGATCTACCCACATTCTCCACTGGTTTCTGATTCGGACTATATTTCTGACCTTGGCTACCGCTGTCCGACAGATCCATGAAGATCCAGAAGGAAGGATTGCATGGTTGTAGAGTGGGCCCACCATAGCCATAGCTATGACCAGGTCTCCACCAATGACTGTAGGTGTTATGCTGAGTCGATACTGTCACCAGAAAAAATAATTGTGCTAAACTACATCATACATGTTATAATTCTGGAAGGGAAACAACATATTTCATAGCGGGGGTTGGACTAGATGACCTACTGGGTCCCTTCCAACTCTAGGATTGTATGCCAGTGTTGCCACTATGAACATATCATATTTACTCATGCGCCATCAAATCTAATGCACACCCTTATTTTAAAAAGTTTAAGATTTTAAAAAATGTTAAGTGGCAATTGCAAAGCAGGTACAAAATTTAATTTTACTGCATACAACAATGAGTTAAATGATAATAATAATATAGCAATCGATTGTGGTATGATTTTTACCCAACTGCACTACTTCATATAGCAATGGAGTGTATGTTATATTTTTATTACAATAAGAGTAAACTGCTAAACTAAATACTGAGCTACACTTATAATCAAAAGACAGTATTTATTGTAATGTGTCATCAAATCTAATGCGCACTCTGGTTTCGGAGACTGTGGCTCCAATCCTAAGCTGCAGTTAGGCCAGCCTAAGCCCTGGCTCAAGTCCTGTGCTGAGTGGGGGTGTCACAAAAGTGCCATAAGAAACTTCTGAACAGAGGGAGGGTTAGGCCAGTACACAGGCATGCGCTTGCCTCTGTACACCACCATGGGTTGTGCCCATGAGTCATGGTCGTGCCATGAGTGCCAATGAGTTGTGCCAGCTTAAGTTAGGACTGTACCCTAAATATGGCCAAAAATGGTGAGCTTAGATTTGAGTAAATACGGGATCTTCTTTGAAGTTAAGCACTATTGATTTGAATGAACTTAATTATCGAGCATGTTTTGAATTGAAATTTCAGTTTATGATTCAGCAGTGAGGGGGTGGACGGGTGAGTGACTTGTCTCCGGGGCACTTGTTCATCTCTGGGGTTGGCTATGGGCAGAAGATGTCACTGGGTTGCCCACACAGGGATCTTAGAACATCCTCAGAAATCACTCTGCAAGTTCTACACAGTGATCCAAATCCCAGCAAAAGACTATTTGAGGGACTTGTGTAGCTGCTTTCAAGAAAAAATGAAAATGAAGTTGTGTGGACAACAACAACAACAACAACAACATAACCTTTATTGGCGTTAATGAGTTGTGTGGATATGCTGTTGGTCCAGTGTTACCGTATGTCATAACCGAAAAGGACAGGACCACAAAAACGTATGACATACAATAAAAGCTATATATCATATATATATATAGTTAGCTTATATAGGTATATTGCTCATATATATTGCTGTCATGTGGTTAATTTAATCCTAAAGACATTTTCCTGGGAGTAGAATCATAGAATCCTAGGGTTGGAAGGGGCCCAGTAGGTCATCTAGTCCAACCCCCTGCCTAGTCCAGTAGGTCATCTAGTCCAACCCCCCAGTAGGTCATCTAGTCCAACCCCATGCCTAGTCCAGTAGGTCATCTAGTCCAACCCCCCAGTAGGTCATCTAGTCCAACCCCCTGCCTAGTCCAGTAGATCATCTAGTCCAACCCCCCAGTAGGTCATCTAGTCCAACCCCCTGCGTAGTCCAGTAGATCATCTAGTCCAACCCCCCAGTAGGTCATCTAGTCCAACCCCCCAGTAGGTCATCTAGTCCATCCCCTGCCTAGTCCAGTAGGTCATCTAGTCCAACCCCCCAGTAGGTCATCTAGTCCAACCCCCCAGTAGGTCATCTAGTCCAACCCCATGCCTAGTCCAGTAGGTCATCTAGTCCAAGCCCCTAGTAGGTCATCTAGTCCAACCCCCTGCCTAGTCCAGTAGGTCATCTAGTCCAACCCCCCAGTAGGTCATCTAGTCCAACCCCCTGCCTAGTCCAGTAGATCATCTAGTCCAACCCCCCAGTAGGTCATCTAGTCCAACCCCCTGCCTAGTCCAGTAGATCATCTAGTCCAACCCCCCAGTAGGTCATCTAGTCCAACCCCCTGCTTAGTCCAGTAGGTCATCTAGTCCAACCCCCCAGTAGGTCATCTAGTCCAACCCCCTGCATAGTCCAGTAGATCATCTAGTCCAACCCCCCAGTAGGTCATCTAGTCCAACCCCCTGCCTAGTCCAGTAGGTCATCTAGTCCAAGCCCCTAGTAGGTCATCTAGTCCAACCCCCCAGTAGGTCATCTAGTCCAACCCCCTGCCTAGTCCAGTAGATCATCTAGTCCAGCCCCCCAGTAGGTCATCTAGTCCAACCCCCTGCCTAGTCCAGTAGGTCATCTAGTCCAAGCCCCTAGTAGGTCATCTAGTCCAACCCCCTGCCTAGTCCAGTAGATCATCTAGTCCAACCCCCCAGTAGGTCATCTAGTCCAACCCCCCAGTAGGTCATCTAGTCCAGCCCCCTGCAGGAAATCCCCCTACAATGGGGCTTACTTCTGAGTGGACATGGTTAGCATTGTGCTCCATATCACTTATTATTAAATTTAAAACTATTACATAGAATTTATTTCATGGAATTCAATGCCTTTAGGGGAGAAACGCAGAATATAAATCGTATAATAAATAAATAATAAAATAAAATCTCTCTACAGTATTTATATTCCGCTTTTCAATAGAAAAGTTCACAAAGCGGTTTACAACAAAATGAAAAAAAATTAATAGGTAATTAATAGCTAATGGGTCCCTGACCCAAAAGGGCTCACAATCTAAAATGCAAAAAGAAAACCAGCAGAAGCAACTAGAACAGACGTTGCTGGGGTGTGTAGAACCTAATGGGCTCCCCTCCTCTGATTTCAAGACAAGGTGTGCCACCGATGCTCCTTGACTCATAAACCATGGCATCCTCCTGAGGTTTAACTACAGACATAGGGCAAGTGGGACTATTCCTGC
The DNA here is from genome assembly GCA_030015325.1 of Cryptoblepharus egeriae. Taxonomy (NCBI): domain Eukaryota; kingdom Metazoa; phylum Chordata; class Lepidosauria; order Squamata; family Scincidae; genus Cryptoblepharus; species Cryptoblepharus egeriae. The sequence goes on along the minus strand of JAREYC010000003.1, from coordinate 3,182,501 downwards.
TTGCTCAGGGTGACCATATGACTGGAAATTTCCAGATTTGTCCTCTTTTTTAGAATCCTGTCCGGATGTCCTCCAAAAGGGCATTATTGTCCTCCATTTTGGCACTTTGCAATGGTGTGCAAAACCCATCATGTCATATGTCATTGGATTTGTATTGTAGAGCAGAATCCATTGCAAAACTCAGTTTTGAAATATCCCCTTCCTATCAAAAGTTATGGCCAAAAAACTAAAACTAAAAATAAAAAACTATGCAGAGATCTCTGGGAAAGTGAAAGTGCCCAATATCATGGCTTTGCTTGTGAGTAGGCAAACATGCCATTGTCCTCCAGGAAGGCCAGGTTGAAAGGAATCCAAGACATTGAGCACAATCCTAACCATGTCTACTCAGAAGTAAACCCCACTGTGTTCAATGGGACTTACTCCCAGGAGAGTGTCTTTAGGATTGCAACCATTGTCCTCCTTTTGAGGTTTGGGCATCTGGTCACCCTGCTCATGAGTAAGCAAGCATGGTCAATCCAGGGAGTGCAAGGCTTCCAGAATGGTCCTGATCCTGTGCACTTGGAGCTCAGCAAATGCTCCACAAGGCAGCGTTTGAGAGTTTTCAACTTATGAGTGTTTTCAGATTTGATTTTGTCATGCCCTACATTTTGCTTGGATGTCCTACATTTTGGCGGGGCCTTGTCCTCTTTTTTTGGTTCTGGCATATGGTCTCCCTGAGTGTCTGCTTTGAGCCACTTACATGTGCATTGTTGCTGAAAACAGGTTTTCGCAAAGAGGTTTTCAGTTTGAAAAGAAGTACTATAGTGTTGAAATTAAGTACAGGAAAGCAATGAGTGTTTTAGTTTATTTTAACATTTTGCCCTACAAATTTTGGGGGTGTCCTACAATTTTTAAGCGGGTAGGAATTTTGCCTTGGGGGTAGGAATTTTGGCCTTGGGGTTCAGGAATTTTGCATTTGGCATCTGGTCACCCTGTATGTGCACAGTCTGTGGAACTCCTTGCCACATGATTTGGTGGTGCCACCAGGATGCAGGTGTCTTGTGTGCTCCCTGAAGCATCTAGTGGGCCACAGACTAGGTTTGCCTTTGGCCTGGTTGCCAATATCTGCCTATGGTGGGGGGCAGCGAGGCCTGCCTGCTGCCACGCTTCTTGCCAGGATGTGACACTGGAGCTGTGCCGCAGATCCCCGCTCCTACAGGATGAGAAAAAGCGTGTGGGCAAAAGCGAAGTAGGAAAGTGAGATTACGGGCATGAAAGCTCCCAACAAATTACCGGCAGCTTTCTCTGGGTGCTCTCTTCACCTGCATATCCGAGCCTTGAAAATTGCTTACCGTCAGCCCCAAAGCCAGGATTTGGTGCTATTTTGATTAGACTGAGATAATGTTTCCTGATTTTTAAGGAACCAACTTTCATGGGGGGAGAAAATGATAGTAGTTTAACTCGGAGGGCCGCTTGATTGGGCACTTCATCTCACAAAGACACACATCAGCGGCTCCTTTATGAAAATTTAAATTGGCTACCTCGGTGGGAGAAAATGAAAGATCCTTTTCTTCTTTCTGGAGTGTATGTTTTCCTTTTTCTTTTCCTTCCCTCTGTGTTATCAAAATTATACCAGAGGGAGGTTTTTTTTCCTCCCTCCCTTCCCTGCTGTTCCCTTTAGAAACCTCTCTCCCACCCTCCACCTCCTTCAGCTTTGATCAGCAAATGACCGGATGAATGAAAATCAGTTATGCTCCATGGGGGCAGCGCAGCAAGCAGGGTGGGGGGGGGGGGGGAAGCGATACTTTGCGGGACGGTAAATCCAATACCGCTCCAAAACGGAGACTATACCTTTGTGAAGCCCGCATTATAGATCTGTGGTTCACAAAAGTTGCTGCATATCCAGGCTTAGGATTTCATTCTACCCCTTTGAGTTCAACTCTAGATGGGTGATGAAAGGTTACTGCAGCTGAAAGGTCATACCACCATATCTCATTCCTAAACCCATTCTCTCTCTCTCTCTCTCTCTCAATGAATGAATGAATGAATGAATGAATGAATGAATGAATGAATGAAATGAATGAATGGGGGTGGATGTTAAGCTGTCAAAAAGAGACTCGATGAGTTCCTGTCGGAGATGCTCTAGGAGGATTTCCTACCGCAGGCAGGGGGTTGGACTAGATGACCTACTAGGTCCCTTCCAACTCTACAATTCTATGGCTGAAGACTGAACTTTGTGATTGAGTGGACACTTGGACTTGCATCAAACCATCCCAGGGTAGGAACATAAGAAGAGCCTCTACCTGCCACAGGCCCATCTAGTCCAGCTTCCCACCAGAAGTCTCAGGGAGCGCACAATACACCTGCAGGCAGATGCGCCCCCATCTGGATGGTAGTGGTTAGGGAGTTGGACTGAGACTTGGACAATCAGGGTTCAAATCCCCCCTTAGTTATGAAGGTGACCACTTACTCTCAGCCTCACCTACTTCGCAGGGTTGTTGTGAGGACAAAAGAATTTTTTAAAACTCTGCAAGCCACCTTGGGCATTTGCTTTGGCATGGCAAAGGCAGGGTAAACTCCCTTAAATAAATACAAGGAAATAAATCTTTCCTCTCAGTTGCATAAGGGAAGTTCAGAAACTTTTATAAAAAGAGGGGTTTTCTTACAGGCAGGTCACCCTCTTGATGTACCAAACCCTATTAGTTGTTAGGTATTTATTGATTTAAAAAAATTTACTTACAGTGCAATCCTAAGCATGTTGACTCAGAAATAAGCCCCATTATGGTCAATGGGTCTTACTCCCACGTATGAGTGGTTAGGACAGTGGGCAGAGCTCCAAAACATGCTTTAACCATGATCATGGTGCTTTGTCATAGTGGTGTCATTGCCTAGATCTCCAGGTGCTAATATCTTGAGTCTTCAAGATAGTGGTGTCCAGGAGAGGCCATCCAGGACATCCTGTGGCATCCCTGTGAATTTTAAACTAATGCTATTAGTGCTAGTGAACTCATAGTGGGTCATCAACATGTGGTCCTTCCACATACTTTACTGCAGGGGTAACTGTTAAGTAAGATCCACGTTGGGATGTTTAATGTGCCAAACCCTTTCCCAATGCCATTTTCCCATTTTGGGTTGTTCAGATTTCCACTGTAGCTTTGCCACGGGATGAAGACTTCATGAAAAATTTGCAGTCTCTCTGCAAGGATCTGAGATAGTTGAATGCAACAGAGTATAGCGAACCCTATGGGTTTTTTCCCTCCTATTAACACCCCGGAATAGCAGCCATGTAAACACTCGTCCACATCACAGATAAAGAGCAAGGTTGTGGTTTGCCACCCCTTGTTCTAATTCCCAAAACATGAAACCTTTTGCCACCTCTTTCTGATGTGATGGAAAATACTTCTATGAGTTTCAGTCACACCAAATCGTCGTCTTTGGGTTCTTGCTTCTCACAGCGCAGTCTGGTTTCCCATGACCTTGGCCAAGGTCAACAAAGCAAAGAATATTATTTACCCTGCATATCCAGTCCTAATCTTAAAATCAGACTTTTTATATGCTCCCTATATATATATATATATATATATATATATATATATATATATATATATACATACTACATCATATTCAGGCAGTACCTTTGACTTTCAGGATTTTTTATTCTGTTGGATGTTCTCTGCTTTCTAGAGAGACATCCAATCCTAATGCAATCCTTGCCTGGCAATGCAACAGCATTAGTGTGGGCAACACTTCATATGTGGGGGAATTTTGACTGCTGGAGGTCTTACTTCAGATTAAGCCCCAACAGCTGCAATGATTCAACCCAAACCTGTGGCCAGTGATATCACTGGTGCAAGTACGCACCAATCCATACATGTGGATCAGAACTGGGAAGCATATCTGGATTCTGAATCTGCTGAATCTCCCACCCCCCCTGGCCACCTTGCCCTTCCATGCATGCAGAATTCATGGACCATCTGGCTGGCCAAGATTGAGAACAAGTTATTAGATTAATAACAACAACAACAACAACAACAACAACAACAACAATAACAATAAAAATACTTTATTTGTATCCTGCCTTTCTCCCAAGGGACTCAAGGTGGCTTAGTTGGAGCAGCTTCAGTTTGGTCTATCATGTACTCCGCCATTATAGTTTGCTTGTGTTCTCAAGATGCTAGAATTAACGGCAGTTTCCAATCCTAGATGGTTGGTCCTGGGCTGGTCCTGGGTTGGTCCTGGGCTGAATGGGGACCAATGGTCCCAGGACCAATGGTTCTGGGCTGAATGGGGACCAATGGCCCCGGGATGGTCCTGGGCTGAATGGGGACCAATGGTCCTGGGCTGAATGGGGACCAATGGCCGCACTCTGTATATGGAAGAGTCCATTCTGTATATGCTCCATTCCACCAAGGGTACACAGCCTTGCCATAGCAAGTATATGGGGGACCTTATTTTAGGGAGCATCCCCACATTCTTTTTTTTTTTTAATTGTTTGCATGCACTTCAGTCCTCGTTATGGCTAATGGGCACAGGAATGGACTGTGGTGGTACTCATCAAAGACGTGCCCATGCTCAATATAGGTGGGTACCCCCTCAAAAAGACCCCTGGATGCCTCAATCTTTGGTCCCTGAGATATACAGATACATAGATCTAGGGGAAGAAGTCCAGCTCAGTTTGCCAAGGAATAGATTGCCAAGGGAGGTGGTGGACTCTCCCTCACTGGGGATCTTCAAGCAGAGGCTCGATGAGCACCTGTTGGAGATGCTCTAGGGGGATTTCCTGCTGCAGGCAGGGGGTTGGACTAGATGACCTACTAGGTCCCTTCCAACTCTAGGTTTCTATGATTCTGTGATTCTATGATTCAGTTGAACAGCCCTTGCCTTATTTAATGGAAATATGCAAGATTCCTTTGTTTCTCATATTGTTTTCTCCAAAACTTGGCTATGTAAGCATGTGTCCCGTAGTTTTTTAAAAAAAATCTATTTTAATTATTGATTTCTCAAAGGGATCAGGTGGGATGAAATACCTGTAATTAATACCTTAAAGTTCAGCTTTGTTTTAACATTACAAAAAGAGCTGAAAGGATTTGTTGTCTGAATTTTATCCTACCAATTATTTATCATTCATCTCGCAGTCATGCCCTACAATCCAGAGTAACTACGGGAGCACATAAGAGACCTTACGTGTACCTGTAGTTACTGCATGACCTAGTGAAAACTTATGGGAAATTCATATTGCAATCCAGAGCAAATTGTTCTTACACTGGAGCAAGGATTCCCCATAGTTACTCTGGATTGCACCCTAAGTCATTGTTCCAAGTTAGTATATAGTCCAGATTTCCTCTGTTGATGTAGATGCACAGCCCATATGCTAAAGTATAGATAGCAGTTGTCTATTTTCATTAAAAACAACAAAAAACAAAAAGCTTCTCGGGCTTATGACTTGTGGACATTTGGGAATAAATGTGCAATATGGTGGTTGCTGCAACTAAAGGATTTCCAATTATTTGGGTGTGGACATAAGAAGAGCCCTGCAGGATCAGTCCAAAGGCCCACCTAGTCTAGTGTCCTATATCTCACAGTGGCCCACCAGGGAGCACATAGAACCACAAGAGACCTAGGGCAAAATCCAGAGTAACTACGGGGAGTCCTTGCTCTGGTGTAAGAACAACTTACTCTGGATTCCAATATGAATTTCCCATAGGTTTTCACTAGGTGGTGCAGTAACTATGGGTACACGTAAAGTCTCCTATGTGCTCCCGTAGTTACTCTGGATTTGGGGGCTACTGTATTTACTCGAATCTAATGTTCACCTTTTCCCAGCCAAATTTAGTCTCCAAAATCAGGGTGTGCATTAGATTCAATGGTTAATTAAATTAGAGTAAATATTTTGATTATAAGCCTAGGACATGCATTAGTTTTGATGGTGCATTAGATTCGAGTAAATATTGTTGCTACTCCCTTTCACCTGACTTTCTGGGCTTGCACTCTGCACATGGGTTGTGAGTTCTTGCCTACCTCACATGGTGGCAATGATGCTTTCCAAAGGACTCCAGTGTGGTGCCTCTGTTTCACCTGCCGGCCCACATCACTTATCCCTGGCTTAGACAGAAATATGGATTTGGCATGATCTCTTAAGTGTATGAGATCCAGCAGAGCCCTTCAGAGTGAAATTTATATGCTGGAATACCCAGGCTGCAGCCTGCTGTAGCCAGAAGCCAACATCTTTCACTGCCTCTGCTGATGGTTGACTGTTCCACCTGCCTGGGAGTGGAAGCCGCAGGCACATTGATAAATGCATGAGATGTTCTGCCAGGTGGCACAGGACTACCTCCAAGCTCAGCTGCCAGCTTGCTCCTTTCCTCAAGTCCACTCTGCAGCTGAAGCGCACAGTGCGCCATTCTAAAGCAAAAAGAATCAATGCTTGATCACTGCATGCAGAAGCCAGTGGTGTAGCTAGAGGGGGTGCAGAGCAGTCAGTCTTGGAGGGAGCGCCACTGGAGTGTGCAAGGAGCCCTTCTCCTTTGGAGCCATTGCAGGTGGGGAAGCAAAAGGTCTTCCTGTGACATTCCTATCCATATTTATATCCCCTCCATATCCATATCCGTACCCTGTGATGATACCATAGTCTTTCAAGACTGAAGGATGCCAAGGATGACCCTGTGACACTCCATATCCATAGTTTTCTTCATATCCGATGACTTTCCTGCCTGTTGGCGCTACCCTCAAATATCCAGATGAATTGAAACTGGGATGTGGCAAACTGGAGGAGATGGCAAGTTGGCAGGGAGTACCCGGTACCTATTTGCTGCCTTCGTGGAGCCCAGTCTAGCTCCATCCTTTTCTCATACTATAGTATACTGGATGAGCAAGAGAGGGTATGACTCTCTTTTTGTGGCCCATAGTGCTGGCAGTACTGCTTGATGCCAAGTTTGAGTGGTTAACCCCCATCTCTCAGACCATCCAGGACTTTCCCACTTCCCTAATGATCTCATGGCATTCCCTCTACTGGCCATTAAAAAGAAGGAGACAACGGTGGCAGAAGTGGATGCCAAGAGAGGGTGGTATGTTCTCCCATTCTTTTCTCAGTGTCCAGCAAGACCAGTGGCCAGCAGGATTAATGGGTGAGCACTGAAGACTCCTTTCTGGTCATGTCACCAGCATGACTGAACACCAAAGACACATGGGAACTTTCCCACTGAAGTGGTACCTTTATCTCAAAACACCAACCTGTTGTCCTTCAAGTTGACAAGCACAGTGTCGTTAACCCAGAGATTTTCAACCACTGTGCCACGGCATACTGATGTGCCATGAATGGTCTGCATGGTGTGTCATAATGTGCCATGTCAATGGTTAAAAAAAAAACTTATGGCGTGCCTTGCAGTTTTAGTGCCATGTCAGTGTGCCTTGAGATGAAAAAGACTGGAAATCACACCTTTAACTACAGCACTATGTCTACTTCCTAAAAAAAGATAGAAGATTAAATTTGGGGAAAGGTTTACCCTACAATCCAGAGTATCTACGGGAGCACATAAGAGACTTTACGTGCACCCGTAGTTACTGCACTAAGTAGTGAAAACCTATGGGAAATTCACATTGCAATCCAGAGCAAATTGTTCTTACACCAGAGCAAGGACTCCCTGTAGTTACTCTGGATTGCGCCCGTGGGAAAATTTATAACGGGGATCTCCAGTAAATCCACCAGAAATTAATATCAATTCAAGCAAGTGAAGAATCCTATTTAGTCTGGGTTCAGATGATCATCTGAATCATTCACTCTCCCTCCTCCTCCTCCTCTCCTCCTCCTCCTCTCTCTCTCTCTCTCTCTGTTCCCTTTTCCTCCATGGAGACACAGCCTGCTGCTTGGAGATTTTTTTTAAGTCACAGAGGGATTCCTTGTAACATTTAGCTTAGCCCTGAGCAATCCACTGGCTTGTCAAGAGAATTTCCACCCCGAGAGAGAAATGGTTGCGGTGAAAAGCTAAGTCTTCCCTGCAAAAATCTGACGGAGGAAAAGGAACAGGGACAGTGAAGATAGGGTTACCATAATTCTCTTCTGGACAGGACCCTCTGTCCCATTATGTGAACACAATCCCCCCAAATTTGGATCGTCCCTGTTTTTTAGGACGTTTTATTGCACAAATTAAAATGGTTTCTGCCATTCACTCCATTTCCTAAGTGCACTCTGAATCCCAGTAGGTTTTCGACTTACCCAGTAGGGTATCCTATCTACTTACCCAGTAGGGTAGCTGTGAATCCCATAGCCCAGAGGACTGACAGTCCTCTGGACGTGAAGCAGAGGACTCCCATTAGATCTGCTCTCATATCAAGGCAACGTGTATACTCTGGACTGCACTACTCAGAACACAGATATTCCATAATTAGAACTCTTACCCTATAATCCAGAGTAACTACAGGAAGACGTAAGAGGCACTTACACTGGATTGCTCTATTCATTTCCCATAGGTGGCACCATAACTACATCGGTGTAAAAGGTCCTGCACTTACTCTGGATTGTAGCTTTAGGCTGTGATCCTAAAGACATTTTCCTGGGAGTCAGACCCACTGAACACAATGGGGCTTACTTTTGAGTAGACGTGGTTACAATTTTGCTCTTAATATGCTTTTCAATATATATTAAATGTAACGTTCACTATAAGAGATAGGTATTATACAAAACTTATGAGTGGGGTGCAATTTGAATTTGGGGTGGTGGGCTATCAAGCCTTTCCCCTATCTTCAATTCCCCATCTTATATTGCCACCCCACTTTAATTTATTTGAATCCCACCACTGGTTGGGGGTGGGTGGGTTAGACCCCCTCTCTCCATGCCATGACCCTGATCCAAATGCACCTCTTCCCACAGTTTCTTCTTGAAAAAAGTAATGGTGTTGCAATATATCAGGCCCAGAATGGCCTGATATACCACATCAGTGGTTCCCAAACTGTGGGTCTGTGACCCATAGTGAAACTGCCATGATGGATTAATGTGCAACAAGGGTTAGCCAAACTGCTAGTGGGCTAGGAGCACTATTGCCCAATCATCATTCAATGGCATAGTCAGAAGGGGTGCCAAGCATTAAGTTTTGCGGGAAATGACACCACTGTGTGAAAGTGGCCCCTTCCCTTCAGAGCCATGTTGGGCATAGGAGCAAAACTTTGGGCTGGGATGGGTCCAATGGGCTTTGCCACTATCGGCATTATAGCCACAAAGCTTGCTAAAAAAAATTTTAGTTGCTAGATATTTTTATTAGTCCCAAAGCTTAAACATTTAGGGACCGTAGTGTTTCTGACCTACATGATAGCCAAGAGCTACTAGTGTTAGGGTTTGTGTATTTGTTCATCTCATTGACCCTTTGGAACCGATTGAATGAAATAGGGGGTTGCTATCTGTGCAAGGTTTATTCACCTCCATCAGTAGGCTCAATGAGGATCCTGTACCTTGTAAGAGGGCCCACCACCATTCAGTTTGCCCTCCACCACCATCTTACAAAACTTCAATTAAGTGGTTAAAGTCCCAAACCTAGGGTTGCCATATGTCCGGAAAACCGGGACTGTTCCGGTTTGGGAGGGGATTGTGTTCACATACTGGCAAGTTTGACGGGGATCCTTTCCCAGTTTTGTGGAAGAGAATTATAGCCACCCTACCCAAATCCACTACAGTCAAATGCATCCCAAACATCCCATATGCATCCCAAATGCAAACCTGTTTGATCTCTGCCTTTTATGAAATGTCCCAACTGGATATAATTCAGCCATAAGCCTTTTTAGTTGCTTTTGATTGGAGATCAGGCAGCATAACCTCCTCTGATGCTGATTAAAACCAAAATCAATTGTGGTGCAAGCACCAACTATGGGATAGCAGATGAATATGGTTGCTCAACAACGTATATTTTATTTCTTTATTATATTATTTTTAATGGTGCCGCAGATTCTTTGAGAGCGAGCACTGCGCTTTCATTCACATAGAAAAAAAAGAAGGTGTCTGTAGACATTAAACAAAAATTAATCCAGTTTTTGATTTTGAAGAAAAACCTGAACAGCGGACAGAAGAGTATTAATTAATAAAAGCAATTATGTGAATAATAACAGAGCAGCAAGCTGGAAAATGTCAGTGAAATACAAAGGCCAGGAAGAAAACAACATCTAATCAGTCAACTAAAACTTCCAGCAGAGAAGCAGAAAGACCAGCTGTGGCTGTAATCCTATAGACACTTTCCTGGGAGTAAGATCCATTGAGCACAATGGGGCTTACTTCTGGGTAGACATGGTTAGGAGGCTGCAAAGACACTTTCCTGGGAGGCTTACCTGGACTGCTGCTGGAGGTTCAAGGTGGCCGGTGGGGGCACTTGGGGGCAGTTAGGGGCAGCTGCCTCTGGCACCCCCAAGCAACTGCCCCCAAGTTGGGGGGGGGCAGAGGCAGCAGTGCTGGCCAACAGTCCTTTTAAAGAGCCTCTGTGTGGAGCAACGGCTGCATAGCACGCATGCCCATAGCACACTTGCTTATTAAGTGAAGCGGAACTTGTTATGTGAAGCAAGATTTCTTGGAAATTTTGCTTGTTAAGTGAAACGCTTGTTATGTGACACGCCTGTTATGAGAGGTACCACTGTATTTCGTTTAGCAGTATACTATATTGTCATAAAAATGTAACATAAACCTATTGTATAAAGTTGTGCAGTTAGGTAAAAATCACAAATCCATTGCCATATTGTTATTATTGTATAACTCATTGTGTGCAGTAAAATTAAATTTTGCACCTGCTTTGCAACTGCACATTACAACCACCAGTAAACATTTTTTTTTAAATGGGGGGTGCATTAGATTCAGTGGCGCATTAGATTTGAATAAACATGGTACTTTAAAGAGTGGTTCGAAGCTGCCACAACTGTGATTAGGAAAAACAAGCCAGAAAACTCTGCAAAGGGGGGGATTGGAAGCATGCAAACCTAAAGCTCACTAACGTTCCTTCTCAGGCATAAGCTGGCTCAAAATTTTGATATCCTTAGAGCAATATTATTCAGCTTTATTCTTGCTGAGGGGGGGTGAAAAGGGGTAAGGATGAGCGTAATACGGCCACCTAATGTGTTCATGGCACCCCCTATAGCTATGCCACTGAACCAGGCGTGTTTGGCACTTGCTCGGAACTATGTTTACAACCTCTGAACGGTCTTTCTGGGCCCCTTTGGGTACTAAAATGCAGAGGTGTTAACAACCCAAATCTTTAAACTCTCATAAATCACCCCATGGAAAAAGTCCAGCAAATTCCCCAATAAAGTCACAGGCACTTTAGTTTAAAGAGACAGAACAAGGTTGGATTTACAGAGACTCATTAGGTTTGTAGCCCATCACCCAGTTCCAGCTCATTCCAGCCACTGGTTGCACATGGCTCTGGTGCAGAGGGTGGGGTGAGTACAAGATCCCTTTCCTCCACCCCCACCACAATAAATGGGCTCGGGAATCTTCTTTTTACAAACAATTCTGGTGCAAAACACAGTGGCGGACTTTTAAATGCAGGTCTGGGTGGCAACAGCATGTGGCAGTCATATACTGGGAGCATCACTCGCTTCCCATTGGTCCCTGGACCAATTCAAGTGCTGATCTCAGCTTGAATGGTGTTTTAAATATAATAACTTAAATATAAGAACCAGTTCGGTTTAAGTGGGCATTAGATAGAATGAAAAATCTAGGGCTACAATCCAGAGTAACTATGAGAACTTTTACACCGATGTAGTTACAGTGCCACCTATGGGAAACCAATGGGAAATGCATAGAGCAATCCAGAGTAAGTGCCTCTTACGTCTTCCTGTAGTTACTCTGGATTGTAGGGTTACTTATTTTTGTTGTTGTTGCTGCGGGGGTAATTCACTTACAGTGCAAGCCTATTCGTGTCTACTCAGAAGTAAGTTCCATTGAGTTCAATGGGGATTCTTCCCAGGAAGGATTGCAGCTGTAGTTTATTTGAATGTATTTAGAATTTTTTATTTATTTTAATTTGCTTGATAATGGGATTTCCAGCCATGGCATCACTTCTGATGGGTCCTGGACAGATTGTCACTCTAAAAAGTGGGTCCCAAAGGTTTGAGGACCATTGCAATAAGACCATGAAGGACCATTGTTGGTAAGGTGTTAGTAAGGTGCAATAAGGTGTTAGTTCTTGAGGAGGGTGACACCACTAGTGACTTTTAGGATTAATACCATCATGTTATATACCGTTGGATGCGTAATTTACAGCAGAATGCAATGAAACAAACCACTTTGTAATATCTTTATTCTATCAAAATGTATGGCCAAAAAGCCAGCAGCGGCCGGGCTATGGCATGAGACCACATCGATCACTCAGGTTATTGCCCACCCACTGCATAGGAGGAGGTCCAACATGGGGGTGATGTGCTGGCCTCCCACACTGGATGACACAAACCCTAGTGATGCCACTGGGGAGGGAAAGGGTCTGCTTGCATGCTGTAGGGACGGTTCCTCCAAAATGGAGTGCTTTGCACCCCCGCTAGCTATGCCACTGGTCAAAACCCGGTTCTTCCACCACGGTTGGGAATTATAACTGTTCCCAATGGCTGCTGCTGTCCCAATGGCAGTGATCATGGCACGTTATGGAATTTTGAAAGTTAAGTTATTGACTTTTTAATTTTTGAACCCTACAATCCAGAGTAACTATGGGAAGACGTAAGAGGCACTTACTCTGGACTGCTCTCTGCATTTCCCATAGGGTTCCCATAGGTGGCACCGTAACTATGTCAGTGTAAAAGGTCCTGTATTTACTCTGGATTGTAGCCTTATTCTTATGATGATGTGAACAGGACTGGAATAGCATGGTAGAGGAAACGGTATACATGTAAAGAATAGAAAAAAATGTGTAGTTAATGATTAGAAAGGCAAAATATGAACGAACAAACAAATACTAGTTGAACAAATAGTAGTCGAACGAACGGATTCTACAACCTTGTGTTGAGTCGAGTGGGATATTGTGTAGGAGAAAAAAAATGTAGTGGAAAATTTGGGAAAACATGTACCCTGAGAGCGGAACAGGCTGTGTGTAGACTGAAAATGCAAGCTTGTTACCCACCCAGGAGAGTTCAGCTGAGGACTCAGAGATAAGCTTCCACCCCCATGTCTTCCTTACTCCCAAGATTCACATAGTAGTAGCAGCAGGGGAAGAATTGTCCTCCACTCACAATTCCTTGCAAGGAGGCAAAGGCCGCTCTTGTTCCCACCCTTTCCAGACAAGAAAAGAAGAGGTGTCTTGGTTGGTGCGCTTGCTGGCGCATGGAACGGCTGGTACTGCCAGTGGAAAAGACACCCTCCAAAGAGGTGAACTCAAAGGACACAAGAGCCTGCTTGTTCACATTCTGTCCGGAGAGTATTTGAAATTCAGCAGGAACCAAGAACAGCTCAGAACAGCATCTCTTTGCCGCACCGTCCTGGGAGAAGGGAGCGGAGAATAAAATGAGAGGCAGGAGCATCACCACAGTTAGGATTCTTCTCGCAGGGAAGTCCGTTGGAGAGATCAGGACTATTTGTACATGCTCAGAGGCATTTTTTTTCATTGTTATCCAAACCTGAGGGTGACAAAAGGTTCTGGATCCAAATTAAGCAGCTTTGCACAGCTCCAAGGTGTTATGTACATAGATGTTATATGGTACATAGGTGGTACATAGAAGACAGCAACTTCCTGCCCTGAGGGTTTCGTTATCCATATCACACAAATGGGATGCAATGGAAGAAAGGACGGGGAAGAGAGAAGAGGGGAGTGTGGTAGGGAAAAATGGAGAACCAGGTGCTGTTATTTCAGGTACACATACCCAGGTGGGCAGAGGTGTAGCCAGACCACTTCCAACGCAGTTCAAGGGGCATGTCAGGAGGAGGAAGAAATCTCCCTTCTTGAGATGGTTGATGCTGGAGGAGTCCCCCATGGCTTCTCAGTGGGAGATCCATCCAGGGAGGAGCAAGGGGGAGCCCTATATAAGCCCTATAAGGGAACGGGGACAGAGGTGCTGAGAGGAGGAAGAGGCCTCAGTGCCTGCCTCTTACACACAGGCCCCTAATGCACTATTGGAGAGGAGAAAAGCTGGCCTAGCCTCTCACAGAGTCCCAGCATCTTGTAAAGTTCTGAGTTCTTTTCTGTACTTACCTGTGTGATGTTCATGCAACCCAAGACCTGTGAAAGAAAGTAAAGGCAACCTACCTTTTCAAGAACTGCTGCCTCCAGTCTCATTACTCCAACCGAAGGTATGTCTGAGCCACGGATCCCAGAGAGACCTCCCTGTGGAACCCCCTCCCCACTCCCAAGAAATAGCCGAAGTCTTGACAGGGCACTACAGATCATCTCGGGATAAGGGGATATAACATATTCACTCAAATCCTAAAGACTGCAATCCTAAAGACACTTTCCTGGGTGTAAAACCCATTGAACACAGATGCTCCTAGAGCAGTGGTTCTCAATCTTTCTAATGTCGTGACCCCTTTACAAGTTCCTCATGTTGTGGGGACCCCCAACCATAAAATTATTTTCGTTTCTACTTTATAACTGTAATTTTGCTACTGTTCTGAATCATAATATAAATATCCGATATGCAGAATGTATTTTCATGGTTACAAATGAAATGTGTGTTCTGTGCACATGTTGAACACAATGGGATTTATTTCAGAGTAGGCATGCATAGGATTGGGCCCTGAGGCTGCAATCCTATTCACATTTACATGGGAGTAAAGGCCCCTTGACTATAATGGGATTTATTTCAGAGTAGGAATACAAAGGATTGGGCTCTGAGGCTGTCAGTCAGCCCCAGTGCGTGCGCAGCTACAGCCAGAGGTCCAGCAAGCCTGACCTGGCCCCCTGCACCAGGGGTCTTTAGGCGACCCCCAGGAAAGCTCTAGGCGACCCCTAAAGGGGTCCTGACCCCCCACTTTGAGAAATGCTGTCCTAGAGCATCTTTGACAGATGCTTGTTGAACCTCAGTTTGGAGATCCCCCGTGAGGAAGTGTCCACATCTCCCTTGGCAGATCTATTCCACTACTGAACTGTCAGGACTTTTCCTGATATCAGTCAATCTATCTGTCTGTCTGTCTGTCTGTCTGTCTGTCATCAGTATTTATATACTGCTTTTCAACAGAAGTTCACAAAGTGGTTTACAAAGATTATTAACCACTTTTTATTATTATTAACCAAAAATTATTAACCACTAATAGCTAATGGGTATCTAATAGGAATGATGGATAATGATGATTTTTAATTGAATGGCTATTGTTAGCTGCCTTGAGCAATTGCACAGCTGGAAAGATGAAGTGCACATGGCCTCATGAAGATATAAAATAAAGATGTTTATATCTGTGGTGTTGATTTGTCTTTAGTGGCACACTTATGCATGCAGACAGCTGTGGGTGGCGCAAGCAGTTAAGACTGTTAACCAGCAGGCCAGGGTTCGAGACTCGGGTCGGCCCCACAAGACAGGGTGAGCTCCTGTCCTTAGCCCAGCTCTGCGACGCCAGCTGGATCCAATCGTATTGGCTCTGCCTTTCCATTGGACTAATTCAGTGGCGTGGAGAAGGGGGATTTGCTGCTTGGGTAACAGCCTATCCTCCATAGCAATCCAACCCAGGCTTTTGTGCTTTGCATGCAGCGTATGCAGCGCCGAGCACGATACCATAGTCTTTCAAGACTGACGGAGGCTTGCTTTTTTATGCATGCAGAGTCCAGATTCAGTAGTCCATGAGCCTGACCTGCTGTCTGATGCCTTTAGATAAGGACTGTGATGCTATTAGGACTTGAGCATGCAGCTGTGTTCACCATGTGGAGATAGATGAATCCAGAGTGAATTGCACTGCCCTATGGCAAACTGAGCATAGGATTCCGCCATAGCCCAAGTCAAGATATTGTTAGTACTGTCTACAGTGAACAGGAGCAGCCTTCCAGGGTTTCCAACAAGGGTCTTTCCCAGCACTATTTTAAAATGCTGCCAGGGATTTAACTGGGATCTTCTGGTTGCAAACCACAGTGCATGAGCTGTGGCCCCATTTCTTCAATATATGCACAGTAGATGCTCTTTCAGGTATGTGTATGAATGACACTCAAGTCAACACGAATGACCTTGCTAGGCCTGGTACAGCAGGGGTGGGGGGAATCATCACAGTTTCTTAATGGGTATGTTTTTGCTTTGCTGACGTTCACATCGAATGGTGTGTTGCCCGTCATTGATTTATTGGGCCTGCTGGTAGGTTGGAGGCTGTCAATGGGCTAACTGGCCGTTAAAAGGGTTTGAACGCTGACCGTTAAATAAGGCCCTTGGATAGCAGCCCTGAAAAAGATGCGCAGGGATGGTGTCGGTGACTCCCTCCAGTACCGACCATTCTGAAAATGTAAATAACAGAATCTACATCAAAATCCCAATGTGGGAACAAACAGAATGGAGTTGCTAGATCAAAATCCCATCAAGAAACAGAGATGCAGCATAGCTGGGCTGCCAGTTCAACAGAGATGCAATTTTAATTTTAATTAATGTGTTTAATTTTTTTTTTGCAAAATGGCTTCTGGAACCCTGTAGTCCATCATAAAAAGAGTTGGGCTGTTGCTGTGTGCAAATGGATGTGTAAAGGATGAGTAAATAAAAGACTAAAAGTGATGCCTGCAAGTGAAGGCGGTGGAAGGAACAGGAGTGAAAGACAAGATACGGTCATGGAAGGAACATCACTCAAGAATTGTAGGAACCCAGACAGCCAGATAGGAGCTGCAGGGCCCAATGTAAGATACTCAGTGCCCAGTGTGGCAAGGGGGTGCATAGTGCACTTCCAGAGAGAAAGGGGGGTGTTGATCTTACATCAGTCAGTAGGGTAGTATAGGTCTAGGACAGTACATTAGTAGTACAGTAGAGTCTCTGATCTTACATCAGTGGTATCACTAAGGTTTGTGTCACCTGCTATGGGAGGCCAGCACATCCCCACATCCCCATAATGGAACTCCTTCCATGCCATAGGTGGAGAAACACCCATGGTTTTAACCTTTAGTATAATATAGATATTTCAACTTGGTTTGTTTCATTGCATTTTGCATTAAATTATGCATTGATTGATATATAACGTGATGATATTATTTGAAAATACCTAGATTTAAATTTTGGCCAGTAGTGGTGTCACCCTTCCCCCCAACCCCCGCATATGTCACCTGGTGAGACCTGCACCCATCTAGCGATGCCACTTGGAATTAGGATCATGATTACGTGACCTTTTCTATACTCTACTTCTTTTCTAATCTTCTCAAGGTTTTTATCCCCATAAAATTCCACTTGATTTTCATTTGGTGCTTATATATTAACTAGCGAAAGGCGTATCCGCGTTGCAGGAGTAAATTCCCCATACAACATCCTCCATGGCGCATCAACAACCCATGCACAACCTACCCCCATGTACAACATTCCCCTGTGCACAACTTCCCCCATGCGCATCATCCCCCATGCGCAACTTTCCCCATGCGCATCATCCCCCCACGCGCAACTTCTCCCCACGTGCAACTTTCCCCATGTGCAACTTTCCTACATGCACATCATCCCCCATGTGCAACTTTCCTACATGCACATCATCCCCCATGCGCAACTTCCCCATGTGCAACTTTCCTACATGCACATCATCCCCCATGTGCAACTTCCCCATGTGCAACTTCCCCCATGCGCAACTTTCCTACATGCGCAACTTCCCCCACGCGCAACTTCCCCATGTGCAACTTTCCTACATGCGCATCATCCCCCCATGCGCAACTTCCCCCATGTGCAGCATCCTTTCCAGTGCAACCTCTTCCTCCTAACAACATCCCCCAGTGCACCAGACACTGAGCACCGAACTGGCTGGATGTTGTTCAGTCTCCCATGTTAAGTATAGGACAGAAACACGTTGCCCCCTTTTCAGCCCCTGAAGGGTTAATTTCTCCAGATGGTTCTTGGTGGGAGTTCAGGTGACAGAAGGAACTCCCAGAATTCCATGCTTCAGGCCCAGCAGTTGGGGAGGAATGTTGCTGAGTCAGCAATTCTCAATGCAAAGTATAGGGAGGAAAACGCGCTGCGCCCCTTTTCACCCCCTTCCGGTTGGAATTTCTGAAAACCGGTTCTTAGTGCACCCCTCCGTCACGGAAGGAACACCCACCCCAAATTTCACGCTTCTAGGCCCAGCGGTTTTGACAGGGCGGTGATGAGTCAGTGAGTCAGTCAGTCAGTGAGTCAGTCAGTCAGTGACTTTTCTCTTTTATATATATAGATTAACGTGTATTCCTCTCCCCTAATTGTACTTTTTATCAATAAGAACCTTCCTTCATCTTTCTTTATTAGGTCTTAATTATGTCTATTTATTCATCTTGCTATATTTGAAATTCACATTTCTTAAATATTATAATTGCTACCACTTTTAACTTAAATGTTTCCATATGATTTTTTATTTTACATTTCTATTCCAGTTACAGAGAAAGGGGCTAGCTGTGGCAGCGGGAACATTGCCTGCCGTTCCAGGCATGGCATGTGGGTCAATTTAGCCAAATTGGTCAAATTATCCTAAGGCTGGCCCTAAGCCTGGTTCAGCTGCGAAGCTTAGATTGAAAAGCTGTTGTGGTCCAGTGGGCAGAATTGAGCCACCTGAGTCTGCCAGTGTTGCTTCTGTGTGGGCACATGAGCCAGTATGTGTGGCACATATTGCAACTCCCTGTCAAAAAAACCCGTATGTCCTCACCCGCCGCATCACCAAGGTGGTGTGGCTGGTGCGGTCCGCACCGGGTGATGTGCCACAGGAGGATGATGTGCTGGAGGAGTTTGACATTCCTCTGGCTGACGCCAGCCGTCAGCCTCCCCTACCTTTCCGGCCTGCTCTGAGGTGGAGCAACAGCCAGAAACTCCTGCTCCATATCGGAGCTGTCCGGAATGGCACTGTGCGCAAAGACGCACTGTGCATGTCTGAGATTTCGGACATGCGCAGTGTGTTTCTGTGCACCTATTGGGCCTTGCTTCAGAGGCAGACGCACCTGCTCCATCTCCAGAGCAATTACAATGGCTACGCAGAAGCATTGAAATGCCCAAAGTATCGGACATGCGCAGTGCGTCCCTCTGTGCGGCATTCTTGGAGAGGAGAAAGTCTCCTCCGAAACTGGTCGGCTTCAGAAGCAACACCGTGCACACACCAACTTTGGCACATGTGCAGCGTCTTAGGTTTTGCTGTAAATGAAGTCTTAGGGGTGCACATGCCTTCCAGCGTGCGCGCCCACTCCAGGGGTGATGAACTGTGCCCCGCACTGGGTGATGCACAGGGGCGGATTGCCCCTTGTCCTCACCTTGCTCCTCGGACGGCTGGGAAGCCCCTTCAGGATGGGGCCATGCTGCTCTGATGCCACATTAAATTGAATTGATGCCACATTAACTGTGAGGCCAGCCTGTTTTGAACTCATCTGAAACTGAAAGCATCATAACTGAAAACCTCGGTAGTGCATCTTTCGTTTGGAAGCAAAGAGTTAAATCCTTTTTTTCCTGGCAGATCCTCTTGTGCTCTGGGCTGAAGAATTAGAGCCCATTATCCTTTATGCTTCATGTCACACAGATACTATTATATATGCATATAAACAGTAACACTGAATCTTCGTGGCGGAACAAACCTCGGTCTTTTTCTCCAAGTAACAGTCCATGAGAGCAGCTTGTGTCATAGAAATGTGCTTTGCACAGTGCTGGATCTCCGTGTATCTGAAAAAAGGGCCAGTTGGGTGTTTAACCAGTTGGGTAGGTTAACCTTAACCTACCCCAAACCCTAGCAAAAATAGAGACAGTGATCAACCCGGGACACAGACCAGAATTTGGTGCCTATGCCTTGCGCATGGAACTGTGTGGGGAGCCTGAGTGTGCATAGCCTGCGAAGCAGGAACATTGCTTTGTTTGTGCATTTAGCAGGTACATCAAGCAACCTTTGGATCAGCGCATCGTTACTTGCCGGATTGCCACAGTCAGACCGTTTATTTCATTGATCTTTTGTTGTTGTTGTGCACTTTTGAAGTGGTGTAAACCTAGCCTGAGACCTCAGGTTAGGATGGTTCAGAAATTGCTTGGATAAAGAAATCAGTTGAATGTGGTGGTGAGCACCAACGGTAGCAAAAGGCAGCGATGTTTTACATATATCCACATATATATAAAATATATACCCACATATATATTTATAGTGGTGTTTTATATATATCCACATGCTGAAATATTCCAAATATTTCACATGCTGCAACTGCTTAAGAGCTCAATCCTAACCATGTCTACTCAAAAGTTAGCCCCATTGTATTCAATGGGTCTCACTTCCAGGAAAGTGTGTTTAGGATTGTACAGGAATTGCTGGGAGCTGTGTTCAGATTTTACCCCATGTGTGCAAGATTGAAATGGGGGGGGGGGGCAGTTCAGAGCTCTGTCTGGATATATTTATTTCCGCACCTGTGTGGAAGGGTCAGCGAGAATTCAGGTCTGTGTTTCTGGAAGCTACAGGACTTTCTGGTTGGCTTGTAACCCCCTCTCCCCACAATACTGCCCACAGACTATGGGCAAAATCCAGAGTAACTCTGGGGAGTCCTTGCTCCGGTGTTTATTTAAAACAGTAATTAAGTGCGCACTTGGAATATTCAAAGTCCCCAGTTCAGTCTCAAAATCAGTTAAATTAAAAAAATCTCTAGTACGTGGTATCTAAAAGATCACTTGTCCAAGATCTTGGAGGGCTGTGGTCTGATAGAGAAGAATGTGGTGAGGTTGGTGAACCATGGTCTGATCAGTGGCATAGCTAGAGGGGGTACAGAACACATAGTTTTGCAGGGAGCCTCACAGTGGCTTGTAAGCCACCCTTCTTCATCCTCTTTGAAGCCATAATTGATGGGGGGAGTGAAATGGAGTCTCCTCCATTAAATTCTTTTTAAATCCATAGGTAAAATCTATCTATCTATCTATCTATCTATCTATCTATCTATCTATCTATCTATCTATCTATCTATCTATCCATCCATCCATCCATCCATCCATCTACAGTATTTATATACCGCCTTTCAACTAAGAAGTTCACAAATCCATAGGTTTCATAAGAAGTTCATAAGAAGCTCATAAAATCCATAGATAAAGGATTTTTAACCACTTTGGTTACAGGTCAGGAGCATTTAGACTCTGGAGCATAACCAACCCAAGAACATTCTTAGAATCCAGTGGTGATCTACAAAGGTTCCTAGCAAAGTCCCTCTGACCAAGGAGAAGATGGTGGTCTTCCAGGGATCCTTTTTGTTGGGTTTTCTCCTCTTTTTATCAATGACTTAGTTTGGGGACCTCTCTGTTTTCTTTGACATCTCCTCAAATGATGAGTTGATGAGATCAGCTGTCTTTGTTCTGTTGAGATCCTCCTTGGAGGTCTTTTTTGGGGAGAGTAACCCTGGAAAGGTGGCCAGGTCAGCTATTCAACAGCAATTCACCCAGACCCTCCATATTCAGAGTCAAGCAGTTTCTGAATACCAGAACCTTGGAAGAAAAAGCAGAGGAGTGTTGTTTCCTTCAGGCTTCCTGGAAGCATCTGCTTGGTTGGTGGAAACAGGATGCAGGACCAGCTGGACCCCCACACTCTGATCCAATGGGCTGTGCTCTTGTTTTTATGAATGACCCTAATGAGAACACTACAGGGGAAATCCGAACCCATTTAGGCTGGCGTAATTCATCTGTCTCCCCATTCCTGTGGTGCTTCGGGGTGGTCGGCGCATGACTGTGCATTAGCCTAACACTCCCAGGAATGGTGCAGAACTTATCCACTCCGGGCCAGTACATGACTTATTTGTGCCAGTATGTATTCCAGCCTAACTGAAGCTTAGGATTGCAGCCATACCCCCGAATCCAGCGTAACTACTGCAGCACGTAAGAGACTTTACATGCACCCGTAGTTACTGCACCACCAAGTGAAAACCTATGGGAAATTCATATTGGAATCCAGAGTAAGTTGTTCTTACACCGGAGCAAGGACTCCCTGTAGTTACTCTGGATTTTGCCCTAAGGCCTATATCCTACAGTGAAATTAAGCCCTTTGCTCTGGAGCAGTTAAGATGACTTTCCATAAGATAACACTAGAGGGTGACGTAACTGCGTGGACCCGTAACTGCTCTGGATCGTGCCCTAAGCCTTTCAAATTTAAGGTCAGACACAGAAACCTGGCAACCCAAATCTTTCTCCTTTTTTACCCCGTCTCCAAAAATCAGCTTTTTAATTTTTTAATCTGCGAGGATAATTAAAATGTGAGGGGTTTTAAAGGATGGAGGAGGGCAAAGGATGGAGGAGGGCAAAGGATGGAGGGAGGAGGGCAAAGGATGGAGGAGGGCAAAGGATGGAGGAGGGCAAAGGATGGAGGGAGGAGGGCAAAGGATGGAGGAGGGCAAAGGACGGAGGAGGGCAAAGCCCTTGCAGAAGGAGCTGGGTGGATGTGGCAGCCCCGGCATGTGAAGATGCTGCCATAGCAACAGCTGGATTCCCCCATATGGAAAATAATGTGATGATAAGACGAGAGTTACACGGAAAGGGGCTGGAGATGCATCTGGTGCTTCTCGTTTCAAAAAGAAACACCTCCCTGATTCCTTTTTCAAAAACCACTTTTACAAACATCCTCGACAAGCCGACACTGGAAATACTGAGCATGTGAAACACGGACATTAAAGACACATCAACTGTGTGCGTCGCATCAGGGCATGATCTTGCTTGAGATGTTGACCATACGCCTGGTTAGAAGGTTGCACAAATCTCCATTTCCAACTTCACCTCCACCTTCTCTGTTTCTTCTGAATATTTCATAGAATCATAGAATGCTAGAGTTGGAAGGGACCTAGTAGGTCATCTAGTCCAACCTCCTGCCTGCAGCAGGAAGTCCTCCTACATCATCCCCGACAGGTACTTGTCAAGCCTCTGCTTGAAGACCCCCAGTGAGGGAGAGCCCACCACCTCCCTTGGCAATATTTGATTCATACTGGAATGTAATGAATCAACAGTGAGGCCAATTCTGGTCACCACATCTCAAAATGGATATCGTTGAAATGGAAAGGGTATGAGACCCAGGCTACAATCCAGAGTAACTATGGGACCTCTTACACCGACTATGGGCACAACTACGGGGAGTAACTACGGGGAGTCCTTGCTCTGGTGTAAGAGCAATTTACTCTGGATTGCAATATGAATTTCCCATAGGTTTTCACTAGGTGGTGCAGTAACTGCGTCAATGTAAATGTCTCTTATGTGCTCCCGTAGTTACTCTGGATTGTAGGGGTAGTTATGGTGCCACCTATGGGAAATGTATGGGAAATGCATAGAGCAATCCAGAGTAAGTGCCTCTTATGTTGTCTCGTAGTTACTCTGGATTGTAGGGAAAATCAAATAATTACTGGGCTGGTGCATCCCACATATGAAGACTACAACATCGTCGTCATTTGATGATGATTCAGTCATTTGTTCATGGTTGGGGCTGCAACCCCATTTAATCCCCAGTTTGGCCAACATAAGTACTGAGACAAGTTCTGTGCTGGATTGGGGGTGTCACAGTTCTGGAAGGCACTTCTGGACCATTCAAGGAGAGGGGTGGTTAGGCCAGACATGTACTGGTTTCCCCACACCATCACAGGAACAGGGATCAGGTGAGATGTGCCATCCTAAATTGGTGAGGATTGGGCAGAGAATATACAAAATTCTGTAGAGAGTTGGGATTGTTAGAACAGAAAAAGAAGGTATTTCTTTACCCACTATGTAATTAGTCTGTGGAACTCCTTGCCTCAGGATGGCATCTCACCTGGATACCTTTCACTGGACAAATGGGACAAATTTCTGGAGGAAATGTCCATAAAGAGTTATGAGTCTTGAGTATTGCAACCTCCTGATATTAGAATTAGGCGTCCTCACAGTGCCAGAGGCAGGGGAGTGCTCCAAGATGTAGATGTCCCCGAGGAATCTGGTGCGCCACTTTGAGATATAGGAATCTGGAATAGATGGGCCTTTGGCTTGATCCAGTGGAGGTTCTTCCTATGAACCCATAACTGTTTAAGATCCCCTCTTCCATAGCCATTGGAACCGAGTTTCCTGGCATTGGCATTAATGAGGATTTTCGGCCTTAATAGCATCATGAAATTCCTCCAATGGCACCCTTAAGAGATCATCAGTAGATGTCAAAGTTGACAGTGTAATCCTAAGCATGTCTACTCAGAAGTAAGTCCCCTTGTGTTCAATAGGACTTACTCCAAGGAAACTGTGGTTAGGATTGGAGCCAAAATTGAGTAAAATAGACCCAATTCTGAGGAGCCATATTCTGTTTATCTGAAGATTAACACACACACCCAAACACATCTAGGTAGGTAGGTAGGTATGTACACATAGGATGCAATCCAGAGTAGTTATGGGACTTCTTATGTCGATGTAGGTGGCACTTACTCTGGATTGTGCTACGCATTTCCCATAGGGGTTCCCATAACTATGGGTGCAATCCAGAGTAACTATGGGGAGCCCTTGCTCCGGTGTAAGAACAATTTGCTCTGGATTGCAATATGAATTTCCCATAGGTTTTCACTAGGTGGTGAAGTAACTACGGGTACACGTAAAGTCTCTTACGTGCTCCCGTAGTTACTCTGGATTGTAGGGTATGTCGATGAAAGCTGATCCGTAACTACTCTGGATTTTAGCCACACACACAATATTGGTGTGGATGTTAGATATTCCACTTTTGCCTTGCTAAGGCAGTCAGTCAGACCATTAACTCTGTGTGCAACTATAGTTGAAAAAATTTGCATTGCATGCCGGGAATTATGTAAAAGCCTGTCCGTTTTCTCATGATTTTGTTCATAAGTGTGGCCATATTTGGGATATTATGTACAGTTAATGTACACCCCATTAGAATATATATTTCAGAGCTGAAGAAAGTGCAGTAAAGGACAACACAAATGATCAGTGGGTTGAAGCTCCTTCCCTATGAGCAAAGCATTGGAGAATTTTCTTTAGGGGGAAAAGTGCAAAATAAGAGGTGGAAATGGCATGTTATAGGGGCATGAGTGGACTGTAACATTACATTTTTCTCATAATACCGCAACATGTGGTCATCCGGTTAACTTGCTGTGGTGTAAACAGCATCAGGTGCATTTATAGCCCCATCCACCCTTGAACTTCTGGTGGTAGAAGTCCAGTGGTGATGAGATGCACATGTGCATTAATGCACACAATGTTTTTTAAAAGAGGACTCATACTTACAACGGTGACAGAGATCTGCGACCACCACTCCTGTTCCTTACTGCAGTTTCTCAGATGAACCAGCTAAAAAGCACCAGACCAAAAAGGAAAGACCCCATTTGAAGAACCCCATTTCTTTTCTCCAAATATGGCCATCCCCCAAATCCAGAGTAACTACGGGAGCAACTACGTAAGAGACTTTATGTGCACCCATAGTTACTGCACCACCTAGTGAAAACCTATGGGAAATTCATATTGGAATCCAGAGTAAGTTGTTCTTACACCGGAGCAAGGACTCCCCGTAGTTACTCTGGATTTTGCCCCATGTGTTCTTCCTCTCCATGACTTGTTTTTAACGAGTTGTCAGTCCATTAAAAGATGTGTTCTCTTACCCTACATGTAAATATTGATGTCTTTAACATGCAGGATTGCTTAAGGAGGAGAAGAAGACCCTACAATCCAGAGTTACGATGGGAAAACATAAAAGGCACTTATTCTGGATTGCTTTATGCATTTCCCATTGGTTTCCCATAGGTGGCACTGTAACTTAGTCGGTGTAAAAGTTCCTGTAGTTACTCTGGATTGTAGCCTCTGTCCCAGTTGTTGTGGCAAGGGGAGGGTTCACTCAGTGGTGTAGGTCGGAAGGTGGAAAGTACTAGATATTGCGGACACCTGAATGTACCATCAAGTGGCCCCTCCAATTTGAATCCATTTCGGGCAGTGGGAGCAATTTGCCTCCATTTTGCTTCCACCACCTCGAATGGGTCTGAAAAGGACGGGGCTTGCACAGCACATTCAGGCACCTGCAAAACTTACCGCCTTGACCCCCCACATGATGCTACCTCTAAAGGTCTTTCCTTTTCCTCTTTGCTTAAGTGCTATGGCAGATTTTTCCACCTCTGAAGGAGCAGGTTACCTTCCTGCTGTTGCTGCTCAGGCAGGGCTGATCGTTCTCGCCAGGGTGCATTAGAAATCTCAGCATGCCAACAATGCGAAGTAATATGAGAGGATATCAAGTGTATATATAAGCGGCATCAGATATGCAGCCGACATGGTGAACGACGTTCCGTCTAATTGCACCTTCTAGCGCCGCAAGACACTCTTGACTTGGACAGCCTCTCTTAATCCCCAGCTGTTCGTTCATCTGCTGCCCCTTCCTCTGATGCAATTAATGGCGCAATTAGGCAAGAGTATGTACCACCGGCATGGAGCATGGCTCCGGCCCTGTTCCCACAAAAGGAAGTATTTACAGGTATACAGATGTTTGACATGGACCACTACAAGACAGGACGGACACTCAGGGCACAACCCTAACCAATTTAGGCCAGCACAACCCACCCATCTTCCCTTTCCCATGGGGAGACCAACATATGTCTGCACACTGGCCTAACCCCCAGGAGTGGCGTAGAAGTGCTTATGGCATTTTTCCAACACCCCCAAGCCAGTTTCGGTCTTACGCCGGGACTTTCCAGTGGTCTTTATGTGGATGGGCAGTGAGCAGTAGTGAGAAATATGAAAGATACATTCCATATGGTTGGTTGATGAACCACAGGCATGGGAATTAAGGACACATTGGGTATAATCCAGAGTAACTACTGGGAGTCTTTGCTCTGGTGTAAGAACAACTTACTCTGGATTCCAATATGAATTTCCCTTAGGTTTTCACTAGGTGGTGCAGTAACTACGGGTGCACGTAAAGTCTCTTATGTGCTCCCGTAGTTACTCTGGATTTGGGGGTAGATCCAGTAAATTCAGCCCAAGCACACAATTATTCCTGTCCACCGCAACATACTGTTTGATTTCTGATACACCAAATGGCAGCTTATGCTCAAAGGATGTACAATTTGAACATTGCCTCTTCTGATTGCCTCTCCTCAGTATCACTGTGAGCCCCATTAGCGCATAGCAGGTTGGTGAAGATGCCCCACCAAGGTTTCTGGAGGGTGGCATATCCGACCCTGGAGGTCATCTGGTTGGTTGGCCATGTGTCTCTGCCAGTTAGCTGCACGGATCCTAAAGGAACAGGTGGCTACACAAGTTGGTCAGGAGGAGAAGAGAATGGACGGATGGAAGGATGGAAGGATGGAAGGACAGAAGGATGGATGGATGGAAGGAAGGCAGATTAGGCCCAGCAGCAAACCCTCAACTGGAGACTTAGGGAGTGGCCGCCCTTAACACCCCTGAATGGCTAGCCATATGGGACTGGGCTATGGATTGAAGAGGTATCCTGAGCCCATCTGCCAGATTAGTAGGGCCAGTGGCATAGCTAGAGGGGTCGGAGCAGTTAGTCTTTGAAGGAGTAGTGAAAGGAACCCCTATCTTCAGAGCCATTCCAGGCAGCGGGTAAAGCAAAGCTATATGGTTCTATTTAATCTGATAACGGAGCCAGATTATGGCTGTGAGCATCACAATTTATGGGCTAGCATCATATTATGGGTTTGCATCACAACACTTTTGAAAGCCCTACCAGCTAGTTGGGCATGTATTCTTCTTGTGTGCATAAGAGAGTTCATGAATGCGCTCCCCGTCCTTACTCCGTCCAGCACCCACATAGCCTTCCTCTACCCATATTGGAACATTTGCAACATTTGCAACTAGAGAAAGGGAATCAACCTCACTGTGTCAGAACGAACACAGGAGCTGATGAATAATTCAGTGTCAATTACACTTTTGCATTGTCAGGACTAATTATAGTCAATGGCAGGCTTTTTCATGCTCCTTCTGAAGGGTTGGCGCAGATCGCACTCGAAACGCTTCGGTGAAAGAAACTCACTTGGAGTTTCCCCATGATAAACAAAATAAAGGTTTGGGAGGGAATTCACACCACTTGAGACCCCTGGAGATCTCCTTTGGATTTGGATTTCATGAACGAAGAACCCTTTGGTGACAATCTATGTGGGGAAAGAGTAAGTAGTGCAAGCTCCGCAACACAGTGCATAAGCAGCCCCTTGGCCTTGCTATCAGAGCCATTCCAGGGGTACCCTTGTACTCAGAACCTTTATTGGCATTAAAACATTCAATAACGATATGTGTTACTGAAAAGAAATGTTGCCCAGAGTGGTTCTGATGACAAGGGGAGGGTTCACTCACATGCATCCACCACCCCCTGTAGCTATGCCACTGATGCCATTCCATCGACAAGGAGAAGGGTCCACTTACATGCACATTGAAGTGCCTGAACATTTACAATGCTGCCACCACCCCCTGTACCTACACCCCTGATGCCAATGGGATGGAGCTACTCTTGACATTAGTACTACTGAGTGCATCCTTTTCGGCTGTCTCCCCTTTGCATTGCTGGGTCTAGAGGCCAGTTGAACATGATCCAACTCAGCACCTCTTCGGAAATTTCATGCACTACTGTGAACTACAGCCAGCGTCGCTAGCGAGATCTCAAGAAGGGGTTATCGTTCACTCACAGCCATTTTAACATAGGGTTTCATGCGCTCCTCCCGTCTCGACCCCTGTTCTCTGGTTGGTCACAAATCCTGGCAAGGCAAGGACATTTGGACATTTCCCTTGGCAAGGTGAGGGTGTTTGGAAACATCTTGTGCCTTTACCTTATCTGTTGACAACACATCAGTCTATATGTAGCCACACCAGGACACCACTGGGCTTGCTCCCCAAACAGGACCTCTTAAAGCATGTCCCCCTTTTCAGGACATGTTGCTTTTTTAAGCCTTATGTCCTGGAAAAAAGTCTTGTGAGCAGGTAGAACTTAGCCTTCCTGTAATTATAGTATAATATGCAACAGTTTTAAATTTAATATAGTGTTTTAAATTGACCACATGGAAACAATATATATGTGAAGCAGATTTTCTCATAGGAAATAATGGAAACTCAGACGATTGGTTCCACAACCCAAAAAATATTCATATAAAAATATTAACTGGATGTAAAAATGATGACAAAACTCTGGAATTGAAGTCTACTTAGGCTGCAATCCTAAAGACACTTTCCTGGGAGTATGACCCATTTGATACAATGGGGCTTACTTCTGGGTGGACATGGTAAGGAGGATGTAATCAAAGACACATTCCTGGGAGTAAGACCCATTTAACACAATGGGACTTGCTTCTGGGTAGACATGGTTAGGAGGCTGTAATTAAAGACACTTTCCTGGGAGTAAGCTCCATTTAACACAATAGGACTAACTTCTGGGTAGACATGGTTATGAATCTGTAATTAAAGACACTTTCCTGGGAGTAAGCCCCATTTAACACAATAGGACTTACTTCTGGGTAGACATGGTTAGGAGGCTGCAATCAAAGAGACTTTCCTAGGAGGCTTACCTGGGCTGCTGCTGGAGGTTCAAGGTGGCTGGTGGGAGCATTTGGGGGCAGTTAGGGGCAGCTACCTCTGGCACCCCCAGGCAATTGCGCCCAAGTTGGGGGCAGTTTGAGGCAGTAGCACTGGCTGGCAGCCCTTTGAAACAGCTTCCGCGCGGACATCAGGGCTGCATAGCACACATGCCCATTACATGCCAGAGGGGTTTGATATGTGAAGGAGATTTATTATTGGAAGCAGGATTCCTTAGAAATTTAGATTTGTTATGTGGAACATACTTTATTTGGGGTATTTGTTATGAGAGGTACCACTGTATATTAGTATTTTAGCTTTTATTTGGTCATGTCCTACATTTTTTGGGGTCTTTGGGGGGGCCTGTCCTCTTTTTTGGTTATGACATCTGGTCACTGTCGAAGAAGAATTTAGGCAGGTTTAACTCAACATAAAGGGGTTAAAAGGCAGCACCTGCCTCAATCCCCTATGCAATGGTTAAAGGTACAGGCACTCTGTCATCCATTGTATATGATCACCCTGGTCTTGCCCCTAAAGAAAAGGTTCAGCTATTGCGCTGGTTAACCCACAAATGTTTTCATCCCCCTGAAGATTGGAGCTGAAGCTCACCTCCTGCCACACCAGTGATTTCCAACTGGTGTGCCGCAAATGGTCTGCAGGTGTACCGCAGAAGTTGGGGAAAGGATCATTTGGGATGCGAGTCCCCCGATCATTAGAGTGTATCTTGTTAATTGTAGAAAAACTGACGTTGTGCCTTGACCCATTTGCGTGTCGGTGTGCCGTGAGTTAAAAAGGGTTGAAAATCACTGACGTGGGTCCTGGAGAGATGGTTGATCTGGAATGAGAGGGTACTCTGGCCTCATACTGGAGTCGCTGCTTCCACCTGGAAATCTTTTGGAGTGATCCTAGAACCTTCCTTTCTACTGAAATGGGGACACTTGGAGGGAAAGCCAGGCTGCTATGGAGACCTGTTGCATCGCTGTAATGAGAGTGGAAAAGGGAGGGGAAAGAACGAGTCTGGCCTCCGCGCAGTGTGGCGATTGCAGGGAGATGGACTGAAAACGAAGGGGATGTTCCAGGAGATGAAAAGGAACCAGTCGCTGACATTTGCACAAGGTGGGTGGTGGAAGGAAAGCTTTGAGTGAAAACACCGAGGTTAGGCTCCGAGGATGACGCACCGCTGAGTACTGTTGTAAGTGCTGCTCTTAAGGAGGCCTCGTTCATCTGCCATTTCGGCAGGGAGTTTTGGAATCTGAAAGCAAAGACCCCGTGGAGAAAGCAGGTCACTCCTCAAAGCAAACGTACCCATTGGAGCCAGCCAGACAGGTCTGTGCCGGAGGGATCAGCGAGGCATTGATTGCTCTCAAGTTCAAAGCGCCAGAAACTTCCAACCATTTGTACCTTGATCAAGCTCTGCATGGCACACGGAAGGGAGGTCGATACTTCTGGTTCTGCGTGTCAACCTAAGACCACGTTTTCTAAGCTGTTTTGCATTATAGTGTCGAAGCTCCGGTTCTGTAATGAAAACACACAAGTTGAATATGGTCGTGACCCTTCCACACTCGAGCCCTTAGAGTAGACCACGCTTTTTTGGTGTAAAATCACGGTTTTATACTGCCGTGGTTTTGCAGTGACATACATGCAGTGACATACATGTTTGTCATAGGCGCAATATGCCTCCTCCCCATGCACCATGCCTGCCAAGGAAGGCAGGTGCACTTCACAGTCAGTCTTACCCAGCCGTCTGCAGAGTGCATGCACAGCGTAAGTCCAGCTGTGCATGTACCCTTTGTGGCATCCAGGTTTGTAGGCACACGAAGGGCACATGTGCAGCTTCAGCTAGGCAACATATGTGCTCTCCACAGCTGCCCAGGAAAATCTTCCCCAGGTGGCTGCAAAAGGTACATGCATGCTGAACTCAGGCCGCACATGTGTGCATCTCAGCTGGCTTCCCCAGTTGGCTGCAAAGGGCATATGTGCAGCCTGGCTGAAGCCATGGACATGCTATTCGCAGCCAGCCAGGGGAGCCCCCCGCAACAGCTGCATGTGCAGCTTTAGCCAGGCCACGGGGAAGCTGGTCACAAAGGGTGTGTGTGTCGCTGGACTGAAGCTTGCACCTACATAGGATGACTATGATTCAAGATTTAATGGAGCACAAGGGTCCAAGGTTTGACTATCATCCGAGAGTTGATGGTAGTGATATTGCGCATGGAGTCACATCAGCAGCAGTGCACGCTCCCGACTCCCCCACTTGTCCGGTCTTGTCATAATTCTTCTCAACACGCCTTCTGCTAGACATGAACTGTGAGTGGCACCCGGAGAAAAGGGAGCTCTGCCAAGCTGCACAGAGTGAATGACGCCTGCCCGGGGCAGAGGAGGGTGGTAATCAGATTCAGTTCTCCTTTAGCTTTTGGGGATCTGAGCCACTGACATTTTAATGAAGCAGTTTTCCCTTCTGTTACTTAGTGTTGGAGAAGTAGCACTGCACTGGTCTTTCCTTTACCCTTTATTCCTATACTAGCTAAAAGTTTACCCACGTTGCAGGAGTAAAATTCCCGCGTATGCCATCCCCCATATGCCATCCCCCATATGCATCAACTCCCCATGCACAAATTCCCCCCATGCGCATGAACCCCCCATGTGCCACTTCCCCATGCACAACCCCCATGTGCAACTTCCCCCATGCACAACATCCCCCATGCGCATCAACCCCCCATGTGCAACTTCCCCATGTGCAACTTCCCCCATGCACAACTTCCCCATGCGCATCAACCCCCATGCGCAACTTCCCCCATGCTCAACTTCCCCATGCACATCAACCCCATGCGCAACTTCCCCATGCACATCAACCCCCATGTGCAACTTCCCCCTTGCACATCAACCCCATGCGCAACTTTCTCCATGCGCATCAATTCCCATGCGCAACTTCTCCCATGTGCATAAACCCCCAAGCACAACTTCCCCTCATGCGCATCAACCTCACATGTGCAACTTCCCCATGCGCAACTTCCCCCATGCGCATCAACCCCCATGCACAACTTCCCCATGTGCATCAACCCCACGCGCAACTTCCCCATGTGCAACTTCCCCCATGCGCATCAACCCCCCATGCACAACTTCCCCATGCGCATAAACCCCCATGCACAATTTCCCCGTATGCGCATCAACCCCCATGTGCAACTTCCCCCCATGCACACCAACCCACCATGCGCAGCATCCTCGCTGGTGCAACCTCCGAACAACATCCCCCAGTGCACCAGGGTCTGAGCACCAAACTGGCTGGAGGTTGTTCAGTCTCCCATGTTAAGTATAGGACAGAAACACGTTGCCCCCTTTTCAGCCCCTGAAGGGTTAATTTCTCCAGATGGTTCTTGGTGGGAGTTCAGGTGACAGAAGGAACTCCCAGAATTCCATGCTTCAGGCCCAGCAGTGGGGGCGGAATGTTGATGAGTCAGCAATTCTCAATGCAAAGTATAAGGAGGAAAATGCGCTGCGCCCCTTTTCACCCCCTTCCTGTTGGAATTTCCGAAAACCGGTTCTTAGTGCACCCCTTGGTCATGTAAGGAACACCCACCCCAAACTTCACGCTTCTAGGCCCAGCGGTTTTGGCAGGGCGGTGATGAGTCAGTCAGTCAGTCAGTGACTTTTCTCTTTTATATATATAGATAACTTGAGGATCTATCTATCTATCTATCTATCTATCTATCTATCTATCTATCTATCTATCTATCTATCTATCTATCTATCTATCTACAGTATTTTCAACTAAAAGTTCACAAAGTAGTTTACAAAAGAAATGAACAAAAATCATAGCTAGTTCTACCATCTTCTGTTCTGCCCATAGGCAAGAAATGGAGCACAGGGATCCTGACTGAGGCTCAATGCCCAACTTGGCATCAGTGGCATAGCTGGAAGGGATGGAGCAGTCAGTCTTGGATGGACCCTCCCTGCAGCATTCAAGGGTCTCATCCCCTTTGGAAGCATTCCAGGAATGGCCCTTACATGTCATGGGGAGGCTCCCTCCAAGACTGATTGCTCTGCCCCCCCCCCTAGCTACACCACTGCCTGGCATAGAAGTGTTTTGCAACTTTTTTGCAATCTTTTCATTTGACTCTAAAACATTTTGGGCAATGCAGTCTGAGAGAACAAAAGGAGAGCTATCAGAAGTCTGCTTGACCCTTTCCCACTCTTTTATTACCTATAAAATCCCCAACCCTAAGGTGCTTCTCCAGAGATGGGCTGGCCCCATCCCAAGATCTGGTACACCGGAAGTGGGAGGGGCCAGCCGGGGTCAGGGGGTGTGGGAGGGGCGAGGGGCGGGACTGGGGAGGGGAGGGGCGAGGGGCAGGGCGACGTTGGTGCCTGCGCAGTGCCTGCTTAGAAGCCGGCCTGCCAGGCTGGCCTGGCAGGCTGGCTTCCAATATATTCTGTTATATATTCTGTGGCCACTTCTGTGAAGATCTCCACTTGGTGGAGAAGCACAGTGGTGGGCACTTACTGGTACGGGCCTACGCGCCCGTACCGGTTCTTCCTGTTTCCCTGCCGCTAGTGTACCGCCAGCAACAGGGAAATGCAAAACATGGTGGACCGGTACGGTCCGCCATGTTTTGCGCCCACCGCCGCCTGCCTAGAAGCGGGCAGGCCGCTTCTAGGCAGGCTCTGCACAAGCGCTGACACCGGCGCTCACGCAGAGCCTGCCTGGAAGCTGGCCTGGCAGGCGGGCTTCCAAGCAGGCTCTGTGCAAGCGCCGACACCGGCGCTCGCACAGAGCCTGCCTAGAAGCGGGCAGGCCGCCTAGGCCCGTACCGGTAAGTGCCCACCACTGTGCTTCTCCACCAAGTGGAGATCTTCACAGAAGTGGCCACAGAATATATAACAGAATATAAAACACTTAAATATCAAAGGCTACAATCCAGAGTAACTACGGGATCTCTCACACCGATGTAGTTACGGTGCCACCAATGGGAAACCTATGGGAAATGCACAGAGCAATCCAGAGTAAGTGACTCTTACGTCTTCCCATCGTTACTTTGGATTGTAGGGGTACTTAATACTTTCCCTACCCGCAGGACTCACATGTTCTCACTGACCACAGAAAGGACCTGCGGATGTGGCCAATGCATGGATGGGAGACCGGGGAAAATGTGGCAAGAAGTTTTTGTGATCCTACTTTTTGGAATCTGTGGGTGTTAATGAAAACCTGTGGGTTTCTGCTGTTAGATTGGTTTCTTATGGTCCCCTTAAGCCACTGGCCTTGGCTGGACTGGAGAGGAGTGTCAGGATAGTGGGATACAAGTCTCCAGTGATACCTGAGGAATTCTGGGCTTCCATCTTGATCTTCATAATTTTATTTATTATTATATTTGTATTCCACCTTTCTCTCTGTAGGGCACCCAAAGTGACTAACAATTAATAATAATGTTTAATAACGAAGGAAGTATAAGTGGAAAAAGCAAGTGTCCATTCTGATTTCCAGAGTCTGGGATCTTCCAATCCCACCGTTTTCATGCGTGCGTTTTTGCCGGAGCATCCTTTTGATGTGATCACCTGCTGCAAATTTCGTTTTCCGGCGTGGCCGAGTAAACACTTAACTTTAATCAAGTGGCGCCTCTTTCGCTGAACAAGAGTCTGAATCACCGTTATTTAGAGGATCTGATAGTTGAAGCGCTGCCAGGATGACTCAGCAGCAGGGGGTGCAGTTTGTGTTGGCGACAAAAAGAATTGTGGCAGCATCTCCGCATCTCGAGGTAGCGACAAAGCTATGATATGCAGTCGTAAGAAAAGTTCCACAGGATAAATTTATAGGGGTTTAGAAACTCGTTTAAAACTGGTTGAGATCCTACTATTTTTCCAAAGTTCCCTGGATCCGTTTTATCGATCGGTCTGGGATGACTTTGATGACAAACTCTACCTCTGGGAGCCAGATCAATAGTTTTCCACTGCAAACATTCAATTTAATTTGGGGGGCGGAGGTGAGGCATCTTCCCCACTGCTTTCACATTTGGGGGGTTTGATCCTCTTAGTTCCTTTCAATGGGAAAACACTTTTTGTGGTCTTCCAAAACATCCTCCAATAATTCTGTGTTGTCCTGAATCTGTGGGCTCCACCAGTAGGAGGCCATTGAGGCCCAGTATGAAAGAATAATGTTATATGCCACCCTTTCCCTTCCTCCCAGTTCCAAATCTGGAACTCCCATCTCTTTAAGAACGTGCCACAATTTGTTGTGATCCACACGGTAGGATTTGGCTTGTAGGATTTGGAGCATTACCTTGCTAGCATGTGAAATAAGGGTAATAAGGGTTCCAAATCAGGGTAATCACATGTCCCCATTTTCTAGGATATCTCTTTTTTTAGCATTGTGTCCTGGAAAAAAAATTAATTGTCCAATTTTTTCTTGTGAACAGGCAGCACGTCACCTCTTGTGTGTCATAAATTATATGTAGTAGTTTAAATTTAATAATTAGTAATATAGTGTTTACATTAACCATGTGAAAGCAATGTATATGTGTGTGACCTGGATGGGATGGGATGGACTCACCTTCTTGCCCATAAACCATACTTATTTAATCATTCAGTTTTGTCCGACTCTTTGTGACCCCACTTTAGAGTGGTATCATCTGGTTGTTGATATTTCTCCCAGCAATCTTAATTCCAGCTTGTGATTCATCCAGCCCAGCCTTTCTCATAATGTGCCCTCCACGTAAATTAAATATACAAGGTGACAATATACAGCCTTGTCACGTTCCTTTCCCAATTTCAAACCACTCTGTGTTCCGTATTTGGTTCTGACTGTTGCTTCTTGGCCCGCATACAAGTTTCTCAGGAGACCAATCCGATGATCTGGAACTCCCATCTCTTTAAGAACGTGCCACAACTTGTTGTGATCCACATGGTAGGATTTGGCTTGTAGGATTTGGAGCATTACATGTGAAATAAGTGTGATGCTGCAGTAATTTGAACATTCTTTGGCATTGCCTTTCTTTGGGATTGGGATGTAGACTGATCTTTCCAATCCTGAGGCTACTCTTGAGTTTTCCAAATTTTCTGGTAGATGTAATACACTCATATTACTTGTCCATATACAGATTCCATTAACAAGGGCTAATAACTCACCAACTTAGTGGAGGCTTCTCAAGCAACATTTTGCACACAATCTATGCCAACTGCATCTGTTCTTAAAAAACTCATTTGCATAGTGATCACATCTCCCTGTAAAACATCCTCCTTGCCCTTTGCTGTGATCTATAAAGGGGACATCTACATCTTATCAAACGGGGATATTCAGCCAATGGGAATGAAATTAGCCCTACAATCCCAAGTAACTATGGGACACGTAAGAGACATTTATGTTGACGTAGTTACGGCACCACCTAGTGAAAACCTATGGGAAATTCATATTGCAATCCAGAGTAAATTGCTTCTATGTTGGAGCAAGGATTCGCTGTAGTTACTCTGGATGGCGCTCTTGGAGCCTGATTTCCTGTAGCTTCAACCTGCTGGGTTTGGGGGCAACGGCCCAGTTGTAGGGCAAATTTTTGCATTCAGAAGTCCTGGTATCTCCGGTTAATGTCACGTAGCTGGGCTGGGAGAAGGGGGAATAATTGCTTGAAGCGCTAGAGAGCAGACAGTCCTGTGCTGTACTGATTGATGATCTAAGACAGCGTCAGATTGAATGCAGGTAGGCTTGCTGTCGGATGTGGGGCCAGGTTGCCATCCTTTGGGGGCGAAAAGGCATTTTCATGCAGACATTTGGTGCCATTCCAGGTGAAGTGTCCTGGGATACAGGGCTAGGAAGAAGCCCTGAGCAGATATCCTGGAGAATGGATGCAGTCAGAGAAGCCACAACAGATAGACCAATGTTCCAGTTTGTGTAAAAGGCTTTTTGATACATATATATACACTCCATATTTACTCAAATCTAACGCACAATCAAATCTAATGCTCACCCTGAACTCACCATGAAAGGCTTGAAGTGAAAATGTTTTCTGCCGATAGTAATGCGCAGGTGCAAAATTTAATGAGTTATGTGATGATGATGATGATGATGATGATGATGATGATGATGATGATGATGATGATGATGATGATAATAATAATAATAATAGCAGGCCTCCGTCAGTCTTGAAAGACATGGTATCGTGCTCTGCGCTGCATACCCTGCATGCGAAGCATGAAAGCCTGGGTTGGATTGTTATGGAGGATAGGCTGTTACCCAAGCAGCAAATCCCCCCTCTCCACACCACTGAATTAGTCCAATGGAAAGGCAGAGCCAATACAATTGGATCCAGCAGCGTTGCAGAGCTGGGCTAAGGACAGGAGCTCACCCTGTCTTGTGGGGCCGACCCGGGTCTTGAACCCTGGCCTGCTGGTTAACAGGCACAGCGCCACCTCCAGCCTGTAATAATAATAATAATAATAATAATAATAATAATAATAATAATAATAATAATAATAATATGACAAGGGGTTTGCGTTATGATTTTTTTTAACCTAACCACACTACTTTATACAACTTTATATTACTTTTTTATTACAATATAGCAAACTGTTAAACAAAATACTGACATAATAAAAATACAGTATTTACTCAAATCTAATGCACCATCAAATCTAATGCACACTTAAATTCAGCTGAATTTACTCTCCTAAATCTGGGTGCACATGCTGGAGAATGTTGCCTGTTAAGCCACCTGCAGAGATAGGGTGTGGCATCGGTGCCTCTCCTAGGCACATGTGTATATGTGACCGCACATGCATTCATCACCCATGGCTGTGCGGAAGTAGAGGCAGATGAATGAAGCATCACTTTTCCTTACCAGTCACACATAATGCATTCTCCTTGCTCCAAGTGACTTCTCTTGGAAATGAATGGGATCAAGGAATGTTGGGGACCCACATTCCTTGATCCCATTGGGAATCAATGGGATCAAGGAATCAATGGAAATGAATGGGATCAAGGAATGTTGGGGACCCACTGCAGGGAGGATTCACACTGTGGTGCATTCAAGAACACTGAAGCTAATTATACCTATGCAGAATGTTGCCTTATGCTGAGTTGAGCCAGTGATGCTCAGCCATCAGAACATCAGAAGACCTGTGCTGGATCAGGCCAAAGGCCCACCTTGGTTCATCTTCTTAGATCTCACAGTATCCCAACAAATGCTCCAGGGTGCACACAAGACAATAAGAGATCAGCATCCTGGTGCCCTCCTCTGGTATTTTTATTTTTTTGCCACCTGCATTTAAAATAAGGAGGTTGCACGTACTCATCATGGGTTACAAGCCATGATGGGTATGCATGTCCTCCTTATTTTAGATGTAGGCTACCTGAAAATGCTGGGATGCAGATCTCTGACAGTGATGCAGTCCAGACATTGATGCCTGGGAGAGGCTTGTCTGGGTTTCAGGTGGGAATATTTGTCAGCCCTAAGTAGAGATGCTGCTGGGGATTGAGGTGGAGACGTTCTATGTGTAATGAACTATGCGCTCTCCAACTGCGCTGCATCTCCCCCAGGATACATGCATTTGCAAACACCCGTTTGTCACAGCCGCACACTCACTTTCTAAGTGCGCACTTCAAACATTTACAAACTGTGATGTAAGAAGCCTTCCTAAGTGCTGAAACCAGGGGGGAAAATGAAATATCACAGCACAGCAATTATGATGGACAAAACAGTATCATTGCTATTTCCAGGGACCCGGCTGATGATTTCTGCTCTGGGCAAGCCATGGGGTGGCTTGCAATAGCAACTCTTCAGCCTCAGAAGGGACACTGATGACATTTCCGCAGAGCTTGATATAAATCCTGTCCACAGTGATCATCCATGCACTGTCATTAGCGCATGTCTTCGGTTGCAATCCTAAAGACACTTTCCTGGGAGTAAGACCCATTGATCACAATGGGGCTTACTTTTGAGTACACATGGTTAGGATTGTGCTCTTAGGTGGGCTTTTAAATCTGCCTCCAATTTTATTTTTTCCACCTAAAAAAATCAGGATGGAGCATGTCTAGCGCACTGCGAAACCGAGCATGGGGTCGGTAAGAAATTTTTCCTGGGTTCTCTTCCTCCCCCATTGCTTGTTCTTCTGCACTTTGAAGAATGAGTCAATAATTAACCGAATCAACATCTCCTCCTCCAATCCCCTCCCTTCCTCCTCTATTCCCCTCATTCAACCTTAACACAAGACTCCTCTGTTTCGGGGCCTCAAATAGATCCAGAGCTATTGAAGCCATTTGTTCCTGCCTGAATGAAACTGACAGAGATCCTTTTGTACCCAACCGACCATGATAGAATTGCAAGCCCATTTGGGGGGCAACCAGAGAGAGAGAGAGAGAGAGAGAGAGAGAGAGAGAGAGAGAGAGAGAGCATGCAAGCAAAGTGAATGGTGTTACTGGGTCAGACTTCAGCAAAGGTAGAGTAGAAGAATATTTCAAGGAGAATCCAAGGGCAAGAAAGGTATTCTTATGGCCCTACAGAATATCTGTATTTTATTCATTTATGTTTGCACAGACAGTCCATCAAGAGGACCTCTAACCAGAGTGACCATATATCCTATTTTTCCAGGACATGTTCTCTTTTGTAGCCTCTTTTAATCGTTGTCCTCCTTTTTCTTGTGAGCAGGTAGCATGTAGCCTTCTTGGAATGCTTGAATTATATGCAATAAATTTTATCTAATGTAACAATAAGCAATATAGAGTATAAAATAATCACATGAAAGCAATATATATATGAGGTTGCAATCCGAACTCCCAGTTAGTTTGGTACAAGATGTGGCACAAGTCCCATGCTTGTGCCACAAAAAATGCCATAAGGCACTTCTGCGCCACTCCTGACGGTGTTAGGCCAATGCAAAGAGATGCGCCAGCGTCCCCACACTAGCGCAGAACAGGGAGAGAGGTGAGTTGTGCTAACCTAAATTGGTTAGGATTTTGCCATGCTTTTGTGTTAGCTTTTATTTGGTCCTACATTTTTCTTGGATCACCTAAATTTTGGGTACATTGTCCCCCATTTTGGTTATGAACCCACCAAAGATCTGCTGTCAATCAGAGTAGACCACACTGAGCCCATTGTATGAATGCAGAAGTTCCCCTCTTTATCTGCATCTCAGTTCTACATTGTCCTCTTCTCAGCCTCACTGATTTTTTAGGACTACTCTTAAGACAGAGATTTTCAATCTTTTTCATCACATGGCACACTGACAAGGTGCGAAACTTTCTCAAGCCACACCATCACTTTGCGGGACCATTGACAGCATCTTAGGGTGCAATCCTAAACTAAGCTGGCACAACTCATTGGTCTTCCCATTCCCATGGTGATATAAGGAAAGCGCATGTCTACGCACTAGCCTAATCCTCCCCCAGGAGTGGTACAGAAGTGTCTTACGGCACTTTTGTGACACCCCCAGGTCAGGACCAGGGTGACCAGATGCCAAACCCAAAATTCCTGAACCACAAGGCCAAAATTCCTACCCAAAAAAAAAAAAAATGCCAAAAATGTATTTTATAGTGTTATATTTTTGGTTTTTTGGACATACTTTTGATAGGAAGGAGATATCTCAACACTGATTTTTGCATTGGATTCTGCTCTTCAATACAAATCCAGTGACGTATGATATGATGATGTACTTCACACCATTGTGAAGTTCAAAAATGAAGCCAAAATGTAGGACAACCAGACAGGAGGCTAAAAATTCGGACAAATCCGGGTTTTTCCGGTCATATGTTCACTCAGGATAGGTATCAACTGGAGGTTAGGATTGCAACCTAACATCATGGTTGTGCATATGAGGGTTGTGCATGCTGGGGCTTAGGCCAGCCTAACTGGTGGTTAGGATTGCAGCCATATTGGTGCTTTCCAATCCAACTTGCAAGTCGGAACAATCTTTTGGGCAAGTGAGAGGAGGTGTTGGGCTCTCATATTGTTTCCTTTTGAAATGAGTGGCTATCAATCTGAAGCAGGTGCCCAGCAATTGGCAACCATTTTTCCTCCTGTCGCTGATGTTCATCTGGGTTTGGCCTGGTTCTAGTGCCCTGACAGCCCCTACCATCACATGGCCAATGATGGAGATGCCCAAAGTCTGCCGCTTCCTCCCCCTTTCGGTATTTGGGCAGAATTTCTAATGACACTTTCCTTGCTCCTGTCGGTAGATCACAAGATAAATTCAAGATGGATCGAGGAGAGCTTTCCTCTTTTTTGGTGTCTGAAAGGTCAGCTGCTGCAGATTGGACCCTCAGGTGGTTAATTCATCATGCCCATTAAAAGAGGGGCTGTTTGTCTCCCTTTTGAGCAAAGGCAGCCCTTGATGCAGTAATATTTGATTCCGGTTTATCTGCTGGGACTTTCACACCCATGGAAGCAGATTGTTTCCATGTTGCTTGCAGTCAGTACAGGATTGGAGTGGCATTTGGAGTGCCACTCCAGGGACCTTCCAGGTTTAGAAAATCTGGGGACAGAAAGAGGATCATAGATTTCTAGAGTTGGAAGGGACCCAGTTGATCATCTAGTCCAACCCCCTGCCTGTAACCGGAAATCCTCATTGTGTGGGGACCCAGGTCTCGAACCCTGGCCTGCTGGTTAACAGGCACGGTGTCTTAACCACTTGTGCCACCAGAGGAGCTTCAGAAGAGACTGTGTAATGTTAGGGGTGGTATTTTTTCTGCACAAATTGCATACAGGAACCCCCCCCCCCCCACACACACACACACTTATTGAATAGGTTAGGGATCAGAGCACCATCCAAAAGTTAAAATGGTTGAAAAGTGGAACCGCATCACTTTTTAGTTTATAAATGTAGCTTCCAATGCTTTTTTTGAGCTAGAAAATTGCAAATACCATTTTTTTATCTTGAAAATTCCTGCTGCCACAAAAGATTTCTGCAAATAAGTGACTCTTCCAGGAATGGGATTCAACCAGAATGGGCAATTTTGACCTTTAGAACAGCAGAGAGAGGTTGAAAGAATGGAACATGCGTTGAACGACTGAGTTCTGGGTATAAGTTAAAGGCACTGAAAGAATGGATTGTCAAAAAACAAACTCTCAGAAAGTGGGTGAAATCTCTACTGTCTTCCTTGAGTTCTGATTCTTCCTTAAAATTCATTCCTCTTTCTTATTATCAGGAATAATAGGTTTCGGGGGTTCTCACAGGTTCTATAGAACCCTTTGCTAATGAGTGCTGGTTCTAAGAACCAGTTCCTAATGGACATAGAACCTGTTGTTAATTTAGGTCATTAGGACATACCATGGGTGAAATCCAGAGTAACTATAGGGAGTCCTTGCTCTGGAGTAAGAACAAGTTACTCCGGATTGCAATATGAATTTCCCATAGATTTTCATTAGGTGATGCAGTAACTACAGGTGCACTTAATGTCTCTTACGTGCACGTGTAATTACTCTGGATTGTGCCCATAGAACCTGCTGTTAATTTATTTGAATCCCACCAATGAATAATACATATGTATTTATGTATTACATGTGTAATAATACATTTACCATAATTTTCAGAAAGAGAATAGAAGCAAAATGGAGTAGAGTTGGTTTGGTCCTGAGTGAGAGGGACTTGAGTAGACCTTACTACACATTTCCAGTGATGGTGGAATATCTGGCCTGGGTGGACCTTTTATAATGTTTCAAGGAACACAAAGCTCTGTGAAGGTTGATGGCTCCTTCATTACGCCTTCTGCGCACTAACGCGACTTCACCACTTATCATATATCTATCTTAATTTTGCATCAAGTGGAAAGCAAGCTCTTTTTTTAGAATATGATTGTGGCTGCAATCCTAACGACGCTTTCCTGGGAGTAAGACCTGTCGAACACAATGAGGCTTGCTTTTGAGTAGACATGGTTAGGATTGTGCTCTGTATCTCTGTTGGCAAATTATGTTTGACGCCATTTTATCGACACTTGATATTAAGATCCACAGCTCTGAAAATTTAGGGATGTTGCAAAAATTATTGAGACCTTGTGGCACAATGAGTAGACCTTTCATTTCGATGGATGCTTTCAGTGTGCAGAAGAGCTTTTGCATTTTTTCTTTCCTTTTCTTTTGCTTCAATTCTTGCTCTACGGATAAGACAAACTGTACATTTCAACCAATTTTCTTCCTTTGGCAAAGGCTATTTGGGCTCAATTGCTTTCAATTGCATCTTAATTTGCACCCGCGCATGCAAACTTGAAATTGGTTTCTAGTAGAACGTATCATTCAGGGGGTCCTCCTCTCACCGCAGCACATTTTTTATCCTTATTGTTTTAATTTGTTTCCATATTCTCCGTTCTTTTTATGTCCAGAAATGAAGCATATTTGTGCAACGGGAAGTGTAAAAGTAGCCAAATTTACCAGGTCAAATGTAATGTCGTGCCGAACGTTGCCTTTATTATCCAGCATTGCAAAAATGGGAACTCCTGCATAGTGACGGGTCAGTCCTGACATCTTGAGCTTTAGAAATAACCTGCTATTCTTTATTTTGACTTCCAGTGGGAGTATGTGCTGCTAGGTTGTAAATCCACCCACAAAATTCCTCTGTATAGGGAAGCTCATGTATAGTGAGGCTCCCTGAAAAACGTAGTACTTGCCCCCCTCTAGCTATGCCACTGGATGTGGCTGACCCCACATTCGTCACGTGGGGCCGTGACCCCACATTCGTCACCTATTGGCAGGGATGGGCAAATCCAACTTGATTTGTCAAAAGTCCAGTCACAAGTCTTTGACCCCAAGACATTGATGTGTCAGAATGGGCGTGCGCTAGAGTTGGAAGGGACCCAGGAGGTCATCTAGTCCAACCCCCTGCCATTATGTATATAGCACTCTTCACTCTCAGAGTGTTTTGATGTTTGATCTCAGGACTAACTCATAGCTGCAGAAACAGCATGTTGGATTGTAATGCGAAATAAAATCTTAGGTTGCAATCCAAAGGACACTTTCCTGGGAGTAATCCCTATTGAACACAATGGGGCTTACAACTGAGTAGACATGGTTAGGATTGTGCTCTTTGTTGATTAATACGTTGAGTGATGAAATCAATGAACAGGACAGTCAGCCCAATCCTATCTTGCACTGGAATAGGCAGGTCGGCGGGCAGGTGCGGTATCCAGCGCAAGTTTAAGGCTGCCTGTGGGCTACTCAACCCTTATCCCACAATGTGTCTGCTTGGATCTGTGCCCCACAACAAAGTGGTGTAAATCTGAACAGGCCGCCTGGGAACAGAGATAGGATTTGGGCACATTTGGATTGTACCTTCAAACTGATAGTTCTAGAAAAAAATAATAATTGCATGGGATTTTATGGACAATTTGTACTCATCATCACAGCAAGCATCTTCTTAGAAGAGACATTCCCTCCTATGTGAGAGAAGGGCATTTAAACACTGATCCAGATGTTATGGGAAAAGGGATGCCTTCATTCCCCTGCCATCTATGGGGAATG
Source organism: Cryptoblepharus egeriae (assembly GCA_030015325.1). Lineage (NCBI taxonomy): Eukaryota > Metazoa > Chordata > Lepidosauria > Squamata > Scincidae > Cryptoblepharus > Cryptoblepharus egeriae. The sequence goes on along the minus strand of JAREYC010000003.1, from coordinate 3,137,580 downwards.
TCCCCCTTCAGGGGACAACTATGGCTGGATGTCCCATTCTGCTACTCCAGATAGCCTTTTACTCTTGGTAGTGGCATGTTGTGAAGGAAAGACAGTCTGCAAATGCTTAAAGATATTGAAACTGAAACTGTGCAGATGAGGGTACCTTAGCTAATTTGAATATCATAGCCAATATATGACTGCCAGAATGGTACCCTTTACTGCCAAAAAAAGTGTACCATTTTTGTACACGTAATTCAATTTTGTTCCGTAAATCAATTTAAGTGCAAATCCTCCAGTTTAATTGAGTCGTGAATTGTGCTGAAGGTAGAATAATCCATGCTGATTCCCCCGTTCTACCCTTTCAAAAACATCTCCAAATGAGAAGACGTCTCCAAATGGAAAGAGAACAGAATAAGTGAGGATTCGGGGCAGAGCAGAGGATCAATGCCAGGGCACTGTTCGTGGATGTGATTAAAGGAACTAAAAAATGAATCAGTAACAATCTCGGCTCACCAGGGACTCCGAGAGTTTGCACGAGTATTTGTGGTCAGCAGGGGACCAAATCATGTGTGACCAAATCACCGCCAATTTTTCATTTCATCTGTTCCTATTAGGTGCGGTCAATTTTTTTCCATCAACAACATGGTGAAAAAAAATTTATGTAGAGCTTCTGTGAGGAAGGTAACGAGGAAGGAGATATTTCCTCCCATATGATGCTACATTGTCCCTTGGCACTGTTGGGAGTGTAAGTGGCAGCTGCAAGGAGTAGCATGGTAGGCACTGCAAAAGCAGTGATGGGCCCACCGAGCCCCAAGATCCAGTTCGCCAGAAGTTGGGGGGTGGGCCCGGGGTCAGGGGGCATGGTTGGGGTCAGGGGTGGGGCGAGAGGCGGGCCCTCACTGCACATGCGCCAGGCTTGGCGCATGCGCAGTGTGTCTCCTTGAGGGAGACTCAGTGCGCTTGCGTCGAGCTTGACGCAGGCGCACTGAGCCACCCCGAGGAGCGGCTCAGTGCGCTTGCGTCGAGCTCAACACAGGTGCTCAGTGCGCTTGCGTCGAGCTTGACGCAGGCGCGTCTCCTGAAGCGTGGCTTTGGGCGACTGAAGCCCCGCTTCAGGAGACCTGGCGGCCGCTTGCGGACCGGTCCCTGCGGCTCTTGCCAGCCGTGGGTCTGGCCGGTTCGCAAGCGGTCGCCACGTGGGAAGATCCAGTTCGGGTGAGTAGGCCCGAACCGGCATCTGCCCACCACTGCAAAAGTAAGGATCCAAAACAAGTGAGAGATGCCTTGGGTCCCTTTGGAGAGGAAGGAAGGAAGGAAGGAAGGAAGGAAGGAAGGAAGGAAGGAAGGAAGGAATCATAGAATCAGAGTTGGAAGGGACCCAGTGGATCATCTAGTCCAACCCCCTGCCTGTAGCAGGAAATCCTCGTCTTGTGAGGACCCGGGTCTTGAACCCTGGCCTGCTGGTTAACAAGTACAGGGCAAAATCCAAAGTAACTACAGGGAGTCCTTGCTCCAGTGTAAGAGCAACTTACTCTGGATTCCAATATGAATTTCCCATAGGTTTTCATTAGGTGGTGCTGTAACTACAAATGCATGTAAAGTCTCTTATGTGCTCCCGTAGTTACTCTGGATTTGGGGGACAGTGTCTTAACCACTGGCGCCACCAGAGGAAGGAAGGAAGGAAGGAAGGAAGGAAGGAAGGACAATCATGAATCAATCTAGTGAGCTTCTTGGTGCATCTGGTTGGGCTACTGAAGGAGGAGAGGATCCAGATCTCAACAGATCCTAGTGCTCACCCTGTGTGCTATATGGCCATTTCCAGTGTGGCCTCAAAGTTGATTGATAAGTGTATGTTCCTGTCTCCATCCACAAGTAGCTCCTCTGGCCCCAACTAGTTGTGTTCTCTTATTCATCAAGCACAGATGTCAAGCCCCAAATCAGTTCTGGAAGGACCAGCTAACAAGTCCTGGGGGGGGGGGGGGGCTTGCCCCTGAAGACTTTTTCCGTTCTTGTGGGCGCCACCAGCTCTTGGCAGAAAGAGATCTCTGGGGCAGAACAGAAAAAAGCCTCAACCATTCATTGATGTCCAGAATAATGGAAGGTTATTAAGCAGTTAATTAATAAGGATTAGATGGGAGGGCTGAATAGCTTGGCAAACAAAGCAGGGCCATGGATTAGAAAAGGGTTGTGTGAATGAATGAGGGAATAGCAAGCAATGAAGTCAAATTGATTAGCACAGGAACAAAAAGGAGGAGAAACAGAGCCTCTCTTCCAAAGGCTGAGGTTCTTTCGTTCTTTTTTCTTCTCTTGGTCTTGTTTTTCCTTCCACCGAAAGAATTTCTGATTTGCTGCCCAGTGAACAGCTCCAGCATTTAACATTTTGAACGATGATGCATCTGCGAACCCATAAAAACAGAGAAAAGGATGACTAAGAATAAAATTAGTAATGTACAAAAATCCTGCTGAGAAGTTTTGCTCATCTTCAGGAAACCCTTTAAGCTGCCTTCAGATGTTTTGCCAAGGGACAAGTCTCTGCATTCATTCCTCTTATTTTCCTGTTGGCAAAGTTCAGCGCCAACCTAGGCATGTTCATAGGGTACAGCATGTCGTCGAAAGACAAAACAAGTGAACGGACAAAACAAGTGAATGGGACATGGTAGTGCCTGGTGGTGCCCCTTGACCAATGGTTGCCTGTGTCGGGTGCCCATCGGTGCCCACTACTGCTCGCCACTACCCCCTGGTACCCTTCAGTACCCAATGCCTGATGTTGCCCAGTGGTGCCCAGCGATGCCCACCAGTGTCTGCTCTTGCCCAGCCATTCTCGGGGCTCACAAATATTCTTGAAATTTTACTCCTACTCCTAAATTCTGCTAGTTATTTATTAAATTTGAAACGATCACCTATTATTTATTACATACCAACACAGGAAGAGTTCATGATTTTTGCTTACAAGAAAAGGAGGACAATAATTTTTTTTTTCCAAATCACAAGACAAAAGGAGGACATGTCCTGGAATAAGAGGACTTATTATAACCCTACCTTAGAGTATTCTCTCTCCTTTGAATCTTCAACAACAACTCATGCCATTCCACCCAGTGCCTTGGCAGGAGTTTATCTTTAATGGAACCTGAATAAATAACTGTGAAGAAAGGGTTGTGACTCAGCTTGTCAACACAGTAAAGGTTTTTTAATTGATTAACTGTCACGCTTTTAAGCGATTAAGCAATTAATTAGCCAATTAAAAATATTACACTATCAATGCAGGCAATGTTTCCAGGGGACTTTTGGAAAGACACGGTCTCTGAGCTAGATATATGTGCAAATTGCTGCTTCTTCAAAATACATCACAAGGAGCTGCCTTGGCTCAGTGTTTGCCTCCATTTTGCTACCTAAATGGCTCCAAATGGGAGGGGAAGCGCTGCTTGCATGCTGCAGTGAGGCTCCCTGAAAAACTTAGTACTTGCCCCCCTCTAGCTATGCCACTGGATGAGTTTGGCTAACCCCACATTCATAAAGTAATGACCCATTGGCAGGGATGGGCAAATCCAGCTTGATTTGTCAAAAGTCCAGTCACAAGTCTTTGACCCCGAGACTTGATGTGTCAGAATGGGCACTAGAAGGGACCCAGTAGGTCATCTAGTCCAACCCCCTGCCTGTAGCAAGAAATCCCCCGAGAGCATCTCCGACAGGTGCTTGTTGAGCCTCTGCTTGAAGAACCCCAATGAAGGAGAGTCCACCACCTCCCTTGGCAATCTCTTCCACTGCTGAATTGCCCTAACCATCAGGAAACAGATTGCCAATTAGTAGGGATGCCATATGTCCCCCAAAACAGGGACAATCCTGATTTGAGGGGTTTGTGTTCACATACTGGCAAATGGAACCGAGGGTCCTGACCTGATTTTGTGGAAGAAAATTACGGCAACCCTACAGGTAGCCATTCTGTAGCTATTCTGGCACCACGGGAGTCCTGCTACCGCAGGCAGCATTGGATTGGGTTTCAAGGCTGCCAGTGTGCCACCCTTAATCTTACCTATGGAAATGAGAAGAACAGGGAGTCTCACTAGTCTCAAAGCACATCCCTGATCGTCTCCTGACGGAAATTATTCTAAGCACTCCTGTGTATCATTGCCTTGAACAATTTGTTTATGTTTTATTTCTGGACAAGAGGTGTGAGATGAGTTGTGTTAAGCACCCCGTTTCCTAGCTTGGTTTGGTAAAAATACATCCCTGATTGTCCCATGTGCTTCATTACTCTTGTTCATCATTTTCTCATGAGCATCGTTGCCTCATTCATACAGATATTGTCTCTATGTATTCATTTATGTAAATTTATTCAAATTTTAAATGTGAATTAATTATTTTGATCTGCCCCCAACACAGTATCAGACTAATGATGTGGCCTTCTGAAGAAAAAGTGCTCTCTCTCTCTCTCTCTCTCTCTGTGTGTGTGTGTGTGTGTGGGTGTGTGTGTGTGTGTGTGTGAGAGAGAGAGAGAGAGAGAGAGAGAGAGAGAGAGAGAGAGAGAGAGTCCATTCTATATCCTATTGGAGAATCACATTATGCTTTAGAAAACATGGATGCAGCACTGTTGAAAAGTGGTATATAAATACTGTAGATAGATAGATAGATAGATAGATAGATAGATAGATAGATAGATAGATAGATAGATAGATAGATAGATAGATAGGTAGGTAGGTAGGTTGGTTGGTTGGTTGGTTGGTTGGTTGGTTGGTTGGTTGGTTGGTTGGTTGGTTGACTGACTGACTGACTGACTGACTGACTGACTGAGTTTTGCAGGAACCTTCACCATGCCATGCAAGCAGCTCCATCTCTTTGGATCCATTCCCAGTAATGGGAACAAAATGGAGACGTTTCACTGCATTTTGCTCCCTTCCCCAGAAAACTTCCACTTGCACATCATGTTGAGGTTTCCTGCAAAATTTAGCACTTTGCACCCCTTCTAGCTGTGCTGCTGAGCTTGCCATAGTTTCCTTCTTCCTTTTATTTTTTTTATTTTATTTTAACACATAAAAGCAGTTCTGGCTTTTAGTTTGGCTCTTGAATTGTATTGTTTTATCAGCTGAATGAGTATCAGCTGAACATTGCTTTAATTAATGTTTACATGATGTTTGCGAGCCATCGGAGAGGGCCTCATAAGGGAATGGAGAGTGGAATAGTATAAATACTTTAAGAGCTGACGGAATACATAAATGCGCATGAAATGCGGTCTCTTTCCCACTACACATAACCTATGATAGGCATCAAAGAGGACCACTTCGCTGTTCAATGATGGAGAATCAGGGGATTACCTTTGAAACTGGGAGCCTACTTGGAAACATATTTGGGAGTACCAGGTTCACAGCCAATTTCAAAATATGAACAGTATAAAGAAATACTACTGACACTTTGAGAGTTCAGAAGAAAATTTTCTTTTCAAAAATTAAAATTGTTGTGGGTCTCTATAAAACCAGCAGTGTGGTGTAATTGTAAGGGGTTGTTGTTCCATTCTGTTGTGGTTCGGGGAGTCAGTTCCCCTGTTGTTGAAGTAAGCAGGAAACGGAAACTTGGATTCTGGAACATTTTGGAATATGTCTGGAAACATAGAACCCAGATATCTGGGAATTACAATGCAATAATATTCATGTCTACTCAGAAGAAAGTTCCATTAAATTCAATGCGGCTTACTCCCAGGAAAGTGCTCTTAGGATTGCAGCCACAGTCAGATTCGGTAATCATCCCCAATTATGGCAGGGGTTGGAAAATGAATTTCTGATATGTCAAAGGAGTAATAGGGCACAATCCAGAGCAACTACGGGGAGTCCTTGCTCCGGTGTAAGAACAATTTGCTCTGGGTTGCAATAGGAATTTCCCTTCGGTTTTCATTAGGTGGTACAGTAACTACGGGTACACATAATGTCTTTTACGTGCTCCCGTAGTTGCTCTGGATTGTAGGGCCAGTCACAGTGTATTGGGAATTCACCATGTATAGTCCCTGCAGAAATCAATGGACCTTCCTATAATTAGTGCTGGGTGTATACATTATAATTATAGGAATATACAATTCCTATAATTGTTTCTGGTGAGTAACATTTATTTATTTATTTATTTATTTATTTATTTATTTATTTATTTATTTATTTATTTATTTAAAAAGATATATATATCCCGCCTTTCCTCTGTAAGCAACAGATGCCCAAGGATTTCATGGATGATGACATAGTCTTAACAAACACAAGTCTTAATAAGTCTTAATGAACACAATGGGCTTCTGAGCAAACTTCTGAGTTTTAACACCTAGAAAACACACCGGTACTAATAAAATAATAGTAACCAGCAGTGCACTTTGAATAAAATAATAGTAACCAGCAGTGCAGTTTTTCTACCTAGAAAACACAACGGTACTAATAAAATAATAGTAACCAGCAGTGCACTTTGCACAGCAGTAGGAGAGCCATCGCTGTTTAAAGTCCTGATTGCACATGTATATCCCTCACCGCAATCCACACCAGCCACAGATTTGGATCAGGAGGTTGGACACCATTAGAGTTTTATTCATGTCAGAAGCACATAGACGGGTAAAAATTTTACAAAGAACATTAAAAGGAAGTTAATTAGATATCATTTGCCCAAAACAGAGCATTTGCCAATGTCAGATCTTCCCCTGTGCATGTTGAAAGGCACCATATGCAATGGAAGGTGTGTGGGATAAAGTGGAACATATATGGGGTGGGGTGGAACATCCACACAGCCCATCTTTCGTGGTGTATCCCCATTTACTCAGGTTGTTGGTAGATCTTCCCACCCCGTCGTGAAGTCTATTTAAGGATTTCCATACAGGCCATGGGCATGCATATGATTGGGCCCATTCATTCGGCATCTCCTCATTCTATTTCCATAGGTCTCTTTCCATGGGTTTCCATACATCATTTGGAGATTTGTCCAATACCGAAATCTCATAGAAATTCTCATTTGAGTTTCACAGTTATGGACTGCAGGAGAGTGATTAAATTTTTCCTCCAGCGCCCCGGCTGTGCCCGTTCCTGCAGGGAGGGGAACCTGCCCAAAGGTCAGGCAGAGTGACTGTTGGTTGATTATGTTGCTGATTGTGGCTGATAATCGCTCTTCTACGGGTATATTGATCTGCGTGTTACATCATTAATCACCTTCAGCTTTGCTTTGAGTCATTAATTACTAGCGCTTGTCAGTAGGGATACTAAACGGCTAACCTTTCCTTTGGATTCTGGCATTAAGGGAAAAAACACACAAAACCACAAATAGTTTCTTAGTATCCCTCAGGAGTGGGAAGTATGGAAGGGAGGCTGGAGGTTTTGAATTATTATTATTATTATTATTTAATTCCGGAGATAATAGGTCCAGTCTCTGCTTTTGTTGATTGCGAGTTATAATTAGGCAAATTTATGGTTCTGTTTTCATCCTGCAAGAAATAGGGCAAAATCCAGAGTAACTACGGGGAGTCCTTTCTCTGATGTAAGAACAATTTACTCTGGATTGCAATATGACTTTCCCAATATGACTTTTCCCAATATGACTAGGTGGTGCCATAACTACGTCAATGTAAATGTCTCTTACATGCTGTCAATCCAGTTACTCTGGATTGTAGGGTTACTCTTGATTCCAATATGAATTTCCCATAGGTTTTCACTAGGTGGTGCTATAACTACATCAACGTAAATGTCTCTTACGTGCTGTCAATCCAGTTACTCTGGATTGTAGGGTTACTCTGGATTCCAATATGAATTTCCCATAGGTTTTCACCAGGTGGTGCAGTAACTACGGGTGCACATAAAGTCTTTTATGTGCTCCCGTAGTTATTCTGGATTTGGGGGATAGTTGGAAATTCATTCAAGCCACAATCCTAAAGCTGGGGGAAAGTCCCAATGAATTCAGTGGGATTTTTGAATCGACACGCAATTGGATTATACCGTAAGAATATCAAGTCAGATCAGGTAAAATATGGATCAGGTGTAAAGAGAACAGGTACAGAGTTGATCAAAAAAGATCAGGTAACCACTGATGGTTGTTCAAGGTGCACATCAAGTCAACTTGATGTGGAGATCTGTGGAGCCTGTAGGATATTTGCTGGAAGTGATGCAAACATTCCAAGAATTTTCAATCCTTTTCGTATCATGGCGCACTGACAAGATGCTCAAATTGTCAAAGCACACCACTATTTTTGGGAGCATTAACAAGGCACACCATGATGCCGATGGAGGGCTCACACCCCAATTGGCCCTATTAAATTATTCTTCCCCCATAGGTCCAGAGCACATCTGCAGACCATTTGCACCATGTTGAAAATCACTGACATAGACAGTGGCTTAGCTAGAGGGGGTTCAAATCATTTGTTTTTCAAGGAGCCTTAATGTGGGTCCTTTCCTCCTCTTCGGAGCCATTCCAAGTGGTGGGAGTAAAACTGTGGTGAATGCCCAGCTCTGAAAGTGAGAGGTTGCTTGCACACTGCACTGACTTGGACCTGAAAAATCCATGTGCGAACATTGCCATAGGTAGAAGGCCACTCCTATGGGTGCAGAGGTCCCCCATACGGCACCCTTGGGCAGACATCATGTTTCCTGGCACCCAACTCATGGTATGTCCAACTATTCTATTTGGTACTTGTGTGCACCACACAAAACATCATTTTTACCACCCCAAGATGTTCCACATCTTCCCCTATAAAGTGTCAGGATTATTACTCAGAAGCTGTTCATTACACAACCCTGATACATCACAATCTTGGAATGATGATTGTAAAAAGGGGCCAAATGAAGGCATCAGGATATGAATTATCATTGAAGGTAATGTATGTTTCCTATACAGTTGCCCGTTGAATGTTGCACCATAAGACTTGGGCACTCTCAAACTGGAACGGTTGAGAAAGTGAACAGGTTCCGGGTGTTTCCTAGGCAGATCCTTGGATGCTACGAGTAAATGTGAGCGATCATGCGCATTTGTGTGTGCCGTTGTTCAGTGTCGTAAGTGTGTCGCCTGCGAGGAAAAGGACCCAGCATTGCATTCAAACTGCAGCTGTCCAAGAAATTCCCTTCAACAGACTCAGAGTAGAAACAAGGGGATGATGGTCGTTGATGATGGTCGTTTTTTATTTTTTTTTACTCTTAAGGCACTTTGATAATGTGCTAAAATTGTCAAGGCACAACATCAGTTTCTTTGACTATTGACATGGCACATTCCCCAGTGATCATCCCCTTAACTACTATGACACCCCTGCAGACCACTCTCGGCACACCAGTATGCCACGGCACACTGGTTGAAAACCACTGCTGTAATGACACCAACTCTTCATCTGTAGCTATATCTATATAACTAGTGAAAATATACCCTCGTTGCGGGAGTAAAATTCCCCTGTTTGCCATCCCCCCACTGCGCATCAACCACCCATGCACATCCACCAGTGATGGGATTCAAAGAAATTCACAACTGGTTCTCTGCCCATCTGGCAGCCACTTTTAAATGGCTATTTTTAAATTTTATATGTCCTATCTCTCGTTAACAACCAGTTCTATAGAGTAGGTGCTAAACTGCTGGAGCCCACTACTGAGGTCCTCAACACCCATGAGCAACATCCCCCCATGTGCAACATCCCCCATGGGCACTAAACCCCCATGTGCAACATCCCCATGCGCAGCATCCTCCCCAGTGCAACCACTTCCTCCGAACAACATCTTCCAGTGCACCAGGCACCGAGCACCAAACTGGCTGGATGTTGGTCAGTCTTCCATGTTAAGTATAGGACTAAAACACGTTGCCCCCTTTTCAGCCCCCGAAGGGTTGAATTTCTCCACATTGGTTCTTGGTGGGTGTTCATGTGACATAAGGAACACCCTCCCCGAATTTCATGCTTCTGGGTCCGGGGTTTGGGGCAGAGCATCCTTCAGTCAGGGATTCTTCAATGCAAAGTGTAGGGAGGAAAACACGTTGTGCCGCATTTCATCTCCTTCTGATTGGAATTTCCAAAAACTGGTTCTTAGTGGATCCCTCCATCATGGAAGGAACACCTACCCCAAATTTTATGCTTCTGGGCCCAGAGGTTCTGGCTGGGCGTTGATGAGTGAGTGAGTGAGTGACTTTTCAGTTTTATATATGTAGATAGATACTTCTGATAGATCTCTTCATCTGTAGAAGATCAACTCTAGATAGATATGTATGAGGGCTCCTTCTTGGACCATTCAGGGAATGCAGGATACATGCCAAACTGGGCACAATTCCACTATAATAGTTTAAAAACCCATGGCCCAATTTTATTGGAGCTTGGCCACAGAAGAACTCATGTACCACTGGCGCTGACTGTGATGGGGCATGGATGGAGCATGGAATAAGTTGCTCGAGTCTGGAAAAGGGGTGGATTCAGAAAGTATAGAGACCGCTAAATCCTCACCACTTTTCTAGACTTGACATTGTGGATTTCCTAGACCAGTGATTTTCAACCATTGCGCTGAGACACATTGATGTGCCACAAACAGGGTGAGCATAAGCAATGGAGGACAGAATGCCTGTACCTTTAAACATTGCATATTAGAGGGAATTTTGGCAGGTTCAGCTCAACATGGAAGGGTTTAAATAGCACCACCTGCCCAAATACCCTCTTCTATACATTGATTAAAGGTAGATAAACCACTTTGTGAACTTTTTGGTTGAAAAGCAGTAGATAGATAGATAGATAGATAGATAGATAGACAGACAGACAGACAGACAGACAGACAGACAGACAGACAGCCTTGTCAATTTTCCCAAAATTGGTGGTGTACATTGTCTACTTTAGCACCTTGTCAGTGTGCCTTGAGTTGGAAAAGATTGAAAACGACCATCCTAGACAATTCCTAGACCTGAGATTTTGCTACCATTGGTTTGAGTAAACTTCCCCAGGGGAAGTTAATCCAGAGGAGACCTTTTCAATTCCATCCCATACTATTAGGGTTGCCAAATGTCCCAGAAAACAGGGACAATGTTGATTTTTGGGAATTGTGTTCACATAAAATCCTAGAATCCTAGAGTTGGAAGGGAGCTAGTAGGTCATCTAGTCCAACCCCTGCCTGCAGCAGGTAATCCTCCTAGTGCATCCCTGATAGGTGCTCGTCGAGCCTCTGCTTGAAGATCCCCAGATCACATATTGGCAAGTATGATACAGGATCCTGTCCTGATCTTGTGGAAGAGAATTATGGGAACCCTACATACATGTAATCTCTGCATCAGTCGGGGTGGGGGGAAATAATAGACTGCCCAGAAATTATCTATTTGAGACACATCCTTATGCTTCAACATATTGTTCTGCTTCTACAACTATTAATTTCCCATGGAGGATTATGTAATGCGTCTATAATATGCCCACTGGATTTTATTGATTCCTTAAAAAAAATCCTATTTTGCATGCTCATTCCAGCATTTCTGTTCAATCTGCAGAACTGTCAGATGTTCTGTCGCACATTCTCGTGCCACAAGATCATGCAGAAAGCGCTGAGCTCTTGGGATACTTTGCAAAACATGACGGAGTACCGATCGCTCATCTGTTATATCGGCACAGCGTTTTGAAGTATTGATGGTACGATATGCCTAAGAATCTTCTTCTACCTCCATCTGCAAGGAAGTTGGTGGCAAATCAATCTTGCTGAACCACTTCCCTTCTGACAGGTTTGCAAATATGTCTTCAATACATGGCAAAGGAGAACTGTCCGTCTTCCAAACAGGGTTTATGGTAACCTTGAATTCTCTGCAAAGTGGAACAGTGGGAGTGTCCCATTCCATCCCGGTTTATTAATAAAAAGCACAACAAAATTAATTGCTAACCAGCAAACAGGCCTCCGTCAGTCTTGAAAGACTGTGGTATCGTGCTCGGCGCTGCATACGCTGCATGCGAAGCACGAAAGCCTGGGTTGGGTTGTTATGGAGGATAGGCTGTTTCCCAAGCAGCAAATCCCCCTCTCCACGCCACTGAATTAGTCCATTGGAAAGGCGGAGCCAATACTATTGGTTCCAGCCGCATTGCAGAGCTGGGCTAAGGACAGGAGCTCACCCTGTTTGTAGGGACCGACCCGGGTCTCAAACCCTGGCCTGCTGGTTAACAGTGTCTTAACCACTTGTACCATCCACAGCCCAGCCCACCTTATACTGTGGGTGGCACAAGCAGAGCAGAGTAGATAAAAGGGAGCTGTTTTACAGGGAGACTCAATGCAATGTGCAAGCAGCCTCTCACCCTCCTCTTCATCGTTTGCCCCTACAGTATATGCTCCCATTGCTGGGATTGGCTTCAAAGGGGAAGAGTGCATGCTGTGGTGGGGGTCCCTGCAAAACCTATGCTCCCTTTAGCTGTGCCACTGGCTAAACAATTGCAGCAACCTTAAATGTCAACCAGAATGTCATCATCATAACTAGCACCACCCTTGTATTTTCATAACAATTTCTTCCTCCCCTCCTCTATTTCAAATTGTCCAACTGACCCTACAATCCAGAGTAACTACGGGAAGACATAAGAGGCTCTTACTCTGGATTGCTCTATGAATTTCCCATAGATTTCCCATAAGTGGCATTGTACCTACGTCAGTGTAAAAAGTCCCATAGTTACTCTGGATTGTAGCCTGAGTTTATGTTGTACAGGGAAGCACTCAGTACATCTTCTAGCCTGGTACCTCAATAGCAGTAAAAATATGAAGAAGCCATTCAAGCTTCCATGGATTCCAGCTATGTCCATTCATGTTGTGGTGGCACCGATGTTTAACGTCATAGAAGTTTGTTTCACAGCACAATCCAGAGTAACTACGGGAGGACTTAGGTCAACATAAGAAACATTTACATCAGCATAGTTACCTATAGGAAACCTATGGAAAATTCATAGAGCAATCCAAAGTAAATTTTTCTTATGTCAACGTTAGAGCTCCTATAGTTACTCTGGATTGCGCTGTAAATCTCAGTCATGCTACCTGATGGGCTTTGTAGTCCTAATGAGTGCTTGCGGTGGAATGAGACGTGCAACAGCATCAAGAACACTTGGATCACAAGAGTTTAATTGCAGACCCATGGATATCTATGGGAAATCCCTTATGGCCCTTTATGTTGTTGGATACTGTTTAATACATCATTCCATCACAAGAACTTCTGACAACAACACCCATCATGTAGCATGACTGCGATTGAAACTGACTCCCATAAGTACGATCACATGGGTACTACCACAGAGTAGGTACTACCACATAGATGCAAGAATAGGTACTACCACAGCATGAATGGACATATCTGGAATCCATGGAAGCAACAGCAAGAGTTTCACACCTCTTTCAGCACATAAATTCAACTTTAAGTGGTTATTGGTGGCCAGGTGATATGGCATGTATTTACTTACTTAGGGCAAAATCCAGAGTAACTACAGGGAGTCCTTGCTCTGATGTAAGAACAACTTTGGATTGCACTATGAATTTCCCATAGGTTTTCAATAGGTGGTGCAGTAACTATGGGTGCACGTAAAGTAACTATGGGTGCACGTAAAGTTATTCTGGATTTGGGGGTTATTTATTTATTTATTTATTTATTTATTTACTTACTTACTTACTTAACGGCCCATCATTCACTTCATAATAAAGAAGCACTTTCTATGGAATTAAATGGAATTCTTGTAATTCATGGATTCTTGGAATTAAATCACTGCAAGTTCTATTATAGGCAACGGAGAAGCAGAGAGGAACATGTTTCTGAATGTGTGCCTGGCAGAGAAATTGCAAGCTTTGAGTCGTGCTTTTGATTATAGAGACAGTTGTCCCAATAAGAAGTAATAATAACTAGCAAGGAAAGTTTATGTCTGTGCCCTGTACTGCCCGGCACATGGCTCTCTTCTGCAGGGAGTCATCTGCCCTGGCTGCGGATCACATCCGATTACCGCTTTCTATGGGGTACGTATGCAAAGCATACAGAAGATTCTGCTCAGGGCGGCAAACATGTCAGAGTTCATAAGCTTGGCGCAGCGTCCCAGCCTTTTATGACACTGCTTGAGCTCTGGAAGTAAATAACTAAGGTGGCATATGTTTGTGCCAGTGGTATTTTTCACCCCTTGGAGGCAGCAAAGAAAAGTGCCATGTTCTGATTTCAGGAAATAAACGGCAAGGAACACACGCTTCCTTTGCTTTCACAGGCGTAGGGACTCAGACGTCCCTGAGGCCACACTTCAGTGGTGCAGCATGTAGAGCATCCTAGTTTCTCTCCAGCTAAATGGATCTTAGGCCACTAGGCTGGAATGGAGTCTTACCTGATGCTCTGGATAGTGCCAATCTGAGTAAGACCAAACTGGGCTAGGTGGACAATGGGTATACAAACCAGATCTGCACACTGAAGCAGTCAATACATGTCCGGTACATGGTCAGCACTACCTATATTAATACAGATGGTGGACACCCAGGCTCAGAGGTCCTTTGATTGTCATGGCCCTTCTGTAGCAATCACTGTTGGGAACAACCGGGATCATAAATCTCTTGGCCTTCTTCTGGAAAATACTATGCACATGGTACCCATGCACATGACATATGGAAAATATAGTGCACATCCCTATGCAAATTCTGTTCCTCGCATCCGCACTGTTAGTCAAAATGCAACTTGCACATTTGGGCTGTGAGTAGACGGAGAACATACGGTGAAATTATCTGTATTTAGCTTCCCCCAAATGGTGTACACCTGGATGACAGCTACTCCCACAGCAGGTGATATATGCATGTAGCTGCCGGTTCCTGATTCCACTCACATTTGCAAACCCTATATTTTGCAAGCAGAATAGGATGGGGGAGATTTGAAAGAAATTATACAGCTTTTTTCCTGTCCACAAATGAGACTTGCCTGGCCTTGGCTATTAATGCCTCCTCTGCCTTTGATTGCATCTTCTCAGTTTTTTTGATTGCATCTGCATTGCTTCTTCCCTTTGAAAACACCCACTCCGGAATGCTTAATTTCACCTGAGTCATGCACCACCAAGCGCATTATAAGGTGAAGATGTTGGCTCAGTTCTCCCACTTGGGAGGGCAGTTGACTCTGGGCTGTACTGCTTCAAACCTAGGCATGTCTGCTGCAGGCAGGATTGGTGGAAGGTGCACTGCCCACCTTCTGCCTCCATTCCCCACCTTACCCAAGCTGGTCCCACAACTACCACTGTTGCTTCTCTTCTCCATGCAGAAGGGGAAGCAGGGGTAGAGGAGAATGGTGGGAGTCTAGAACAATGGTGGTTCTTGAGCATTTCAGCACAGGATCCCCTTTTAAGACAATTTGGAACCCCCAGAAGTGATGTCATCCACCTGGCAGTGATGTCATGGCTGAAAGTCATGTGTTCTTCCATACCTACTAGGAAGCAAATCCCAATGTTTTCAATGAGACATATTCTACAATCCAGAATAACTTCATAAGAGGCACTTACTCTGGATTGCTCTATGCATTTCCCATAGGTGGCACCGTAACTGTGTCGGTGTAAAAGCTCCCATAGTTACTCTGGATTGTAGCCATACAGTGCAATCCTAAGCCTGTCTACTCCGAAGTCAGTCCCATTGACTTCAATAGTATTTACTCTCAGGAAAGTGTGGTTAGGATTGCAGCCTTATTCCTCGAAAAGTATGGATTGTAGCCCGAGTGCCCCATACAAAGGTGGTGACACCCAGTGCTGGAGTCCAAGATGGCAGCACCCAGCCTTTTGTGATCCCCACTTTGAGGTCCACTGGTCTAGTGTGTTTCTTGGGTGATATACTGGCCGAAAATATTTTTCTGGAGATAGTATGGACAACCCTAAGGATATCCTTATCTAAGGACATCCTTATCAACATCACAGAATCATATGGAGTTGTATGGACATCTTTACCCCAGATTTCCACTTCTGCATGGAAGAGAAGATGGTGTGTGGGTGATAGCGTAGCCATTGCGGGGGTGGCGTTCTGAGTACTGCAGGTTCTGCAACACCCAGTGTAAGCAGCCCTTCCATTTGCTTTCAGAACCACTCTGGGGAGTAAAATGCAATGTGCAGGAGACCCATCAACTGCATTTGGTGATGGGCTTGGCTGAAGAACAAGGTTCCATTCTCCTTGAGGTGGGGAACCCAGAACAAATGCTCCTCCATTTTTGAGAAGCCTTTCTGCACATAGAAAATGAACACATCCAGGAGGAGAAGGATTCTAGCCTGGCCTACCCTCACCTTCTGCAGGGCGTGCATAGATTTTTTTAAATGGAGGAATATCCCGTCATATGAGTTCCCACCTGAATTCTGAAATGGTGCAGCCCAGATTTAACACTGCTTAGAATGAAGCTTTTACCACCTGCTTTTGCTTAGGGAAACAGAGGCAGGCTGTCCTTTGCCTCCAACAGAGAGGCTACACTCTCTTTCCTAAGCCTGCCCCGTGCCCGTTATAGCCACCCAGCCACCCAGCCAGAGCTCCTTCTGACATAGCATTGAGAAGGTTCTGCTTCCTCGATGTCTTTCACTCTGATGCTGCAATGCAGTGCCATACAGAGCAGGAGTCCAAGAGCTCCTATGGAGGGGACTGCAGTTTGCTTTGGGACCTTTCCAGAAGATCTTCCTTTGGACAACAAATGTGTGGGTGTCGCTTCTCGGTTGCAACCGATCAACAGCGACCACTGCTTCAGAAAGCTTTTCAGTCTTGCATTTTCCTTGCACTCAAACCACAGCGGTAGTTTGTTCCAGGGGGATTTGGCCATATTCAAAGTGCTCTGCAATAAAATGGGATTTCCAAATCCCCCACATTGTCACTGCAACTCCATCTACTGCATCAGTTCCATCTAGCCGTGGCATAGCAAGAGGGGGTGGAGCAGTCAGTCTTGGAGGGAGCATCACCCCTTCGGAACCATTCCAGGCTGGGGGAGCAAAGCTGAACATGCGGCAACGTGCCATATAGATAACCCTTCCTACTCACTTTAAGAGCAATACCAGGAAGTGATAGCAATGTGCAGTAGTGCTCCTGTGCATTGCTCCATTGATGCCCACAGTGGCTCCAATTGTGAGTGAGAGGGGCTGCGTACAGTGCAGTCGCCACACCTGCAGTACTTACCATTCTGTCTCTATAGCTATACCACGGACAGACCCACTTTATATCAATCTCATCAATATGAATATCAATATCAATCAAACCTTCCCTGCCACAGGCCAGGTAGAGCGTACTAGGAGCTGCACAGTTACACGGCCATGCAGCTCCAACTCCATCACAGGCAACCTCTGCACACTTGGAGCTTTGCATTCCTGGAAGTCCGGCCGTGCCGTTTGACATCATCTCTGGGAAACGGCCAAGACCTTACTGTCTGTCTGTCTCCATACACAGGGTGGCTTGTCTGTACTTGAATTATCTGGCCTTCTGGAATGCCAGCCCTGGATATTTAAGGTTGATCTCACTGCCTGCAAAGCTTCAGCGCAGACCCAAATTCTGAGAAGCCACTCCGGTTTATCACCAAGCCGCCCATGGACCCCCACCTTCCAAATGCAAAATTGGGCCACCGTCATTCATCTAAGAAAAAGGGGGAAAGAAACGCGGGAAAGAAAGAAAAAATATTTAAGCCTGTTAGGAAAAAAGATCATTATCTTATATAGAAAATACATGGAATTACATGTAGTCATGGTTACAGAGTTGTCCCGATGCCACCAATACCGCTCATGTGTGTTTTTTCTCCTCTGAACCTGCTATTAGTGCTCATCATTTTCTACCCAGTTACAAATAAATTGGAGTGAGATGAAGGAAAATATAGCGAGTGTTTCCCAGGGTCCGTTTCTCACTTGTCGGATACGTCTTGGTTGCATTTGACCAGTGATGCTATTTTTATTTTGGATTCATTAATCTAGCATCATTGCCCTTTCTTCCCGTCCCTCCCTAACACTGCTCTGGATTAAAAGAATTCCTTTAGAATTATAAAGGTGGAAAGAGAAATAGAAAAAGAATAAACTGGCACATCAATGATCTGAATTTGACTGCATCCGTGAGTGGTGCAAGTGGTTAAGACGCTGTGCCTGTTAACCAGCAGGCCAGAGATCGAGACCGGGTCGGTCCCCACAAGACAGGGTGAGCTCCTGTCCTTAGCCCAGCTCTGTGATGCAGCTGGATCCAATCGTGTCGGCTCTGCCTTTCCATTGGACTAATTCAGTGGCGTGGAGAGGGGGGATTTGCTGCTTGGGTAACAGCCTATCCTCCATATCAATCTAACCCAGGCCTTCGTGCTTCGCATGCAGCGTATGCAGCACCAAGCACAATACCATAGTCTTTCAAGACTGATGGATGCCTGCTGGTCCTCTTATTCCAGCATCTCTAGCAGCAGCTCAATCAAACAGAGGACTTTCCCATTGCATTCTGCCTGTAATCTGGAAGCATCTCCTTGCACAACACGAGCTCAGTCACAGAGCTGTGGGCTCTGAGAATTATTATTATTACTTTATTTATATCCTGACTTCTTTATCTAGTCTCAAGGCACTTGAGACTCAAGAATGTTCCTGGGATTTCTCCAAGTCAGTGGGTAGAACTGGTCGTGTCTATGACAAGTAGATGATGCTGTTGGTGATGATGAATACTGTTGTTGTTGTTAGTGGTGATGATGATGATGATAACGATGCTCTATTAATCAGACAAAAGCAGAAGGTTTGATTAAGTGCAGCCAATCCAGAGATTTCATTCACCTGTCTATCTCAGGGGCTGATCCCATAGCCCCATTTCTCCATTTATGCCTTAAGAGGACTCCGAGTACGAAGTTACTAGTTTAGGTCCCACCTCTAGACAAGGACGTTCCTTGTTTGAGGCATGAACCTCGAGACTAGGAATGCTGTTCCATATATGGGGTCGACATATGTCCAGAAAAACTGGGAAAGTCCCTGTTTTAGGGGATCGTGTTCACATACTGGCAAGTTAGACAGGGTGACCTGTCCTGGTTTTGTGGAAGAGAATTATAGCGAGCTTCAATATATATGCTATATATAGCATATAGCACATTCTTTCCATGGAAAAAGTTCATCCACACAATTTGTTCACATATTTAATTTATATATTTAATTTATTAATTTGGTTTGTACAATCCCCCAAATCTCCCGTTAGCAGGTCCTCTGCTAGTGACCTCTCTCTGAGGCCTTGGAGGGAATGCTGGGGTATGGCAACCAAGGCCTGAGTCCATATACATCTTCACTGGTCAATCATACCACTGAAGGCACAATCCAGAGTAACTACAGGGAGACCTTGCTCCGACGTAAGAACAATCTACTCTGGATTGCAATATGAATTTCCCATATGTTTTCACTAGGTGGTGCCATAACTACGTCGACATAAATGTCTCTTAGTTATGTCTGGATTGTAGGGTCTTAATCTTGCATTCCTCATGTTTTGTTTGGTGTGCTTAATTCGGTAAGTCAGAGATTTATAAAGATACGTATAAGCTTGTAAGGAGAGGAAAAACATACTGTCCCCCCTCTTTCAACAACAAATGTGTTTAGCCTGCCTCAGCTGTGTCTTAATCCATTAGGCAACAAAATACTTCTTGTGATCTGCTGTTTTGATAATGTGAACTAAAATAGCCCCCTTTCCTAGGGAATATTTTTGAATGCTTGATCTGCCAAGGGCAGAATTTATTTTTTTTTAATTCTTCAACCAACATTTACTTTCTGAATTATGCATGATTCACCAAAACAGTTGCTCTTGGCAGTTGCGAAGAAGGAACTTCTCTTTGAGTATGTTTTTCCTCCTTTTTTGTAAAATTAAAAGTGAGTTGGACAAATGTGCAAGGAGGATGTGGGGTGGGATAAAAATGTGTGTGTGGGGGGGGGCTCTTTCCAGGATGGGCAACACACTTCCGAGTGGAGGCGGATCGCATAGACTGAACGGAAAGAGGAAAATAGAACCGGAGATTTAAAAAAAACCCAATTAAGGCTGCAAAATTGCTAATAATTGCTATGTTTTCTGGCATCACAGTTTGACTGACTGTTGAAATCACATATGCTTACATTAAGGCAGATCTGGACAGACAGTGACCCACCGTCCATATGTGGTGGTCACCATATAACTGACCACCGGCCTTGTTTTTTGTAGCAAAAGCAGAACCTTGTTCAGGCTCTGGTTGACCACCAGGAATAGCCAATGGGCTGTATTCAGCTTGGAAAATCTCTATGGGCTAAATCCATAGCAGTTACGGGTTCATACAGTTATGTCACCCTCTAGTGTTATGGGCTGTGGGTGGCGCAAGTGGCTAAGACACTGTGCCTGTTAACCAGCAGGCCAGAGTTCAAGACCCGGGTCGGCCCCACAAGACAGGGTGAGCTCCTGTTCTTAGCCCAGCTCTGCGACGCAGCTGGATCCAATCGTATTGGCTCTGCCTTTCCATTGGACTAATTCAGTGGCGTGGAGAGGGGGGATTTGCTGCTTGGGTAACAGCCTATCCTCCATATCAATCTAACCCAGGCTTTCGTGCTTTGCATGCAGCATATGCAGCACTGAGCACGATACCGTAGTCTTCCAAGACTGACGGAGTGTTATCTTATGGAAAGTCACCTTTACTGCTCCGGAGCAAGGGGCTTAATTTCACTTTAGGATATGGGCTTACGTTGCCTATACTGATTCTTTGGTCCTATCTAGAGATCAATCTGCATTACCTGGAGACATCCAGTGGCTGAATTCTACTGTTGCAAGTATTATTACTATACCATATTACAATATTATAGTAATATTACTATACTATATTGTCCTGTGGCAAGGAAATTAGCTTTGTTCTTGGTTGGTGACATTTCGTTTGTATGCCATTCTTCTGGATCAGGATTGGATGGTTTCAATGGTCTCCCATCCAGGCATGGGACAGGCCCAGAACTTCTCTTTAGCCGCCTAACAGCACCAGGAACCTTCAGAACGGGGTGTCCAAACATTTCCGGCCGGAGTGCAGCATCACCACTCTGACACTGTGTTGGGGACACACGGAAGAATAGAGAATTGATTGATATATCAAATTTGAATAAATTTACACAAAAGAATATATTATAGAACTCATGAATGAATAAATTCCAGTCAGTTCATAAACATTTTCTAACACAGAGAGTGATCTTCAAACCATTTCATAAGTACTTTTATATATACAGAAGGTGCGTATACATATACATGTACTTTCATATACAGAAGGACAGAAAGGGGAGGTGCGTGGAGCCTCTCCATCCCTCAAAATACCCTCTGGAGTTTCAGGGAGCAGAGATACCTAGCGGGGGAGGAAAGGCAGGATATAAATTGTTTAAATAAATAAATAAATAAATAAATAAATAAATAAATAAATAAATAAATCCAGAGGATTACAGGGTTTGCCCAAGGGCCGGACGGAGGTGACTTGCTGTGACCCATATGGAGTCTCACCATGGACCATGGGTCCAATTCCAAACTGGGCTGAGGTTTGGATACCCTTCTTTAGATCAATGCCTGGCCTATGGGTTAATGATGGTGGAATGTGATGCTTCACTGGAATAAGCTTATAGCGGAGCTGTTGTTGCTTCACCGTTTATTGGTTAGGCCCAATGGTGGGCTTCAGGTGGTTCTCACAGGTTCTAAAGAACCTTTTGCTAATGAGCACCTGGTTCTGAGAACCGGATACTAATGGGACATACAGCACAATCCTAACCATGTCTACTCAAAAGTAAGCCCCATTGTGTTCAGTGGGTCTTACTCCCAGGAAAGTGTCTTAAGGATTGCAGCCTTCGAACCTGTTGTTAATTTAGGTTATTAGGACATAGAACCTGTTGCTAATTGATTTGAATCCCACCCCCCGTTAGGACTTCTTTGTTCATTGAGATCGTAGCCATCAGGGATGCTGTTGTGGAAGGGCGAGACAACATCATTAAAGCTAATTAAATCTGGCTACATTATGGCATAATTAAATCCAATCAATCAATCAATCAACCAGTCAGTCAGTCAGTCAGTCAGTCAGTCAGTCAATCAGCTTCATGAGTGTTTGATCACATAACCTTTGTGCAGTAAGTCCCTCTCTCCTGACCGATATTTGGACGTTCAGATGTTGTTGGAAATGGTGTACAGAAATGCCCCTTGCTTTCAACGACGCTCTGGTCCCGGGGCGATGTGGTTTTCAACCCACACCTACACACACACAACTAGCCCCGACCCGAAACAGCACCGTTTCAGCTCAAAATAGCAAGCTCAAGGCAGAGGCATTTTGGTTTCACGAAAAGCAAATAGAGTTGCTAAGAAACGTGGATCGCAGGGATGGAAACCCATAAAAGGGTTGACAGTCGCCAACCGGTGCTTACTGGATTGAAATGGTTGACAACAAGCATGAGTCTATGGAGACAAGCAGAGGAAGTCCTTCCCTAGAGATCCCGGCCAGGCCAGATTCCATGGAGGAGCCTCTGCCCCGTTGGATCTCCAACGGAGATCAGCACTTTCGATGCGCAGTGGAGAAAGAGAAGGGAAAACAGAGCTGTGAGCACTGCAGGGATGTGACAAAATGCATTCCTGAACACTCATGCGCAGGATCCGTCAGCAGTGACCGGAGGTTAGTGGATGGCATGTCCTTCGGAGCATCAGGGAGGAAAATGTAAGGCTCCCATTCCTATGGTGGTGTGTTGTAATATCAGCCCTTAAATTAACAGGTTTTGCAGCATTAAGGGGGCCACATCTATTCATTTAGCAGATCTTTAAGTCCTATGAGGCTGAAGGATTCGTAACCGTTTTTCCCCCATAAACAGCAAGCAATAGAAGCCGATGACTTCCGACTGACTTAATTTAAAGCAGCTCTATTTCCCGAGCGGTGACTTCATTTCAAGCAGCAGGAAGGGGAAATTCTGGCTGGTAGAGTCAAGAGAAACACAGAAAACTATTAGTGATAGCCTTGATTTTCATGAGCAGGTCACAGTGACTCTCACGAAGCTTTGATGGTGCCGGGGACCCCATGGAAACCTTGATCCTCAGGGCTCTGCACTTGGGCCACTCCATCGGCTGTTGCAAATCATTACATCAAACAGGTCCAGTAGGTTGAGAAGATCTGGAGACATCAAAAGGGTAATAGACACCGTGCATGAGTGAGTTCGGATTTACAGAGAACAGTAGTTTGCCTTAATGACAGTTATGGCCCAATCCTATCCACATTTCTAGCAGTGATGCATTTATAATGTTTCCTTACCTTGCGTAGGATGCTGTGACTGGCCCCAATTATACATCCTATTGTTACGGCTACATAAACCCTGGAAAGTTGGATGGGATTGGGCTTTAGAAGACTTCCACACATGACTGGAGAATACCTCTGGTTACATCTAGAAGTCATACTGGACTCAAGGATTCACTTATTTGTGAGTTATGTTATTCCTAGACCTATGATACCTAACACTTATGGTATTTGCTAGACAGATTCCTAGACCTAGATTTCTAGACCTAGATTCCAAGGTCCAGCTGGATGTATAAGCTGGTTTTCCACAAGGGAATTTGTAAAACTAAGGCTACAGTCCTAACCTCCACTTAGGCCAGCTTAAGTCTTGGCACAAGATCTGTGCTGACCTGACGGTATAAAAAAAGTGCATTAAGATACTTTTGCCCCACTCTTCGGGGGTGGGGGTGGTTAGGCCAAAGCACAGGCATACACTGACCATCCCACACCATTACATAAAGATAGGCCTGGTGAGTTAGGCCAGCCTAAATTCCTTAGGATTGCACCCTAAATAAAGTTTAAATAACAAAATGCTTCCTTGTGCCCGAAGGGTTCACAGTTTTAAAAGATGCACAAAAAGCTCCAGTGAGTGGCCCTGATACACTGTCATATTAGGGTGAATAAGGACCATGATTGTCCTCCGGTGCACCCTTGACTGAGGCTGCAATCCTAAACCCCATTTAGGCCAGCGTAAGTTCCAACATAAGTCCTGTCCTGACCTGTGGGTGTCACAAAAGTGCCATAAGGCAGATGTGCCAGTACTGGGAGGGTTAGGCCAGTGCATAGGGATGCGCCAGCCTACCAACACCACCACCACAGGACTGGGGAGACAAGTGAGTTATGCTGGCTTAAATTGGTGAGGATTGTACCATAAGTGCCTTTGTCTTTGTCCAGTGAGCAGGACTCACTCATTTACTCCTCATCATCTCCGTTACTCCGTCTCTCGTCGGCATTTTCAGCTGACTTGGCCTTGATTTTCTGCTTTTCCCCCATCACCACTTGAAGTTGAAATGAGGCTCCAGGCCAGAGCTGTCCACTCTGGCTGTCTCTGGGGCTGAGAATTGCTAGGAAACAGCTCTGGGGCCTGGCAGCGAAGGGGAGGGGAAGCTGCACCAGCGGCTCTCGTCTCCCGCCTCTGGCCTGCTTATTCCGCTATCTTTCACAGAAGCTCTGGAATGTGTTCTCACTCCTTTCTTAGACCCACCACTGAAGAAAATGCCCCTCTTCTATCACATCCCCTCCCTGAAAAAGGGGTCTTCTCTGTCTGCTGACTTAGGGCACAATCCTCGTCCACTTTCCATTCTCACTGCAGTGTGGGGAAGACGGCGCATGTCTGCGCACAGGCTTAACCCCCATCAGGAATGATACTGAAGTGCCTTACGACACTTTTCTGACACCCCCAGGCCAGCATGGGACTTCTGCCAGGATTTATGATGGCCTAACTAGGGTTAGGATTATAATGTTAGTGCACCATCTTTCTGTGTCACTATTTCCTCCTTGCGCGATGAGGCACAAAGGATGTCAACGGTGACCAACCAAACCTAGAGTTGCCATAATTCTCTTCCACAAAATTGGAACAGGACCCTCCATTGTGTGAATACAATTCCCCCCCCCCCCCAAATGGGTCTGTCCTTGTTTTTCAGGACATATGGCAACCCTAACCAAACCACAGCCAACTTTTGCAACCAAACCATAGTGTGCCTTTTTGATCCAAGTTGGCCAAAAAAAACCCAAAATTTTCTTAATCCGTGGTTTTCAGAGAAGATGGTGATAAGGCAATGGTATCGACTGGGATTATGGATTGGGATTATGCCAACTTGAGTAGAAATGTCCCTATTCTGGTTACGGGGACAGGTTTGAGGCCTGGAGGTATTGCTAGGAAAAGGGGTGAGGACTATTGAGTCATGTGGTAGGGCAACAGCTTTGTAATGAATCAGTAGGAAGAAAGGCAATTACATTGTGGCTGCCTTTTTATTAACTATTTAATTAACTATTAATCCCTAGTTAATAACAGCCAGGAGTTGAGTAAGAGAAGGGAGCTTCCTCCATCTTGCAGTGCTCGGGTCTTGAACCGCTGACCTGCTGACATTCAGGTTGATAAGCACGGTGTATTAACCACTGAACCAGATAAGTCGTCAACTAGATAGGTCATCTAGTCAAATGTCATAGGGACCTAAAAGATCATCTAATCCAACAATCAGTCTTAATCACTGAGACAGAGAGGTTGTCAACTGGATGGGTCATCCTGACCAACCTAACAGGGACCTAAAAGGTCACCTAGTCCAACAAGCAGCTGTCATCTCAGTGTGTGCTTTGCAGACTTTACCAGGCAGTATCCATATGAGTTTGGATTTTTGGGTCTGCTTACAGAAGAATAACCAACCTGTGCTTTATTATGCGACAAACAAGAACCCCAGGATGCCTGATAGAAAAGGCAATTAAAACGAGCTTGTGCATGGTGACAATTAGCTGCAGCGCCGTTCTGTACATCAGAAGCTGCCTTCCCCCAATTCTAGGGTTGCCATATATCCCTGAAAACCAGGACTGTCCTGGTTTTTCAGGGATTGCAGTCACATACTGGAAAGTTCGACAGGGAGTCCCATCCTGGTATAGTGGAAGAGAAATATGGCAACCCTTCCCAAGTCGGAATGTAGTTACATGGCTCTCAGCATCATCTATGTTAACAATTCTATATGCTAGCAAATTCTATATGCTTACGAACAATATATGTTAACAAAGCTTCCCAATTTTTTTAAAAAAAGAATGGGATCTTTCCTAGTCTTTCAGCAATTCAAGTCATTTGGACCAGATGAGCTGCATCCTGGAGTTCTGAAGGAACTGACAGATGTCCTTGAAGAGCTTCTGTCGATCATCTTTGAGAAATCCTTGAGGAGTGGAGAAGAGCCTGGACTGGAAGAGGGCAAATGTAGTCCCAATCTTTAAGAAGGGGAAAAAAGAAGACCCGGGAAATTATAGACCAGTCAGTTTGACTTCAATCCCGGGCAAGATATTAGAGCAAATCATAAAACACACAATTTGTGCACATCTAGACAAGTACTCGGTGATCAGAACAACCCAGCATGGATTTACCAAGACAAATCTGATCTTTTTTGATGGGGTTACGAGCTTACTGGACATGGCAATGCTGTGGATGTCATTTATCTTGACTTCAGCAAAGCATTTGACAAAGTCCCACATGACATTTTAATTGGGAAGCTGGAAAAATATGGGCTAGACGGGGCAATTGTTAGGTGGATCTGCAACTGGCTCGATGGCCGCACTCAAAGGGTTTTAGTAAATGGTTCTGTGTCAACCTGGAGGTCCGTTTCTAGTGGGGTCCCCCAAGGCTCTGTCTTGGGACCGGTTCTCTTTAACATTTTCATCAATGACTTGGAGGAAGGGATACGGGGGAGCCTGATCAAATTTGCAGATGACACCAAGCTGGGAGGAGTAGCAAACACATCAGAAGAAGGAGAAACCTCCAGGAGGATCTGGATAAACTGGAATCCTGGGCTGTAATGAACAGAATGAATTTCAACAGGGAGAAGTGCAAGGTTCTGCACTTGGGCAATAAAAACCAAAAATACAGGTATAAAATGGGGGATACTTGGCTTGGCAGCACAACATGTGAGCGGGATCTTGGAGTCGCCGTTGATCACAAGCTGAACATGAGTCAGCAGTGTGATGTGTCTGCAAAGAAGGCAAATGCTATTTTAGGCTGCATTAAGAGGACTGGAGCTTCCAAGTCACGAGAAGTTCTAGTTCCTCGTTATTCTGCATTGGTGAGACCTCACCTTGAGTCCTGTGTTCAGTTCTGGGCTCCTCACTTGAAGAAAGATGCAGCCAAGCTGAGCAAGTCCAGAGGAGAGCGACAAGAATGATCAGTGGGGTGGAAGGGAAGCCCTACGAGGAAAGGTTGGGGGAACTTGGGATGTTCAGCCTGGAGAAGAGGAGGCTGAGAGGAGACATGATTGCCCTCTTCAGACACCTGAAGGGCTGTCATAGGGAGGAAGGGGCTCATTTGTTCATAGCTGCTTCTGAAAGCAGAACTAGAACCAATGGGTACAAACTGCAAGAGAGGAGATTCCGGCTGGATATCCAGAAAAAATTCCTGAGGGTGAGGGCGGTTCGGCAGTGGAAGAGATTGCCAAGGGAGGTGGTGGACTCTCCCTCACTGGGGATCTTCAAGCAGAGGCTCGATGAGCACCTGCTGGAGATGCTCTAGGGGGATTTCCTGCTCAGGCAGGGGGTTGGACTAGATGACCTACTAGGTCCCTTCCAACTCTAGGTTTCTATGATTCTATGATTCTAATTGACATTCCTTGTCCAAAACACTGAGCTATATTAGCTGACAGATAAGAAGCAGCCAGGGATGTATATATACTTTCAACATACATACTGTAGCATGTGCTTTGCCATTCAGTCCCAACCCCTCCTTTAAATGTCTCATCCTGCATTTGGATAGGATATAATATAAATATATTATATAAATATATGTTTATAAATATTTATAAATATAAATCTTCCCAGGAGAGCTTTGAACAGGAACAACACAACAGTTATTCCAGACCTGTTGATGTCCAGACCTGTTGATGTTGACTAAGGCTGTGGGTGGCGCAACTAGCTAAGACGCTGTGCCTGTTAACCAGGAGGCCAGGGTTCGAGACCCGGGTTGGCCCCACAAGACAGGGTGAGCTCCTGTCCTTAGCCCAGCTCTGCGATGCAGCTGGAACCAATCGTATTGGCTCTGCCTTTCCATTGGAGTAATTCAGTGGCGTGGAGAGGGGGGATTTGCTGCTTGGGTAACAGCCTATCCTCCATAACAATCTAACCCAGGCTTTCGTGCTTCGCATGCAGCGTATGCAGTGCAGAGCACGATACCATAGTCTTCCAAGACTGATGGAGGCCTGCTGATGTCAACCCTTCATCCCTGATTTCCATCCTCCGACTGCTGCTGTAACGAATGAGTGAATTATTGCAAGGAACGGTCAACAAGCATTGCCTTCCTACAGCAAAGAGAGACAGATGGTGAAAGGAAAACAAAATAGGAGAGCCATCAATAATTCAACTCAGCCACCAAACCATGACATTTCAGAGGAACTGTGAATATCAGGGGTTCCGAAAGACATCAGACAAAGTTGTGGGTTGGGAAAGGAGGTGATGGTTAAGGAGGGGCTGTAATATTGTGGTACAAGCCATGCTTTGGATGCAAAAAATTCTTAATTCCATTTCTGGCACAGCTGGGAAAAAATCCTTTCCCCAAAACCTGGGGAGCTGCTGTCAATCAGCACTTGACTTGCTCGGATTTGTCAGAAAACATTATTTCCAGCCATTTTTCCCTTTCCCTCCCCCCCAAATAAGTACCCTGGGTGTTGTGTGAAAAAGAAATATTGCAAATTGTACATTATTAAGGGGTGTTGTTTGTCTAAGTGCATGTGCCCACCCAAGTGTATGTAAAAATAAAAACAGGATGCACTCGTGCAGTAGCATAGCTAAAGAAGTGCAGGGGGGTAGCAGCTGCACCGGGTAGCAAGCTGTAGGTGGGCAACAAGCTGAGCTTGACAGTGGCTAAAACTGAAAAAATGGGATACATATGAATAATAGTGTCATCATGTTATATCAGGCTGACCAGATGCCCAAACCTCAAAAGGAGGACAAGGTCCTGGATTCCTCTTGGCCTGGCTTTTCTGGCAGAAAATGGCACATTTGCCTACTTATGAGTAAAGTCATGATATTGGGCACTCTCACTTTCCCATAGAGCTCAATGCATAGTTTTGATTTTTTTGGCCATAGCTTTTGATAGGAAGGATATATTTCAAAACTGATTTTGGCATTGGATACTGCTCTGCAATATGAATCCAATGACATATGACATGATGGGGTACTGCACACCATTGCGAAGTTCCAAAATGAAGCCAAAATGGAGGACAATGAAGCCCTTTTGGAGGACACACAGATAGGAGATTGAAAAAGAGAACAAATCTAGAAATTTCCGATCATATGATCACCCTGTGTTATATATCATTGGAAAAGTAATTTAATGAATAAGGTTGTCATAATTCTCTTCCACAAAATCAGGACAGGACCTTCTGTCCCATTTGCCAGTATATGAACACAATCCCCAAAATTCAGGACTGCCCCTGTTTTTCAGGATATATGGCAACCCTATTAACGCAGAATGCAATGAAACATTGGGTGTGGGTGGCGCAAGTGGCTAAGATACTGTGCTTGTTAACCAGCAGGCCAGGGTTCGAGACCCAGGTCGGCCCCACAAGACAGGGTGAGCTCCTGTCCTTAGCCCAGCTCTGCGACACCAGCTGGATCCAATCATATTGGCTCTGCCCTTCCATTGGACTAATTCAGTAGTGCGGAGAGGGGGGATTTGCTGCTTGGGTAACAGCCTATCCTCCATAACAATCCAACCCAGGCTTTTGTGCTTCGCATGCAGCGTATGCAGCGCCGAGCACGATACCATAGTCTTCCAAGACTGACGGAGGCCTGCTTTTTTTTAATGAACCAAGCGGCATTGGAATATCTAAATTCTATCCAAAGTTATAGTCAATTAACCAGAAAATGAAATCACAACTGCCTATAGAACAAAAAGTAGACTTTTCCCCATTTTTTTAACCTGGGCATGACATCACTTCTGGGGCAGCTTTCAGGGTTTTGCATAGGGCTACATGATCAGTTGCCACACCACTGCCCCATGTGCATGTTTAACTCTTTGCAAAACATGTACTCTTCCCTTTAAATTGCTCTCACTAGCATTCAGTAACGTCACACACCCAAACTTGCGCGGCTTCAAAAATGGTGGTATACTCTGCATACAGGAGATATGTGAAGTACAGTCTTGTTTTGTCAGCTATCTGAACCGAAGAAGTATTGTGAAAAATTAAAATACTTAGGAATGCACAAAATCATACAACATGAAATCTAACTGCAAATAGTAGCCAATAGTTGTGAGATTATAACACACACAAAAAATAAATACAGTATCCAGGATGTATTGACATGAATATCACAAAGCCTATTAATTCGTTCCACATAATAGCATGGATTCTGTTTTTATTATTTATAACGTTATTTATAACAAAATAAAAAAGTCTCCAAACACATTTCATCCAGAATCTCTCACAGCAGTAAACATTTGCTATATAATATTGATTAATTTGATTCACCTTTTCGCTCCAGAGATCTCTTGGGTGGTTCACGGTATCACAAACAACAATTTAAAATGGGACTTTCTATTAAAAGACAGCAGGCCTCCATCATTCTTGAGAGACTATGGTATCGTGCTCGGCGCTGCATACGCTGCATGCAAAACACAAAGGCCTGGGTTAGATTGATATGGAGGAAGGCTGTTACCCAAGCAGCAAATCCCCCCTCTCCACGCCACTGAATTAATCCATTGGAAAGGCAGAGCCAATAAGATTGGTTCCAGTTGTGTCACGGAGCTGGGCCAAGGACAGGCGCTCACCCTGTCTTGTGGGGTCGACCCAGGTCTCGAACCCTGGCCTGCTGGTTAACAGGCACAGCGTCTTAACCGCTTGCACCACCCACAGCCCATTTAAAGAAATAAGATTGAGAAAAGAAGGCGACCGGAAGACAAGCATGGATGTTGGGAATTATGCACCAAAATATTGTCACCAGGCCATAGCTGAGTTCTCAAGTTTGTGGGCATGCCTTGCAAAATGTCCCAGCTTAAGTCCTCAGCACCTCCATAGATGGGCCAGTGGTTTTATATATATATATATATATATATATATATATATATATATATATATATATATATATTCAATTTCATTAGTGCAATGCTTTACATCCATTTTGGTGCATCCACGAACAGCTGTACACATAGCAAGTTGTTGCATGACTCTTGCATATCATGACCTATATGTAATTCTAATAATGCTCTGCACTTCCAATGTCCCAAACTCAAATCCTTGAATTTGTCATAATTCTTGCATGGAGCATGCCTTTGGGTGTGCATGCCGCTCCTGCCCTCTACTGGAGAGAAGGAGGCTTGCTGCAGGATGGACCATCCTAGCAGACTGTCGGGCAGGGGGCCAAACCATAATTTCTCTATCACAAATGATTCACAGTAAATAACCCTACAATCCAGAGTAACTACGGGAGCACGTAAGAGACAATACATGTACCCATAGTTACTGCACCACCTAGTGAAACTCTATGGGAAATTCATATTGCAATCCAGAGGAAATTGTTCTTACACTGGAGCAAGGACTCCCTGGAGTTACTCTGGATTGTGCCCTAAGATGGATATCTCTTTGTCCACTGTTCTGCTCCATCTTTCATGATATCATCATCACATCATCCCTTTTTAGTTGAAAAGCAGTATATAAGTACTGTAGATGGTAGATAGGTAGACCATCACCATCATCATCATCGTTTTATATACCGTTTTTCAACCCAAAAAATCACAACCTGTCCCCCCAAAAGGCTTACCATCTTGTAAAATGTAAAATGTGCTTTGCAAAACTGAGGGGGCTGTCAGGAGGTGTGGGTCGACCAGTCAGATATGGCGATCAGGTGGGGTCACTGGAGTTTTTAACCATACCAGTGCGTGCACAAACAAACACACAAACGTAGGGCGCAATGCAGAGTAACTATGGGGAGTCCTTGCTCCGATGTAAGAACAATTTACTCTGGATTGCAATATGAATTTCCCATAGGTTCTCACTTGGTGGTGCAGTAACTACGGGTGCACTTAATATCTCTTACGTGCTCCCGTAGTTACTCTGGATTGTATGGTAAGAGACATAACTTAAATATATTAAATGAGACAATGTGCTTTCTAAAATCTGTTTCCATTTTTGCATGTTTGTATTTGTATACAGTAAATACACTAAAACTAATTTTCCTTTAAGCAAAAACTGTGCTTTAATTAAAACTGCTTTTTAGATCAACCTATTCCTTGTTCTGCTTAAAGGGCACAATCCTAACCAACTTTCCAGCACTGGCATAGCTGTGTCAGTGAGGCATGGGGTCCATCCTGCAGTTGAGATGCATGAGATGGAGGCCTCATTGATCCATTTCCCTGGAGTTGCTTTGCCCTTACCTTGGTGCTGGAAACCCCATTAGGATTGCACCCTAATTTTCTGTGGTTGCAACCATTTTGTTGCAACCAGTGGCACAGCTAGAGGGGTTCAAAGCCATAAATTTTGGAGGGTGCCTCATGCAAATTTTGGAGGGTGCCTCATATTTTGTTGCAACCAGCGACATACCTAGAGTAGGTACAAAGCCATAAATTTTGGAGGGTGCCTCGTGTGAGGCCCATTTGTCAGCAAAATTCCCCCCATATGCCATCTCCCCACTGCACATCAATCCCCCACGCACATCAACCCCCCATGTGCATCCACCCCAAGTTCATCCACCCCACGTGCATCATCCCCCTATACACATCAAACCCCCATCTGCATCAACTCCACCATGCACATCAACCCCCCATGCGCATCAATCCCCCAGCCGCATCATCTCCCCATGTGCATCTTTCCATGTGCAACCCCCCCTCTGAGAGGCACAGGAGTCCCAGCACCGGCTGCTTGCTAGGCACTGGGGGGAAACTGAGGCGACACAGAGCAGAAGGCAACAGGCAGGGCCCTGGGGAATGGGACTGGGGGAGCAGGAGGAGGAACGTAACAATATAGGGGAAAGCAAGGGACACTAGGGAAGGGATGGATGCAGGGTTTGGGGAGGGTATTTCAGCATATCAAGGGGGTAACGTTGGCATATCTAAATATATTTTGGGGTAAAAGGTAAAAAAGTTCCCTGACCCCTGTGATAGAGGGAAGGTTTAGCAGTGCTTTTAAGAGGGAAAGTCTGCAGGAGGCAAAGGAAGGGCAAATCTCTGCAGGGGTTGCTTTGAGTGCCAGAATCTCTGTGGTTTCTTAGTAGTCAATTTAGACTAAGGTTATTTTAGAATAAGGACAAAACATTTACATACCCCTTTTTTATTGGGGATGGTAGGAACGAGTTCCCTTGATATCTGTTTATATCCCGGTATAGGAGCGAAACAATATTTCTTCAAAATCTTTAACCAATCTATTGTATATATACAAAACTGAAGAGGCACTGATTGATGGACTCACTCACTCATCAACACCCAGCCAAAACCGCTGGACCTGGAAGCATGAAATTTGGGGAGGGTCTTTCTTATGTGGTGTATGCACCCACTAAGACCGATTTTGAGAAATTCAAACTGGAAGGGGGTGAAAAGGGGTGCAACATGTTTTTATCTCTATACTCAATAGTGAAGAATCCCTGACTCATCAATGCCCAGTGTATTCCTTCTGTGATGCAAGGACCCCCTAAAAATCGATTTGGTGCTTGGTGGTGCCGGTACCTGGTGGTACCTGCCACCCAGTGTTGCTCTCTGGTACCAATTTTCCGGTCGTGCTTGGTGCCTGGTGCCCAGAAGGATGCCCAGTGCTGAATAGGGGTGCCAGGTGGTACCTGGTGCTTGATGGTCCCTCGTTCCTGACAGAGGTGGCTGGTAGTGCCAGGTGTGGCTGGTGGTGCCTGTTGCCTCATACATGGTCAGGGTGCCCTGTGCCCACTGTTGCCCCCTAGTACCCTGCCCAGTATCTGATGATACCTAGCAGTGCCTGCTACTGGGCGCCTGCATCCCACTGGTTCCCACAAATATTATTGAAATTTTACTCCTGCAATGACAGGTAAATTCAGCTAAATAATAAGTAATTGACAGTGCAATCCTAAGCCTATCTACACAGAAGTAAGTCCACTGTGTTACTCCCAGAAAAGTGTGGCTAGGATTGCAGCTGTAGTGTTTAAATTAATCACATGAAAGCAATATATATGAATTTTAGCTTTTATTTTGTCATGCCCTATATTTTTCTTGCATGTCCTACATTTGGGAGGGGGGCTTGTCCTCTTCAGCGGTTCTAACATCTGCTCACCCTGGAACAATCTGAGCTGAGGACAGTCGCGTGTGTAGTAGACACTTTGAGGAGCACGCATCAAACAGATGCATTCTTGATCTGGCAGCCAGAGCTTCCCTGTATCCTTGTCGAGACACTGATATGTGCTCAGGAAACATCTGGATGTTGAGACATGGCAGAAGTGTGCTTGCTCACCCACCTTGTGCTTCTCTTTTCTCCAGGTGTTGCTTGCCTGCGCCACAAGGAGGAGCTCAAATCCAGACATGAGACGGCTGGATTAGAGTCACAGATAACCTGGAGCGGGAATTCTCTCTTTTCCTCCTGTTATGTCCAAGATCTGCCTTCTGCCTGGTCATTGCTTGGAGTTCCAAAGGACCAGGGACCTAGGATGAGGAGGAGCACCAGATTTTCCTTGAACCTGCTTTTGTTATTGCCGCTCTGGTTTGTGCGGACAGTGGGGGCCCTCGACCTGGGCCAATCTCCGTGCACCACCTTGGTCCAGGGCAAATTTTTTGGGTATTTCTCCTCTTTTGCCGTCTTCCCGTTGAACTCTTCACATTGCTCTTGGATTATTCAGAACCCCGACCCCAGGAGGTACACCCTGTACATGAAGGTTTTGAAGCCCGTGGGCGTATGCGACCGCCAGCAGATCCGCACATACCAATTTGACTCGTTCTTGGAGTCAACCCGGACGTACTTGGGCATGGAGAGCTTTGACGACGTGCTCAACCTATGCGACAGCTCGACCCGCTATGCCTTCCTCCAGTCCAACAAGCAGTTTCTCCAAATGAAGCAGATTGCTTCGGTGTTGGAAAGCAGCCCCGTCTGGTGGAAGCCTGTCAAGGTTCAGGAAAGAGATTTCTCCGTGGAATACTTGGTGGTCGGCAACAGGAACCCAAGCAAGGCTGCTTGCCAGATGCTGTGCAAGTGGCTGGATACTTGCTTGACCACGAGCAGCAGTTCCCATCCTTGTGGGATCATGCAGACCCCATGTTCTTGTGCCAATGGAGAGGTCCTTGATCAACCCAGCGAGATCCTCGGGTTAACCAAAAAGAAGGATGATTGTTTTAAGGATGGGATTTACTTGGAGAACTGCATGAGCAGCCCAAAGGACAGCAGTGGACTGGATTTCTTAGGTAGGTGTTTCTCAATACTTATCTTCTGGAAGGAGGCGAGAATTGCGGCAGGAGAATGTTGACTTTATTTACTGCAATACTGAGCACTATATTGACTCTACTGAGCACTATATTTACTATATATTGAACACAATCCTGACTATGTCTACTCACGAGTCAGCCCCATTGTGTTGAATGGATCTTACTCCCGGGGAAACTGTGTTTAGGATTGAAATCATTATCTTTTAAAAAGGCGTCTTTGCTGAAGGTAAACATTTAAATTTGAATGGATATTGTGGACATTTATATAAATATGATTCTGGTTTGGAACTGGTTTATATTCTGGAATATTGCCAGGGGATCCTAAGGATTGTAGTAGAGGTTGAGAATCCTATAGAAGTTAGCGACTTTTTGTTCCTATATGAAACCATGGCTGTGGAATGGGTTTTAGACTGATTGGATATTTGGCGCAGAAATACTGCCCAAGGTGGGTATACTAGGAAACTTGCATATAATTTCAAGGTCAGTGCTCTGCTTGGTGTAAAAAATTCCTGGAGACAGCTGTGTAAGAGGAATAGAGGTGCATCAATGGGCACGTTGTGGTGGATATATGGAACTCCCATTACTAGAGCTATACTGCCAAATGCCAGGTACTACCGGTTGGAGGAGACGTTTGCCCACTTGCCAAACTGGCAAACCTTTCCAAGAGACATCTTGGTCAATATGGGTAACACGATGCTACGCCACAGATACCATAGATCTGACTCTGCACGGCTCTTCTTAGGTGCAATCATCATTCTCCAGCTCAAAAAGTTCTTGGGTAATGAAGCCAGTAAGAAGAGCGCTGGAAAGCTGCTCCCAGTCAGTGCAGATGGGACTGTTCCAAAGGAATGAATGGTTTGACTTAATAGATGTGTTGCAGATTCAAAACCAGTGGTATAACCAGAGGTGTAAAGTTTCACAGGGAGCCAAGTTTCACAGGGAGCCTCCCAGTAGCTTCCACAATCTTTACCCGAGAGGTGCTTCGTTTCGGAACCCGCAGTTTCTAATTTTAAACTTCGTGAATATTATCAGTTTGGTTATCTGAGTAAACACTGTGGATCTAACCTTTACACATTCCTGGACCAGTGTGGGAATGACCATGGCATCAAGCCCTCCCATTCATGTGCTCTCATCTTATGTGAGGAAGTGCTGGCACTTAAAATTACCCAGGACCTAAAATCAAAACCAGTTTGTGAACTTTTTAGTTGAACAGCAGTATATAAATACTGCAGACAGACAGACAGACAGACAGACAGACAGACAGACAGACAGATAGATAGATAGATAGATAGATAGATAGATAGATAGATAGATAGATAGATAGATAGATAGATAGACAGATAGATAGATAGATCGATCGATCGATCGATCAGGAGTGGATCAGTAGATCCAAACTTTTTGGCAGGAGAGCCATATAATCTGACACTGTTGTGGCCAGGAAAATTATTTACATTTCAAGTTTGAATAAATTTGCATAAATTTACATAAAAGAGTCTATTAGAGACGGATCAGGAGGATTAAAATCTTTGCCGAGATCCAGATGGAAGGGTCTTGCCATGGGCCATATCAGGCTCACTGTGGGATGCATCTGGTCCCCAGGCAGGGGTTTGGAAACCTTGAGCACAATCCTAACCATGTCTACTCAGTAAGCCCCAATGTGTTCAATGGGTCTTACTCCCAGGAAAGTGTCTTTAGGATTGCAGCCTTTGGATGAAACGTTGGATTGTGATTTCTCGGTTGGAAGGACCAGGTTGTTGTGATGAAGGTCCTCCCTTGTTCCAGTGCAAGGTCATACAATTCCATGGATTGTGAAGATCCTTCCACTTCTCCCCACCTTTCCAGGAAAGCCTGTCTCGGAACAACCCCAGCCTCACACACGGGCCTCCTTGGAAGCAGCTATTGACATAGTGGGGCTCGAGGAGAGTTTTGGACGCTTGTATGCTGGTTTAAGGCTTATTCAGATTTTTCCAGCTTTCAGAGCAAATAGATTACATATGTCATGTCAGAAAGCGGCAGGTGGTGTTTATTTGATGGGATGAGAGGACCTTTTAGTGAGGCTTCCACTGGCTTTGGAAGACAACGGGACCTGGCATGGTTTGACGATTGCAGAGGTATTCACTTTGTAATGTTTGTCCATGGGCCAAACAGCAGTTTGGATAACCCTTTCTTTAGTCATTAACTTCTAAAGTCATTTCCTACATTCACAGTGCAAGGTCTGATATCGAGGTGCGCATTAGATTCCATGTTGCATTAGATTTGAGTAAATGCAGGCATTTTTATTATAAGTATAGGTCAGTATTTCGTTTAACAGTTTACTATGTTGTGATTAAAATGTAACATAAACCCACTGTTGCAGAAAGTCGTGCAATTAGGTAAAAATCATAACATAAATCCATTGCCATTTTATTATTATCATATAACTCATTATATGTAGTAAAATTAAATTTTGTATCTGCTTTACAGCTATGTATTAAGACTGACAGTAAATTTTTTTAAAATCTCAAGCCTTTTAAAATAGGGATGTGCATTATATTTGATGGCGCATTAGATTCGAGTAAATATTTTCGGCTCATCACCCGGTCTCAGGCATCAATAGTGCACATGTTGTTCTTTGGATTCTCATGCCAAATCACCTGGCTTTCTCCAGGCAAAGAAAGTGTGCCACTCCATGGCTTCCAAGGGATGGATCTTCACAGCAGATATCCTAAACCCATACAATCGTGCATGGAGAAAGCTGTGGTTCCTGCCACATGTGACCCCCCACCAGCTCCCATGTCAGAATTGGAAAACAGATGGTAGGAAGAGAACATGGTTCCTGAAATCTCCATCGAGTGTCAGCAAAACAAACTATTATCTAAGCATGATGTGCATGCAGCAGAAGGCTGGCATGCCATGCAGCTTGGCTTTGCCACTTGCCAGAGAAGCTCTCATGTATTTCGCATGGGGTTTCATCCGAGGGCAAAGATGAACCCGATCTTTCCTGCCTCCCCCTCCCTTGACATTCTGGAAGGCAGCGAACTCTGCCAGTTCTCATTCCAAAGACAGGGATTGCGTGCTTTTCAGAATATCTCTTGTGACTGGTTCCCATGGATGAATAAAAGTACCAACAATCAAATAAGGGACTGTTGGTTTGGGTTCTGGGTTCAGCCTTTTCAAAGGGTAGGGTTGCCATATGGCCTGGAAAACTGTGACAATCCCGGTTTTCAGGGATCATGTTCACTTACTGGAAAGTTGGACTAAAGGTTCTGTTCAGGTTTTGTGGAAGAGAGTTATGGCAACCCTACCAAAAGGCCATATTTATCGAGTCAAGTTAATAGATGGAGGCAGTCTTACTGTATGGACCTCTTTGAGTTGGCACCGGAGCCCCTCAAAACCTTTTTCTTGTGTCCTGGAAACATGCGGCACACAGATCTCTTTGGAACGCATAATAGATCAGTTGTCTTTGACTTTTTTGTGCCATGGTCTCCGAAATTAAAAAAGATGAAACTCGGGAACCACCACCTATCACATCCTGATTCATGGGACACAATCCTCCAACTTCTACCCTGACCCACTCCACTTTAGAACAACCCTGTAAGGTAGGCAGCTTGAGCAGAGTTGGTCTTGGAGCTGCAGGACAAAACAGCTAGAGAAGGCTGTGTGGGATTTATGTCAACCACACAATTTTGACCAGACAGTATCATTATTGGATTGGATCCAAGCCCTCTCTTGCACAGTTTTGGGTGGGATGCCACAACCACCAGATGAGGTTCCATAACTCCTTTGGGATCATGATCCACAGGTTGAAGAACACTGTTCTAGAGCATTGGCAACTTCCAAGTTCTGGAGTTGTACTGGATCTTTGTACTGGATCTCACTTAATGAGGGCTCTGGAACAAGGTGTTGAATAGAGTGAATGACAGAACATACTCAGGGACAAGAGGTCCTTTAATAAACTTGGTTTCTACTGATGAAGATCATCTAGTAGTGCCATGGGATCAGTGCACCAGTATTCTACTGGTGCAAACTTTCACAATAATTTTGCACTTTCAAGACTTTTGTGGTCAAAAGTACCAAAAAAGGGAAAAAAAATCCTACAATCAGGAGGAAGGACAGCCCCACACAGAGTACATTTCAGCCATCCAGTTTTGATGCTTCTCTGGAGCCATGAGTGATCACGGCTAGGTCCATCTTTTCCAACCAGGGTTGTCAACTCCACACTAAATTATATTTTTAAAAAATATTTCCAGTTATATTAGGAAGGAAGAACTGCAGGGCATGGGGGAAAGAAATAAAACTATCTTTCCTGTTCTCTGCTCAATAGCTTATGGACGTGATCACAATGTGGAAATATCAGCAATTACTTTCTGAATGTGCCACTGGTGTACTGGGGAGCCAAGAGGTGGAATTTACATCCAGTTTCGCTAGGGAGCTTTCCAGGCAACTACTTCCATTATTGCTACGAGGGGACTTTTATGTATCATTTAATGAGCAGGACCGCAGCAAGCAGATCAACTGTTCAGTTTGGTGCCGTTCCCCCCAAGCTCAGCATTATTTAATGCCTTCTCAGACTTGGTGATGGGGCCAATTCTTTGTGGTGCAGTGTGCAGGATAGATCTGAGAGCCAAGTTGACCCCAAAGAAATGGGTGTCTCCTTGGAACACAGCTGGGTACCTGCAAGGCTGTAGATATGGGGCAAGGGAAGACCTAGTGACCCTTTTTGCTACTGACAATCCAGCTCTTCAGGGGTGTTTCCCCCCCAAAATGTTTCCATTACTATGTAGACTGGAAGAACATATTGCCTCTTGATTCTTACTTTCATTCATGGCCTAGTAGTTCCAGCAGATCATGTGTTCTACTGGTGCAAACCAGCATAACCCTCTTGTCCCAGGACATGTCCTCTTTTTAGCCATGTGTACTGGAAGAAACGTCCCGACACAAGTCCTGTCCTGGCCTGGGGGTTTCCTCAAAAGTGCCATAAGGCACATCTACACTATAATTCTTGAAGGGGTTAGGTCAGTGCACAGACATGTGCTGGCCTCCCCACACTACCAATAGTAGGAGGCCAGCACATGTCTGTGCACTGACCTAACCCCTTCAAGAATAAATGGTGTGATTTAGGGTCCTACAAGACAAGGTGAGCTCCTGTCCTTAGCCCAGTTCCTCCCAACCTAGCAATTCAAAAGCATGCTAATGGAATTGATAAATAGGTACTGGTTCAGTGGGTTCTGGGTGCATGAGAGCCACATGTTGGACAATGTTGGCTCTATGACTCTAGAAATGGGGAAAAGCACCACACCATACAGTCAATTACAATTAGCAGTATAACCTGTGGGGGAAACCTTTACCTTTACCC
Source organism: Cryptoblepharus egeriae (assembly GCA_030015325.1). Taxonomy (NCBI): domain Eukaryota; kingdom Metazoa; phylum Chordata; class Lepidosauria; order Squamata; family Scincidae; genus Cryptoblepharus; species Cryptoblepharus egeriae. The sequence continues at coordinate 3,097,030 of JAREYC010000003.1, read as the reverse complement.
AATGGTGGGCTTCGGGGGGTTATCACAGGCTCTATAGAACCCTTTGCTAATGAACGCCTGGTTCTGAGAACTGGTTACTAATGGGACATAGAACCTGTTGTTAATTTAGGTTATTAAGACATAGAACCTGTTGTTAGTTTATTTGAATCCCACCACTGCCTTTACCTTACACTTTTCTAGGGTGTCCTACATTTTGGGGGGCATGTTCACAAGTATGGCACAAGTCCCATGTTGGCTTGGGGGTATCACAAATGTGACATGTGCCAGCTTCCTTGTTACCACCATGGAAAGGAGTGGGTGAGTTATGCCAGCCTAAGAGCACAAACCTAACCATGTCTATTCAAAAGTAAGTCCTGTTGTGTTAAATGGGTCTTACTCCCCGGAAAGGGAGTCTAGAATTTCAGCCTAAATTGGTTTTGGATTGTGCCCTGAGTCTGTTTGAGCCCAATAATTCTTGATCACACCTCTGAACATGGTTGCATTATGCAGAACCCAACATCAGAAGAAGGCTGGGGAATTGAAGGTGGCCTTTGATGATGCTTCTCCAGCCCTGTAGCGTTTTGGTTAATTAATCTGAAAAGTGCTCTTCTTCTCTCCTATCTGCCTATGGGCAGGTTATAGGGTGTCTCCCACAGTCATGACTATCTATTGTGGGGGGTGCTTATTCCCATTACGAGGCCAAACAGCCAGTGTTGTCCAAAGACATCTCTGTGATCATGCGGCTTGAATAAATGCAAACGGTGCATGGAATACTGTTTTCGGGACAATATTTCAATATCCTTCTTATCAGCTTTCCTACTCTTTAATGGCCTTCTAATCTGATCCTAATAGGACAAGGACACCCTGAGAATACCCCATGTCTCATAATTGCATATACGTTCCTGCACCTCTGTCTTGAGCTCAGAAATTCAATATCATGCAGTAATAATTCTGCGCATTTGCACACTTCATTAAGCCAAATGGTCGTTGTGGCCCCCGGGTGACCTATCTAGCCAAATGAATGTTTCCCGGACTGGGGGATATAGATGGCTACTCAGTACCTATAAAACTGCCTGGTTTGGCTCAGCCTGTGTGTTTCAGAGCTTTAAAAATGCTTTTTAAAAAAGCAAGAGTGGACAATTGTCTGCAAGTAACTTTTTCCCCCAAAAGTATGAACTACAGAAAAGATTATTTATGGGAAATTTGAACGGAAACCATATTTGTTAACTTTTACCAAACATTTGCTAATATACTCATGAGAACTGGGGGGGGGGGCTTCTAGTTCAATATTTTCTAATCGGGACACTAAGCTGTCAATAGGACATTAAAGTGAAATTAAAGAATTGTTTTGGCCTGAAATAATTCTATCTGTAGAGAAGAGGAAAATGTGAAGAGGGTTCAGTGGTGAAGTATCCCTTAAAGATGCATCTCATTCAGTCCTTGGCATCTCCAGATGATGCTCTAGAAGTGTCAAGTGATGCTCTAGAATGGACTGAACTAGAAGCATCATGTTTCCTGGAACAAAACTGGAGAGCTAGTATCAACTGGGGAAGACGGGCTGGGGTAGGTGGACCAATGATCAGATGTACTATTCTAGGAAGGAGACCCACCTATAGACCCACCTGTATAGGATACACCTATACCAATCTGCTTCTGGAGGGCCTCAGCTTACCTCCCTAATTTGCTTTTTGGTTCTTTGTAAAACTCAAAGTGGCTCTCAGAAGATCCCAGACGCTGTGATCTTCTCCTGGAGGCTTAAGAAACACTTATGGTTTTACGAATAATCATAGAAACCATAAAAAAGGTTTACTAGGAAGTCTTCTGAAGCTCACAGAACTTCCACATCCAGTCTCTGCTTCAGAACATCTCTGGATGTAACTAGAAGGCACTTCCAGTTGCTTCTGTGGAGACCCTTGGAGAACCTCAACCACAAATTTTGCCACCTATGGCAGGGGTGTCCAAACTTTCAACTTCAGAGCACTTGGACCTCTGTGTAAAGGAGGGAATTTCAGCACCTGCAGCTTCTCATCTCATAGATCATAGGCCGCCTTGAGTTCCCCCTTGTGGGGGAAGAAAGGCGGGATAAAAATTACTTAAATAAATTAAATAAATAGATCAGAAGCTGCACATGCTGAAATTCCCTCTTCTATACAATTGTTAAAAATCCAGGAGCTCTAAATTAAAAAAAGATTGGACCTCCTGATCTATGGGTTCAGTATCTGCTGGGGGAGAGGAGCAGATCCCCCACTGCATACTGAGGGCTGGAATCTATTTCAGGAAATATTGTGGATGTGGATGTGGAAGGGAATGGAAATCTAGGGAAGGCATTTGAGAAGTTGTCACAACAAGTGAATGAGTATGAATTTGTTTTCAGAATGTGAGTTTTGAATGTGGGTTTGTTTCAGAATGTGGGTCACGATGGGGTGTGTATGGATGCATGTACATAGACAGATGTAGATGTGGGCAACCTCCAAATGCCAGATGCGGTGGGGAGAAGGTGGATGCAGGTGTCATATGTGCTCCCTGAAGCATCTGGTGGGCTTCTGTGAGATACAGGAAGCTGGAGTATATGGATCTTTGGCCTGATCCTGGCCAAAGGAGGCTCTTCTTGTGTTCCTGAGATTTGTTCTGAATCCCCTCTGCATAAAATTTGTTTTCTTTCCCAAAACGGGCTTGGCAGTTTCTTGGCCGATTTGCTCTGCCCTCCAAACAAGATCAATTCTGCAGATCATTGCTTTGAAGAGAGACCTCAAACAGCTCCAAGTGACAGACGTTCCAATAAATTCTAGGAGAGAACAACAACAACAACAACAACAACAACAACAACGACAACGAGAATTAAACACTTGAGCCCAAGGAAAGACCCGTTTGCTGTCATTAAAATGATCCACAGGGCTTTGGCCATTTACGAGCTGGAAGCTTGACGGGGCATCTGTATCCAGACCAGAATAGCGTGCCAGGTGGGCAGGCTTACAAAGCAAAGCTGGACATGCCAATATCAGCAGCGTTCCTGGAATCCTCTGTTCAGCAGGAGCTTCACTGCCACGTGCCCCACAAGCTCATCTGCATGTGCTAATTAGGCGTTCAGCTTTTCAAAGCGTAAGCGTCTGTCATGCACCCTGTGCAGAGCTATTTAGAAATACATATTGTTGAATAATAATAATAATAATAATAATAATAATAATAATAATAATAATAATAATAATAATAATAATAATAATATCATTCCAGATCTTGGATCAACCATAATTTATCCCTGCATCCATATTCCAGAACTCAAAGCCATCCAGCTCCGGACACGCCAGTATGACAATATAATTGCCAAGGATCACCAAAATGTAGGACACCCAAGAAATATGCAGGATGTGACAAAGCTGAATATTGCTTTCATGTAATTAATTTTAACACCATGGCTGCAATCCTATCCCCACTTACCTGGGAGTAAGCCCCACTGACTACAGTAGGATTTACTTCTGAGTAGACATGTATAGGATTGTGCAATATATTACTTATTAAATACGAAACTTCCATTTTTACTTGAATCTAATATGTCCACAAATCTAATGTGCCCTATATTAAGGGTAAATTTGATTAAAAAGGACGTGCATTACGTTCAAGTAAATATGGTATATTTTATATATATATGTACCAGTGTTGCAGGAGTAAAATATTCCCCATGCCCCACCCACAAATATATGTGTGTGTGTATATATATATATATATATATATATATATATATATATATATATATATATATATATATATGTGTGTACCAGTGTTGCAGGAGTAAAATATTCCCCATGCCCCATCCACCGTGTCCTATCTCACCATTGTGCATCATCCCATCATTGTGCATCATCCCGCGCATGCACAACATCCTCCCCCCGTGCAACACCCCCCCCCCCACAACCATGGGCACCCCTACCAAATAGGTGCAGGATTTGGGGCTGGACATTGCATGTTGGGCGTTGCACCAGTTTTCAATGTTAAGTATAGGCCCAAAATGCACTGCACCCCTTTTTATCCTGTATAGGGTTAATTTTTCAAAATCAGTTTTTGGTCAGTGCTCCCTTCATGGAAGGAATATGGTCCCCAAATTTCACGCTTCTAGATCCAGGGAGTGGGGCAGAGCATCCCTGGTCAGGGATTCTTCAATGGAAAGTATAGGGAGGAAAACATGTTGCACCCCAATTCACCCCCTTCCAGTTGGAATTTCCAGAAACGGTTCTTTGTGTGTGCCAGACCCTACAATCCAGAGTAACTACCGGAAGATGTAAGAGGCACTTACTCTGGATTGCTCTATTCATTTCCCATAGGTTTCCGATAGGTGGCACTGTAACTACATCAGTGTAAAGATCCTGTAGTTACTCTGGATTGTAGCCTAGGTCACAGGAAACCCCTCCCCAAATTTCACGCTTCTAGGCATGGCAGTATTGGCTGGGTGTTAATGAGTCAGTCAGTAAGTAGGTCGGTCACGGACTTTTCAGTTTTATATATACAGTGGCACCTCACGTAACAAATTTAATTCATTCCGGAGGCATGTTTGTTATGTGAAACATTCTTTATGTGAAGCGGATTTTCCCATAGGAAATAATGGAAACGCAGACGATTGGTTCCACAACCCAAAAAATGTTCATATAAAAATATTAACTGGATGTAAAAATGATGACAAAACACTGGAATTGAATTCAAAACATGCATTCAATGTGCATGATCCTATGAAGTCTACTTAGGCTGCAATCCTAAAGACACTTTCCTGGGAGTAAGCCCCATTTAACACAATGGGGCTTACTTCTGGGTAGACATCATTAGGAGGATGCAATCAAAGACACTTTCCTGGAAGTAAGCCCCACTTAACACAAGGGGGCTTACTTCTGGGTAGACATGGTTAGGAGGCTGCAATCAAGGACACTTTCTTCTGCAATCCAAGACACTTTCCAAGTGTCTCCCCACTTTCTCCTTCTCTCCATCCTGAGCCTCTCTCTCCCCTGCTCCCTTCTGGCTGGCCCTAAGCTGCTTCCTCTTCTCCACGCCTCTTCTCTCCCTCTGCCCAGCGGACACCCGGCCACAGGAGGAACAGTGTGGAAGTGTTGCTTTCACTATGGGCAGGTGCGCCAGGCAGCCTTGATGCTTTTGAAAAGGGCTGCCGGCCAGCGCGTCTGCCCCAACTGCCAACAAGTTTGTTCTTTACGTGAAGCACAGTTTGTTACGTGAAGCAGAATCCTAGAGAAATTTTTTTTGTTACGTGAAACATACTTTATGTGAGGCATTTGTTACGTGAGGCGCCACTGTACTGATTTATTACAAGAAGGCTGCATCCTTCCTGCTTGCAAGAAAAAAGAGGACAATGATGTTTGTTTTCTTCTCCTAGGAAAACAAGGCTAAAAATAGATATGTCTTGGAAAAAGAGGATATTTGGTCACCCAGGGACAAACCCTCTGGATGTCATTGCACAATAACTTAGGGCGCAATCCAGAGTAACTACGTGGAGTCTTTGCTCCGGTGTAAGAACAATTTGCTCTGGATTGCAATTTGAATTTCCCATAGATTTTCACTAGGTAGTGCAGTAACTACGGGTACACGTAATGTCTCTAACGTGCTCCCGTAGTTACTCTGGATTGTAGGGTTAATGTGCAATAACTTGCACAATAATATGCAATAACTTAATGTGCAATAACACTGCACAACAACGTAATGTGCTGAATATAGTATTCAGCCACAAGATGTGGTGGCTTAGATGGCTGCTGGCTCAGATGTCTACTAAGGGGCCTTAGACAAATTAATGGAAGATGTATCTATAAATAGCTAAGTCAAGGTTGGTACATCAGTCATTAAGAGGATGGCATTTGGCATGCCTTTCCATGGGTCAGGAGTTCTTGGGGGTAGCCCTGCATGGAACTTACATTTTTATTTATTTATTTATTTATTTATTTATTTATTTATTTATTTATTTATTTATTTATTTATTTATTTCCTTTCCCAAGCCAAGGCAGCTTACAAAGCATTTTATTCTTTTGTCCCCACAACAATCCTGTGAGGTAGGTGAGGCTGAGAGTCAGTGACGGGCTCATGGTCATCCAGGAAGCTTCATGACTGCGGGGGGATTTGAACCTGGATCATCCAGATCTGAGTCCCACTTGTGAACCCCCGCACCATCCTGACTCTTAGGTAGCCAGCAGCAGAGGGCAGTAGCATAGCCAGGGGATGGAACTGTATGTATTGCAGGTGCCGCAACTTTCAATGAAACCGAACCTTACCGCTCACTGTCGAAGCCAGGAAGGCAATGCGCAGGTGCTTGCCAAACAATGAGCACCTACCTCTTGTCATTGCTGCCTCAGTGTCACTGATGGTGCACTGATGGTGCCACTTAACAGTGTGTTGCAGGAACCTGCAGTACCAACCGTGCCACTCATGGGTATGCACCCCCATGGCATGGGGGATCTCTTGCCTTTATACCCTGCTGAAATGATTGACAGTTGTGACACATGGCTGACATCTGTGACACAAGGGGATTAGATCCCCTTCTGGTGATGACATAATCTTTCACGTCTGACCCGAGCATGTCCTAATTAAGACCAAGGAGGGGATTCAATGGGAATGAACTTGAGCCAGGAATTAGCTTGAACTTGTTCTTTGCCTGATCTATTGCCCCATTCTGACTCTTAAAGCCCAATCCATAGCATTAGTCCACACTACAGGAATGCCCTGCTTTCCAGTGGTTTGTTTTCTAATAATCTACTCTTTCAACACCTTTTAATTATACTCAGAACTCTGTAATTCAGTGCATGCCCTGCTTTTTCAACCTCTCTCTGCTGTTCTAAAGGCCAATATTGCCCTCCCAATGTTGTCACTATTCCTGAAGGAGTTAATGAAAATCCATTTGCAGAAATCTTTGTGTGGCAGCTGGAATTTGCAAGATAAAAGGGGCATTTGCATTTTGCTGGCTAAAAAAGCATTGGAAGCAACATTTATAAACTAAAAAAAGATGGGGTTCCACTTTTCAACAGTTTTCCCTTTTGGATGGTACTCTGGTCCCTAACCTGTCCAAAAGTGGGGGATGCCTGTAGAAATAAATCCATAAACAGAGTCAAGAGGGATTACTCTTAGGGTGGCCATCTACAGCCGTAAACTACCTTTGGTTCAAAATTATTACAGAATGTTCTTGCCTTGCCCCATTGCCTTGCTGACTGTGGTCTTGTGGAACAACAAGGAGGGCTCCAAATGAGGCCGCACCCCAGATCTCAAGAATGATTGGGTCTCTGATTGCTCAGCTTCACAGTGGTGCTGACTATACCACTTCTAAACTTGTGTTTAGAAGCACAAGGGGGATAATTTTTAAAGGGGGTGAACCCCCTCTGTTGGTTTTCCAGGTGGATGTGAAATTGAGGTGGGGTGATCCATGATGACTTGGCATTGTCCTCCTCCTTGGGTTTGGACTAGATGACCTCTTAGATCCCGTCCAATTCTATGATCCTTCTGGTGGGTACTATATTTTTAACCTCCAAGTTTGTCTGTCCCCCAATTATGTCCCACAAATAGGCTCATGAAACTGAGGGGCATTTCAGGCCAGCTGGATAAAACATGAGAGCGTCCGCACTCTGTGTTTACACCGTCCTTTTCGACTCGTGTGTCGCATTTTAGTGCCACTCCGCTGAAAATAATTCAGCCGTCATAAAAAATATTTTAATTAAAATTCCACATGCTCTCCTCTTCTGCCATCTCCTCTCCTGCCCCTCCTCTGTTCCCTCCCCCAAATGGAACATCTAGTGTCATTTGGAAAAAAAAGCTCTCCATTCCACAATTAAATAATTGAATGATCTTCTGGCAAATTGAAGTACCCCGCTGCCTTTTTTTCCCCGTGTATTGCAATGTTAGGCCCCCCCGCCTCCTTTTCAACACCCGCCCCCGCTTTTTCCCCTCTGGTGAGATAAGGCTGCCACTCTTGAAAGCCATTTTAAATATTCATGTTTTAATTAAGGGACTTTATTGCATGAACTCTGTGTTAGACAATAAAAGGGACTGCCGGAGGCCCAACACATTTGTTGTTTGCTCGGGAAAAGGGGGGGCCTGGGAAATGGAAGGGCTAATATGTTTCTTTAGTAAATATTTGCAAGACAGATGGCCAGGGGACAGACGGAGGACAGGATTATGTACAGCCAAAGATGCCTCCCACGTCTCCCTAACCTAACCGATCGTTTCGGCCAGTGGTTCTTAAGTACTTCAGCCCCAGACTTCCTAATGAGAATGAAAATCTGTCCATGACCCCCCGGAACTGACATCACGGTTGAAACGGGAAGCGCCATCACTGTGATGCCGGGGGTCCACTTGGGAGTAAGTCCCATTGTGATCAATGAGACTTACTCCCATGTTCAATGAGATCACTCAATTACTCCCAGGAAAGCAGCCTGAATGTCCCATTCCAAGATGGTGGCAGCCAGTGCCAGATTCCAGGATGACGGCATCCAGCTTTATGTGACGCCCCTAGAGTGTCCCGTCACCCCAGTTTGGGAACCACTAATTTGAAGCGACCCAGGGTTTCTCAGTCCAGTCTGAGTGATCATTGACTGTCTGTTACTGTATTAAGTGCTCCTCCAAGCAACCACACAGGGAGTGAGCTATTGATTTTTAAGATCTAGAGCCGAGTTACAACAGTCTACTTCAATTGAATCTCAGTATCGTCAAACATGTGCCTGTGTCTGCGCATGGAAACCAGTGGTGGGCTCCAGCAGGTTCGCACCTACTCTATAGAACCGGTTCTTAACAAGAGATAGGACATATAAAGTTTAAAAATAGCCATTTAAAAGTGGCTGCCAGATGGACAGAGAACCGGTTCTTAATTTTTTTGAAGCCCATCACTGATGGAAACATATTTTGAGTTCACCATGAAATGTCCTTTTTGTCCATCTCCTGGATGCATAGGCTTTAGGGGCTTGCCATGGGTCTGTCTGAGCTGTACTCAGGTTGCAAAACCCATGGATGATGAATCAGATCACCACATTTGATTTCCCTGCCATTGCCTTTTGATGAAGGGCTCACCTTCACCAAACATGCACATTTTGATGCAAACACCAAAGCTCATAGATCAGTGTTTCTCAAACTGTGGGTCAGCCCCCACTGGATGGGTCATGACCCAATTTCCCATTCATTTTAATGTTAATTTCATTTTCAATAGATTTTATGCAATCATGATGTGTGCCTTACAACTGTGGGTGGCGCAAGCGGTTAAGACGCTGTGCCTGTTAACCAGCAGGCCAGGGTTCGAGACCCGGGTCGGCCCCACAAGACAGGGTGAACTCCTCTCCTTAGCCCAGCTCTGCGACGCCAGCTGGATCCAATTGTATTGGCTCTGCCTTCCCATTGGACTGATTCAGTGGCGTGGAGAGGGGGGATTTGCTGCTTGGGTAACAGCCTCTCCTCCATAACAATCTAACCCAGGCTTTTGTGCTTCGCATGCAGCGTATGCAGCGCCGAGCACGATACCATGGTCTTCCAAGACTGACGGAGGCCTGCTTAAGATGTGTGCCTCCATTTGGGAAAATGTGACAGATTTGTACCTTCAGCAGGCTACAGCGTTTGCTTTTTATAAAAAATAAATTAATAAAAAGCATTAAAAGCTTTTGCTTTAACAATGAGCTTCAGTAGGACTTACTTCGGGGTAGTGTGGAAAGTATTGCAGCTTTGGGGGCAGATTTGTTGCTCCTCCATTGCACCTTATGGAATAAGGTCGTTCCTCAATATCTGCAGGGGTTTGATTCTAGAACTGAAGAATGGAATGACTGCCTCTCTACAACAGTAGAAAAGCAGTTTTTATAACTGTGATTTGCAGTGGCCATTCATGTAGAGTCAAACTGTGTATAAAAAAATCAGTGAATAACAAGGTTGGAGCTGTATAGGGCAAGAAATTTCTACAAATAAATTAAATGCAAATCATTTTTTCATCATATCTATGAGTAGTCTGAGTAGACCTATAGGGGCTGCTACAGCCCTACCCCTAGGAAGAGGATAAGCCTCCCTTTCCCAGCTGTAGCGTAGTAGCAATCTCTCAACGTGTGCTGGATTCAACCCAGGCATCCCAGCCTGTCTGTTCCAGCGCAAGATAGGATTGCGCTGTGAATTACCCACACCCAGTTATGTGTTGTATGTTATATATCACCTTATATGTTAACATACCAGGCACTTTGAAGAAGGATTTGAGGAATGGTTCCCCTATTATATTGTTTACAATACTTAACTTTGAGAGTGTTTGCAAAAAAGTTTGCCGAATTTTAAAAAATGTACCTTATAAACTTTTACTAAATTTTTAATAGAAAATTTAATAGAGCTCTCAAGATCAATTAGTCCCAGTTCATTTTTTTAGGATCAGGCCCCACGTAAAATCAGACAAACTATAGTCAGAGTTTAACTCCTGCCTTACCTGGGGGTCATAGAATGATTCTTGGCTTAGAACCTGCCCGTCTTATCTGTGAGATTGATTACACTCGAGTAGCTGGTTTCATATAGTAATGGGGGTTTTGGTGAATTCGCAACTTACAGCCCAATCCAGAGCAACTAATCTGTCCACATAAGAGCCCTTAGGTTGCCCTATCTAACACTAGGTTGGAGCAACTGCAAGATGCTCCAGCCCAGTTACTCTGAAGGAGGCTTAGGGCAGAGCAAGGCAAGATAGGGTGCCCTAAGAGAGGTGGACCTGCTCTGCCCTAACTGGGGCAGCCTAAGCAGCTCAGGAGAGGCAAGTTGAGGGCATGTTTAGCATTGCTTAGGGCAGAGCAGTTACTCTGTATCCAGAGCCTGTTTCCAAGGCAGAAATGCCCTCTTCCAGCCCTCAGAGTTATACCACCTCAGGAGCAGGTATAGTAATGAGTAGACCCATAGGGGTCCATGATAAGGCCCGAGTAAGAATGGCAGTGCTGACCAAAAATCTGAGTTCTTGGCCATCCTAGCTGCAACCCCTTCCTCTCAACCTCAGGATATGGAACAAACTACGGCTGCCCACAAACCTCAGGATACAGCAGGCCACTCCAAGAAGCCCCTTTATTCACTGTAGAATGTACTGGCATCTCATCAGGGACTCCTTATAAGGCAGGCACCCAGTGGCGTCACCAGACTGGTGCGGCTGGTGTGGGCTGCATTGGGGATGCGCTCCGTATGGGGTGATGTGCCGGAGGAGTTTGACTGTCCTTTGGCAGGCCCCGGGTGTCAGCACCCCCATTCAGGCCTGCTCCAAGGCAGAGCAGCAGCCAGAAGCTGCCACTTGTCTGAGGAGCTGGCCTGAACGGCCATCTGAGGTGCACTGCGCAGAAACACACTGAGCATGCCGAACAGCTTCAGAGGAGACTTCCTTAGAGCAGAGAAAGTCTGCGCCTCTGCACAGCCATTCGGCCTCACTCAGGAGGCGGAGCGGCAGCCGAATGGCTTCAGAAAGAGTACTGCACAGGCACCAACTCTGACGCCTGCACAGTCTCCCCCGAACCCAAAAGTCTTCAGAAAAGTACTGCGCAGGTGTCAGAGATGGTGCCTGCGCAGTACTCTTTCTGAAGCCAGTTGGCTTCAGAAACAACTGCGCAGGCGCCAACTTTGGTGACTGTGCAGTCCAGGTGGGGGGGGGGGCGCATCCCAGGGATGACGCACAGACTTCCGCACCAGGTGATGTGCAGAGTCATGTCACCACTGTAGGCACCACAGCTGTTCCTTGTTCAGTGTGATCTGAGGGGTGTCTCCTCAGGAGCAAGTCTTCCCCTTGTGTCAATTACTTAGCATGCTCTGGAGCAATTGGGCAGCCCAGGCTTCCTGACTCTCTGGATTCAGCATAACTTTCTGCTCTGGATACAGAATAGTTAGGAGAGTGCAGTTAGGTCAGAGCAGGCTGGATTTGCTCTGGATTGCAGCCTTAGACTTTGGGCAAAATCCAGAGTAACTACGGGAGTCCTTGCTCTGGTGTAAGAACAACTTACTCTGGATTCCAATATGAATTTCCCATAGGTTTTCACTAGGTGGTGCAGTAACGACGGGTGCACGTAAAATCTCTTACGTGCTCCCGTAGTCACTCTGGATTTGGGGTAAGTTATCAGTTCTTGCTAAGCCCTTTCAGAAGAATTGATGTTATGCTTTTATATGAGAATTTAGGTGAAGACCCCTGTATGTCTGATACTAGAAAACAGACTTTTCTGTCCATGAGAAGATGCGTTATGTGCAAAACGTGCTCACATGGGTTTCCTTGGAACTTGTCCCTCAATGAGTTGCAGCTTTGAACTGCTTTTGTTTGTGTTGCTTATAGATCTGGTTAATTGCTTGACTCTTTTGTAATTAAAAGTTAATGGGGACAGATGGAAAGTGGAGGTTTACTAAACAGTGCTCGGGATCAGCAGTTCCTAACTTCAGGGTGAAAACAGAGGTGGTTGCCAGAAAATAAAGCTACTGTACTTTTCATCCAGCACATTTCACCCTGGTGAAATAGAAGTATATTGTTTATAGATAATTAAGACGTTCCCTACAATCCAGAGTAACTACGGGAGCACGTAAGAGACATTACGTGTACCCGTAGTTACTGCACCACCTAGTGAAAACCTATGGGAAATTCATATTGCAATCCAGAGCAAATTGTACTTACACCGGAGCAAGGACTCCCCGTAGTTACTCTGGATTGCGCCCACAGAGTACCTTTCACCCTTAAATTAAAGGTAAATATACCTTGCCAATGCAGCAAAATTGGAGCAGTATGTGTACATCAGACTAACCCCCAAATCCAGAGTAACTACGGGTGCACGTAAGAGACTTTACGTGCACCCGTAGTTACTGCACCACCCAGTGAAAACCTATGGAAAATTCATATTAGAATCCAGAGTAAGTTGTTCTTACACCAGAGCAAGGACTCCCCGTAGTTACTCCGGATTTTGTCCTACGTTCCAGTGGCATTACTGATCTATCTACTCCAGAGCAAGTTGGAAATGCACTGTTATTCTCATGAACCGGTCTCTGTGTTTGCATGACAAGCGTGTGCCAGTCTTGTGGGGAGAGGTCCCCATACATAGGGCATGGATCCACTGGACAACATGCACAAACAGATATGGAAATCAAAAGTACAGGTATTACCTACTTACCAGTGGAAATTTTTCACCCGTGGATTTATCTCAAGGATTCATCCCATTAGTTTTCATGGTGATGCACCAGGCAGGCTATCAATTAACCTCCCTCTCCATGGCTTTGAAGAGCTTCAGAGTTTTGTTTCCATTGGAAAGAAAACCTCTCTCTTCCCCCTGCAACAAAATACAAAGCAATTAGGAATTTATTACAGGTCCAACCTTGTTACACATGGATTGTTTTTAATACAATAATTTTACTCAAATCAAACTTGCAAATCCTAGTTTTAAAAACTGCTTTTCTACTGAGAAAACAATCATTCCCTTATTCAGTTCAGCCAGGGAAAGGCAGAGGGTCCTTTGCATGTCTAATTGCTGACTTCCTCTCTACAACAGTAAGAAAAGCTGTTTTAAAATGCTCTAATAGCACACAGTTTATTTATTTAAACTGCTTTTATTTAACTTATTTTTGGTATCAGCAGGGAGACCCGGAATCAAATCTCTGCAGATCTTGAGGCACAACCTTATTCTATTAGTTGCCGTGGAGGAACAAGAAACCTGGAAGGAGGTCTTTCTTTTTCCATGATTTTTTATCCGCTGATTTTTTTATCCACAGGAGATTCTGGAACAGAATACTAGTGGATAATAAGGGATATATGTATGTCTTGCATTATTTTGCACTCCACCACTATTTTGCACTCCACCATTTTGCACCAAGCCTTTGCAAAGAAAGCCTTGGAGAGGGAAGTTAATTAATTGCCTGCCTCCCCCCCCCCATTTACCATGACAAGCAGGCTATTTTTAAAAGCCTAATTTTAATACCTAGATAATAATTTTATTTAATGCAAAAATCTGCAACCAGAAGTTCCTGGAATGGAACCCTCTTGGATGCTGAGACTCAACCTATACAAGTCATCTGTGCTACCTGTTTCCCTTGAAAGTCCTGTTGGGGTTCATATGTGGTGTCCATGCTTAAGAAAGCATGGGATGAGATATGAACCCATTGCCACAGAGTTGTGATCAGTGGGAGCTATCGCACTAAGCGTGCAATCCTCAACAATATAGGTCAGCATGGAACACATGTGTCCCTGTTCCTATGGTGGTATAGGGAAGCTGGTGCATGTCTGTGCACTGGAATACCCCCAGAAGTGCCTTTGGACACTTTAGTGACAACCCAGGCCAGCATGGGACTTGTGCTAGGACTTATGCTGGCCTAACTGGGGTTAGGATTGCATCCTATGCTGCTTAAGCTAATCCATCAGATTGGGAAACATTCAGACGGATGAGCGCAGAAGCCCTGTAATATTTTGTGCTCTCTAAACAAGGCTGTAGAAGAGGATCCATTTGTCTTGCTGTCTGTTACTGGGATTAATGTCGAAAACCCACAGTTGGTGTCAGACCCAATGCCGGTGTTATTTAGAGTAAGTTGCCCCAAGGGTTTGAAGCGGGTCAAGGCCTGTGACAACAGGGGGTCTCGATTTTTTGTTTCATGCCATCCCCATTGTCAGGACGCATAAAGGTTTCCAAAATAGATGCAGTCGTCTCCACTCCATGCGGCCAGCCCTGTGGCGAACCACAAAAGTGACCAGTCGGATTTTGCATTCCTTGCGTGATAAGGTTAGAAAAGGTCTTGGGGTGGCATCTGACTCCCGATTGCCTCCTCTACAAGAATCTGCCCCCTCCTCCTGCGTCTCTCCCGGCTTGGCACCCTCTAATATTTCTAAACACAAACAATCAGATGAACAAAAGATGGCAGTGACCCCATGGAGCGGTGGCTTGGCTTATCCAGCCTGGAGGAGGAAGAGTTGGCCTTTCCTCTCTTGACCCGACCCCTTTCCTGGTCCTTGAATGATCCGCGTTCTGCTTTGCAGCTGATGCGCCATTTTCAAGAGACAACTGAGACACTGAAACCAGATTCACCCCTTTCAACATAACCACTTACTGACCAAGCCCTCTTCCCTTCTCTGCATTCTGCTGTTTTTCTCCTTGACTTACATCCCAAAAAACTTTGGGGAAGAACCAATTTATAGAGCAGTCCTATGCTTTTCTATCTATCCATATTGCAATCCTACACCTTTCTATTCAGACACAAGCCCCAATATGTTAAATGGTGCTTACTGCCATGAAAGTGTTTATAGGATTGCAGCCTTAACATCCTCTCCGAGTGATACAAAGGCCCAGATTTTACTTAATGGGTACCCCAATCCTGTTTACCAAATTCTGGTTGCAACCAGATGCAATGTTCCTCCAAACCAGTAATTTTCAGTGGATGTGCCATGGATGGTCCTTTGACCTTGGGGTACACACCACGTCACTGTGACCCTTTCGGAAGTTAGTGTTGTGTTTTTTTAATGGAATTTATTATTCATATTTGATAAGAACTTATTTTACTGCTAATTCAACAGTTATAAATCCAAAAGCTTGAATGTTTTGAATTTACATTTTTTTCTGTAAATTCAAATTATAGCATCAAATACCAGCAGGGTCCATCTGACCCATGTTGCTCTTCACTGGTTATTCAATATTATGCTAGCTAAAATTATAATCAAAATTCATAATTTCACAATATTTCACAATTAAAATTAGTATAAAATAATTATACTAACACTTGATGCAACATTTATTCATTATATGTACCAAACTATAGTACAGGGTCTATTTGACGATGGAAATATTCGGGGATACAGAAATAAGTGCGTAGGTTAAGAGTTAGGTGTGCCACGGAGATTCCAGAATCACATGCGGTCCCAGCACCCTGTTGTGTCGTCATCATCATCAGCTCTCGGCACCATCGTCTTGAATCATACGTGATAGCACAAGATCTCACATAACCTTGCACAATTCAAGGAGCCTAAGGGAGCTGGTATCACTCCTGCTGTGACATCTTCCTGCATTCCCCCTTTCCGGGATTTCTTTAGAGGGTCCACAAGTGTGCCGCAGGAGTTTGAAGAGAATTATTTAACAGTAGGGCAACTGGGGGATTTGAGCCCTCTTCCAGCAGCATGTTGTGCCTTGTCAATGGTCTACACACTGCAATGTGTCTTGACAATTTTAGTGCCATGTTATGAAAGAGTCTGAAAATTGTTGTCCAAGACTTGAACTGAGATACAGTGGTACCTCTCATAACAAGCACCTCACATAACAAGCGTTTCACATAACAAGTATAAATTTCCAAGAAATCTTGCTTCACATAACAAGTTTTGCTTCACTTAACAAGCAAGCGCACTATGGGCATGTGTGCTATGCAGCCCCGATGCTCCATGTGGAGGCTTTTTAAAAGGGCTGCCAGCCAGCGCTGCTGCCTCTAACTGCCCCCAACTTGGGGGAGGTTGCGTGGGGGAGCCTGAGGTAGCTGCCCCTCACTGCCCCCCAAATTCCCCCACCGGCCACCTTGAGCCTCCAGCAGCAGCCCAGGTAAGCCTCCCAGGAAAGTGCTTTTGATTGCAGCCTCCTAACCATGTCTACTCAGAAGTAATCCCCATTGTGTTAAATGGGGCTTACTCCCAGGAAACTGTCTCTGATTGCAGCCTTCTAACCATGTCTACCCGGAAGTAAGCCCCATTGTGTTAAATGGGACTTACTCCCAGGAAAGTGTCTTTATGATTGTAGCCTCAGTAGACTTCATAGTATCATGCACATTGAATGCATATTTTGAATTCAATTCCAGTGTTTTGTCATCATTTTTACATCCAGTTATATGAATATTTTTGGGTTGTGGAACCAATCGTCTGAGTTTCCATGATTTCCTATGGGAAAATCCGCTTCACTTAAAGAGCGTTTCACTTAAAGAGCAAGCCTTCGGAACGAATTAAGCTCTTTATCGGAGGCACCACTGTATTTATGTTTTGATCAAGATGGAGTAAGGAGATCCCCAAGCACGTCCTTCAGAGGCTTGAACCTCAAAGGGAAGGGATGGCACTCCAAAGAGCATCACACTATTTAAATGCGCCTCGTGCAGGTTGTGCTTTGGGGTGGTTGTGCAGGTGGGGTGCAAAATACAGCTATTTGTGTCGTGTCCCTTGTGAAGGTAGAGAGAAGAGATGGAGATCCTACTAAGAGGAATGAATTATTGAAGCACATCAGCCACCCCCATGTGTTTGGACACTTTTTTGGGGGAAAAAATGCTCCGGGCATGTTGATATGTGCTGGTCAAGGAAATCAATTCTGCCTCTTCTTTTCCCCTGCAAAGACACCCGGCAGCTCCAGCTTTCACAGCTGTTGATCTGACTCAGCAGGAAGCAGAAAGAATGGTTTGTTTCTTGCAAATCCAAAGCTGGGCAGCCCAAAATACTGTCGCTGCAACACCATTTCTAAAGCCGTGATACTAATCGGTAGTTATTGGGAAGGGGAGAACATAACAGCATAGGACTGTAACATAAGATAAACCAGTGGCATAGCTAGAGGGGGTGCAAAGCACTACATTTTGCAGAGGGCTTCACCACAGTCCCTCCTCTTCATGGTGCATGTCTCCACTTTGCTCCCTTTGCCTGGAATGGCTCCAAAAGGCCGTGACGCCTCCGTGAGGTTGCCTGCAAAGCCTATGTGCTTTGTACCCCCTTAGCTATGCCACCGATGGAAACTCCATGCAGGATTACATGGACAGATTTAGAAGGTGCTTCTAGACTCCCTTGGCCTTTTGGCCCAGAGAATGCAAGCATGTCCAGATTGCAGCCCCCTCACTTTTGCAATGTGGGTTGTTCCAAATGCAAAGACGTCTGCTTGTCAAGCTGGTTGAAGGCTATTTCAGGGGTCTTCCCATGTTCTGATGCTGAACAGGTTATTCTTCAGAATACAATCATTGGCAATCATCATCAATCATAATAATTGTAATAATAATAATAATGCAAAATAAAAAATAATGCAAAATAAAAAATAATAATGCAACAACATATTTATTGTTGTTATATTTATTGTTGTTATATTTATTGTTGTTGTTATATTTATTGTTGTAACAACAATAATGCAACAACATATTTATTTATTTATTTAACAACATATTTATAATTTGTTGTTAATAATGCAACAACAATAATGCAACAACATATTTATTCTAGTAGAACCAAACTGCAAGAAAGGAGATGGGGTTTGGATAGCAGGAAAAATTCCTGCCGGCAAAGGCAGTTCGGTAGTGGAATCGACTGACAAGGGAGGTGGTGGACTTTCCTTCACTGGTGGTCTTCAAGCAGAGGCTTGACAAGCACCTGTTGGAGATGCTTGAGTATTTCCTGCTACAAGCAGGGGGTTGGACTAGATGACCTATTAGGTCCCTTTCAACTCCGCGATTCTATATTTGTTTTGTATTGCGTCTCTTCCTTTTTCCGTGATTTGAAGCGAGCCCCAAGTTGGCCGTGTTTGAGCAAACGTTCTTGCAGATTGGCTGAGATGGGCGACCACATGTGGATTCCTGGATCCCGGTGGAACATTGGTGCGAAGTGTCCAGTTTTCTGTTGTCATAACCTCAATTATTTCTGCTTTGTGGGCCAAACTCCCCATCTCTCTGTGCTGTCATTCATCGTTCGTAGCCTTCAGGGAGGGCTGCAGCTGAGCGGGATTTTCAGTATTTGCTATATTTAGCGGCGTGAAGTGTGCAAAGGAAATGAATGATGGACTTAATCTCGGATCCCTTGAAGGTCCCTGGGGCTAGGAAAGGCTTTCAGCTTCTGGATAACTTAGATTTCTCAGCTGTCAGAGAGTACAAACATCCCATTACCGTTCAGACTGATCTGAAGATATGAGCTCCAGGTGACCAGCCAAAATAAGTGGAAGTTTCAGATGTGGTTTGATAACAGCTTTAAGGAATGCAGTTAGAAGAGGAAAATAAAGCTCAGGAGTCTGGAGCAATGGGGGCTATTGGGAAATATGGATTTTGTGGATTGGACCATATGAATTTTTGAAGGAACTGTAGAGAAGAACAATCATTGAACCTCACTTTGCTCCCCAGTTGAATGGGCAGAAGCAGGAGATGTGACCAAGTGTCGGACACCATGGTATGTAATGCCCACAACATCAGTAAGTGATGGAAAGTTTTGAGTGTTGATGAGCATCTTTGTTATCTGTTAGTGGTCTTCACATGACCATCAACATAGATTTAACTTGTAGCTTTGGTGGCCTCATCTTACCCCAACCCCTGAGCATTACATGTACAGTGTAGTAAAATCAAATACTAACTAATGGCTCCATGTCTCATATAGCTCACAATCTAGAAAGGTTCAACCTGGACCTCCCAGAAGTAAAGGAAGCTGTGATCTGGAGGGTGTTCTGAGCCTGGAGAGCTCTTAGAAGGTCAGATCTGGTTGGTGCCTCCTCTTTCCTCTAGCGGACTATAGGTTCCTTAAACTCCAAGTTCCGTTATTCTCATTTTTTAGTATCTATGGGATTTTGGGAATAGAACCCTTATGGATAACAAGACACCTCCTGTACATTATGATATTCTATGATAATAAAGCAACTCAGTGTGACTATGGTGCTCCTCATTGTGTCTGAGTGTCCATCAAGAGCTTATACCGACCCAGGCTGCAATCCTAAAGACACTTTCCTCGGAGTAAGACCCACTGAACACAATGGGTCTTTTGAGTAGACATGATTAGGATTTTGCTCCCAGTGGCTTTTTTTTTCTCAATATAGACCACTCTGTCCTTGAATGGCTGGGTGGATTGGACAGTAATATCTGATTTACCAGAAGTCCATGTATTTGCCATATGCTAAATAAATAAAACCTGTATATTTTCAAACTTTAAATACTAAGCCAGGAATAGACATTTCCATTGAGCAGAAAAGCAAATCTCTTTTGAAATGGCAATGAAGGAAACGTTATAGAAATATGTGGGTTCCTGGAAGGGACGTCAGCAAAGAACGGAGATCTTGAGCCCTTTTGAGATCACTTTTAGTAAGAAACAGAGTTAAGTAAATTTTAATTGTTTCACACTTTGGTTTCCATTCCATTTTTTTAAGAACAGTTTTTTCCTCCAGCTAAGTATTGATGTACATGAAGTATGGATGCAGCCTAATATTGATGTATCTGAATATGTCGGAAACATAATCCCAGAGGCGATAGGCTTGTTCTGCTTTTCTCTTTTTAGTGATACCGATTCTGGGTGATATGGGACACAATCACAGTGTTGTGGTGCGGCACTGTTGTGGTGCTGTGCTGGTACTAACTGTTGCAGATGTGCACATTTGGGATAACCTGTGATTAGGAAGGGTCAACATTAAGATCTGTATTGTCCCATTAGCATTGAATCCAACCGGGGGCAGGGGGGGGTGAATACAGTGATAGCAGAAGAGGTCTCTGAACCCCTCTCGAATCGAACCCCTCTTGGACCTAATATTCTAACCCCCTTCTTGGACCTGAAAGCTTTGCATAGGCTTTCAAACTTGTGCCAGCTATTTGGATGGCGTAGGTCCAAGAAACCCTATTGGGCAGTCTGGGACTCAACATGGGGTGCAGTGGTGGGCTTCAGGGGGTTCTCACAGGTTCTATAGAACCCTTTGCTAATGAGCACCTTGTTCTAAGAACTGGTTACTAATGGGACACAGAACCTGTTGTTAATTTATTTTTATTATTTATTTATTTATTTATTTATTCATTCATTCATTCATTCATTTATTCATTTATTTAATCAATTTATATCCCGCCTTTCCTCCCCCGCAAGGGGGAGCCCAAGGCGGCTGACATTAGGGAATAAAACATCATTAAAATAGCACAATAATAAAGATTAAAACACCATTAAAATATAATTAAAATACAATTAAATTGAATAAAAAAACAAGCAAATTTAGGTTATTAGGGCATAAAACCTGTTGTTAACTTATTTGAATCCCACCACTGGGTAAGGGTACAAATGTTCTCATACCCAGAGGGAATTTCTAGCCTGTCCAATGGGGCTTCCCCCATTTCCGCATGGGCTTAGTTGCCCCACTGAATCAAATCGAGTGGTTAGTTTGGATTGTGCTGAGCTTTGTTTTGCACTATTTAAAAAAAATAGTTTTAATTTGAGGATTTGGAGCATCCGGTGATGAATAGGAAGCCCGAACATTTTATAAATAAAAGATCTCTCCCAAAGAGAAGTCCTTCCATCTTGCAACGCATTAACATGAACACATGTTGAATTGCTTTATATATATATAGGCCAGGAAAAATACCAAAAGAAATGGGATCCGTTCGGAGTGATACACACATTTGGGAAGATCAAGGTGCTGGGAATGTCATTTGAAAGGAGAATTTTTCCTCCACTCTGCCTGCATGACTCTACTTGTATCAGACATGCAGGTCGAGGTCCACATGGACAGAGGTGCATATGAAACAGGCTCAGTTCACATGGACAAATGCATGGATGCACTTGCTAGGATGCTTTCGGACTCACAGCGCAATCCTAACCTCAGGTTAGGCTGGCGCAAGTCCCATCGGGTATCACAAAAAGGCACTTCTGTGCCACTCCTGGGGGAGTTAGGTGGCGCACAGATGTATGCTGGACTCCCAACACCACTGTGGGAATGGGAAGATGTGTGCTGCCCTAAAGTGGTTAGGATTGCGCCATCAGTAGAGTAGCTGTGAAGGATCAGCATGCACCACAATGCTCTGTGTAAGTGGTCCATCCTATTGGAGCCATTCTGAGCAGTGACGGCAACACAGTTGTGGCACCTGCTATAGTTGTATGCTACTGGTGCACCTTCCCTTTCTTTCTTTCTTCCTTCCTTCCTTCCTTCCTTCCTTCCTTCCTTCCTTCCTTCCTTCCTTCCTTCCTTCCTTCCTTCCTTCTTTTCAGTGACAGCAACACAGTTGTGGCACCTGCTATAGTTGTATGCTACTGGTGCACCTTTCCTTCCTTCCTTCCTTCCTTCCTTCCTTCCTTCCTTCCTTCCTTCCTTCCTTCCTTCCTTCCTTCCTTCCTTCCTTTCAGTGACGGCAACACAGTTGTGGCACCTGCTATAGTTGTATGCTACTGGTGCACCTTCCCTTCCTTCCTTCCTTCCTTCCTTTCTTCCTTCCTTCCTTCCTTCCTTCCTTCCTTCCTTCCTTCCTTCCTTCCTTCCTTCCTTCCTTCCTTCCTTCCTTCCTTCCTTCCTTCCTTCTTTTCAGTGACAGCAACACAGTTGTGGCACCTGCTATAGTTGTATGCTACTGGTGCATCTTTCCTTCCTTCCTTCCTTCCTTCCTTCCTTCCTTTCTTTCTTTCTTTCTTTCTTTCTTTCTTTCTTTCTTTCTTTTTTCCTTCCTTCCTTCCTTCCTTCCTTCCTTCCTTCCTTCCTTCCTTCCTTCCTTCCTTCCTTCCTTCTTTTCAGTGACAGCAACACAGTTGTGGCACCTGCTATAGTTGTATGCTACTGGTGTACCTTTCCTTCCTTCCTTCCTTCCTTCCTTCCTTCCTTCCTTCCTTCCTTCCTTCCTTCCTTCCTTCCGTTCAGTGATGGCAACACAGTTTTGGCACCTGCTATAGTTGTATGGTATTGGAGCACCTTTCTTTCTTTCTTTCTTTCTTTCTTTCTTTCTTTCTTTCTTTCTTTCTTTCTTTCTTTCTTTCTTTCTTTCTTTCTTTCTTTCTTTCTTTCTTTCTGTCTGTCTGTCTGTCTGTCTTCCTTCCTTCCTTCCTTCCTTCCTTCCTTCCTTCCTTCCTTCCTTCCTTCCAGTGACAGCAACACAGTTGTGGCACCTGCTATAGTTGTATGGTATTGGAGCACCTTTCTTTCTTTCTTTCTTTCTTTCTTTCTTTCTTTCTTTCTTTCTTTCTTTCTTTCTTTCTTTCTTCCTTCCTTCCTTCCTTCCTTCCTTCCTTCCTTCCTTCCAGTGACAGCAACACAGTTGTGGCAACTGCTATAGTTGTATGCTACTGGTGCACCATCCTTTCTTTCCTTCCTTCCTTCCTCCCTCCCTCCCTCCTCTTTCTTCTCACTGTTTTGACTCTCCTCCTGCAGTATTATTGGAGGATCCCAAATTCTAGCACAATTAGCAGTGGAGGAAAATCTTCTCTGCTTCTGCCTTTTTCACCCCATATACAATTTTAATTTGTCTGAAGCTTTCATGAAGATGTAGTTTGCTGCAAAGATCAGAGACTTCTCTGACATTAAAAAAATCCAGACATTTGGATTTCTGGAACAAGAGCCTGTGATCAATACTTTATATTGAGGACTTGACTGAAAAACAGAAGAACACTTTCATTTTTCGTTTAATTGATCCTGTAGCTTTGATATAAAACCAGTTTCCACGTCAAAATTCAAGACAGAAAGTTAGCTCAGCCCAAAGGGGTTCAGCGCAGAATGAAGTCAGCCACGTAAGCGCATCCGTTAATACAGCAATCCTTTCAGCCATGAATGTCACAAGGATCTTAGTTCTGTATGTTGAAAACACCTGTTTAGAGATTAGAAGCTGGAATAATTTCTGTACGGGCGGAATGTAGTATTGGAAAAGTTCTGGAGTTTCTATAATGTTATTGATCTTTTCCACCATCACCTAAAGCAGGATAAATTATGGAAAAACAAGGAAATAGATGTGAATTTATTCTTATTTATTCAATTAATTCTTATTCAGTCCTATGCAGTGCAACTGCCACTGGAACAGCGTTTGGAGGGTGGGCTAGGTGGACCCAAAGCAATTCCCCAAATTGTGTGTTGTGGCCCAGAATTTCTCAAAATTTCACAAATTCCCCATGCTCAATGCTCAGCTGCAAATCCTTTCTGGGAGCACCTGGAGGCTGATTCCAGGTCACACCATACTAACAACCCACTCCATTTCAGTGGTCCCCATAATATCTCCTGGAAGCAGTGGCTAGGCAGGCTACAATGCATGAAATTTTGCAGAGTGTCAATGTGGGGTGCAAGTGGACCCCCCCCCCCCCCCAACCACTGCTTTGGAGCCATTCTAGACAAAATAGGGGCATTTTGGTTCTTCCCTCCTGGAATGGCTCTGAAAGGGAGAGGGCCACTGGCATGCTGCTCAAAGGCTCCCTGCAAAACATATCACTGTGCACCCCCTCTAGCTATTCCACTGTCTGGCAGTGTCTCGAAATTGCAAAGGCAATGTGGAAGTAAACCAAAAGTTGCTTCTATGAATAAGTAGGTAACTTCCAGGAGACGTTCTGTGACCTCCAGAGGGTCACAGTGAGCAAATGTATGAAGACCACTGCTTTATGACCCAGTAGATGCTATTTTATGACACTGCTACATGTTGTGATGGGGATAAGGACAGGTTTGGGCTGTTTATTTCTGACCTCAAGTCAACCATAGATTGTCAGGAATAGTGTCATGGAATATTTCATCTTTACACAAATCTAACGCCCCATCGACTCTAGTGCATCTTTATTTTAAAAGGCTTGAAATTAAAAAAAAAAGTTTACTGGCTATTGTAATGCACACCTGCAAAGCAGATGCAAAGTTTAATTTTACTTCATACAACATTGAGTTATATGATAATCATAAAAGCCAATGTGTTTATGTTATGATTTTTACCTTACTGCATTACTTTATACAGTAGGTTGAACTAGATGACCTACTTGGTCCCTTCCAATTCTATGGGCAAAATCCAGAGTAACTATGGGCAGTCTTTGCTCTGGTGTAACAACAACTTTGGATTGCAATATGAATTTCTCATAGGTTTTCACTAGGTGGTGCATAACGACGGGTGCATGTAAAGTGTCTTACGTGCTCCCGTAGTTACTCTGGATTTGGGGGTATGTTTCTATGGGTGCAATCCAGAGTAACTACGGGGAGTCCTTGCTCTGGTGTAAGAACAATTTGCTCTGGATTACAATATGCATTTCCCATAGGTTTCACTAGGTGGTGCAGTAACTACGTGTAAACGTAATGTCTCTTACGTGCTCCCGTCGTTACTCTGGATTGTAGGGTATGATTCTATGTTACAATACAGTAAACCGTTATACTAAATACTGACCTATCAAAATACCATATTTACTTGAATCTAATGCGCCCTCAAATCTATACAATAATGAGTACTGTATCTTAATCAAATACTATGATTTTATACTGGGTGTTTTTATTGCTGACTGCATTTTATATTGTTTTAATTCTATTTTATTGTTAACATTTTATTATGTTAGTTGTGTTTTTGTAGATTGATAGCAGCCTTGGGTGCCCATTGGGGAGAAAAGTGGAATACAAATCTTAAATAAATAAAAACAATAATATAATAATATAATGTTTCTCAGGAAAGAACCTGACGATTTTTTGCCTGAAGGTTGACTTTGTTCTGTTTTATTCGGCCCGAATCTTTTCCTTCTTGCTCCCAGTTCCAATTGGACTATGGGCATAATCCAGAGTAACTGGAAGTAAGTGGAGTAACTTAATCCAGAGTAACTGGAGAAGCTGGAAGGGGAGTCCTTGCTCTGGTGTAATAACAATTTGCTCTGGATTGCAATATGAATTTCCCATAGGTCTTTCACTAGGTGGTGCAGTAACTACAGGTACACATGATGTCTCTTACGTGCTCCCGTTTTTACTCTGGATTGTAGGGTATAACTTGCACTGGAATTTGGAAAAACTCCAGTCCCGTCTCCAGAGGAGACCATTAAAAATAAAAAGGGATGGTTTGCGATATCATTAGAGAGCATTTTTCCTGCAGTGGCAGGTGGAAAAGTCAACATTTGCATTTAAATGGATCTTTTGCTACAAACCAAGAACATCTCCAGGCACCTGACAGAAAGACTCCTTTCAGATGAACTGAATAAATAATGATAATAATAAGATACGCTGTTGTTTCTGTAAAGTGGAAACTGTTGCATGAAGAAGCATGCCCCACAAGATGAAATTTCATAAAATCATAGAATTGGATGGTACCTGCAAGGTCATCTAGACCAACCCCCTACATGTAGAAGGAAATCCTAGAGCATCTCCGACAGGTATGGTTGAGCCTCTTCTTGAAGATCCCCAGTTAAGGGGAGTCCATCAGCTTTCTAGGCAATCTCATGCTCCTAGGAATACCTGCTCTGGTATCTTAAGAATTAAAACACATATTAGTAACGTTTGGACCCCAAACTTTGCAACCTCCCATACAGGTATTGTAGCTGGGGGTAGAGAGAAGAGGTTTACAGTGGGGATGGGCAAGAGAACCCCATTTCAAACCAACCTGAGACTATAGTTTGAGGTTAACTCAAAATGGTGTATACTTTTTGGAGAGGAAAAATTTTGCTGTTTAAGCATCCTCTGCACCAGCAGTATCTAAATGAATTATGGTCATGTGTGAATTATGGCCATGTGGTATGGTATGGGTATGTTCATGGGTAGAATAATGGAAGCACAGAGAAATGTGGGGCACCCCCGGACATACAAACTATCTTTGATCTTGCCAAAACCTTTGCTCTTGTCAAATTTCTGGAGGAAACATCTAAAGAAGCTGGAGTAGATGGTCCTTTGGTCTGATCCGATGGGGTTCTTCTTACTTTCTTATGCTAACTTTAGGTTAGCATTTGACATTTTCCCACAAGAAGAAACTTCCAGACTGATCTGAAATGCCTTTCCCTATAATGCAGAGTAACTACAGGAAGATGTAAGAGGCATTTCCTCTGGATTGCTCTGTGCATTTCCCATAGGCAGCACGTCAGTGCACGTCCCATACGTAACTACGTCGGTGTAAAAGGTCCTGTAGTTACTCTGGATTGGAGCCTGAGTCTGCCCATCTGGAAACTAACTGCGGAGTCTCCAAAGGACCCCCTGAACTGGGTAAAGGTTCTCAAAAGACCCTGATCCCAATCCTGCCCACCTCCATCATTGAAAATGATGCTGATTGAGTCCATGCTGCATCAAATAGTGGGGGCAGCAATCAGGGGGGCTTCCAGAGGTAAGTACAAATATACTTACCTCTACATAGACCTCCCAGGGAACTATAGACTCCACATTTTACACCAGTGCATCAGGGAATGCACTGACAATTTTAACAGGGAATTTTTAGAAACTCACCCGAATGCAGCAGCTTGGTTGAAGTTGAACTAAGTTGAACTCTGGGCTGAGCCATTATAAACACGGTACTCTTAATGGGTCCGGGTGTTCCCTCCTGTGAACCCACCCAATGCGGAAATGGGTTCCGCAGCCAACACTAATTTACTTCTGAGATTTACTTCTGACTCACGACTAGAGTCGGTCGTTGCTGTGCAAGATAGTGGTGCGAAGACATGCTCTCCGTTTCAGAACGAGTTTGCCGAGGTTTCTCCTCGAGGCTCAGAGTAAAGTTAGTTATCCTGATGAATTTTTAACGAGCTTCTTAACAAGGCTTAACTCATGCAGGGGCTTTCGGCTATTACCTAGTGTGGCAAAGGCTCCAGTTGCCTTTGCTTTGCTTAGTGTTCAAAGATGCGGAAAAGGCCTGTCAGTGTCACGCTCATCGAGGCCATTCCTTAGGGATATCTATCTATCTATCTATCTATCTATCTATCTATCTATCTATCTATCTATCTATCTATCTATCTCTCTATCTCTCTATCTATCTCTCTATCTCTCTATCTATCTATCTATCTATCTATCATCTATCTATCTATCTATCTATCATCTATCTATCTATCTATCTATCAAGGGCGGGTGGGTGGGTGGGTGGATGGATGGATGGATGGATATCCCTAGGGATCTGCGTATCTGGATATCTACACCTAGGGATCTGGATATCTATATGTAGGGATCTGGATATTGATACCTCGGCATCTGGATATCAATACCTAGGGATCTGGATATCTATACCTAGGCATTTGGATATAGATACCTAGGCATCTGGATATCGATACCTAGGCATCTGGATATCGATACCTAGGCATCTGGATATCGATACCTAGGCATCTGGATATCGATACCTAGGGATCTGCCTTATACTCAAACTGTTGTTATCTAATAGCGCAATCCTAACCCCTGGTTTGGCCAGCACAAATCCCATGCTGGCCTGGGGATGTCATAAGTGTCATAAGTTCCTTCTACGCCACTTCTGGAGGATTAGGCCAGTGCACAGACGTGCGCTGACCTCTTCACGCCACTGTGGGAACAGGAAGATGAACCAGTTATGCTGGCTGAAACTGCTTAGGATTGCACCATAATTCTTTATTATCTGCTCTGATTGGCAGCAACTCAGTAGAGTTTCAAGCACAGAATTTTTTAGCTGCAGCTGGTGATGAGAGGGATGGAATTTGGGATCATCTTCATGCAAAGTAGGTGCTGTTGATCCTCTTAGCAAAAAATGTGACACTCTAACTGAACGTGACTCAGTATCCCTATATGGTGACTATTTGGGACTTATTAGACTTCTGGTGTTGCTGCCTGCCTGGGTCTGCAAAAGGAGGGATTGTAAAGCACCTGCAAAGCTGGATAGCTACTTAATCTGGTCCAGGGCAACTGGGCAACCTGCAACTAAACTACTGCAATATGAGCAAACATATTAAAGGTACAGCTATAGGATGGGAGATATAGGTTGATCAAGAACCTGGATGCAAGTCTCTTGTTTTGTAAACTCGCTGAAGCATTTGATAGGATTCTATGAGATACAAGAAGCTAGACTAGATGAGCCTTTGGTCTGCAAAAGCAAAGAGGGGACAAAATACCATATTTACTTGAGTCCAACACTTTCTTCAGATGAATTTAGTCTACAGAATTGGGTGCATATTAGATTTAGTGGCACATTAGATTTGCATAAAAATGGTACTTGAAGCAGGCAAGGATCTGTTGTCTGCCTTCCCAGTTTTACTGGGCTTACGGTGCAGAAGCTCCAAAGACAGCTTTTGGTGATGCTCTAAAGAAGGTTTTCCTGCTCCGCACATGGGGCTGGACTAGATGGCCTTAAAGGACCCTCTCAACTTTGCTTCTCTAGAGTGCACACAACTTCAACAGAGTGCCTTGAACTCAGCAGAGTTCATTTCCCGGTGCCCCTGGGAGCACGTTAATTAACAGGATGGAGAAACAAGAGCTGCCATTGATCCCGCACAGCTGGGACTTGCTGACAGAAGATGAATAACTTGGCACAAATGCCAAGTTTTGTCGAACTGCCCAGATCAACTCCCATCTCCCGCCATGGCAAATCGAAGTCAGCAACCTTGTCAGCAAGGCCTCGACTCAATTTCAGAAATGGATGCAATTAAGTTGCTAAAATAACCTTGGCTTTGCAGTCTGCAGCACTTCTGGGGCTTTGCAGCCAGGGTTGAGGAATAGGGAAATGGCGGCATACGGAGCGGGTGCCTGCATGCTCTGTCTTAATGTGCGCTCTCAATATCTTGTAATTTTGTGGCATATCCTATATTGGGGTGCTTGGGCATTTCAGCCGGTTTCCCCTTTCAAACTTTAAAATCTGTCCGGGACCCCCGTTAAACTCACCAGGACGTGACATCCTCGTGATGCTAGATTTCCTCTATGTCTACTCAGAAATAAGTCCCATTGTGTACAATGAGCTTTACTCCCAGGACAGCCCAGTGCCAGATTCCAAGATGATAGATCCATCTTCTTGTGACCCCTCTGACCCAAGGTTGTGACCCCACATGGGGATCTTGATCCCCCACTTTGAGCACCACCATAGACACAGGTACCTTAGTTATGCGGATCACATAACTCATCACAACATTTATCATAGTGATGTATAAAACACATAAAATATCACCACCACTGACGGCAGAGGATCTCAGCACTTGCCATGATCTTTAGCTATCATTCTCCTCCTGCCCTGAATCCCCCAAATATCTTGTTGTTCTGGGCTGGAAACGGCATCTACTGGTTCATAGGCATAAATATGATACTGGGAATATCGAGCTCCCTTATAGCATCAACATCTCACCAGTTAGGGATTCAAGGCAGAGATCAGGTTGTTATCCACACATTTCCGTCCTTTTGCCTCTCCAAAGAACACCTGATTCCAAACCTTTTCCAGTGAATACAATGTATACCGTATTTACTCAAATCTAATGCACCATCAAATCGAATGCGCACCTTATACTTATAATCAAAATACCGCATTTACTCAGATCTAATTAACCATTAAATCTAATGCACACCCTGATTTTGGAGAATGGATTTGGCTGAAAGGGTGAGCGTTAGATTCAAGTAAATACGGTATGTCCCAAACTCCTACTTTGCTTGCTTGGTTTCCGAACTGCGGACTTGTAAAATAAAAAATTTTATTTTTTAAAATTTCCTCCTTCCTTTTGTTAGATCGAACAAAGTATATTTCCTACCTGGTTGGGATTTGGTTCTGCTGTGCAGTTTCTCATTCATTCTAACTGCTTCCCGTTCGCTGCTCGGAGCAAACCCCATCCATCAGCACTTTGGTGGTTCTGTCATTCAGAATGTGATAGATTTTGGGGACGGGACACCGAACCTTACAGCTGGTGGAGCAGCAGCACTTTAATAGGACATAACTCTTGGTTTACTCTAATTTCCTTTCCAGAGATCCCAGAGACTTTTGAGCAGACTGAGTAAGAGAAAAGATTCAGTGTAAGCTGTGGATGCTGCATGAGATGTTGAGGTTCAACCTTGCTGTACCCAGTTTTTTTATACCTGGATTTGACTCAACATAAAAGCCACTGGAAATTAGAAGGAATGCGCTAATTCTTGGAAAAAGGGAAAATGCATCTTTTTAAAAACACATATTAAAAAACTGCTTTTCTTCCTGTTGTAGAGAGGTAGCAATGCAAGCAATCATCCCATTCTTCAACTGAGCCAAGCAAAGGCAAGGATCCTTTGCAATGGTAATCACTGACTGCCTGTTTACATCAGTAAGAAAAGCTGTTTTTAAACAACTGTAAAGGAATGCCCAGGACTGCGGGTGGCGCAAGTGGTTAAGATGCTGTACCTGTTAACCAGCAAGCCAGGGTTCAAGACACAGGTCAGCCCCACAAGACAGGGTGAGCTCCTGTCCTTAGCCCAGCTCTGCGACGCCAGCTGGATCCAATCGTATTGGCTCTGCCTTTCCACTGGACTAATTCAGTGGTGTGGAGAGGAGGGATTTGCTGCTTGGGTAACAGCCTATCCTCCATAACAATCCAACCTAGGCTTTCGTGCTTCGCATGCAGCGTATGCAGCGCTGAGCACGATACCGCAGTCTTTCAAGACTGACGGAGGCCTGCTTTAAAGGAATGCCCTTTATATTTTTTTTTAAATTAGCAGTGGGGAGACCAAGAATCAAAACAAAGGCTGCCTTGCTATTATTCTGGTCTTGTGGAATGGACCCTCCAGAGAAGGGGGAGCAGCCAAAAACCTCTTCCCAGATCCATCAGAAACTATGTAATGTCACATCTTTACTGAATCTAATGGATTTTTCTTATTTGTTTTATTGTAGCATGATGTACTGCCACAGAACTGCCCATAAAGTGTTGAGAAATTTCCATGGGTGCAAATACTGTGGGGTTTGTTATTCTGTCCCTTGATAGATCTGGGGAGCTCCAAACTTTCAGCCTTCCTGCATCTTAACAAAGAACTGGTTATTCAGATGTACCTAGACTGGGTTGCCATAATTCCTCTCCCACAAAATCGGAACAGGACCTTCTGTCCCATTTGCCAGTATGCGAACATAATTCCCCCCCAAATTGGGATTTTCCCTGTTTTGGGAACATCTGGAAACCTTAACCTAGCTAGGGTTAAGCTTAGCTTGTTGACATTGTGCTCTTTACAGTGGTACCTTACTTAACAAGCGCCTCGCTTAACAAGCATTTCGCGTAACAAGCAAAAATTTCTAATAAATCTTGCTTCACATAACAAGTTCTGCTTCACTTAACAAGCAACTGTGCTATGGGCATGCTATGCAACCTTGATGCTCCACACTGAGGCTGTTTAAAAGTGCTGCTGGCCAGCGCTGCTGCCTCTAACTGCCCACAACTTGGGGGCAGTTGCCTGGGGGTGCCAGAGGCAGCTGCCCTTAACTGCCCCCAAGTGCCCACACCAACCACCTTGAACCTCCAGCAGCAGCCCAGGTAAGCCTCCCAGGAAAGTATCTTTGATTGCACCCTCCTAACCATGTCTACCCAGAAGCTCCATTGTGTTAAATGGGGCTTACTCCCAGGAAAGTGTTTTTAGGATTGCAGCCTAAGTAGACTTCATAGGATCATGCACATTGAATGCATGTTTTGAATTCAATTCCAGTGTTTTGTCATCATTTTTACACCCAGTTCATATTTTTATATGAATATTTTGGAGTTTGTGGAACCAATTGTCTGAGTTTCCATTATTTCCTATGGAAAAATCCGCTTCACTTAAAGAGCGTTTCACTTAAAGAGCATGCCTCTAGAATGAATTAAGCTCTTTAAGTGAACTTAAAGAGTTCACTCTGTGAACCACTGTGAATGGCACCACTGTGAATGGCAGGCTTGTCCAACAAGAGGCTCGAGAGCTGCATTTGGCTTACAAAGCCTATAGATGTGGCCCTCAGAGCCCCTTGTTGGACAAGCCTGGTATTTGGCTTCCAGAGGCACATGGCTGCCCCACTGGAAGCGTAAGAACATTCCTTTGGGATCAGGCCACAGGCCCCTCTAGTCCAACTTCCTACATCTCGCACCAGATGTCTTAGACAAGAGATCTACACCAGATGCAAGACAAGAGACCTACACCCACTTACCACTCGGTTGCACTGGCATTCAGAGATAGCCCACTTCTAGAACCAGGAGGTGGCATATACCCATCATCAGTGATGGGCATCAAAGAAATTAAGAACCGGTTCTCTGCCCATCTGGCAGCCACTTTTAAATGGCTATTTTTAAACTTTATATGTACTATCTCTTGTTAACAACCGGTTCTATAGAGTAGGTGCGAACCTGCTGGAGCCCACCACTGCCCATGATCATGGTATGTAACCTATAATGGGCTTTACTTAGAATCCTAGTGTTGGAAGGGACCCAGAAGGTCATCTAGTCCAAACCCCGTGACCAAGAATTCCATAGATTAATCACATGCTGGGTAAAAATAAATTATTATGTCTGATTCAATCAGACTGGACTCGACGGTCTGGTTGACGGCAATTCTCCCTGCAAATGATTTGCCAGCTCCTTTTTGGAATTCCAGCGGAATTACGCAGAGTGGAACGGAGACTTTTGCAATACGTGAATTTTATGGCATTTGATACCCACTTTGATTATTTCTTTCAGATGTACCTTTTTCTCCCTTCAAGGGAGCTGCTGCTGTGACCGTCAAGGTGGCCGCGATTAGTAACCCAGCCTGGCATGTTGTAATGTAACTGGCAGGTCTAGTAGGCAGTGAGGATTGAGATGCCGCCTGACAGCTCGCCCGGTCTGCCGACATGAACGCCAAGCGAGCACTTTCATGTGCTTTTCAAGCTCTTTAATTCCCCTCGCAGGCAAAAGATTTTGTTTGAGGTTTCCCTGCGTAGATCAGATTTGGCCTCGCATTCCAAAATGCCATTAAATATTACATTTCATCACCGTGAAGGCTTGTTATCCCCCAAATCACTTTTTACTGCATGGGTTTAGGTTTCTGGGCTGCAATCCTAACCACACTTTCCTTGGAGTAAGTACCGTTGAACACAATGGAACTTACTTCTGAGCAGACATTTTTAGGATTGCTTTGTTAGAAATGGAACATTTCGGGCGCAATCCAGAGTAACTATGGGGAGTTCTTGCTCTGACGTAAGAAAAATTTACTCTGGACTGCAATATGGAATTCCCATACGTTTTCACTAGGTGGTGCCATAACTATGTCAAAGTAAATGTCTCTTACATGCTTCCATAGTTACTCTGGATTGTAGGGTTAGAAGAGGGGTCACCAAACTTTTATCTTCAGGGTTCCTGGACCTTTAAGGTGTGTAGAAGAGGGAATTTCAGCTTGTGATCTGTGAAATGAGAAGCTGCACATGCTGAAATTCCCTCCTTTAAAGGTCCAGCAGCCCTGAAGTTAAAATTTTGGAGATCCTTGATTTAAAGGAAAATACCCAGGAAGTTTTATGGCAGCAGAGCATAAATGTTCTCAGTAGGGTGGCCAAGAAGGTCCTATACTTCCGATGTAACGTAAGGAATGTGCTTGCTTACAGAATATCCTGGGCTCAAATCCTGGTCCAGGAGGGTGTGGGAAAGACCTGCATGTGGGATTTTGGCAATCTACTATCAGGCAGGCAGACAATACTTATCTGAATGGATAAAGGGTGCAATCCTAAGCATGTCTACTCAGAAGTAACTGAACAGTCACATAAGTAACTCCCATTGTATTTTATGGGACTTACTCTCAGGAAAGTGTTATAGGATTGCAGCTAAAGTGTCAGATTTTGCTGATCCTTTGTTTTTATGAACATTTTTCATTGATTATTCACTTTTAACAAGGGCCGAGACAAATGACACTCACCAAAGTCCAGTGGCGCTCCTGTAAAAGATCTATGGCACACCAGTGTGCCAAGGCATAGTGGTTGAAAGACACTTTCTTGGGAGTAAGACCCACTGAACACAATGGGGCTTCCTTTTGAGTAGACATCGTTAGGATTGTGCTCTTAGTGTTTTGCATATGTTTGCATTTCCTTAATGACGACCATTAATTGCATACTAACTGAAACATTAGTATGGCAAATTGTGGACAAAGGAGCACATTCAGTGGTGCAAAGTGAATGTGCAACCTAGTTATGATAACTAGAATAAATAACCTAGTTATTTATCATTGAGTTGCATCACCTTAATGATAAAAAAAACTAATGATCATTATAGCCACCATTCAGTGGTGTAGCCTGCAATCCTAAAGACACTTTCCAGGGAGTAAGATCTATTGAACACAATTGGGCTTACTTTTGAGTAGACATGGTTAGGATTGTGCTCGTAGTTATGAGGTGCAGGGAGATTCACTTTGGTTGTCTTTGCCACTCTAAAAGTAGAAGTTGCTGTATGGGCTTAAATGGGGGCAGTGGTGTAGCTAAAAAGGGTGCAAAATACTTACAGCACAATCCTAATCCCCAGTTAGTTAGGGTGGATCAAGTCCTGGCACAGGTTCCTTGCTGGAGTGGGGGTATCACAGTCCTAACCAATTTAGGTTTGTGCCACTCCTGGCAGGGAGAACCAGTGCACAGACATGCACCAGCCTCCCCATGCCAACCTGGAAATGGGGACACCCATTTCCGGGACTTGTGCCGGGGATTTGTGCCAGGGTTTATGCTGGCCTAACTGGGATTAGGATTGCAGCCAGAGAAATATACATGGAAACAGGACTGAAAACCATTTGAAGCTGGCATAATAACTATTGCTAGACATTTATCGACAATATACTTTTGTCTTCCAATTTGGCTCTTTGCTCTGTATTTTTGTGATTCACGTGTGATTCTGAATTGTGCACATTTTCTCTTTGGCAATCTCATTATGTCACACGTTATTGTGTATAAATCGGCACAGACTTTGTATTGCTTTAGTTTTGTTTACTTTTATTTTTTACATTTCTGTCTTACTTAAAAAGAACAGCTGACAATCCTAAAGAAGTTGCCCATAAAGAGTGCAGACAAACATAACATCCAAAAACGATTTCCAAACAAGCCTAAGGCGAAGGGGTCAGTGTTGGTAAAATTCCCAGGGGCTCGGATACAGGGTGCCTGGCGTGACAAAGCAAACTATAACATTTAATGTATTTATTTATTACAAAATAAATAAATATTACAAATTTATTACAAAATAAATGTCATTAATTCAATTTCTGCTTATCCAGGGTTGCATTTCCACTACCACTTTAATCCTCTTTCAGTGCACTTCTATTACCCCAATTTTGGAAGACCAGTCAGTGGTTATTGGTTTTATTGTTCTTTCGTTAAGAGGCAGCATATCCTAGAATAGCAGTTGTTGGGAAGATCGTAACAGTTATGGACTCTTGCTAGGGTTGCCATAGGTCTCCCAAAGCAGGGACATACCTGATTTGGGGGGATTGTGTTCACAAATTGGCCAGTGTGACAGAGGGGCCTGTCCCAATTTTGTGGAAGAGAATTATGGCAACCCTCTTGCCATGGTTCAAGCCCTGCTTATAGGTTTGTTGTCGTCCTCATCGTCCTCATCGTCATCATCATCTTAACAATAACTTTGCATCCACCAGTCTTGAAAGACTATGGTATTGTACTTGATGCTGCATGCGAAGCACGAAGGCATGGGTAGATTAATATGGAGGATAAGCTGTTACCCAAGAAACAAATCCCCCATCTCCACGCCACTGAAATAGTCCAATGGAAGGGCAGAGCCGATACGATTGGTTCGTCGCAGAGCTGGGCTAAGGACAGGGGCTCACCCTGTCTTGTGGAGACCCAGATCTCGAACGCTGGCCTGCTGGTTAAACAGGCACAGTGTTAACAGGCACACAGTGTTAACAGGCACACTTGCACCATCCACAGCCCACCACCACCACCACCATCTTTATTTGTATCCCACCTTTCTCCCAGAGGGACTCAAGGCGGCTTAGAGGCAATCCATAAAAAGAATTGTCAGAGGCAATGATTTGGCTGCAGGATTGATTTTGAGCCGTGTCAGTGTTGGCCGTGATCTATCATGGCTCTTCCAACATTCCCAAGAATATCAAACATAAGCGATGGAGAAAACTCTGTGTGCGTCCAGGATAATAAATTCTGCCACTTGACGTTGACAATAACGGGCAAAAAGCATCAGTGCTATGACCCCATATAAGTAAGAGGTTCAGATCCTCATTGCCACTGGAATGTTGCACAACTGGAAAAAAGAGACAGTCCCGTTTCTAGGTTCAGATTCGTGCATCATGTGCACGCAAACTCAAGCTGGGATGCTGCAGTGTCAAATATGCAGTCTGGATCAACCGAGAAGCCACAGGGATCCGGTCATGCCTGTCATCTGTACCATGTACCCTACTGGCACCATAGAAAGCAGATGTGGTAAAGAAGTGGATACGGACAGCTTCTCAATCTCTGTTCTTCCCATCATAGCATGATGGAGCAGACCTGGCTGTGTCCACCAGAGGTCAGTGATAGCCCACAGTAGCCTTAATGTAATGTCATGCGCATCACTATAGAAAAAGTAGGCTCCACTGATAACAATGGAGCATGGGTAAGACCCGGCATTTGGGAGTTAAAACTTTATGGCTCCACGTACAAGTAAATTGTTCAGGAGAGTGATTTTCAGGAGGTTGGAGTGGGGAGGATCTTAACTTTGGCCTTGATTGTTTATTTTATTTAGAGCACAATCCTAACCATGTCTACTCAAAAGTAAACCCATTGTGTTCAATGGGTCTTACTCCCAGGAAAGTGTCTGTAGGATTGCCGCCTTATTTTCCAAAAAATTCCTCCAAGGTGTTCAGAGTGGTGTACATTGTTCCTCCCCTTCTTTTAGTCCTCACAACACCCCTGTGAGGTAGGAAACTCTGAGAGTGACTGGCCCAAGTTGCCCAGGAAGCTTCATGGTTAAGAACATATGAAGAGCCTCCACTGAATCAGGCCAAAGGCCCATCTAGTCCAACTTCCTATATCTCACAGAGGTCCACCAGATGCCCCAGGGAACACACAGGACCTATATCCAGGTGCCTTCTCCTGCATCTCACATTTTGAGGTTGCCTACATCTACATCTCTCTATGCACACATACCCTACAATCCAGAGTAACTACAGGACCTTTAAGAGACATTACGTGCACCTGTAGTTATGGCACCACCTAGTGAAAACCTATGGGAAATTCATAATGCAATTCAGAGTAAATTGTTCTTACACTGGAGCAAGGACTCCCCATAGTTACTCTGGATTGCACCCATAAACACATACAAATCAGGGATTTGAATCTGGACCAACTCTCCAATTTTTATACTACCCTTTTTAATCTTTAATGTTTATGTAATGTAATGTAAATGTACCACTCTTTTTATGATCAAGAATTCTCCCTTGGATAGGGAGAAGCTGCATATAGGGAGAAAATTAAAATAAAATAAAAATAATATATACATAGAACTTTGCTGTCGCTGGCTGATACAAGGCATGCCTTGAGTCTCTCTGAATGACAGATCCATCAACACCTCCAGCATGCAGTGTCTCTGGTGGAGATGAGGATTGGAGCAGAGAGAAAGCAGCTGGGAATTAATTTTATCCCGTTAAGTGATGCTTCAAACTGATGCCCTACCAGCGTTGGAACACCATTCAGAACTGCACAGGCCAATTCAGTGGGGTCTGTTCCTCTCTGATCCATTGGTTCATTCTTCTCTGGCTTTAAGGCTTTTCATGGAGCCAAAGTCCCCAAGCCGAAAAGCCATAATAATGCATTGAGCACAATGGGGCTTACTTGTGAGTAGACATGGTTAGCGTTTCCAAAGTCGGTATTGGATTTGTGGTTGCTTTCACTGAATGACGAACAGCTGCAATGCATCTTCCTTGGTTTAGAATTAGATAGTACATGGGCTGGCAGATCTATATGGCTATATATGGCACATATATGACAGATCAATACAGCTATGGTCACATGTTTCAGAAAACCTGATTGTCTAATTTGCGTGTGCATCAGGATGACCAGATGCCCAAACCTCAAAAGGAGGACATGGTCTCGGATTCCTCTCAGCCTGGCCTACAGACAATGGCATGTTTGCCTACTCATGAGTAAAACCTTGATATTGGGCACTTTCACTTTCCCATAGAGCTCAATGGATATATTTTATTTTTAGTTTTTTGCCATGGCTTTTGATAGGAAGGAGCAAAACCAATTTTTTGCATTGGATTCTGCTCTTCAATACGAATCCAACGACATATGATATGATGGGGTCCTGCACACTGTTGCAAAGTTCCCAAATGAAGCCAAAATGGAGGGCAATGAAGCCAAAATGTAGGACAATGAAGCCCTTTTGGAGGACACCCAGACAGGAGGCCAAAAAAGAGGACAAATCCTGAAATATCAAGTCGTATGATCACACTGCACTGTGAATGTATGGAAAGGCAAGCTCTCCATATAGATTCAGCTAGATTGTGGCTCGTTCCACAGCAATGTTATCTTATCCCCTCTTGGGCTCTTGGGCAAGACAAGCAAAGCTGTGGATCTGTTATGAGACCCTATAATCCACACTGGAAGCCAAAGGCATTGTAGGGCCAGTCCTAACCACTCTGCTTGAAATGTGATGCTTGTCATAAGCAATAAGTAGAAACATGCCATTTTAACTGGAGCAGAGCAGCTGCAGGAACCCTTTATGGATGGGAGCAAACCCAGAAAATAGACTTTGCAAGAACGGAAATGTGTAGATGGGGCTCCTGTGCGTGAGAAACAGAATGGCTTTGGAGCAGAACTGCGTGACTCAATAGGACTGCTCAGGAAAAGTCAGGTTGAACTTGGCGGACTATGGGACTGAAGATTCAGCTATGGGGGACTATGGGGCTGAAGATTCAGCTATGGGGACTATGGGGCTGAAGATGGGGGACCATGGGGCTGAAGATTCAGCTGTGGGGGACTATGGGGCTGAAGATGGGAGACTATGGGGCTGAAGATTCAGCTATGGGGGACTATGGGGCTGAAAATGGGGGACTATGGGGCTGAAGATTCAGCTATGGGGGACTATGGGGCTGAAAATGGGGGACCATGGGGCTGAAGATTCAGCTGTGGGGGACTATGGGGCTGAAGATGGGGGACCATGGGGCTGAAGATTCAGCTATGGGGGACTATGGGGCTGAAGATGGGAGACTATGGGGCTGAAGTTTCAGCTATGGGGGACTATGGGGCTGAAAATGGGGGACAATGGGGCCGAAGATTCAGCTATAGTGGAGGATACAGAACTCGGGAAGAACAACTAATCTGATGAAGAGAGGGCTGAAGAGGTAGCAAAAAGCTTTAGGGGACCAAAAAACTGAGATCTACACTAGTAGCTAAAATAGTGAAAACCTTGGTATGTACAAATACCATCATGTTATATAATATTGGAAAGGTAATTTAATTCAGACTGCAATGAAACAAACTGCATCGTCATACCTGTATTCTTGCAAAGGTTATGGCCAATTAACAGGAAAATGAAAACACAACTGCCTTATAGAACTAACAGTGGATTTCTTTAACTTAGAGGGCAATTGTAACCTCCTCTGTAGGTCAGCGTAAGTCTGCACTATGGTCATGGGGTTAGGTCGGCACATGGACAGGGACACACCATGGGCAGGTAGAAACAGGAGGCAGGGCTTCGACCGGCAGTTATACCGGATCCAAACCTCTCCTCCCGCATAGCCAGGAGCAACCTCCTGCTGCTTCCATCTGTCCTGACTTAGGTCAACTCCAGAGATGATCCACATCTAAGTAGATCCATTGGAGCTTCTGTCGATTTACTGTGGGGGATATTTTTTTTAAATGATTCTCTATCAAGACCCTCCTAGCTTTACAAGACTAGAAATGTTTCACTTTACCAGCTGCTCAGGACTCTGATTTTATCCATTTTACTATGATGAGGAGACCACATTCTGGTGTGTTTGCTGAGCTCCATGTTCATCAGAGTCAGACCATTCTGGTGGCCCTGAATTCTCCTTTACCTGGTCAACTCATGAGCAACTACACATATGTAGCTCAGTTTTTTCATTCCATAGGACTCAATTCTTTTTCCTTGGATGGGGGATAGCTTTCTCCTCAAGCATTTGGTGGTGCCTCTGTTCAATGGATTGGGGCCATTTTGGAGATGTGACTTTCAACTCAGCATGCCTTAGATGTGAACTGAAATAGAGCACAATCAAATGTAAGCCCCTTTGTATTCAGTGGATCTTACTCCCAGGCTTTAGAATTGCCGCCATAGAACCTATTTGTAAGTAAACGTACACACTTGCTGCTCTATTTATTGTTAAATTTCCTTGTAATTGTTTAATTTTGTTTTAATATCGTTACGTTAATATTATGTTATTATTATTTATTATTATAAATTTCCTTATTTGTTATTTATTTCAATTAAATAAATTTAATTTTTTTAATTAAAAAATAAGTTAAATTATCTTTATTAGTGCTTATATTTTTATTTTAATCCACGGCAGGGCGTCCATGCAGAATGGAGGACAGAGAGTCCGTATCTTTAACCATTGCATAGAAGAGGGGATGCATAGTCGGTGCTGCTCTTCTGTGTTGAGCTATATGTGCCTGATTTCCCTCTCCTATGCAACAGTTAAAGGTAGAGGCCCTCTATCCTCCATTCTATATGGTCACCTTGGACTGCCTAAAATCAGGTTGCGGACCAGTGATTCACAGTTTGGGAACCACTGGTTTCAAACAAATGGACTCAGTATTGTTCAGTTTTTTTTCACTTCTATCTGTATTATCACAAAGTTTCAAATATGGGAGACTTTCTTAATGTATAGGGTGATTGAAAAGTCACTCCCTATTTTAAAATATAAATTACAATATAGGGAGTCATTTTTCAATCACCCTGTATATAACAGTGATTTTCAACCAGTGTGCCGTGGGAGTTTGGGGAAAGTCATTTATTAATAGGAAAATTCAGGATTTGAACAGTCTGGTGTGCCTTGTCAATGGTAAAAACAACAATTTCAGTGACTTGTTAGTGTGCCATAAGATGAAAAAGGTTGAAAATCACTGGTATGTAACACAAAACTGGTTTACATGCCCCTTTACGCAGCCTGCTACCCAAACGGTTAAGAAAATAGGAGTGAGCCATTTAGGGGAACGGGTGCCAGACCTTGTTCCTGCATCCAGTGACTCTAAAAGATCAGTTAATTAATTGAAGGAAGAAGGAGCATCTAACCCAGCCTCTCTTTATGGTTTTTAATGATATCATAATAGATTGTATCATAAAACATCGGCCTATTTAAATAACCGATCATTAAGCAGAAGGGCTCCTTTTCTGATTGGCAGTCGGCTTTTACGACAGGAACGCGTTTTGCTTAATGCAGCAATTTGAAATGGGCTTTTAATGCATTCCAACAATTAAGCATTTTGTTTAACTGCCAGTTGAAAAAAAGAAGGAGTTGGATAAAGAAATCATTTACTTATCTTTGCGGAATCTGGATCACCTCCTGTCTTTCAACTCTTCCCCAGCTCGCTATAGGAGGCGGCCAGAAAACACCGTTAATAGCACAAAGTGAAGAGATTATTAGCCCTTGCCCAGTTAAATGTGTCTGGTTACGGATCTGCTATTGATCAGGATGAGCGAGACATTAAGGGGATGCCATTATGTCAATAGACGGTGATGGCCTTGAAACACAAT
Source organism: Cryptoblepharus egeriae (assembly GCA_030015325.1). Classification (NCBI taxonomy): domain Eukaryota; kingdom Metazoa; phylum Chordata; class Lepidosauria; order Squamata; family Scincidae; genus Cryptoblepharus; species Cryptoblepharus egeriae. Next base: position 3,054,936 of record JAREYC010000003.1, on the reverse strand, counting down.
CCATCTCCTGTCGGGGAAATGGGAGAGACATTTCATCCTACTCGTGCATGCCATTAAAGAAGATATTGTTCATGCAGAAAATCTGATCCTTCAAGAAGAAGAAAGAAAACACCATCAGAAACTTTGAAGGATAAATAAACTATGTGTAACCCTCTTACTACTCCCTTTTTTAAAATCACCAATCACTCTGAGGGTCCAATGGACCCTGTACATATGGGTCCAACGGTTGGTACGTATTATGAATACATGTTACTTTAGGTTTCCGTAGGGGACCCTGCAGGAAGATAGTGTGTTTTTAAATGGAATTTTTTATTATTATTATTATTATTATTATTATTATTATTATTATTATTATTATTATTATTACTATTATAACATAAATGCACAGCAAACAATTTCGTGCTGGTTTCATTCACATCACCAGTCGGACCCTTCCCAAGAGTCTAGGACTGTGTGATGTAGCGGCGTATAATTCGTGCTGATCCCAGAAGAGCGGCTTTCTGCAGTTGGCAGAGTGATATTTTGTCGATGCCAATAGTTTTCAGGTGCCTGCCAAGGTCTTTGGGCACTGCACCCAGTGTGCCAATTACCACTGGAACCACCTGCACCAGCTTACACCAGATACGCTGTCATTCGATTCTTAGTTCTTGGTAGCGGGAGATCTTTCCCATGGACCCAGACTGTAGTAAGTGGGTTAAGTTAGACACAGTGTGTGGCTTTGAATAGGGCTTGAAAAGTCTATATAGGGTCATTTCCGCATTCCTGATCCTGACTCAAAATGTGCTCAGAATTCACATCCACACTAATATTTCTGTCTCCACTGTCTGTTGCCAAAGGGGTGGGGGGGGGGGGACAGGAGTTCCTTGATGGTATAGGTAACTAACCTGCCTTTGGGAATCTCAAAGCACTGAATCAGTTGAACTGCAGATTGATTGATTGATTGATTGATTGATTGATTGATTGAGTGAGTGAGTGAGTGAGTGAGTGAGTGATTGATTGATTGATTGATTGATTGATATCCTGCCTTTTTTCCTAAAGGAAGGATACCCAAAAAGTCATCAAACGACTGTCCATCCATCCATCCATCCATCCATCCATCCAGCCATACCCACCTTTCCCATGCCATAGCAATACCTAATGCCTCTTCTGCTTTCTCTTGCTTTGGCTGACCTGCAGGTGGCTGGAACTCTTGGTCACCCTGGGGAGAGTGCACCCGGGACTGTGGCGGAGGCCTCCAGACTCGCACCCGCACCTGCAAGCCCCTTCCTGACGATAGCCTCATCTGCGAAGGAGTCTTACAAGAAGGCAGGCTGTGCAACCGGAAGGCGTGCAATCGTGAGTAGCCCTGTGAGATTCCGAAGCTTGGCCAGATATTCTTTTAAATCTTTTCATTCTTCTCTATAGATGTCTGTTTTAAAGAAATATCCATAGGAATATGCATGGTGGGAGATGTTGTGCCTTTGAAATCATTGTTGTGAGATAATGATCTCTTGCTGGTGTCCAAAGTCCACAGTCCCCATCAGAATTCAAAGGGAGTTGAACCTGGGGGGGGGATTGCATGTGGGAGCCAAGAAAGTCTATTCCCCCTCCTTTTTACTGCAGATTGAAAGCACATGTACCTTCCAGTAGGCGCATGGAAGTTATCTTGTTCAGTTTCACACAAGGGAGCATACCGTGATAAAAGTGGCAACAATGCTGCTGGGTGGGTAGGGGTGTAAGAAACCATTTTCCCCCTTCCCCTTGTTCTGCTGATTTATTACTTATTTATTTAAAAGATTTATATCCCACCTATATCTAAAAAACAAAATTAAATCAGGATAAAAATCATTGGGAGGAGGACACTTAGGTGTCATTACAGATGACTTTCTCTGCAATATGCCGAGCAAATGAACGGTGACTCTTTGGATTTGGAGTATTCCCAGAAGTTCTTGCAATGCTTCTACATGGCTGCAGCCCTTGAGTGACTCCATTTATTTATTTATTTATTTATTCATTCATTCATTCATTCATTTATTCATTTATTCATTTATTATTCGATCTCTATCGCACCTTTATCGCTTAAAGCAGGAAACTCAAGGCGCCTAAAACCTGAGCCACTGTGATTCTGATCCCGCTTAGTGGGTTGAGCAGAGTGCTTGAATCTGGAAGGGAGGAAGGATAATGTTTCTCTAGCCTTCACAGCGGCGTTGCCGCCACTATTATTGTAGCATCCTGTTTTGGAGAGTGGGCGACATGCGCAAAAGCTTCCGGCTTTGCCTGCTGCCATTACCGCAGCTTATCCCAGCACCCACCACCAAAGAAACCAGTATGTAAAGTGTGGGAGCTGATGGGGGAAGGAGTGGAGATGGTGCAGATGGACTCAACCGGTTATTTCAGTTCTTCCTGACTGTCAGGGGAAGGAGTTGGAGAATGTTCAGGCAACTCCAAACAACTTGTTCAGAGGAATTTACACTCCTGTGTAAATTGATCTTTAAGTGGCAGCAAGCCCTCTCTCCTGTCTCCAACTTTTACGCTGACAAGCCCAGTGCCTTTAACCACTGAGCCACTGCAGCCCTTATTGCCCTTCGTGGCTCTTAGGAGGTTTGCAAATAGTATTGGAGCAACATTATCTGGTTTCTAGTTAGTTTCTTGGTATCAAGCAAAGCAGGCCTCCGTCAGTCTTGAGAGACTATGGTATCACGCTCAGCGCTGCGTACACTGCATGCGAAGCATGAAAGCCTGGGTTAGATTGTTGTGGAGGATAGGCTGTTACCCAAGCAGCAAATCCCCCCCTCTCCACACCACTGAATTAGTCCAATGGAAAGGCAGAGCCAATACGATTGGATCTAGCTGGTGTCGCAGAGCTGGGCTAAGGACAGGAGCTCACCCTGTGGGGCCAACCCGGGTCTCGAACGGGTCTTAACTGCTTGCGCCACCCACACCCCTGATATCAAGCAACCCCCACATAAATCATGACTGCCCACCTGAAACCTCTCTCATATGCGTGCCATATTCTACTATATTTCATAGTAGGCCTGCTTCATCATGGAACAAAATAGACAAAATAGTTCTAGTAGAAAAAGTAAGATAAAGTTCTAGTAGCAGAACCTATGAGCACAAACTGCAAGAAAAGAGCAAACTGCAAGATTTTCGATTGAAAATCAGAAATTCGTGGAAAATTCTTGGAAAATCAGAAAATTCTTGAGTTCAGCAGGTCAGTGGACTCCCTCTTACTGGGGATCTTCAACCAGAAGCTTGACAAGCACCTGTTGGAGTGCTTACTCGGGTGTTCACTCAGTACTCCTCACCTATGATGATTTTCTGCTACAGGCATGGGGTTGGACTAGATGACCTATTAGGTCCCTTCCAATTCTATAATTCTATGATTTTTTGATTTTATGAAGATAAGACACAGAACTTTGTGTGACCCTAGATTTCAGCAGTCCGACAGCTCAGATTTAGCCAACTTGCAAGTAGAACTTTCAAGGGACATGAGCTGTCAGTTCCCCCACCAGCTTTCACTCATGTTGTCAAAAGCTTTTCTGTGTCTTCCCAAATCCCTTCAGTGTTTCGACTGGAATCTCAAAATTCATCTGAGAAATATGCATTCGGTGCAGTTAGGTTCCCACTGTCTTTTGCCCATATCCATCTAAAGGTGCATTCATAACTGAGTGGTGCACAACTCATCGGTCTTCCCATTCCCATCATGAGGGAGTTAAGCGCATGTCTGTGCACTGGCCTAGATCTCCACCAGGAGTGGTGCAAAAGTGTTTTAGGGTGCAATCCTAACCTCCAGTTAGGCCGGCTTAAGCCCTGGCATAAGTCCTGGGCTGAACTGGGGGTGACACAAAAGTGCCATAAGGGGAACTTAGGGGTGGGTTAGTCCAGTGCACAAGAATGCGCTTGCCTCTTTACAACAAAACGGAAATGGGAAGACTGTTGAGTTGTGGCAGCCTAAATTAGGATTGCACCCTTCATGTTTTGCACCCCCCTAGCTATTCCACTGAATATCAACCAGCTACCACCCCCCCCCCAAATAATTCCCTCCCCAATGTCCAACAAATGTGTTCATTTTTGCAAACTTGCAAACGCAGCTACAAAATTGGGGAGGGCTTTTTGGAAGGCGTGGATTCTCGGAGATGCAAAGCAGGCCTCCGTCAGTCTTGAAAGACTATGGTATTATGCTCGGTGCTGCATACGCTGCATGTGAAACATGAAAGCCTGGGTTAGATTGTTATGGAGGATAGGCTGTTACCCAAGCAGCAGATCCCCCCTCTCCATGCCACTGAATTAGTCCAATGGAAAGGCAGAGCCGATACGATTGGATCCAGCTGGCATCGCAGAGCTGGGCTAAGGACAGGAGCTCACCCTGTCTTGTGGGGCCAACCCGGGTCTCGAACCTTGGCCTGCTGGTTAACAGGCACAGCGTCCTAACCGCTTGCGCCACCCACAGCCGAATTTTTTTTCGGAGATGCAAAAGGCTTGCAATTCAGAGCAGATGCCTATCGCGAAGCCCTAACATGATTTCACACATTGTTTAGCATTTCCATAAAGTCAAACCATGTTGTAGCTGGAATCTTTAAACAGAAACTTTCCGGGGCATTAGGCTTTCATCATCTCATTGCCTTTGACTAATTTGTCTAGACATATAGGACAACTCTTGCCAAAAAAGTTCTCCCGTGTTGCCTCGCACACCATCAGCGCCCAAAATAGACCGAGTCTGAGGGCCAAACAAGATCAACCATCGCCTTTCCTGTCAATTTTTCTTAAAAGGGCAAAAGTAGCCACTACAACAGAGTGACAGGTCCCTGCCCTACGGAGCATGCGAACAATTCTTCCGGGGATTTAATAAAACCCATATCATCCCCGATGTGTCTCAAATTTAAAGTGATAAGGGAATCAACATGCTGATCAGTATAATTTGTACACAGATATAGGTTTCCGAGCATCATCAAAGGCAAAAGTCAGATGCCTTCAGGGCTTAGCAAGAATTACTGCTTAGCGTGGGCTGAAAACAGAATTATTTCACATTTAACCGCAGCATTTTTTTTATCAAGCTGGTGCCTTTTCTCCAGCCAGCCAGTTTTCAAAATCTGATCTGTCGGACAGCTTCCAGTGTTGGTTGTAATATCTGTTTATTGCTTGCTAGAGGCAAAGAACCCAGTGATTTCTTCCTTGCTAATTCAGACAAGGGGACCTCTGCCATCCATTGGATTCGGACCAAGCGAGCAATTTCACAGGCCAGGCACATCACAGCCAAGCTGCGGCCAGCCACGATCATCATCTATCCAACATCTGACAGAGGAAAAATAGGTGTACTATGGCCACTGAACAAGGAGTTTGTAGTTTGGAGTGAGCAAGTAGGAAATGAGATAATTGCTTCTCTGGGGGATCTGAGAGCCTGTCCTTGCAAACATTTTTTTTGAAATAACAAAATGCACCATTAAAAGCAGGCCTCCGTCAGTCTTGGAAGACTATGGTATCATGCTCGGCGCTGCATATGCTGCATGCGAAGCACAAAAGCCTGAGTTGGATTGTTATGGAGGATAGGCTGTTACCCAAGCAGCAAATCCCCCCCTCCACACAACTGAATTAGTCCAATGGAAAGGCAGAGCCAATGCGATTGGATCCAGCTGGCGTGGCAGAGCTGGGCTAAGGACAGGAGCTCACCCTGTCTTGTGGGGCCGACCCGGGTCTCAAACCCTGGCCTGCTGGTTAACAGGCACAGCGTCTTAGCCATTTGCGCCACCCACAGCCTGGTGTTGGAATTAGAGAATTTCCCAGATGCAGCCGTCTGAAATGGATATCATGAGTATCATGGAGTGATGATGACATTAGTCACTACTGACACTAGTTCACTGACATTAGTCATTTACTGACACAGGAACTAGTGTCAGTAAATGACTAGTGTCAGTAAACTAGTTCCAGTGTCAGTAAATGTTTGAGTAGACCCAAGCCTGAACAATTGGAGTAAGAACTTCCCTGCTGATGTGCCCTCCAAGACCAGGGTGACCAGATGCCCGAACCTCAAAAGGAGGACAAGGTCTTGGATTCCTCTCAGCTTGGCCTTTCCAGCAGTAGGCATGTTTGCAGTAGGCCTGGCCTTTCCACCAGTAGGCACGTTTTCCTACTCACGAGTAAAGCCGTGATATTGGGCACTTTCAATTTCCCATAGAATTTAATGCGTATTTTTTTATTTTTAGTTTTTTTGTCCATAACATTTGATAGGAAAGCGATATTTCAAAACTGATTTTTTGCTTTGCATTCTGCTCTTCAATATGAATCCAATAACATATAACATGATGGGGTCCTGCACACCATTGCAAAGTTCCAAAATGAAGCCAAAATGGAGGACAATGAAGCCCATTTGGAGGACACCTGGACAGAAGGCTAAAAAAGGGGACAAATCCAGAAAAATCTGGTCATATGGTCATCCTCTCCAAGACTCCTGGCATATTGCCGCACTCAAAACCATGAACATCATTTATGTTCCACCAAACACACTAACCTATGGATAGCTAAGAAGCTATAGCTGCAATCCTAAAGACACCTTCCTGGGAATAAAGGTTCAGGCCTCGAACCCTGAACCACTTGTGCCATCACAGCCCTTTTGAATATGGGTATTGAAGGCAAATGGAAAGATGTCAGCATTCCAGGCACAGTGGTGCAAAGTGCTCATACTTGGGGGTGCGTTTAGGGTTTTCATGTTTGGGGATTTCATAGTAACACAGAACTATTGAGAATATTTGCCATCAGCTCCCGTTTATACTCTGAAAACCATACCGGTGGGGGAACCAGTTGAAAGGAATCCATGCAGTCTGGCAAAAGCAGAGCCTGACATTTCAGAATATGCAGATCAGGCGTGGTGTGGTAGAGGCTTCCCACTCATTGCAAAGGCTTGTTTCTCCCCCACACCCCCCCCCCAAAAAAAAAATTCATCCGCAGTAATGCTGAATCTTTGCACATCCAATACCAGGCCTGTTAATGTACATCTTCCACAAATGAGAGGAATCCATATGTTCTTTCTGACATTCAAAGGGTTCCCACTGTGTCCAACTCCCGTTGCCGCCCCCAGGACTCCTGAAATATCATCCCTTTGCAGGAACCTATGAAGGCAGATGAAGCCACCCCCCTTCGGCATACGCGGGTGTGCGATGAGCTCCTCCACAACACAGCCTGAGAGCATAAAGCACTGAGTGTCTTCTTGACATGTGTGGGAAAAGTCTGCTGTCAATCATGCTTTAAATTGCTGTTGCTGACAGATGACCTTTTAAAAAGATCCACGTCACAAGCAGAAAAACAACAGAAGAAATTCTGGGGTTTTTTCGACCACAAGACTTCCCCCCCTTAAGCTGGGTAAAGGGAATTCAGACTGCAATCCTATTCCCATTTCCATGGGCATTACCCCCATTAATTAGAGCAGGCCTCCGTCAGTCTTGGAAGACTACGGTATCGTGCTCGGCGCTGCATACGCTGCATGCAAAGCACGAAAGCCTGGGTTGGAGTGTTATGGAGGAGAGGCTGTTACCCAAGCAGCAAATTCCCTCTCCACACCTCTGAATTAGTCCAATGGAAAGGCAGAGCCGATACGGCTGGTTCCAGCTGGCGTTCCAGTTGTAGAGTCTTTGTAGTGGCATACAGGTAATTCCTAACTGTGGGACAGCAAGGACAGACTCTGGTGGGCGATCAGTACCTGGTACTTTTAGGTGGCCGTACCAAAGTTAATTTCATAAAATTCCAGTTTGTGCCCCAATCGGCTTTAATTAGGTAGAGGTGGAGCAGCTGAGACCCAGATGTCAGCAGGAGAGGAGAAGCAATCATACAACTCATTAGAAGCCAAGATCAGTTAATAGAAGAGTTTCACATCAGGTGGAAGCCAAGTGGTGACTGAGAAAAAGCAGATGGGATTGTCTCCCACTGAGCAAACATGCCAGGATCCGTCAGGAACTTGGCCTCCTTATCATCAGCTGAGATTCCCCAGAAGAAAAACTCCAGTGGTCCATAGGAAGTTTTGTGGATAAAAAAGTTAGATTAATGTTATATTGTCTGGCAATATATAAACTGATTTTAGCATTGGATTCTGCTCTTCATTGTGAATCCAACGACATATGACATGATAAGGTACTGCACACTATTGCAAAGTTCCAAAATGAAGTCAAAATGGAGGACAGTGAAGCCCTTTTGGAGGACACCTGGACACTGGACAGAAGGTTAAAAAAGAGGACAAATCCAGAAAATCTGGTTATATTTTGGTGCTGCTCTCCTCTGGCTACATAGCCGGACACATCAATGCGTAAAAGTTGGCATCAAGATATCAAGTGTTTTCCTGCCCAAGTCATTCTACTTGCCTCACGTCACCCTATTGGGGTTGAATATCTACATTTTCAAAGTTTATCCCCTTCAAGAACTCTTTCCACCTGTGCATGATGCCACAGATCTCTTGTATGGTCCCAAGGTTTTTGAGCTGCATTTTTGGGCATGATCTCAATTCTGATCATGCCAGACTTCTTTGGCTTTCACTCTTCGTCTGCCAATACGCCCAACATGTGACGGCAAAGGGCAGAAATTTTGATAATGGCAAAGAAGTTGTCATTCAAACATGCTCATACACCACTGCTAATCTTAATAAGGAATTCCTGGTCAAATTCCAGGAAATTCCAAAGTTCCCTGGAATGGAACTAGCGGCCAATTTGTCTTCGGGAATGGCAGAGATGAACAAAAGATGGTTATGGAGCCACATGTCTACTAGGTTGGAACACAAATAACAGGACCCATATTTTCATGCGCCTATATGTGTAGCTGCACGGGGTACAAATCATTATTTTTTGCCATGGCTTGAGTGTGCCATGCAAGCATTTGCCTCTATTTTGCTCCCATTGCCGGGAATTCTGCTAAAGTCAGGCTTTGTGCAAAACTGCACTCCCTCTAGCTATGCCATTGCATGTGCCTCGGCACAGAATAATGCCCCCAGGAACATTATCTGCAGTGATTTTATATATTAATATATTCTGTATATTAATATTTCCTTGTAGCTGCCAGACCTCAGCAGCTGTTGCAAGGGTGGTGCAATCCACTCCTTTATCGATGCTGCAGTTGCTGCTTCTTTTCAAAAGGAAAATCCTCCTTTTCCTGCTTTTTGCACAGTTTTGACATACCCAAAAGTTCAAGACTTCGGAGTCCTAAAGTCCCCAACGGTGCCAAAATGCATCCTATTATGCATCCTTTTGTAGGGGTGGTTGCAGAGCTCTATATAAGGAAACAATATTTCCTTTAGCTAAAGGTAAGTCTGGTTTACTTGTACCTACAACAGCTATTTCACTAGTACAAGTCTCTGTTGACCCATGCCATAGGATTCAAGCCCAGGAACAAGGTGGGGATATCAGTTGCAATCCACACCACTCCATGGACCTGACCATCCTCAGGTCAGGTCACCATGCCCATCCTCACCCTCCATTGCCCCATTTTGCCCCTCTTTATTCTGCCCTACCGTTTCTCCCATTGTTTGACAGCATTTGGTGGGAACTGTGGCATAGCTAGAGGGGGTTGGAGCTGTCAGTTTTGGGGGTACATCACCCCTTCAGAGCCATTCAGCTTGGTTTTGCTCCCTCCATCTGGAATGGCTTCAAAGGGGTTAGCATCCCTCCAAGACTGTCTGCTCCAGCCCCCTCTAGCTATGCTACTGGATGTGAAAAGGGTCAGTGGAGGACAGGTGACTACATGACTTGGGAGCACATTTTCTGACAGGCTGAGTGGTAAGCTGGAGATGGGCATGGTGGAACTGGGTGAAGCACACCCCAAACCCACCAGCCCTTCTGACCCTCTGATTCAACCCACTGATTCAACCCACCAATTCAACCCACTTCACCTTGCTTCATCATTGGGTTAGCAGGAAGCCTTAGGAATAATACTGTAGGGTTTGTTGCTACTATTTTGGGTTCACCTCCCTTTCTCTTCCCCACCTCAGATCTTTCTTTTTCCTTTTTTCCCCGATCCTCTAACTCAGGGGTCTCCAAACCTTGGTCTGGGGTCCTGATGTGGCCCCTGGAAACCCCTAACCAGCCCATGGCTGGTGTTTAAACCAATGTTGTTATTGCATGTTTTTATTTGATTATTGTAAGCCGCCTTAATCATCTCTTGTTAACAGAGGAAAAGCGGGGTATAAATATTTTAAATAAATAAAATAATAAATGGCCAACCTCTGATCCAGTGGACCCAACACAATCAGATGGGGGAATTGGGGATCCAATTGGGGATCCTCTGATGGGGGAATTGGGGATTCATTTAAGTGTATACTTTATTTCTGTGCTATGTTTTGATGCTTGCACAAATCCTGGAAAATTGAACCCATTTATTCATTAATCTAAGTTCCATCTCTTATCTATTTAACTTTTTTAATTAAACATTTATAATTAATTTTATATTAATTTTATTAATTTTAATTTTATTAATATTAATTTTATATACAATTTTATACACTGTCCCAGCCATAGTTCCAAACCTGTTCTCCATGGGGCTATTTTTTAAGAAAAGAATACTTTTCCTGCCTGGTGTTCCTCGTTATTCAGTGGGGTTAACCTCCCATGGATAAAAAATAATGTATAAAGAAAACAATGGAAAAATAGGTTTAAAGACTCAATTCCAGGTTTCTTGCTCCTCCGTCGTGCTTAATATCTTAATATCTTAAGTAATGCCTTAATATCTTAATGCCTTAATAATGCAGAGGCTCGACGAGCACTTGTCGGGGATGCTCTAGGGGGATTTCCTGCTGCAGGCAGGGGGTTGGACTAGATGACCTACTAGGTCCCTTCCAACTCTAGGATTCTATGATCTGCTGGAATTTGATTCTTGGACTGAAGAATGGAACGACTGCTTGTTTGACTGCCTCTCTACAATAGTAAAAAAGCAGTTTTTTCAATTGTGATTTGCAGGAGCTATTCATGATGAGTCAAATCCATGCATTAAAATAATCCGTGGATAACGAGGTTTGACATATAATAATGTTTAGCTCTCCCTGACTTTAGCATATCTAAACTTTATGATCCCTTCTTTGCTTCTAGCCAATGGACACTACAGTTCCCGGAGCCAGTCTTTGAGGTCCACGGACAACCGGAAGCGGGATGAGGTGGATGACATGCAGCAATTTGGGTATCCTGCACCTCAAATAGGTAAGAGGTAAATAGTTGGCCATGATAAGCATGAAGAGGCGTTTGCTCCTTCTGTTTGTCTGTTTTTGTCCTGGAGCAAAGAAAGGAAGAGAATCAGCTGTATTAAATGCCATGGATATTGGTTGCCATCACAGATCCCTTTAGTGGTGTAGCTAGAAGGGGTGCAAAGCACTGAATTTTGCAGGGAGCTTCACTACAGTGTGTTAAAGATCCAGGTGGTGGGAGAAAAAACAGTCATACAACTCCCTTTTGCGCCCCTTGCCTGGAATGGTTTCAAAGGGGAGTCACTCTTATTGATCACTCAATAAGGACTACAAAATGGAGTGCTTTGCACCCCCACTTGCAATGCCACTGAATCCCTTCCACCACTCATGACTTCATGTTTGACTTCCAAATTACAGTCTCTTAAACATGTCACTGGGGGTGAAATCCTAACCAACTTAGGTGGGCACAACTCACTCTATTGGCAAAATCCAGAGTAACTACGGGAAGTCCTTGCTCCGGTGTAAGAACAACTTACTCTGGATTCCAATATGAATTTCCCATAGGCTTTAACTTGGTGGTGCAGTAACTACGGGTGCACATAATGTCTCTTACAAGCACCCATAGTTACTCTGGATTTGGGGGTAAGTGGCATGAGGTGGCTGGCACATGTCTGTGCACAGTCCTTACCTTCCCAGGAGTGGCAAGGCCAGCACAGACTTGTGCCAAGACTTAGGCCAGCCTAACTGGGCATTAGGATTGCAGTTTTTGGCAATTGAAGGGTACATATTCCTGACTATTTGTGGTCGTAGACTTAACTTTGGTGGGAAGAAGAGAGAGGCAGTCCTCTGAGACTGCAATCCTAACTCCTAGTTAGGCTGGCATAAGTCCTGACATAAACCCTGTGCTGGCCTCACCACTCCTGGGAAGGTTAGGCCAGTGCGCAGACATGTCACAAAAGTGCTTCCACACCACTCCTGTGGGGGGGGGGGGGTGAGGACAGTGCACAGATATGTGCCGACCTCCACATGCCACTACAGGAAGGGGGAGACGGGTATGTTGTGCTGGCCTAAATTAGTTGGGATTGCACTTTGATTCTCATAAGTAATTTGAGGGCGAGAGTCTATGAAAAGGGAATGCGTCCCCAGTTTGGAAAGGCCAACGCTTTGCGGAAGGTTGCCATATGTCCTGAAAACTGGGACAATCCTGGTTTTTGGGGATTGCATTCTCATACTGGTAAATTTGACAGGGGTTCCTGTCCTGGTTTTGTGGAAGAGAATTAAGGCAACGCTACATTAGCTTAATGTCAGTGACTCTTGGTCAGTATCAGAGCACCTGTTTTGCAAACCCAGGTTCTACCTCCAGTGAAAAGGATCCTGGAACAGGATCTGGAAAAGGGCCCCACTGACTAGTTAACCAAGACAGCGCAGGGCTAGAAGGACCCACCTTCTCGCCAGTTTAAGGCAGCTTCCTTCGTTCTAAACCCCGACAGGTGATCCAGCCGCCGAGGAGTGGTCACCCTGGAGCGTGTGTTCGACCACCTGTGGGGAGGGCTGGCAGACTAGGACGAGATTCTGTGTGTCGTACTCCTACAGCACCCAATGCAGCGGGCCCCTCCGAGAGCAGCGGCAATGCAACAACTCCGCCGTCTGTCCAGGTGACGAACCCCATCTTAATCCCCCATCTACTACGTGTAAGTGCTGTGCAGATCACAAAACCCACTAGGGAAAGGCAGAAAGCCACATTTTGCAGCCTGGGTGCTTTATGAAAACTACACATGATTTCCCCCCCTACATATGTCATCTAATATTTTTGGGGATCCCAATATGGGTGGGTGTCCCATTCCTTGACCACTAACATTCTTATCCAGTAATTTTTCCATCCATCTAGCAGCTATAAGATTTTCCATCCATCTAGCAGCAGAACTTGATTTTAAGAAATGGAAGTGGAGGTTGCAATGAAAATAAATTCTTTAATTGACAGTGGGATCTTGTGGCTGATCCAATGGGGGATCTTCTTATGTTCTTATGGCTATTCTGCAACTCCCCCCCCCTTTTACAGCCTATTCCCCCCTTTTTACAGCATATTCACAGAAGACATGCTCTCAAGTAGAGAATCATACAAGGAAATGCACAGATATTTGAGAATATCTGGAGGCTATTTCTGGATATAATAGCATGAGCGACATGTGGGATGTGCATAATTTTGGTCTTGTATAAATTAATTTTAAAAATATAATGGCTGATAACTTATCAATGTCTTTTTTTGTTTTTATTTATTTAGAATAATTTATTTAGAATAATTTTTTATTCTTTCTTTTATTTATTTTTTATTTTTATTTATTTAGAATAAATATTTTTATTTTTATATATTTAGAATAATAAATAAAATAAAATATTTTTAAAAAATTAAAGGGGATGGACAGAAAAGCTCCATTTGTGAGCTTCCCAAACATGGAAACAGGATGTAGAGTGATGGATCTCTGGTGTATTTGTGAAATATAGAGATGCAGGTGTCAACATTGCTACCTCCTAGTGAAATTTCTATAAATTTTGCACCCCGACACTTATTTCCAACATCTTCAGATTCCTCTTTAAAATCCATCTTTACTATGGATGCCTCTGGCACAGTCCTTAGGTGCAGTGGCATAGCTAGAGGGGGGTCAAAGCATTAAGTCTTTCATGGGTCTCACTGCAGCATGCAAGCAGCCCCTCCACTTTGGAGCCAATCCGGGCCCATGTCACACACTGCACATCCAATAGGATATACAGTGATACCACACTGGTTTACTTGGAAGTAATTCCCACTCCACAGAGTAGGTTACAATCTGTTGGGTCGTACCCACCATTTAGAATCCTCCTTGCATTTAATACTTGAGTCTCTCTTACTCTAGGTACTGCTGAGCAGGGTCTCTTCCAGTTTGTTGTATTCCCAGCATGCGCTCTTGTAAACTGTACATGTTGTATATCATATGTCTGGCAAATGTTGTGGTTTACAAGTGATGTGGCATTTGCAACAAACAGTATTTGCGTATATGAGCGTAAGGTCTGATTTTAGTTTTCTTCATGGAAGAAGTTTCCCCAATTGCAGATTCTTCCCTTTCTATGGAGAATTCCTGTGAGCCAATCTTGATATTCATTCTTGAAACATTTTATGTGGCCTTTTAATGGCTGTAGCGATGTAAAAAAAAAGGTGATGTCAATCAGTCAGATTGGTTTTAGTGTATTCTTAAAGAAATTTATTGCATGTACCCAATTTTTGTGTTTGTGTTCAGCAATTATTTTAGGGGTTCTAAATTCAGAAATACAGTTCTTCCCCTCCTTCCCAGTAGCATAGCTATGGGGGAAGATGGTAAGATCTGCAGGTGCCGCAATGTGCCGTGTAAGTCGCCCTTCCTGTTCGCCATCTGAACCGTACCAAATGGCAACAGATAGGGGACGCAGCATTGAGCGCATGGATGTTGCAGTTCCTACCTAGAATGGGGAGAGTAAGGGGCTGCTTACCCAGCGTGTTATACACCCCTGGCTATGCTACCGTTCCTTCCCCACTTCAGGAATTAAGTTGTTCTCTCCAAGGTTGTATTTTGGCTTAAATTCATTCACTCCAAACATGTCTAAGAAGCTCACAAGAACGACAGGTGGAAAACTGCAATGGGGGAGCCACATGTACTTACCCTTTGATACCCTTTGGGAAAAAGTTAATCAGATTTGAAATGGAGTTATAAAAGGTTAAGAATAAGAATATTATTCACTCTACCAAATTATGAATTCTCGCTGAACCTTACACCGGGATTGAGCCACAGTGACCCTTGTAAGATTTAGTCCATGTGCTAGAAAGGCTGTTGACATCCTCTGCTTTGGTTTCAGTACATGGGACATGGGATGAGTGGTCACCATGGAGCCTTTGCTCATCGAC
Source organism: Cryptoblepharus egeriae (assembly GCA_030015325.1). NCBI lineage: Eukaryota > Metazoa > Chordata > Lepidosauria > Squamata > Scincidae > Cryptoblepharus > Cryptoblepharus egeriae. The sequence continues at coordinate 3,039,895 of JAREYC010000003.1, read as the reverse complement.
CTGTGGGCGCGGGTACCGGGATCGCACTCGGACCTGTAAACCTCCTCAGTTTGGCGGTAACCCTTGTGAGGGACCTGAGAAGCAAACCAAGTTCTGCAACATTGCTCTTTGCCCAGGTAAGTTGGCAAAGAAACTTGCCCGCTGATTCTTCAGTGGGCAACCTTTTCCATTTCAAAACGTGCCAGGGAAAGACACCCTGCAAGTGTTTCTTGGTGTGGCTTACATGGTAATGAATAAAGGTGCTTTTGATGTTCACCTTGTCCAACTTTTGTGATGATTTTGCTAGGAAGGGCACCAGATATCTTATGCGCGCCCTGAGACTTAGGCTACAGTCCAGACTTAGGCTACAATCCGGGACCTTTTACAGCGATGTAGTTACAGCGCCGCCTACGGGAAACATATGGGTTAATGCATAGAGCAATCCAGAGTATGTGCCTCTTATATCTTCCCATAGTTACTCTGGATTGTAGGGTTAATGAGGACCACTGTGAGATACAGAAGCTGGACTAGATGGATCTTTTCTGATCCGCTGGAGATTGTCTTATGTTATAATGCTCTTTTTAAATCTGGACCCCTACTACATCACTAACGTACAACATTGAGAAAACATTGATGTGATGAAATGTTTGGGGTTGCAACAATATTTCTGAGCAGTGTTTTACCAGTCTTTGAGAACGTGTCTACTCAGAAGTAAGCCCCATTGTGTTCAATGGATCCTACTCCTAGGAAAGTGTGTTTAGGATTGCTTCATCCTGACGCAGTCAAGTATGATCCCATGTCACAAAACCCTATCTCACTGGGTTTTGTCAGCATACGGGTGAACGTTGGGTAACGTAGAGGTGAGGGGAGATGCATAAGAATGGTATAAAAATGGAGACATATTGTGCATGCTCCAGTTTTAATTTTAGGACTTTTTAAAAATTAAACTTGATAGAACTGAAAGCAGAAAATCTTCCAGCCCCAAATAGGGAAGGCTTCAGTGCAGTCTTTGAAAGAGTTTCTCAGTGACCCCAATACAGCTTGAGATACTGAAATGTTCCAAAATCCAGACTTGAATATTTGAAGGAAGTGATGCAATATTTTTTTTGTTCCGAACTATTCATGCACCTTCTTTCATAACCTATATCATCAATGTGCCTATGGCTTATTATACAATATGAACATCCACTGAATTTTCCCAAATGAAATTGTATTGGGGTATGAATCTGTAAGAGACAGCATCCTGCAGTGGCATAGCTAGAGGGGGGTGGATCAGTCAGTCCTGGAGGGATCCTCACCCCGTTACAGCCATTCTAGGCAGAGGGAGAAAAACAGAGCTTTCTGGCTTCGTTTTGCTCCCCTTGACTGGAATGGCTCCAAAGGGGAGGCAACCCTTGTGTGCTGCGGTGAGACTCCCTCCAAGACTGACTGTGTCACCCCCTCTAGCTATGCCACTGGCATCCGGCCATAGTTGTGAACTGTCCTTGAAATCCCAAAGAAAAACTGCTTAAAATTCAGTGTGGGAAGTCTGATTGCATGTTGTAAAAAGTAAGTGTTGTTTAACTATATGTGTGCACATACATGTGCACACAGTCATCCAGATCTAACATGGCTTATTTCTGTGCTTGTATGGCACTCGCAGTGGAGTCTTCCAAGCAGTCTTCTAAAACCCAGTTCAACCTGGAGTTGAACCTGGATATTAATTTATTGAATTGTTTAAAGCAAAATTTCAATACATGGCTGCACCAAACCAAAGATCTCTGCAGAAGGAGGCAGTTTGTGAAAACCCCATCCAGTCTAAAAATTTCCACTGGTCAGCACAGTGGTAATCAATGGTTCAGACCAGCCCCAACTGGGAGAAGAGCCTTGGAAAGCAACAAAGGGAGCAATTTGGTGATTTAGTGCCTCTCTACTTGTATCTGTTATTGCTCCCAGGATTTGTAACTGCAAACAATGATAACGCACTTTTGCAGGGACAATGCAGTGTTCGACGTGCGGCAGGACTCCAGGAGTTGCTCTTTAGGAGAAAAGCAGGGAAGGGATGAGAAATTTGGAAAGATCTCCTAATTGCAGTACAAGCTCTGGTTAGATTGTGCTCAGTGAATGCTGTTTGATTCGCTGCGGTGAAATTTTGATAACACAGACTTTCAGAATAAAGAACCGGCATTCAGCAGGACACTGTTCCCTATAGGGTCACTCTGGTCAACATCAGAAAAATTGTATATATTTTTGGTATATACAATACCAGGATGTGAACCAATGTGAACTGGTATATACAATACCAGGATGTGAACCAAACTGAAATGGTTCTCTGATACCACATTGTCAAGGTAAAGGGCAATGTTTATCACCTGCCAAAGTGTATCTCAGTGATTTTCAACTTTTTCAATCTCCTGGCACACTGTCAATGTCCTAAAATTATCATAGCAGGGCGACAATATGACCGCAAATTTCCAGATTTGTCTTCATTTTTAGCCTTCTGTTCGGGTGTCCTCCGAAAGGGCTTCACTGTCCTTCATTTTGACTTCATTTTGGAATTTTGTGATGGTGTGCAGTACCCCGACATCTCATATGTCATTGGATTTGTATAGAAGAGCAGAATCCAATGCAAAAATCGGTTTTGAAATATATCCTTCCTATCAAAAGTTATGGCCCAAAGAATAAAATGCATTGAGCTCTATGGGAAAGTGAAAGTGTGCAATATTGTGGCTTTACTAGTGAGTAGGCAAACATGCCATTGTCCACCAGAAAGGCCAGGCTGAGAGGAATCCAAGACCTTGTCCTCCTTTGGAGGTTTGACTATCTGGTCACCCTGATGGCACATCATCAGTTGTTTGACCATTGACATCACGCTGCTGGTAGGGGGCACATGTTCAGACCACAGACCACTCCATGGCACACCAGTGTGCCATGGCACAGTGGTTGAAACTCACTGGTGTATCTCAAATGAGGACTACTTTTGATCCTTGAGAACTTAAGGCGAAGCCAGGGGAAATCAAGGTGAACTTTTTTCTAGATCTCCTGCCCACATGTGATGAAATTTTGAGACAGACAGACAGACAGGCAGGCAGGCAGGCAGGCAGGCAGGCAGACAGACAGAGAGACAGACAGACAGACAGACAGACAGACAGACAGAAAGATATATATATATAGAGAGAGAGAGAGAGAGAGAGAGAGAGAGAGAGAGAGAGAGACTCTTGAGAATAGGATTTTCCAGCCTTGGGGTTCTGTTCCATAGTGTCACTTGGACTTCCTTGCACTCTGCTGGAGAGCTAATGAGCCCTGGGCTAATGAACTGAAGCCTTCCAGAAATAATTAGAGTGGATCTGTCACATTGGGGAGCATTTCAAGATATATCACCCTAATAAAAAGTATTCATATTTCCTTGCTAGCCTGCGCTTTGCATAAGGGGACTCTGCCAGTTAAATGACAAATGATGGTGGATATTTCTGACTGCAGAACTCCGGAGCCTATTCATGTTAATTAAACTTGTGCACAGTTGTGTGTCCAGAGTTCAGCTGCCCCTAGTAAAATGTTTTAAGAGTGGGCAGCGGATCTGAGTTTGCCCTTTTTCAGATATAAGACCTTAAAAGGTGAGGACTAGAAACCTGGAGATCACAATTCCTTGGTTTCCTTCTATTCGGTACCCAGAAACAATCTGATGGTACATAAGAGTTCAAGGCTCAAGTCCTTTATTTCTGTTTAAAGGTACTGTCTGTTTGCCACATCCTAGTAATTATACCCACATAATTACAGGTCCACACTTATGCACATATGCCTACTTGCCAGATGGAGAGGGGAAATTTCTTCCTTTGATATCCAGGGGTTATTCTGCAGGTCTAGGATATCTCAGATGAAATTCCAAATTGGATTTATGACATTAACCAGGAGAAGCATCAGAACCAGATTTTACCAAAGCATTGCAGAATAATCTAGCCAATTTATGCCATTTTTTTTTAAAACCTTCCAAAGGAAAGTCCTTTTATCACTGCAGCACCAGTTAAGGAGATGGTCTCCAGTGCCCTAGACTGCAATCCTAAAGACACTTTCCTGGGAGTAAGACCCATTGAACACAATGGGGCTTAATTTTGAATAGACACGGTTAGGATTGTGCTCACTAACTCTTTAGGAGTTGAAAGATGAAGAATAGCTTCCTTGGATGCTGGAGAGGGAAAGAAGGAACCTCCAAGGTTTTCCATGCTCAGACTGATTGTCCACCTGTGAGAACGTCATTGTGAGTCTTCTGTGTCCATAGCTGAAGAAAGTGTCCTCATGCGCCATCATGTGCAAATGATCTTGTGCAAATGACCCATCTTGTGCAAAAGCGGTTTTCACATTCTGCCTTTTCTCCTTTCCTTCTTTGGGCCACTCAGTGGATGGGAACTGGAATGAATGGTCGAGCTGGAGCTCCTGTTCCACCACCTGCTCCAATGGCACCCAGCAGCGGACCAGGGAGTGCAACGGCCCATCCTACGGAGGAGCAGAATGCCAGGGACACTGGGTGGAGACCAGAGATTGCTTCCTTAGGCAATGTCCAGGTCAGTAGAAATCCAACCAAAACATGTAAGGAGTGAGATTTGAAAGAAATGGACTATCTTTTCCATCTTACTCTTCCCATAAACGATATCAGCTATTGCTATGCAGAGAAACATTTCAGTTGTATCAGAGCCTTTCACTGATGGATTTCATGATCACACAAGCTGATGCAACATCAGGCAAGAACTGATGGAGTGGGAGCCAGGAAGCCCTGTGCACCAAGAGGCCACTTAACCACCAGCAGGGGATTGTGGACTATTTGGGGTGGGTTGGCTGTCATGGGAGCAGTATGGGGGCAAGAAGTGGAGGATCTGGGCATGTTGTGTATGCCAAGATCCTGTCCCCTTCGGATCTTCTCCAAGGTGTAACCTCAGTTATATGTCAACAAAAGACCTAGTGTAGCTCCAAGGAGACCCATTGAGACCCAAGAGGTTGAGATGCTCTCTGTCGGAGATGCTCTAGGAGGATTTCCTGCTACAGGCAGGGGGTTGGACTAGATGACCTACTGGATCGCTTCCAACTGCAGGATTCTATGATTCTGTGAAAACCAGGAAGCTCAAAATATTTTGTATTTCCTCCTCCTACATAGTCTGCACCCCCCCCCCCCCAAATGCATTGTGTGGTGCAGAAAAAACATCAGACCCAGTGAACATGATCAGACCCGGTTAATCTGAAATCATTCCTTATTTATGTGGGCAGAAAATTTGGGCACAGGGAAGAGGTGATTTTTACCATGTATTCATGCATATTATTCCAAATTATTCTCAGACAGCTGAGGTCATTATGAGTTCTAAATGTCACCCACATCTATACAGCTGAGATAATAATTGATTTATTCAAGCATTACGCTCAACAGGCATGCAATCTAGACCCCAATCAGTACGTGGGGGGCGGGGAGGCAGAATCACACCTGCTGATCCTGGCCACGGTCCTGAAATGTCTGCTACCCATGTGTTTGGCATCAATCTGCAAGGAGAAGAGCTGAATACATAGAGTGGTTCTCAACATTTTTTCACCCCTTGGCTGCCCATTTCCATAAACTGTACCCTTCATATTAGCCCCTCCATGTATTCAAATGCCAGCCTTTCAAGGCATTCTAAAACAGATTCGCCCTTTCCCCGCCATTATTCCTTTCTTTTTCAAGTTCTCCTTAATGTTCTGACCAGTACCCCAGGGGTACAGATACCCCAGGTTGGGAATCAATGCTGTAAAGGCTTTCTCCATGTAGAAATGGAATCCTACCAAAGACAGGCTAACAGACACAATTATGCTTCCACCCCCATGTATACTGAACAAAGATTCTTGTGAAGTGGGCATCTGTGTATATTTATTTATTTATTTATTTATTTATCTATTTATTTATCTATTTATTTATTTATTTATTTATTTCCCACCTTACTCCTCAAAAGCCAAAGAAGCTCTGTAAATGTAAATGCTCTATATTGACAGATTTGTATTCTAAAAAGTGGGTCCCCGTGCTAAAAGATTGAGAAACCACTGGTTCCATCTTATTTTTGAAGGTATTTCTGATTTACAGGACTGTTGATAGCTCTACTTTTGCCCTACAACAGGGTGACTACATGACCGGAAATTTCTGGATTTGTCCTCTTTTTTTTCAGTCTCCTGTCTGTGTGTCCTCCAAAAGGGCTTCATTTTGGAACTTGGCAATGGTGCGCGTTACCCCATCATGTCATACGTCATTCGATTTGTATCAAAGAGCAGAATCCAATGCAAAAATCAGTTTTGAAATATTTGCTTCCTAACAAAAGCTATGGCCAAAAAAAACCTAAAAATCAATAATATGCTTTGAACTCAATGGGAAAGTGAAAGTGCCCCATATCATGGCTTTACTTGTGAGTAGGCAAATGTGCCATTGTCTGCCAGAAAGGCCAGGCTGAGAGGACTACAAGACTTACCCTACAATCCAGAGCAACTACGGAAGCACGTAAGAGACATTAAGTGTACCCATAGTTACTGCACCCCCTAGTGAAAACCTATGGGAAATTAATTTTGCAGTCCAGAACAAATTGTTCTTACTCCGGAGCAAGGACTCCCCGTAGTTATTCTGGTTTGCGCCCTTAGACTTCGTTTTGAGGTTTGGTCATTGGTCACCAATGTTGACCAATGGAAAAAGCAGCAGGACTTTCAGAAGCAACAGTTTCTTATGTCTTCTTCTTTTACTTTTTATGCTCTTATCGTTCTTTGAGTGGACAAAGTTAGGTTTAGATGCTGAGAACTCATTTTGGGGTGGTGAGGTACTGAGCTGGCCCCGTTATCCTTATTTATATTTATTTTAAAAAAGCATCTATTCTTAACTTCCCTCTTCTAATTAAAGCAATGGCATAGCTCAAAGTGGTTCCAGGCACTAAACTCTTGATGGGATCCTCAGTACATAGCATGTATGAGAGTAGGTGTATGGATTTTAGGATCCAGGTACATATATCTCTTAGATGATGGGGTGAATCCTTTAAACAGATCATACATCTCAGTTGTTGAAGGGGTTGCAGGCAGTGGTGGGATTCAAATAAATTAACAACAGTTTCTATGTCCAAAGAAGAACAGGTTCTATGGGCACAATCCAGAGTAACTACGGGGAGTCCTTGCTCCAGAGTAAGAACAAGTTACTCTGGATAGCAATATGAATTTCCCGTAGGTTTTCACTAGGTGGTGCAGTAACTATGGGTGCACGTAATGTCTGTTATGTACTCCCATAGTTACTCTGGATTGAAGCCTATGTCCCATTAGTAACCGCTTCTCAGAACCAGGCACCCATTAGCAAAGGGTTCTATAGAACCTGTGAGAACCCCCTGAAGCCCACCACTGGTTGCAGTTGCACCAAATATTTTCAGAAGTAGAACAATTGGAGGGGAATTTAATATACATCTCACTTGAAAACCAGTTCCCCGGAAATGAGATAATTCAGGATGGGAGATATTTCAGCTGTGGGCAACATCCGTATCCTGCTCTGCTTCCTTGTAGACTTGGTTCCTTCCACCGAGATCTTATTTTAAATCATGCAGCCAGCATTTTGCCCTATGAGAATCACATGCAGCTGCCTTCTCCTTAGGAATGTTGCAGAACATGTCTCTCGTTTCTGCCCTTGCAGTGGACGGGAAGTGGCAAATCTGGGGTCCCTGGGGGAGCTGCACTGCCACTTGCGGAGGTGGGACGCAAAAGCGTGACCGTTCCTGCTATGGACCATTCTTTGGAGGAGAAGCCTGTCAAGGTCCCAAGGAGGAATATAAGCAATGCAATGAGAAGAGATGCCCTGGTAAGTGATAAGCTGCATCAGATGTTGCAAAGCATAGTGACACACTAAGGCTGCAATCCTAACCTCCAGTTAGGCTAGCCTAGGGTTGCAATAATTTTCTTCCACAAAATCGGAACAGGACCCTTTGTCCCGTTTGCCAATATGTGAATACAATCCAGAAAAATCAGGATTGTCCCTTTTTTTGGACATATGGCAATCCTAGGCTAGCCTAAACCTGGGCTTAAGTCCTGTGATGAACAAGCGCACTTGTTAAAAGGGCAGTCAGCCAGTGCTGCTGCCTCTAACTGCCCCCAACCTGGGAGCAGTTGCCTGGGACTGCCAGAGGCAGCTGCCCCTAACTGCCCCCAAGTGCCCCCACTGACCACCTTGAACCCCCAGCAGCAGCCCAGGTAAGCCTCCCAAGGAAGTGTCTTTGATTGCAGTCTCCTAACTATGTCTACTCAGAAGTAATCCCCATTGTGTTAAATGGGGCTTACTCCCAGGAAAGTGTCTTTGATTGCAGCCTCCTAACCATATCTACCTAGAAGTAAGCTCCATTGTGTTAAATGGGGCTTACTCCCAGGAAAGTGCCTTTAGGATTGCAGCCTAAGTAGACTTCATAGGATCATGCACATTGAATGCATGTTTTGAATTCAATTCCAGTGTTTTGTCATCATTTTTACATCCAGTTCATATTTTTATATGAATATTTGGGGGGTTCTGGAACCCATCGTCTAAGTTTCCATTATTTCCTACGGGAAAATCTGCTTCACTTAAAAGAGCGTTTCACTTAAAGAGCATGCCTCCGGAACGAATTAAGCTCTTTATGTGAGGCACCACTATATAGGGTGCATGTTATAGTTGATGGTGCATTATATTTGAGTAAATAGGTGTATATTGAGCAGGGGAAGAGCAACTGTTCCTCCTCTTCATCTGAGCCCATCACAACCCTGGTGTTCCTCTCTGATTTCTCTCTGCAAAGTGCTCATTCTGACCCTTGTCACTGCGGAAAGGACACTGTGGTTCTTCTGTGATCTGGACCACAAATTGCCACCATCCTGCCCCTCATTTTCCAAAGTCTCCCTTCACCTGCCCCTTTCCGAGAACTCTGCCGTCAGATTTAATTGAGATTTGTAGGTCAGGTCTGTGGGTGGCACAAGCAGTTAAGACACTGTGCCTGTTAACCAGCAGGCCAGGGTTTGAGACCCGGGTCGGCCCCACAAAACAGGGTGAGCTCCTGTCCTTAGTCCAGCTCTGCGATGCAGCTGGATCCAATCGTATCGGCTCTGCCTTTCCATAGGACTAATTCAGTGGCGTGGAGAGGGGGGATTTGCTGCTTGGGTAACAGCCTATCCTCCATAACAATCCAACCCAGGCTTTCGTGCTTTGCATGCAGCATATGCAGCGCTGAGCACGATACCATAGTCTTTCAAGACTGACAGAGGCCTGCTGTATGTGCAATTATGGTACTTTTGTAACCATCTGATCACTGACTAAAAATAAACACCTTTCTATTTTACTTCTGGAGAGGAGGGAGAAAGTCGAACACCACCGTAATCTGATTTTCTTTTTAAAAAGAGGGAATTGAATCTAATTGGGTTAGATGTTCAATTTCCCCTGTGCTGCTGGCTTCCTTTTGTAAAACAGGTTTTGTTACAAAGGAGTATTAAAAATTATAGGGATCATGATGTTCCCTCCTGAGCGAGCAAACACTCCCACACTCGCAGGCAAGGCCACCAAATGCATTTCTAGCGAGCATCCCTAATTCGGAGTGTCACGCCTGGAGCTTCCTGGGAATGTACTTTAGCAAGACGATGAAAAGTTGAAAAGGTGAGATTAAGGACATGTCTGGGGTTGGCTCCCAAGCATCCCATCTAACCAGAAGGGACAGCTGTACCAGTGATGGGAGATGCCTAATGCCAAGGTGCACATCATGTGGTTGTGCATGGCAGGATCAACCCAGTCTCAAGGCAGAGCTATGGTGGAGATGCTCACCTCCATCTCTCCAGTTCCCTCCTCCCTCTGTATGGATTCAAACAGAATAAGGGTTGGTGGGGAAGAGGAAGGTAGGACAGGTAGGAGGAAGAGGAAGGTAGGACAGGCCAGATGTCCAACCTTTGGTGGTTTTCTAATGCAGGGGGAGGGACAGAGGCTGCTTTACCACTGGATAATGGAGGTGATGCTTCTGGTGGAAGAGAGGCATTTGTAATGCCTGCTGGTTGTTGGTGACTATGGATGACTTTAAGCCTTGTGTGAAGTTGTCCTTTGCCCCTGGACCAAGCTGGTGGAACCCAAAGAGGCATCCCCTACGATCCAGAGTAACTATGGGAGCTCTTCTGTCAACATAAGAGACATTTATGTCAACTTAGTTATGGCACCATCTAGTGGAAACCTATGGGAAATTCATATTTCAAGCCATAGTAAATTTTTCGTACATCGACGTAAGAGCTCCCGTAGTTACTCTGGATTGTGCTCATCACTGTTCACCTCCCAGATCCTTCATCCACATGTTGGCTGAGACCATGAACAAAATAATTTATCAGGTCTGAAGCCTTCAGTTCCATGTACAGTGGCACCTCACGTAAAGAATGCCTCATGTAAAGTATGTTTCACGTAACAAACGAAAATTTCTCTAGGGTTCTGCTTCATGTAACAAACTGTGCTTCACGTAAAGAACACATTTGTTGGCAGTTGGGCCAGACGTGCTGGCAGCCTCTTTAAAAAGCGTCATTGCTGCCTAGCGCATAGTGAAAGCAACATGGACTTCCATGCTGTTCCTCCTGTGGCCAGATGTCCGCTGGGCAGAGGGAGAGAAGAGGAGTGGCGAAGAGGGAAGCAGCTCAGGGCTAGCCAGAAGAGAGCAATGGAGAGAGAGGCTCAGGATGGAGAGAAGGAGAAAGTGGGGAGACACTTTGAAGGTGTCTTGGATTGCAGCCTCCTAACCATGTCTACCCAGAAGTAAGCCCCATTGTGTTAAATGGGGCTTACTCCCAGGAAAGTGTCTTTAGGACTGAAGCCTAAGTAGACTTCCTAGGATCATGCACATTGAATGCATGTTTTGAATTCAATCCCAGTGTTCTGTCATCATTTTTACATCCAGTTCATATTTTTATATGAATATTTTGGGGGTTGTGGAACCAATCGTCTGAGTTTCCATTATTTCCTATGGGAAAATCCGCTTCACGTAAAGAACGTTTCACATAACAAACATGACTCCAGAACGAATTAAATTTGTTACGTGAGGCATCACTGTATTTCTATTCCAAGTCCCGATGTTGTGTGCTGTTGGCCGGCATGCGCAGAAGGTGGGGGTGCCGCCTGACTAATTGCCTTCAACAGCAGCAGCCGAAGCATTGAAAATGGGAAGATTTGGTGACCTTCCACAGTCAGCCTCACTGGCCTGGCACTGAAAAACTGCGCCAACAATCCAGATAATTTATTTCGGGTTCCCAGCAGCTGCTCCCACCTCCGCCTGCCCCCTTTGGCTGGCCGTCTCTTCTGCACACCTGGCGCTGTAGAAACTCCACTCCAGTCTTCCTACACGCCTGGCTCTTGTCCCTATCTGTTGTGTGCATGTGCGTGCATGCGCACCCACTCTGTTTACAAGTTGCTCTACATGCCCAATAAAAAAGAAATGTAATTGAAAGCTGTGAAATATATGTTCTCTTCCGCCCCACTCTTTGATGTGAGAAACCGCTTTAATACCTCAATGTCAGGTTCCACTGGTTTATATCTCATAAATAACGTCTCCTCGCCGTAAAGAGGAAGCTGGGTTTATTCTAGGTTGTTGGGTGCTCCGAGCACTTTTCCCACCTTTGGAACGGTGGAATAATCTATTGTTATTTTTCATTAACATCCTTCTGCATATAACTCTGATTTTGTGGCTATGACCACACTTCACAGCAGTGGCCAAGCAGATCCATGTGGGAACCTTATGTGTCAAGGCTGTGCATAAGTGTTCCATCAACAGAAGGGAAGGGAAAGAGTTGCTTGCACACCACATGGAGGTTCCCTGCAAAACATAGTACTTTGCACCCCTTCTAGCTACACCACCGATGGCACCAGCGCACCAAACTTGTGCGTTGAAAGGCTGAAGCTGGTAGAATTTCTAACCAGCTTCCATTCATGATGAAGTAGAAAGACCATCTTAAACATTTTCTGACATACCCTACAATCCAGAGTAACTATGGGAAGATGTAAGAGGCACTTACTCTGGATTGCTCTATGCATTTCCCATAGGTCTACCATAGGTGGCACCGTAACTACGTCGGTGTAAAAGGTCCCATGGTTACTCTGGGTTGCAGTCATATTCTCTGTTACAATAATATGCTAGGATCCAAGAATCATTAAATATATTAATATTTAATCAATTTAATATTTTAATATTGATTAAAATTTGCCACCATCAATCAAAACTTGCCCTTTACTGATTTATCAGTGAAGGTTTTGATGGATTAATTTATCCATTAACCACCATAAGCTTCGTGCCCGTACTTCAAAGAGCAACTCACGATGATGGATAACGTCTCATAGGAAATGGCAAACTGGCAATAGCAACTCTGAGCGGTGATGGGGTCGTGGATGCCGGCAGTGAAGGGCCAAGTAGAGACAAGGGACACAGAGTGACAAGGGACACAGTCTGGTAAGTGACACAGACTGGCAAGATGCCAGGATGGAGTCTCGATACTGGGGCTATACCCAGAGACCTGGAGCCACCCAGAGCCAGTAACTCCGGAGACTGCAATGTATTTGCAAACTCCTTAAAGGGGAGCATCCTTTTCCCTAATGGGACCTCATCACCTTTGGGTACATTATGCACCCTTGGTACCTAATGCACCTTTGGGTACATAAACTTTGGGTACATAAACCTTTGGCTGGTCTTCCCTTCCCAATTTGGATTGGGGAATGGACCCAGTGATCCCAAAGGTTGGGATGGATCCCACCAGTGGTGGGATTCAAATAAATTAACAACTGGTTCTATGTCCTAATAATCTCAATTAACAACAGGTTCTATCTCCCATTAGTAACCAGTTCTCAGGCACTCATTAGCAAAGGGTTCTATTGAGCCCCCTAAAGCCCACCACTGGATGGACCTACAGGAATTTCCAATCATCGTCGCCCCCCCCCAATTTCACTTTGATACCCTTTCCTCCCCTTTTATTTCTAGGGAGAAACTCAGTCCCCCTCTTTTCTTTACAGAGCCCCATGAAATTTGTGATGAAGACAACTTTGCCTCTGTGATCTGGAAGGAAACCCCTGCTGGAGATGCTGCAGCTGTCCGTTGTCCCCGTAATGCCACAGGTAAGAAAGAGGAAAGAAGCCCTCCAGGACTTTGCCTTTCATGTGCCTGAAACAGTTCAGATAATTTGAGGAGGGGGGCAGTGAAAGGGAAGAACGCTGCTTCTCTCTGCCCCGGGGGCAGAAGTTCCTTAAAGGATCCTTTGACGGTGCCCATATATGCCCTTGAAGTTTACAACGTGGAAAGAGCTGTTGGCTTCTGGAACAACATTACTGGCTCTCCCTCCCTCTGCATTAAAAATGAGTGTGCAATCCTAAGCAATTTAGGGCAGAACAACTCACACATTTCCCATGGTGGCATAGGGAGGCTGGTGTATGTCTCTACATTGGCCTGACCTCTCCAGGAGTGGCACAGAAGTGCATTACTGCATGTTTACAATACCCCCAGACCAGTACAAGACTTGTGCCGGGACTAGTGCCAGACTAATCAGAGTTGCCCACCATGGCCATAAACAGTCAAGACACATGGAGGTATTCATCAGTGTTTACCTATGCTAAGGCTGATGGTGAGATCCTTATGAATATTCATATTGCTGGCCAACAGGACTTCTCCAGAAGGTCCAGCCACAATTGTTTGGCCTTTTCAGGTCAAAGTGGCATGAGATGCCTCCTGTGGACACGTGGCCCAGAAGATGTGCCAGGATAGCAGCTGGCAAAGAGAAGCCAGAATCTGAAAATGAATGGCTGGGTATATACATCAAGGTCCCTTGCTGCGAACGTGGGGGGAACATCCCACTAGGGGCACTTGCTAAGCAGAGGGTTTGGCCACATCCATGATACGAAGGAAGCCAGATGGACAATGCGCTTTGTATGTTTTCCCTAACCCATCAACGCAGCCTGACCATCTGGAGGGCCAGAACCCCGAGCAAGCAGAACATCACACTTAATTAGAAGAGTATGGCAGAGGGTGGTAGGTGCTCTTCTTGGCTGCCAGGATGATGGAGAACCACATTTGTTCCTTGTTTTCAAGGAACTCAGGGGTGGTTCTCAAGGAAGTGATGCACATTCACCTGTAATCAGTGCATCATGCTCTCTTTTCCACACTCCACAGAGGCAGAAATCACATTGTCGGTCTCCAATTTTATGCCATTAGGCTGACTGGGCTTCCTCACAGCGTTAAATGATGATCACCCATCTGTGGGGGGGGGGGGGCAGGGTGACAATATGACCAGAAAAACCCGGATTTGTCTGGATTTTTAACCTCTGTCCGGGTATCCTACATTTTGGCTTCATTTTGAAACTTCACAATAGTGCACAATACCCCCATCATGCCATATGTCGTTGGATTCGTATTGAAGAGCAGAATCCAATGCAAAAATCAGTTTTGAGATATCTCCTTCCTATCAACGGTTATGGTCAAAAAACCAAAAAACAAAAACAAAAAAAAATAAATTTTTTGGAAATTTTTAAAGGGGGTAGGAATTTTGGCCTGGGATTAGGAATTTTGGCCCTAGGGTTCAGGAATAATCTGGTCATCCTGGGGGGGGAGAATGTGGGGGCTTCCTAGGATGGCCCCCAAGAACCTTCTTATTCATTCTGTCCATGCAGAACCAAGGAGGGAGGAGGAGATCCAGTACTAGTCTGTAGGTGCTCTAAGGATAGGATGGAGTTTTTAGGAGAAGGTATAGATTCCACTAAAGGTGGAAGTATTTTGGGATTTGGCTACTTTCTGGAAATTTCTAATCATTGCAAAGATAGAGATCCAAACAATTTTGTTTCTTCTTTCCCACCGGAGGCCTTGGGGTCCCTCCCTTGTGTGGAAATCCCAAAAATGGAGGAGGGAATTCCTAAAAGGTTCCTAAAATGAATTGGAAAGCCTTCTCATTTTACACCTTCCCAGTTGGAGTCCTTTACTTAGGTGCGGGTTTGAGTCTATGGTGGGCCCAAGGGGGATCGCTCCGGTTCTGGAGAACCTGTTCTTCCAATCCCTCTGCCACTAGCGAGCCGGCAGCGGCAGGGGGCCCCCAGAACCATGTGGACCAGTTCCGCGCTCTCCCAGCCTCCCAGCCAGGGAGGCTGAGAAGCATCCGCGCGGCTCTCCCCAGCCTCTCCTGGCTGGTCAGGGAGGCTGAGAGGGAG
The DNA here is from genome assembly GCA_030015325.1 of Cryptoblepharus egeriae. Classification (NCBI taxonomy): domain Eukaryota; kingdom Metazoa; phylum Chordata; class Lepidosauria; order Squamata; family Scincidae; genus Cryptoblepharus; species Cryptoblepharus egeriae. The sequence continues at coordinate 3,024,753 of JAREYC010000003.1, read as the reverse complement.
GAGGGCAGGCCAGGGAGGCTGAGAGAGATCCACGTGGAGAGGACTGCAGCCTCAGAGCCCCATCCTGTGCAGGTCTACTCTGAAGTAAGTCCCAGTATAGTCAATGGGTCTTACTCCCAGGAAAGTGTGGAGAGGGTGCATCCTCAGGGAGCAAGTTTAGGCAGGTCTACTCAGAAGTAGATCCCATTACAGTCAGTGGGTCTTCCAGGAAAGTGTGGACAGGGTGCATCCTCAGGGAGCAAGGCTAGGCAGGTCTACTCAGAAGTAGATCCCATTACAGTCAATGGGTCTTACTCCCAGGAAAGTGTGGACAGGCTGCATCCTCAGGGAGGAAGGCTTGGCAGGTCTACTCAGAAGTAGATCCCATTACAGTCAGTGGGTCTTACTCCCAGGAAAGTGTGGACAGGGTGCAGCCTGAGAGCCCAATCCTATGCATGACTACTCAGAGGTAAGTCCCATGACAGTCAATGGGACTTACTCCCAGGAAAGTGGCTGGCACTCCAGCCTGCAGCCTCCCCCTCCTCTGGGGTGCCTGTGTCCTCTTTTCCCAGGGCATCTCCTCTGGATATCCTCTCCCCAGGGAAAGGACCATTTAAAAAACCCACTCTGCACAGTTATCTCTCCCCTGCCATTTTATCACATTATATTGCAGTCTTTGTTTTTTCCAATCCTGACTTCTCAGAAGTAAGTCCCATGAGAGTCAATGGGACTTACTCCCAGGAAAGTGTGGCTGGCACTGCAGTCTGAGAGCCCAATCCTGACCAATTTTAATTTTTTTTATTTTTAAAATTTTTAAAACCTCCCCGGCCCCGCCACCTGCCCCCACCCCTGACCCGGTCTGGCCCCGCCCACTTCCGGGGAACCGGTTCTTGGGCCAGGCCGAGCCCACCACTGGTTTGAGTGTGACGGTGAAGCATCTTGTATGAAACCCCAACTGTGGTTTGTGAATCCTGTTTTATGAATCCTTCCAAAAAGTGGTTTTTAATCTTGGAAAATATTCCTGCTTCGTACCAGCCTGTGTGTACGGGATGCAATCGGGACGCAATACTAACTAGTTTAGGCTGGTGTAACTAACCTGGTATAACCTCCCGTGGTGGTGTGGGGACACCAGCGCATGCCGGTGCACTCACCTAACCTCCTCAGGAGTGGTGCAGAAGTGCCATAAGGCAATTTTGTGACATCTCCAGGCTAGCATGGGACTCGTGTTGGGAATAATGCCAAACTCACGGAACGCACCGCACACCCCAGACATGCACCCCGTAAGGGGGGAAGGAATGTTGTGCTGCTGTGCTGTCCTCGAGCTGGCTGCATAATGGAATGATTCCTTCCCTTCTTAATCTTATTTACAGTAGCAATTATTAGACAGACTTCTCTCCGCTGTGATCTATAGGACAAGCCTGTGGGCAGCCCCCACCCCATTTTGTTTTCTGGCCCATCAAACATGCTGTCATGCTCTTTCCCGTTCTGTCTGTCGTTCATCATTCAGAAAACAGAAACATTGCGGAAAGGAAGAGATGCACATGCCAGTGCCCAGGAGGGACCTTGCAGGCTGAGTTTGGGGGCAAACAGAGGAGTGTGAAAATGCCCCCTCTTTTCAAGTGACCTTATTTCACTCCCTTTTTGTGGCTATGCTTCTGGGGTGACAGCCGTCCTCTTCTCCTTCCCCATTCAAATCCCGCTTTGAACCACAAGGCATGTTCGTTCCATAGATGTGGTGTCATCCTGCAGGGAGTTGTGGATGGTGGGGGGCAGGAATATGGCAGCATCCAGCTACTGTAAGGGTCTTCCTCGTGCCTGACAGATCTGATGGGAGCCTTGATTCATCTTTTCAGTCCTCCTTACTCAACATCCAACCTATGACACTACACTGGCTGAGAATTTTTAAAGCAGCCCCTTGTGGTGTGATTTTATTTAGTTAGCATATGGCAAATACATGGGCTTGTGATAAATCAAATGTTAATGTGCAGCCCACCCAGCCATTCAAGGACATGGGATGGGGTGGTGGTTGAGAGGGACATACAGACTTGCTTGATCCTGTTTGTGATGCACAGGTTCGGAGGGTGCCAGTGTGGCACTGGTTCCTGGCAGTGGCAAAACCAGAGGTGCTTGGTGTCATGTAAGCAGCCATTCCCCCTCCTCTTTGGATGCATTTGGGACAGTGGCAGCAAAAAAGAGGCTTTTGCTACTTGCACAGCATGTTCAGATGCTTGCAAAACTTAGGCTGCGATCCTAAACTCCTGTTAGGCTGGCCTAAGCCCTGGGATAAGTCCTGTGCTGACCTGGGGGTGTCACCAAAGTGCCGTAAGACCATTGTGCGCCACTCCTGAGGAGGGGTTAGGCCAGTGCACAGGCATGCACTTTCTTCCCTGTGTCACCAAGACTGATGAGTTGTGCCAGCCCAGGTTAGGACTGCACCCTTAGTGCTTTGCACCCCTCCTAGCTATGCCACTGGTTCCTGGTTCTTTGTATTACTGATGCACACATCGCCAGTGTCACTGCAAGTGGGTTCTATAGGAAGACTGTTTTTCCCCAGTCGGTCATGCTATGCGCTCTGCCATTCCTGCTTTCCTTTAGGGCTCATCCTACGCCGGTGCTTGCTGGATGAAGAGGGCATCGCTTACTGGATTCCCCCAACATACGTCAAGTGCATTTCAATCGACTATAGGAACATACAGATGATGGTGAGTGGTGGGGGCGGCCTATCTTAATCTCTTTGTGCAGCACACATTCCTGGAGTGCATGCTCTGGAGGGAGCATGAAGTGCAACAGACCAGGCAGTCCAGCTCAGAGGTCCAGCTGAGGACATATACCCAGGCAGGGCTTGAGGATTTGAAGTAGCTGGACCAACCCAGACACTTGATGCTACCTGCCAGTCTGAGCAACTGATGGTGTAAAGAGCTATATCCTAAGTGCCCACAAGTCTCAAGTAGATACCCAGGTGAAGGTGCAAACCATGTGGCTTCTGGTTCAAGTCCACCCCCTTCTGATGGAGCTTGATGATGCTTCTTCTGGTCTATTCCAGGTTTGAGTAACCCCTTACAAACTGCCTTCTGTGTAGGGGTACCATATGCCCCCCAAAATGGGGACAATCCCGATTTTGGGGGATTGTGTTCACATACTGGCAAATGGGACAGAGGAACGTGTCCCAATTTTGTGGAAGAAAATCATGGCAACCCTACCACCCATTTGGGTTCTGCTCTAAAGTTCACAACGGGGTGTTGCTCATGGGTATGTGTTCCTAGAAAGAGTAGGATGGAACAGAGTAGGATGGAAAAGATCACGTTCTGTGGCTGTCTCATCTTGGTCTTCCATCTACACCTGGGAGTAGAATCTGTGTGGAAGTAGAGTCCTAAGAGTACACCTGGGAGTAGAGTCCTTTGCCCAAGAGACTTTGTGGCATGGAACGAGCCTGTAAGGGAATGTGGGATAAGGGAAGAGGGAGCAAAGGAGCAACTCTCTCAACGGAGATAATTTCACCTAACCATTGCACATGAAAGGCAAACATGTGGCTTCAAGGATCAGTGACGCCCTTCCTGAGATACTGGGACACTTGGCATCTGCCCAGCGATGCTTGACCCTGACTCTTGCTGGGCACCACACTTTCAACTGTGACATGTAATTTTTATTGTTTACATTTTTTTACTTTTTATTTAATTTATTTCACTGCATGACATTTTATACTGTTTTAATTGTATTTTATTATTTTAATCTTATTTTACTGTATTTTACCGTAGCTTAGGTGCACAATCCCACAATACTGTATCTTATGTGCACAATCCCAACCATGTCTACTCAAAAGTAAGCCCCATTGTGTTCATTGGGTCTTACTCCCAGGAAAGTGTCTTTAGGATACACATAGTTAGGAATGTGCTCTACGGCTGCAAACCTAAAGATACTTTCCTGCAAGTAAAACCCACTGAGCACAATGGGGCTTACTTTTGAGTAGACATGGTTAGGATTGTGCTCTTTATCTTTTAATGTTAGCCGCTTTGAGTGCCCTTTGAGGGGAAAGGCAGAGTACAAATCTAGTAATAAAAATGTTTTTTTTAAAATATTTATTTTAAATATATATATTTTCTCTTTCAAAACATAGACTTAGATTATCAGGTGCTGATAACTCATAAAGGCAGCAAAGAAAGTTGCCAAGCCTGACATTTCAGGTATCATTAATTTATTAAGAAGTCTCTAAATTAAGAATTCTCAAACCAAAAGGTGATGTAGGGCACAATCCTAATTATTTTAGGCCAGTGCCACTCACCAACTCCCCGTTATGGAGAGAGATGGGGAGACCGGCGCATGTCTGTGCACTGGCCTAACTCCCCTACACTGGTGCAGAAGTGCTTTATGGCACTTTTGTGACACCCCAAAGTCAGTACAGGACTTATTCTGGGACTTATACCGGCCTAACTCCGGGTTAGTGTAGTATGTAGTGTACTGTAGTGTGTAGTGTAGTGCAGTGATTGTAGTGTGAGAGTACGAGCTCAGAACAAGAATACTGTAGTTCCAAGGTGTGGATCCTCCATGTTCAGAAGCAGTCAACCTCAGATACTGAAGACTCTGAGCCACTCTTACCTGTGAATGGCAGAACCCATATTTGCTCAAGTCATTCAACCATAACTCAGTAAAGCTTAAAATCAATAACGTATTTAACGAATTTTTAGCCCTCCTTTCCTCCATTAGGTGAATGCCCAAGGCAGCCAACAACATCCCCATAAAAAATTAAAATAAAACACATTTACAACATTTTAAACAAAACAATAATAAAACTTGCAGGCCAGTTTCTGGTCTCCATAGGAGCTCATAAAATTTGAAAGCTTTTATACGATTAGAGGTAACACGTTTATCTATTTATTTTTATAATATATGGCGTGAAAGCCTACAGATTTACAGACCCACAAATGCAAATTTATCATTTTATATGACAGGGATAAATCATGCCGACAAATTGGGCATTGAAATCATGGAAGGAGTGAAAAATGTAATAAAAGTAATATATTCAAAATTTGAATGGAAGTGGTGTAAAAATGGTTCATTTTTTGTCCTTGAGGCTAAAACTATGCAGAGTTTTATATCAGTTTTTGTATCGCCGTCTAATCATTTAATTAGTTTATTTTGACTTTGACTAATTACGAGATGTTCTTCCAAATGTTTTCAACGCAAAGTGCAATCCTAACCACTTTAAGCTGTCTCACCGCTCCTGTGGTGGAGTCTGTGCGCTGGCGGCGCATGGACTGGCGCATGTCTGTGCACTGGTCTAACCCCCAGCAGTGGTGCAGATGTTTCTTAAGATACTTTTTGACACCCGCAGATCAGCACTGGACTTGTGTCGGGTCTTGTGTAGGATTGTGCTGCCAAGTTCTTAAGGCAGTCACTGGATCAGTGGTGACGCTAGTGGGGGCGCAAGCAGGGGTGGGCCCAGCCAACCCTAAGATCCGGTTCACTGGAAGTTGGGGGGCGGGCCAGAGTCAGGGGGCAGGGAGGGTCAGGGGCGGGGCTGGGGCGGGGCAAGGGGCAGGCCAACGTTGGCGCCTGCGCAGTGCCTGCCCTCAAACAGGCCAGCCCGCTTCAGAGTAGGCACTGCGCAAGCGTCAACATTGACGCTTGCGTGGTGCCTGCCCTAAAGCGGGCTTGCGTGCTTCAGAGCAGGCACCTGCGCAAGCGTCAACGTTGACGCTTGCGCGGTGGGCGCAAAAACATGGCAGACCGAACCGGTCCGCTATGCTTTTGCGTTTCCCTGTGGCTGGTGGTTCGCCAGCGGCAGGGAAACAGGAAGATCCGGTTCAGGCGAGTAGGCCCAAACTGGTAAGTTCCCACCTGTGGGCGCAAGGCATTGTGAGGGCTCCCTGAAAAACTTAGGGCAAAATCCAGAGTAAGTATGGGGAGTCCTTGCTCCAGTATAAAAACAACTTACTCTGGATTCCAATATGAATTTCCCATAGGTTTTCACTAGGTGGTGCAGTAACTACGGGTGCACATAAAGTCATTTACGTGCTCCCATAGTTACTCTGGATTTGGGGGTTAGTGATTTGCACCCCCACTAGCTACATATCTGTAAAACTAAAACAACAACAAATTGTGCCATTCCTGCCTTTCCAGACAAGGGAGCATCTTTCGAAAGCCCAGCGAGGTCTAATAGGGGAAGGAGTGTCAGAAGTGTTGCAGAACCTGGTGGAGATCTCCCAGGACGGGACCAGCTACAGTGGAGATCTACTATCAACCATTGATGTACTCAGGAATATGACAGAGATCTTCCGCAGGGCTTATTATAGCCCTACCACAAGCGATATACAGGTGAGCTGGCAGGGGTGGGGAGCACAGAAACTTGGGAGGGGGCGTTGGAAGAAACACCTTCTCTAAAAAAGGTTTCAAAATAAATTCATCCAAATTTCTTCCTTGATCTTGGCATGCATCTTTGTAGGGTCCTACATCTTTCTACATCTGTCTCTTTCTAGGGTAAGATGTAGGACATCTTTCTAGTGTCCTACATTGTTCTATATCTACATTTTTGGGGGGTGTCCTACATCCTACATATAGGAGTCCTTGTCATCTTTTTCGGTTATGACATATAGGCTGCAATCTTAAGCACACTTTCCTGGGAGTAAGTCCTATAGAATATAATGGGACTTACTTCTAAGTAGACAGCCTTAGGATTGCAATGATAGTCATCCAAGGGTGGGTAGATAATCTCAGTATGGGATCAGAGGTTGAATGTTCTCTCCCTACTGTCTTTGGAGTGTTCTCTGTCCATCAGTATCATTTGAGACTTTCCTCTGCTCACTGGGATGCAGGTTCTGGATTTGAGGTTGAGCATGTAAGACTAAGCAGGCCTCCTGCAATGGTAGGACTATGGTAGGATTAGGAAAGACTATGGTATCGTGCTCGGCACTGCATACGCTGCATGCGAAGCACGAAAGACTGGGTTGGATTGTTATGGAGGATAGGCTGTTACCCAAGCAGCAAATCCCCCCTCTCCACGCCACTGAATTAGTCCAATGGAAAGGCAGAGCCCATAAGATTGGATCCAGCTGGCGTCGCAGAGCTAGGCTAAGGACAGGAGCTCACCCTGTCTTGTGGGGCCGACCTGGGTCTCGAACCCTGGCCTGCTGGTTAACAGGCACAGTGTCTTAACCGCTTGCACCACCCACAGCCCTATGTAAGACTACAGGATACAAATATTCCTATGCGCACCTGTGGATGGAGTTAATGACGTAGCCCAGAAGTGGATGGAGTTAATGACGTAGCTATCAGGGACCTGCAAGGGCTCCCTGTTCAGAATCAGGGACAAGGCTGGCCAAAGGAGAGTGTGCAAGGTCTGAGAGTTGAACCTTAGTGCATTTGGATGAGGACCAACAAATCTGCAGAATCACATATTTTGCTTCTGTTCCTTTTAGAACTTTGTCCAGATCATGAGCAACATCTTGACCGAGGACAACCGAGACAAGTGGGAAGAGGCTCAGCTGGTATGAGAATGTTATTTTTCCAAGTGGGATCAGATTTTGGAAGTGTGTGGGGTGTGTGCATGTGTGCATGCATGTGTGCATGGGTTTTTTGGGGTGTGTGCATGTGTGCATGCATGTGTGCATTCATGTATGTGTAGTCCTTACTCAGTTTTTGTCTTGTTGATTACTTTAGAGATGGAGACTGTGCTTGAAATAATGTTGTTTTAAATAAAATACTCCTGGCTACTCAGTGAGCATAATTAGATGCACTCCGGAGGTAATCCTTTCAACAGTCTTGTGAGGTAGGCTGGTAATAATAATCCATTTGCAAAATGGGAAAGCTGGATGAAAGTGCCTTGCCTAAGGCCACCAGATGAATCAATAGGGTTGCTGTATGTCCTGAAAAACAAGGACAATCCTGATTGGGGGGGGATTGTGTTCACATACTGGCAAATGGGACAGAGGATCCTGTCCTGATTTTGTGGAACAGAATGATGGCAACCCTATTGATAAGTTCAGTTTCAAACTTGAGAGCGGTGGCATAGTTAGAAGGGGTTAAAAGCACAAAGTTTTGAAGGTATCCTCATTGCAGTCTATGAAAGACCTGCTCCCTCCCGTTCAGAGCTATTCCATTTGCATTTGCACCCCCTCTAGCTATGCTACTGGGCTTATTCATGCAACCTTGTGGAAGTCTTTGCCTTATCCTTTAGATATACTGCATTCATTTATGCTGGAAAATCCTTGCCCAATAGATCATTATCAATAGTTTAAAATGTATCTCAGCAGTTGCAATGGGTGAAATGTCAGGATTTGCACGGCATGATACTTGGCCATTCATGTGCACCTGAGCAGTCAGGAGACAAGATAATAAATATTCCCCCATTCACCCCCTCTCCATTCCCTGAAACAGATATTTAACTGCTGGAGATCAGAAGAAGAAACTGAACCCAAAAGTGGCAACTCTAGCAGTTTAAGCAAATAGCATTTTAATGAAGCATTTCCATACGGCCCTCCCAAAATTGCAAGGTTATATGAATAGATCCCGGGAAGTGGAGACTATCCTTGTAAAGAAGGGGAAAAAATATTCTAGGGATGGTTAGGCAACTTTCATACTCTGCATGCAAATTTTATCTGAGGTTAATTCTTATCAGATAAAAACGTACCCTACAATCCAGAGCAACTTCGGGAGCACCTAAGAGACATTACGTGTACCCATAGTTACTGCTCCATCTTGTGAAAACCTATGGGAAATTCAAATTGCAATCCAGAGTAAATTGTTCTTACACCGGAGCAAGGACTCCCCATAGTTACTCTGGATTGCACCCATAGGCAGCATCTTTTGCAGCTACCCTGGGGATAATGTTTATAAATGGTAACGCGGAAAATGTTTTAATGATCAATTGTTTTTTTAAATTTTATTGTATTCATGTTGTATGTTAGCTGCCTTGAGTTCCCCTCATGGGGGGGGGGGGGGGAGAAAGGCAGGATATAAGCAAGCAAGCAAGCCAGCCAGCCAGCCAGCCAGCCAGCAAGCAAGCAAGCAAGCAAGCAAATAAATAAATAAATAAATAAATAAATAAATAAATAAATAAAGGAATGGTCTCAAATGGAAGCCACTGGAAAGGGAAGAGGAAAGAGCTGCAGACCATCCTAAAACCAGATTGTGCATCATTCTTTCCTGCATTCCTTCACATAGACTCTAGATGGCGCTGCTCATAGAGTCGAAAGGCAGCACATATACTATTTTTCGTGCCTATAGAAATGGCTTGAGCTGCAGTTCTTTTAACCCCCTATGTCAGGCGAAGCTCCCTGAGTTCCCGTAAGCTCGAAGGTGTGCATGACTGTCCACTGTTAGAAAACTGTTGCTAGCGCCTATTCTAATGCTTTTAAAGTGATAAGTGATGCTCATTAGGGTGTACAAAGAGAATATTTGAAATCTGATTTCAGATTATTTATTAAATAAAATATAAATACTGAAATTTGTAATAACAAGGAGGAGCGAAGCTGTAAAAAAGGCAACCTATACAAACCTATAGTTTGTATAAGTTAAAGTTAGTTAAAGTTGTTAGTTTATAGTTGTATAAGTTAGTTTATATAGTTTGTATAAGTATAGTTCGCAAAAGAATCAAGGAGGTGCAAAGGTGGCCAAATTGGCCAGGGGGTCACTACTGCTCCCCATAAAAGAAGCTGGAAAAATGACTAGGGGGTTTCAAAGAGCACCTAGAACTAGGAAGGTACTAGGAGGGACAGGCCTCTTGGCCATCATGGTGTAGAGAAGGAGCAAAAACAAAATCTCATGGAAAAAAATTTTCCAGCTACACCTATCCTAAGGTTAAATTTTTCCTGCCTCTTATTTCAGATTGCCACATGCTTTGACCTAGCTGTTTGCCATCAGTTTCCTATTGGTTTGCCATAGGTTTCCCTGGTCACAATCCTGCTACCGGCCATACTGTGTACAGGCATCCCCCACTTATTGGACAGCTTAGGAACCTGAGCACTGTCCAAAAGTGTTGCAAAGTGGATCTCACTTTTTGGGGAATATTTTTTAGTTTATAAATAGAATTGTGGAATCTTTTTTTAATTATAAATGTTGCTTCCAGTGCTTTTTTAGCTAACATATTGCAAATAATCCTTTTATCTTGCAAATTCCTGCTGCCGTGCAAAGATTTGGGAATGGGATTAGACCAGGAGCTACAGTATGGGGGGTGAGCCTTTAGAACAGCAGAGAGAGGTTGAAAGAGCAGAACATGTGTTGCATGACTGAGTTATGGGTGTAACTGAAAGGTGCTGAAAGAGCGGATTGTCAGAAAATGAACTGTCAGGAAGTGAGGGATACCTATATATTCAAGTTATATTCAAGTTGTTCAATAATGCTGCTATGAATACCAGAAATCCATCACTACATGTACCTATTAGTAAAAATATGAAAACTGAGAGATCTGCATTCCAACCAGTAGGAAAGTGAAGCTCCTGAGCATCTTTGGACATTAAGAGCAAATCCTAACCATATCTACTCAAAAGTAAAACCCATTGTGTTCAATGGGTCTTACTCCCAGAAAAGTGTCTTTAAGATTGCATTCCAAGCCTGCAGTCCTATCCACCCTTCCCTGGGAGTAACTCTCATGGACCACAATGGGACATACTTTTGAGTAGACATGCTTAGGATTGCACTATATGGCTGCAATCTAAAGGCACTGTCCTGGGTGTAAGACGCATTAAACACAACGGGGTTTCCTTTTGAGTAGACATGGTTAGGATTGTGCTCTAAAGTTCTAAATACAGTAATAAGGAACATGAAAGTTCTGGATACAAAACACTTTCCAGCTCTTTTTATCAGAATCAGACTCTCTAAAGATGGTCTTCCAGAGCAAGAATTATTTGGAACTGGAAACTCCCAAGATGCTTGATGTAAGAAAAATGTACTCTGGATTGCTCAATGCATTTTCCATAGGTTTCCCATAGGTGGCGCCGTAAATATGTTGACGTAAATGTCTCTTAGGTTAACATAAGAGGTCCCATAGTTAATCTGGATTGTGCTAATATTGATTGAAATGAACAAATATACCTAGTCAAAAAGAAAATCCTACTCAAAAGAAAATCCCATTACTTTCAATAGTACTAACTCAGGAAAGTGTGGTTAGGATTGCAGTTCTGACTTGTGCTGAAGTTGTTAGCATCTACCCTGTGGTTGTATGTAAGTCCACAATTATTTTTTTAGATGGGTCCCAATGCCAAAGAGCTCTTTCGATTGGTGGAGGACTTCATTGACGTTGTTGGATTCCGCATGAAAGACTTCCAGGATTCCTACCAAGTGACTGAAAATCTAGGTGAGTAGACTGGGCTACCCTATTTCCTGATCCTTTTGTCCTATTGAAGGAATCTGCTTCTTATCCCAAGACATGAGAGGTGGTGGAACCAACAAAAGCTAGGCTGAAGAACCATTTTTCTTGCCCACCTAAGGAACCAGTAATTATTTTACACAATTAGTGATGAACATTATAATTTGCCAATATGGGATTCATCACATTCCTTTCTTGAAGCGCCTGATGATCTTGTCCAAAGGCATTTGACCTGATGCTGGACTTACTGAATACATGGGCTGATTCAACAGGGCTCTTAATTAAAATGGACCTGCAGTCGATTCACCTAGATTGCAATTCTTTCCTCTCTTACTTGAGAGTAAGTCCAACTGATCCCAACAGGACTTAGTAGACATGCACATAGTACACATACACAGAATTGCACTGCACATTATGCATTTACAGGCAAAGACCTCTAAATCATCCCATATCGTTGCATTAGGACCTCTTCGGATCACCACTCCCAGCCATTTCCCAGATGGCTCTAAAAGGTTTGAATATATCTATATATATAAAAGAGAAAAGTCACTGACTGACTCACTGACTGACTGACTCACTGATTGACTCACTGACTGACTCATCACTGCCCTGCCAGAACCGGTGGGCCTATAAGCGTGAAATTTGGGATGGGTGTTCCTTCCGTGACTGAGGGGTGCACTAAGAACCGGTTTTCAGAAATTCCAACCGGAAGGGGGTGAAAAGGGGCGCAACGCGTTTTCCTCCCTATGCTTTGCATTGAGAATTGCTGACTCATCAACATTCCGCCCCAACTGCTGGGCCTGAAGCATGGAATTCTGGGAGTTCCTTCTGTCACCTGAACACCCCCCAAGAACCATCTGGAGAAATTAACCCTTCAGGGGCTGAAAAGGGGGAAACCAGTTTCTGTCCTATACTTTACATGGGAGACTGAACAACATACAGCCAATTTGGTGCTCGGTGCCTGGTGCACTAGGGGGATGTTGTTCTGAGGAAGAGGTTGCACTGGCGAGGATGCTGCACATGGGGGGAAGTTGCGCAGGGGGGACTGATGCACATGGGGAAAGTTGTGCATGGGGGACTGATGCGCATAGGGGGATGATGCGCATGGGGAATGATGTGCATGGGGGGATGATGCGCATGGGGATGATGCGCGTGGGGGAAGTGCGCATGGCGGGATGATGCGCACGGGGGATGTGCATGGGGGGATGTTGCACATGGGGAAGTTGCGCATGGGGATGATGCACATGGGGGAAGTTGCACATGGGGGAAGTTGCGCATGGGGGAAGTTGCGCATGGGGGGATGATGCTCATGGGGGAAGTTGCACAGGGGGGATGATGTGCATGGGGGGGATGATGTGCATGGAGGAAGTTGCCCGTGGGGGGAAGTTGTGCTTAGGAAAAGTTGTGCATGGGGGGATGATGTGCATGGGGGGATGATGCGCATGGGGGATGATGTACATGGGGGATCATGCGCATGGGGATCAGGCGCAAGGGGGATGATGCGCATGGGGGAAGTTGCACATGGGGTAAAGTTGTGCATGGGGGGAAGCTTCACATGGTGGGTTGATGTGCATGTGGGAAGTTGCACATGGGGGTTGATGTGCATGAGGATTGATGCAGATGGTGGGTTGATGCGCATGGGGGAAGTTGCACATGTGGGGAAGTTGTGGATGGGGGAAGTTGCGCATGGGGGATTGCATGGGGGGAATTTGCATGGGGGAAGTTGCGCATGGGGGTTGATGCGCATGGGGGAAGTTGCGCATGTGGTGTTGCTGCATTTGGGGGGATGGCATATGGGAGAATTTTACTCCCGCAATACAGGTACACTTTTTGCTAGTATATAAATACATGATTTGAATATATATGGTTTGAATATATGATTCAATGTGATTCATCTTTATTGTGGTCCCAGAACAGAGTAAAAGTAATGGATACAGGCTTACAAGAACATCTCAATCAGAGATGGGCTGGCCCCATCCCAAGATCCGGTATGCCGGAAGTGGGAGGGGCTAGCTGGGGTCAGGGGTGTGTGGGCGGGGCGAGGGGCGGGACTGGAGAGGGGCAAGGGGCGGGGCGACGTTGGTGCCTGCACAGTGCCTGCTTAGAAGCCGGCCTGCCAGCTTCTAAGCAGGCTCTGTGCAAGCACCACCACCGGCGCTCACACAGAGCCTGCCAAGAAGCTGGCAGGCCGGCTTCTAAGCAGGCTCTGCGTGAGCACCAGTGTCGGCGCTCGCGCAGAGCCTTCCTAGAAGCTGGCACCGGCTTCTAGGAAGGCTCTGCGCAAGTGCCGACACCGGCGCTCACGCAGAGCCTTCCTAGAGGCTGGCACGGCTTCTAGGAAGGCTCTGCGCGAGTGCCGATGTCGGCGCTTGGGCAGAGCCTGCCTAGAAGCGGCCTGCCCGCTTCTAGGCAGGCGCGGTGGGCACAAACATGGCGGACCGTACCGGTCCGCTATGTTTTGCGTTTCCCTGTCGCTGGTGGTACACTAGCGGCAGGGAAACTGGAAGAAGTGGTACGGGTGCGTAGGGGACGGTTAGTGCCCACCACTGATCTCAATCTAAAATATACATCTTGACTATATCAATGGTGTCTTTGCAACAAATCCATCTTTATACATTTGCATTGCCAATAATTAGAAGATAAATAGGGACAAATGAATACATGACAAAAGGAGGAACTTTGTTGCCATTGTTGGAGGATATTCTGTATTTGGACCAGTAATTATCAATGTCAGGTGAACCATGGATGGTTGAACATCTTGTCCCTCTTCTGTGTATTCTGTATCTGGCGGCAGAATTGCTCTAACTAGCCATGATCAATTGTGCACACGGACAGCTTGTTGGCCATATGAAGTTGGCTTGATTTCCTTCCTTTTCTCTCTCTTTCTCCCTCTGTGTCTTTCTCTCTCTCTCTGCTCAAGTCCTCAGCGTTCAGAAACTCCCTGCCAACGCAGCCAAAGATATCAGCTTTCCTATGAAGGGTTGGCGGGGCATGGTGGATTGGGCCCGTGTTGCGGAGGACAAAGTCACCGTGTCCAAGAACATCCTCTCCACTGGGGTTTCAGGTAAGGGAGTGGAAGCAACCTGGGGAAGGCTGATCCTTTTCTAAAATGCATCACTTAACCTTTGAAACCTGGAGGTCAAAAGATTTTTTTTAAAAAAACCCAATTCACACCTTTGCAGACCTATTAATTTTTATTTTTTAAAATAAAGCCAATATTTGGTGAAAGTCACCACCATATCTGGAGCAATCAGCTTCCTCTTTTACCTATTTAGAATTTGGAACCATCTCAGTTTTCATTCATTCATTCATTCATTCATTCATTCATTCATTCATTCATTCATTCATATTTCTGTCCCACCTTTCTCCTCCCCCAAGGGAATTTTTTCCCTATACAGTCAAAATGCCCAATGACTTCTAGAGGATAGAGTTGAACTTCAATCCAGGAGATGCAAATTCAGATTGTTCTCAGCCATGATTTTTAAAAATTGATTTTGGGCAAGATTTGGGATATGGTTCACCCCAAATACATGCCATAAGGGGAGAAGACTGTGCTTGTTCCTCCAAGTGCTGATTGATTTGGGGCTGCAATCCAGAATAACTACGGGACCTTTTACACTGACGTAGTTATGGTGCCACCTATGGGATATCTATGGGTAATGCATAAATCAATCCAGAGTAAGTGCCTCTTATGTCTTCCCATAGTTACTCTGGATTGTAGGGTTAGCCTCTATCATGGGGCATCTCAAGGTTGAGTCCTAACCTACATGGCATTTGAATGTCAGTTATACCTGGCTTCTGCCTTGAGATTCTCTCTACCTCCTGGGTCTTAAAGCATGTTAATAGTGGTGGGAACAATCCACCCTGGAAATCAGTGGTTGCTGGAGACCCATATACAGCATCCTGAGCTTATTGGAAGAGGGGGAACTGCAGATGTGATTTCTAAAGTATTTAAACTGTGCTATCAGAAAGTCCCAGTTAAATATACAGTGGTATCTCGCGTAACAAGTGCCCCACATAACAAGTGATTCACATAACAACCACAAATTCCCATTGAGAGTTTTAACAAGCCCACTTCACTTAACCAGCTCCTGAAAGCGACCTGGCTGGGTCATCTGGGGACACAAAAGGCTGGCACATGAAGAATCAGAAAGCGTTGCTTACTAATGGGCGGCGTGCTAGGCAGCCCTGACGCTCCACGTGGAGCCTGTTTTAAAGGGCTGCTGGCCAGCACACTGCTGTCCCTAATTGCCCCCAAGTGCCCCCACCGGCCTGCAGCCTCCAGCAGCAACCCATGTAAGCCTCCTAACCTCCATGCAGCCTCCAAAACATGTCTACTCAGAAGTAAGCCCCATTGTGTTATATGGGGCTTACTGCAGGAAAGTGTCTTTAATTACAGCCTCTTAACCATGTCTACTGAGAAGTAAGCCCCATTGTGTTAAATGGGTTCTACTCCCAGGAAAGTGTCTTTAAGATTGCAGCCTAAGTAGACTTCATGGGAACATGCACACTGAATGCATGTTTTGAATTCATTTAGTGTTTTGTCGTCATTTTTATAAACAGTTAATATTTTTATATGAATATATTTTGGGTTCTGGAACCATTTGTCTGAGTTTCCATTATTTCCTATGGGGAAATCCGGTTCACATAAAGAGCATTTCACATAACAAGCATGCTTCCAGAATGAATTGAACTTGTTAGGTGAGGCACCACTGAACTATAATCAGAAAAAAGGCTTATTCTTAGGAGATCCAGTGACTATGGACTCAAAATGTAAAACAAAAGAAGATATTTCCAAGAATTATCCCATGGACTGGGAACTGTACTTGTGTTATTTATAGGGTCCTGTAAGTTAAGGGCCATTACTAAATCCATAAGCTGTCACCTTCATTGGTAGATGGAGTACCTGTATGTCTATCCATTACCAAGTAGATGTATCTAGGTAGGTAAGAAAAGAAGAGGAAAGTGATGGTGTTTTCCAAAGCACAAAATTATATCTACCCAAAATAATATCCGAGCTATTGGGGGAAAATCAAGAGTAACTATGGGGAGTCCTTGCTCCGGTGTAAGAACAACATTCTCTGAATTCCAATATGAATTTCCCATAGGTTTTCACTTAGGCTGCAATCCAGAGTACCTACGAGAGCACGTAAGAGTCATTATGTGCACTCGTAGATACTGTACCACCTAGTGAAAACCTATGGGACATTCATATTGCAATCCAGAGTAACTTGTTATTACTCTGGAGCAATGACTCTTCATAGTTACTCTGGATTGCGCCCTCAGTGGTGCTGTAACTCTGGGTGCACGTAAAGTCTCTTACGTGCACCCATAGTTACTCTAGATTTGGGGATATGTCATGCAAGGGTAAGAACATGAGGATGGGGAAAGGAGAACCATCCACTTTTTGTAACTGATATCAATTTTGTAATTGATTGCTTATCAATGTATTATCAATTGCGTACAGTCTGGTAAAGTAGATCAGGGAAAATGAGGTTTCCACATTGCATGCTTAATATAGTTGGATCCAGTGGTGGGATTCAAATAAATTAACAACAGGTTCTATGTCCTAATAACCTCAATTAACAACAGGTTCTATGTCCCATTAGTAACCGGTTCTCAGAACCAGGCACTCATTAGCAAGGGGTTCTATAGAACCTGTGAGAACCCCCTGAAGCCCACCAAACTAGCAATACCTCCAACAGTGTGTTAGTTTAGAGGACAACCTGCTGTCCAAGCTCCAGCCGAGGACTAAAGAACAACAACAACAATAATAATATAGTTGCAAAAAGTGCATTTAGGTATCTCAGCCCAAATGGCCAGAAAATGGGAAATTGCAGAAGAGCAGATCATGATGCTTAGGTCTGTATGTGTTCAAATCTGGGTAGACTTGTCTAGAATTGTGTTATTAATGAATTCAGTGCTACCTGCAAGAGAACAACAACAACAACAACAGAAATGGACAATCCAGGATCTGCGCATTGAGCAGCTTGACAAGCCGTGAAGATGGATGGAGAACAAACAGTAAACTTGGTTTGGAGGCAACCCAAACCCTTGGAATTCCTTCAGATAGACTCAAACACTGAAGAACCTGAGATCCTACAAACTCCAAAAACTTCATACCCCAACCTGCGTGGTGTCTTTCTAAGCACTTCTGTGGCATCGGAGACCCAATACCTAATTTTCTGGCTTGCTTGAAGCTCAGCCCACACAAAGCGCCAAAAAACCAAAACACAACATTTCTGTTTTCAGCATGTTCATGAAATGTGAATCCGGCATAAACAGCCCTGTGATGCGGTGACAGCAGGTGACCCAAACTCCCACTTTTCTCCTTACAAGACAAGCATTTCTGCGTAGGAAGGGAGCGTGAAGTGGCCACGTTCCCCGGATCTTCTCCCTCCATGCGTGTAGACTGAAGAAACGAAGGAAGAAATATCATACCCAGTGGCCACATCCACTCATTTTTGTGCACCAGGTAGAATGCGTAGGAGGGACCTCTCCAACTTGTAGGTTTTGCCTTGTTGTTGGGAATATTGGGTTGCATCATAGAATCATAGGGTTGGAAGGGACCTAGTAGGTCATCAAGATTTACTCTTGTGTGAAGGGGTCCCGCTAACTTAGGCTACAATCCAGAGTAACTACAGGACCTTTTACACTGACATAGTTACGGTGCCATCTATGGGAAACTTATGGGAAATGCATAGAGCCATCCAGAGTAAGTGCCTCTTCTGTCTTCCCATGGTTACTCTGGATTGTAGAGTTTTCCTCATAGAGGCAAAGGCTGCAATCCTAAAGACACTTTCCTGGGAGTAAGACTTATTGAATACAATGGGGCTTACTTTTAAAATGACCTGGTTAGGATTGTGCTCGGTGCCTCTTTCCACATATTATTTTGATGTGCAGCTATCATCAAACCACATGGGGGCAAATGGTCATAAGCACAAGTGCCAGAGGTTGTGGATCTTCTTTGGAAGAAGAGGCTCTTCTAAGGTGGCATGGATGCAATCCTAAAGACATTTTCCTGGGAGTAAGGGCAAAATCCATAGCAGTTACGGGTCCTCACAGTTACGTCACCCTCTAGTGTTATCTTGTGGAAAGTCATCTTAACTGCTCCGGAGCAAGGGGCTTAATTTCACTTTAGGATATAGGCCTAAGGGCAAAATCCAGAGTAACTATGAGGAGTCCTTGCTCCGGTGTAAGAACAACTTACTCTGGATTCCAATATGAATTTCCCATAGGTTTTCACTAGGTGGTGCAGTAACTACGGGTGCACGTAAAGACTCTTACATGCTCCCATAGTTACTCTTATGTTACTCTTGCTCTTATGTGCTCCCATAGTTTGGGGGTAAGACCCATTGAATACAATGGCACTTACTTTTGAGTAGACATGGTTAGGATTGTGCTCACAGCTAGAGGGGATGCAAAGTGCTAAGTTTTGCATGACGCCTCGCTGCAGCATGGAAGTCAGAGTGACCATGTGTCATAACCAGGAAAAGGCCTCCTGAAATGTAGGACACCCAATTAAAATGTAGGACGTGACACAATAAAAGCTAAAAACACTCATGTATATTGCTTTCATGTCTAATATTATATTTCACTATAATAATAATGCACTATAATAACAATGAATTATAATAATACACTAATAATAATATTATTAATATACTATTGATTATTACACTATTAATTAATACACTATAAATAATTATTATTAATTATTATTAATACACTATTAATACACAATATTAATGCACAATAATGAACACAATGGGACTTACTAATGTACTAATACTAATGTACAATGTACTAATGAACACAATGGGACTTCTGAGTAGAGATGTTTATTACGTATATCTTATGTACTTTATTACATATACCTTATTTACTTGAATCTAATCTCCAAAATTGGGGTGCGCTAATGATTCAATGTTGCATTAGATTCAGGTAAATACGGGTATTTTGATTTTAAGTAAAGGTCAGTATTCAGTTTAATGGTTAACTATATTGTAATAAGAAATGTAAAGTATTGCTGTATAGTGTTAAAAATCACAACATATATGATAAGTTAAAAATCATAACATATATCCATTGTCATATTATTGTGATATAACTCACTTTTTTGTGTGCATTAAATTTTGCACCTGCTCTGCAGCTGTGCATTACAATTGTCAGTAAACATTTTTTTTATCTCAAGCCTTTTAAAATCAGGATGTGCATTACATTTGATGGTGAATTAGAGCACAATCTTAACCATGTCTACTCAAAAATAAGCCCTATTGTGTTCAATGGAACTTACTCCTAGGAAAGTGTCTTTAGGATTGCAGCCTTACCCTACAATCCAGACTAATTACGGGAGCACGTAAGAGACATTAAGTGCACCCATAGTTACTGCACCACCTAGTGAAAACCTATGGGAAACTGATATTGCAATCCAGAGTTAATTGTTCTTACACTGGAGCAAGGACTCCCTGTAGTTATTCTGGATTTCACCCTTAGACGCAAATGTTATTTATTAATTACACATGCTATATGCTACCTGCTCACAAGGAAATGGAGGACAACAAAGATTTTTTTTTCCAGCACACAAGATTAAAAAGGAGGACATGTTCTGAAAAAAGAGGATCTTTTGTCACCCTGATGGAAGCAGATCTCCCTCCTTCTCTATGGACCCACTTTTGGGAACAAAATGTAGACAACTTCCAAAGAAGGCCAGCGAAGAGGCAAATATCTCCGTTTTGCTCCAACCTCTTGGAATGGCTCCAAAGGATGGGGGAGATGTACACACACACACACTGTGGTGGGACTCCCTGAAAAACATAGTTCTTTGCCCCCCTTGTAGCTATGCCACTTCTTAGGACTTCTCCTTTCCTCCTTGTTTTGCACTGAGAGCCTTTGATACCCCTACGTGATGCTCTGTTCATTTATATTCTTATGGAGCCTTTTGCTTTGCTTCTTCTCAGAGACGGATGACTCTGCTGTCTTCGTGGTGGGGACCGTTCTGTACCGCAACTTGGGTGGGATCCTGTCTCTTCAGAGGTAAGTTTTCTTTTTGCATTTGTGCATCTTTCTTTGTGCCAAAGGCTGAAAACTGTAGGTTCTGTAGGAACTGTAGATGCCATTGTAGGTTCTTCAAGCTGAAATCCAAGGAGTAAGCCCCATACGGCCCACTGAGTAACCCCACTGAGTAAGCCCCATATGGCCACCCTAGCAGGGACGGCAAGTGGCTGGAGAGTGGGAATCTGATGGCAAAAATGCACCCTGGATCCTATCCTCATCTACTAGTTCACCCTACCCTTTCCTTTCCTCGAACATATGCCAGGTACCTAGTGAAGCATTTAAGGATGGTGAGCATAATGCACAATTGGCACTTGTCGCAGGCAACTGTGGTTCTGTTCAGTATTCAGTTGATCCAGTCAACTTTCTACATTAAGTGCTCAATCCTAACCCATTTAGGCCAGAGCAACCTAATATTCCCCCTGTTCCTATGGTGGTGCAGGGAGGCTGGCACATGCCTGTGCAGTGGCCTAACCCCCCCCCCCCCCACAGAAGTGGTGCAAGATGTGCCTTCCAGCACTTTTGCCACACTTCCAGACCAGCATGGAACTTGTGTCAGCCTAAACGTGGGTTAGGATTGCAGCCTGAATATCCAGCGTTCCCAATGACCGATGCCATTGCGCCATTGGAGCTTGTATTGCATCCTGCAAGGGGAGGGGGGAGTCCTGGAGGTTTCCTTTGGGTAATGGAACATCTCTTCTTTTGCTTGGAGCTAAACCTTCAGTGATGATGATGATGATGATGATGATGATGGTTTACCAGGATCTGTGCCACAGAGATAGCAATGATGCCTATCTGTTTCAGCGGCTATGTACCACTGAATACCAGTGAGAGGGGAGCAACAGGCAATAGGATGCTGGATTAAATGGGTCTTTGTTTGATCTCATCCAGCAGAGCATGCCTGGAGTTCTTCTGTACCTCTGGCCTGTCTTTGCGCATGGGAAGCTTAATGTTCTGTGTCGATAACAAGCAGGTCTGCTTCCTACATCTCACTTTCCCTTCCTCTGTCTGGGGCCGAGGCTGATCCTACGGCCGCAAAGTAAGCCTCCCCGCGGCACCTTGAAATCCGTTCCGCACTGATTAGCCAGAGAGCATTTCCTATAAACGCTGGGCCTTCCGATCCGAGCTGGTTATCGTTGAAAGCAACTACCAATCTGCAGCTGGCAGGCGCCAAGGACGCCAGGCTGGAGCTGGCAGATGGATTAGTGAGCCAACAGGGGCTGCCCTCTGATATTGCCCACCGTGAGATTACGCTGAGAAGGCAGCTCCCGCGATCCCAAATGAACGGATGAATTAAACGCAGTGAGCCACAGCTGCCGTTCTGACTCTGATAAAAAGGGATTTAACATCATGCCAGGTTTTTTTAATTTAAGAAACATATAAGCACAACAGCCTCAGAGCGGTGTCCGTATTAATACAGTGAAATTCCAGGTCCAAAATTAGCAGAGATTGTAAGGACTGCCATGGAGGAAGCTGGAGAAATGACTGTTCCTAGCCTCACTACAGCCAATGGAAGTGAGAGAAACCTTTACATGAACCCCTTGGTCAGCTGGAAAGTGGGATTGAAGCTCCTCTAGAAAAAGAGTTACCTGCTCATGATCCAAAGGAGTGGCCACAACTCACTACTCACATAGATTTTCAGTCTTTTTCAACCCATGGCGTACCGACAAGGTGCTAAAATCATCCAGGTGCACCATCAGTTTTTGGACCATTAATAAGGTACACCATGCTGCTGATGGGGGGCTCACATCCTATTGGCCCTATGAATCTTTCCTTCAAACTTCCACAACACATCTGCAGACCATTTGCAACACACCAGTATGCCATGGCACACGGGTTGAAAATATCTGGCTCAGTGGATGAGATTTGCATGCAGAAAGGATCAAGTAAATCCACTGAAACATCTCTAGGTAGCAGAGGAAAATAGGCTTGAAAAATAGACCTAAGTATAGGGTTGCCATAATTCTCTTCCACAAACCTGGACAGGACCCTCTGTCAAACTTGCCAGTATGTGAATGCAATCGCCAAAAACCAGAACGTCCCAGTTTTTCAGGAAATATGGCAACCCTACCTAAGCAGTACCAATGGGTTAGGGCCCAGTCAGGCCACCAGCAAGGCAGATCAGTGATCAGTGGATATAGATAGAAGAAAGAGATTAGCTCATCAGTGATCAGGCCGATGGGTTTAGGGTCGTCTTTGATGTGGTTTCCTTTCATGATACACACTTTTGGAAGATACATACAGGTGGGCCCTCTTTATCTGTGAGTTTGGAACCCATGGATTTGGCTCAGGATGGGTTCTGAACCCACACTGAAGAGCACTGTGTGACTTCCCAAGTGCAAACAGGTGTGTCTTCTTTGCCAGGCCATCCTGGGTCTCAGAAAGCCTCCTGAATGTGGGATGAGGACCCTACCCTATTAATACGGACACTGCTCTGGGGCTGTTGTGCTTATATGTTTCTACCCTACATAAAGAGTCTATTATCCACAGTTTCAATATCTGTGGGGCATCCAGATACCAAGATCTGACTGTATAATCCTGACCAGCTGTTGGGCATCAGTGGAAACATCTTTAGATGCTGCTGGTCACTCTGTGTGTGTGTGTGTGTGTGTGTGTGTGTGTTGTGAATCGTACTTATTGTTTTAATGCAGCTTAAATTTAATTCATTGGGTTTCAAGTGTTCATATAAATTGGAAGCAGCGCCAGGCGCAATTTTGGCAAAGGTGGCATGAAAATGGCGTAAAATTACTCGGCCCAACTTTTTCTTCATCTCAGATCTTGGATTTCATCAAACTCTCTGCAGATTAATATTGCAGAGAGATACTGGGGAAGTATCAATATTGGGTAGTATTGTGTTTTTAACTAATGAAAGTTATATTTATATTATATTTATATTAATTACATTTTTAAAAAATGTGTTCTTATTGATGTTCCTTGTTAATACTGTTAGCTGCTTTGAGTCAGCCTCTGGCTGAGAAAGGCAGGATATAAATTAATTAATTAAATATAAAGCAGGCCTCCGTCAGTCTTGAGAGACTATGGTATCATGCTCGGCGCTCCATATGCTGCATGTGAAGCATGAAAGCCTGGGTTAGATTGTTATGGAGGATAGGCTGTTACCCAAGCAGCAAAGCCCCCCTCTCCACGCCACTGAATTACTCCAATGGAAAGGCAGAGCCAATACGATTGGATCCAGCTGGCGTCGCAGAGCTGGGCTAAGGACAGGCGCTCACCCTGTCTTGTGGGGCCGACCCGGGTCTCGAACCCTGGCCTGCTGGTTAACAGGCACAACGTCTTTACCGCTTGCGCCACCCACAGCACATAATAATTTAATAAATATAATAATATTTATTATTAAATATAATAAAATAAATAATCAACATTTTTCTTCCTCCCCAGGAACACCACGGTGCTGAATTCCCGCGTTATCTCGGTCACCGTGAAACCGGCTCCTCGGTCGCTCCTCACTCCGCTGGAGATTGAGTTCTCACACTTATACAATGTAAGTGCCGGCTGCCCCCTGGAAGGGAAATCAGGATCTTTGTTTTCTCCCAAAATGCATCAGTTACTCTCCAATTAAAATTTCCCAGATGCAAAAGGTGCACCTTAGTACCCCAGGGCACTTATTACTCCAGATTACACAGATGCATATATTACCCCAGAGCAGTGGTTCCCAAGCTGTGTGCCATAGTGCCCCAGGGCACCATGGAGAACTCACAGGGGCATCTCTGTGAGTGGCCACGCTGAGAAAGTTACTCAGGTTTTGTGTAAGGAGATTGTTTTGATGTCAAGGAAGGTCCAGTTTCCGAAAGCAAAGAACCATCACTGCTAACAAAAGCTGCATAACTTTTGAGGGGCTAATGAGAATTGCCATCAAATTTTATTAAGAGTCAATTACCATATTTACTCAAATCTAATGTGCAACCAAATCTAATGCACACTTTATACAGTGGTGCCTCACATAAAGAGCTTAATTCGTTCCGGAGGCATGCTCTTTCAGTGAAACGCTCTTTATGCGAAGCAGATTTTTCCATAGGATATAAAGGAAACTCAGACGTTTGGTTCCACAACCCCCAAAATATTCATATAAAAATATTACCTGGATGTAAAAATGATGACAAAACACTGGAATTGAATTCAAAACATACATTCAATGTGCATGATCCTATGAAGTCTGCTTAGGCTACAATCCTAAAGACACTTTCCTGGGAGTAAGCCCCTTTGAACATTCAATGTGCATGATCCTATGAAGTCTACTTAGGCTGCAATCCTAAAGACACTTTCCTGGGAGTAAGCCCCTTTGAACACAATGGGGCTTACTTCTGGGTAGACATGGTTAGAAGGCTGCAATCAAAGACACTTTCCTGGGAGGCTTACCTGAGCTGCTGCTGGAGGTTCAAGGTGGTCGGTGGGGGCACTTGGGGGCAGTTAAGGGCAGCTGCCTCTGGCTGCATACTACCCATGCCCATCGCGCGCTTGCTTGTTAAATGAAGCGGAACTTGTTATGTGAAGCAAGATTTCTTGGACCTTTTTGCTTGTTATGTGAAAGGCTTGTTAAGCGAGGCACTTGTTAAGAGAGGTACCACTGTACTTATAATCAAATTACCACATTTAATCTAATTAACCATGATTAATCTAATTAACCATGCACACCCTGATTTTGGATGCTAAGGCTGGAATCCTAAAGACACTTTCATCTTAGTACCCCACTTTCATGGGAGTAAGACCCATTGAACATAATGGGGCTTTCACGGGAATGAGACCCATTGAACACAATGGGGCTTACTTTTGAGTAGACATGGTGAGGATTTTGCTCTAAATTCAGCTGGAAAAGGTGAGTGTTACATTTGAGTAATTATTATCTATCTATCTACAGTATTTACGGTATGTAGATAGCATTATCTATCTACAGTATTTATGAATTAAAAAGTTCACAAAGCAGTTTACAAAGAAAATGAAAAAAATAATAGCTAATAGATTAATTAATCTATTAATAGCTACTAGATTATTTGTTGACAAAACCTATGAGAAATTAAAGATGATCATATGACTAGCAGCATTTTCCTAGACATTTTTTAAAGCATGGTTTTAAAGCACGGACACTCGTATTTAAGCCAGTTTCTCTTTTTTTTCATCACGGCAGGGAACTACCAACCAGACCTGCATCCTGTGGGATGAAGCTGATATGTAAGTCCTATAGGGGTTTATTTGATGGAAGTGATCATAGGGGGTGTTTTGGGAACAGATGAGGGCTGGCAAAATCCATCCACTTTAACCCTTCGTAATACATATCTTTTTTTCTACTTTTCTGTGTCTATGTTGGGAAAGGGATGCTTCTAAAATTCTCTCCATTCCAGTTTGTACCATGATTTTTCAAGTTCCTCATTTTGTTTGTGGAGCAGCATTCATGCGCTACCACTTCCCCATGTTTCCTTTTTTCTAAACTTTTATTGCTGTGCATTCTTAGTTTTCCTTCCCACCCACATGTGCATGTGCGCATTGATTAAAACATGGCACAAGAACGAATCTTGATCTGGTAGCACAATCTCTCAAGAGCTGCACTGTTTCATGATTTTAATCAGTGTATGCCTGGGCACATGTGCATTGGTTAGATCACAGAACATTTATTTAGTGTATGGCAGATACATGGACTTGGCTGTGGGTGGCGCAAGCGGTTAAGACACTGTGCCTGTTAACCAGCAGGCCAGGGTTCAAGACCCGGGTCGGCCCCACAAGACAGGGTGAGCTCCTGTCCTTAGCCCAGCTCTGTGACGCCAGCTGGATCTAATCGTATTGGCTCTGCCTTTCCATTGTACTAATTCAGTGGCATGGAGAGGGGGATTTGCTGCGTGGGTAACAGCCTATCCTCCATAACAATCCAACCCAAGCTTTTGTGCTTCGCATGCAGCGTATGCAGTGCCAAGCACGATACCATAGTCTTTCAAGACTGACAGAGGCCTGCTGATACATGGACTTATAGTAAATTAGATGTTAATGTTCCATTGCCATGTATTTTGAGAGACAGGAATTTCACATTGATGTCTGGCTGCCAACTGCCAATTCCATGTACTCTGGCTGCTAATTGTTGCTAGTCGTATAGTGTACACTTTTGTGCTATCCGGGGTGCACCACAAGTAGGCAAACTAGTATCACACCCTATCAAACAGCAATATAAACATAGATTACATCAGTGTACACACACACATACATACACACACACACACATCAGTGTCAATATATATATATATATATATATATATATATATATCAGTGTATGTATATATATATATAGAGAGAGAGAGAGAGAGAGAGAGAGTACATCAGTACATCGGAGTATATTGTCATATTTGGAACCAGTTACGGGGGGCAGGAAATAACAATACATCCTTCATCTACAACAGTGGTTCTCAATCTTCCTAACGCCGTGACCCCTTTATAAGTTCCTCCTGTTGTGGGGACCCCCAACCATAAAATTATTTTCATTGCTACTTTATAACTGTAATTTTGCTACTGTTATGAATCATAATGTAAATATCTGATATGCAGGATGTACTTTCATGGTTACAAATGAAATGTGTGTTCTATGCACACATTGAACACAATGGGATTTATTTCAGAGTAGGCATGCATAGGATTGGGCCCTGAGGCTGCAATCCTATCCACATTTACACGGGAGTAAACCCACCCTGACTATAATGGGATTTATCTCAGAGTATGCATGCATAGGATTGGGCCCTGAGGCTGTCAGTCAGCCCCAGTGCGCGTGCAGCTACAGCCGGAGGTCTGGCAAGCCTGATCTGGCCCCCTGCACCAGGGGTCTTTAGGGAAACCTCTGGGTGACCCCCAAAGGGGTCCCGACCCCCACTTTGAGAAACGCTGATGTACAACAATACATCCTTGCTCTAATCCAGAATTATTTAAAAAAAATATTTGAAATTAAATCAGAAGGTTGCAGAGCAGAACATATGTTAACAAAGTTAGCTGAGGGGCATGTTGTTCACAAATAATAGTTTTAGCTGTTGCCTTATTAACTATTAAAATTTACAATGCAATTGCACAACGTCTCATAAAAACAGTCAGAACGTTTAATAGACTTCCCATACATCTGACAGCCCAATCCAGATGTTGTGCATAATCCAGAGTAACTATGGAAGCTCTTAAGAGACATTTATGTCGACGTAGTTACGGCACCACCTCCTGGAAACCTATGGGAAATTCAAAGAGCAATCCAGAGTTAATTTTTCTTACATCGATGTGGAGCTCCCGTTGTTACTCTGGATTGTGCAGGTTGTTAAATTGCCATGATGGGTGGAAAAGAGTAGTTCAAGGGAGGGATAGCAGCATGTCAGAGATGAGACTAGCTCACATGACCTATCTTCCCATGATGGTGTGGGGATGTCTGAGACAGGGTGATCAAGAACCTTGCAGCTGTTAACATATGATCAGTACATATGATCAATATGTATTACATATTGTTAACAAATGATCAATAATGCAGTATGATCTTTCCTCTCATGACCATGAAGACAAAACTTCTCTCCAAAAATTGAAGTTTCTTTCCAATTTTGTGCAGTCAGCGGAAAATATCATTTTAATATATGCTTATATCATGTTCTAGAAATTGTACATAACACCATGGGCATCTTGGGGATCTTCAAGCAGAAGCTTTTCAAGCACCCGCTGGAGATGCTATAGGAGGATTTCCTGCTACTGGCAGGGGCTTGGACTAGATGACCTATTAGGTCCCCTCCAATTCAATAATTCTGTGATTCTTTAATATAGGCACACACACCAAGGAGTTGCAGAACTTATTGTTATTAATTGTGTTAACCCGATCTTGGTGTGCTGGCTTCTGCTCATGGACTTTAATTGTTGTCCAAGGGAGAAAACCGAGCATCACTTTATTTTGAGATGCTGCAATCAAGGCAGACTTGATTGGGACATAGCGCTGCAATACTAAACACACTTTCCTGGGAGTAAGACCCATTGAGCACAATGGGGCTTACATCTGAGAAGACATGGTTAGGATTGCAACCATAGTCAAAGTCAGGCAATCGGGCTTCAAAACTGGACCCAGATCATGTTTGCAACTGCTAATGAAGGGGATGGTTCTGGTAAACAGAGAACATTGTGATGGAAGGTCACAGGTGCGTTTTTGGGTTGGGGATGGTAAACTTGCAACTGTTTCTTTTGGACCCAGGCATGCCCCAGCTGCTACTATGGGTTAACTCTGACCCATATATTGCTAGTACAAGTATACTTTGATTTAGAAGTTCAAATTTTGTCTGTGGAACTCCTTGCCACAGAATGTGGTAATGGCAACTAGCCTCCATGACTTTAAGAACGGATTGGACAGATTTCTGGAGGAAAAGTCCATCATGGGTTACAAGCCTTGGTGGGTATGTGCAACCTCTTCTTCTTCTTCTTCTTCTTCTTCTTCTTCTTCTTCTTTTTCTTCTTCTTCTCCTCCTCCTCCTCCTCCTCCTCCTCCTCCTCCTCCTCCTCCTCCTCCTTCTTCTTCTTCTTCTTCTTCTTCTTCTTCTTCTCCTCCTCCTCCTCCTCCTCCTCCTCCTCCTCCTCCTCCTTCTTCTTCTTCTTCTTCTTCTTCTTCTTCTAAATGTAGGCTACACGGTATGGGTGTAAGGGGGTGGACCACTTGTACACTGTGATGAGACTTCTCCGAGGACTCTTGCACCCCCTCTAGCTACGCCACTGGTCCTACTCAGTACCATTTTCCCCCAAGATGAGGTTGTCCCAAGAAGTGTTTGGACTTATTTATTATTTTAAAAGAGAACCAGAACAGAAAAACCCACAATCCATCATGTACTAATTTGCATTTAGATAGATGTTTAAACTGAATTGTTCAGAATGGTTCTCTGATTTAATCAATCGAGCCCGCCTGGGTGACTCCATGTCAGGAGGGTGAGCTCAGCCTCCCCTCCTCTCGGTTCTGCCCCACCTTTCACATTTTCAAAGGGACGATTGGGGGGGGGGAGACCCCATTTGTGTTATTGTTTGGACCAGAGTGTGTGATGAATGAGCTTGGCAGGAGCTGGCAAAATTGAAAGCTGGAAGCGTGGAATGATTTGAGTTATGCTGGTGCATTTGTAGGAAGTAATTATTAACTGCTTAGCTGCACAGTTTGAACTGATATCTCAGCTGGTTACTTTCTTTCCTTGTCTCTCTCCCTCTCTCCTGAGGCTGTGACTACTCTAGCGTAAAATTTAGGGTTGGGTTTACTTTGGTGGAAGTATTATTTGCCCTTTCCAATGGACTAAGGCTACAATCTAGAGTAATACGGGACCTTTTACACTGACGTAGTTACAGTGCCACCTATGGGGAACCTATGGGAAATATATAGAGCAATCCAGAGTAAGGGCAAAATCCAGAGTAAATATGGGGAGTCCTTGCTCCGGTATGAGAACAATTTGCTCTGGATTGCAATATGAATTTCCCATAGGTTTTCATTAGGTGGTGCAGTAAGTATGGGTACACATAATGTCTTTTACCTGCTCCTGTAGTTACTCTGGATTGTAGGGTGACTCTGGATTCCAGTATGAATTTCCCATAGGTTTTTACTGCAGTAACTATGGGTGCACGTAAAGTCCTTTACGTGCTCCCGTAGTTCCTCTGGGGGTTAGTGCCTCTTGCGTCTTCCCATAGTTATTCTGGATTGTAGGGTCTGGTACATTTGCCTACTTGTGAGTAAAGGTGCGATATGGCTGAGTTTCACTTTCCATAGGGCTCCATGACTTTTTAGTTTTTTGCCCATAACCTTTGATAGGAATAAGATATTTCAAAGCTGTTTTTTGCACTTGATTCTGTTGGAAAAAAACACATCCAGGGGTCTATGAAGTGATGAAGTTATTCTGAAAGATTTGTAGGAATTTTTGCTATTTTAATTATTGTGATCACCCCCTTGAGGGTGGTTTTGGGTCATAGAACCTGGTACAACAGATTCTATGTCCCACGAGTAACCGGTTCCCAGAAACAGGAATTCATTAGCAAAGGGTTCTATAGAACCCGTGAGGACCCCCTGAAGCCCACCACATTTCTAGACATGTGGCCCACATGCGCATGGAACACTGTTACCTTCCCACTGAAGTGGTACCTATTTATCTATTTGCATTTGCGTGCTTTTGAGCTGCAAGGTTGGCAGGAGTTGGGCTAAGGATGGGAGCTCACCATGTCTTGTAGGATCCGGGTCTCGAACGTGGCTTCAACACTTGCACCATCACAGTGCATTCTTCTTGGATACGACCCTTCAAAAGTAATATTAATGAAGAAGCTCAACAACCTTTATTTATTTACCTTATTTATACCCTGTCTTACTTGTAAAGACTTGCGGGGGCTTCTCCTGCCCCTCGCCAATTTATTGAGGGGCTGTTCTATGATGATTTATGATTATATGATTTCAAGTTGGGGTTTAAAAGGGTTTAAAGGGGTGATGAGCAAACACTTTTGAAGAAAATGGGGGGGGAATGGGAGTAGTGTGTATTCATGTTCATGTGGTGGTGCGGATTTGAAAGAAGCACACATTGGGGTGTTCTTGTTTTCTCCTTTCCAGACATCAGTGAGAAGAAACCTTCTTCTCCAACCCTTCCCTCGCTGGATGCCTAACAATGCCCAGCATGGCCTGTGGCATTCAATGCGCTGACAGGGTCTACATGTTGATGGAGCGAGTGCCTGGCACCACTTTTAGAACGGGAAGGAGACCCCCCCTTCCTCGCCCATTCAAGCACTGGGTTAGGGAGCTCAAGTATCTTGTTCTCCCCTCTTATAAACCTTTTTCTTCATCACTTTCTTTCTTTGGGGGGATTTTTTCCCCAAGCTCTTTGGGTGGTGTCCAGTTTTCAGCTCCTGGGTGCCTCCTGTTGTGTCCTGGATAAGCCGTCCTCATTATGGGTTTCCATGCTGACAAATCACATGGTTCTCACAAATGTCACTGGGAGTTAGTAAGCTTTAATGGGGGGAATGGTTGGGGAGTGAGAAAGAGAAGGGGGGCATCCTGCACAGCCTGTGGGAAGGAATAAATGTGCTCTTGTCATGAAACGAGAGGCGGCCACACATTCCTTGAGCCAGAGAAGATGTCTTCGCCAAGGGAGGGAGAAGGTTGGCAGCGGTCTGGGTCAGGCCTCAGCTGGGATGGTATTATCAATACCTCCTTCTAGTTTTGTCCCCCATGAAAATGATAGCGGCCAAGAGGCATCAATGATGAAACTGGCACTGTGTAAGGTTTGAATGTATACTGAGGCAAAGTCATGGGCCACTCTATGGCCCAGTGGGGGCTGATATTTCTGGGGGACAGCAGCATTTGATGTGCTTGAACAGGTTTGTCAAAATGGATTTTTGGAATCATTGATGCCCCCCCTTCCTGATTCTGAGGCAATACACAGCATGTGAGACTGTGCTGTGTGTGTAGTTGTGTGACTGCAGATGCAATCCTAACCAATTTAGGCCAGCACAACTCACCTGTCTCCCCATTCCCGTTGTGGTGTGGGGAGGCTGGTACATGTCTGTGCACTGACTTAGCCCCCCTTACGCCACTTTTGTGTCACCCCCTGGCTAGCATGTTAGTTTTGCTGTTAGTTGTATTGGAACTTGTGGCAACCTAATCAGGGGTTAGGATTGCGCTGCCTGTCACTGAGGCTCACACATGATGTTCCTTCCCATACATGCAGTACAGTGGTACCTTGGGTAAAGAATGCCCTGGGTAAAGTATGTTCCAGGTAAAAAACATACTGTTCCCCTAGGCTTCCGACTTGGGTAGAGAAGCTGATTTGGATAAAGAAGGCCGGCTGGCAGCTCTTTAAAGTTTAAAGGGCTGCCAGCCTGCATTTGTTACCTGAATGAACAGGTCAGGTAACGCAGGTCCGTTCCTCTAGGGGGGTGGGAAGGTGCGTGGGGGGACTGGACAGGGTGACCAGACACCAAACGCAAAATCCCTGAACAGCAAGGCCTAAATTCCTGATCGAAGGCCAAGATTCCTACTCTCTACCCAGAAAATGTAGGACAAAATGTAGGACATGTTAAAATAAGCTAAGAACACTAAAAAATAAGCTAAAAACACTGGTATTGCTTTCCTGTACATAATATATTACACTATATTATTTATTTTAAATTGAAAAATGATGAACTCTCCGCTCACCCCGTCCCAGTCTGGTTTGGGGGTTGTGGAACCAATTTTGGGGGTTCCCAAAGTTTTCCATACAACTTTGCCAAATGAGGCATTCAGCTTCATGTAGGTTCTGTTCAGGTTGGAATGAATTGGGGAAAAATTGGCACTTGTGTTTTGGCATTATGGAAAATAAAAGCAGATATTTATTTTTATGCCCAGATAGGGCACAATCCAGAGTATCTACGGGGAGTCCTTGCTCCGGTGTAAGAACAATTTGCTCTGGATTGCAATATGAATTTCCCATAGGTTTTCACTAGGTGGTGCAGTAACTACGGGTACACATAATGTCTCTTACGTGCTCCCATAGTTACTCTGGATTGTAGGGCCTGTTTTTTGCACAGGGTGATCAGATGACAAACACAAAATTCCTAAACCCCTAAAATTCCTATGTGCTTAAAAAATTGAAGGACACCGCAAAAATGTAGGACACATTTAGGACATGTTAAACTAAAGCAGAAATACTCATATTGTTTTCATGTACTTAATTTCAATCCTTTAAAATTGAGAACCTTGTAAAATGCATGATTCAGACCCAGACATTAAAGCAACCGTTTGTAGTAGCATAACACAAGCCAGTGACCCCAACCTATGTGGTTCAGACCCAAACACACACACACACACACACACACACACACACACACACACAAGCAAGATATCAAGCAGGGAGGAGGATAGAAAGGAGGACATCTCTGCATCAGGGAGGTGGGATCTGGAACCACCAAGAGAAATCTTCAGTGACCCTGAGGGTGTGCAGAGTGCAAAAGCAGACTATGGGGAGCCAGAAAGACCATGATGTAAAGGACTGGGAAGGAGGAATCAGAGTATCCCCAGGCAGGAGTTACCTTGCAGGTCTAGAAGTGGAGCACAGTCTGAATTGTTGGCTGAGGCAGGGCTAAGAGGCACTGAAAGGGTTAAGAGCTGGAGTTTAGGGCTCGGGAAATCTGAACTGCGTGCATGGCTCATAAATTCCGGAGGCACTCTTGCGTTTCCCTACTCCCCCGGACAAGGTAATAAATACCGGAGGTGTCCGGGGAAAGTCGGACATCTGGACAGCCTAGGACTGGGGGGTTTTCTGGGGGTGAGGGAGGGTGTTTGGGGACAGTGGCGGGAGATATAGGCAGATGGCAAATAGTGGCTGCCACTTTAAAAGCCTGCATTCCAACCCCAGGCTCCCTGCAGAGCTATTGAAGAGGCTGGACAGCTGGAGATGCTGCTCCCTCCAGCCCACTCTGCAGGGAGCCAGGTTTTTAAAGTGGCAGCCACTACTCCCAGCTGCCTGAATCTCCCCCCCCCACTGTCTCCAAACACCCTCCCCCCCAGAAGACCCCCAGTCCCCCTAACGGGGCTTACTCCCAGGAAAGTGTCTAGAATTGCAGATTCCCTAACCATGCCTACTCAGAAGTAAGCCCCATTGTCTTCAATAGGTCTTACTCCCAGGAAAGTGTCTTAAATATTGCAGCCTCCTAAGTGTCTTTAGGATTGTGCCTTTAGGATTGCAGCCTAAGTAGACTTCATAGGATCAGGCACATTGACTGCATGTTTTGAATTCAATTCCAGTGTTTTGTCAACATTTTTACATCCAGTTAATATTTTTATATGAATATTTTTTGGGTTGTGGAACCAATAATCTGAGTTTCCATTATTTCCTAGGGGAAAATCCGCTTCACTTAAAGAATGTTTCACGTAACAAACATGCCTCCGGAACGGATTAAATTTGATACGTGAGGTGCCACTGTACTTGAATGCAACACTTTTCTTCCCATTCTCTCTCTCTCTCTCTCTCTCTCTCTCCCCCCCCTCTCGTTTTGCTGCCCCTTTCCTGTTTTCCTCAGGAGTTTGATTTGTTCCAATCACTGAGATTATGTAGGATTGCTCTGTTAGGACTCTACTTCCTAATATTTGGGATTGAGATCGAAATCCTAACTAATTTAGGCCAGTGTAACCCGTCTGTCTCCCCGTTTCTGTGACGGCGCATGTCTGGACTGACACACGTCTGCGTTCCCCTAACCCCAGGAGGAGTGGCATTGAAGTGCCTTATGGCACTTTTATGACACCCCCAAGCCAGCATAGGACCTGTGCCAGGATTTACACCACCAAATGGGTTAGGATTGCAACCTGAGTTACACTCTGAAGTAGGGACAAGGTTGTCCTGCCACCCTGACGCGCAGGGTGTTCAGATGTATGTAACTCTTGAATTTATTGTGTTGAGTGTGCAAGGAATCCCGAAAGCAGCAGGAGTCACTCTGGACCCTCCAAATTAGCCCCACAGAGTCCTTAACCATAGACGACAACAACCATCCTCTGAACGGTTTGGTCAGGGCAGGCAACACAGAACCAGATTAAAAGGTACAGCCCCCAATTTAATTTTCTGGAAGGAGAAAAGATTATTAGTTCAGACAGAAATTTCATCGAGGGGATGTAGTCTCTCTCCATCTCTCTTTCTATATGTGAGTGTTTGTAGAGATTAACTTCAAAAGTAGAGTTCAAAGGTAGAAAGAAAGAAAGAAAGAAAGAAAGAAAGAAAGAAAGAAAAGAAAGAAAGAAAGAAAGAAAGAAAGAAAGAAGTTGTATTCAGATATTCAGATTCAGATATACAAGTTGTATTCAGATATTTAGATAACTAGTAGGGCACTAGTAGTGCAGTCCTAAGCCCGTCTACTCAGAAGTAAGCCTTATTTTATTCAATGTGGCCTACTCCCAGGAAAGTGTGTTTAGGATTGCAGCCCTTAGAGCATAATCCTAACCATGTCTACTCAGAAGTAAAACCCATTGTGTTCAGCTGGTTTTACTCTTACTCTTAGGGCGCATTCCAGGGTAACTATGGAGAGTCCTTGCTCCAGTGTAAGACCAATTTGCTCTGGGTTGCAATATGAAATTCCCATAGGTTTTCACTAGGTGGTGCAGTAACTACAGGTGCTCGTAATGTCTCTTGTGTGCTCCCATAGTTACTCTGGATTGTAGGGTAAATCTTAAGAAGATAAGAGAGCACAATCCTAACCTTGTCTACTCAAAAGTCAGCCCCATTGTGTTCAATGGGACTTACTCCAAGGAAAGTGTCTCCATCCACATTTTCCTGGGATTAAGTTCCATTGACTACAATTGGACTTATTTCTGAGTAGACAGGCATAGGATTGGGCTCTTAGACTGCAATCCTATACACACTTTCCTGGGACTGGTCCCATTGAATACGACTTACTTCTGAGTAGGCATGCTTAGGATTGCAGTGTATGTTGAAAATAAAATGGCTGTCAGTAAATTTTTGGATATGTTAGAACATTTAAGTGACTGAACTTGTGGCTTTCCTGTTGCTGTAACGTTCGAATATAACTTTTTATTTTTATTTTATATAATTATTTGAATAAAAATATTATACAAAGGTAGAGTTCAAAAGTAGAGTTCCCGTCATGCTGAGTACAAGCACCTGAAGAGGTAGTGCAAATCAGCCCCGGAGATGATCTGGGCCACACGGGACTGAGAATCTGGCAGAAGTGCAGGATTCTGGGCCCGCACCCATACAACCCCTTCCTACCTACTCCACACAGATCCCAATATAAGGATGTCTGCTCAGGAGGGAGATTAGGATCTGGCCTAAATGCCAAAGGCTG
The DNA here is from genome assembly GCA_030015325.1 of Cryptoblepharus egeriae. Taxonomy (NCBI): domain Eukaryota; kingdom Metazoa; phylum Chordata; class Lepidosauria; order Squamata; family Scincidae; genus Cryptoblepharus; species Cryptoblepharus egeriae. The sequence continues at coordinate 2,988,638 of JAREYC010000003.1, read as the reverse complement.
GTCTTACTCCCTTCCAATCAACCTTCTCCCACTTTCTCCCACCCTAAAACACCCCCAATCTGCCCTCCCACCACCCTTTCCATCCCTTCTCACCAGCATCTTGAGGCCGGTGTTTATTTACCCTCTGCGGACCTGGATCTGGCACCAGGAGGCTGGCACATGTCCTCTTGCCAGCCTACCTGACCAGTGGTGGGCCCAGCCTGGCCCAAGAACCGGTTCTCCGGAAGTGGGCAGGGCCAGGGGTCAGGGGCCGGGGCTGGGGCCGGGGCCGGGGAGGTTTTTAATTTAAAAAAATAAAATAAAAAATAAAATTACTTACTTCTGAGTAGACCTGTCTAGGATGGGGCTGTGAGGCTGCAGTCCTTTCCACACTTGCCTTGGAGTAAGTCCCATTGACTATACTGGGACTTACATCTGAGTAGATCTGCTTAGGATGGGGCTCTGAGGCTGCAGTCCTCTCCACACTGGCCTGGGAGTAAGTCCCATTGACTATACTGGGACGTACTTCTGAGTAGACCTGCCTAGGATGGGGCTCAGGCCAGCCGGGAGAAGCTGGGAGAGTGCGGTGGTGCCGAACGGATGCTTCTTAGCCTCCCCGGCTGGGAGGCTGGGAGAGCGCAGAACCGGTCCGCATGGTTCTGGGGGCTCCCTGCCGCTGCCGGATCGCCAGCGGCAGCGGGATTGGAAGAACAGGTCCCCCAGAACTGGAGCGAACCCCTTTGTGCCCACCATAGTACCTGACTCTTGATCCATTGGAAATGTCCCTTAAGTTATGCCTTACCAGGTAGTGGGCCACAATGAGATCCAGGAAGCTGGACCACATGAGCCTTTAACCTGATCCAGTGGGGCTCTTTTTATATTGTTACATTTATACAGGCAAGCCATGGCAGAAAGGTGCCTTTGTTTTTTTATTTCGTTATTTTTTATTTTTTACTTGCAATTTTATTTCTCAACATTAAGCTCCTGAGTGCCAGGGTCCTTGTCAGGTTCCTGCAAATCACAGATGTTGGTCTCCCCCCATCCGTCCCCCACCCTGGAGCGCTGGCGCAGCCCACCCAGCCCTTTCCTCGCTCGGGTGAGTATCCAGGCTGCTAAGAAGCCTGGCTTCTTAGCTGACTGGCAAAGCGGATTAGAGCACACAGTCACTCCTGAGCCAGAGCTGACAGCTGGATCGATACTAACTCCTGGCAGCTTCTTGGGAGCACAGGGAGAAAAAATAGCTGTCGCACAACTGACCTACTGCCAGGGGGTTGTGATGGATGGCGTGGCGGCAACATGGCAGTAGGCGGCGCTGAGCCTCCTCGAGAGGAGATACTTCCCTGCTACAGACTGAAAAGGGGTCCTGGAAGGACTGGGTTTTAAACAGATTTCTAAGGATTTGGGGTCAGGCAGGAAACCCACATCCTAATCAATCTGGGATTGAGCCAGTTCTTTTCAGATGGAGGGACCCTATAGATCCTCTAGAATACGTTCTTATGTTAACCTGATCATATGAACAGTAACAGTGGAGTCACGTTTAGTGAGACATACTCATTCCCGCAAAAAGGGTTTAGTAGGGCTCTCCCGACACTCCTTATGGTCTGTTGTTAGGACTGGTATTGTTGGGGAGCTGTTAAGGCCCTGATCCCTCTGTGACAGATTCCAAAGACTTCCATGCTTTTAATGTCCATATGGTGGGAGTGGAGTGACTCCCTCCAGAACTACCCAGATAGAGCACAGATGGCTGGATGCTGAGCCATTTGGACAGGGCGTGCAGACGCCCGGAAATCCCCGGACAAGTCCGGAATTTGCCTTCCTGGCCATGCGCATGCCAGGAAGACAGGCGCGCTTGAGAGGAGCGAGCGGTCTGTGGAGGGATGTGTCCGCAGCCGCAGACCGCTCTGTCTAGGAGACCGGGTGGTCTCACAGCGGACAGGGATAGATGGCTGCTCGGACGGCAGCGCTAGACGCGCGCCACTCCGAGCAGCATTTTATGTGGCGCAAAGCAGAACATAACCCCCCCCCCCATGCCCGGACAAGGTAAGCCCCTGGGAGTGAGCTTTTAAAAATATAGGACAAAATGTAGGATGTCCTACATTTTGTCCTACATTTTTTAAAATGTAGAACAAGGCCCTCCAAAAGTCTTTTGGGGACCCTTGTCCTACATATTGACGTGAAGCATATGGTCACCCTGCATTTGGAGCCAAGATACGGACCGGCCTGTCACCTTTCAGTAAAGATTAATGGACTTATATGGGCTTTCCCCATTGAGGAGGATCAGAATCAGTAAAGATGTAGGCATTAAACAAGTTGTGTTATTGAGACAAGCTGGACTCGATGAGCACCTGTTGGAGATTCTCTAGGAGAATTTCCTGCTACAGACAAAGGGTTGGACTAGATGACCTACTGGATCCCTTCCAACTCTAGGATTCTAGGATTATATGACTGTGGGTAGCGCAAGTGGTTAAGACACCGTACCTGTTAACCAGCAGGCTAGGGTTCGATTCCCGGGTTGGCCCCACAAGACAGGGTGAGCTCCTGTCCTTAGCCCAGCTCTGCAACACCAGCTGGATCCAATTGTATTGGCTCTGCCTTTCCATTGGACTAATTCAGTGGCGTGGAGAGGGGGGATTTGCTGCTTGGGTAACAGCCTATCCTCCATAACAATCCAACCCAGGCTTTTGTGCTTCGCATGCGACGTATGCAGCGCCGAGCACGATACCATAGTCTTCCAAGACTGAAGGAGGCCTGCATATGAGAAGCTATTGGTTTTAAAAGGCACCTTTTGTCCAGCTACCAGTGATCTGCCCATAATTTCAAAATTATAGCAGTCACTGATGTTGAAATTCCACTGACTCTAGATCTGCCTGCATGTGGTCTTGTGCATGATCTGCCTGCATGTGGTCTGCCTGCATGTGGTCTCATACCATCCATGGAGGTATGGAGGGAGACTTTCTCCAGCTGAGCCCATAGGAAAACGAACTCCCCCCCCATGTCTTAATTAGAAACCTTCCTCTTTCAGCTGCTTCCACATTAGCAGGTATTTAATTAGCAAAATAACACCCTAACACCCTCCTGCTAGAGAACAGTAGGGCGCTCCCCTTAGGGGGAAATCTTCCCAATACCTTTGCTCTTCCTTCCTGGAGCTGAGATTACCTCCAGTGTGAAAAGCAGCTGACAGATTTGCACAGATGTTGCAGCATCTGTCCTAGTTTGGAGCACACGGATTGGCTGCATGTGCTTCCTTACAGTCTTTGCCCTGTTTCTCCTTTTCATTTAAAAAATGGAAGGATGAGAGGAAATGAGATGAAGGACGAGATGAAATGGAGGTGAATCAACTTCTTTGACAGCGGTGCAAATTAAAGGGGAATTGATGCTCCACAAACATTTCACTTAAAAAAATTAACTTGGGGGGAATATGAGTCTGAATATTTTGATTACACCATTTCATCCAGTCAAATGCATAGGGTCGCTTCCTATATATAAAGCTACCATAAAATTTAAATAGCTCTGAAATGGAGTGAAACTCACAAAAACAAAGAATAGAAGCAGATGAAAGAATAGAAAGCAGATGAAAGATCTTCAAAGCAGCATGATTTCCAGTTCTATGATGGAATCCAATACAATATTCACCCTCCCTCCTTGAATATTTTGTGGAACATATATTTATTTTCTTTAGCATATGACAAATGCATGGACTTATGGTAAATCAAATGTTAATGTCCAGTCAACCCAGCCATTCAAAGACAGAATGGTCTAAATGGGGGGGGGGGAATCAGGTATTGGGCTGGCGTTAGCTCTTGACAGACATACGGACATATTTTATTAGGGGGTAAATGCAAGACCCACTAACCCTTCTTCTTTGAATGAATTTCCATTATGAAGACACTGCTATGTTTGAGAGCAGTCCAAAACACACTATCCTGGGAGTTGGCCTCATTTAATACAATAGGATTTACTTATGAGTAGACATGTTTAGGATTGCACTGTTAGTTAAAAAAAGAGGTTACTTCCCTGAATCACAAATGCATGTTGTGTTCCTAATAAATGGGGAGTTGCCTGCTATCTAGGAATAACTTTGGAACATTCCAAAAACTGCATTTTTCGAAAACTATGTCTGCCAAACTGTGGATGGGGACCCGCAGGTGGGTCACAACCTGACTTTTGGTGGGTCGCCAAATGATAATGGAAACATCAGATAACCAAGGGTCCAATCCTATCCAACTTTCAAACTCAGGTGTAGTCACAGTGCAGTTCCATGTTAAAGGAACACATGTTCCCATACTTTGAGAAGACCCCATTAACTGCCATGTCTCCACAGGATGCAGCATACACACACTGGCACAACTGCCCCAGCACTGGAAAATTGCATAGGATTGGGCCCCAGGCTATTCAAAAATCAGATACTGTAGCTGTCCTACAAAGAGCTCAGCTCTTGCAGTTTGCAAACGTGTAAATATAAGAAAATAATTGTTTGAAATGGTTATTATTACTAATAAATAAAATAATTATTTATTTCTAGATCTCTTTTTTAATGTCTGGTAAACTTAGGTGGGTCCCAATAAAGTATCATTCAAAAAAAGGGAATCTGGTTTTTAAAAGTTTGGGAAACATTATAGAGGAGAATCAGGAAATAGGAAGGGGTACTCAAATCTTTCCTACTGATTCACTATTAAAACCCCCATCAGTCCCCAAGTCCCCCATTAAGAGAGGGTCAGGGGTATAAGTAGAGGAAACAAGCAAGCAAGTGGGCACTGTCTGGTTCTCTCCAGTGAATGTCCTTCATCCCCGACGTATGTATATGTCATGATGTATACAGAAGGTATAGTTTTTCCCCCCAATTATAATCATTTGCCGACGTGTTGAAGATGTAGGGTGCAATCCAGAGTGACTACAGGGAGTCCTTGCTCCGGTGTAAGACCAATTTGCTCTGGATTGCAATATGAATTTTCCATAGGTTTTCACTAGGTGGTGCAGCAACTACGGGTACACATAATGTCTCTTATGTGCTCCCGTAGTTACTCTGGATTGTAGGGTTAGACTTTTTCTTTTTCCTTTTCTAGTATTGCTAGTCATATGAGCGTGTATATGTCTAGAGGGGGGCCTGCATGCGCATGTGCAAGCATGCACACTTTAAATTTGGAAGCTGTCAATTCTTGCAGGAATTTTTATGAAGTGAGGAGGCCATAAGGTGATGGGAAATGTGGCGTGCATAATTCTGGGACCGTAATGATGCTTAGGAATGAGTCAAAGAAAATGCACTCGGCACCTTGTTGTCCCTGCATCGGAACAGTGAGAATTGAAAGTGAGATGAATGAGAAGGGAGGGTGACAGTGAGAATTGGATAATGCTCATGTGATCTATGCTGTTTTCAGCTTTGGCTCGTATTCCAGAGTGTATGGCAAATATTTAAGTGGAAACCAAAGTAGTGGTGATAATCAATAACGATATGAATGTGGTGGCAACATATTATAAGATTGGCTGATGCAATTATCCAGATCCAAATTTTCCCCATTAATTTGGCCTTGCAAAAAATCCACTTTTATTGTTTTGCAACACCAGTTCATTAACCATATGCTGTTCTTCATCTAAAATAATCAGAATTCTAGACTTTCTGAATGGATCACACATCAGATCATCGTTTTTTTTCCCCGTTATCCATGTGCAGGACTGCAGATTCAATCACAGCATATCATAATCCATAATTTTGGATGCTGCTTTAAGTGTTGTGTATGTGTGTGTGTGTGTATGTGTGTGTGTGCGTGCGTGCAATGGTTTGTATCAAAGACCTGAAAGCAAAAAAATGCGCCCATTGATAGTTGTCGCAAACTGTGTATGGGCACAATCCAGAGTAACTACGGGGAGTCCTTGCTCCGGTGTAAGAACAATTTGCTGTGGATTGCAGTATGAATTTCTCATAGGTTTTCATTAGATGATGCAGTAACTCCGGGTACACGTAATGTCTCTTACGTGCTCCCGTAGTTACTCTGGATTGTAGGGTATGTCTCCACTGCAAAATCCATTTTACAAATTGCTTATGCTGAGTTGGCAGGTAGAAAGGGCTGAAGTCATACATGAGGGGGGGTGCAAGGTGGGGGGTTTGTTCATACCTCCAGTCAACAATTCTCCGGTCTCCAGCTGATATCATTAGCTCACCTGAGACCTGTTTTAACTGGAGATGTGAGACATGAAGAGCAAACCGTCCCTGCTGGATCCGACCGAGCACCCATCTAATCGAGCATCCTTGTTTCCCATCTTGCTGGCTGGATGCCCACAAGGACACTTGGACAAGAACGGCTCCCAGATCTGGTCTTTGATCCATGTGGAGCAACTGTGATGTGCAAAGCAGAGTGGAGTTATTCATCCGTGGCATGCAGAAATAGTGCTAGATATCATGGCGTAATTATTATGTAACATCACAATCTAATGCGTGGTGACATGCGTTCAGGGCAGCGACAGCAACTTACAGCATAATGATGAGAGCAGCAAGCAATTCAGCAGTTTTTTCAGCCAACGTGAGAACGGGGCAGTGGCACTTTCCTACAATGCAAATGGAAATAGACAGCTAGCCCCGAACTAGGATTTGGAGGAGGATGGGAATATAGGTCTAACCATCCAGCCCTTACAAAAGACCACTTTGCCGATCCAGGATCAAAGGTTTCGCTGCAGAAAGCATTAGTGTTCCAGGCACATGAAAATGTATCTTTGAACATCTGAGTAGAAAGGAAGAGGATGGCTTTGATTTCAGATGCGTCTCACTCCCAGTTTTCAGCCCAACGAGGAAGAACTATGTTACAATCCAGAGTACCGACGGGAGCACGTAAGAGACATTACGTGTACCCGGAGTTACTGCACCATCTAATGAAAACCTATGGGAAATTCATACTGCAATCCACAGCAAATTGTTCTTACACCGGAGCAAGGACTCCCCGTAGTTGCTCTGGATTGTGCCCCTAGTGGAGCAAATAGGGATGGATACACATCTCCAGCCCAAGATCAGGCTCTCTTCTGGACATAGAATAATCCAGATTATACCATGAAGCCACCTACCTATGGGCAGATGCAGTGCCTGCTCCCTATAATGATCTTTGTCACCACTTTCCACCTTGAAAAACATTTTTCTAGTGTTACTTGTATTTACTCAAATCTAATATATCACTGAATCTAATGCACACCCCAATTTTAAAGTTTTCGAGGTTAAAAAATATATATATACATACACTAGCAAAATGTACCCGCATTACAGCAGTAATATTCCCCCATGTGCCATCCACCTATTGCATATCATCCCCCCATTCGCAACATCCCACACACACATCAAAATCCCACGTGCATCATCCCCCATGCGTATCGACTCCCATGTGCAACGTCCCCTTGCGCAATGTCCCCCCATGCTCAACATCCCCCGTGCACATCAACATTCCACACACAACATCCCCCATGCGCATCATCCCCCATGTGCAACATCTCCTGTGTACAACACAGCTCATCAACATCCCATACACATCAACATCCTGTGCTCAACATGTAAGCCAAACATGCCAGGAGCTGTTCTACGTTGCCGAGGCCAGTCCCAGCCACCTCCCTCTCTTTCTCCCACCCCAAAATGTTCTATGCCACCCTCCCACTGCTGTCTCCAACCCCCAGCATAGATCTTTGTAGGCTGATGTGAACTCACCAGCTCCATTGATGAATCTGGCACTGCAAGGCCAGCAAGTGTCCTCATTTGCAACACATCTGGATCAGCGCAAGTGGTTTGCTCCCTCTCTGGATTGCAGTTCCCCCTTGCACAAACCCACTAATACTGGAGCAGGGGATGCAACCATCCCCAACCAAAGATAGGGAAGCGCAGCATGAATTTCTGTATTTACACATATATAATGCTCACCTTTTTCGGCCAAATCCTGTCTCCAAAATCAGGGTGTGCATTATATTTGGTGCTCATTTTAATTGGGTGAATACAGTATTTCATTCTAAGTATAGTGTGCACATTATATTCGATGGCGCATTATATTTGAGTAAATACAGTATATATTTTCCCAAAGTTGTGATACCCTGCTGCAATGTCAGGGCTTATAGGGGAGGCAGCGCAAAGTTCACGCAATGTCTCAGTATATGGACTGTACTGCCACAAGATGTGGTCATGTTCAACAGCTCAGATGGCTTTCTGGAAAGGAGGCAACGGTCTGTCAACCATCAGAAATGGTAGTATATACAGTATATGAAAGCTGTGAATTGATATGACCCCTATGCCAACCTATATCTGCTGGGAAGGAACAGATATGAAAGTCTGCTCCATGCCCTTCTCCTGAGATTTCCATGGGCATCAGGTTGATCACTGTAGGAAATGGTCAATGTCTTGACTTATCTAGAAAGGAACTTTTGTTGTTCACAACCTTCATTCATGTATAAAAAGGTTCAAGTGTCCCCTGGAGGTTGCCCCGCTAGTCGTAATTGACTATAGGGTGCAGTGCTCATTCCCATTTCTAAGCCAAAGAGACATGTTGTCCAAAGACTCTCCCATGGTCATGTGGCTCACATGACTATATGCCAAGGGCATGGGTCACTATTTGACCTTCCCTCCAAGGTGGTACCTATTTATCTACTTGCATTTACATGCTTTCAAACTGCTAGGTTGGCAGGATCATCTATATATATATAAAAGAGAAAAGTCACTCACTGATTCACTTACTCACTGACTCACTGACTGACTCATCACCGCCCTGCCAAAACCACTGGGCCTAGAAGCGTGAAATTTGGGGTGGGTGTTCCTTCTGTCACATGAACACCCACCAAGAACCCATGTGGAGAAATTTAACCCTTGAGGGGCTGAAAAGGGGTGCAACGTGTTTTTGTCCTATACTGAACATGGAAGACTGACCAACCTTCAGCCAATTGGGTGCTCGGTGTCTGATGCACTGGGGGGATATTGTTTGGAGGAAGAAGTTGTACTGGGGAGGATGCTGTGCATGGGGGGTTGCGCATGGGAAGATGCACATGGGGGTTGATGGGCATGGCGGGTTGGTGCAGATGGGGAATGATGTGCATAGGGGGATGTTGTGCATGGGGGTTTGATGTGCATGGGGGTTGATGCACACGGGGGTTGATGCGCATGGGAGGATGTTGAGCATGGGGGTTTGATGTGCATGGGGGGTTGATGCGCATGGGAGGTTGATGCACATGGGAAATGATGTGCATGGGGACTGATGCACATGGGGGTTGTTGTGCATGGGGGTTGATGTGCATGGGGGTTGAGGCACATGGGGGTTTGATGTTCTTGGGCAATGCTGCACATGGGAATTGATGCGCATGTGGGATGTTGCACATGGGGATGATGCACATGGGGTGATGATGCACATGGGTGGTTGTTGCGCATGGGGACTGATGCACATGGGGGTTGTTGCGCATGGGGGATGTTGCGCATGGGGAGTTGATGCGCAGGGGGGGTTGATGCGCATGATGGATGTTGTGCATGGGGGGATGTTATGCATGGGGGTTTGATGCACATGGGGAAATGATGCGCAAGGGGAAATGGTGCGCATGTGGGTTGATGCGCATGGGGGACTGATGTGCATGGGGGATTTTTTGCATGGGCGAATGTTGTGCATGGGGAATTGATGTGTGTGAGGAATTGATGCGCCATGGGGGGGATGGCGTACAGGGGAATTTTACTCCCACAACGTGGGTACGCTTTTTTTAGTTAATTTATATGGGAGAGTACATTAAGAGAAAGGTGCATTGGATGAATCACAAGCCAGAATTAAGATCGCTGGGAGAAACACCAGGAATCTCAGATACTCAGATATATCACTCCAATGGCAGAAAGTGAGGAGGAACTAAGGACCCTCTTGATGTGGGTGAAAGAAGAAAGTGCAACATGGGGCTTAAAACTATACATAAAAACAAGATCCTGGCTTCTGGTCCCATCAATTCATGGCAAAAAGAAGGGGAGTCCATGGGGTCACAAAGGTGACCCCAACAACTGATAACAATATATCTACAAAAGGGTGCATTTAAAGTGTGATGAGGTCACGTCTAATGAAGAGATCTCGATTATATGCATGTATAGATCTCGTATTACATGCTTGCGTATCTAGTCCGTTCTTGCCTAGAGGCCAAAACCAAGCATGTGAAACCTGGTCAAATATATCGGCAGCGCACTTGAAGCCCGTTTTAGTTATGCGCCGGCTTTTTCTAGAGCAGTAATAGCTTGCCCCGAGCCAAGAACCTAGTACGCAAACAAATTATTCCGTTCTCATGTGACTCGGCCAGATGGAAGCAAACACACTCTTCTCTGTAAACACGAGGATCAAGCGAACCGAACCTCAAGGGAACAAGCGCAGACGCGCTGTGGGAGTGCGCCGGGTCTCAAATAAATCTCCAGAAAGGTCCAGTTAATGTACTGTTAAGCTGCTCTCGCCTCGTGGAGATGCACTTTACCGAGCCCTTTCATCCAGAGTTCTCCCCTTTGCTCTCGAGTTCATTTCGGTGGATTGTTGGAAGACACCAGCCGCCCCTTGGGGGAAACGGCATGGCCTGCCCATTTCATGCTCTTGCAGACCCCCTTTTTTCTCAGCTGGCTGCACCAATCAGCCGACAAAGCAGTTCTCTTAATGACAAGTTTCCCTGCTCTACTTTTCAGTCTCTTTCTCGCTGAACCAGGGGAAAGTGGGCCAGGCAACTCTCAGGACCAGAAGCAGCCACGTCTTTCCATTTCTTAACTCTGGGGGGACGGCGGTTGCTTTTGCCGAACGCGCACAGGCCTTCTCGCTCTTATTATCGCTTAATCCTTAATCCAATGTCTTCATTTCCAAGTGCAGATGTGGCTTCAGAGTGGGTCAGGATTGTGCTTCCATTCTCTGAGCCTGGGATATCACTCTGCACTTTCTCACTTATCAAGAGTTACAGTGTGCCGATGCTTTTCACCGTTGTACGGAAGAGGGAATTTTGTCTGGTGATGCTCAGTGCGGAAGAGTTTAAAAAGCAGCCCCTGCCAAAACTCCCTCTTCTATACAATTCACCCATATTAATCCGAATCTAATGCACCACTGAATCTAATGCACGCCCTCTTTTTAAAGAATGCAGACTGGCAATTGTAGTGCGTAGCTGCAAAGCAGGTGCAAAATTTAATTTTACTGTATGCGACAATGAGTTATATGACAATAACTGGCAAAAGCGTACCTATGTTGCAAGAGTAAAATTCCCCATACGACACCCCCCCCACTGCGCATCAACAGCCCATGCACATCAACCCCCCATGTGCATCCACCCCATGTGCAACATCCCTCATATACATCCACCTCATGTGCATCATCCTCCCATGTGCATCATCCCCTATGTGCATCATCCCCCATGCGTGTCAATCCCCCATGTGCATCAGTCCCCCATGAGCCTCAACCCCCCATGCACAACATCCCCTATGTGCATCAACCCCCATAAGCATCAACCCCCCAAGCGCAACTATCCCTCACACAAAAAAACCACCCAAGTGCAACAGTCCTCCATGTGCATCAAACCTGCATGTGCCTCAAACCGCTATCCGCATCAAACCCCATACGCATCAAACCTCATGCACAACAACCCCCCATCTGCATCACCCCCATGTGTATCACCCCCATGCACATCAACCCCCGAGGTGCAAAAACCCCCATGTGCAATAACCCCCCAATGTGCATCAACCCCCATGAGCAACAACCCCCATGCGCAACATCCCCCCAAGAGCATTGGTCCCCATGCGCATAATCCCTCATGCGCAACATCCCCTCATGCGCATCAGTCCCCCATGCACATTATCTCCCTCTGTGCATCATCTCCCCATGTGCATCATTTCCCCATTTGCAACAACCCCCATGTGCATCAACCCCCATACACATCATCTCCCCCATGTGCCTCATCTCCCCATGTGCTACACCCCGCCATGCAAACCCCCCATGCACAGATCCTCCCCAGTGCAATCCCTCCCTCCAAACAGCATCCCCCCAGTGCACCAGGCACGGAGCACCAAATTGGCTGGATGTTCGTCAGTCTTCCATGTTAAGTATAGGACAGAAACACGTTGCCCCCTTTTCATACCCTTAAGGGTGAAATTTCTCCACCTGGGTTCTTGGTGGACATTCATGTCATAGAAGGAACTCCCTCCCCGAATTTCATGCTTCTAGGTCTGGGGGTTGGGGCAGAGCATCCCTCAGTCACCGATTCTTCAATGTAAAGTATAGGGAGGAAAATGTGTTGCGCCCCTTTTCACCCCCTTCCAGTTGGAATTTCCGAAAACCGGTTCTTAGTGCACCCCTCCGTCATGGAAGGAACACCCACCCCAAATTTCATGCTTCTAGGCCTGGTGGTTTTGGCAGGGCATTGATCAGTCAATCAGTCAGTTACTTTTCTCTTTTATATATATAGATTTATTTATGTGATTAAAACCCGCCTTTCTTCCCTAATGAAAGGGAGCTCAAGGTGGCTAACAACAATTAAAAGAAGACTAAAACCACTAAAATTAGATAATAAATGCAGATTAAAATACCATTAAAATACAATTAGATTATATAAAAACATTTAAAACATCAAAATACTCAAAACTAATGCTCCATCAAATCTAATGCGCACACTGATTTCGGAGAGTAACTTCAGCTGGAAAACATGAGCATTAGATTTGAGCAAATACATTTTCAAGATATATAAGCAAGCTTAAGGTATTTAGGCTTATACCTATATATCTAATCTATCCCCATTTGTTTCTGGTAACCCGACTTTTCCTTTCCCTAAACTTCCAAAATCCAGTAATGCTGCAATCCTAAAGACACTTTCCTGGGAGTAAGACTCTTTGAACACAATGGGGGGCTTACTTTTGAGTAGACATAGTTAGGATTGTGCTGTTTGAGAGTTTTCTGGGGATAATTTTCTGAGAATACCAGAGAGGGGTCCCTTGCATGCTGTGGGCAGGTTCCCTGCAAAACCTAGTGCTTTGCACCCCCTCTAGCTATGCCACTGCTCCTGACAATGTTGGTACCCCATCTTGTTTGAGTTTAGTGCAAAGCTGGAACATGGTGCTTTCTGATTTTTGTGGAGCGACACATTCATTTCCTTTCTAGAATAACTTGCCTCCAGCGAGGAACACTGTTAAGTTGTTCCATTTAATATCCTCAAGACTGGAACATGGTATGTTTACAAGTTATTCTTCTCCAAACTACTTTAAAAGAGACTGCAATCCTATACTGCAGTCCTCTACTTTGTCCACAATCCTAACCATGTCTACTCAAAAGTAAGCCCCATTGTGTTCTGGATGTTACTCCCAGGAAAGCGTCTTTAGGATTGCAGCCTTACTGGTTTTTGGATGTTTAGGGAAAGGAAAGAATAGGTTTACCAGAAACAAAATTGTCTTTGGGATAGCAGCCATACTTTCCCAGAAGTAAGCCCTCATTTAAAAAAAATGGGACTTACTTCTGAGTAAAACTGTGCTGTAGAAGTCTGGGAATTCTCTAATCTGATCAACCTGGAATTTATTAAATGAGAGGTCTGTATGTGGACAACCTCAAGGGCAACACCACCACCATCCACAATATAGGGACAACGATACAAATAGGGTTACTGTTATAGGGTTGCTTTATGAATGGTTTCGGTGCAAACTGGTTGATAACGCAGCAACTATATAAATGATTAGTTGTATGAATTGAAATTTCCATTTCACATAACACCAGAATTAGGGGGCATCCACTAAAATTAAATGTTGGGAGGTTTAGGGTGGACAAGAGAAAATATTTCTTTACCCAGCATGTAGTTGGTCTGTGGAACTCCCTGTCACAGGATATGGTGATGGCATCTAGTCTCAATGCCTTTAAGAAGGGATTGGACAAATTCTTCGAGGGAAGGACCATTGTAAGTTACAAGCCATGAGGAGTGTGTGTCAATGTGGACAACCTCAAGGGGGGCACCTGGATGCAGGTGTCATATGTGCCCCCAGGGCATCTGGTGGTCCACTATGAGACACAGGACTTTGGCCTGAACCAGTGGATGTTCTTCTTATGTTCTAATCTTTCTTCCCCATCCCCACCACCGGATCAGGACCATCAAACACAGTATATTTTCCTTCTGAGCGAACATGCATAGGGTTGGATGACCTCCATCACAGCGGTATTTGCAGCATCTAGAATCGGTAATCCAACCCTCACACCCCAGATAATCTTCTGGGAATTTAGTGGACCATATGCTTTATTTTGATAGTGATCTGTATGTACTTCTGGATGCGCATTGATGTTCATGCTGTTAATTAAGGCTTCAGTCTGAAAGCTGCAATGTGAGCTTTCGGGGGCCTCTCCTCGCCCCACCTCTTGGCTAATTAGCAGACGGTTCACTAATCCTGTCCTCTGCGCAGAGTTTGTTCGGCGTGAAACCATTAGCTCTGGAAACACGGATGGAGCCCTATTTCCTTGCCTTCTCCTCCCTTCTCCTCCATAATTCGGTTCTTCTTCCAAATCAACCGGTTCTTACACTCTCTCCTTCCAAGCAGTGATTCCTTTGGGAATGATTGGGGAAAGCTGATTCGAAATTTAGGAGTCCCTTGGCAGGCAGATCAGCCCGTCTCCGTTTGTTTCCGTGACCCAACTAACCGGATCAATAACCATCTCGGTGGTTTTGAAAGAGATAATTAAATCATAGCTGCTAATCTGATGAGAGACACTTGCCAACCAGCATCAAGTTTGCCACATCTCCAACCTACCAGCGTCCAGGAACACAGGAAATGAGTAAAATCCTAATTTATTAAGATATGTAATCCACTTTTTTCTCTCCCCTGATTCAGCAGCGTCTATAGGGCAGAGGTTTGCTTTTAAATTTAAAATTCTGCCCCCATTCCCTGCCCTGAAACTCTCCCCAAGAGCACAACCCTGACCGTGTCTACTTAAAAGTAAGTCCCAATGAGTGTGTTTAGGATTGCAACAGAACCCTACAATCCAGAGTAACTACATGAGCACGTAAGAGACATTAAGTGCACCCATCGTTACTGCACCACCTAGTGAAAAACCTATGGGAAATTCATATTGCAATCCAGAGTAAATTGTTCTTACACCGGAGCAAGGACTCCTTCTAGTTACTCTGGATTTTGCCCTAAGTCTCCTTATACCAATGACAGCAGTGGAGCTAACATAAGTCCAAGGACATCCATCTGAGATCAGAAGTATGATTTTTTGCTTACCCTTCTGGCTGGCCCCACATTGAACTTGGCCCCACATTGTATTTGTCAGTGGTGCCGAATGATGCGTGCAGGGAATAGGATAGGGTTGTTCATGATTTTTTGTGACCATCATGGACTTAAAATCCTTTTTGCTGCTTCAGAGTGCAACATGTGCACACGCATGTCGATAATGACAAATTCCTTCTTTTTCACGATGGTTGAGCACCTCGGGGTTCAGACTGAAGTGCATCATAGTAAGCTGAGTTTCAGAAAACGAGGGCAGCTGCTCAGGAAAGGGAATCCCAAACCCAACCATAGGGGATCTGGCTGAATTTGGACTTCAAATGGGATTGCAACTACCCCTCAACCCCAAAAGGCCTTCTTCTTGCACACGATCTTCCAGTCTCTCCTGTCCCTGCTGCCTCCTTGCATGGCTGCTGCTGCTCTAGTGACAGTAACAAATGGGGGACCAGAAGGAAGGGAAGGCTGTGTCTCTCTCCCTTTAGCACCTGGTGTACTGCACTGCAGCATGCCAGGCTTGGGGAGACCCAGGAAATGTAGAGAGAGAGAACCACTGCATTCCATTTTCCGACACAAGTATCGTTAGGATACACACCATTTGTAATTTTTTTAATGCAAAGTTAGGGCTGGGACAGGCAAAGCGGCATAGTACAAGCCTAACCATGACTACTCAACAGTAAGCCCCATTGTATTCAATGGGTCTTACTCCCAGGAAAGTGTCTTTAGGATTGCAGCCTTAGAATATATAGCCAAGAGGTTACTGCCTGGTTATATTTGGTGCCGAGTTTTAGCTTGATACAATTAACAAGGACGTACACAAACTGGGCACAAATATTCAGGGATGCCCATGACTTGGAGCAGTGGTATAGCTAAAGGGGGTGCCAGGCACTATTAGTTCAATCCTAAGCATGTCTACTCAGAAGTAAGTCCCATGTAAGTCCACCTGCTTCCAGTTGGCATTTTCTGTGCTCTGCTATTTTCTCTTCCGGACAGTGGCTGAGCATTGCTCTCTCTCCTCATTTTCTACTCCTTTGGCTTGTCCTCTTTAAGACCTGACAAAGGTGATTAGGCCGGACAACAAGACTTTAAGTATCAGCTTTGACTAATCACTCCCTCCCCACCTCTGCCCCCAAGCTGCACTTATCCCTTCCACCTTACTCAAGAACATGGGCTCTCACTCTCTATGGTCTATTCCGTTCGTTCGTTCTTTCGTTCTTTCGTTCTTTCGTTCGTTCGTTCGTTCTTTCTTTCTTTCTTTCTTTCTTTCTTTCTTTCTTTCTTTCTTTCTTTCTTTCTTTTGTGTGCATCAAGAAGCAACATCATAGCTGGGAGCGGACATTGGGTACCCACATCAGATATCTCCCACATCATTGCATCACTCCCCATGCCTGCTCTGTCACCTCCGCTCTCTTGCCCATGGCCCCAGAAATGGCAACTTTTTCAGTGGTGTCCACTATTCTGGACTGAAGAGATCTAATCCATGTCCGATGCAACATTAAGGAAACCTGGCCACTCTCAGAGGCCTGTTGCTGGGTTGTTACCTTCCCATCAATGTGGTTCCTATCTATCTCCTTGCATTTGCATGCTTTTGAATTGCTAGGTTGGCAGGCCTGACCCCAGAAATCCAGTCCACACAAGGACAAGCCACCACGACTTCAGTTTGAACAAGCAACTGCATTCAACTTTGAAAAAACCCCACAGGAGATGCAATCAGGGCATCCTATAATCTCCCCTAATTAGTTTAAAAAAATGCAAAAAAAAAACCCCAAAAATCCTTTATTTAAAAAGAACCCTTTGAAAAACCCTAAAAACTAAAAAATATTGCAAAACAAATCTTTCTATATAACTCAGTTCACTTATGAATCCCACCCCTCAAATTTCCAGTAAAAGTGATAGCAGGAGTAGGACCATACCTATTGGCCATACCTCCCATCCCAAATGGCTGCAGATGTTCCCATGTGCAAGGAGCCAACTCATACATGGCTCATTCATACCTTTCATCATTCAGGTTCCCTGTTGCATGGGGAATGCTGCAATCCTAAACTCCAGTTACGCCGGCATAATCCCCGAAATAAGTCCTTTGCTGATCTGGGGTCGTCACAAAAGTGTCATAAGGCACTTCTGCCCCACTCCTAGGAGGGTTAAGCCAGTGATGCACATAGGAGGTGCGACTGCAATACAGTGTGTGTATTTTTAATTATATCATCATATTTTAATTATATCATCATTTCATCATAATTATATGATCGCTATATGCATAATTTTATGCAGAATGCAATTAAATGGTATTGAAATATCTTTCTTACATCAAATTATAACCAAAAAACCAGTGGGGGGGGGCAAGTGCACATCACTCTATGCACCGTTCAGAGTGTTGGCCTGCCCACTACATGGGAGGAGGTCCATGTTCAGGGTGATATGCTGGTTTTCTGCACTGGGTGATGCAAACCCTACTGACGCCACTGGATGGGACTCAATGCTTTGCATCGTTGCACAGGAACCAGAAATCCCAAAGTTATAGCTTACTCCATTTTTGTAGCGGCGGAGTGTGAAGTGGGAGTGTCAGCTGGTTGCGTGTCAACTACTCCTAACAGGCGCACTGCCTCAGCACACCAAAATGAAAAAGTGATCACTCCAGGTATATAAGTCCGATGAGCCAACATTGCACCGGGGCAGAATTAATGGAGGCAGGAGGTGTCGTTGTGATGTGTTGTTTGAGAGCATTGAGGTGCACTGTGCACATATGGGGAGCAGTACATTCTTTTCGTGTGTGGGTGGTGGAGTCTGGAAAGGTAGGTGAATCACATAGAAGTTTGGAGTGAATAGTTGTTATTTTTAATTTTGTGTAACAAACACGTTACTGTGAGATTAGGTGGTGGCCAAAAATACGCAAATGGTGAATTTCTGTATTTAAGGCTGTGTGTATCAGTTTGTGTAAGAGAGAAAAATTCTCTTATAATATTCCTCTTAGGGCACAATCCAGAGTAACTACGGGAGCACCTAAGAGACATGATGGGCACAATCCTGAGTAACTACGGGGAGTCCTTGCTCCAGTGTAAGAACATTTGCTCTGGATTGCAATATGAATTTCCCATAAGTTTTCACTAAGTGGTGCAGTAACTACGGGTGCACGTAAAGTCTCTTATGTGCTCCCTTAGTTACTCTGGATTGTAGGGTATGTGCACCCGTAGTTATTGCACCACCTAGTGAAAACCTATGGGAAATTCATACTGCAATCCAGAGTAACTTGTTCTTACTCCAGAGCTAGGACTCCCTATAGTTACTCTGGATTTCACCCTCTATATTATAATATTATTCCTCTTAATATAATAATATAAAAAACTTATTCCTCTTTCATTTTAGGGCTGGTTGTGATCAGGTCATTCTGTTGGGGGGAGGGGAGATTACGCCATCATAGTGCATTAACTATATAGTGCATTTAATATGTATAGGTGTCCCTCATTATCCACAAGGGTTCCGTTCCAGAATCTGCCATGGATAAAAATATCCGTGTATAAAGAAAACAATGGGAAAATAGACCCACTTCCAGTTTTCTTGCTCCAATATTGCTTCTAATGGAATAAGGTGGTGCCGCAATATCTGCAGGGGTTTGATTCTGGGACTGAAAAATGGAAAGATTGCTTGCATGACTGCCTCTCTACAACAGTAGAAAAGCAGTTTTTTAAACTATGGTCTGCAGTGGCATTTGATTTGAGTGGCATATGATCTGCATTTGTTTTGAGTCAAATCTGTGTATAAAAAAAATCAATGTATAACTAGGTTGGACCTGCAGTTGATATATATGGTATATACCTGAAGTGTTTAAGCATGTGTCTAAAACATAATGTGAGACTGAAAGACAGGGTGACCATGTCCTCTGTTTCGAGGCCATGTCCCCCATTTTAGCCTTTTGTCCTGGAAATAATCTCCATTGTCCTCCTTTTCCTTGTGAGCAGGCAGCAGGTAGCCTTCTTGGAAATGAATAAACTGGATGTAATAAATTCCATGTAGTGGTTTTTAATATAATAATCAGTAATACAGTGTTTATATTAACCATGTGAAAGCAGTATAGATGAGTGTTTTAGCTTTTATTTTGTCATGTCCTACATTTTTCTTATGTGTCCTACATTTTCATCCTCTTTTTTGTTATGATATGTGGTCACCCTGCTGATAGCACAATCCTAACCTCTGGGGTTGTCGCAAAAATGCCATAAGGCACTTCTGTGCCACTCCTGGTTAGGCACAGACATGTGCCAACCTCCCCACGCCACTGCAGGGATGGGTGAGTTGTGCTGGGTTGAACTGGTTAGGATTGCACTCTTGAGTTAAATGCATCGTCCAAGAACCAGGATCGCCTGCAGCCTCCAATGTGTACAAATACAAATAATGGTGATGTGTCAGTGTGTGTGATGGTGGTGGTGGTGGTGATATTGATGAGGATATGCAAGAGCAAGAGGGAGGGTGTGGATGATGTGTGTGCCACTGAAAGTCATCAGCTGGATAGGTGGCACATGTGGCACTTGTGGGTGGAAAAGTGTGTCATGCAATGAGGATGCGTCCCTTGGCGGAGCAACAGGGAGCATGCCATGGGGGTGATGTTCCAGATGCACGTGGGGACTGTTGATGTCATCTGTGAGTAGGTGGGAGAGCTGTGCCTGTCTCATCTCCTGCCATGGGGGCTGTGTGTGTATGTGTGTGTCAGCAGTGGCACATTTGTCATTGGGGAGGATTGTTCTTAGCATGCCAGGAGTGCGTGCCAGGAGTGGCACTGTGGGTCAGAAGTTCGCTCATCGGACGAGGGTGTCCGCTTCAGAGGGGCTCTTCCTAGGCCACAAATTGCATCTCGGTTGGGGAGAAGCGTGGCACAGGTGTGCGCCTTGTGGCAGGGTGCCTGAGGGTGATGCTCCAGATGCGTGGGAAGGCTTGATGTGTGTATGCTCCATCATGTGTCACGGAAAGAGTGTTGGAAATGGGGGGGCCACGTGTTTGGTGGACATAGAGGGTTGGCTGTTGATGTGCTGTTTTTTTCCTCTGGCAATGTGTTGGTGATGCTTGTTTTCTTCTCTCCCTCCTGTCTTTCTCTCTCTCCTCCCTGTGTGTGTCTCTCTTTCTCCCTCTGTCTCTCTATCTCTGCTCTCTGCTTCCCCTCCTCCCTCTTCACAGACCCTCCTCTTCTGCCCCCTCCTCCTCTTCCTCCTCCTTCTCCTCCTCTCAGCTTGGTGCCTGGTCCTGGCGTGGCTGCCGAACAGTCCCGGTTGATCCTTTCCGAACTAAATGCCTCTGTGACCGAATCTCTACCTTCGCCATCTTAGCCCAGCTCAGTGCCGAAATGGTAAGTGCGACCAGCAGAGCATCCCAGCCACTGGAGGAGGTGGAGAGAGGCAAAGGAAATGGTCCAGCGCATGACATTTCAGTGTGACAGGCGACGGCCAGGCTGGGTCTGCATGCCTGCATGCGTGTCTGGGTCTGGTCGGCAGGGTGGCAAACCTTGCACACACACACACGCACACACTCATGCGCATGTATACATTTCAGTGTCTACAGATGCGCGTGTGTCTAGATATGTCTATATATCCGGTGTGTATTTGTGCATTGCAATAAGAGTCCCAGGCAATTTTTGGTTCCTTGGAGAATCTGTGACCTAAATAATAATAATAATAATAATAATAATAATAATAATAATAATAATAATAATAATAATAATAATAATAACAACCATCATCAAAGCCCGGCCAGCCCCACATTGTTGCTGCATTGAAATGTCACTGGGGTTGTCTTTAATTGAGGTCGGTCCGCAAAGATGCCTGATCATCCATGCTGACCACTGTGTGCTCCCATCTGACCCCCTTCCTCACTTGTGTCAAATGCAGTTTTGGCTGTGTTAGGGGTGGTGGGGGAGCTGGGGGGGGGAAAGGGGGTCTGCCGCTTTGATTGTGTTGGGCCTTGCGCTGTGAATTTCAATAGCAATCCTGGCACTGTGGAGGGAAGGATGGGGTGTCAAGGGGGGGTTCAGCTACCTAGCAAAATTCTTTAGGAATGTTATTGATGCTTAACTCTTTCTTGGCAGCCGGCACTTGCCTGCTCTTTCCTAATCCCCCGGGGCTGCTCGGCACCTTTTGTAATGCCTTAATTTCGGGTCACTGCATGCTTCGAAATGAGGTCAAAAGGGCCCCAATTTGGGTTTTTTCCCCCCAAAGAATTGGAAACTTGGGATTCTTAGGAATCTATTAGGAAACCACTTAATCCTTTGGAAATCTCCCCCAGGACTGGTTTTATTTTGATTGCAGTTTTGTGGTTTGGTCATTGACATGAGGATGATCTGCAGCCAGCCCTCGATGTACAATACCGACATTTGATTTTGCTAGGATTTTTATTAAAAAGGGGATAAAAATGTACATAGGGCTGTCTTTGAAACTACTTGTCCAGGTTCTTCCGTGCCTTTGTTGCTTTTCTGGATTCCTTTGGGATCCCCCCGTCCTCCAGGCTGGGTGCCCATCACCATCTCAGGTGTTAGGGCTGGCAAGGCCCATCCAGAACCAGACTAGTTCCGCTTCCCTTCCTTGACAAAGAGTGGTTCATCACAGGAAAGGGAGGGGTAAGAAGAAAATGGGGGAGGCGAGGGGGGGGCTGAGCACGGCAGGTTTCCCAAGATGAAGGTTCGGTTTATTATTAGAAACACTAATGTATTTGGTCCAGTAGTTGCCATGGAAACATCGGCGCTGAAGTGGCTGGAAAGATGCCGTGATGTCTGTGGTTGCTTAAGCCCAAGGCAGGCCCCGATCCGCCGCACACCCCAATGAAATTTCTGGCCATCCAAGGAGGGGAAAAGTGTGCTTGGAATATAACTTTTTACAGGGGGGAGGAACTGATCAGGTGGAAGACTCCTCCAGTTGTGCACATCCCCATCAATGCTGTCTTGACATGCTTCAGAGCCCATCTTGTCCCGAAAATTCAGGGCAAGTTACCGGTTGGCACAACTGATCGGAACTTCTCTGCATCCCAATTTAAACAGCCAACCTCCGTTTGCCCCTGTAAGGTCTTACAGTGTAACCATCCCTGACTTGGCACACTTCTTATCCTAAATAAAATGCACTCTGAAGTTTCCATGTTATGCCAAACTCAGCTTCCTTCATATACAACCACTGCAGAATTTGCTACCCCATAACTCTGCCAGGTGTTGCTTTCCGTAACCCCAAACACCCTATATATTCTCCAAGGGCTTGGGTATATCTACACTGCTTCTCACATCTAAACATCCTCAAACCACTGTCGACATGCAGTCATAGGTACGCAGAAGAAGGTACCCACTTCTGGTCAGATAGAATATACAAACAAGTGGCACTGGGGGTCAAAGTGCTAGGTTTTGTAGGGACCCACACCACTCTGTGGAAGTGTTGTCTCTGTGACCCCATGAACCACAGCACACCATCTTCCACTAACTTCCAGAGTTTGCCTAAATTAATGCTCATTGCTTCGGTGACACTATCTGACCACCTCATCCTCTGCCGTCCCCTCCTCCTTTTGCCTTCAGTGTTTCCCATCATCAGGCTCCTTTCTAAGGAGTCTTCCCTTCTCATGATGTGGCCAAAGTTTTGGAGCTTCAGCTTCAGTATCTGCCCTTCCAGTGAACAGTCAGCAGGATGGATTGCTTGGATCTCCTTGCAGTCCAAGGATTCTCAAGAGTCTTCTCCAACACCATCATCCAAAGGCATCTACTCTTCAGCGGTCGGCCTTGTTTATGGTCCAGCTCTCACAGCCATATAGTATCACGGGAAAAACTATAGCTTTAACTATATGACCCTTTGTTGGCAAGGTGATGTCTTGACTTTTAATTTAGCTTTCCATAGCTTTCCATAGTTTTAGCTTTCCACAGTTTTCCTCCTTAGAAGTTAAGCATCATTTAATTTCATGGCTGCAATTGCCATCTGCAGTGATCTTAGGGCAAAATCCAGAGTAACTACGGGGAGTCCTTGCTCCGGTGTAAGAACAACTTACTCTGGATTCTAATAAGAATTTGCCATAGGTTGGTGCAGTAACAATGGCTGCACGTAAAGTCTCTTATGTGCTCCCGTAGTTACTCTGGATTTGGGGGTTAGAGCCTTCCCCCCCAAAAAAAACCTCTCTGTCCCAACTTCCATTTCTACCCCTTCCATTTGCCATAAAGTGATGGGATCAGTTGCCATGATTTTACTTTTTTAATGTTAAGTTTAAACCACCTTTTGCCCTTTCCTCTTTCACCCTTATCAAGAGATTCCTTAGTTCCTCCTCACCAGGTTGACCAGATGCATGAACCTCAAAAGGAGGACAAGGTCTTGGATTCCTCTCAGCCTGGTCTTTCCGGTGGACAATGGCAGGTTTGCCTACTCACAAGTAAAGCTGCAATATTGGGCACTTTCACTTTCCCAGTGAAAACAAGGGGTAAACCCCAGATTATCGTTATCATCTATGTTGCAAGGTTTTAATATTCTGACAATTTGTTGAATTTCGGTGGTTGTAGAAAATTTTCCGAAATCTGTCTTATTATTTGATTTATATCAAATATGTATTTTGAATATATATATATACTTATTCAATTTATATATATATATATATATATATATATATATATATATATATATATATATATATATATATATATATATATATATATATATATATATTCCATCTTTCTTTCAAGGTGTAATCTTCTGCCTGATTTATTCCATCACTATCCATCACTAATTTATTCCATGCATCTTTGAAGGTGCATTCCAAAGTATCTCAGGTTATCAATCACCCTAGCAATATTTTTTAAATAATATGGCAACCATGAAAGGTTTCCAATCAGCACTGGGATCACTGGGATCAGTGCAGTGGGATCAGTGCAGTGCACTGGGATCAGTGCAGGTGTGTTTAACCCATGTACCTCCATCTGGGTGACCAGATGCCCAAACCTCAAAAGGAAGATCAGGTCTTGGATTCCTTTCAGACTGGCCTTTCCGGTGGACAATGGCACATTTGCCTACTCATGAGTAAAGCTGTGATATTGGGCACTTTCACTTTCCCTTAGAGCTCAATCCATATTTTTTATTTTTCTTTTCTTTTGGCCGTAACATTTGATTGGAAGGGGATATTTCAAAATTGATTTTTGCATTGGATTCTGTTCTTCAATATGAATCCAACGACACGATGGGGTAATGCACAACATTGGAAAGTTCCAAAATGAGACCAAAATGGAGGACAATAAAACCCTTTTGGAGGACACCTGGATAGGAGACTAACGTCCAAATCCAGAGGAACTACGGGAGCACATAAGAGACTTTACATGCACCCATAGTTACTGCACCACCCAGTGAAAACCTATGGGAAATTCTGATTGGAATCCAGAGTACGTTGTTCTTACACCGGAGCAAGGAGTCCCTGTCGTTACTCTGGATTTTGCCATAAAAAAGAGTACAGATCCAGGAAAATCCAGTCGTATGATCACACCTGGTCCTCACTCGTGTGTTATCATCTGCATACCTGAGGTTATTGATCTTCCGATATCTTCATTCGGAATTGAAGCCGTTCTGAGCAGGGGGAGCAAAACAGAGGAATGTGCTTTGACTGTCCACCTGCTCCATCCCGTGTTTGCTTCTGTTTTGCTCCCACCACTTAGAACGGCTCCAGAGGGGCCACTTGTATTCTACGATGAGACTCCCTTTAAATCTTAGTGCTTTGCATCCCCGTGAGCTATGCTATTGCATGTATGCGCTTACTACAGAAAGTCTTTGAACATGTGAAGTGTGAACAAGTTATGTGGGCAAACTTGTGCATGCCTGCAGCTCTGTTGCAAACATATATGGATGTGTAGGCATGTGCATTTGTTGTCAAAATGAAATGACAACATTTCATTTGGGGTCTGATTCAAATGGGGTCTGTCTATACTGAACATCATTGATTCCAAAACAAATCTGCAACACATGGATCAATGGGGAGACATGGCTCTGAATATCAGTTTGTTTCCATTTTTTCATTTAAAACAAAATTATTTTTTAATTGGCTTAAACTTCCCCACAAGACTGCTTCTATGTGGTGACCATTTTAATTGCCCCTGTGCTTCTCGGTGCAGCACTGTTAGAAAAATAAACATGTCTACTCAGAAGTAACCCTACAATCCAGAGTATCTATGGGAGCACGGAAGAGACATTACGTGCACCCATAGTTACTGCACCACCTAGTGAAAACCTATGGGAAATTCATACTGCAATCCAGAGCAAATTGTTCTTATACCGGAGCAAGGACTCCCCATAGTTATTCTGGATTGCACCCTCATATTGCAATCCAGAGTAAATTGTTCTTACATCAGAGCAAGGACTCCCCGTAGTAACTCTGGATTTCACCCTTAGTCCAGTGAGAGAGACACTTTTATGGAGGGGCAGAGAAAGAGCAGTAGAATGGATTAAATTAAGAACAAAATGGAAAAAAAAATAATTAAACGAATGAAAAGTACAACAAATACAAAATCTTGCTTTAATAAAATATTTCATTTTGTACTATTTTGTATATGTAAAGACAAAAACCCCTATGCAAGAGAATTAAGACCTCTCCCCATCAGTTGGGCATTCACTCAATGCACACTTGCACCCTCTATTCACACCTGCATCCTCCATGCATCCTCTTGGAAGACCTGCACAGGCTGTTTGTGGAAACTGTGCATATGAGAGGGCACCTGGTGGTGCAGAACCCCACATGTGCGGAAGCACATGAGTGTTTATACCTGCTAGGCGCTTCTGTGTCCTGCTACTATTTTTCCGGCTTATTTATTCATGAACATGTGCTTCGTGGTGGGGGTTGGATTAGCAACTCAAAATATTCCGTTTTTAATTAAACATTGTTCAGATCCTGGGTGTTCATAAGTTCTGGATGTCAAGTTATGGAAAGTAACAACTGTGTGGGTTATGGGACAGTATGTGTGGGTTATGGTCCACTGCTAGCGGTAGTAGTGGGATATTGAGAATTCAGTTTCTGGGGTCACGTGGAAGCAGGAAGACAGTTTTCACGCAACAACACATAGTACGGAGATGCTACTATTTCATTCTTTAGATATGGATCACATATATTAGCAGCTTGGGGGGAACAAGAATGAATGGAAGAAACAACTCAGTCCACTGTATTTGTGTGAGGATATAGTCCGTTGCTGTCCTAGTCCCCATTTATTACATGTTTGGGCTTTGGACCTTGAAAGTCCAAATTTGGTGCATATTCAGTACTTACTGTTTGACTGTGCAATCCTAATCTGAAGTTAGGTCGGCACAAGTTCCAGCACACTTTGCACGGTGGTTTGGTGGTGTTGCAACAGTGCCATAAAGCACATAAGCACCACTCCTGTGGGGGGGGGAGGGATTAGGCCAGTGCATTACATGCGCCAGACATGCGCCAGCTTCCCCACGCTACTGCTGGAAAGAGAAATGGCTTACTTGTGCTGACTTAAGTTGGTTAAGATTGTGCCTCACTCTTGCATAGGGGATAGGTGGATTTCTTGTCCTAAAAAGGCATATAGGATTGGTCTTAGGGCTTTGCACCACCCTTCTTGCACCTTAACTTTTAAAGTCAGGTTGCCTTGTGTATGGCCTTAAGTAGCTGCACGCATGGTGGAAGGAGAAGCTGATGGTGTTCTGGGCAACTTAAACGGGGTAAATCCCACCAGTGCAACTCTGTGGCAGGTTAGGCCATGAGATTAGGACTGGTCCAAGGTCACCCAGTGAACTCCATCATTGAACAGAGACCCTGAATCAGCATCTATCCAGCATATTCCCGTCTCTGGTCAGCACACCACAGTGGTTTAAAAGTGCCCCAAAGAACTTGGTTGAAACGCATCTGACATTCATAACAAAGTTTCATTAACTCAGGCTGCAATCCTATCCAGACTTTCCAGGGAGTAAGCTCCACTGACTACAGTGGAACTCTCTTCTAAGTAGACTGGCATAGGATTGGGCTCCTCGTTTCAACAGCAACCTGATTCATTATATTTTATAAACCACAGATTTAAGAAAAAAACCTATAAACTCTATATTATGAATATAACAGCCATGGTTTCAGCGAGGTAATTAGAAGGGGGTGCAAAGCATGACGTTTTGCAGGGAGTAGCATCACCGCCATATAAGTTGCGTTCACCGCCATTTGCCCCCCCCCCACCCCAAATGGCTACAAAGGGGAGGGAGAGAGAATTGTTTGTATATTGCCAGGGCGCTCCATGCAAACTTGGTACTTTGCACCCCTTCTAACTACACCATGGCATGTTCTGTCATTTACAACAAATGCACTTGCAATTTGTATTTATATAAAATATCAAATTATAATGGCAATTATAATAGAAAATTATAAAATAGAATGATAATAAGTGAGAGTAATCATACAATATTGTTTATCGAGGAGCCTTCTTTTAAGATTTGGAGTAGGATAGAGTTGAGGTTGTAGTTTTGGAAAAACAAAACAAGACACACACAATGTTACTCAGGGCGCAATCCAGAGTAACTACGGGGAGTCCGTGCTCCGGTGTAAGAACAATTTGCTCTGGATTGCAAAATGAATTTCCCATAGGTTTTCACTAGGTTGTGGAGTAACTACGGGTACACGTAATGTCTCTTACGTGCTCCTGTAGTTACTCTGGATTGTAGGGTCAGTATGAATGCAATCAATATTCAGAATGAGTATTGTTATTCAGTATGAATGCAACCAATAGCACAGAAAATGCATAAAAAGGTGTTTCATTTTATAATAAGTAACACACAATTCAAAAACAATGTTGCACAAGTCATAGAACGTATAGCAAAATAAAGTTACGAGACATTATGCAGAAGCCACCCATAGGGCTTGCAATAGTCTGACTTGGCAAACACCTGCTTTTCTGCTCATTGTCCTGAATGGGCATAGAAACTTCACTGCCACATCTGGATCAAATCTTGCTTTAAGGAACTACAACTATAAATTGAATGTACATGTGGATGCACATCCAAGTGTGGCTCCTGTACCATCTATGGCTTTCAGTGAGCTGTGCATTCCCGTTCTCATTCTTGAGTTAGCTCACAAAAGCAATTGCTCCCGTATTACTGGTGGATCGCATCCAGTTTGCAGATCAGATGGAAAGTGTGTTCAGGAAAATCACCTGTTCTAGCCATAGTACACTATCTGAACTGAAAATCAAGCCTGCCAGATTAGTGCCACATCCCTAAATACTGCCGCTAAAAGACATTTTCTAAATACAGTTGTGCTAAGTAGGCAGCAGGGCAGGCGGCCAAGCATTTCTGCAGCCACCGTTATCTCCAATCCAACTTTCATCCCCGTTTCCTTTATTGTCACTAAATTCACCATCAATCCGTTTCCTGTTTCATTTTCTGCGAGCTGCAATAGATGACCAGGATTGTACCTATTCTTGGCTCTGCATAATTGTTCGTCAATGAGAACGATCTAAAAGTTACTGAAGCTCATTGGAAACAATTGCACTTCAATATATCATCACTTTTTATCCATTTTTTTTTGAAATGGGAAAAATAATGCACCTACAGTTCACCCTTGCTGGTAAAGAGTCTATGGGCGCAATCCTGAGTAACTACGGGGAGTCCTTGCTCCGGTGTAAGAACAATTTGCTCTGGATTGCAATATGAATTTCCCATAGGTTTTCACTAGGTGGTGTAGTAACTACGGGTGCACGTAAAGTCTCTTACGTGCTCCTGTAGTTACTCTGGATTGTAGGGTCAGCTGTACAAGAATTTCTCTTGCTGCAAAGATGTAGATTCTCTTCATCACCTTTTTGGGGTGATAAACTTCCAATGAGTTCAGGGCAAAATAATCAAGATGATACACTTTTTTAAAAAATCACAACTTGTGTTCAGCACGTTGTATTATCTCCTGCTAGTGACTTTCCTGCAGGATCCACAGTTGATCTCTATTGTTGGTGAAACCTGTTGTTGGTCACCTTGAGGTCAGATGATTTTGGTGCACAAGACTTCCCTTAAATGCAGTCTAGAATCTTCTATTAGTTAAGGAACTATTGAATGGAATTGGAAGAGTGGACACCAATCCCTTGTCAACTACCTGACTTATCAGTTTGTCTGATATCACAATGGAGATGGTGGCTTTGGACACAATCCAGAGTTAACTACAGGGAGTCTTTGGTCCGGTGTAAGAACAATTTGCTCTGGATTGCAATATGAATTTCCCATAGGTTTTCACGATGTAGTAAAATAACTACGGGTGCACGTAATGTCTCTTATGTGCTCCCATAGCTACTCTGGATTGTAGGGTTACATACTCCTGTAGTTACTCTGGATTGTAGGGCTGATCCTTTAATAACCAGCGTCTAGAGCAGTGATTTTCAATTGCTGTGCTGTGGCACACTGATGGGACCCAGCTGGTCCACAGTTGCGCCACAATAGTATTTATTATATATTAGTATTGATTATTATTTACTAATTAATACTAATTAGTACTAGTACTCTTATATTTATTAGTAGGAAAACTTGGGGATCTGAGCCCCCAATCAGCAGCATTCCTTGTCAATGGTAAAAAAAATTCTGATGTTGTGCCTCGAACATTTTAGCATCTTGTCGGTGTGCCATGAGATAAAAAAGGTTGAAAATCTCTGGTCTGGAGTATTTTGGGAATTGCATTTCCCCATGTCAGTCTGCCCAAGGACTTTGCTTCTCTGCAAGCAACATCTCCATATGCCATAGCATATGGGTCCATAGCATGTGGGTACTGAAGACGGGGGGCCCATAGCATGTGGATATTGAAGATGAGGGCTTTGGGGTAGCATGTAGTGCACCCTCCTGTAAAGAAATGCGCCTACAACAAGAGCTGCCTGCTTTCAAAATCTTTCCCAGGTGGTGTTTTTAGAAGTGATCATACTGGTGCTCTTGGATTAATGTTGTGATGTCTTTTCTGTTTTTTGTTGCTTTATGGTTCTTTCTTGCTGTTCTAATATTTGTGAACTGCCACAATTCCATATTTTAAAAGTCCAGAGAGAGATGATATTAATAAAGACATTGGGCAAAATCCAGAGTAACTATGGGGAGTCCTTGCTCCGGTATAAGAACAATTTACTCTGGATACCAATATGAATTTCCCATAGGTTTTCACTGGATGGTGCAGTAACGACGGGTGCACGTAATGTCTCTTACGTGCTCCCGTAGTTACTCTGGATTTGGTGGGTAATCATTTATCCTGGCTATACTGCTATAGATGATTCCACCAGGGCCTTTGAAGAACTTGCAGCTGGCCAGTGCTCAGGTACTCTTTGATCCTTTGATCCTAACTCAGGGTTATTCCTGAGCAGTATCCAAAATGTTAGTTATCTTGTTAGTTATACACCACTGACAGCGCAATCCTAACTCCTGATTAGGCTGGCAGAAGTCTGGCACCAGCCCCACAGGCATTTCTGAGCCACACCTGGGGAGCTAGGACAGTGCCCAGTCATATGCCAACTTCCCCACACCACCACCAAAAGGGGAGATGGCTGCATTGTGCTGGCCAAAATTGGTTAGGATTGCACCCCCAAGCTCTAAGCAGTTTGTGATTTCATGGTCCAGCTGCTCTCAAGTGGTCCATCCATCTCAGTGAGATCTTCCAGGGAAGTCATACTACAAATCCCAAAGCCACCATGAGCTTATCATGGTCTGTGGGATGGGGTTTACTCAGTTGCTGCGCTCTGGTTGAGGAACCCCTCCTTTGGATCCTAGTTTATTAATCCTGTTCGTTGGTGACCATCTTGTTCGGACCTGTTGATGCACTGCGTCCACATTTTGTTGTTGTTGTTGTTGTTTTTGGGGAGGACACGACTGTGTGGACAGAGATGGTTGGTTGCTGCTGGTTTTCTTTGTGTTTTTAATTATAATCTCTCTGCTGCCCAAATAGTTTGTTTAATTATCTTGCTGCTTTTCTTTGGGTAATTTTTGATTGTACCTTGTTCTTTGGCCTGCGGCGCACCACACCGAGAACCGTTTTGGAATCGCAGCATGTACGTTGTTATCGGAATCAGCTTGTAATCATAGATCAGTAATAGCAAAGCGGTGTGAGCTCCGGTCTGTTCCTCCTCTCTCTGCCGTGCCGTCTGTGGGCTTCCCTTTGGCTTCCTTACCCTTTCGAAGCCACAGAATCTCTGCTTTAAATTGGGTAGCGTTCTCTTCTTCCAGACCAATTAGCTGGTTAACATTCTGTCCTGACTTAGCTTTGGGTTTGCTCTGTACTTCTCCCCCCCCCCCTTGCATTGGCTAATGCACCCCAGTAGTAATTAGCTTACTAGGCTTTGAGCTTGTCAGACCACATTGATTTCATTCAGGCCTTGTTAATTCTTCCTCCCCGTGGCAATTTCACCTCCGCAAGCACCTTTGGTCCCGACAGTTTGGCAGCAGAGAGGTGGGAAGCGGAGCTCGCTCACTCTACAAGTGGCAAATCCCTGGGAAAGACAGAAATAGGGTACAATCCAGAGTAACTACGGGGAGTCCTTGCTCCGGTGTAAGAACAATTTGCTCTGGATTACAATATGAATTTCCCATAGGTTTTCATTAGGTGGTGCAGTAACTACGGGTACACATAATGTCTCTTACGTGCTCCCGTGCTTACTCTGGATTGTAGGATAGTCTCGGAAACGCACAGGGATGTTGGAGCACTTGCGCATTGAAGATATGGCAGTAAGGTTCCTCTCGGGATGCATTCAGAGTATGAACATCCTCAATTGGCAGGTGGGCTGCAGTGGATCATCATATCAGACAACATTTGCCTCCAAGTTTGCACGGAGTATATCGGTCCAACCTAGTTATACACAGACTTTTTTGTACACATTTGACTCAACACAAATTGCCATTGCAAATCACAGTTTAAAAAACTGCTTTTCTACTGTTGTAGAGAGGCAGGCATGCAATCATTTCATTTTTCAGTCCCAGAATCAAACCCCTGCAGATACTGAGGCACCACCTTGTTCCATTAGGCACAACAGCGGAGCAAGAAACCTGGAAGTGGGTCTATTTTTCCACTGTTTTCTTTATACACTGATTTTTTATCCATGGGAGGTTCCAGAACGGAACCCTAGTGGATAAAGAGGAAAACCTATTTAGGGGGGGGGGATAGAAAAACCCAAGCTTGAACTAGACTATCCAGCTTTTTTTGGAATTGTAATTTTTTCCCCCAGGAGCCCGTAGAAAGATGCAAATGTTATCTTGACACTGTTCTGGTGGGTGTTTCAAAAATGATGGCCAATTTCTGCCATAAGGATCCCATGAGTCAGTTTTGCCCCTAGAATTTCACTCTGAAAACTGCTCTACAAACTGCCCACCTTCGCCTCCGCTTCATCCATAATTTCGCTGCATGGAAACAAAAGAGGCAAAACTGGCAGGGGAAGGCGGCATAATTTTGGATCAACACTTGAAATAATAATACGTTCTTCTCGATACACAATCACCAAGTCTGTTTTGAAGGGAGCAGCTGAAAAGACAGGTACCAAATTGCTCAGCAATTCAGGGTGCATATCTAACCACCACAACGCACCCATCTTTCTGCGGTGGCCGGCACATATCTGTTCACTGATCTACCCAAGAGTGGTGCAGAAGTGCCATATGGCACTTTTTGAGCATCCCCAATTCAGTTTGGGACTTGTGCCAACTTAAAGAGGGGTTAGGTTTGCACTATCAATCAGATTAGGAGATGAACCCAGTTACCACCAGTTCTGAACTGGCATACACTTTACTCCCCTCTGTATACAGCCCATGGTGCTGTACTAGGAATTTTC
Source organism: Cryptoblepharus egeriae (assembly GCA_030015325.1). Taxonomy (NCBI): domain Eukaryota; kingdom Metazoa; phylum Chordata; class Lepidosauria; order Squamata; family Scincidae; genus Cryptoblepharus; species Cryptoblepharus egeriae. Next base: position 2,955,729 of record JAREYC010000003.1, on the reverse strand, counting down.
TAGCTGTCTTGCCATCTAGCTGTCTTGCCTGCCAGTCAATGAACATGATTTACAACGCCACCAAATTATCTCTATTGGCTTGCCTGGCATGCCCGTCTAAAGAAATAGTCTTGCCAGAAACCTGCTCTTCAACTGTCAGGGCTGCCCTGGGCATGCAATGCTGCCCTAGCTGTGCTGCACAATGTCCACATCTCCAAAAAGGCAACCTGCCAATTGGATTTTTTTCCTCTAATCTCATGTGATGCCCAGAAATCACCGGGGAAAACTCCAACCACTACCCCTTAGACAGGGAATGCTTGAGTAAGGTTTCTGTGTGTCCAAATATTGTACACTGCAGGTCTGGCTTTGCAGAACTGAGCAGCTCCTGAGAAGGCAGAAGTTGGCCGTCTCGGAGACAGATTTGCCTCTGACGTCTGATTCCAAATCCTGGAGATTCTGGCTGAGATTCAGTCCTCCTTGGAGGGAACTCCCTTTCCCCAAAGCTGCCCATTCCACTTGGCATTTCCTAACATCACTTAATTTTTATTTCTAAATAATGGGCAAGCGTATAGTCTGTTTTATTTAGGTTATATTCTGCACTGTATTGCCATCCGGCACCCAAAAAGACTGACGTTTCCTTGACGTTTCCTTCAGGTTCCTTTTTCCTTCCTTTCTTTCTGCCGTCCAATGCGTTCAGCCCAACTTGGGGAGGGGATGTGCAATTAAAGTCTCCAAGTTCGGGTGCGCAGCATCCTTGAGAAATTATTGTGCCAACCAACAAAAGAGAAGGTATTAAGTTTTGCTTTAGGAATATCAGAAGGTGGCCAAGTTACAGCCCAATCCCATTGGTAGGAAGGCGGTGGATCAAAGCTGGGCGGATCAGGCCTGGGTAGAGAGAGTTCAGTTGGAGCAGTGCCCTCCAAATCCTAACCCCGTTCCAGGGTCTGATCTGCTTTCACAGTCAGCACAGGCTTGCACCAGCTATAGAGGTGCTAATGGGGTTACCCAGAGTCAAAGAACAAATGTTACTTTCCCCCTTGGCTGCCTGATCATGACAAAATTTCCTTGCAAAATATAGCAGAAGCCACATTGGCACTGATACCTCCCTGCATGGGAAATGGGTTAGAATTGGGCTGCCTGACAGCACTGGTAGCACCTTCAAGAGTCATGGCCTTATTTCATAATAAGATTTTGTATACTATAGTCTGTTTCATCAGCTGGTTGAAGCAAAATCTTCATTGGGTGGTTGCGACACATTTTAGGGGCGCAGAGTAAAAAAATGAAAACAGCAGAATAAATTTGCAAGAGGAAATGCCATATTTTAGTGTTTTTACGTGTTTGTGGATGTAATGTGTGTGTGCATATATGTGCATATACATATTGTGGCTGTGGGTGGCGCAAGCTGTTAAGACACTGTGCCTGTTAACCAGCAGGCCAGGGTTCGAGACCCAGGTCGGCCCCACAAGACAGGGTGAGCTCTTGTCCTTAGCCCAGCTCTGTGATGCCAGCTGGATCCGATCGTATTGGCTCTGCCTTTCCATTGGAGTAATTCAGTGGCGTAGAGAGGGGGGCTTTGCTGCTTGGGTAACAGCCTATCCTCCATAACAATCTAACCCAGGCTTTCGTGCTTCTCATGCAGCATATGCAGCGCAGAGCACAATACCATAGTCTCTCAAGACTGACGGAGGCCTGCTGTGCATATATGTATGCATGTGTGTATGTACATACATACATACATACATACATACAGTATGGGCACAATCCAGAGTAACTACAGGGAGTCCTTGCACCGGTGTAAGAACAAGTTACTCTGGATTGCAATATGAATTTCCCATAGGTTTTCACTAGATGGTGCAGTAACTAAGGGGGCACCTAATGTCTCTTACGTGCTCCTGTAGTTACTCTGGATTGTAGGGTATGTATGCACACACACATATACACACACACACAGTATGCACACTGTGTGTGCATACAGGCTGAATATTAATGTTATTTTTAGCACACTACTTGCTTGGATCTGTAATCAACCAACTATTTATGCCTAATAAAGGTTTGTAAATATAAATGTAAAGTAGAAAATGAAATAAAACTGATCTTGTAATAAACATAAGGCTGCAATTGTAAACATACTTTCCTGGGAGTAAGACCCATTGAACACAATGGGATTTATTTCTGAGTAGACATGATTAGGATTATGCTCTAAGTTATCCCAGATCACCATGTCTAAATTGGTTGTTCAAAGTTGGAAGGTTCTGGACAACTCAAATTTTTGTCCTTACACAGTTTCTACACCTCGTTGCAAAGGGTTTATTAATATTCCAATTAATAGCCAATTATTCGGCTAAGCTACACCATCCATGAGATCTGTTTGGAGTAAGGCAACACTTGTCCCCTTCCACTGGGGTAAGCCAAGCATGGGTCAACTTGAGTCTACATCAATAAATTTGCTAGTGCACATCTGCTTTGATCTGTACAGGTGGATCAAGCCCTGGAAGGGGCAATGGATTCAGTTTGCAACCCATCACTCTGCTGGCATGTGCAGGAAAATGCCAGTCTTTCCGCCAGTGCGCTGGCACCCACAGAGCAATGGCAGAACACAAATTCCATTGCTCAGGTCATGGATAGGATCGGGCCGCTGGTCTTTCTTGGGTTGGCTGATCACCAACACTTTTGAGTCTTCCTACTTAGCTGCGTTGTTGCTCTTTCAGTCCGGAACAGCTTACTGAGCTTAAATTGCCCCCGCTATTCCCAGGGAGGTTGCTTAATAGAGTAACTGTTAATGAATAGTGCTGCATTAAGATGGCTCTCTAGCTATTTTTATATACTATAATTACATGGAATGGCCTGCTCAGAGTGGCAAAACTGTGCAGAAATGGGACATTAACTTCTCCTTACGTCACGGTGGAGCTATGATCAGTTGCACAATCTGCAGTTATCACAGAAGCGGGGGGGGGGGGAGAAAAAGGGTGGTGGTGGTGGTGATGATGATGATGATGATGATGATGATGATGATGAACCACAGGTGTTGAAATTATTTCGTTTCAGTGCGAAGTAGCGTGGCATTAATCTTTATTATTTATTTAATAATAAATTATTATTTATTATTTATTCCTTCCTTTAGGAAGAATGGTAGGATAGAAATCAAATTAATTAAATAAATAAGTAAGTAAGAAGGAAAGAAAGAAAGAAAGTAATGTCATCATTGTACATGAGTTTGCTCTGGTGCTGTCTCCATCACCCTAACCCAGTGGTTGCGGTGGTCCCAGCGAGCCAGAGATCCCACGTCAGGCCCCTGAGGACCTTCTATGGCCAGGAGAGGTGCACATTTCCCTGCAGAGTCCACTAGGATCTGTAGTTTTGATGCATTGATGGGGATGTGATGGGCTGTTGGGACTTGGAGTGCTGGCACTGACTGCAAAAGTTTGTGTCACCACCAGCCCCAAGGTACTTTCAGATACATTTAGCTTGGTGAGGATGATGAGGAAAAAGAAGGAAATGTCAGCAACATACATCAGGATATACCCCTATTTTGCACCTTTTGCACAGTACATCAAGGAGACGAGATAGAGGCCACCAAGGATTTACAACGCTGGAGTATGAGATTATTGAATGAGAGTGCAATCCTATGTCTACTCAAAAGTAAGCCCCATTGTGTTTAGTGGGTCTTACTCCCAGGAAAGTGTCTTTAGGATTGCAGCCAAACCCTATAATCCAGAGTAACTGCAGGAGCACAATAAGACACATTACGTGCACCCGTAGTTACTATACCACCTAGTGAAAACCTATGGGAAATTCATATTGCAATCCAGAGCAAATTGTTCTTACACTGGAGCAAGGACTACCCGTAGTTACTCTGGATTGTGCTCTTAGTCTACTAATGTAGAGAGCTTTTCGTTAGTGCCACATATTAGAAATTCCAGCTTATCAAAGTTAGAACGTTCATTGTGGCCAGCAAAAAATTGGTCTATAAATGAAGTATGTGTATCATGATACAACATGCATTGCAGGAACATGTGTTCTAGTGATTCCATTGCACCGGAACCGCAAATGCATGTCCTCTCCTCTATAGGTATGCCATTGAATCTTCCCAACAGGATATTGAAAGATGCTACATTGCATCTATCCTGTGTAAAAAGTCGTCTGTCTTGTGGGTTCACCAAAAAATAAAAATAGTCAGGGCACCTGTCATATGTAATTGGCAAATTAAAGTGAAGAGGGGAGCAGGTCTTGGAGGCGGCACCAAAAAGGGATTGCTTTTCTGGATCAAGTAGCCTTGTTTTAAGAGTGTTATTAGCCTGATTTAAGGGAAGCAGGTGTAACAAATCCAAGGACAGACCCATAGAACTGATTTTCTTACAAAATAAGATAAAGCCCAGAGATTGGAATTGGTCTCAAAGCAAGGCTACGGTGAGAGTGTTGGAATTAGAAAAATAACAAATCCACGTCCAGAATTTAAGGCCTTATTATTGTCTTTGTTATTCAGAGTTTTTATGTACCACTTTTCCGCAAAATCAAAGTTACAGAATGGTTTCCTTTCCCAAAAGTGAAAAGATGCAGGTGGTGGTGACAATTATTGGGGTGGTGACGATTCTTACCCTGAAAAACACCATCTGTACCCTGATTCCCCCTCACTGCTGGTTGTGGTGCCTGCGCATGGAGATGGAACAGAAGCACCAAGTGTCAGGTCTTGTTACTTTAAACTCAGAGCTGATGGGGGGCAGTCGGCAAGGAAGGAGACCTGTCTCTTCTGCGGAATAGTCCCCCTCTTACAACCATGACTGGCAGCTTCTCCTGTGCTGTCAGAAAAACCCTAATACCTTCCTCCACCCCATATGCCCTACAATCCAGAGTAACTACAGGATCACATAAGAGACATTTATATCGACATATAGCACCACCTAGTGAAAACCTATGGAGAATTCATATTGCAATCCAGAGTAAATTGTTCTTACGTCGGAGCAGGGACTCCCTGTTGTTACTCTGGATTGCGCCCTAAGTTGCACATTGTGTTCTGGGCTGCAGTTGCTCCAGTTTATGACCTGGGAGAAAACAGCTCCTTCCCTTGGGGTGGCAACAGTTAACCAGACTGGCTGTCAGTTTTTTCCCATGTAAGTCGCTTGCAAGCAAAAAAAGCCCAGGGACCTCTCAAGCTGGATCTGATGGTTTTGTGTGCTGAGCACCCTCTTCTTATTAATGCATCAGTGTCACTCCATTAATGTACATGGAATTAGATGGTCCCTGGCCTGAGGAATCTGCTTTCTAACCTGGACAAAAATTCAGTAATGAGAAGGATGGGATGGAAGGATTAAAAAAGCCAGGGCAAAAAAGGGGCGCAGTGAATATGATTCCCCACCACATAGTTATCCGGGATTTGAGTCGTGTGAGTGGACCAGAAGGCCATGTCAAAGACAGGTTGGGAAGCCTTATTATTAACTTATTATTATTATTATTTATGGAAAATTTAAATTAATCCCTCTCAGTTGCCCAATCCCTCCTCGCCATCCCAACCACTGATGCTGCGTAAAGATTCTGGCCATCCAGGGCTTCCCCTGTATTTCTTTACATTGTGCTACATGTATATTCCTGACTCTACCTGGCCATCTTTTTCTAGGGATGTTTTAACGGAGCACCGAATAGCATCCAAAATTGCAGCCGGTGAATTTTCTCAGTTTAATTAATTTTGAAAATTGCTGTGATTTTGCTTGTAGTACTATATAGCTATATTTTGATGTTTTACAAAGTTAGAAGCGCACAAAGTGGTATTATATACATTTATTTCAAGGATGCATTTTTATAGATCATACAGTAATTGCTTTAAAAATATACTACTAAGTAGGTCTACAGGTTGTTATAGTACAGGTGACCCTTGTTATCCACGAGGGTTTTGTTCTGGAACCTCCTGTGGATAAAAAAAACAGTAAAAAAAATAGATTAGGGCAAAATCCAGAGCAGTTATGGGTTCATGTAGTTACATTACCCTCTAGTGCAGTGGTTCTCAATCTTCCTAATGCCGTGACCCCTTTATAAGTTCCTCATGTTGTGGGGACCCCCAACCATGAAATTATTTTCGTTGCTACTTTATATAGGAGTAAAGGCTCCCTGACTATAATGGGATTTATTTCAGAGTAGGCATGCATAGGATTGGGCCCTGAGGCTGCAATCTTATGCACTTTCCTTGGAGGCAGTCCCACTTAACTGAATTGACTTACCGGTACTTCTGAGTGCACATGCATAGGATTGGGCTCTACTGCTGCAGTGCTATGCACACTTTCCTGGGAGTAAACCTCACTGAAGTCAGTGGGAATGACTTCTGAGTAGACATGCATAGTATTGGGCTCTAAGCTGCAATCCTAGCACTTTCCTGGGAGTAGCCCCATTCACTATTGTGAGACGGACTTCTGTGTAGGCATGCATAGGATTGGCCTCTCAGGGTGCAAGCCACCAACAGTTTACCTGGGAGTAAGATCCAGCTGGCGGGCTGCGACTGGCGGGCAACAGGCTGGCTCCCAGGCCGTGTGCATGCCTGGAGGAAAGCTCCCTCCCACGTGCTCTGGGCGGGTAGCGCATGTGCGCCTGCAGGGAAGCCCCCTGCAGAATCTGGGCAGGTGGTGCGCACGCCTGGGGGAAGCCCCCCGCTGCTCAGCAGTCAGATGTCCCTGAAGCAGAAGTGCGTGCGCAGCTACAGCCGGAAGTCTGGCAAGACTGACCTGACCCCCTGCACCAGGGGTCTTTAGGCAACCCCCAGGAAAGCTCCAGGCGACCCCCAAAGGGGTTCTGACCCCCACTTTGAGAAACACTGCTCTAGTGTTATCTTATGGAAAGTCATCTTAACTGCTCCAGAACAAGGGGCACTTTAATTTCACTTTAGGATATAGGCTTAAATCCACTTCCAGGTTTCTTGCTCCACCATTGCTTCTAATGGGATAAAGTTGTGCTTTAATATTGTCAGAAATTTGATTCTTGGACTTCCTGCTGATACTAGAAAATGTTTTAAATTAAAACATTAGAAAATGTTTTAAATTAAAGTAGATTAAAGAAATCAAAGGGTGTCCTTTTACAATTTTTTTCAAAGCAGCTTTTATTATAGCTGTAGGGAGGCAGTCAGCAATTAGAAAAGCAAGGGACCCCCTGCCTTTTCCTGGCTCCACTGAAGAATGGAATGATTGCTTGCATGACTGCCTTTTTACAACAGTAAGAAAAGCTGTTTTTAAAACTGAAAACTGAAATTCATGTTGAGTCAAATCTGTGTTTAAAAAAACAATATATAACAAGATTGGACCTGTATTAAGAGATGCTGCCACATCTTGTTTTGCTTTGTTTACAAAACCAAGGCTCAGAAAGCAATGTATGTATCACTTTGAAAAAAAGTAACTTTGCCGTCAAATCTGCTGTTTCAGCAGAATTTAGGGCAGGATAAATTCATCCCCATTTTGGAGGTGTGAAAACTACATTGGCATTTAAGCTGTAAACAATCTCAATCTGGAGTGTTGAAATCCAGATTTAATGGGGTGTGCGCATGATGAGAAAAGTGGTTTTCCTGGCCAAAGGATTTGCAGCCTCATCAAACCAAGAACCCATCACATACATGGTCATGGTTACTGGTCTGGCCCTTCCTTCTCCAGCCACGTGCTCAGCATCAAAGTATACATGTTTAATTAAATCTATGTCGCTCCTGCATGAATCAGTAACAAAATATACGTGCAAGGAGAAAAAGGTAGGGGGAGTGTGCAGCCTGGGGTGGTCAAGGTGGAAAGACTTTCAATCAGGGCAGAAAGAAAGAAAGAAAGAAAGAAAGAAAGAAAGAAAGAAAGAAAGAAAGAAAGAAAGAAAGAAAGAAAGAAAGAACGAACGAACGAACGAACGAACGAACGAACGAACGAACGAAGCACATCTTTCTCCACATCCAGGCCAGGTATTTGAGAGCGCAGAGATGGCTCAGAGCCCCAGGCGGCAGCAGGCATTACTTCCACCCTAGTTGATGGCTTTGATTAGAAGCCTCTCCTTCTCCCTATAGAGCCGCAGGAGTCGGGCAGGAGAGAATGCAGTGGCCCACACTGCCAGTGTCGCTTCTGGCAGGGCCGATACAGTGTGGCAGAGGAATTGATGGAGAGGGGCTCATGTGCCAAGCAAGTAGGGTGACCCTCTTGTATGTGCTGGGACCACATGTCTGGCTGCCTAGACACCCATTCCATGGGTGATGCCGGAACAGAGGCAGGTGATCACCTTCAATTTTACAAGGACCACATTTGCAATAGGTAGCAGTCAAAGGCCAAGAGTTCGCTATTACTGACTCTTTTGTTCATCATTCTAATACAACACGTAATGTGTCCCCGCAGGTTATACTTCTAATTGTGACCGACGGTAGGGTGCGGTGCTCATCCCCGTTTCTCAAGCCATAGAGCCAGCTTTGTCCGACACGTGGCTCATGTGCACAGAACACAGTTATCTTCCCACTGAAGTGGTACATGTTTATCTACTTGCATTTCCATGCTTTTGAACTGCTAGGTTGGCAGGAGCTGGGCTAAGGACAGTATCTCACCGCATCTTGTAGGACCCGGGTCACGAACCCTGGCCTGCTAGTTAACGGGCACAGTGTCTTAACCACTTGCGTCACCGTAGCCTATAATAGATAGTCTCTGCTTTGTTCTTTTCATGTGTGTTTCCCTTCATGGGACATGGGGAGGAAATTATTAATTAATTTATTAATAAATAATGTGCACATTAGAACAGTGTCCAAGGCCAACGACAGAAAAAATAGCACCCCAGGCAAAAAATGTTCTTTGACAACACCCCAATTTTTTCAGCTTTTGAAAACTTGACTTGTATTACATTTTTTTAGTCTGTCTCATAACTTTGGCACAGGATCTGCATGCAAAATATATCCCGGATAATTTAAGAAAGGATATTGCAAAGCTGGAAAAGGCCCAGAGGAAAACAATAGGAAGCCTATTTCTAACGTGCACTGAAATAAGTAACATAAAGAACAATCCTAACCATGTCTACAATCCTTCCCATGTCAGTGTTCAATGGGTCTTATTCCCAGGAAAGTGTCTTTAGGTTTGCAGCCACAGTGATCAAATTAACCACATGGAAGCAATAAATATGAGCATTTTTTGCTTTTATTTTGTGTCCTACTTTATTTTCTTGGTCGTCCTACATTTTGGACAGTCCTTGTCCACTTTTGCGGTGATGACATCTGTTCACTCTGTCGGATGCCCTGTGCCAACATGTTTTGGTCAGTACAAATGTACATCATCCTGGTATAGATCCATCATCTGTGGCCTGGGCATGGACCTCTATGCTGGCCAAGCTAGCTCTGGTGAAGATGGGAACGTGCTTTACGGCATGTGGCACACTTGTGACGCATGCGCAAGGGACTTGTGTCAGATGATCTGCATGGAAGGATCGCTCCCTAAACTGATCAATGTGACACTTGGGGGAGCTTTCTTAATTCAAGAAGTGGGGTGCTACAATGGGGCGAGATAGAGGCTTATGAAAGAGCAAATGGTCCCCAATTACGAGAACTGGAGTTCACCCCATGACACAGACGGCCACCATTCAGCACATTCAGGGAAACCAGCATTCTTCACAGGGCACAAATTAAGCTTATGGAAGTCACAACATGTGGTGACGATCATTAGCTTAGATGGATTTAAAAGGGGGATTAGACATGGGGAGATCCACTAATGGCTATTAGCCATGGCTGCAGCCATGTGGAGCTGCCACTGACCTCGGTGGGAGACAGCTTGCTTGTGGGCTTCCCCAACACTGCTTATTGACCACTATAGGAATGAAGACAGAGGCGCAAACAGTCCTTAAATATAATCCATCAGCTCTAGTAGTGTAGCTAGAGGGGGTGCAAAGCACTAAGTTTTGCAAGGTGCTTCACCACATCACTGATAAGGATGTCATAAACATACAGCACAATGTCTACTCAAAAGTAAACTGTGTTCAATGGGTCGTATTCCCAGGAAAGTGTCTTTAGGATTGCAGCCATAAGGACATAATGTTATCTCATAAACTTAGAGATGTTTCATTTCCTACAATCGTTTGATGGTGTTGCCAGGTTATATAGGGAAATAATGAGTTTCTACTACCAGGGGCAGAGCTAGAGGGGGGAACAGGAAATCTTGGAAGGAGCATTTTTACAGCTCTGGAGCTGGAGTATGGCTCTGTTTTGTTCCCCCTACCTGGAATGGCACCGGAGGAGTGAGGATCTGTCCAAGACTGTTTCCTCCGACCCAACTCGTAAGGTCAAGCAAGTTGCATTCCAGGGATCTCAGAAGGCTTTGATTGCTCAAAAATGTGCTCCATATAAATTTCCTGGGGGAGGGGGTCATGGACATGTTGTGAAGGGAGGAAGCATGTTGTGGTCCTGTACACCAGGGTGGCACATGGGCCCGATCCACAACTAATGTGGAGCTGTGATTTACACTGTACCACTAGTGAAAGCTATGTCTGTTCCTTTCTTACTCCAAAGCAGAGATAAGGAGGAAGGAACTATTTGAGGCTGTAGCAAGCCAAGCTCATGCACATAATGGAAAATGGTTTTACATTTGTCTGAGTCCCACACATGTGTGCAACCCTATATTTTGCAACCATGGCACATAATTGCTAAGACAATAAATAATACTATGCAGCTAATATTTGGATTATTTTGACAGGCTTGTGGGGACGACTGATCGGCTGTGGAAGTATTTATAAACCAGGGCCGTTCAAATTCATCTACTACTCAATCCCGTTGACTCAGATAACTGTGGAGTGTCTTGAAATTCTTGCTTTTAGGAACCACTGACATGATCTGCCCCCCCCCCCAAGTGACAACCCCAACTCTTACTCTCTCCTCTCTTTCAGAATACAGAAAAAGTGCTTGTCCCGTCTGTCACTTTAATAGTTGGCTGTGGAGTATCCTCCTTGACTCTCCTGCTCCTGATAATCATTTACATCTCAGTCTGGAGGTAAAAGTTCTACTTATTCTACTTCTACTTCTACTTCTACTTATTATTATTATTATTATTATTATTATTATTATTATTATTATTGTTGTTGTTGTTGTTGTTGTTGTTGTTGTTATTAATTATTATTATTAATTATTAATATTATTAATAATTGTTATTTGTATCTTTGTTAGTAGCCATCAGTATTAATAATTATTTCCATTGCAAATTTAGCTCTGGCACTTTTTTGGTCTCAAATATGCATCCTTTTTAAGAACTCTAAGAGTTATAGAGGTCAAAATAAGGTACGTGAAAGTCGTCAGGTCCAGTTTTCATTAAAACAAAATTATAGGAAACCACCATAAGAAATTTTGTTAGACTCATCAAAATATTTTGGGGTTTCAAGCATATGCTGGAACACCGAGTGTCATTCACAGTTTTGCTTTGGTGAAAGTTAGAATGATGTTGCAGAAGTTTTGGGCTGATAAAATAAAAGGGACATTCTCTACAATCCAGAGTAACTACGGGAGCACGTAGGAGACATTTACGTCGACGTAGTTATGGCACCACCTACTGAAAACCCGGGAAATTCATATTGCAATCCAGAGTAAATCGTTCTTAGGTCAGAGCAAGAACTCCCCGTCGTTGCTCTGGATTGCACCCTAAGAATAACCAGTACATCACACCTTATAAGCTTTGATGTCAAATTGTTGTTCACTCAGGTTCCCATTAATGATGCTATACAGATTGTCAACAACCTACTTGCTAGTGAACTGGTAACTTTAGTACACCACTGTTTAATATCTATTTCCAATCAACCTTTCTACAAACAGACAAATGGGGTGGTGATGGGGTGGTCCTCTAAGCTCCATTATTTGTCACGTCCCTGATAAAACCCACCATATGGTATAGGTATGTTGACGATGTCTTTGCTGTATGGGACATATTGGTTAGGTATGTGAATATATACCTCATCTGTGTGACTGTTGCACTTTTGCAGAAACTGTGTGATGAGGTCCTCCACCTACCCTGTGTGTCTGTCATTAGATCTGGGGGTGAACCTATTACTAGAGATGTGGGTTTATGGAACTCCAGATTCATTGCATTGGGATGCTTCTTGGCAGTGTGCGTTGTTTAGGAACATAATCGGGAATGGATCCTATGTAGATGTGCTATAACATTTTACCTGCTGTGAACCTGAAAGCAAATTCAGTAGATCCTGCTAGGCTGAGGCTGAAATCTTGAAGATACTTCCCTGGGAGTAAGACCCATTGAAAACAATGGTTAGGATTGTGCTCTTGTAAGCCTCAGAAAATATTTTAAGGAAAGCTTAGATGCTTAAATGAGATGGTTGGATGGAGATTCACGATCATCTTTAATTCTCCTGGAGAGGAAGAGATTGAGATAACCTAGGCACAGGGCTCTATGATCTGCCCAGTACAGATCTAAAGGTTACTGGTATTCAGCTGCATCAGCTCCTGACAGATTTTGGGTTCCCTCATAATAGTTTCAGGTCTATTACTATTACTGGTCTATTACTATTACTGGTATCCCCTATTTTCTGACGGTTCATTTTCTGATGATCCACTCTTTCAACACTTTTCAATTCTACCCAAAACTCATCCATGCAGTGCATGTTCTGCTCATTCAACCTCTCTCTGCTGTTCTAAAGGCCAAAATTGCCCTCCCCAATATTGTAGCTCCTGGTCTAATCCCATTCCGGAAGGTTAACAAAAATCCATTTGCCGAAATCTTTGTGTGGCAGCAGGAATTTGCAAGATAAAAGAGGCATTTGCATTTTGTTAGCTAAAAAAGCATTGGAAGCAACATTTACAAATGGAAAAAGATGGGGTTCCACCTTTCAATGGTTTCACTTTTGGAGAGTGCTCCAGTCCCTAACCTGTGGGGGAAATCTATATTTCCTGCTATAGGCACGGGTTGGACTAGATGACCAACTGGGTCCCTTCCAACTCTAGGATTCTATAATGCTATATTTTTTCTGAGCCTCCACTACTAACTGCTCCCAGTTAAATGTGTGGCTATTTCCAGAAGGCACTTCTACTTCTACTATTTCTACTATTTAACTGGCCCTGCCGGCCACCACATTCTGTCCAAGGTAAAGAAACTTCTGAACCATTTCTGATCCCCGACGTCCAGGTCCACAGCACTGCAGGAATGACCCTTTCCCTACCCCATCTGCTTCTGCCCCCCTTCTCTATAGTGCTTTCCACTCATGGTACTTTGGAGTACCATGTGCTGCTGTAATTAATTTGGGGACTGACAACCCTGTACAGTCTGACTCCCTCCCTCGCATTCATTGGCTTTGTCCGAGCGCTCTGGTTCCATCACCCTTACAGGCAAAGGCACCAGTAACTTGGGTGTTTGAACTGCACTTATAGATGAACCTGTCCTCATGAATAGAGTCAGCGAAGCCGCTAATCTGGAAGTCTTCCCGGGGCTTTATAGAGTGCAAGTGGAGTGGGAGAAACGGAGCGCATTGAGAACAAGCCAGGCGAGATCTCAGAACGAGCCTCTGTGTCCTGCCTAAGTCCCCAGAGGCTATTTGGTGACCCTGGCAAGGACTGAGGAAGTCCTTGGGCAGACTGGCTGCAATCCTAAGGACACTGTTAAGTACTATTGAACACAATGGGACTTACTTTGGAGGAGATATGCTTAGGATTGCACTATGTGAGTATGGTCACGCAGCTTCATTTTCGCCGTCCAAATTGGTTTTGCTTCCCAACAGGAGCTCCTTGTGGACCGGTTAACTTTGGGTGTAATTCCGGTTAACTTTGGGTGTAATTCTGGTTAACTTTGGGTGTAATTACATGCGCTATAAGGTTCCAGCACCAGCAGCAGAAAGTCATACTGCTTCATTTCCACAAGAAAATGTGCTGGTGTTTCCAAGGCTGGAAGATGAGGATATGAGCAGGGAAAGTGCCATCCTAGTGCTTCATTTTGGGCACAAAGGCATCCAGCAAGTACGAAGAATTTGCCATTCACAAGAGACAGGATCACCATATGTCCTCTTTTTCCAGAACATGTCCTCTTTTTTAGCCTTGTGTCCTGGAAAAAAAAATCATCATTGTCCTCCTTTTCCTGATGAGCAGGCAACACGTTGCCTTCTTGTAACTGATCAATTACATATAATAAATTATATGTAGTCGTTAAACATTTAAAAATAATCCAGAGTAACTATGGGAGCACATAAGAGACATTACGTGTACCCATAGTTACTGCACCACCTAGTGAAAACCTATGGGAAATTCATATTGCAATCCAGAGCAAATTGTTCTTACACCGGAGCAATGATTCCCCATAGTTATCTGAATTGCACCCAAAGTGTCCAGCCACATGGAAGCAATACAGGTGTCCATTAGGTTATCCACTAAGATTCCGTTCTGGAACCTTCCATGGATAAAAAAAATTCATGGATATAAAACAGCAGAAATACAGATTTAAAGACACACTTCCAGGTTTCTGCTCCTTCGTTGTTCCTAATGGAGTAAGGCCTTGCATTAGTAAGGGTTCTGATTCTGGGACTCCCCTCTTATATAAAAAATATTGTTAAATTAAAGCCATTTAAAAAATAAAAAGCATTCCCTTAACAATTGTTTTAAAACAGCTTTTCGTACTATTGTAGAGAGGCAGTCGGCAGTTAGAAATACAAAGGAACTTCTATCTTTGCCCGGCTCAGCTGAAGAATGGAATGATTGCTTGCATGACTGCCTCTCTACAAAAGTAAGAAAAGCAGTTTTTAAAACTGAGTTGTTGACTCATTCATGTTGAGTCAAATCTGTGTCTTAAAAAATATGTGCATTACAAGGTTGGACCAGTATATATGAGTGTTTTTAGATTTTATTTTGTAATGTCTTACATTTTTCTTGGCTGTCCTATATTTTGGAGGGGCCCTGTTACGTTTTGACATATGGTTACCCTGGCCAAAAGGGACACAACATTCTTTGGCTTCTGGTTCTGAGGGTGGTGGGTGTCCTCTTAAAAATAAAAAAAAATGAAACACATCACACCGTACTCTGTGGACAGCAGCACTGGACATCTTCCAACTGTCCAGCATGATGGGTTTTCTTCCAAAATACCCCTTCAAAGCGCATTACTTCACAGACCGAGGAATTAAACTGGCGAAGGGAGAAAAACCGGAAAGAGCAGCCCAGACATCTGTCACAGCCTCGGAGCCAAGTCACCACTGGCTGCTGAGTGGCGGAGACGGAGCTGCGCATATAATCTGGGGTTTTCTAGTCTTTGCCACTTCGTAGCCTTCTCTGGGCTCATGGCCAGCAGGACGTGCGACCTGCTGACCCCGTTTCTACTTGTCCTGCGTCCAGACAGCAGGGAATTCAGGCATGCTTACAGCGTGCAGAGCGACAGCAGAAAGGCCACGATTCAGATGGAAATGCCCCCTCTGTTGGTTTTGCCCCAATCCTAAGGACACGCTATGCACATCCCACCAACACAGTGCACTTTGAGATCATCGCAACTGTCAAAGAGTGCGGCCAGACTGTGCAACAGCAGAATGCAAATGCCTACCACCACAGGTAAGGGTGTGTATGGGGTCAGAGGGAGACAAGGGTAGGATGGGGCATGGGGTGGGTGGAAAAGAGTGGCAATGGAGGTGTGGAGGAAGGCAGGTAGGATGTGGGCTGGTTCAGTGGCAGTGGAGCAGACAAATCCTGACCCCCTTCCTGGACCCAATCCATCTTCATGGGTTCAGAATAGAGCTTTTATTTTGCCCATCTGGGAACTGATGTTGGCACAGATGGGTGGAAACCAGATGGCTTCTCATCTGCAAAGGGAGGAAAGTGGCATTCCCATTCCCATTACCATTTCCATCCAATTCCCATTGGGAGTACTGGAGCAGATCATCTCAGAGCGACAGAGGAAGGAAGGAAGGAAGGAAGGAAGGAAGGAAGGAAGGAAGGAAGGAAGGAAGGAAGTTGGGTTGCCTCACTGTTGAAAGTTATTTGAGGGTATGCTTTAAAACACTTGTCAAGTGTACACACAGGGATCCTCAAGGTATCCTCAAGAATACCCTTGAGTATCCTTTTAGGAATGTTCAAGGAACCTCAAGCCACCTTGAGTATCCGTTTAGGAAGAAAGGCGGGATAGCAAATAAATAAATAAATAAATAAATAAATAAATAAATAAATACGGAAGGAAGGAAGGAAGGAAGGAAGGAAGGAAGGAAGGAAGGAAGGAAGGAAATAAACAAACTTTATTCACTTCACTGGTACCCAGTGAAGTGATCTGTGGCCCATCTCTATGGCTTACTGGGGAAGAGGGAGGTGAGAGCAAAGTAACATTTATGGTAAGGGATAAATTTACCTATGCATGGAATGGGAACCAGAATAAAAGCATCTCAGTCCCCAATAGGATTGGGGTGCTGAGCTAACGGAATTTGCACCCATTTTCCTGTGATGCATATGGAACAGTCTAGACTTGGCAGCTCACCAACCCCACACAGCTCACCAACCCCAATGCAACCCCAGCTGTGAGACCAAACCTCATATGATGGGGCACACATCACGGAGCTCTTCCTCCCTGGCCTTATGTTGTGCATACATAGAGCACACAAACACAGAACAAAGTTACTGAGAACAATGGGTTCTTTACACACAAAGGGAGCAATGACATAGCTATAGGGAGTGAAAAGCATTGGGACCCAAATCCTAACCAACCTTAAAGATCTGACCCAGTTGTGCCAATGGGGTGCATACTGTATCTCTTAGTCCAGGGTTTCTAACCCCCGGTCCAGGGACCACTGGTGCCTGACCTGAACCCGAGAGGACTCCTCTTAGTGCCTCTTCCCCTCCTCACAGTAGGAGGGCTCTGTTGGAGGATTGCAGCCTCAGAGACTAATCCTATCCCTGTTACTCAGAAATGTCCCATTATCGTCAATGAGGCTTTCTCTCCAATAAGAGTGACTCGGATGGCTGTGTGCATCTTCAATGCATCCTGCATGGAAAAGGTTGAAAATCCCTGCTCTGAGTAGACATGCATTGAGACATTGGGCTCTCGTCTGCAATCCTATCCACAGTAATCTGGCAATGGCTCTATTTATTATAATGGGATTTACAGCTGGAGGCAGCTGTGCTGTGCTCTCTGTGGGGAAGCCCTCCCTCCCTGAGTCTACGATCATACCGCACTCACAACACATGTGGCACAATTCTTTGCTAACAGTTGTACCCCCAGAATTCTTATTGCAGGTTCTCTGCCACAAGGACTCTACCGCTGGGTCCAATCCACCCCACAGGAGAAGCAAGGATTAGGCACCTTTTGCAGGTAAGCTTAAGATGGGAAGGAAATCTTCTGGCACAACCTATTGATGGTGTGTCTCGAACTCGTGTCCTTTCCATCCAATATAGATCCTTTGGCTTTGTCAAGTGTGTCTTTGGATAAATTATCTCTTCCTTTGGCAACAGTTCATAGCAATGAATAATAGGTTCTCCAACCTGGGTGTACTACCTGGGTATACTTTCTGGGTGTACTCACTGGTACTCAGTATCAGCAACTTTTTCCTCCTCCCCCCCAGCAGATGGGGATGACCTAGCTATGCCACTGTGATGAGTACTGGCACTCCCCCCCCCCCAAAAAAAAAGCATTGACTCCAACCATTGCCACTGTAGGGCAAACACTCACCTGGGATCCCTTTATTTTTCAGAGGTCACTGTTGCATGTACACCTAGTGTTGCATGTACACACTCGCCGAAGCACTGAATTAATCCAGTCTATAGAAAATGTGCAGCTACTGCTATCTATGATGCGACACTCTCTGGATTTCTCTTTTCTCTCTCCAGGCAGCTGTCTGACAAAACTAACACAGGACCCTGCCACGTACCCAGATGTGCAGACCTCAAGGGAAGCCTTCAGCAAGCCTGGCATGATCCCAGTTGTTCCTCTGTAGGTCTTCTGACCTCCTTGTGCCGTGCGGGTTTGTCTTCCAGATCCTTCTCCACCTCTGCGCAATAAAAACGTTGATCTCATCACGTGTCTTGCATTCATGATGCGTCCACGATGATCACGTGCCTTAACTCTTTGTTAGTATATGGGGAATCCTTCTCCCTAGGAACCTCTAGACCTCACCAGGGTGGAAAAGGAGGTCAGCGTCCAGAGCTGAAAGTTGGCATCATCATCCTCACTCTCTGCCTCCTTGGGATCAAATGACAAGGGTCACAACCAGCAGGAGTTGCTCATAGGTCACATACATTCCATGGAGTGAGCATGAGGTAGTTGTGGGAGGACAGCATGACAGCTACTATACACCTGGTGCCCACAGTTAGGAAACGGGTATGGGGTGTGCATGGATGTTCCTAAATGGGGAGTTCTTGCAATAAATAGGTGGGTTGTTTGTGTATGCTTCTGAGCATCGTTCTCTCAAAAGGGATCAGTTCCAGTGTGTTGACTCCTTCAACAACTATCTAGAATTGCTGTGGCTGGCGCAAGTGGTTAAGAAACTGTGCCTGTTAACCAGCAGGTCAGGGTTCGAGACCAGGGTCGGCCCCACAAGACAGGGTGAGCTCCTGTCCATAGCCCAGCTCTGCGACGCAGCTGGAACCAATTGTATTGGCTCTGCCTTTCCATTGGACAATTTCAGTGGCGTGGAGAGGGGGGATTTGCTGCTTGGGTAACAGCCTTTCCTCCATAACAATCTAACCCAGGCCTTCGTGCTTTGCATGCAGCATATGCAGCGCCGAGCACGATACCATAGTCTTTCAAGACTGATGGATGCCTGCTTTTTTTAATTTTGGTTGTTCAGTGGTGATGCCATCTCCATACTTCTGGACTGCTGAGATCTGCACTATGCAAAGGATGGCTGCAGAGGTGCACTGCACTCCTTCAGGAGTAGCATAAACCCTCTCGAACCCTGGACATTGGGATTTCTAGCCTTTCTGCGCCTTTGCCTCATTGCTATCTGTGCCGCAGTAGCTCCTATAAGGTGCAGGGGACTGTAGCGATGGGTGCATATAACATCAATCCATGGTGAGCAGTGGTGACTGTCATAGTGGTGCTCATTCCTACGGCTGCCGGGAAGGTCACCCCAGCCGTTGCTGTTCATTGGAGTTGCGCATGGCCCTGCACATGCCTGACAGCATTGCTCTGGCCACTGGTGTAGGTGTAGCGATCAGCACCTCACATGCCAGGCTAATGCTGCACTACCGTTATGCCACCATTGCACTGCCAGCATTCTTCCATAGACTATTATTGGGAGGATGTGGAATTGCCGACAGACTATTATGAACATGGAATTGCCTGTAAGGCTGTCCCCCTCTCCCTTTGTACTAGATGGGCTTAGGATGTGAGGCATTGCGACCTCATAGATGTGACACAGTACAACCGTGGCAGAAGGTTGCAGTGGGATTTTTGTGCACTCACCTTTTTAGCCAGAAGATCAGGTTCCAGGGAAAAAATAAGAGAACTAAAACTGCTCCATTTGTTTTCACAGTCTTTGCTTTACCACCCCATGGGGTTGAAAATCCACTGAAAATCCACAATAATGTCTCAGTAATAAAAAAATACACATGGTGTGAAAAAGGTTATTAGTTATTCCAGTGATTTTGAAACATATTCCATGCACAGCACACTGGTTGAAAATCACTCTTATTCTGCTTTTATACCATCGCAGAAGAAAATCAGGTAGCACATGGACTATGGATGCAATCCAGAGTAACTACGGGAAGTCCTTGCTCCGACATAAAAATTTACTCTGGATTGCAATATGAATTTCCCCATAGGTTTTCACTCGGTGGTGCAGTAACTACGTTGACATAAATGTCTCTTACATGCTCATATACTTACTCTGGATTGTAGGGCATGTTTTGTAGGTAGGGGGCTTTTTTCCCCTCAAAATAGCATATGGTCCCAACAAAAATGTCTCTCCAGACTCTGAAGCCCATGTTCACCTTGGGATTATGTCACAGATTTCAGAAAAGATTTTTGTGGAAACCAAAGCATGGAGGTCAGGGTGACCATATGACCAGAAATTTTCACAGTCCTCTTTTTTGGCCTCCTGTCTGGGTGTCCTCCAAAAGGGTTTCGTTGTCCTCCATTTTGGCTTCATTTTGGAACTTGGCAATGGTGTGCAGTTCCCCCATCATGTCATATGTTGTTGGATTCGTATTGAATCCAATGCAAAACTTGGTTATGAAATATCTCCTTCCTATTAAAAGTTATGGCCAAAAAACTAAAAATAAAAATATGCATTGAGGTCTATGGAAAAGTGAAAGTGCACCATATCATGGCTGTACTAATGAGTAGGCAAATGTTACATTGTCTGCCATAAAGACCAGGCTGAGAGGAATCCAGGACCTTGTCCTCCTTTTCAGGTTTGAGCATCTGGTCACCCTGATGGAGGTAAATGGGTTAAACACACCTGAACTGGCGGTTGTGATCCCAGTGCCGATTGGGACCCTCTCCTGGCTGCCATATTATTAAAAAAGTACTGTTAGGATGATTGATCAGAGATCCTTGGGAATGCAGATTCAAAGATGCATGGAATAAATTAGTGAAGGAATAAATTAGATTGTATCAGGCAGAAGATTACATCTTGGAAGAAAGGTGGAATATATATAAATAAATTGAATAAGTATATATATTTGAGATTTTATTTTATTCAATTTTATTTTATTTTATTCAATTTTATTTTATTTTATTATTTTATTATTTTATTTTATTCAATTATTCAATTTTATTCAATACCTCTGTAAATTCAACAAATTGTCAGAATATTAAAGACTTCTGCAACATAGATGATAATGATAATCTGGGGTTTACCCCTTATTTTCCCCGCTCTCTACAGGTACATCCGCTCAGAACGTTCTGTCATCCTCATCAACTTTTGCCTGTCCATCATATCTTCCAACGCTCTCATCCTGATTGGTCAAACCCAGACCCGGAACAAGGTAGGACAGGCTCTACTTTTGGTTAGATGCGACGGCTGAACACTGATCCCACTGTACATGATATCAGAAAGGTTGTTCCTTTCCGTGCACATTGCTTTCCTTCTGCTAATTATTGGGTTGTTGAAAGTTAGGGTTGCCGTAATTCTCTTCTCTGTCCCACTTGCCAGTATGTGAAGACAATCCCCCTAAATCCGGACTGTCCATATTCTTTGGGACATATAGCAACCCTATTTAAAATGAAATTAAAGGGCAAATTTCAGATTTCCCGTTTTCTGCCGTTGAAAATCTGAAAAGTCTTAAACTTCTGTGAAAAGGAAGATTTCAGATGTGATGCTTTTTGAGTGTCTGTCTGGAGTCATCTGCCCTCCGGCTCTGCGGAAAAATAGGATTCATTTGAAAGGTTTGGTGGTTTTTATCTTTCAAATTCAAAAGGACAGACTGAGTAAAGAGAAGCAGGAGTGAACTAAGGAGGACCCTTAGTTAATGCTTCTACCATTTCATAGCACCTTATTCATCAATCAGGCCAGGAGCCAATTTCTGACCCTAATTAAGGACTCCTAACCCACCCTCACTTGCTAAATGAGGCAGGGCGTCCAGACTCCCGGAAACCCCCCAGACAGGTCCAGAAATGGGGCCTTGGTCCAGGCTGTCTGGTCCAACAGGACCCCTGTCTGGCATTCTGGGGGGTGGGAGGATGATTTGGGGCACTAGGGCTCGTTCGCATCAGTAGCGGTTAGCCGCAGCTAACCGGACCTGTCCGGGGGGTTTCCAGGCATCTGGACGCCCTGCCTCATCTAGCAAGTGAGGGTGGGTTAGGAGTCCTTAATTAGGGTCAGAAATTGGCTTCTGGCCTGGTTGATGAATAAGATGCTATGAAATGGTAGAAAGCCCCCAGTGCCCCCAATCACTGGCTCTAAAGAGCCCCCACTGTCCCCCAGTGCTCCCAATCACCCCCACCCCACTACAACACCTCCCTAATTAATATTTAATGTAGGACAAAATGTAGGACATCCTACATTTTATCCAACAATGGGTTTTTTTTTAAGTCCGGATTTTCACATGAAAATCCGGACCTTAAAGTGACCAGGTTAGGAATTCTAAGTTTTTGATCTGGTCACCCTATAAGTGAGGTCTTCTCCAAAAAATGGGGTGCTGCTACCCCACTAGGTTGAAAACTTACAAAGTTTGAAAAAAATGGAAACAATTCATAGAAAAGAGGCCGTAGCCATAAGAGTTAAAATTTAATTTAATTGCAATTCAATTTTATTCAATGCCTCTGTAAAATACAAGAAACTGAACTAGATGGTCCTTTGGTCTGATCCAGCGGAGACTCTTCTTTTGTTCTTATGTTCTTAAACATTTTCATCTCATGGCGCACTGGAGCTAAAATTGTCAGGGCACACATCAGTTGGTCAGGCACACTATGCTGTTAATGGGGGCTTAGACCCCCCATTGGCCCTATTGGCTTGCAACCCCATTAGCACGCCTGCAGACCACTTGCAGCACATCAGTGCACACTGACAATCATTATTCTAAAATATTATCAAAATCCATTGTTGTTGCTGCATGTTTTTATGCCACATTTTCACATGGGTATTTCCAAAATAATTCACAAAACAATATCTGCTATACCAAATGTCTGCTACCACAATATACAATTAATTATTGTATATATCACATACTATTGTATATACAATATAGGATTACAGGGCATAGGAGATGTTCAAAATCAATTCCATCTTGACAATTCATGCAGAGAGTACAAATACCCAGTAGCATAGCTCGAGGGGGTACAGAGCACCAAGTTTGGCAAGCAGCCCCTCCGTTTTGAAGCCATTCCAGGAGGGACAGCAAAATTGAGAACGTCACCTCTTATCTAGGTTTTCTCTGGTATTCCCCTCAATTTTGCTCCCCCTCTATCCCGGTGCAATGCAAAGAACATTTTCTTGGGAGAAAGCCCCACTGAACTCACTGTGGCTTACTTCAGTGTCGATAATGCATAGGATTGCAGCCAAAGTGCTTTGACCCTTTCCGGCTACACCACTGTTAATAACAATATTTCAAATTTAAAACAAAATACTTGGTATGGATCACTGAAATTAGCAGAACAGTTAATTTCAGACTTCTAAAGTTTAAAATTTAAAATTGAGTTTAAAAATTAAAAGTTTAGTTTAAAATTCAGGGCGATTTATCCCCCACCATTGTAAACTATGCAGTTATGCTGACAGAGTGTGTGCACAATCCTAACCATATCTACTCAAAAGTAAGCCCCATTGTGTTCAATGGGAATACTCCCAGAAAAGTGTGTTTAGGATTGCAGCCTACGTGTTGCTTGCTATGAGGAGAGGGGCAACCAGATGGTTTGGGAGGAGTAAGGATTGCATTACTGTCCGTTACTGCATGGCTGTCCATTGGCCTCCCTGAACCTATGCCAGCTATTTTGCTGGTATACATCATGCTGGTTTACATCATGCTGGTATACATTTGCTGGTATACATCATGCTGGTTTACATTTTGAAACTGGCAAAACAAAGATAGGGTCTGACTTGCACTACTGACACTGAGATTCATCCCTTTCTCCCCCCCTTCCGTCTCATTTTCCCCATTTCTACTCCTTGCTGTTCATCCATTCTTCTCCCTCCATGAATACCAAGGGCAATGGTATAGCTAGAGGGGGTGGAGCAGTCTGTCTTGGAGGGTGCCTCACCCCTTTGGAGCCAGTGGGAGTCCCTCCAAGACGAACTGCTCTGCCCCCCTTTAGCTATGCCACCGGTCCTGGGCCTCCTCCTTGCCATCAGTAATAATGTTGGTGGTTGCTCTTCTGTAGGAAATTGCGGTGATCTTTGTGATTCCACCTCTTTGTCTGCACGTCGGTGACGTCTTTCGTCCCCTTGCTTTCCCCCTGTGCGCACCCAACAAACAGCGTCCATCTGTGCGTTTGCGAGTCCCTTTGAAGATGAAAGTTCGACATAAAAAGATGCATATTTATTGCTGCCGGTCACATTAGACAAAAGGAACGGGTTTTGCAAGAACGGCTCTCGCTGCTTCTTGGCAGCCTTTTAAAAACTGTTATTAAATTACGCTTGGCCAAGCATTACCACCAGCATCAAAGGACAAAAAAAGGGTTTCACTTCTGAAGGCAGAAGGAAATGAACATTGATGGGTTCGAGTCCCAGAAGAGTAATTATGGCTGCCGTGGAAGACTTTCTTAGACAGACTATTTGGATTGAAGCAGATTTACTAGTCTTCACACACTTGAGATTGAATTGCTTTGAAACCTAATATTCCAAGTAAATGGTGTTGCAATTTGCAACCTGTATTGCAGTCCTCATTGCTCATTGTCTGCATGACCTTCAGTTTAGCTTGACATGAACGTCCTTATGAAGTCTGTTGCCCCATTGAGCCAATAGGCTATGGTGGCTTGAAGGGCACATCGTTCTTCTGTACAGGGAAGTCGGTGGGCAGAAGAACCACCTCCATCATTGTTTAGGAACTCTGAAATGAGATTTATTTTGGATAGATCCATTTCTGGATACGTTTCCAGAGGACACGTCTTGGTCAACTGCTTTCAGTTTGCTGCAGATACTTCTGTGCATGCTCAGGGACTTGGCTGCAAAGGAAACAGGAGTAGAGAATAACAACTATATATATATATATATAATAACTATGGGAAGATGTAAGAGGCACTTACTCTAGATTGCTCTATGCATTTCCCATAGGTTTCCCATAGGTGGCACCATAACTACGTCAGTGTAAAAGGTCCCGTAGTTACTCTGGATTGTAGCCTAGATCAGCAATGTAAGCTGGCACTTCTGTGCCACTTCTGGGGGAGGTTAGGCCAATGCAGAGACATGTGCCGTCATCCCCATGCCACCATGGGAACTGAGAGGTTGGTGAGTTGTGCTGGCTAGGTTAGGATTTGGTTAGGATACATTGGTTAGGATTTCATCCTGAGTGTACTAGTCAGAATCATTGGTTCATGAGTGCCTTAGAGCAAACGGGAATTAAGGTTCACTAACCTGCACTTTCTCTACCACGTAGGCTTTCTGCTCTTTATTCTTCTGTTCCTCTTTCTCCTTACATGTACCCCTTTCGCTCTCCCTCTCCAGGTGATCTGTACCTTGGTGGCAGCCTTCCTGCACTTTTTCTTCCTCTCCTCCTTCTGTTGGGTGCTGACGGAAGCCTGGCAATCTTATATGGCCGTGACGGGCAGGCTACGGAACCGCATCATCCGTAAACGATTCCTGTGTCTTGGATGGGGTGAGGATTCTTTGTTTCAATCCAGAGCAGAAAAGAAAGAAAAATAAAATTAACAAGCCATCCAGTTGATGGATAAGAATCTGGCCATATAGGATAACCCATTAGTTATTATTAACTATTAATTTTTTTCTTTAGCAGCAATCCTAAAGACACTCTCCTGGGAGTAAGACTCATAGTACACAATGAGACTTAGAGCACAGTCCTAACCATGTCTACGCAAAAGTTAGCCCCAATGTGTTCAACGGGTCTTACTCCCAGGAAAGTGTCTTTAGGATTGCAGCCTTACTTTTGAGTAGACATGGTTAGGATTGTGCTTTTTTTCTTTGTAAACTGCTTTGTGAACTTTTTAGTTGAAAAGTGATAGATTAGATTAGATTTGGAGATTAGATTAGATTAGTTGGATGGATGGATGGATGGATGGATGGATGGATGGAACAAACGAAAGAATGAACAAATAAATTTGCAACCTGTATTGCAATCCTCATTGCTCATTTATTGTCTGCAATGTGCATGAACAAACAAACAAACTCTCCTATACTTCAGTTTATACTGCAATCTCGCAAGGGGGGAACTCCTATGTTGCTCCAAATTTAATATTTTATTTTGAAATTGGGTTCCCCCCTTGTGGTCATCCAACTTCTGCTTGTAACTATTTTCAGAGAACTTTAGAGAACTTTAGGAAAGGTGAGTATGGTCTGGATGGTGTATGATGATACATTCATTACAAGTGGGTTGCTTTTCAAGTATGGTGAGAATGTGACTCTAAGCTCAGAATTGTTCTGTAATTGTTAATTATAGGAAATTATTCTCTAATTCTAAACTTTTCCCATCTGTCCATGATCTGTCTGTAACTTTTTGGGGCACCAAGACCTAGCTATCTAGATAGTTGCAGAAGCCAAGGTCATGCACATGCAGTCCCAGGTATGACCCTTGTTGCTTAAGACATCTCAGCTAACCAAGGCACAGGGTGACCAGATTATTCCTAAACCCCAAAGGCCAAAATTCCTGAACCCCAAGGCCAAAATTCCTAATTCCAGGTCAAAATTCCTACCCGCTTAAAAAATTGCCAAAAAGTGTATTTTTTTTGTTTTTGTTTTTCGGTTTTTTGACCATAACTTTTGATAGGAAGGAGATATCTCCAAACTGATTTTTGCATTGGATTCTGCTCTTTGATATGAATCCAAAGACATATAGCATGATGGAGTACTGTGCACTATCACAAAGTTTCAAAATGTAGGACAATGAAGCCAAAATGTAGGACACCCGGACAGGAGGCTAAAAATCCGGACAAATCCGGGTTTTTCTGGTCATATGGTCACGCTGCCAAGGCAGAACAGACTTTTTCCCTATAACTCTGAGAGCAATAGTCAGTGCAAGCAGGCAATACAATAATGTCTGATTCACTTGTGGAAGGTACCCTATAAACACACCTGTATTTACTCCACATCGAACGCTCCATCAAATCTAATGTACACCCCAATTTTAAAAGTCTTCAGATAAAAAATGTTTACTGGCTATTGCAATGTGCAGCTGCAAAGCAGGTGCAAAATTTTATTTTATTTCATAAAATAATGATTATATAACAATAGGTTTATGATATGATTTTTACTAATTTCACTATTTCACTACCTATGCAATTATTTATATAACAATGGGATTCTGTTACTTTTTTTTACGATATAGTAAATTGTTAAACTAAATACTGCACTAAACTTATGATCAAAATATCAGATTTACTTGAATCTAGCAGGCCTCCGTCAGTCTTGGAAGACTATGGTATTGTGCTCGGCGCTGCATACGCTGCATGCGAAGCACGAAAGCCTGGGTTAGATTGTTATGGAGGAGAGGCTGTTCTCCCAACCAGCAAATCCCCCCCTCCACGCCACTGAATTAGTCCAATGGAAAGGCAGAGCCAATACGACTGGATCCAGCTGGCGTTGCAGAGCTGGGCTAAGGACAGGAGCTCACCCTGTTTTGTGGGGCCAACCTGGGTCTCGAACCCTGACCTGCTGGTACTTGAATCTAATGTTCCTTTGAATCTGATGCGCACCTTGATTTTGGATACTAAATTCAGCTGAAAAAGTTGTGTGTAAGATCTGAGTAAATACAGTGTGTGTGTGCATGCGTGCGTAATCCAAACCAGGAGCATTACTATGCAAACCATAAGCATCTCATAGAAAACCAGAATTTTTCCTAGGAAAATGTACATTTCCCGCTGCAATGTACTGTGGATATTTCATTGTCCTCTCAAAATATAAATATGGCAGAGGTGAAGGGGTTCTAGTAGTTACCAGAAATAATTTTTTTGAATTTTTTTTATTTGATGCATTATATATTTACATATCAATTTCACTTATATTTACATCATCATACATAAACATCATTTTCCCCCTGTATATTCCAACCCCCCCTTAAAGGCCTTTTTTGAGCGGGTACGCACCTGTACAGAGTACCTACCGGCACCTCTGTGGGTGAGTACCGGCACACATACACATAGAAACACACACACAGGTGAGTACCTGAGAGTATCGGCAGGTGGGTACTGGCACCTATTTTGCTAGAAAAATAGCACTAGTTATTGCTATTTGCAGTCTGCCAACTGCAAACGTCCTGATGAATTTGATGTATACGTGGCAGTGCCTGGACAGGGAGGAGGACATCGATCCACATGTATGGTAACAGCAGCCGACTCGGCATTTTCGCTTTGCCCTGCCTCCTGCTGCTTGCGTGGCCTGACCTGGATAATCCTTGACCTTCTGGGATTCCACTGAGCTCGTGTTGATTTGAGTGGTGCTCCCTGGAGAATTTAAAAGGAGCTGTCTTAGAGGATTACGGGGAGGATATTTGGGGTCGTGTCCTGGACCATACCTGTGTGCTCATGTACTGCTTTCCGTTGTCAAAATCTGCCCCTCCAATCCACCTGCAGGTTGAAATAGTCGGGTACAGATTCTGCGGCAAGACTCCGCCATCTCTTTCCCTGTGATGCCAAATGATTCAGCAAGCCAGGATTTCCTCTCCTGAGAGATCCTTGTTTACCCTTCCTTAAGTTAATTGACTTGAGGGACTTTAATTTATTTGCATTTAGTCTTACCTCTTGTAATCCTACTTTAATTTGTCTTTAATATCAATTTAAAACCTGGCAGCAAAGAGTGAGTCTTGCTCATTGGCCCAGATACTTGTTTTATTTATTTATTTTATTTACCGTATATCCCGTCTTTAGAATATGTGTGTGTGTGTTCAGCACAATCCAGAGTAACTACGGGAGTTCTTACATTGACGTAAGAGACATTTACATTGACGTTGTTACGGTGCCACCTATGGGAAACCTATGGGAAATGCATAGAGCAATCCAGAGTAAATTTTTCATATGTCGACGTAAGAATTCCTGTAGTTACTCTGGACTGTGCTGTTCATATGTTATGTTAGCGTGTGTGTGTGCGTGTGTGTGTGTGTGTGTGTGTGTGTGTGTGTGTATAGAGTAACTACGGGAGTTCTTACATTGACGTAAGAGACATCTACATTGATGTAGTTACAGTGCCGCCTATGGGAAACCTATGGGAAATGCTTAGAGCAATCCAGAGTAAATTTTTCATATGTCGACGTAAGAATTCCTGTAGTTACTCTGAACTGTGCTGTTCATGTTATGTTAGCGTGTGTGTGTGTGTGTGTGTGTGTGTGTGTGTGTGTAGAGTAACTACGGGAGTTCTTACACTGATGTAAGAGACATCTACATTGATGTAGTTACGGTGCCGCCTATGGGAAACCTATGGGAAGTGCATAGAGCAATCCAGAGTAAATTTTTCATATGTCGATGTAAGAATTCCTGTAGTTACTCTGGATTGTGCTGTTCATATGTTATGTTAGCATATATATGTGTGTGCATATATATGTGTGTTAGCATACACACACACACACACACCCCAGACTTTTTTTGCTTTTCTCAGGTAAAGTTGTCAATTTTTATACAAGATTCCTGGAATAAAGATATTTATAAGTATATTCCTGGAATAATATATTTTTATTCCACTCCCTTTCCAAGGGCTCAGAATAGCAAATGAGGCTTCCATTGATGCTGGGATCTCCAAACTACTCATTGATTTCATATGTTACAAGTTTTGAAACAAATGCCGGAGATCCCACTGGCTATCAAGGACATGAATGCAATTTTCTTCATTCAAAACTATTTAAAATTTGGGGTGTGGGTGAGGGTGGGGGGAGAGGATACACATATTTGTGATATGTCAGCTAGCGATGTGCAGAGAAAGGGTTGAGCATGTGGCATGTGCAGCCCCCGCAAGATAAGTGCACTGTAGGAACAGTGATTTTTCTGAGATGTCTTTCTTGCTGGAAGGTCACCTGTCTGTTCTTAATGATTGCTCATCCCAGTGGCATAGCTAGAAAGGGGGCAAAGCACTCACTTTTGCAGGGATCAGTCCCCCTCTCTTCGGAGTTAATTCAGCCAAACAGAAAAGCCTCCATTTTGCTCCCACTCCCTGGAATGACTCTGAAAGTTATGCACCTCTTGCACTCTGCAGTGATGCTCCTTGCAAAACCTATGGCTTTGAACCCCCCCCCCCCCCCAGTCTCAGCCAGTGAATATTGAGCAACTGCTATAGCTTTCAAAGAAAGTCTGGGGGTGGGCGACTGAAACTATCTCAATTCCTTACCTTTTCAGTCATTCACCCCATAACTCCATCACAAATTTCAAGCAATAATTTTCTTTGAGCTCAAAATATGTATTTAAGACATACTGTAATCACTCAAATCTAACGCTCATGCTTTTCAGCCAAATTCAGTCTCCAAAATCTGGATGCGCATTAGATTTGATGGTTGGTTAAATGCAGTATTTTGATTATACATTAGATTTGATGGTGCCTTAGATTCGAGTAAGTGTGGTATTTTGCATAACCTCAAAACTGGCAGGTTACCTTAAGGATGTGCAATGCCAGTCTTCCTAACACACCCCATCCAATTGGACTCCAGTGCTTTGCCATCAGTAATAAGGACTTATATCTTGGGCAGCTCAGCTCGGCTTGGCAAGTGATCCCACTAACTCCTAATAGGATTTGCCCATCTTGAGCAGGGGGATTGATTTCTTCACATCACTGCAATAGGATAGTTCTGAAAGGCTGCATGAGGTTTCCTCGGGTGAAGACGCCATGGTTCCCAAGCGATACTCAGTCCTGATGCAACCACTTATGGGTCTCATTTTTACAACTCCAGACTACAGGTGGAAACAGGATGGAGCAGGGGTCTCCAAACCCCAACCCGGCAGACAAATATGGCCCGTTGTGAGCCTTTAACCAGCCTATAGACTTCCTCTGGTCCCATCAGAGTCTCTGTCCCAGTTGACCAAACACAACTGCAGCTGTGATGGTGGAGTGGGGGAAATGGCGGTCCATTTAAGTGTGCACTTTATTTCGGTGCTTTGTGTTGGTGCTGCAGAAACCTTCAAAATTTTGCCTCATTAATCATTGTTCCATTTCTAATCTGTTTATTTAAATTTTATATTTAAGCACCCCCTTTTCCAAATGTAGGACACCCAAGAAAAATATAGGGCATGACAAAATAAATGCTAAAACAGATAGATAGATAGATAGATAGATAGATATAGATATATATATATATATATATATATATATATATAGATATATATATATATATATATGCAAAAAAGCAATATGTATTGCTTTCATGTGGTATGTATTGCTTTCATATATACCGTATATATGCTAAAAAGCAATATGTATTGCTTTCATGTGGTTAATTTAAACACTGTATTACTTATTATTAAATTAAAAACCATTACATGGAAATTATTACATATAAATCAGTGGTGGGATTCAAATAAATTAACATCTTCAATGTCTGAACAGGTTCTATGTCCCATTAGTAATCGGTTCTCAGAACCAGGTGTTCATTAGCAAAGTGTTCTATACAACCTGGAGAAGCCCCTGAAGCCCACCACATCATTATAAATTATAAATTATTAGATAAAATTATATTATATTATATTAATTATAAAAAATGTTAAAATTATTAAAATTATTTTATAATTAATTATAAAAATTAATTTTAAAAATCATTATTATGAATTATAAATTATTAATTACAAGAAAGCTACATGCTGCTTGCTCACAAGGGAAAAACAGGACAAAGAAGATTTTTTTTCTAGGACACAGGCTAAAAAAGAGGACATGTCCTGGAAAAAGATGACATACAGCACCCAGTCTAAATTATCACTTACACCTGAGGATCTTTCCCAGCACACCAGTTGAAAATCCCGATATTCAGTACAGTGATGGGATTCGAAGAAATTAACAACTGGTTCTATGCCCATCAGGCAGCCACTTTTAAATGACATAAACTTTATATGTCCTGTCTCTCATTAACAACTGGTTCTATAGAGTAGGTGCGAACCTGCTGGAGCCCACCACTGATTCAGTACCTATACATCCCAGCCCCGCTGTAAAATCTATGGATGAACCCATCTCATCCAAATCCCCCTTTATGATTGGAAGCAAAATGGGTTGAAAATCAAATATCTCTTGTGGGCTGAAAAGTGCTGCAGAATTTGATGGTGATGATGATGAAGATTGTTCTTTAATGAAACTGCTGCTTTGAGAAAAAAAAATCCTTGAGATAAATTCATTGTGACCAGAATGAAGAGGGAAAAGATCTTTATCAATTAATGGGTGCGCAGAAGGGAGACTGACAGTTCCACCTCGTCAATGAAAACAGCTTTGTGGCTATTTGTTTTAAGATGCCTTTGAAAATAATATTAACCCTTTTGCTTTTTGTTTTAGGCTTGCCTGCGCTGGTGGTCGCCATCTCTGTGGGATTCACGAAAGCGAAGGGGTACGGCACAGAAACCTAGTGAGTACTTTTGCCTGTCATTTGGGTTTAAGGTCAAAAATTCAAAATTTTTAAATTCAGTGTTTAAAGTCAATACATTCAAAATTCCTATACATTGAATTATCCTGATAGGTGTGCCGGCCAGAGTAGTACAGCCAAACCCGACAGATTAGTGGTGTTGCCAGTGCCTCCGGCACCCAGAGCACAAAAATGTTTGAACATCCTCCAGGGACCACATGTCCAGAAATAGTGTTCACAGGGCAGAAACCAGAAGGACATCCTACTCCGCTTTATTTGATGCTGTTGCTGTGCCCCCAAATGTGTAGCTTGAGCCATAGCTGATTCCCAAATATGGCTTCTCTCTCCCTGGCCAAGGCAACCACCAAGAACCACCAAGATAGTCTAAACAAGTGGTTCTAGAGCATTTCAACCCTGCTGAACCCCTTCCAGAGAATGACAAGCTTTTCCAAAAAAACAACCCAAAGGTGATGTCTTGGAATTGATATCATGGCTGGAATTGCCATCACACAGGAAGTTCCATCATCAGTATTTCTATACCGGTTTTCAACTGCATTGTGGTGCCAGAGCTCTGCCATGCCTACTCGGAAGTAAGTCCCATTGTGTTCAATGAGACTTACTCCCAAGGAAGCATTGGTTGCAGCCTGAGTTCCCCATTCCAAGATGGAGACACCCAGTGCCAGATTCCAAGATGGCAGTGTCCAGCTTTTTGTGAACCCCCCCCCCCCGCATGGGGAACTTGACAAGAACTTTGGGAACCACTGGTCTAAACCCAGCAGATCTTCTCCCCCTCGGATCCACTGTCCTGGGACCATCCTAAAAGGAGCTCATTCTGTGCCTTCCTTCCTTCCTTCCTTCCTTCCTTACTTACTTACTTACTTACTTACTTATTCTATACTTGTTGACTTGCATGGCTTGAATTCTGTGCCATGCTTCTCAAAGCCATCCAGCCATCAACTGGGAGTTCTTGTGTTGTCAAGGATTAACCTCAATTCTCCCTTCAATTACTGTGTGGAGCATTTCCAGTGAGTTGAGTAGGTTAACTTTTGACCTTAATTACCAGCAGAGACTAAAACCAATGATCTGAAGAAGTGAAGATCTGTCGTTCGTTACTCTCGGTTCCTACTACCAGGCCCATGAAACTCACACAAATGTATCAAATCACTCACGCCAATTGTCATGGAAAAGGGGATGGGGGATTCCCTACTATTTATGCTTCTTCTTGGGCTGAGAGTTTTGAGCATGATACTGAGAGGGTTTGGGAGCGAGGGTCAAATTCAGCAGCCCCGTCGTTTTCTCCTGGTAACTACCAGTCACCATTTTTACCCAAACATGGAGGAAGGTTTTTTCCTCTTGCCTTGGGTTTCCCAAACACATCTGGTCAGCCAAGATTGGAAACAACAGGCTGATTGGTTTGGATGGTGATTGGCTTTTGTCCAATTCGGTGATAACTTTTTTATGTTCATAAACCAAGTATGCAAGGAACATAATATTGGTGACAGGGAAGGCTATCATGTTATCTCAGACAGGTATGGGAGCATGAGGCATTGAGAACCAATGTGCAATTCCTTGTATAGTTGTTGTTTGTGTGACTTTAGTATTCCATGATCGCATCCCAGTTACATTACCTGATCTTTGCTGTTATTATTTGAACAAGTCATGGTAGATATTTTGCATACTGGAACCATCCTCTCCATCTTGGAACCATATGGCATGTATAAATCAGTGGACAAAACCATTGTTGTATAGAGAATAACTCTGTAAAACTCTGTATATTGCAAAATAACTCTATTATATTATATTGTATAACTCTGTATATTGCAAAATAGCATCAAGAATGGTCATTGCCTTTCTAAAGGGGTTATGGCCAAGGTTTAATTTGAGCCATTACAAAACATCAAGCCTGGGATCTTTTACATGCCAACAATATGTTACATGAACTCTAGACCCTCTGCTAATGCCACTTGGGCACTCCAGGTAGCAGAAGCCTTATGATGCTTGAGACCCCAGGAGTAACATCCTGGCATGGTTCTGAATTAGAGCAGATGATCTCTAGAAAGAAGAGAATGGGAATCCCAGAGAGAATGGCCTTGCAATAGCGTTGCTCAGAGTTTAGGGACTCATGCTTTTCAGATGGTAGATTTTCAGTGCTCTTGGGAAGCCTGGGAGAAGAACCAACTGATTGCCCGCTGGAGGGAAGTCAACCAAATATTGCATTTGATTAACTGGAAGGGTAAAAAAAGGTCACCTTCAATTGATCTCCAGAGTTTTACTAATATTTAGATTGTTCGCCCCCTTTTTTATAACAGTTTTTATCTAAAAATAACTTTTTATATAAATGTTTATAACTCTGTAGGTGGCAAAACAGGATCATCCAGGATAAAAATTGTAGATGACAAAACAGGATCTTAACAGGATAAAAATTGTTTAAAATTTTTTATATAAAAATAACTTTTTAATAAAAAAAAAGTGTTTGTCATTTTTCATGTGAGGTCTCTTGAGAGCTGCTTCCCTTTGCCATGGTGTTCCAAGTCAGGAATTGTGTTGTATCTTGGGTGGTCACTGTCCTAATCTATCTTCTTTCCCTCCCTCTTTTTCTTTCTCTCTCTCTTTCTCTCTCTTAGCTGTTGGCTGTCATTGGAAGGAGGTCTGCTTTATGCCTTCGTGGGACCAGCAGCTGCCGTTGTTTTGGTATTTGATGCCACTTCTGAACATTATGTTTCCATCAGTGCCTTCCCCACCAGACCCACATCAAAAAACATTGCCCCATCCTTGGAGGAAAGTCAAATTGCCCTATGCTAAAGTTTCACACTGATGCTGCCAAGGTTCTCCTAAGTGTTTCCTGGGTGCTCCAAAAAGTCCCCCTCTTTCTCCCATGGTTATTATTCTCCTGTCCAGGACTTGTTTATTGCCAACGTACAACCACCATCAAGGCCTACAATGGAAATGCCTTCTGGTGCCTGGTTGGAGTTTGAGATGCTGAAAAGCATCCTTGACCATAGAGATTTGCCCTTCCTCCCAGACACTCCACTACCAATTTGTATTCCTCGGGACTCCCCTGAAAAATTGGTTCAATTCCAGCGTCTGCCTCCCCAGACGTTGAGTGTTCGTCATGCAAAAGGCAGCAGGACTCCAAATTTCAGCAGGACTGTCCAGATTTCTTTCTGACCTTGGGTGGAAGTCCCCTCGGAGTTGCCACCTTCTTGCTATGGTTGCCTGGCCAGGAGGTGGGAGCTATGCTCAAGGGGTGGATTCATGCGCAGCCGATCAGTCTTTCAAATAAGTGTGTTTCTCTCTCAACAGGTCAACATGGTGATTGGTATTTTGGTGTTCAACAAACTTGTATCCAAAGATGGAATAACAGATAAAAAACTGAAGGAACGGGCAGGGTAGGCCTTATATCAATAATACCTCTAAGCAAAGCGTGAAACCGGGAATTAAAAAGTCACATTCGATAACCACGCAGGAGCAGCGGAGCACAATCCTGACCGCTCAAGAGCAGCGATTGGCCAAGGAAACCCTTGGAGCTCCTGTTTCCATTTGTGATGGGAAGATCAGATTTTTTCCCAACACTGGGGTTTGCTGGCAGAGGATAATAGCATCAGGCACTTCTAGAGCTGCAGCAACCTCAAATCGTGTTACCCCCCTGGGCAAAATGGGGTGGAGCGGCTCGTCTTTGGAAAAGTTGGCTTGAGAAACTGATATGGTCCTAGTTTGTCCTTGCCAGGCACGGCTGGATCATTTCCAGGTCAGGTGTGCCAGGATCAAATATTTCCAAGTCAGGTGTGCAACGGCATAGCACAGAATCGGTGCAATTGGGCTAAAGCTGGCCCTGATGGAATGCAACACTCTGGAAATATTCCTTTTTTTACAGTGATTCCTCAATGTGCACCATCACAAATGCATACTTGGCAAATGGAGGAAAAAAATGTATTTTTTCCTGCGTGCAGCAGTTCCAAAAATTAATTTTAGAAATTCTCTGTGTTACATCAGAAGGAGGTAAAGCAGCAAAGAAAGTGGATCCTACTCAAGGAATTAAAATGCACATGGGTAAACTCACTCACCCTTCATACAAAGTGCTACGAGTAGGGCATAATAAATGGGCATTAAACCGCAAAGCTACAGCTTTCCTCCTAGTTAAAGCAGAGGGATGATATCCAAAGACAACTCCATCTGGTTATCGATTGTGTTGAATGTGCTCTGATAATGAAGCATTGCAGAAAAAAGTGGGGTGTTGCTTTTTATCCCCCCTTTGTTTTGTTTCATTTCTTTTCTTGCATGCAAAATTCTTTTACAAAGCGTTCTCCATGTTGAATGGTTCTTCTTCCGCTCTCGTATTACCTGTTTGAAATCCTGTCTTGTTATCCTATGGAAAAGCCTGGAAGAGCCCTGTCATTTGGGATAGTCTGGATGCTTCAGTTCAGCCTGGGGTTTTTCTGAGTTGTGTTGGAAAGAAACTGGAAACAAATGAGTGGAACAACTGGTGGGGCCGATGGGTGGGAGATGGGATTCTAATGTTTTCCCTTTGAGAATGGAAAAAAAAGAATTTATCAATGGGATTTCCCTGGAGAACATTCATCATGAAATTGAAATGGGTGGGGAAAAATCAAAAACATTTAAATTATCCCTTATTCCCCTTTTCATAATAGGGCACCCTTATGGTGTACCTGCTCTCATTCAGGATAGAGTAACTTTCCAACAACTTTCTTGGAATGCTGAAAGTTCCAGTCATCCTTAGGACTCAGTTTGGAAGACCTCAGATCATGATGATGATGATGATGATGATGATGATGATGATGATGATGATGAACCTGTGTTTTGCAACCCCCCCCCCCCCAACCTGGACAAGGAGCTTCAAAAGCAAAAGGAGATTTTTTTCAATATTCCCCCAAATCCAAAGTAACTACGGGAGCATGTAAAAGACCTTACGTGCACCCGTAGTTACTGCACCAGCTAGTGAAAACCTTTGGGAAATTCATATTGGAATCCAGAGTAAGTTGTTCTTACACTGGAGCAAGGACACCTCATAGTTACTCTGGATTTTGCCCTCTGTAAGCCCCTGCCCAGCAGTGGGTCACCTTGGACCCATCCCACAACTTTCATTGGCACATTGGAAAGAAAGGGGGCAGATAGGGTGTAGGTAAAAAGGATTGAATCAGATGCATAAGCTTGTAGCCAGATCCACCCCCCCACCACATCCTTCTTGCACACATTCCTCCAACACCTGTCCCTGTTGACCATCCTCCACCCCTCACACCTAGTGGCATAGCCAGAGGGGGAGGTCAGCCTTGGAAGGAGTCACACCCCTTCAGAGCCATTCCAGGCCATGGGGGGGGGGGGACAAGAGCCATACCTAAGCATCATTTAAAAAAAAAAGCCAAACAGGTGGAAGAACTGAGGTTGGAAGAAGAATCTCGCAGTTGGAATGAGGGAGCAGAAGTGAAGGGCAACTTGCTGGTTTCACAGGCCCCGATCCAGGCATTTGCTGACCAGTTGTTTCCAACACAGTTTGGTCAGACCCCAGTGACTTTGATGTGGCTTTTGACCATTTGGGGAAATGGGGGACAGTCTGTGGTTCCCCACCTCTGGAATGATCTAGATGAGAGTGTTAACCCTCCCACTCCTGTTCTTTTGTTTTCCTTCTCTCTGGATGTTGTTGGTGGGGATTTCGTTTTGTTTGACTTTCCCGTTTCCTTTTCCTTTTTTGAAAAAATGTTCAGTATTCTTCTCCCGCTCCGTCCTTCCTTCCTTCCTTCCTTCGTTCCTGCTTTTGGTTTGGTTTCCTTTCATTTGTGTTCACAAGCAAAGTGTTTTGTTTCGTTTCAGTCTTTTAATTTTAATTGCAGTCAGATGGCAGTGCCCCTTTACGGCATCACGCTCAAATGTTCCAAGTGTGGAGTGGTTTCTTCCGCTGAAGTTTCGGCCACAGCCACCAGTAACGCCATGTTAGTTCCTCTAATTTCAACTTCTTTCCTTTCTCCTTTGATTTAATTTTTTATCTTTCTCCTTTCCCTTAGTCTCCTCTTTCATTCTCTTTTTCCACACCTACTTTGATATCTTTCCACTTCTACCTTCCTTGTTCTCTTCTTGGGTTCAACTCCCTTCCTTCAACTGCACACCTGTTCAGGGCAAACATTCAGATTCCCATCCCTGGTTTTATATGTGTCTGGATCAGACAAGTGAAGAAAAACAGCTGTGATATCTAGTTCACATCTCAGGTAGATTCTTCCTTACTTCTGAATGCAGGGGGGCAGGAATACCTTAGCAGCTTTTCATTTTCTTTTATATACTTGTTCTTTACTGTCTGCGCTAAGAGTGTCTCCCACAGCAAACCACAGTTGGCTGCGCTCCTCTGCTAGCCAGACTCCACTAGGAACTGAGGATCATTGCCATCAGGCTTTCCCTACCTTCCAGGCACACTGAAAGGCACCCACCTTGACTTCTCAATAGTTGGAAAACAGTGATGGATGGATATGAATTGATATGGATAGATATGGATGGATAGACAGATAGATATGGATGGATTAGAAAGGTATGGATGGATTAGATTGATGCATACATAGATACATAGATTGATGGATAGATGGATATGGATAGATAGATATGGATAGATGGATGGATGGATTGATGGATGGATGGATAGGTAAGTAGATAGGTAGGTAGGTAGGGATGGATGGATGGAAGGATGGATAGATAGATATGGATGGATTAGAAAGGTATTGATGGATTAGATTGATGCATACATAGATACATAGATTGATGGATAGATGGATATGGATAGATAGATATGGATAGATGGATGGATGGATTGATGGATGGATAGGTAAGTAGATAGGTAGGTAGGTAGGGATGGATGGATGGAAGGATGGATAGATAGATATGGATGGATTAGAAAGGTATTGATGGATTAGATTGATGCATACATACATACATAGATTGATGGATACATAGATATGGATAGATAGATATGGATAGATGGTTGGATGGATGGATAAGTAGGTAGGTATGGATGGATATGGATGGATGGATAGAGAGATAGATAGAGAGATAGAGAGATAGATAGATATGGATGGATGGATTAGATGGATGGATAGGTAAGTAGATAGGTAGGGATGGATGGAAGGATGGATAGATAGATATGGATGGATTAGAAAGGTATGGATGGATTAGATTGATACATACATAGATAATAGATTGATGGATACATAGATATGGATAGATAGATATGGATAGATGGATGGTTGGATGGATGGATAAGTAGATTGGTATGGATGGATATGGATATGGATATGGATGGATGGATGGATAGGTAAGTAGATAGGTAGGTAGGTAGGGATGGATGGATGGAAGGATGGATAGATAGATATGGATGGATTAGAAAGGTATGTATGGATTAGATTGATGCATACATAGATACATAGATTGATGCATACATAGATACATAGATGTATAGATGGATACATAGATATGGATAGATAGATATGGATAGATGGTTGGATGGATGGATGGATAAGTAGGTAGGTATGGATGGATGGATATGGATATAGATGGATGGATTAGA
Organism: Cryptoblepharus egeriae; assembly: GCA_030015325.1. Taxonomy (NCBI): domain Eukaryota; kingdom Metazoa; phylum Chordata; class Lepidosauria; order Squamata; family Scincidae; genus Cryptoblepharus; species Cryptoblepharus egeriae. The sequence continues at coordinate 2,916,205 of JAREYC010000003.1, read as the reverse complement.
TGGATGAATGGATAGGTAAGTAGATAGGTAGGTAGGGATGGATGGATGGATGGAAGGATGGATAGATAGATATGGATGGATTAGAAAGATATGGATGGATTAGAAAGGCATGGATGGATGGATAGGTAGGTAGGTATAGATGTATGGATATGGATATGGATGGATGTATGGACGGATGGATGGACAGACGGACAGATTTTACTCAAAAATTCACCATTGCATTCAGAAAGAGTTGGGCTGTAAGCCTATTTCTTACAGGTCAGAAACAAACACTTTCAAATTCTACTGTCTTGCAGAGGTTCTCATTCACCAGCTTCCCCCTGCCCTTTTAGCTAAGCAGGAGCCTACTTAGTTTTGAGGAGCCGCTGGCAAACAGTGATCAAAGTTAAGTACAGCATTTACTCAAATCTCACGTGCACCTTTTCAGTCAAATGTAGTCTTCAAAATCAGGGTGCACATTAGATTCAACGGCACTTTAGATTTGAGTAGATGTGGTATTTTGATTATAAGTATAACTTAGTATTTAGTTTAATAGTTTACTATCCTGTAATAAAAATGTAACATACACCCACTGTTGTATAAAGTACTGCAATTAGGTAAAAATTCTAACATAAGCAATGGGTTCAATCCTAATCTAGGCCAGCACAACTCATGGGTCTTCCCAACCCCATGGTATTATAGGGAGGCAAGCTCATGTCTGTGCACTGACCTAACGCTCTCCCAGGAGTGTTGCCAAAGTGCCTTGCAGCACTTTCTGACACCCCCAGGCCAACATAGGACCCGTGCTAGGATTATGCTGGCCTAAGTGGAGGTTAGGATTGCAACCATATTGTATTATTATTATCGTATAACTCATTGTTGTATGCAGTAAAATGAAATTTTACACCTGCTTTGCAGCTGTGCATTACAAACGCCAATAATTTTTATAATGCACATTACCATTACCAATAAACATTTTTTAATCTCGAGCCTTTTAAAATAAGGGTGCGCATTAGATTTGATGGTGCGTCGAGTGAATGCAAGTCTTTAACAATCAAGAGATTGCAATCTGCTATAGCAGGGGTCTCCAAACCCCAGCCTATGGACCACATCGGGCTCACATCACCATCTTAAGGTACATATAATGCAGCCCTAAGGCTTAAGAATTTGAGACCACTGTTTATGGCATTGGTTATGGCATTGTTATGGCACTGTTATTGGTTATGCCACTGTTTATGGCATTGGACCCACTGGTAGTAGGTCCCATAACAGCCAAGTGGAACTTCTAATGAAAGCATAGGAAGATAACAAACAACCTCCAGCCCTGAGGATTTTCAAAAACCAGATAGCTGTCCTCCAAACACATCTAGCAGTTCACAAGCATTTGTAAATATAGGGAAAAATAATGTTGGGGCACCTTTGATTCTGGTTATTATTATGTGTAAATGAATTTTAAAGATATTTCTATCAAGATTGTATTTAAAATCTTGTAAAATGATGTTGACCCCAACTGAGTGTCATTTTAAAAAGTGGGTCTCACTTCTAAAGTGTTTGGGAATCATTGCTTTGCAGTAACACATCAGCTGTTTTGATTTTATTGGGCTCTGGATTAATCTTAAATAATCAAGAATCAAGAATCTTAAATAGCAATACCACAATAATTCCAATGTTTGGAATTCAAATTTGGTCCCTTTATTACATGCCAAAATTCTAAATCTGGGTCACCTATTTTTAGCCTCAATCTATATGCAGAATTTGCAAATGAATAGGTTTATATATATATAGATGCATATTACTGCATCTGCAATATGCAGAAACTATTTAAGAATAAATAATTTATGATTAATTTACAAATAGGAGACACAATCCTATAGCTCCATCAACTCCATAGAACACCCAACATGGTTCATGCCCAACAGGGATCTAGCTACTTGTAATGGTACAGAATTTTAAAATAGTGTGAGTAACTTAAGACTGCAATCCTACACATAGTTACCTGGGAGTATGTCCCACAGAAATGAAACCTATTTCTGAGTAGAAATACGTAGGATTGTGTTGTAAGGATGTTGATCAAGATGACAGAGATTAGCCCTACAATCCAGAGCAACTATAGGAGCACGTAAGTGACATTATGTCACTGTACCATTAAGTTACTGTACCATCTAATGAAAACCTATGGGAAATTCATATTGCAATCCAGAGCAAATTGTTCTTACACTGGAGCAAGGGCTCTGGATTGTGCCCTAAAGCAGTCTTTGAGGATCTCACACTGTAATAAAGTTTGCAGGACTTTTAATTTTTGTTTTCAATTAAATTAAATCCGGGGAAGTTGAAGAGGTGTGGAAATAAAGTTTGTGTGCAATGTTGCACCCTCATAATTGCCTCCAAAAAGTCCTACTGCCATGTTCAGATGAATAGAGTGGCACGAGCATCAAAATGTGCCACCCCATTGCACAGAGCTATAGATGCCGACTTGGTACCATCTTGGATTCTTTGCCTTCTCTCTTATCACATTTCTTTGCCAATTCCTGCCTCTGCTTCCCAATGGTGTAACTAGGGGGGTGCAAAGTTTTGCGGAGATCCCCACACAGTGTGTCCCACCTCCCCTTTGAAGCCATTCGCAGCTGAGGTGTAAAACTGAGGCAAAAGTCAGAGAAGACGTAGAGAAGAAACATCCATGTGTTTTGCCACCCCTGCTTGGAAAGGCTCTGAAGGGGAGGGAGAGGCTGCTGGCATGTAATGAGACTCCCTGCAAAATGTCATCCTTGCACCCCTCTAGCTAGGCCACCATTGCTACCCTTTCAACTAGGGTTGCCAATGCCACCTGTCCCTCCAAACAGGGACAATCCCAAACACTGGGGATTGTGTTCACATACTGGCAAATGGGGCAGAGGGTCCTGTCCCAATTTTGTGGAAGAGAATGATGGCAACCCTACTTTCAACCCTATCTTTCCTTCTCTGCATCCCTGCCAAGGCACTGTTTGATCCTTGTCTTGAGCATCTGAATGCCCTCCTTCTAGTACTCCTTCCATAGTTCCTCTATTAGGAAGCCTGAGCCCATCCATCAGTCTTATTCTCTCCTTCTCTTCACCTTCTTGACTCCGTTCCATTGTTATTTTCTTCCAAAGCATCCCAATTTCCATGTTTCAACACTTCCCCCTCTCTCCTGACTTTACCTGCTCACCCTGTTTCTTCCACCTTAACTCACACAAGCCCATTTTCTCTTGATTCCTCTGGTTTCTTCTTTTCACATCCATGACTATGGGCACAATCCTATCCATGTCTACTCAAGACATAATCCTCATTGTGTTCAGTGGGTCTTACTCCCAGGAAAGGGTGTTTAGGATTGTAGCCTTAGCCTACAATCCAGGGTAACTATGGGAGCACGTAAGACAAATTACGTGTACCCGTAGTTACTGCACCACCTAGTGAAAACCTATGGGAAATTCATATTGTAATCCAGAGTCAATTTTCTTACACCGGAGCAAGGACTCCCCATAGTTACTCTGGATTTCGCCCTATGTCATCCTCAGGTCCACCAGGTATACCTTCTGCTTACAAGTCTATCATAGTAAATGCCGAGAGATTGTTGTATACTCCTTGGAGGACTTTTCTGACCATGAGTTTTCATGTAGTCCAAACCATGTTTCCAAGAAACCGATGCCAAGAAGGGGACCCCAAATGTGGCTTAAAAAAAACCCTATAGACCCAATTACTAGATTGGTGAATCTAAACTGGAGGCAATAATTCACAAGGATTATTCTCCAACATGGTGGAGACTTCCAGAGGTTTTTCCTGCTGACCCAGCTAATGAGAAGAACCAGCATGCGGGATTTGATGACTCATACAATGCAATCCTATTTGTGTCTACTCACAAGTAAATTCCATTGAGTTCAACAGGGCTTACTCCCAGGAAAGTGCTCTTAAAACTGCAACCATATTGTTTTGGAGGGACATGAGCATGAATGCAAAAGCTTGCTAGCTTTTCATAGCAGACGACCTGCCCATATCAGAATCACTGTGAACTATTCCCAGTGAATTTCCATCATTAGGCTGCAACTGCTTTTTCCTGGGAGTAAATACTATTGAACACCATGTGGCTTACTTCTGAGTAGACATGCCTAAGATTACACTACTAGTGAATTTGCAGGATAAGAATTTAACTGTGCTGTACCCTTCAGAATTTGAATTAAGCTGCAAGCCTAAAGTCACTTTCCTGGTAGAAAGACCAATTGAACACAATGGTGCTTACTTCTGAGTAGACATGCTGAGGATTGCATTGCTAGGGAATTTGCAGGATAAGAATAAAACTGTGCTGTCCCCCTCAAATTTGAATAAAGCTGCAATCCCAAAGACACTTTCCTGGGAGAAAGACCCATTGAACACAATGGGGCTTACTTTTGAGTAGACATGGTTAGGATTGTGTTCTGTGTTACTTTCCTTTGGCTCTTCATTGATCACAGCTTCTTAATAATAGGTGTGATTAATAGTAAAGCAAGAGGAGTTATTTAATGTACACTGAGTAGCACAACCCTTCAGGTCACCATTCGTCCACTCGTCTTTGCCAGTGCTGAAGACCCAACTAGTGCCATCCACGCCACGTATCAGGGATCTTAACAGACTCACACATAATTATGCATTGCTAGAATGGGCACAAATTAAGGCAACTTCAAGGAAATCAGAAATAGGATCTGGGTGCTTCTCCAAAAAAGATATGGGTCCCACCAGTGGTGCTTGAGGTGGAATCTGGAGGTGACCCCTGGACACCTGCTGCCCAAAAGCAAGTCCAGAATACAACACAGCCAACAATGATGGGAGACTCCAACCACCATAAGCCTCCTACTAGTGTTGCAAGTAACTGGCACTATTGTCATCACTAATTACTTCTGGTCAAATAGGTGGACCATGTGAAGAGGTGTGGTGAACAAATGTTGAGAAACACTGACCTAGGCTACAATCCAGAGTAACTTTGAGACCTTTTACACCGACGTAGTTACTGTGCCACCTATGGGAAACCTATGGGAAATGCATAGAGCAGTCCAAAGTAAGTGCATCTTACATCTTCCCGTAGTTACTCTGGATTATAGGGTTAGTGGGAAAGCTCTCAACAAAAACCCAAATTCAGTTTTGGGTTGCTCAAAGGAAAACAAGTATAAATGTCACCTTTGGGTCACCATTCATCAGGTACAGGTACCCATGGTCCTAATGATCCCCTAGTAACACATGACATGTTGACTCTTCTGTTCCTTGCATGGAATGTCCCTGTGCTGTTATGTCATGGATCTCCTTCCTTTATAATTTCCATGTGCCATTTCTGGTCACTTTTTGGTTGGATTGGGTTTTGTTCTCCCCACACTGTGCTTGTTGTAAGTCAATATGATCAATGTCATGTTCCGGGGTGGTGGGGTGACCTGTTGGGGCTTCCTATTAGTGAATTTAATATAGTATGTTGGAACTCAATGTTTAGTATTATACATGTTTACCAAATTTATAGCCAATTTACAACCGAAATCATTTAAAATCCTTCTTTTTCGGTCCAAGGAGAATTATGTGCCTCTCCTCACCTCTGAACTGGTTGTTGAGATATTTAAGCAGAGTAGGACAATCCTTTTCTGAAAAGTCCTAGAATTTGTGGGGTCAAACCACCATTACCATTCCCACTGGCAACTGATTCCTCCATGCCAACTCCATCCAGTCCTCATTTTTCTCCATGAGGTTTCTTTTTCCTCTGCTTCACCCACAAAACATCACTTATAGTATATAAGGAAGATCAGAATGAGAATCAGGGACCCCACCAGCTTTAAATCTATGCAACCATATATTTATTTATGGCTGCCAGACTGGTCAGAAACGCCAACATTTTATTTGGGTAACATGAATGTGTTCTTAGTCTTATGAAGAATATTTATGTACAACTTTGCAGTCAAAATAATTCACAAAGCTGTTGAGCTCCAACCTTCCCACTAGTGACTTGGAAACCATTTTAGATATCTTTTCCTTTACCAAATGCTTTAATTCTGTTTCTTTGGGATTAGGAATCTTATGGGTTTTTTACCCTGAAGGGCACCATGTTATCGTTTACTTGAACTCGAAGCAATGTGATGTTCTGTTTTCTTCTTCCTCCCAGGGCATCCCTCTGGAGCTCTTGCGTGGTCCTACCTCTGCTGGCCCTGACCTGGATGTCGGCAGTGCTGGCCATCACGGACCGCCGTTCGGCCCTCTTCCAGATCCTCTTTGCGGTCTTTGACTCCTTGGAGGGCTTTGTCATTGTCATGGTCCATTGCATCTTGAGAAGAGAGGTGGGCACCAGGGGCTGTATGGCTAAAATTGCTAGAATCTGGCTGGTTTTAAGAATAGATCATGTTCCACTCTTATTCAGGGGAAACGTTACATGGGCATACACTGGGAGTGCAATCCTAACCCATTTAGGCCAGCGCAACTCACCCATCTCCCGGTTCGCATGGTGGTGTGGGGGCCAACGCATGTCTGACCTAACCCAAAATTGGCACAGAAGTGCCTTGTGTACTTTCACAACACCCCTAGACCAGCATGGGACATGTGCCGGGACTTGTGCCAATCAAACCAGGGGTTAGGATTGCACCATGTCTTTGGGGTCTATTTGTTTGAAACATTGATCATATATAGAACCCCAATTTCATTGTTCTGCTTTTTTTCGTTGTCCTGTCTTTCTACCTTTCCTCCTGTTAATTTTCTGACGCCATCTGTTTTGACTTAAGTTACATAATATTTATTTATAATGTTATTTATGACATTTATATTTTGCCTGCCTGCCAAAGGACTCAGGGAAGTTTGCAGTTCAAAACAACAGTCTGCATTTTCAGGCACACAATAGAAAAAAAAGGGGGGGGGGTTGAAGAAACCACATGGATGTGCCGACTCAGATGGTTACATAATGACTGCATATGGAATGGTCACTGCAGGAGACAACTCTTGGGTAGTTGTAGGTCCCATTCAAACCAGGGGAGGAGGAATCCTTTATCTGATGCTATCTGATGAACATCAGTGTACCTTCTGTCCACCATCAGTGTCTCCTCCACGTCTCCCTGCTATTTGCAGCAAGGTTGAGGGAAGAAGGGGAGAGGGTCTCATCAGTTGTAGCATCTCTGTGATTCTTCCTTTGCACTGCTTTTAATGTCCCCTGATGTTTTCCTCGCTGGTGCAATTTACAGGCTTTATGCTAAGGGATGCTCTATAATTTTGCTAGGCAAAATAAGTAAATAGATCATAAGTGAATAACAATAGATCTATTATTCAATAAACAAGAAATAATTCAATCAATAATTATTCAATAAACAAGAAATAGATCAATAAACGATCCCATTATTTAGGTGCAAGATGCTGTGAAGTGTAGAGTGGTGGACCGTCAAGAAGAAGGAAATGGGGACTCCGGGGGTTCGTTTCAGAACGGACACGCTCAGCTGATGGTATGATAACGTGCCTCTTGCTATGTTACCTAAATCCTTGTTGCTCTGGTGGGTCAAAGCCTGTGTCCAGATAAAGGGGTGCCACACAAATGCTTGGTTCAGTTTGGGATTGGATGTGGCATTCAAAAATGAAAAAAGCTTTAGGAGAAAAGTTCTTTTTTACAAATTCATTAAAGTGGATGTCATTGTGAGTCTCATTTTATGAAGCCCAAAACCTTTAAATGCAGGTTTGCCATTGTTACTTATGTTCTCCTTCCCCTTTTCCTCCCCGATCCTAAGCCTTGATTTTAGCCAGATCAGATCAGTCCATCCTGCAGGAAATCAACCCCGACCGCACATTGGAATGACAAATACTCAAATATTTTGGCCACTAATGAAAAGGGAGGAGTCCTTAGAAAGACACCTGATGTTAGGGAAAACGAAGGCAAAAGAGGACAGCGGTGGATAAGATCGCAGATGACCGGGAAAATCTGGATTTGTCTGGATTTTTAGCCTCCTGTCCGGGTGTCCTACATTTTGGCTTCATGTTGAAACTTTGTGACAGTGCATAGTACCCCATCACACCATATGTTGTTGGATTTGTATTGAAGAGCAGAACCCAATGCAAAAATCAGTTTTGAGATATCTCCTTCCTATCAAACGTTATGGTCAAAAACCCAAAAAACAAAAACAAAAAAACACATTTTTTTGGGCAACTTTTTTTAGCGGGTAGGAATTTTGGCCTGAGATTAGGAATTTTGGCCTTGGGGTTCAGGAATTTTGGGTTTGGCATCTGGTCAGCCTGATGAGATGGTTAGATCGTGTCTCCGAGGCCGTGAACATAAATTTGGATGGACTTTGGAAGCTGGTGGAGGAGAGGGGGCCTGGTGAGCTGCAGTTCAGGGGGTCACAAAGAGTCACAGTGCATGGAAGGGAGGACTTTTCATCCAGCACAAGTGAAGGCTGTAGATAATTTACCTGTAGAAAATCTGTGCAAGTTTCATTTCAGTAAAGAAGCTCATATTCCAACCCCCTTGTAGGAACATAAATCAGGTGCTGTCTTTCAGTTCTGTTACTTCCAATGGTGCGCATGTATGTACATATGATTGCATTTTCTGTATGATTTCTAGAGCCACAACTGGCATGGCAGAATTTCCACCTCAGAATGTTGCCAACTCAATACCTTTCACTTCTTAACTGTATTTGCTATCACAGTTTTGACATCTGTTCTTTGCCTCTTGGATAGGAATAATGGAAAAGGTTGGATTTGAGATCCCCAGTCCTACCTCCACCATGCCCAACCTGTCCCAGTCCACCCCACTGACCACTTTCCCCTCTGTTTTCTCTGTCTTCCAGACTGATTTCGAGAAGGACGTGGATATGGCTTGTAGATCAGGTGAGCACATCACAGGTGAGGAATCAACAAGTGACCTGGTTTGGGGATTGAACTTGACCTTTTATTTTTATTTTTAAAAAATTATGCTGACTTTCTGTTTTGTGTGGAAATGTGCTGTCTGTCTGTGATCTGTTTGCCTGAGTTATTCTTTGCTCATCCCACCCCGAACAACTCCTGGTTGTACCCGCTTCCACTGCCAACATCCTTTCGCTCGTGCCCTTTAGGTTCGAGGTGAATTGAGATCCAAGAAAATTTCCATTGGGTAGATTCGGTGGAACAACCACAAGAGAGATCAGGTTGATTTGAGCCCCAACTAGTTGTTTTTATTCATGCGATCAATCAAGCGTGGCTAATCTAGTTGAGCCTGTGATATGTCTTCCTCTCAGTTCTTGGGCTCTCTCTTGTGGATGAAGAAAGGCAGGATACAAATTAAGTAAAATAAATAAATAAATTCTTAAGATGTAAAGTTCTTGGGTTGGGTTTCCTAGAAAGAAAGGTGGGATATCCATCAAATTGATTTGATATTGGAATTTGCGCTTGCCTGTGGCATAGCTGTGGGCGCCAGAGCTGTCAGTCTTGGAGGGAGCTTCATCTGTCCAGAGCCATTGCAGGTGGAGTATGGAGTCATATGGCTCCATTTTGCTTTTCCCACCTGGAATGGCTCCAATGGGAAGGACCCCCTGCATACTATAAGCCCAACTTATCTGCCCCCCAGCTATGCCACCGGTGCTTGCAGAGCTTCCTTCCTGCTCCTTGCATTGCTTGCTCCAGTTCAGGATATTGCCAGTGCTTGGAGACTTGGTGTTGGGAAGACCACCCTCTGCTTTCTCCACCACCTTCCCTTGCCTCCTTGCCCTCTCCAAACCTTGCACCATCAATGCCCACTCAATGAGTGGCAGGGCTATTGGTCTTCCTCCTCCTGATCCTGCTTAAGCAAAGTTGGCACTGTGCTTGATGTCCGCAATTGAGACTGCCCAGCTGCCTGTCCTTTCCTTAAATCCTCTGCTCTCCTGCATCCTTAATTCAGCCGAAGAAAACCTTCGAGTCTTTCTTGAGCTCATCTATAATTATTCTCCCTTTTGCTTCCCCAATGAGAACATTGGGGGCTCACTCAGACCCCACACAAAATCCCAATCTTCCAAACCAGGATCTCTTTTGAAGTCCACTGCGAGGACTATTGCTGTATGGATCTCTCCCTGCTTTCTTTTCTTTCCTGTTCATCTCTTCTTCTTCATCAGAGATGCTTCACACAGAGATAGTGCAATCCTAACTCCTGCTTAGGCCAGCATAATTCTTGGCACAAGTCCTGTGTTTGCCTGGGGATGTTGGAAAAGTGCCATAAAGCAGTGCTGTGCCACTCCTGGGATGTTAGTCTAATGCACGCACATGCACCGACGTCCCCGCACCGCCACGGGAAGATATGCCAAGTAAGGCTGCAATCCTAAAGACACTTTCCTGGGAGTAAGACCCATTGTACACAATGGTGTTTACTTTTGAGTAGACATGGTTAGGATTGTGCTCTAAGTTAGTCAAGCCTAAATTGGTTAGGATTGCGCCCTGTAATAGCAAAGCCTTTTCGCCATTGTCATTGACCATCATAAAAGCCACCTTGAGTCTTTTATGGAGTCTTTTATTAATAACTTGAGTCTTTTGTAAATAAATAAATAAATAAATAAATAAATAAATAAATAAATAAATAAATAAATAGATAGCCTTACTTCCCAGGCATAGGGGGCAATCCCGGGGACTTTGGGGGTATGCATTTTTTGCAGTGATGCATTCCATTTTGCAATGCACTCCCAGGACCTTCTGCAGCCAGATTTTAAAATGAACGGTGCGAAGTGTCCTCGCTCTCTGTCTTTCATCTTTTGTCAACCAGCCATCTGTTTCCTTGCACATCCTTGATGAATTCATCTCAGTCCCTTTTATCTGTCGATCCACTTATCCAGCCATCTGTGGAGAGCTGTTTCCCTCCTCTTGTGAGCTGCTTGACTGTATGGCAGCTTCTCCGGGAGTTTTCTCTCCACTGGGTATTGCGAATAGGAATGAGCCAAAAGTTTCTGCAAATTTTCAAAAGCAATTTACAAGAGTTGAGCAAAAGATTTTCTTAAATGACATTTTTTTGGAGAGGGGCTCCCCACATCCTTCAACATGACTGATGGCTGGAATTTGACATCTTGCATCCCTGTCCAGAATTCCCTAGAAAACAGATTCACAAAGTGAGGGTCAGGACCCTTTCATGAAACCTGATTAAATTTCAGGGTGTTCCTGAATAGATTGTCATCCTATATTGTCACTCTGACATAGATTGTAATCTGACATCTGAGTGGATCCAGAAATATTGCCCCCTCCCATTCTCAACATGCCCTTACTCCAGTCTCTGGGTTATTCCTGGCTCTTCTGGCTCATGGCAATAGCTGAGCTGTGCCACTCTATGGGCAAAATCCAGAGTAACTCTGGGGAGTCCTTGCTCCGGTGTAAGAACAACTTACAATAAAATAGCTCTGTGCCATACAACTTTATAAGGGATAACACAAAGTGATCGCATCATGCAAAGAATCTTGGATGGATGTCCTCTGGGCTGATCCAGACTATGAAACCGCATACCAAGGATATTGATATAGTATCTAGAAAAAAATATATATAATATCCCTTTGATGTCTGTCTGAGTATATCTCAGAGCAACAGAATAGAATAGGAAGCTTTTGGGAAAAATGTCTTATTATGGTTTAGCTTAAAGGGAAACTCCCAGAACAAGTGCTACAGGCAAGGGGTTGGACTAGATGATCTTTAATGTATCAACTGTATAAATCTGTGATTCCAAGTGCAGTGGCAAATGTATTATTTCAGACCATTGAAGGCTCTTCATCAAGTGAATTCTGTGTATTTAGAACAGCGGTTCTCAATCTTCCTAACGCCGTGACCCCTTTATAAGACCCCCAACCATAAAATTATTTTCGTTACTTCTTTAGAACTGTAATTAACTGTAATTTTGCTACTGTTATGTAAATATCCGATATGCAGGATGTATTTTCATTGTTACAAATGAAATGTGTGTTCTATGCGCACATTGAACACAATGGGATTTATTTCAGAGTAGGCATGCATAGGATTGGGCCCTGAGGCTGCAATCCTATTCACATTTACATGGGAGTAAAGCCTCCCCTGACTATAATGGGATTTATTTCAGTGTAGGCAAGCACAGGATTGGGCCCTGAGGCTGTCAGTCAGCCCCAGTGCGTGCGCAGCTACACCCAGAGGTCTGGCAAGCCTCACCTGGCCCCCTGCACCAGGGGTCCCAGGAAATCTCTAGGCGACTCCCAAAGGGGTCCTGACCCCAACTTTGAGAAATGCTGATTTAGAAGGTACAATCTTGAATAAGGAGAATTTATAAAGGTATATTATACTCCACACTAACTGGCCATCAAAACATATTGGATTGAAGCAGTGGCGTAGCTGTTAGAAACTTTGCCCTGACTTTGGCAGTCCATTTTTCAAGCAATGTGACACTTTGATGTGGCAACAAATGTGCAAGATCTGCCAAGAATGAGCATGAACCTGCCTCCAAGAGTGCATCTCTCCAGCTGTCTGATTCCATGGGTTATTGGCAAAATTGAGACAGCTCATACCAGAGCCGCCTGCCTCGGCTCACCACCCAAGGTTGGTCACAGCATTAAGATGCCTGATTTATGTGCCTCAAAGGATTGTTGATCTAGACCTGGGGTCTCCAAACTTTTAACTTCAGGGCTCCTGGTCCTTTAAGAAGTGTGTAGAAGAAGTAATGTCAGCTTGTGATCTGTGAGATGAGAAGCTGCACCTGCGGAAATCCCCTTCTTTAAAGGTCCAGGAGCCCTGAAATTAAACATTTGGAGAGCCCTGGTTTAGACTCTAGAGGAGCCACCCATTCAGTACTGGAGAGATACAGAAGCTTCATTTTGTTCTCCATCATTGGAGATAGTAGTCTTGGGTACAATCTTTAGTTAGGGTAGGGTAGTCTTTAGTCTTTCCTATTTTTGTAACCACAAACTAGCACAGGTGCTCCTATGTAAGTTCATTCAGTATAATGATTCAGCTTTGCTAAAGGAACAGTAAGTAAATAAGTAAGTAAGTAAGTAAGTAATTTTACATTGTGAGCCCTTTTGGGACAGGGACCTATTTGCTATTAATTCGCTATTAATTTTTTAGTTGAACTTTTTAGTTGAAAAGCGGTATATAAATACTGTAAATAGATAGTAGACAGAAAAGTAAGTAACTAAGTAAGTAAGGCTGCAATCCTGAAGTGCACTTAAGACTATCCTATCTGGCACTTGAGCCAGCCTAAAGCCAGATAGGACAGCCTCAGTGCACCAGAGAAGGCTTGTGCCGGTATAAGTCCACTTAGGTTACAATCCAGAGTAACTACAGGACCTTTTACACTGATGTAGTTATGGTGCCACCTATGGGAAACCTATGGGAAATGCATAGTGCAATCCAGAGCAAGTGTCTTTTACGTCTTCTCATAGTTACTCTGGACTGTAGGGTTAGGCTGGCCCAAGACAGATGGGCCTGGACCAGCCTCGCAGTGCCAGCCTAGACTGTTCAGCAGGGGTTTTTTGAAGACATGTTGTGCTGCTGCCTCTTCAATAGCAGTTAGGCCAATTTAGAGACCTCCTAGCACTGTGGATTTGGCCTCACAGTCAGCTCAGGATATGCCCTACCTTTGACCAGCTTAGCTGGGCCATTCTCTCTGGTCTAATTGGGGTGTGCATTAGCTTCAATGGTGCATTAGACTTGAGTACATGCAGACAATTGGGTATTGCAGACAATTGTGGAACAATCATGGGGTAAGAGCATTACTGGAAGCAACAAGCGCAAGTACCAGGCGAAGCATTGGCACCCTGAAGGAGCTTCTGTTCTGGTGTTGGGTCAGTGGTGAGAGTCTCTGTTGTTGTGTCATCAGGTTTCTGGCATGGCTGCTGATGTTCTGCCTCTTTTCCCCCAACACATTAGTGCTAAATAAGGACATCAGTACTTGCCGTACGATGACCATCACAGGGACGCTGAAACGACCGTCCCTGCAGGACGAGGAGAAGCTGAAGCTGAACCACCAGAAGGGCTCGTCAAACTTCAACAGTCTTCCAGCCAACGTCTCCAAGATGCACCTCCAAGGCTCCCCGCACTACTTGGGGGCCATCAACCTCAACGACTTCAGCAACCACACCCTCACCCTCAAAAAGGACAAGAGTCAGCCACCCAAGTCCATCTACATCTGCGATGGGGACATCTTTAAAAAATTGGACACTGAGCTCTCCCGGGCCCAGGATCAAGCCATAGATACCAGCTATGTCATCCTGCCCACTAACACCTCCACCCTGCGGCCCAAGCCGCCCCCACCGCCACCTAAGGATGATACAAAATACAGCATCAACATTGACCAGATGCCTCAGACGAGGCTCATCCACCTCAGCATGGCCACCGATCCAGGTTTTGTGGTCAAGAGCCCCCCGAGGGAGCCGGTGGTGATGGGCTGTGGGGAAACTCAGGCCTCTCCGATGTTGCAGCAACAGCAGCACCAGCAGTTGTCACCTCCCGTGGTCAACAAATCTGGTGACTCGCTGATGCCAAACAGCTTGTTAGACACAGGTGAATCCGGAAATTCTGGAACGGTGTCCAAGAGTGAAACAATCTCCACCCTTTCCATGAGCTCCCTCGAGGTAAGTGGCATGCATGGCATCTGGAATAAGCATGCATGGCATCCTGAATGATCCCTGAAAGAAGTCAAGTGGCTGAGATGGGTGGCGTAACTAGAGGGGGGAACAGTCAGTCTTAGAGGGTGCCTCACCCCTTCAGAGCCATTCTGGGCAAGGGGAAGCAAAACGGAGCCAAGACTTGTAATGTCTCTTTTGTAATGGCCTGGGAATGTCACAAAAGTGTCATAAGTCCCTTATGCGCCACTCCTGTGGGGGTTAGGCCACTGCACAGACATGCGCTTAAATCAGTGGTTCTCAATCTTCCTAATGCCGTGACCCCTTTATAAGTTCCTCATATTATGGGGACCCCAACCATAAAATTATTTTCATTGCTACTTTGTAACTGTAATTTTGCTACTGATATGAATCGTAATGTAAATATCCGATATGCAGGATGTATTTTCATTGTTACAAATGAAATGTGTGTTCTATGCGCACATTGAACACAATGGGATTTATTTCAGAGTAGGCATGCATAGGATTGGGCCCTGAGGCTGCAATCCCATCCACATTTACATGGGAGTAAAGGCCCCCCTGACTATAATGGGATTTATTTCAGAGTAGGCATGCATAGGATTGGGCCCTGAGGCTGTCAGTCAGCCCCAGTGCATGTGCAGCTACAGCTGGAGGTCTGGCAAGCCTGACCTGGCCCCCTGCACCAGGGGTCTTTAGGCAACCCCCAGGAAACCTCTAGGCAACCCCCAAAGGGGTCCTGACCCCCACTTTGAGAAACACTGGCTTAAATTGTGCTGGTTGTGCTGGCCTAAGTTGGATAGGATTGCACCCTTAGTTTCACTACCCATAAAGCCTTTAGAAAATTTCACTTTTTCCAAAAAATGCATTTTTATTTTCTCAAAATCAGGAGTTTGTATCAGACTATTCAGTTGTCCCCAGGATGGTGGGTCCTGTAGAGGGTATTTCTTGTGCAATTGCTTATTGCCAAAATTCCTTTAAAGATATCTATCGCCAGTATTTAAATACTGCTTTTCAACAAAAAAAGTTCATAAAGTAGTTTACAAAGAAAATGAAAAAAATATCCATGGATTGCCTCATCTTGTGGGATTTTTTTTCTGCAGATGTGGATATCAACATGGTGAAAATTCAGGTGTTACAATGATGTGCGGAGGGTGATGGTCAGAGGGTGTGTTTGTGCCACTGTTGACTTCTGTGTAACTTTTCTCTCTTTAGAGACGGAAATCTCGATATGCAGAGTTAGATTTTGAGGTGAGTGCAAGTCCTTCTTCAGTCACTATCATGAAGAGCAGGTGGAGATAAATCCATCAGTCAACCAACAGTCTCTATATACTGCTTTCGATGAGATGAACCCTACAATCCAGACTAACTATGGGAAGACGTAAGAGGCACTTACTCTGGATTGCTCTGCATTTCCCATAGGTTTCCCATAGGTGGCACCATAACTACGTCAGTGTAAAAGGTCCCATAGTTACTATGGATTGTAGCAGAAATGAAACTTCTGGTTAACCAACACAGTTATGCTTCCGCTGACTGCAATCCTAAAGACACTTTCCTGGGAGTAAGCCCCACTGGACACAATGGGCTTACTTCTGAGTAGACATACTTTCAGAATCAGGCCATCCTGTCACCTGTAGCTAGCAAACAAAACTGATTTTGCCCAGCCTGTAACAATAGTCTGTTGCAACTTTTTCTTTATATCTGTGCAACAAAATTCTTAGTGTCCTTCCGTAGTGAAACACCATGGAGTGAAATGGGGGGAAATGCCGCATGATCAGGGTGACCATATGACCAGCTTTTTCTGGATTTCTCCTGCTTTTTAGCCTTCTGTCTGGGTGTCCTCCAAAAGGGCTTCATTGTCCTCCATTTTGGCTTCATTTTGGCACTTTGCAATGGTGTGCGGTGCCCATATGACATGTCATATGACATATGACATGTCATATGTCGTTGGATTTGTATTGAAGAGCAGAATCAAATGCAAAAATCAGTTTTGAAATATTTTCTTCCTATCAAAAGTTATGGCAATAAAACTAAAAATAAAAAATATGCATTGAGCTCTATGAGAAAGTGAAAGTGTCCAATATCATGGCTTTACTCATGAGTAGGAAAATGTGCCATTGTCCGCCAGAAAGGGCAGGCTGAGAGGAATCCAAGACCTTGCCCTCCTTTTGAGGTTCAGGCATCTGGTCACCCTGCCCATTATATGTGAGTAGCTTTTATATGGTTCATAAACATCTTATATAGTTTGCAAACATCTCCTTCTTTGAGGACAGCCTAATCAGTGCTGCACTTTTGTGTCTGCTGCAGAAAATCATGCACACAAGAAAACGTCACCAAGACATGTTCCAGGACTTGAACAGGAAGCTGCAGCACGCAGACAAAGAGAAGGAGTCTCCAACCACAGACAGCAAGGTGAGTCCCCAGGTCGGACACTTTCAGAAAACGGGGTCCTCGGGGGCCTAAAATTGAGCCCCCAAAGGAAGGACCCAAGAAATTCTACACCATAATTTGGCACACATGGGCAACAATCCTCTGATCCTAATACCACGATATGCACTTCTTGAGGATCTCTGTAGGTGAAACAAACTAGAAGCCAGAAATTTCAGATGGATGGTTGCAAACCAGGGTTGAAGATAACCTTGATTCAACTATAGCATGATGCAGTCACAACCGGCAGGGTATTTGCAAAAGGTTTTTAAAACCTAGTGGCATCTTGTCAAAATATTTGCCCGCAACTGATAAAAATAATAGGGGAAACAGGGTATGTGGGTCCTGGATGATTGTATCCTGGGTAAATGCAACATTGGCATCCCTGGACATTTGTGTCTAATTTTTATTTTTTATTTTTTATTTGTATTCTGGTCAGCTATAGCTGACCCCATACTGTATATCCAAAAGCCACCTTTCCTGGCCCTAACCTTAATATAATAATACATATATTGGTACACAAATATCCAATTCAGGAACACATTTGCACATTTGTTCAGGATGCAATTTACTATCAGTGGCGTAACTGGAGGGGGTACAAAGCACTAGTCTGCAATCTTAACAACACTTTCCTGCGTGTACTATTGAACACAATGGGACGTACTTCTGAGTAAACATGCTTAGGATTGCACTGTAAGTTTGCAAAGGGGAGGGGAAGTTGCCACTTGCACACTACAATGAGGCTCCCTGCAAAAAGTAGTGTTTTCCACTCCCTCTAGATAAACCACTGCGTCCATTTACTGGGATGCAGTTTATGAAAAAACCTTAAAAATTCTGTGTGAGGAATTACCACATTTACTCAAATCTAATGCGCCATCAAATCTAATGTGTGCCTTATAATTTTAATCAAAATACCACATTTATTCAAATCTAATTCACCACTGAATCTAATGCACACCCTGATTTTGGAGACTAAGGGCAAAATCCAGAGTAACTACAGGGAGTCCTTGCTCCGGTGTAAGAACAATTTACTCTGGATTCCAATATGAATTTCCCATAGGTTTTCACTAGGAGGTGCAGTAACTATGGGTGAACGTAACGTCTCTTATGTGCTCCCGTAGTTACTCTGGATTTGGGGGTATATTCAGCTGGGGAAAAAATGAGCATTAGATTTGAGTAAATACACTACTTCTCTTGGTAGTGCTACTACCCAATCTGGTGGTGTTTTCAAGATCATTTCCTATATTCTGGTCTGATGGACCCACAATTAATCTGGAATAAATGCCCTTTCTTACAACCATCACCAAAGATACCACTCTTTGCATGCCCTCTCCATCTCAATCTGTATTTCTGTGATAAACTAACCGGCACAGTCAACTGGTATAATGACAGCCATAGGGCACAATCCTCATCATGTCTACTCAAAAGTAAGCTCCATTGTGTTCAATGGATTTTACTCCCAGGAAAGTGTCTTTAGGATTGAAGCAATACAATCACAAAACCACTTTGGGAACTTTTTAATTAAAAGCGGTGCATAAATACTGTAGGTAGATAGGTATAGAAAACGCTTCTAACTGAAGGTACTTTTGGAGACACACTTTGATTGTGGATGATGGGTTTTGCATTGATTTCCTCAAGTTCTCTGTTCTTTATGGCATATCCATTTGACCAGTTCCCCCATCATGTTATTTCAATGTATGCCTGAGTTTCTCAGTGTATTATGATTTCTCCATATGTGCCAAATCAAATGTATTGATCAAAGGGGGGAAAAAACACCCTGTTCTTTCTTGTATGTTTAGGCTGTAAAACGCTGGAGTGTTTCCTCGGGTGGAAGTGATAGAACTAATGCTAGCGTAAGTCTTACTGCCTCAAAGAACTTCATAGGTCCCCTTTCCCAGCAAACCCGTTCATGATGCATGCCTTCAGATGCATTGCTCGCCAGTGGAAATGTCTGGACCACGTGGTCACCAACCAAATACCCTCTGAATGCCTCCTTGATCCTTTGGCATCACACCCAAAATTGGACCCAAGGCAGGTCATCCATCCTTCCCATTGCTGGACCCTTGACTGCATCACTCCAACCCATAGTCACCTACTTTTCCCATACCAGTCTCCCTAAATGCCACCTTTTCCCATTTTCTCAAAAGCATGTTTTTAAAAATTATTATGAGATTCTCCTTATCTTACTCCTGGCCCACCAGCCTCTAACCAGTGAGGGGAAAAAATCAAATGCTATGGAACATATTTCCAATCAGTACTTGCTTGCTAGAATAATATTTTTGTAGGACTTTTTGGGGGGGATACCCCTTTGCCTTATTTGATCACAACCACATACTCCATGTTCCTATGAAAAGCAGACTCATGCACCTAGTGTGCCTCCTTTGATGGAATTACTGTTGGATTTGAAGAAGCAACTTATAGGAGTTAAACAATAGTAGGGTAAGATTCATTGCATGAATGAAATTCTTTTGGCCTTCCTTGGCATGGTTTTCACTGGTATGGTTTACACTCCAGCATATGATTGTGGGTGAATAAAGGCATGTGATGTGGGAATGAATAACAATAAAACAACACGGGGGAGGAAGGAGAGTTCAATATAAAAAAATTCATTCTTGAGCATGTATTGGTCTGATGTATTATAGCCCCATAATTGCAGATCTGGCCATCAGAAACATTTATGATTTTTTTCCTAGGATACTTTTTTGCCATGATTTTTCTCCAAAATTATGGAGGAATGATTTATATAGTATAGTATAGTGTAATGTAGTATAGTATAGTATGGTATAGTATAGTATAGTATAGTATAGTATAGTATAGTATAGTATAGTATAGTATAGTATAGTTCTGCATTACATTACCCAAGGCCATGTACATTCCAATAATATGCAATATTTTTATACAATACAGATATATAATACAAAATATACAATACAATATACAAGCCATTAAAACAGGCTTGTATAATATACAAGCCCTACTCATGATCTTTCCCCAAACTTCTATGGCACTCCTGCAGACCATGCATGGCACACCAGTGTGCCACTGGTCGAAAATCACTGCCATATGCCATTCTCCACCAGTAAAAGCGGTAGCATGGTTAGGGTATCCCTGCTGAGCATAATGCACAAGACCAATGCCTCTGAAATGCTCAGAAACAGCACACAGATGCATATGGCTGGGAGCACAGTCTCCATAAGTCTCCTTTGAGCATTAAAGTCTCAAGATCACTGGCTTCCTTGCGCACAAAGATTTGTGGAAATGAAAGAGAAGAGCGGGTACAAGTCATTAATTCATAAATTAATTTTATTTTTATATTTTTACTTAAATCAATTCTTTTTTAATTTATAAATTAATTTAAATTTATAAATTAAATTATTTTTTTAAAAAATCACACAAGAACATTGGATTAGAATAGGAGGAACCGCATGGATAAATTATTGTTCTGGCAACCCTCCAAGGATCCTACTGATGGTGCTTCCCATCCCTTTCAGTGTTCTGGTGATGGGATGGAGAATATATCCCATAATGAAGGTGCAATCCTATCCAATTTTTCAGCTCCAGGATAGGGACAATGCAAATCCAAGGAAAAGGAGGAAAGATCCCCCTAATCTCAAGGAGGCTTCCATCACTGTGGGATGTATCACGTGCCCTAAAGGAACAGCTATGCTATGCTTGAAAGTTGGTTAGGATTTCACCTGGAGTCCCATACTAGACAGATGACATGAGCTGGAGGGCAAGAGACATTCAGCAAAGAGGCAGAAAGCATGGCCTTCACATCAGGATGACCAACATGGTCACACCATGCCATTGCTGTGTCCCCCCAGACCATGGACTAGGCAGTGTCCCAAGACATGAAAGGACATTTGCAATGAATATTTTTACTTCCCTGGAACTCCCTATATTTCAGCAAAATATTTTTTCCAATACATTCCAACTCAACTTAAAAATGTCCTCCCTACCAAAAGCACTGATGGAAGGAAGAAGGAGCAGGCATCCCACACGTTCATCCACCATGAAAAAGATGTAGAGAAATCAGCTTAATTTCAGAAAGTCCCCTAGAAAATTATCCTGGCTTCAGCTTGCTTATGGATTGGGTTCAGTGATGGGGTTCCAAGAAATGGGTTCTCTGCCCATCTGGCAGCCACTTTTATATGGCTATTTTTAAACTTTATATGTCCTATCTCTCATTAACAACCGGTTCTATAGAGTAGGTGCAAACCTGCTGGAGCCCACCACTGACTGGGTTCCTAAACCTTGTTGTGTCACAGTGCATGCAATGGGCCCCATCTCCGTCCCCTTTTTTGTTGTTTTTACTATTATTTCATTAAAATCTATCGTCATCTAGTTACTCCATTGAGGGGGAGTGCTGGATCCAGCCTGCAAGGCATAGTTTGGAGAGCCCTGGACTGGAGGGGTAGAAAATTCCCTCCTGGATAGACTATGGGTTGAATTTTAATTTGGTGCTAAGATATTACTTCTCCTAATGATTTTTTCCCCATCTTTTCTAGTAACCTGGAATGCAGGCACCCTGCATGTGAATCTGTTTTCATTTCCCCACTTCTGAGACTGTCACATGTTATTTGTCCTGCATTATGTTTTCCTCTCCCATAACCCCAACTCTTTCCCCTAGCAGGTATTTTCCATGAAAAGATCCCATTGTGAGCATCACGAACATTGTTTTTGCCTCCGGTCTTGTTTTTAAGAGAATAATGTACCAATCCTGAACAATTTGAAAGCACAGCAATCCCTGCTGGGTTTTTGAACATGCTATATTTGGTAGCTTTATGAAAGGAGCCTGCTGAGTTTATCTCAGCATAAATCCAAACATCCCTCTAATATATGTAAGAATTAGTGGTGTAAGAGAGAATCGACTGGTAATTGCAGTCTGTCTCATGCAAGTAACACAGAGAAAGGTGATAAGGCTAAGAACTAAATTAGATGTGGTATCCGGAGATCTACTGTATAGTTGAAACTCCAACTTAATAAAAAAACTTTTTAACAGCAACCCCAGAGGGAAGGGATTTTTATTGGTACTGGAAAAAAATGATTGATCTCTTTCTACTATTGCCCCAATCCCAGCTGCTCCTCTCCCCCCACCAGATACTATTAACTGTGCTATAAGAAACCATACAGGCACATAAATAATATATTTTTTTTCCTGCAACTTATCTGCATCAGCCCTCCAGAGAATGGACCATGGACTGTCCAATGTATACTTATATTGTGGAATTTTTTCAATATATACATATATTGTGGATCAGATCAAGGTAGAAAGAATGAAATTTAGATCAAGGTAGAAAGAATGAAATTTCTTGGGGAAGAAGGGATGCCGCCTGAAGTTTTTGTGAATCATGATAAAGAATCCTGGACCCTTTAAAAACCATTTCTGCCCAATGATACATATAGACAATGATGCATATACACATACACACAGGGACCTGTGGGCTTGGCAGGAATATTCCCTCCCCACACACACACACACACACACACACACACACACACACTTGTATTTCTTTCATCTCATGGCACACTAACAGGTCGCCTTGGGTATCCTTCCTTTAGGAAGTAAAGTGGGATATAAATAAATAAACTTGGCATCCATCAGTCTTAAAAGATGATGGTATCCTGCTCGACGCAGCATGCAAAGCACAAAGGCCTGGGTAGATTGATATGCAGGATAGGCTGTTATAAATAAATAAATAAATAAATAAATAAATAAATAAATAAATAAATAAGGCACTGAAATTTGCAAGGCACACCATCAGTTGTTATACCACTGACAAGATACACCATGCTGTTGGTAGGGGGGCTCAAATCCCCCACTTTTCCTACAAAACTCAAACTGCTGCGGCACACCTGAGGACCATCTGTGGCACGCAAGTGTGCCCTGGCGCACTGGTTGAAAATCGGTGGGGTAATGGGTTTTCCTGCTGTTTGGTCTGACCCGTGAAACCTTCTGGCTCTCCTCTTGCCAAACTCTTTGAAATCTAACCTCTTCCATCTTTCTCCGTTTATATTTCTTTGCAGCAAGAAAAACAGCAGACACCAAACAAGAGACCCTGGGAAGGAATCCGGAAGGTCCAGTCACCGCCGGCGTGGGTTAGAAAGGACATGGAGCCTGTTGTACAGTCTCCTTTGGAACTCAAAACTGTAGAATGGGAAAAAGCAGGAGCCACGATCCCCCTGGTGGGACAGGACATTATTGATCTCCAGACAGAGGTCTGAGGAGGAACAGAGACTCGGAGGGTGTCTTTCCCCCCCACCCCTGGAAAACAAAACTAAATACAAACAAGTTTTTTAAAAAACAAAAATGAACCGATTAAATGTAATCGAACTGGAGAAAGCAACGTCTAGTGGTTTCTTTTTGAAACCTTTTCCCTTAAAAGGAAGAAGAAACATGGAGTCCCCTTCGTATGGTTCTCTGCAAACAAAGTTGGGGAGACTATTACTTTGTAGAACATAGTAGCAGTAGGTGCAGAACGCAATATGGTTTTTCCCAGGTAAGGAAGCAGGCCGAGGGCGAGGAAGCAAGCCAAGGGAAAGGAAATAAAATAGGGGAAGGGGAGGATTGGCTTTGGGGAGGGAACCAAAAATTGCCCTGATGCTCTTTGTAGAAAGGGGATGCTTGGTGGATCTCTGTGAAGAGGACGTCGACGGTTGTGCTGTGGCAAAGGATGTCAGGAATGAAGAAAGTGGCCATCAGAAACATGGAAATAAATCAAGTGGCAGGTGGCCAATTGCTTAACTGACATAGCCGACTTCCGCTTGGTTCTTGTATAGGTGGAGAGAGGGAGAGAAATACCCCACCTCCCTTGGATCTCAAGGAAGGAAACCAGACACTCCGATTCTCAACCAAGACAAGGCTTCCTCATCCAGTTGGATTTCTTCGACAGCCCTCCATGGGTCAGCTCGGAGGATCCCAAGTTGAGACAACGGGATGGGAGTCCTACCAGGAGACTCCCTAATGTCGACTTCTTCCATACTGGATTTCCTGAACTCTTAAAAAATAATTTTTTTAAAAAAAGTGTGATGTACGGACAACAAAGAGAAAGCCTCTTAAGACAACTAAGATCCACTCAAACTGTCTCCAGACTGGGGAGGGGAGGGGATTTTTTTAATAAAACAAAGAATGAAAAAGAATGTAGGTCAATATATTGACTGTTAGTAGATCATAGACAACAAGCTCATGGTGGGCCTTTTGTGCAAAGGCTCGCACGGCCTCATTTTTGTTCTTGTTTTCAAAAGACTCGACAACACTTTTCCCTCTCGACCGCTTTCGGAAACCAGACTATCCCAGTCCTGGAGAATTTGAGAATATGGAGAACATTGCCTTAGGACTAAGAGACAAACTGGAAAAAACAATATGAGTAACATCCACTTGGGAAACAAAACAAAATCTATTTTTTTTCTTCTTTTTCTTTTTCTTCAATAAAAAGAGAACTTGAAACCCAAGGAGGTTCCTTTCTTTGACTCGTGTTATTCCAAATGACTTTCCATACATTTGTTCCATGCAAACAGGACGCTGTTCTTCCAACATTCCCCTCAGGAAAAAAGTAATTGGAAAGCATCAATCATTCAGGTCTTTGTCATCTGTTGCATTGAAATGTTGTTTGGTATTGATTCCCCGCTGCTCTTTGTTCTCTTCTCTTGACCCGGGATAAAAATCTGATATCCAAACAGAAATTTTATATCAGAACCACTTTGTGTAGATTAGGGTCACAGGTTCGACACGCACCAGTATCACCATTCCTCCATACAGGGTGACCATACAGTATGTCCTAACCAAAAAGCATGACAAGGACCCCAAAACCTAGAAAAATAAAGGACATAAAATAAAAAGCATGGTGATAGT
This sequence comes from Cryptoblepharus egeriae, assembly GCA_030015325.1. Taxonomy (NCBI): domain Eukaryota; kingdom Metazoa; phylum Chordata; class Lepidosauria; order Squamata; family Scincidae; genus Cryptoblepharus; species Cryptoblepharus egeriae. The sequence goes on along the minus strand of JAREYC010000003.1, from coordinate 2,891,425 downwards.
GCACTTATATAGTGCTTTCATGTGACACTATTTGACATATTAAATTTAAAACTATTAGATACAAGCTACAATCCAGAATAGTTATGGGTCAACTTACGTCAACATAGTTACGGGGCCACCTATGAGAAATGCATAGAGCAATCCAGAGTAAGTGCCCATAACTACTCTGATTTGCATCCATAATTTATTACATATATTGTATTATTAACTACAAGAAGGCTTCACGCTACTGGATCATAAAGGAAGACAAGAAAGATTTGTCCCAGGACACAAGGTTTAAATAGATACGTCCTGGAAAAGATAATATATGGTCACCCTCCCCCAACTTCAGGTTCTACAAGAGGGCAAGTCAAGGGTAAAACATAAACAAGGGCAAAACATAATCAAGAAATTAGAATCTTTCCTAAGAAAAAAAATTCATAGCATTAATTTTTTTGTGGGAAAGTCACATATTGTAAATTTTTCTCAATCCAATTTTGTGCAATTTTTTAAACAGCAATATTTATCCAGAAATCAGGGTTTTTTATAGAAAGTCAGCAATTTTTAGTAAATGCAAAAGTTCAATATCTTTCCATTCCCACAAAGAAAAAAGTTATCCCTCCATGTTTGTCTCTTCATTGTTTGAACATCTTTCAACATAGATACCAAATATATTTTGTTATATTTTTATTTTCCTGCAAACCACCATTATTTTGGGGGGGAATTAGTTTTTTTAATGCTTTCACGCCATGGTTCGTTTTGTTAAAATGTGTTCATGGAACGAAAGAGGTGATCAGATTTCTCATGGATACATTTAATATAACGGCTGCGATGCGGGGTGTGGGGTGGCTTTCTTGTGGCCGCAAAGTCCGTACCGTTTCTTTCAATGCAAAGTGTCACCCCGAGCATATGACAAGATTGCAAGCCCCATCTTTACCCTACGTACAAGTCAATGGCACTTATAGACTGGTGGAGCTTCCTAGATAGGTTTTCAAAGTCCATGTGCCACCTGGCACATCCCATGTGGAAGCATGTGGAAGGCTCCCAAGCCGAGTTCTGCACAAGCTGGATGACTTTGGCAGGTGGGCAAGATCCAGCCCATGGCCCATACTTTGTTATGGAATGTAAAATAATGCAACCATGCAAACCCAATTGAACGGAACAGGGTGTGTGCATGAGCACTAATGTGCTCTTAACACAGTTCATGGTTCGGTGGGTGTTTATATCCAAAAACTTTCGGGTCTTCAGAAATCAAGACATGCTTCATCCTTACTGGCAACAATTGTGAACTTTATTTTTTCTGATGGTGGGAGGGGAACCTTGTATTGGTGTGTAGTAGAAATGAAACATTCTGACACTGAGCCTACAATCCAGAGTAACTATGGGAAGACGTAAGAGGCACTTACTCTGAATTGCTCTATGCATTTCCCATAGGGTTCCCAGAGGTGGCACCATAACTACATGGGTGTAAGAAGTACCATAGTTATTTGGGATTGTAACCTTAGGGAGGCATGTTTAATACATGACTCATGCACGTTGTATGGAGCTTGGTGGTGCATCAATAACAGCCCAATCCTATCCAGCCAGAACACTGGAGTGCATGCTCCATTGTGCATTTGGGGCCGTTCGGGAGATTCCCTCCACGTAAGATTTTATTTTCTTGCCTGGGTTTAAGGGATTCCCTCCGTTACCCAATTTGGCTAGCACATATCTGAGTAGGATATTGGCAGAACTGCTGCCACTGATACCATCCTTTCCAGCCACAGTGTCTATCCCTTTCCACTCTCTCCCCCACCACCACCTCTTGCCCCCCTACATCAACTTACCAGCACTGGGGCTTTTCCAAAAGCCCTATCATGCACCACATGTAGCAGCACCAGCCCGGCCATGCAGAACGATGAGTTTTGCCCTGGCCATAAAGCGCACTGGTGCTACCAATGCCAGAATATGAGTTTCAGCAGTCTAATTGGCTCATAGGTCTGGGTCGAAAGCCACATTTGACCATCCATTTCCCAAGCACAAGTCTGGGCTGCTAGACCTCTCGTGTGTTTGCATGCTCATAACTTTTGATCGGTGTGGGCTTCATAGTCTGGCTCCAGGAACAATATCAATGTGCGATACTATATATTTGCTTCTTGGCAAGTTGTACACACTTTTTGTCTTCCACAAAAAAAAAAAAATTGTCCACGTTATTTGGGGGATCAGAAATGCGGGACACTCCTGCAAAGGCATGCATGTAACCATAAAATGCACCTCGAAAGATAGGAAGGCAGACATGATTGCAGCCCATTTAGGATTTTTTCAACCTCAGTATGCAAGGAATAAACATGCATGACGTGCATATTTTGTCCCCAACTTTTTCCTTTTTAAGTACCGTGTGAGTGCCCGAAAAGTGAACTATGATGGGATGTCAGGGGGCTTTATTTTCCCTGCCACGGTCCTCATCTCATGTACTAGGGGCAGTCAATGGTTAGTGGCTTCCTCTGGGGTTGTGTGTGCAAGAGACTCATCGGTTCACAATTATTGCAAGGACAACATAGAATCTATGTTCTCCTAATTCCCCCATTGAAGGCCCCTTTTGAGCAAATTCACCCCTTGCACTTTTGGGCAAATTCATATGCAGTTGAAAAATTAAAAGGGAAAAATGGGGTTGAATTACACATTCCCCATAGCGTGCCATTGGGAAAACTGAGAATCAGCATGTTCCAAATGCTCAAGAATCAATTGAATTAAATTGAATTAAAGAATTAAATTAATTTAAGAATTAAATTAAATGAAGAATTAAAGAATTAAAATGAATCAGTGAATTCAAGAATTAAAATGAATCAATGCTGAATGCTGAGCTAACCTGAAAGATGGAAAGGAGTTGTTCAGTGGCATAGCTAGAGGGGGTGCAAAGCACTAAGTTTTGCAGAGAGCATCACCATGGCATGGAAGTGGCCTCTCCACCTCTCTTTTTACTCCTACCATTGCTGATGGCTCCGACGGGAAGGGAAAGAGGCCGCTTGCATGCCCTGGTGAGGCTCCCTTTGAAACATAGTGTTTGCACCCCTCTAGATACACCCCTGGAGTTCATCTAGCACATGTGCAACGGAGATAGGGGCATCTTTGTACCCTCCAGCTGCTCGAGAGCATACAAGCAATGAGAGGAGCCTGAAAGGTACACAACCTTCTTTACCAGGCCATCTTTGTAGTTGAGTAGAAGAAGTTGGTGGAGAAGCAGCTCCTTCCAGATCCTCTTTCCCACTCTAACCCAACCATGCCAGTATTAAATGTACCAAATATTAAATATTAAAGTGCCCTAGATGGTATCCAGAGAAGACGCCAGGCCTGGGGCTAGATGAGTGTGTCTCATCTGCAAGGAGCATTGGGCACTGATTGAGCAACTGATTGTCATGCATCAGTCATTGAGCATTGATTGTCGCGGATATGAGTCAATCATTTTCTGGGGACTCCTGGCTTTGCAGACAGATCTCTTGAATATGTTTGCAGAACCGGAAACAGCAATGTGCAACTCACTAGATCCTGCAATAAACCACATCGCTGAGCATGTTGATGTGCATAAAAGCATTTTCAAGACTCCTTTCAGCATTGGCCGCAGGGAGATTTTGCTATAATGAACAGATTGGAAGGCTGAGGACTTGGTCAAAAGAAAGTTGGGCAGACAAATCCTATCTTTCTCCCCTGGTGCAATTGCCACTATTGTCCCCTTTCTAGCCATGATCCCCATCCTGGACTCCACTCTGTTGCTCCATCTCCATGCCTCCCATCTCATCCACATCCAACCTCTTGCATTGACCTACCAGACAGTGGACATTATTTGTCATGGAAAATATATTGCACAAGTGCACCAAGTTGCCAGATCATGTGTTCTTGCAATATGGTGGCATAAGAGGTTTCATCCATAATCCATACAAGGTTTCATCCATAAGTTGTTCAGATGCAAACCATCTGCAATATCTAGTGCAGTGTGGGACATAACGCAAAGCCATTCCTCTCCCCACGCCTCGACAGCAATTGTAAGTCTGTAGGACTCCTCGAAAGAAAAACATAATGGACATTATCTTTGGTGGACCTTCTTACTAGAACCAAAATTGCAATTTGGATCCACATGAGGTGGGTGCTCATGAAACTATCATTGCTTTGATATGCGCTATGTTCGTCAATTTGCACAGGAGGAATTACTGAACAGAAAGAGTCCAAAAGAGGGTTTGGGTTTCATGGTTTATTTTTAAGAGAAAATATAAGGAAAAAGAATGGAATATCAATTTACAAATATCAAACCACACTCAAGACGTGCTTGATCTGCAAACATTTCTCTGATGTTTTCGGTATATGATATTCTTCGGGGCAACATGATTTTTTTTTTAAAATTGGTAAAATCCTAATGGCATTTCTGTTGTAATTAGCTCTGTAATCTTCTCTTCCCTGGGTTAATTTAAACCAATAAAATGATTTTTTAAGAGAGAGGAAAAAAAGATTTATTAAAAATGTAATGTCCTTGTCATATTTAGATTCTTCTTTGTAAGATAAAAAAAGCACAATGGCCTTAGAAGCTGGGATATAGAATATGGTAACTCATCTACTGAGGCTGCAATCCCAAAGACACTTTCCAGGGACCCATTGAACACAATAGGGTTTACTTTTGAGTAGACATGGTTAGGATTGTGCTCAGACACATCATGGGCCCAATCCACCAGCATCATTAGACTAAAGGTCCCATTGAAAAGAATGGGGGCTAGGCAAGAGTCCCCTTGTTCGTGCAGGAAAGGTCTTGGTAGACTGAGCCCAAGTAAATTTAGTAAATGAATATTTTTTTCTGCTGTATTTAAAATTTTAATTGCCTTCCACTCTGTTGAGACTCACTTTTCTTTTCCCTCCTCCTCCTCCTCCTCCTCACAGCATCTCCAGCTCCACCAGCGCTTCACTCCACTCCAGTAGCAGGATGATGTTATATAACTGCGGGGATAAATGTTTGTTTAATAATTGTTAATATTCTCCTATTTTCCAATCAGTTTACCGGGGTTAATTCTGTTCTTTCCAGCTCCCCTCCCCAGTATTTTCCCTTCCAAAATTATGTCTTTGTCAATTATTTCTGTACAGTTTTCAGAGCACACATAAATGTGTCTTATTTCTAATAAAAGAAAAATGCATAAACATTAGTTGTGCCTGGATTCTTGACTTTCTTTAAAGGTTGGGGAAGACCAGGATTTGCTGCTTGGGTCACAGCCTATCCTCCATATTAATCTACCCAGGCCTTCGTGCTTTGCGTACAGCATTGAGCACGATACCATCGTCTTTCAAGACTGATGGATGCCAATACAAATATGTCCTGGAAACTCAATTCTGCTTATGTGTCCATAAGCTGGAGGAAAAATCATATGAGCAAACAGACAGAACTTATGGAATAGATCATCTATGGCTACAATCCAGAGTAGCTACTGCAGTCCCTGAAATCGACGTCTGTGTAAAAGGTCCCATAGTTACTCTGGATTGTAGCCATAAAGGAATTGTGGTGAGTTGCTCATCTTTGGACCCCAGTCTAGAAACAAGAATTTGCACAATCCGCAGTAACTACAGGACTCTTAACCCTGCGTCAGTCGAAGCTGTTTGACTTTCCCGGTTGGTCGAAGCGCGCATAAAATTCCCCTTTTAGAAAACTGAAATAAGCACCTACTTAACTCAATTGTAACACTCTTAGGGCGCAATCCAGAGTAACTACGGGGAGTCCTTGCTCCGGTGTAAGAACAATTTGCTCTGGATTGCAATATGAATTTCCCATAGGTTTCACTAAGTGGTGTAGTAACTACGGGTACACGTAATGTCTCTTACGTGCTCCTGTAGTTACTCTGGATTGTAGGGTTAATTTGTTAAGTGACATTCATTAGGATGTACAAAGAGACAATATTCAAAATCTGATGCAAAAATCCTCGTTTATTAATCATAAAGCAAGTAAAACTAAAACCACTAAAAATTAATATACGCCTCCATATTGCCTTATGTTTTCATGAAAAAGAAAGACATATGAGCATTAATTATGAGCTGAACTGGAAATATAGGCAATATATATGGAAATATAGAGTCTTCTCGCTCTGTTGGGAAGTTCAGCAGTAGAGATGGTTTGGCACAGTGAGGAGCAAGGTTGCCAGATCATATTCGCATATGCATCAACAAGGTTAGGACAGGGTCAGGAACCCATGAACAATGGGAAAATCCTACCTCAAGGCAAAGAGGACTACTTGTTCTTTAGCATGTGAATAGATAGCAGTCAAAGGTGTGAAGAGGAAATGGTCAGTAAAATGCAGGCTAAGAGGAAGTAAGAAACTTCCAAAAGTCAGCTTAGGATGGTCGAAGGTGGTAAAAATTTTCCTGGGGGGTCACTACTGCTCCCCACAAAAGAATCGGCAAAAATGACTTGGGGGTTTTAAACAGCACCTAGAACTAGGAAGGTACTAGGAGGGGCAGGCCTCCTGGCCATCATGGGGCAGAGAGGCAGCAAAAACAAAATCAGGTGGAATTCAAATCCCAGCTTTGACTAACATTTACGTCAACGTAGTTATGGTACCACCTAGTGGAAACCTATGGAAAATGTATAGAGCAATCCAGAGTAAATTTTTTAAGTCAATGTAAGGGCTCCTGAAGTTACTCTGGATTGTGCAGTAGATCTACCCAGTTGAAGGGCAGAATTTGGCAAGCATCCATAGTTGGTCTATATGCCCCCCTTTTGCTTTCTCTCAAAGCAGAGAGAAGGGCTGTGGGTTGCACAAGTGGTTAAGACACTGTGCCTGTTAACCAGCAGGCCAGGCTTTGAGACCCGGGTCCCCACAAGACAGGGTGAGCTCCTGTCCTTAGCCCAGCTCTGCGACGCAGCTGGAACCAATCGTATTGGCTCTGCCTTTCCGTTGGACTATTTCAGTGGCGTGGAGAGGGGGGATTTGCTGCTTGGGTAACAGCCTATCCTCCATATCAATCTACCCAGGCCTTCACGCTTTGCATGCAGTGTCAGCGTCGAGCATGATACCATAGTCTCTCAAGACTGATGGATGCCATGCTCAAAGCAGACAAGAGCATGATGCACGGATCAAGCTGTCCAACTCCAGTCCCAAATTTTGCTGGGAAGCTGAAAGTAACATGAGCTAAAGGGCTTGTTCTCTGGAGAAATATGAAAATGGTCTACAAGATGCATTCGGTGGAAATAGGTCAGGGCACTCAATTAATGCTACTGCCATTTCTGTTCAAGCTCATTGAGTTAAGTGGGGTGTTCTGGACTTGTTAGATGAATTATTTTTTGGCTGGAAATACAGCCAGGAAATACATTGGGATCTACATTTTTAAGATGCACTAATAAATCAGCTCAGAGAAAAATTAAAAGGGAAAGGCCGAGCAGATAGAACCACATCAGGGTGGTCTTTCTACGCCATTCTTCTTGCGTTGTATATTTCATCAGTCTTTTAATCCACTGTGTCTGCTAAATTTGATAATAAAACTACATATTTACTCAAGTCTAATGTGCCATCAAATCTACTGTGCACCCTATAATAATTAAAATTTACTTGAATCGAATTAACCATTGAATCTAATGCGCACCCTCATTTTGGAGACTAAATTCTGCTGAAAGGTGAGCGTTGGATTCGAGTAAATACAGTATTATGTATAATTGCATATATTTTGTTATCTACAATCAGGCTACGTGCTGCCTGCTCAGAAAGAAAAGGAAAACAATGAAGTTTTTTTTTGTAGGACACAAAGTTTAAAAAGAGGACATGTCCTGGAAAAAAACAGCAAATAAAGGTCTTCCAGTGGGTGAGATAGAAGAAGAGGATATCCATGCTTAATGCAGAGTGACGAGCAACCAGCCTTAGGGTGCAATCCTTATCAATTTAGGCCAGCCTAACTCACCTGGCATATCTTCCCATGGTGGTGTAGGGATGTTGCCACATGCCTGGGCACTGGCCTAACAATCCCCCCAGGAGTGGGGCAGAAGTGCCTTATGGCACTTTTGTGACACCCCAGAATTATGTCGGGGCTTATACTGGCCAAACTGGAGGTTAGGATTTCACCCTTAATGACTTCTGTGGATTGCTGGGTTGTGTTGGCTCTGTGCCATTTAAATTAAATTAAATGTGATGTGTAAGTGACTCCAGCCAGTCACCACTGGAACCAATCTGGGTAGCAATGGCATCACACATGCGTTAAAGATGATAAATGATGTGGTGACTTACACAGCACATAGTGGCACCTGCAATACTTACTCTGCCATATCTCCTCTCATTGCACAACAGGGATGGTACCCCTTCCACAGTTTGGTTTTTTTTGCTCTATGCCCACTTTAGATAAACCAGTGGCATAGCTAGAGGGGGTGAAGCAGTCCGTCTTGGAGGGAGCCACACTCCATTTCAGATATATGCCTCTCTTTTGTTCCCCCTGCCTGGAACAGCTCCAAATGAGTGTGGCTCCCTCCAAGAAAGGCTGCTCTGCCCCTTTTAGCTATGCCAGAGTTAACCTACAAAAATGAGAGAACGGCTGCTTGTCAGTCCAAAGGTACATTTCCTCCTGCATCCCGCACCCCACAACTAGTCAGATGCTTTTGGCAGGTCATGAGTAGGGCTCGGAGGAAGCAGCACTACACACCGCTATCCTCTCGACTTTTTATGTGACTTGGAAAACGGGATGCAGAGGAGGGAAGAAGCAACTCTGATTGCTCTTGTTCTCGCAATTCCTTTTTAAGATAGGTTTTCTCACTATTTTGTAAAGCTTAATGAAGATTAATTAACAATAAATACAGCGGCCATCCCAGTAGGAGCCTTGATCTAGGTCCCTTCCATCTAGTATTCAAAAGCTGAGCAGTCCCTGGTTGCAAAATGTCATCAAGATGCACTCCCCGGCTATACAATAAGACTGCCTTGCAAGGTCACACTTAAGTAGAATTGTGAAGACAAGGCAAGCCTGAGCACATTGCTTTGGCAATTTGTTAAGTCATGCGCCGACTCCCCACTGGGATGCTGAGAGGTCCCCTGCTGCGGCCAGCTTCACTTTCTCCTTAGCCTGCTAGAATATAACTCCTTGTGGCATCACAGTTGGAGGCAAGGTAGTTGGATTCTGTCCCCCCAGGTCTGGGGGTCTCCCAACTATTCAGACATATGACTGGCATAGTTTTGAGGGCGGGAAAAATTTTTACTATAAAATTTAAATAAATATATTAGATGGAAATTTCATATTTATTTGAATCTAACGCTCACTTCTTCCAGACAAATTTCGGCTGCAATCCTAAAGACACTTTCCTGGGAGTAAGACCCATCGAACACAATGGAGCTTACTTTTGAGTCGACATGGTTAGAAATGTGCACAAAGGGTGAAATCCAGAGTAACTACGGGGAGTCCTTGCTCCGGAGTAAGAACAAGTTACTCTGGATTGCAAAATGAATTTCCCATAGGTTTTCACTAGGTGGTGCAGTAACTATGGGTGCACGTAATGTCTCTCATGTGCTCCCGTAGTTACTCTGGATTGTGCCCATAGTCTCCAAAATTGGGGTGCACGTTAGATTTGATGGTGCATTAGATTCAAGTGAGTACAGTATTTTGATTATAAGTATAGTTCTGTATTTAGTTTAGCAGTTTACTATTATTGTAATTATGGGTAGTGCAATTACATAAAAATCATAAATTTAATTTAATTTAACAGCATTGAAATAAAGCACACACTTAAAACAGATCCGTATTTTTCTCACCCCACTATCCAGTTGTGTTTGGGGCAAGGCTCTTAGGGGACCAGATGCTGGCTGTAGACCAGTTCAAGGCTCATCAAGGGCCACATCTGGCCCCCAAGCTAGGGTTTGGAGACCCCCTGCTCAGGTGAACCTATGCCAGGCTTCAGGAAAACCTGGAGTGCCAGGCATGTGTGCCAGGCATGTGTGTGCCAGGCATGGCCTAAGAGGCAGTGGGGCAATGAAGAAGAAGGAGGAGGAGGAGGAAGAAGAGGCGGGAAAGGGGATGCTATGGAGGGAGAAAGATGGATGGATGGAGTGTGGAAGAGGTGAAGGAGGACTGAATCTCAGTAGATGAAAGGAGGAGCAGAGAGTAGATGGAAAGACAGAACAGGAGCTTCCAAAGAACGCCCTCCCAGAGTGAGAGGACACCAACCAGAGGAACCCCTTAGTTTTAACTAGACAGATCAGTGTTTTTCAAAGTGGGGGTTAGGACCCCCTTTGCTGGGCAGCACCATCGTTGAATCTGCCACCAGGTAGAGCTGACTTGGAATTGGGCATTCAGGCTACAATCCATACATTTTTGGGAGTAAGGCTATAATCCTAAAGACACTTTCCTGGGAGTAAGACCCATTGAACACAATGGGGCTTACTTTTGAGTAGACATAGTTAGGATTGTGCTCACAGTCTCCGTGACCATAATGGGACTTCTGAGAAGACATGAGGAGCTAGCATCACAGTGATGGCATTTCCAGTTTGATGACATCAATTTCAGGTAGGGTTGCCTTATGTCCCAAAAAACAGTCTCGATTTTGGGGAATTGTGTTCACATATTGGCAATTGTGACAGAGGATCCAGTCCCAATTTTGGGGAAGAGAATTATGGCAACCCTACATCCAGAGGGTCCCAGACTGATTGTAATTCTCAAATATCTGAGAACCGTTGGGCCAGAGGATGATGAGGATGGATGATGGCAATGCTTCCTGGCAAAAAGGCCTGTAGTATGGAAGCAGACTCTTGGGGCCGCTTGCATGCCGTGGTGAGACTCCCTGTGGAACATAGTGCTTTGCCCCCCTCTAGCTATGCCACTATTCCAGATCAAACTAAAAGCAAGGGCCGTTTGCAGACTCCATTCCCCCAAGCTTAACTAATCACGAAACGTTTTCCGAAGGCGCCTGCTGAACAGGAGAGGGGCTGAGATGAAGCAGCAGCTTAATCTGCAGGGATGAACTTCATCAATGATCCAATTATTTCGGCTTTGATGCCTTTTTTGTTTCCAGGCGCCTCGGCCGTCCCCGGCCCCTATGCTCGGAGATGGAGAGCGTTTTGCACCGTGTGCCAGGCATGGGCTGGATCTGCCTTGAATTCAAAATGAAGGACTATTAGCATATAAATTGATACTATAGGTTAGCCAGGCAGGTAGGCTCGTTGGACAAAATAATTGGGGGGAGGGAAGGTGCGCAGATTACTCCATGGGAAGGGGCCAGATTAAAGTTTCTGCTTGTGCCTCTCGTCAGAAAGTATTGTAGATTAATTCCTTTTAATGCATGCATCTGTTTGGGATTCTTCATCTTCTCTTCACTCTTCACCCCCATTCCACCCAATATAACCATTTCTTTGAGATTTTCTGTGTTAGAACGTGGTATTTCGGGAGGGGGGGTTTCTGCTCATGCAAAACCAAATAAATGCTTAGGCTGCATTATCATCATATCATATGGTACTTTTTAACTAGATGGGTCCCACAGAAGGACCCGTCAATTCATAAATTATAAACTTCATAAATTCTGAATTTCTTGAGTTTATATTTGCACTCTAAGGCTGCGATCCTAAACCGCAGTTAGGCCGGCATAAGTCCCGGCACAAGTCTCATGCTGGCCTATGAATCATAGACTCATAGAATCATAATCATATAATCCTAGAGTTGGAAGGGACCTAGTAGGTCATCTAGTCCAACCCCCTGCCTGCAGCAGGAAATCCCCTAGAGCATCCCCGACAGGTGCTCGTTGAGCCTGAGTATCACAAAAGTATCACAAAAGTGTGTCTGAGCCACACCTGGGGAGCTAGGCCAGCACACAGACATGCATCGACCTCCCCACACCACCATGGGAATGAATTGTGGGTGAGACGTGCCGGCCTAAATTGGTTAGGATTGCTCCCTAAGAGCACATTCCTAACCAGAGTTTAGGTCAGCGTAAGTCTCTTGTGCCAGCTTGGGGGTTTTGCAGAGGTGCGATATTCCAGAGGGTTGACAGGCCATACACTGGCCTCACTGCACCTCCCATGGCAATGTGGGAACACTGTGCAGGGTGAGTTTTGCTGGCCGTTCCAATATAGGGGTTTGGGGAGGGTGGGGAAAGGATGGGGAAGAGATGGTAGGGGGGATCTGCATATCAGGATTATTACAATCTTGAGTCACCAAGTGATAAATTATGGTGTTGAAAAGCAGTAAATAAAAATTTTAGTAATAATAATCTGTCAGGTGCCCCACTCCAGCTTGCTCCCCCCCCCCCATGTTCCATGAAATCTAGCAAGGTCAGTTGATGGAGCTGGGAGTGGGACAGGCCTGGAGCACCATGTGCAGAAAGGACGAGCCACACCAAAGGTTTCAGGCATCCTGCTTGCCAGTCCCAAGGATGGATCTTGCATGTGCCTTTTCTTTCTCTGTCTGACGGGGGCACGAAAGGCATGTGCACACATGCACACATATAGAGTCCCAAATGGATCATGAGGCTACAATTTTTCTTGTACTTTATTGAATATGTTCAAAATTGTTCTCCGTTGCTGTTCTGGAGTTGGCCAGTGGTGCTCAGCCTCCCCCAGAGTCAACACCCCAATTGAAACATGGTGCAATCCTAATCTGCAGTTAATCCCAGCAGAAATCCCAGCAGAAATCTTGTGCTGATCTGTCACAAAATGCCATAAGACACTTTTGCACACTCCTCGGGGAGTGATAGGCCAGTGCGCAGATATGCGCTTGCCTCCCAACATCACTACAGGAATGAAAAGACCTATGAGAAGTGCCTGCCTTGGTTAGGACTGCACCCATAGTCAGGATAAGTGAACGAGCTGGGAAGAAAGCCACATCAGAGTGGCAAGAACCTCCACAGGTTCATAAAACTGACATGAAATCTGATGTCAGGTTATTCTGAGTTTTGCTCCTCAACGATCAAACCGGCTCCAAAGTAAAATCAATCAATCAAACATTATTTTCCATTCAATTTGTAACTAGACTACGTTCTTAGATTGACGCAGCACCTCTAATTCCTGTATTATAGGATCCCGGATGAGCAAATCTGATTTCCACCTTAGGTGGCCTTTAACAAAACACCATTAAAGCGTCGCTCACCGTGTTTATAATTACTTTCTTCCCCACTAAATCTCACTCGGGCACGTGGGGAATTGTAAAACACATGTCGCATTTCCATAATTTCTACTCCGCTGTTCTTTATCAAAGGGGGCGGCGCGGTGGAATCATGCGCTATTTTCCCCTCTGAATCCTTTGTCTGAGACGGGCGCCAATTCTTCCCGAATCCGTTAAGATTTATCTTGGCAATTTCCTGCATTTTATCACCGGCTTACACCAGGGAAGGAGATTATGATGCCGTCGAGGGGCTGCTTTGGAAAGAGCGCGGCTGACGATTCCGTAAGACGGGGCATTAAATGATACCGCCTGAAATTCCAGGGAAGGTTTCACAACAGGGGCTGCACGAGACATGTAAATAGAAAGCAAGCACTGGAGGCCTCGAGTGACTTGATGGCCCCATATAATCTGGCTGGCTTTTTATAGGGTGCCATTTCAGCTGAGTTTTACCATCTGCTCCTTGAACTGCAGAAGTGCTCATTTGTTTCTTCCCTCCCTCCCCCTTTGGTACTTGATGTATTTCCCCCCAAGGGATGTCATTCAGGATTGGATGTGGCTTTGACCTGTTTTTGACATAGAAGTGGCAACATGTGGCAACCACATCAATGGCAACCATCTCAGCACACCATACTTTCCGGTAGATTCTGATTCACTTCCAGAAATAATATAAAAGATGATCTCTAGGGACATCTCTAGGGTCTGACCTCTAGAGCAGAGATTGGAGGGTATAGACCACTGCTTGGCACATATAGGATTAAAGTCTTAAGAACCAGCAAGTGTACATCAAAAATACCCACTTTACAGAGATGGCATCTTCAGATCAGAGTGGGGCTGTTCCACTCGGGGACCCTACTGAACTGCCCAAACCAGGCAAAGGGATGGTGTTGGTGCCATTCTTTGGCTGGAACACTATATTCCTGTGCATCCATAGCATTTTCACTCCAGATCCTAACAAGCTTTAGAGTTTGGTCCTAACCTGGTTGGAGTTTTAAAATATATTTCATGATTGGCCACTAAACCTCCAAAATACATATTGTTTCTCAGTTTGGCTTTGAAATATACTGCAAATGCAGATAGATATGCTTGGAAACTAATGCACAGAGGTGTATCTAAAGGTCTTAGCCACATGTTGCCCTGCTAGTCGTGGTCAATTCTAAAGGCATGCTCGTCCCCGATACAAGGCCATAGAGCCAGTTTCGCCAAAGACATCTCAGTGGGCATGTGGCTGGCATGTCTAAATGCTAAAGGCACATGGAACACCATTACCTTCCCACTAAAGTGGTACCTATTTATCTACTTATACTTACATGCTTTCAAACTGATAGGTTGGCAAGGGAATCCCCCCCCCCCCCCGACACACATGTAGACTAGGCTGCAATCCTAATTGCCAGTTAGGCCCCCATAAGTCCCGGCACAAGTCCTGTGCTGGACTGGGGATGTCACAAAAATGCCATAAGGCACTTCTGCGCCACTCCTGGGCAGGTTAGACCAGTGCCCAGACATGTGCTGGACTTCCCACTCCACCACGGGAACACGGAACAGGTGAGTTGTGCTGGCCTAAATTGGCTAGGATTGCACCCTAACACCGACACAGGGGCCTGTGTTGATATGGCAGCTCATGGTTATGAGAACTCTGGGTCTAGCAGGAAAAAATACACCTCCCAACAGGTCTCATTATCCTCTCCTCTTATTCTGTTTCTTGGAAAGGAGCCACCCACAATTACGGATGCAGCAGAAAACAGTTAATAAGGGCGCCAGGGTATGCGCAGGATGGCAAAACTCCCTCTTGTGCCCACTTTGGCCATGTGAAGGACTCTTCAAGGACGCATTGAAGCAAAGACGGGGAGGCATACGGTGCACAGATCTCAATTCTTTCACGAGACACCTGTACATGTGTGTATGCAAGCAAACACAAACACACACACACACATCATGCACAGCAAAAAATATTTTCCTGATCATGATCCTTATAGTGTGCTGAAATAGACAGAATGGATCCACTATGCAAATAATATCCAGAGGAAGAACCTGTGACATCCATAACTTTTACTTTTTTTAAACTTGATGCTTGACACCACCCGGGAGAGCTCAGGTCCAGAGCACTGCTGTGACAGTCAATGGAATAGCAAAAGGGGATGCAAAGCACGAACAATGCAATCCTATCCCTGTCTACTCAGATGTAAACCCCATTATAATCCATGGGCCTTACTCCCAACAAAATGAGGTTGGCAGCCAAGCCCCCAAATCCAGAGTAACTACGGGAGCACATAGGAGACGTTACATGCACCCGTAGTTACTAGACCACCTAGTGAAAACCTATGGGAAATTCATATTGGAATCCAGAGTAAGTTGTTCTTACACCAAAGCAAGGACTCCCCATAGTTACTCTGGATTTTGCCCTAAGTTTTTCAGGGAGTCTCAATGCATCACAAAAGCAGCAAAAGTAACAGATAATTGATAAGTAATCCAAAGTATTCCTTTGATTTGCAGATATTCTTTTTCTGGGTTGCAGCCTCCAGTTTTCCACCCACATACGAAGGATCTGAGAAATAGGCATGGAACGGTGTTTCCATTTTATTTTTACTAAACGTGTTTTATATTTCAATCATATCTTTACGACGCTCTTCCCATTTTTTTCATAGCAGCGTGCTTATTTTTTATTTTATCACCTCACATTCCTGTCTTTTTTTTTAACAATCCTAATTTCCTTCTATAGTGATTCCTTTATTACATTTTGCTGATAATTGGCAAGATAAAAAAATATATGTGTTTATATTGCCTGGTTGCAAAACCATTAAAAAGAAAGTCAGGGGGCTGTTGAGATTAGTGTTTCCTTTTATGCTTCTCTTTAATTTCAAAATATTTTTCCACATGGGGAGAATTGTGTCCAATAATAGCACACTTTCTTGATTCCTGAAAGCAATATTGTAGCAGAAAATAATTAGGCATAGCTAAAACCCATTTAGGGCACAATCCAGAGTAACTATGGGGAGTCCTTGCTCCGGTGTAAGAACAATTTGCTCTGGATTGCAATATGAATTTCCCATAGGTTTTCACTAGCTGGTGCAGTAACTACAGGTACACATAATGTCTCTTATGTGCTCCCGTAGTTACTCTGGATTGTAGGGTTAGCAGAGCTATTTCATTTTCTCTCTAAACTTTTTTTGAAAAGCAGTATATAAATATTGTTGAGTAGGGGCTGATTTGGATGTGGCCTTCAGGACTGCCTGCTTTGACATAAAATACAAATCCAACCTTGATATACACTGATTTGACTCACTGATATACATGAATCTGACTCAACATGAATGGCCATGGCAAATCACAATTTAAAAAACAGCTTTTATTACTGTTGTAAAAGGCAGTCATGCAGGGTGACCATACAGAATGGAGGACAGAGTGTTTGTACCTTTAACCATTGCATAGATGAGGGAATTGAGGCAGGTTTAGATCATCCTAGAAGGGTATAAAAAGCAGCACATGCCTAAATTCCCTGTCCTATGCAAAGGTTAAAGGTATAGGCACTCTGTCCTCCATTCTATATGGTCACCCTGCGGTCATGGATGGAAGCATTCCATTCTTCAGCTGAGCCAGGCAAGGGCAGGCAATCCTTTGCATTTCTAATTGATGACTGCCTCTCTACTGTGAGTAAGGGCTGTGGGTGGCGCAAGCGGTTAAGACGCTGTGCCTGTTAACCAGCAGGCCAGGGTTCAAGACCCAGGTCGGCCCCACAAGACAGGGTGAGCTCCTGTCCTTAGCGCAGCTCTGCGACGCCTGCTGGATCCAATCGTATTGGCTCTGCCTTTCCATTGGACTAATTCAGTGGCGTGGAGAGGGGGATTTGCTGCTTGGGTAACAGCCTATCCTCCATAACAATCCAACCCAGGCTTTCGTGCTTCGCATGCAGCGTATGCAGCACCGAGCACGATACCATAGTCTCTCAAGACTGACAGAGGCCTGCTCTACAACAGTAAAAAAAGTTGTTTCCAAACAAAGGATGCACTTTTCTACTTTTCTAATGAAAGCAATCATTCCATTCTTCAGCCGAGCAAGGCAAAGGCAGGGGGCCCTTTAAGTGATTTTATTTCACATTTTTTGACATCAGCAGGGAGTCCCAGAATGTAGACGTAGAGGCACAATCTGAGACCACTAGGAGCAATGGAGGAACAAGAAACCCGGAAATGGGTCTTTAAATATATTTTTTCACTGTTTTTTATCCTATTATTTTTTTTATCCCAAATGGAATCCTAGTGGATGAAAAGGAACAGCTGAACCATAAAGTGGAAAAGTGATTTTAAAAGTTGGAGATCACATTGAGAAGCTCCAACTGGTGCTCACTCCATATGAACAATGGTTCTGTCTTCCGCCCCCTTCATACCCCTATTATAATTTCACTATCAAAGGCTATCACGGAAGTAAAAAACAATCCGCATTCAGAATCTATGAGCAAAGCTCCCAAATTTGCATCACAGTGCAATCCTATGCGTGTCTACTCAGAAGTGATTTCCATTGTATTTAATGGGGTTCACTTCCAGGGAAGTGTGTTTAGGATTGCAATCAGGAACCCCACAACCCCATCCAGATTGACTATGGTTTTGCGTCCTGATCACAAATCTCTACCATGTTGAACACTGGACAAATCAAGTTTGAACCATCCCAAGGCCTACAACAGTTGACCCTTATTATTATTATTATTATTATTATTATTATTATTATTATTATTATTATTATGTGCTAGTTCACAGTTGTCAGGTGTTTGGAATTGGCTCTATAGTGATTCGGTTCCTAACCTAGGATGATGATGATTTTTATTATTTTAATTTAATTTAATTTGTATCAAGACTACAGAGGATCAGGTCATGAATTTGAAAGGGATCTCATTCCCCCCCCCACCACGTGGCTGCAACTATAGCTTAGCATGAATATTAACAGAGTCACATTTGCATCCTTTTTATCCAGACAATTGCGCATGAAAGAGTTGCACATGTTCGCTGCAGCCCCATTCCTGGAACCAGCTTTCCTGACACATTGCAGCTTCAAAAGAGGGCCACAGCTTGAAGATATTGCCATGTCCCATCAAAGCACCACTTTGCATGCAAACATACTCCATAAAACCAATGATTTGTGGGTTGCTCCTGTTTTGTTCCCCCTACCCAGAATGGCTCCAAAGAGGGGAGACTCCCTGCAAAACTCCCTGCTTTGCACCCCCTCCAGCTGTACCACTGGAAGTGTCTCGCATCCTCTCCAGACTGAGTGTCATAATCCTGGCAGCAACACCAGTAGTTCCTTGTCGGGTTCCTCAAAACCACACTTCTTCTGTGTGATCCATTCATTTACATGCACGGTGTGCTAGAACATCACTAGCTTGTCCTCTATTAGCGAACGGACATTTCTGTGGGGTATTCTGACACACCCTGAGAATACTTGTAAGAGCTGCATCAACTCAACTCGGACTCATTTTATGTGGGTCTAGAGATTTCCAAACATGATTTGTTACTTAGGATGAAGACTTGTTAGCGTCAATTAGAACGATACTTCCTTTATTCCAGCATCTGGTCTCTGGTGAGTTCCCATCAAATAAATGCCATGAAAAGCAGAATGAGAGGTGAGAACCTGGAATTTTGGTCTTGTCGGCACATTTTGTGACTGGTGGTACTAAATTCTGAGCATGGACATGTCAGTTCTAGACTATTTTTGGACTTAATTGTCTGCCTTTTGAAAAACCATTTAAAACAGAGTGCAATTCGGTGCCATAGGTGGCATTAGAACCTATAGTTTGAGTGTTGTCTCCGGCACATGGGTGCCACATGGGTGGCATTAGAACCTATAGCTTGAGTGTTGTCTCCGACACATGGGTGCCACATGAGTGGCATTAAAACCTATAGCTTGAGTGTTGTCTCCGACACATGGGTGCCACATGAGTGGCATTAGAACCTATAGCTTGAGTGTTGTCTCTTGAGTGTTGTCTCCCCCTCCCCAAAATTCTGAGACTGGCCACTGAATCAGTGGGCCTGATTCTATAAAGTGCACAAATTAAGTGTAATATAAATTGAAGTTACAATCTATAGTCCCTTTGTTTGAAAGCAGGCTGTAATAAACACATTGGGGCTTACTGAGGAAAGAAACTTGGGATCAAACTAGTTATGTTAAAATAATTTAATGCCTTCCTCTGTAATGACAATGATGATGATTGCTAATATAATAACTCAGAGTAGCAGCATACAGATTTTTTTACTTTTTATACTATATATTTTACATTTTTCTATTATAGCATACAGATTTTTTATTTGCAGATTTGACTCAACACGTTTGGCCACAGCAAATGCCAGTTTAGAAAACCAGCTTTTCTTACTGTTGTAAAGAGGCAGTCATGGACACAGTCACTCACTTCTTCAGCACAGCCAGGCAAGGGCAGGCAGACTTTTGCATTTCTAATAGATAACTGTCTCTCTACAACAGTAAGAAAAGCTGTTTTTAAACCACTGTAAAGGATGCCCTTTAAAAAAATATATTTTATTTAACAAATTTCTTTGTATCGTCAGGGACTCCCAGAATCAAACCCCCCTAGATACTGAGGCATGACCAGTGGTGGGATTCAAATAAATTAGCATCAGGTTCGATGTCCCAATAACCTAAATTAACAACAGGTTCTATGTCCCATTATTAACCAGTGGGACAGAACCAGAATTCTCAGAACCAGGCGCTCATTAGCAAAGGGTTCTACAGAACCTGTGAGAACCCCCTGAAGCCCACCACTGGGCATGACCGTATTTGTTTGGAGCGATGGAGGAACAAAAAATCTGAAATTTCAATGGATTATGAAATCTATTTTTTCACTGTAATTATCCACTGATTTTTGTTAACCACAATAGGTTCTGGAATGTGGATAACAAGGGACACCTATACTTAGTGGTATAGTCTTACCTAGTCTATACCTCTATACCTAGTCTTGATAGTGGATAACAAGTGCATGGAAGTGTTGATATGCGCAGTCAGTATTATCCCAGTGAGGTGCCAGTTGTGTGATGTGCCCATTGGCGGGATGCAAATCAATTAACAACAGGTTCTATGTCCCATTAGTAACCAGTTCTCAGATCCAGGGGCTCATTAGCAAAGGGTCCTATAGAACCTGTGAGAACTCCCTGAAGCCCATCACTGGATGTGCCCTTTCAGAAGGACATTATTTAGGTTTAGGAGCCACGACGGGGAAGACTGTGCCCCAAACCCCACAGTAGACTTGGATGCCTCACCATCAACCCAAAGGGCTATGAAGCAGGCCTGCCCCATTGCCAGTCGGAACAAGAATTTTGGAAACATTTGTCTGCAAAGACGTGACGGGTTTACGACAGGACTGGATGAAAACAGCAAGAAGAGTCATTCGTGTGGACTGAGAAAGCTGTTAAAAGGAATTTCGAGGCAGGCAGCATCTCTTAGGATGAAAAGAATGTAGATTAAGGAGCTGTAATGGTGTCAGGGGGAGCGGAATTGAGTCCCCCAAAACAGACACAAACCACCACAACCTTCCAAGCGCTTTCATTTCCCCTTGAATTGAAAACTTGATTTTTGCCATAGAAAATTGACAGTGTCTGATGAGACATTTTGATGTTTCAGATGACACTACTTTTTGATCTTCGTGATAATTCTCTCTCTCTCTCTCTCTCTCTCTCTCTCTCTCTCTCTCTCTCTCTCTCTCCCCATCCCTCCTTCCAGCTATTTTCTACCAGTGTGCCGTGGACGGTCTACATGTGTGCCCCTAAAGCTGGGGGCATGACCAGTTATTAATAGGGCCAATGGGGGTGTGACCTCCCCATCAGCTGCATGGTGTGCCTTGTTAGTGGTCCAAACACTAATTGTGTGCCTTGGACAATTTTAGTACCTTGTCAGTGTGGCATGAGATGAAAAAGATTGAAAATCCCTGTTCAAAACATTTTTTTTTTTTTTTTTTTGGGGGGGGGTCAATTATCTGCATCTTTCCCCAACATTTGCAAGCCAGCAACAAAACTGAACTGATCCAGGATTGGGGCCAGGAAAGCCATTATGATATCAGCAATTATGGGAGATTCACAGCGATGATCCTATTTGTACATGCAAGTTTTAAAATGCCACTCCTTTTATTTATTTTTATAGTACTGTTTTATTCTTTTACTAGCGAAAGGTGTACCCGCGCTGCGGGAGTAAAATTCCCCTGTATGCCATCCTGCCATATGCATCAACCCCCATGCACAACTTTCCCCCATGCACATCAACCCCCATGCGCAACTTACCCGATGCACATCAACCCCTCATGCAAATCAACCCCCATGCGCAACTTCACCCATGCACAACTTACCCCATGCGCATCAACCCCCCATGCGCAACTTCCCCCATGCGCAACTTCCCCCATACTCAACTTCCCCCCTGTGTAACTTCCCCCCAAGGGCAACTTCCCCCCATGCGCAGTATCCTTGCCAGTGCAGCCTCTTCCTCCGAACAACATCCCCCAGTGCACCAGGGTCTGAGCACCAGATTGGCTGGATGTGGTTCAGTCTCCCATGTTAAGTATAGGACAGAAACACGTTGCCCCCTTTTCAGCCCCTGAAGGGTTAATTTCTCCAGATGGTTCTTGGTGGGTGTTCAGGTGACAGAAGGAACTCCCAGAATTCCATGCTTCAGGCCCAGCAGTTGGGGAGGAATGTTGCTGAGTCAGCAATTCTCAATGCAAAGTATAGGGAGGAAAACGCGTTGCGCCCCTTTTCACCCCCTTCCTGTTGGAATTTCTGAAAACCGGTTCTTAGTGCACCCCTCAGTCACAGAAGGAACACCCACCCCAAATTTCACGCTTCTAGGCCCACCAGTTTTGGCAGGGCGGTAATGAGTGAGTCAGTGAGTCAGTCAGTGAGTCAGTCAGTGAGCGACTTTTCTCTTTTATATATATAGATTATATATTGTTTTATGCTGTTTTTAAACCTTTAATGCAATTTAATGGTTTTTAATGTGTTTTTATCACTCTTGTTGTTTTAAATGACAAGGACATTAACTGTTGTTAGTGTATTTGTTATCAAGGTATTTGTTGTAAGCTGCCTTGTATCTTGTGAAGAAGGCAGGATATAAAGTTATAATAATATAATAATAAAGGCATCCCAAATCTCCTACTCATTGGGGCCCCTAACAATCTATGACTTCATTTTTCTCCCATCTTGTAGAATGGCTCTTAAAGGAAGGGCAAGGAACCATTGCACAGCACATTCAGGCACTTACAAGACTATGGGCAAAATCCAGAGTAACTATGGGGAGTCCTTGCTCCGGTGTAAGAACAACTTACTCTGGATTCCAATATGAATTTCCCATAGGTTTTCACTAGGTGCTGCAGTAACTATGGGTGCACGTAAAGTCTTATGTGCTCCCATAGTTACTCTGGATTTGGGGGTAAGGGCACAATCCAGAGTAACTATGGGGAGTCTTTGCTCCGACATAAGAACAATTTACTCTTGATTGCAATTTGAACTTCCCATAGGTTTTCACTAGGTGGTGCCATAACTATGTCAATGTAAATGTCTCTTCCGTGCTCCTGTAGTTACTCTGGATTGTAGGGTACGGCTGCATTCCCAACATCCAGTTAGGCCAGCCTAATCCCCAGCATTAGTCCCATGCTGACCTGGGGTGTCAGAAAAGTGCCATCAGACACTTATGCTCCACTCTTGGGGGCGGGTTAGACCAGTGCACAGACATGCGCTTGCCTCCTTACATCACCACAGGAACATTGAGTTGTTCCAGCCTAGGTTAGGATTGCACCCTATGTGTAGGGTTGCCATAACTCTCTTCCACAAAACCGAATCAGGACCCACTGTCTAACGTGCCAGTATGTGAACACAATCCCCCAAAACCAGGACTGGGCTGATTTTCTGGGACATATTGCAACCCTACATATGTGGTTTGCCCCCTTGCTATGCCACGGGTGGCATCCATAGCATCCTATTGGGTTGTACGTGTAGTTGGACGCAGAGCTTTAATCAAGTTTCATTGAATTAATTTTTACAAGCATTTGCTTTGCTCCTGGGGAGAAAGGTGAACAGTAGGAGCGCAGGCTGGCACGGAAATCCCAGGGCACTGGCATGCAGCTCACAGAGGCAAACATAATTAATTGTAGCTGTTTAATGTGTGCCTCCACCTACCTTTCCTTGTCTCAGAGCCCAGGTGCTTTTTGCTGGCATGTTAATTAGTTCTGCGTTAACGGGTGGGAAGAGGGTTTGTTCGAGATAGAGGAGCTGGGAGGTGAGCAACCCAAGCAGTGGAGACAGCCCCCAATTAGTGGCCATATTTACATGGCTGGAATTAATGACGCTGATGGTGTGTTGCGAGTAATGGCAGCCGAAGTCAGGCCTTATTGGCCCTCACTGCGTTCAATTACAACCCACAAGAGGTGGCCTGATCCATTGCAAGACAAGCAAGAAAGCTGCCCCATTCATGGCTGCTAAGCTGATCCGAGGTTCTGATGCTTCCCCGAGGCTCGGCTGGACACATGAAGGGAAGCGGAGCCGACACCGATTTGATGTCTCCGTTTCATGCCAGCGTACGTGGACTTTCCTGTTATAATATGTGGGTCTGCAAAGGGAAATACCTTTGGATCTTGTCCTTGTGTCAAGTCAAGGACTTACACTGCTGTTGGGTTTCATCATAGACCCCTTACGACAATGGCCTATCACACAATGGGGTGCATGTATGTTCCTGTGTGGCATTATTGCAGTGACATAGCTAGAGGGGGTGCAAAGTGTGAAGTTTGCAGGGAGTCACACTGGCATGCAAGCGGCCCTTCCCCTTTGCAGCCAGGGCTGCCACCTCCATTTAAAAGCAGGCCTCCATCAGTCTTGAAAGACTATGGTATCATGCTTGGCGCTGCATACGCTGCATGTGAAGCACGAAAGCCTGGGTTGGATTGTTATGGAGGATAGGCTATTACCCAAGCAGCAAATCCCCCCTCTCCACGCCACTGAATTAGTCCAATGGAAAGGCAGAGCCAATACAATTGGATCCAGCTGCGTCGCAGAGCTGGGCTAACGGTAAAGACGCTGTGCCTGTTAACCAGCAGGCCAGGGTCCGATTCCCGGGTCAGCCCCACAATACAGGGTGAGCACCTCCATTTAGGGTTGCCACAAAATCGGGACAGGATCCTCAGTCCAACACGACACAATAAAACCTAAAAACACTCATATATTTTGCTATCATGGAGTTAATTTAAACACTATGGTTGCAATCCTAAGAGCACTTTCCTGGGAGTAAACCCCATTGAAATCAATGGAACTTACTTCTGAGTAGACACAGTGTATTGCACTATATATTACTTATTAAATTTAAAATTATTACATATAATTTCTTAATTTAATGTAATAATTAATATACTTTATTATTTACGTGAAGACTATATGCTACCTGCTCACAAGGAGATGGGGGATACTGAAGATTTTTTCAGGACACAAGACTGAAATCCAGGACATGTCCTGGAAAGCAGGACATCTAGTTATCCTGGGCACAGGGTCCTGGGCTCCTGGCACCAGATGCTGGGTACCAGGGCTTCCAGAGCTGTTTTCTGTGCCATGGTATACTCACCAAAAACAATAAATGTATCCATTAATTATGCATCCATCAGCTACCTGTAAATCTTAACCACATCAATAGGTGGCAAGCAAGACACATAATTCAGAACATGTTCAAACAAACACACAAATCAACTAAGAGACAGAATTTCAATAAGAAAGAAAGAAAGAAAGAAAGAAAGAAAGAAAGAAAGAAAGAAAGAAAGAAAGAAAGAAAGAATTTGGAAGGTTCAGTTTGCTGACTGAGTAAACTTTCTTCCAGCAGTAACAATCAAAGGGGTTCAATAGGCTCCTCTTTCCTTTACGATGCTTTGAATACTGGTGCCAATACGAAGGGTGTTCTCTGCATGCAATTTCCGAAAATACCTGTCATTAAAAAGTAACGTGGCTTTTTACATTCCATGTTTTGCGACCCCAAGAGAGCCAAATTCCTTTTCTTGACATGAATTAAACAGTTTGTGTTCTTCCTCTAGGCTGAAGCGGATGAGCAACAGTTACATTTTTCTGCATAAGGTTAAGTGCCAGACGTACCCCATGCCCGCTCCTCTCGGCCACCCGTCTCCTTTGCCGAAGGCTGTGTCTCCAGGAATCATTTTTATCTTGTCATATCATTTCAGCAGTATAATGTCTTGGAAGGAATTATGAATCAGATCATACCTGGGAAAGGGAAACCGATAAGCTCAGCTTTCAAAGTGAAGGGCAGGCGACGTATATAAGAAAGATCTGCCTCCCAGCTGGAGGAGTCGGAAGTGTAAATCATCATTGGCTGCTGTCCTAAAGACACTTTCCTGGGAGTAAGAACCCCTGAACACAATGGGGCTTACTTTTGAGTAGACATGGTTCAGATTGTGCTCATAATGGATGAAGGAAAGAAGGGCTTATAAAATAGCTCCCCTTGCTTCTCAGAAGCTTCTGAGTTGCCCCTCTCCGCATAGCACATAGTGCTGCATATTTTGGCATACCTGCATATTGCGCTTGTGGGGAGGGGAGTGGGAAGGCTTGGACAGCAGGAAAGCATTGCGGTTGTAATAGGATTAGTGTTGAGCAGCTTCCTTCCCAAGGAAAGCACCCAGAATCTCATTTATACATTTTTCTCTAACCTTAGAAATATTGGGAAATTCCAATATTTTGGTCAGTTACCTGGCCAGGGTGACCATATGATCGGGAAAACCTGGAAAAGTCCGGATTTTTAGCCTCCTGTCTGGGTGTCCTACATTTTGGTTTCATTGTCCCACATTTTGGCTTCATTGTCCTACATTTTACTTCATTTTTGAACTTTGCAATGGTGCGCAGTACACCATCATGTCATATGGTGTTGGATTCATATTGAAGAACATAATCCAATGCAAAAATCGGTTTTGAGATATCTCCTTCCTATCAGAGGTTATGGCCAAAAAACTCCCAAAAATATAAAAACAAAAGTACATTTTTGGGCAATTTTTTTTAAGCGGGTAGGAATTTTGGCCTTGGGGTTCAGGAATTTTGGGTTTGGCATCTGGTCACCCTCCCTGGGACAAGAACTCGTACTGTCGGTTAGTTTCTAAGGCTGAAATACAGAGTGACACAAAGCAGGCCTCCGTCCGTCTTGGAAGACTATGGCATCGTGCTCAGCGCTGCATACGCTGCATGCGAAGCACGAAAGCCTGGGTTGGATTGTTATGGAGGATAGGCTGTTCCCCAAGCAGCAAATCCCCCCTCTCCACACCACTGAATTAGTCCAATGGAAAGGCAGAGCCAATACAATTGGATCCAGCTGCGTCGCAGAGCTGGGCTAAGGACAGGAGCTCACCCTGTCTTGTGGGGCCGACCCGGGTCTTGAACCCTGGCCTGCTGGTTAACAGACACAGCGTCTTAACCGCTTGCGCCACCCACAGCCCATAACAGAGTGACACTACTCTCTTCTCATTAATTAATTAATTTCAATTTATATCTCACCTTCTTCTGCAAGGCATCACATACTGGACCAGCTTTTTAAATAGCCTGACTGTCCATCCATTGAAGTGTTCCTTTTGTTCTTCACTCTCACAGAAAAACAGTGTTGTGCAGAGCGCACAAAGTGTCAGCTGATGTTGTGAGATTCTTGTAGAAGGGATGGGATAAAAATGTAATTAACAGAATAGTTTGCACGTGGGAAAATAAATTCATTTGGAGAGTAGAGCAGGCCGAGAGTGACCATATTCCTCTTTTTCCAGGACATGTTTTTGTTTTTTAGCATGGAAGTCCTGGAAAGAAATCTTCACTGTCCTCTCTTTTCTTGTGAGCAGGCAACATGCAGTCTTCTTGTAATTCATCAATTCATTAATAATTAGTAATACAGTAACCACCTTAGCTTTTATTTTTATTTTGTTGCATCCTACATTTTGGGAGCTCTTGTATGTTTCTGATATATGGTCACCTTAAGCAGGCCACATTTGAGCAGTGCATTATAGGATTTCATCTTTTTCTGGAATAGATGCTGGGCAGCTGATGCTCCATTGTATGTCTCTATGAAAGATCCTGGCTAGACTCTGCTTAATTCTTTCTCCTTACCTTTTCCCATTGGGAAGAATTAGCTTCCTGCCATATCCCCTGGGGAGTGACACTAAAAATGGGCTAACGTCCCTCCTCCCCAGGGAGTCCAACCAAGCTCTGCTTCGATGCCATATTTTGACCATCAGGACAATCAAAATAATGGAACAGAGTGCAAGATTTTTTTACATTTTTTCTTCACATGCCCTTCAGTTATTCTTGCCATTAATAGATGTATTATAAAATCCTTTATTAGCAGAAAGGCTACCAATCTGTCCTGTGTAATAATAGCCTCCAAAATTGAAACAGCCACACAGTTTTAATTGGGTCTTGACAATGGTCCATATAGTGATAACTTTGATTGCAGAATGAACATCCTGATGTGTTCTTCTTCCCTGAGTGTCCGTGACATATTGACAAAACTGAGCTTTCAATCTCTCCATCTCTATACGCAAAAGACAGGCCGCCCGCTATAATGATCACAAATTGCCGCACAACGCACATATACGTGTTGATGCTATGGAATTCAGGATTTTGAGTGTGAAACTTTCTCCATTTGGCACTTCCAGGCTAATTATAAGTCAAACCCAAACTTCTTCAGAGTAGAAACTCAATTGGGAATTAGCTCATACCTTCCCCAGTCTCCAACTCCAGTCCTTCCCATAACCACAGCCACCCTCGTCCCTGCTAAAATGTGAAATTGTTTCAAAGAGGAGCAAAGCTATGCATTGTAGCTCCTCTCTGGATCTCTATACATCCAACACTATCATGACCACATGATGTGTGGTATGAACGGTGGTGCGATTCCATTCTCTGCGATTGAACGTTATTAACATACGGACATCAACATTGGGGAAGGGGGTGAGATTGCAAGTGGTCTGGAAGTTAGGTATCCTCGAAGCTTCATCATATATCTGATGGCTTTATATAGGGTTGCCATAATTATCTTCCACAAAATCAGGACAGGACTCTGTCCCATTTGCCAGTATGTGAACACAATCTCCCCCCAAATGGGATTGTCCCTTTTAGGGAGACATATGGCAACTCTAACTTTATAAGGAGAGTGGAAAAACTTGGAGCTCAGAATGGGTCTTTAATTTGATATGAGCTCTTAGGGCAGAGATATTCAACCAGTGTGCCATGGCACGCTGGTGTGCCGTGGCACGCTGGTGTGCTGCGGATAGTCTTTAGGTGTGGCGTGGGAATTTGGGGAGGGACATTTATTAATAGGAAAACATGGGGATTTGAACAGCATGGTGTGCTTTGTCAATGGTAAAAACAACTGGTGGTGTGTCATGAGATGAAAGAAATTGAAAATCACTGTCTTAGGGCATTCTCGAAATAAATCTGAAAATTAGCTCTTTCCAAACCAAGCCAGGCTGCTTGGTCATCACTAGCTATATATAAAGGGGATTCTTTTCATTTGGGCTGAGGTTGAGATTAAATGGTTGCTTGGAATAACTCCAGCACCCTCCGAGACTGATTGCTCTGCCCCCCCTCTAGCTATGCCACCAAGGATCCAGCAGAGATTGCATGGGCATCCTTGCATCCTATTGCCAGATAGGATTGGGCCCTAGAAGACCAAACAGAGGAGGGCAGTTTGGTTGGTGACACAAAATTCACAAATAGGGGAATAAAGGAATTTAACGTCAGTGGGATCTCTACATCCCGGTGCCACAATGCTTCCTTCCTCCGAAACATCAATCTCGCTTCTATTACCTGGCTGACTTTGTGCTACAAAAAGAGTCTATCTCATTTGCTCCGAGGTTACTCAGTGCCTCCCTCCCCTTTAATCCATAAACCTTCCCTTTGAATTAGCTGCTGTCATGCTCGGCTCGTCGTCACCACCCTTTGCCAGCTCTCATT
Source organism: Cryptoblepharus egeriae (assembly GCA_030015325.1). NCBI lineage: Eukaryota > Metazoa > Chordata > Lepidosauria > Squamata > Scincidae > Cryptoblepharus > Cryptoblepharus egeriae. The sequence continues at coordinate 2,862,437 of JAREYC010000003.1, read as the reverse complement.
GACCTGTGAGTTGCTCCCATTTAGACAGGATGCAAATGAAAGGTCACGGCTGGCTAATATTTTCTCCTAATGAAGACCAGGGTGTCCTGAATCATCCTCGTTGGCCTTACCTCAGCACCTTCGCCATCGCAAGAGGCCTCCCGTAATTCACCAGAAGTGTCTGGTACTTTTCACTGTGGAGTCCCCTGGGGAGCCCTGAAGATAATTGCTCCCAGTGATATGGAAGGGGAAAAAAATCCATCAAAAGCGCATGAGCTGGAACCAGCAGAGCTGATACTGGGGGTGTTCTTGACATTCTCCCTTGATATGAAAGCTTTGAACATCCTGGTTTTGTTTCTAAAGCAGATCCAATGCTGGGTTCATTTTAAATCCAGTTTTGTGCAGCGCAGTTTGCATCTGCGCTTCACCGCAACAGTGGCGTAAATTGAAGGGCTGCAAAGCCCTAAGTTTTGCAGGCACCTGAAAGTGTTGTGCATGCAGCCTCTTCCTCCTCATAGCCATTCCAGAGGTGAAGGTGCAACACCTCTCTTTTGCTGCAACCACCTTGTTGTAAATCAAAGACGGGTAAATCTGGACCCATGGAAGCCACTACATGTGAGGAACCTGTGCCCTAAGTGCAGGTATATCAACGGTATGGAAGCGATGGGTGCAGTGGGTACTGGACTTAAGGTACTAAGTCCAGTGGGTACTGGACTTAAGGTACTGGACTTAAGGTACTAAGTCCAGTACCTTAGTACTGGATTGCATGTCTGGCTCAAAGCAGAAGACCCTGGCTGCAATCCTAAAGACACTTTCCTGGGAGTAAGACCCATTGAACACAATGGAGCTTACTTTTGAGTAGACACGGTTAGGACTGTTCTCTGTGTGCTTTGGACTGCTCTAGCTACACCATTACATTTCAGCAACATCAGACTAAAAGAATCTTGATACAGACATCTCTGTGATCAGAACATAAGAAGAGCCCTGCTGGATCAGGCCAAAGGGCCGTCTATCTGGTCCCGCTTCCTGTATCACACAGCAGTCCACCAGATGCCTTAGCAAGCATACAAGACACATGCATCCAGGTTCCTCCCCAGCCTGGATCTGGCATTTTGAGGTTGCCCACATCTACATCTATCTATGCGCGCGCACACATGCACATGCACACACACATCACAATCTTTCAGCCATGGTTTTTGCCAGTATATACGGGCACGCTGGTAACAAAAGACAGAACAATAATGAAAGCATGGGTTTGATGGGTGGGGTGACACTATAGATGAGTGTGAGAGCAAACACTTATGTTCAATCCCTGACCTTGGGAGCTGTTGCCCATCGGAATAGACGATACTGATCTAGAATGACCAACAGTTCTGCACTCAAGTTCAGTTCTGCACTCAACCTTACGTATGTCTACTCAGAAGTTAGTCACATGGGAGAACTTACTCCCAGGAAAGAGTGTATAGGATTGCAGCCTAGACATATGTGTAGACATATTTAGGCTTGCACCATAGTCACATTCCACATGATCACATATCACTGTTGGCTTTGCTGAGTTTATTTTACAGTAATCTGCACAGCTCTCCAGTTGTTCAAAATCATCATTATTTTCGTCAAACTGAGACTCATTCAATTCCTCTCTTTTGCATCATCTGCTAATCTGGAGCCCTGCAGAGCGGACTCAACACTGTCGCTTTTCCAGACAATAAGGATTGAAATACATTCTCCACTTTTACCTTTTATTGCCATCTTCTGGGCAAAAGTAGAAACACATACTGTTGAGTTAACCAATTCAACCAGAACAAACCAGTATGCAGGTGATCGTGGGATGTTCACAGAATCCCTAAATGTCTGGGATGGCAGATAAGTGGGAGATGGATGGAGGGGAGCTCAGTCCTTAATTGGAAGTCCTGCTACAGGCTACTGTTAGGTCCCATCCAACTCTATGATCAATCAATCAATCAATCAATCAATCAATCAGTCAACAGTATTTATATTCTGATTCAATGAAATATTCTTCCAAGGCACAGGTGATCAGGGGTCCATCACCAGGCACTTGCTTTCTCCAGCAATTTTGAGCTGTGCCCCCGGAGAGGTCTTTAATTTCGTCAGCGTTTGCTTATGCGCAGCCATCAGGAATGTGGCTTCAACTCTTTGGCCACCTGCCAGCCTACTTTAAATGACGGGGTGCATATGGATTCCAAGGTGACCATGCTGAAAAGAACAGCAAAGCCAGTCTCTTAATTGGGCCATCTGTTCTCATCACTCATTAGGCACCCCTTTCGAGGCGGCTTCTGCCCAGTGAACTCCCAGGCAGGTAGATCTTGTCCATGACTAGATCTCACACAACATTGGCCAAAGCGGTGGAAAGATGGTGGCATCAGGACGGTCATCCACTCAGGTTCATAACATCATTGACTGAGAGGGTTCTAATTATTCCTGACATTTCTAGCTACTTATCTTTGGAGGCGCTCAGGGAATTGCACATGATTCCTCCAACTTTCCGAGACACCTATGAAGTCATTTGGCTTGAGGGAGTGTGGCTGGCTAAGGACAGGTTGACTATATATGTCCTGATTTTCAAAGAATCCATAGAATCCTAGAGTTGAAAGGGAACTAGAAGGTCATCTAGTCCAACCCCCTGCCTAGGACACTTTATAGGCTGCAATCTTAATCTCCAGTTAGGCCAGCCTAAGCCTCAGCATGAGTCCTGTGCTGACCTGGGGTGTCAAAAAAGTGCAGTAAGACACTTCTGCCTCACTCCTGGGGGTGGTTAGGTCAATGCATACGCCGACCTCCCCACACCATCACGGAAAGATAGGCAGGTGAGTTAGGCTATCCTAAATTTCTTAGGATTGCACCCATACTTTTTTTTAGCCTTGTGCTCTGGGAAAAAAATCTTCTTTGCCCTCCATTTCCTTGCAAGCAGGCAGCATGTAGTTTTCTTGTAATTCATAAATTACAGAATTATATTCAATTTTATCCTATGGGGCTTACTCCCAGGTAAATAAGGATAGGATTGCAGCCTGAGTGACCAGTTCAGTGGGACACCTTCTTAGTCCTTTGCCTGCTAGGGTGGAGTACATACTATCTGTGGTACATACATACTACTACTACTACTACTACTACTACTACTACTACTACTACTACGGTGGAGTACTGAATACCTACCATCTGAGTGCCTACTACTACTACTACTACTACTACTACTACTACTACTACTGAGCTGAGTACCTACTATCTTCCATTTCCAGGGCTTGTGTGGTGTGAAGACTCCACATTGCAGAAGCATCTCACTTCCAAAGCTGGGATGGCCTTTACAAAGTGAGTCACCAGCATCGCCATTTCCATTAACTCGGATCTCGGAGACAACGGTAGTTTTGGATGATAAATGGGAAGCTTAAGGGCAATTATAACTGGGCTTCTAATTTCCACCCAGAGTCACAAAATCAATAGCAACTCCTTGCTTCATTAAATAATTACATCTGCCGATAATCGGCAGAGCCTCACCTGCTGGTGCACTCAAACTCTGTTTGGCTTTCTCGGTTCCTTGCTGCAAAGGATTTCACCCCAAAGCCTATCTGACAACAATACCTCCTCCACCCTGGAGACAGAGAAGGGGGAGAAGAAATTCTGGAAGAAGCAGGGGGTTTGCAGAGGGTTTAGTACTTAAAAATGGACAAGGGTAAGATTGCCTCCAAGAAAGGGTAAGTACAGGGTGACCATATGCTGGAACCCCAAAAGGGGAACAGGCTAGTCCTGATTTTCCACAGAAAATCCAGACATTTTTTAAAAAATTGGAGGACTCTGTCCTCCTTTTTGGGTTCCAGCCAGTGACGGGATTCAAAGAAATTAAGAACCGGTTCTCTGCCCATCCGGCACCCACTTTTAAATGGCTATTTTTAACCTTTACATGTCCTATCTCTCATTAACAATCGGTTCTATAGAGTAGGTGCGAACCTGCTGGAACCTACCACTGGTTCCAGCATATGGTCACTCTTAACTCAAGAGTAAGCTCCATTGACTAAATGGGCTTACTTCTGAGTAGACAGGATAGGAGAGGGCTAACCTGGGCTGGGGTGTTGCTTGGAGGTGGAACAATGGAAGGTGCTTGGGGGCACTTAGGGACAGCCACGGTATGGCATGGCTAAGTTTTGGCCAGCCTGGCAGCCATTATGGGTAGGATTCCAGTGTGCATGCGCACGCACCGTTGGAGGCTGCAGAGTGCGCAGGCGTTGTTGTAGGAAGCAACACTCCAGTCCAATAAGCAAAAGCCGGACACGTCCAGCCATTTCCAGTCGTCTGGGAAACCTGGGTAAGTAGGGAAGGGAAGGGAGGTGGGAAAGGTAAGTAGGGAAGAGGATGGGGGGTTGGAGAAGTAAGTAGGGAAGGGGAAGGGGGTGGGAGAGGGAAGTAGGTAAGGGAAAGGAGGTAGGATAGGTATGGGCAAAGAGAGGAAAGGAAGGTAGGTGGCAGTCACTTATCTGGGAGGGTGACTAGCAGTGGTGGAAGGCTGTGGGGGGCTTCCAGACTGGAGGCCTCGGGGACTGGCGGGCAGGTGGTGGAGGGCCTGCAGGGGCCTCCAGCAGCTGTTGTTGGGCTCTGGAGGCGGTGCCAGGGCTTGGGAGACCTCCAACAGCCTTGGCTTGGCTCTGGCGACCAGTGGGAGGGCGGCAGAGGGTGCAAAGGGGTGTAGCATGGGCATGGCGGCTGACCCGCGTGAGGCCTGTTGCCTGCTGGCCAACCAGGAGGCAGAGGAGGAACCTCCTCCTGGTCCTGTCTCTCGATGCTTCCAATGGGTTAAAGGCTCCCAAATTAAAATGGAGACCGGGAAATTATGGAGACCCTAATCTTATTTTATCCTCAGATAGTTGAAGTTGAGAGATCGCACTTCACACATGCACGCACATAACTTGATAATAACAATAATTAATCATTAAGTCGCCTGTAGGACTAGATAAACAGGATCTGGCACATTTATCTTCTACCCCTTCGCTGTCCTATGCCTCACATTCCACTCTGCCTGCTTTCCTGTTTAAATTGGGAAATATCCAGAATTATTTATTCCAGAATTAGCAACTAAGTTTGCAGGCATGGAAAACCTGGAGCTGCATTAAACCTTCCAGGTTCCTGATGCGCACCAACGTCCATTGATTAAATCAGTGACTAACGGCGTCTTGATGAGATCAGATCATTGCACGAAGACGGCAGGTGAACACCCCGAGCAAATCTGGAAATGAGGAACGGACAAACGACAGAGCACATCTTGGTGCGACTCCAGACAGATAATCATTATTTTGGAACCTGAAAGTCTGGAGAGAGATGTGTGAACTCACTTGTAGCCAAAAATACGGCAGGGGACGGCAGGACCTGTCTTGAGGGTGGGCTTTACGCTGCTAAATGGAAAATAAATAACATAAAATATAACACTGGTGCCATCATCAAGGTGAGGAACGTGCATGTAAATCCCAGTTCTGTCTTTGATATATTACTGGGTAAAACATCATGTATAACTGATGGTAAAATAATTTTTAAAAACACCATGTTTTATTGTGCCTCCAGTATGGTGTGAGACTTTTGACTGGTAGTACTTGACTATTGATTATTTTTTTTCTATCATTTATATGTTTATATTGCATTTTTATTGTATGTAGTAAGCCACCTTTGGCATTGAGTTCTGCAAAAGAAAGTTGAGAAATAGACATTTTATTTAAATGAATGAATGTTATTGATCCCCCCCAATCTGTTAAGGGAAATCTGGGCAGGCAGTGACTTCCACATGCCTACACGCCCTTGAGCTGCACTAAACCTTCCGGGTTTGAAGGACGCTTTCATGTATGAAGAACATGCATGTATGAAGAAGGACGCTTGTATGGACGCTTCTTGTACGTACACTTCTTGTATGTACACCTGTATGTACGCTTCTTGTATGTACACTTGTACATATGCTTCTTATATGTACACTTGTAGGACATATAAGAAGGACACTTCCAATCAGATACACCAGCTGTCATTCAAGAGTAGCTGTCCATGATTGCACTGCAACCATTATTGGGACCAGACTGTGCCAAGACTATGGTATTGTGCTCAATGCTGCATGCAAAGCACGAAGGCCTGGGTAGATTGATATGAATGATAGGCTGTTACCCAAGCAGCAAATCCCCCCTCTCCACACCACTGTGGAACAGCAAAGCCGATACGATTGGATCCAGCTGCGTTGCAGAGCTGGGCTAAGTACAGGAGCTCACCCTGTCATGTGGAGACCAGGTCTCAAACCCCAGACTACTGGTTAATAGGCAAAGTGTCTTAACCACTTGCACCACCCACAGCCCTATTGTGCCAACTAGTCCGCTCAGATCGCCATCTCTTTCCATGCTATGCTCTCTGAGCTCCTTTGAGAGGCAAGTGTCTCATCCTGGGTCCTGATGCATGTTATCTTATGGAATTCACTTTCTTGACATTCAGCGACACCTGCCACCTTCATGTAGGTGATCCAAGGCTGTTAATGATGGTAAAGCAGGCCTCTGTCAGTCTTGGAAGACTATGGTATCGTGCTCGGCGTTGCATATGCTGCATGTGCTGCATATGCTGCATGCGAAGCACGAAAGCCTGGGTTGGATTGTTATGGAGGATGGGCTGTTACCCAAGCAGCAAATCCCCCCTCTCCACGCCACTGAATTAGTCCAATGGAAAGGCAGAGCCAATACGATTGGATCCAGCTGCGTCGCAGAGCTGGGCTAAGGACAGGAGCTCACCCTGTCTTGTGGGGGCGACCCTGGTCTCAAACCTGACCTGCTGGTTAACAGGCACAGTGTCTTAGCCACTTGTGCCACCCACAGACCCCATAAATGATGGTAAAATACTGTGGCATATACCTGAGCCCCAGATGCTCAGGCTAATGATTCTCTAGGTCTTGCCTGGCCTTCCCAGGGGCATCCTTGTGGCTAGGCTGAGCGTGATGAGCATCTCTTATATGAGCTACCCCCTTTGTGCCCACCACCCACACTCTCCCTACAGCTTGCTCAGATCGCCACTCAGGCAAGAGACAGCTTTTCCATTTCCAGCCTCTAACTTTCCTGACGGTGAGAGTGCCAGGCATGAAAGAATGGCCAAAAAGTGTGTTCATTAATTACATCCGTGACAGACCTGCCGGGGCGGGGGGGGGGGGGAGAATTGAGGGGTGGGAGCCATGGGTCTAAATTAGCATCCGCAGTGCTTGAATGAACATACTAGATTGTCAAAAGCGCCACCACAAAGTCATAAATCTCTGTTCGTAGCATTAGCACTTTTCATCCAGTCCAGTAACCTTCCCTCATTCTCTTTCTTGTCCATTTGGATTTAAAATATTTCACAAGTAGAGGGTATGAAAAGTCAACTGCCTTAACTATTAAATATCTGAGGGCACCAGGCAGCGAACAGAAGGCACCAGTGGGCACTGGGTATGGATAGGCACCAAACAGGCAGCAGGCACTGGAGGGTACCAAATGGCAGTGGTGGACAGCAACGGGCACCCACAGGGATTGTGCATCCCAGGCACCATGGGGCTGTGGGCACCAGCGAGCACTACTGTGAAATGGGCAGTGGGCACCAATGGGCAGAGCCAACTTTGTACAGATTCCTTCCTGCGTTATGATTCCAGAGCTAAAGAGGGGTCATAGATGACTACCAGTCTGGGCATAGCAGAGGGGGTGTCAAAGCACTAACATACATTGGGAACCTCACTACATCAGGGTGAACACACGTCATAACAAAACAAAAGAGGACAAAGTTTCCCAAAATGTAGGACACCCAAGAAAAATGTAGGACAAAATAAAAGATATACAATTGCTTTCGTATGCTTAATTTAATAATTAAATTAAATTTTAAAAATAAAATATATTGCTTTCGTATGCTTAATTTAAACAGTATATTGCTTATGATGAAATTTCAAACCCTTACATTTAGCTTATTATATACAATTTGTTAATTTATATACAATTTATTAATTACAAGAAGCCTACCTTTTGCTCGCTCACAGGGGAAAGGAGGACAATGAAGGTTTTTTTTTCCAGTACACAAGGCTAAAAAAGAGGACATGTCTTGGAAAAGCAGGACGTTGTCACCCTGTATGACATCCAATAGAAGGCAGGCCTTGGAGTATGCAAGACATCTGTTGTTGAGCCAGGTGGGGGTAAGAACAGAGTGATCATATGACCGAATTTTTCCAGATTTGTCCTCTTTTTTCGCCTTCTGTCCGGGTGTCCTCCAAATGGGCTTCATTGTCCTCCATTTTGGCTTCGTTATGGAACTTTTAATGGTGTGCAGTACCCCATCATGTCATATGTCGTTGGATTCGTAGTGAAGAGCAGAATCCAATGCACAAATTGGTTTTGAAATATTTCCTTCCTATCAAACATTATGGCCAAAAAACAAAAAAATAAAAAATGTGCATTGAGCTCTATGAGAAAGTAAAAGTGCCCAATATTGTGGCTTTACCCGTGAGTAGGCAAACATGCCATTGTCTGCCAGAAATGCCAGGCTGGAAGGAATCCAAGACCTTGTCCTCCTTTTGAGGTTTGGGCATCTGGTCACCCTGGGTAAGACACACAACTCAACATGACCAGTTTATGATGGATGGGGTACTGCTCTAGGGGGATTTCCTGCTGCAGGCAGGGGGTTGGACTAGATGACCTACCAGGTCCCTTCCAATTCTATGATTCTATGATTCAGCTTATCTTTCATTTGATTTTTAAGTCAAAATTATTTCAGGTGCTACAAGAGGAAGTTTTCTTTAATTTTTTACTCTTACAATTCTGTCATTTAATGTGTAACCAGCTGAATGTTATTGAAGGCGCCTCTTTTAACACTACACTAAACAATCTGAAGCCATAATTTTGCATCTCCGGCATCATCTGTTTGGTTTCAATCTCTGCACAAACGTGCCTGGTTTGGAAAATGTTCTGATGAAAAGGCACAAAGTGGCATTTGATTGCCGCAAGCGGCCCACCAATTCCCACAAATCTTGGAATAGGATAATATTGTACAAACATCAACTCACCACCTGGGATTCATGCGTGTTACTGACTCTCTCGCTATCTACGGGGCTGTTTGAAACCTGTTAGGAAATTACACTTCTGAATGTCTCTTCGGCACAAGAAGATCTGCTCCTGGCACTTAAAAAGATATTATGCAGAGTGCGTTCTCCAAAATAGGAGAAGAAATACAAACCGGGACATTTTGGAGAAGATACAAGGTTGATAAAGAAGCCTAATTACTGCCTCCTTTTCATCGGGGGAAAAGTTGTGTAGAGTTGAGATCCTCCAACATTCTCCTTTTATTCCCACATTCTGATCAGGTGAAATTGTATAGCATCTGACCAGATGTACAGCCCGGAAGACAACTGAAACTGAGAGTTCAGAGGGTGCATCCCTTCCCTTGGCACCATTCCAGTATTCCTGGCTCCAAAAGTCATCTAGACCAACCCCCTGCCTGGAGCAGGAGATCCTCCTAGAGCGAGGGTGTCCAACACGCAGCCCAGGGGCCGCATGCAGCTCAAGACAAGGGTGGATGCGGCCCTCCTGCAAAGCTGGCCACCACCATTGAAAAACCGGCTTTGTGGCAGCAGCCATTTTCAAATTTTGCGTGCTTCTCTGCGCACTGCCCTGCGGCGCCACAAAGCTGGTCTGGGGTGCCTGGGCCTCCCCCTACCTGCCTTCTGGCACTCAGAGCACTTCAGGCCCCTGCAGACCTTGAAGCGCTCGCCCACCCACATCCCCCAAAAGCAGCCTCAGCCTCTATCCCAGCTACTGCCTGCTGCCCTTGAGACCTACTCAGAAGAAAGCCCCGTTAAAGTCAATGAGGCTTACTCCCAAGTTGCAGTCTGCATAGGATGGGCTGTGATCCTCTCCAAGCTTCACCTTGGAGATATGCTGCAACCCTAACCATGTCTACTCAGAAGTAAGGCCCATTGTACCCAGTGGATCTTACTCCCAGGATTGCAGCATCTATCCAAGATTAAGCTTGGAGAGGATCACAGCCCATCCTATGCATCATGCCTTCTCAGAAGTAAGCCCCACTAAAGTCAATGAGGCTTACTCCCAAGTTGCAGTCTGAGAGCCCAATCCTATGCATGGCTACTCAGCAGAAAACCCCATGATAATCAATGAAACTTACTCCAAGGTTTAGCTTGGAGAGGATCGCTGTCCATTCTTTGCATCATGCCTACACAGAAGTGAGCCCCATTAAAATCAATGAGACTTACTCCAAGGTTTAAAAAAAATGCAGGATAAAATATAGGACATCCTACATTTTGTCCTACTTTTAAAAAAAAAGTTGTTAGAGTTTATGTGCGGCCCAAACCAACTTGTCTTATTCCAATGCGGCCCAGGGAAGCTAAAAGGTTGGACGCCCTGTCCTAGACCATATCCAACAGGTGCTTGTCAAGCCTCCACTTGGAGATCCCCAGTGAGGGAGAGTCCACCACCTCCCTTGGCACTGCAGTCTATTCCAATATCTATCAGTAGTGTGGAAACTACAGGATATGGTGTCAAATAAGGGATCAGGGCTGTGGGTGGCGAAAGCGGTTAAGACACTGTGCCTGTTAACCAGAAGGCCAGGGTTCGAGACCTGGGTTGGCCCCACAAGACAGGGTGAGCTCCTGTCCTTAGCCCAGCTCTGTGACGCAGCTGGATCCAATCATATTGGCTCTGCCTTTCCATTGGACTAATTCAGTGGCTTGGAGAGGGGGGATTTGCTGCTTGGGGAACAGCCTATCCTCCATAACAATCCAACCCAGGCTTTCATGCTTCGCATGCAGCGTATGCAGCGCCGAGCACGATACCATAGTCTTTTAAGACTGATGGAGGCCTGCTTTTTTAAGGGATCAGGGACAAGTGAGGAGTCCATCCTGATCTATTTCTACTCTCACCTTCCAATCAGGAAGAGCTAAATTAAAAGGGAAGCATAGACCTTATCAGTTGAAATGGGGAACATACGCCATACTGATCTGTAGCCCCTTCTCCACCTCCAGGAAATTCCACATCTAGACCCAGGGACGCCCTGTTTTAACCACAACTTTCCATAGTATGGTTGATCTCCAGAACTGAAGGTTGGTGCAGTGGCATAGCAATGGGGGGATGCACCATGGTAAACACTGCAGGAGCCTCAGTATTACATGGTTTTTGTAATTACATGGATGTTGTTGTTGTTGATGATGATGATGATGATGTTTGTCCCATTTGGTTGGAGCCATCCCAGCAGTGATGGCAGTGACCAGAAGAAAAATCCAGGATCTCAGGAGCCTTCATATCCCACCTTGTGGTGATAGAGAGGGTCACAGGCATCGATCCTGAAACAGAGACGGAGTTCATGGAGGAACAGCAGCCTTGCCTTCAATATGAAGGGGGTTGGACTAGATGACCTACTAGGTCCCTTCCAACTCTATGATTCTATGAAATATGGGACTGAAATATGGGATTTGATTCAGGAGAAGCAACTGAGAAAAAAGCCATCCAGGTGCTGCTTCTGTGCAAGCACTGCAGATGTTGGTTTCTTCATACCCACAAGTGTGACCCCCCTCTTTAATTTCTCTTACTTAAGTTCTGGGATCTCCTACGCGTTGGTCATAAAGCATATTATCAGGAGATTATATCTCAAGAAGATCTGAATTTTTTGGCAGTTGGAAGACTTGGCGCAGAATAGGGAAAAAATTGCAGGTCAGGTCATTATGCTTGCAAATGAGGAAGCACAACGTTGAACTGTCTGAAATGTAATAAGGTTAGAAGGTTTCCATTTAATTAGATTCTCATGCGCTGGCCAAAAAAAATGGATTTGGCAAGAGGGTTGTCAAAATATTAAGCTCTATTAGATGGACTGAAGCTCCTTCAGATCAAATTAGGCAAATCAGAGTGTTTTTTTAAAATATTATTATTTTTGAATGGTCTGCATTTAAACTATTCTTGTAAGCGTATAATCTTTGTAATAAGGAGATCGTCTTTATTGGAAACATGCCCAGATATCTGATAAAATTAAAATCAGTGGCATCACTAGGGCTTGCATCACCCAGTACAGGAGGATGTTATGTAAAGGCCCATATCCTAAAGTCTGATTAAGCTCTTTGCTCTGGAGCAGTTAAGGTGACTTTCCAGAAAATAACACCGGAGGGTGATGTAACTGCGTGGACCCATAACTGCTCTGGGTTTTGCCCCATGTCTCTGTTTTGGTCCCCACACCTGGAATGGTTTCAAAGGGGAGGGCCTCTTGTATGCCATGGTGAGGGTTCCTCCAAAATTGACCACACCACCCCCTCTAGCGATGCCACCATTAAAATGGGAAGTGAAAAAAAAATCTCATTCCAAATACTGAAAGCAATGGCTGCCTTTTGGGGGAAAAATGTCCTCTAATGCTTTATTTTTAGTGTTCTGTGGAAACAAGAGCCAATGCTATGATAGTTGGATGGTTTGCGTGTATGTTCAGATATGATGGTCATTGACATTTTCACATATATGATGGATGTGTGGATGTATGATGGATTGGGCAGTCATATATGATGGATGTATTGATATTTTTATGCTGATCGGAGAACGTAATAAAATTGAACTTGACCTCTTCCTTGGGAATATGCATTTGTAGTTCTTCTGATTTTGCTAGAATTCCTGTGAATAATCTAAAACTCTGCTTCATGAAACATGTTACGACTGTTAATGGGTAGAATTTCCCTAGAAAAAGCACAGTCCTAACAATGTCTACTCAGAAGTAAGACCCATTATGTTCAATGAGACTTGCTCCCAGGAAAATGTATTTAAGATTGCAATGTTAGTCTTAAAATTGGGCATAGGACAGTGAAAGATTTTTCCCTAAATTGGACAAATAGCTCCGGTATTAGGGTAAAAATAAAGTTGTTTTATTATTCATAAATGCAGAGCAAACAATTTCATGCTGGTTTCATTCATCACCAGTCAGACCCTTCCCAAGAGTCTAGGACTGTGTGATGTAGCGGCGTATAATTCGGCGTATCTATCGTACATGGATGATTTGAAGCTCTACAGAAAGTCAGAAGCAGAAATCCAGTCACTCACCAATACAGTCCGAGTCTTTAGTACCGACATCAACGTGGAGTTTGGCCTGGACAAATGTGCCACAGTAGCACTAAAGAGAGGGAAGATCACGGAATGCGATGGCATTGAAATGCCAAATGGTCAAACCATTAAATGCCACCAGCCTGAAGCCTACAAATATCTGGGCATCCTGCAGCTGGAGAATATTAAGCATGGGCAGGTAGAAACTGTGGTCAGCAAAGAATACATACAAAGGGTTAGAAAAATTCTGAAGAGCAAATTGAATGGTGGCAATATTATAAAGGCTCTAAATACCTGGGCCATACCTGTAGTTAGGTCTACTGCTGGCATTGTGAACTGGACACAAAAGGAACTCGATGCCTTGGACAGGAAAAAGAAGGAAATTAATGACCATCCACTATGCTTTACGTCCATGTAGTGATGTTGACAGGCTGTACCTGCCTAGAAGATCAGGGGGCAGTGGACTGCTTCCACCAGCAGTCGGTGGAAGAAGAAAAACATGTCCTAGCAGGTGATGTGCAAGAGAGCCAGGAATCTGCTCTGACTGAAGTCAGCAAGAGACAGTTGTTGAAAGTGCAGCAGACCAACTATGAATATCGCAATAGTGCAATTCAGGCTCGGACTGCCAGTTGGCAGAAGAAAGTACTGCATGGCCAATTCCTTGCCAAGATCGAAGGAAAAGTGGATCAGGATAAGACCTGGTTGAGGCTCAGGAGTGGAACACTGAAGAAGGAGATGGAAGGCCTGAGACTTGCTGCCCAAGAACAGGCAATCAGGACAAATGCCATCAAGGTCAGAATTGAAAAATCACCCATGACCCCAAATGCCGGCTCTGCAAAGAAGTGGATGAAACCATCGACCACATTCTAAGTGGCTGCAAGGAGATCATGCAGACAAACTGAGGCACAATCTGTGGCCCAGAAGATCCACTGGAATCTATGCCAAAAGTATCATCTGCCAGTGGCAAAAAACTGGTGGGACCACAAGCCTGAAAAAGTGGCTGCAAATGAGCAGGTCAGGCTTCTGTGGGACTTCAGGATACAGACGGAGAAGGTCTTGGAACACAAGACTCCAGATATCACCATCATAGAAAGCAGTCAGGTGTGGCTTGTCGATATCGCCATACCAGGTGACAGCAGAATTGGGGAGAAACAACTGGAAAAAATCTCCCACTACAAAGACCTAAGAATCAAATGACAGTGTATCTGGTGTAAGCCATGCAGGTGGTTCCAGTGGTAATTGGCACACTCGGTGCAGTGCTCAAAGACCTTGGCAGGCACCTGAAAAATATTGGCATTGGCAAAATATCACTCTGCCAACTGCAGAAAGCCGCTCTTCACGGATCAGCACGAATTATACGTTGCTACATCACACAGTCCTAGACTCTTGGGAAGGGTCCGACTGGTGATGTGAATGAAACCAGCATGAAATAGTTCGCTGTGTATTTATGGATAATTATTATTATTATTATTATTATTATTATTATTATTATTATTATTATTATTACTATTATTATTATTATTATTATTATTATTATTATTATTATTAATCCTAGCCCAATGTGGATCTCATCATGATCCAATTCCAGCAGAATCCCATTCTTGCCTTTGGATGCATTAATACTGCATTTACTTGAATCTAACGCTCACCTTTTCCAGCCAAATTTAGGCTCCAAAATCAGGGTGCAGGATAGATTCGATGGTTAATTGGATGAGAGTAAATACAACAGTTTTATTATCAGTATAGGGTGCAAATTAGATTTGACGGCACATTATATTCCAGTCAATACAGTACTTTTGGCCTCCACGTTCCCTTGGAATGAAATGAAATTGAGGGGTGAATGTGGGAAACCCCTTGAAAGATTTATCCAATATTACCATGAAAGGAACCTTCTGAATTCACGTCGCGTTGCCTCGAGGGAAATATTTGGGGCAACTCTAATTGGTTAGCCATACTAAACTTTCTGATTTCGTTACAAAAATGTTGATCCTTTCCTTTAAAGATTCTTTTGGGAAGAGAAAATATGAATATGCTGCACATTGTGCACAGAGTCTGACTTGTTACATTTGCAAAAGGAAACATTTCATACAAATTTGTGCATTTAAGTGAGATAAATAACTTTATTTTTCAAATGCAAATTATCGTGGACATATTCTGACTCTCCCCTTCCTCATGTTGTCCCTGATCCTATTCCTCCCAGACTGCTTAAAATTTGTGTTGCTCTGACAGGCTCTAAATTTGAGTACCGGTGAGTAGTGAGGCCAGCCCCCCTCCATCAAAAATGGGGAGTCTCTTTACCCCTTCCCCCTCCTCTTTTTCGTTGCCTAAGCACTTCCATGATATCTCCGTCTTTAATTTCCCCATTTTGCACACGATGCCAATTTTGGGAACACTTTAAATGTCAGCATAATATTACAGTAATGTCTCGTATCATAATTAATGAATAGGGGAAGGCATCAGGGAATAAGAATGAGAGTGTGGCAATTCATTAGCAAGATTTCAATATCTTTTGCCACTCCAAAATCCTACAACATATCGTTAGCTTCAGACAGTGGCATCGCAAGAGGGGTTGCAAAGCTTTACGTCTTGCAGGGGGTCCTCCATGCAGCATGCAGGGCCATTCCGGGTGGCGGCAGCCAGTGGCGTAGCTAATGATCATGGTGCCCGCTGCAAAGCTCAATATGTTGCCCCCAAAGTGACGTCACAACCAGAAGTGCCGTCATCCCTGGGCTTTTAAATATATTGCAGGAAAACCGACGTCCTCCCCCCCGCCATGAGCTTGCCACCCATTTGCTCTGCTGTCTCCCCACAACTAGTGGCATAGCTAAGGCATCTATCTGCTATCTGGGGTTAGAGAAAGTGGTGTACTCCCCCATAAAGAAAGCAAATAAATAAAAAAAGTGTACCCCTTATTGGTTAGAGACACTGTGCTAGGCAGAGGTATGGCTATTCTCTCCCTGCTAAATAAAAGAGGAGTACCACTTAGAAGTGCCTCTTTACCCAATTAGCACAAGTAACAGTATTATGGAAATGGGAGTTGACATATCAACAACTTTTTAGTTCCATACATGTCCTCTTTTTTAGCCTTGTGTCCTGGAAAAACACTTCAGTGTTCTTTTTCTTGCAAACAGGCAGCAGTATCCTTCTTGTAATTCATCAGTTATACCATAAATTTTATTTATTATTATATACTACATATAGTATCATTATATGACCAGAATTTTATAGATTTGTCCTCCCCTTATTTCAGCCTCATGTCCTACATGTTCTACAAATGGCTTCATTGTCCTCAGTTTTGTCTTCATTTTGGAACTTGGCAATGGTGTGCAGGACCCCATCGTGTCATATGTCGTTGAATTTGTATGGAAGAGCAGAATCCAATGCAAAAATCGGTTTTGAAATATCTCCTTCCTATCAAACGTTATGGCCAAGAAATTAAAATATAAATATGCATTGAGCGCAATGGAAAAGTGAAATATCGTGGCTTTTCTCTATCCTTTCTTCCTGCAGGGAAGTATTCATCTTGGTTGGTCTTCCAAGGAACCTCTGAACATCTGCCATGCAGAAGACCCAACTTCAAATGAACATTAATGTATCCTGCAGTGTTCCCCACCTGTAAGTTGGGACCCACTGGGTGGGCCACAAAACCGTTTCAGGTGGGTCCCCATTCATTTTGTTGTGTAATTTGCCTTTAATATACAAATATTAAATATTTGATGCTACCATTGTATATGACTGGATTTGGGGAAATATTTCAGATTTCTACTTCAACATATGAATATCTTTTAAAATTGCTAGTCAATGGGGTTTACTTCTGAATAAGTGTGAACTTTGGGGGAATATTTTTAATTGATCAGCAAGTGCTTCGGAAGATTAAGAGATCTCTATTTTAAATATTTTTTTATTTATTGTAAGCTTTTAATTTATTGAATTTGATTTTTTTTTTTCAAATGGGGTTGTTAAAAATTTTCTGCTAGATGATGCCACTTCTGGCCATGATGTCACATCAAGTAGGTCTTGTTATTCTAAAACGTGGGTCTTGATGCTAAAAAATATGAGAACATTTAATTTACTTAGAGCGCATTCCTAACCATGTCTACTTGAAATTTAGCCCCATTGTGTTCAATGGGTCTTACTTCCAGGAAAGTGGATTGCAGCCATTGGATTTTTTGGTTCAAATGGGGGTGTTTAAATTTTGCGGCTGCAATCCTAACACTTTCCTGGGAGTAAGACTCGCTGAACACAATGGGGCTTACTTCTGAGTAGATATGGAGATTCCGGTTGGATATCTGGAAAAAATTCCTGACAGTTCGGGCGGTTCGGCAGTGGAAGAGATTGCCAAGGGAGGTGGTGGACTCTCCCTCACTGGGGATCTTCAAGCAGAGGCTCCACCAGCACCTGTCGGGGATGCTCTAGGGGGATTTCCTGCTGCAGGCAGGGGGTTGGACTAGATGACCTACTAGGTCCCTTCCAACTCTAGGATTCTATGATTCTATGGTTAGGATTGCGTTTGATGTCACTTTTGGCCATGACATCACTTCTGATTGTCCTTCTGAAAAGTGGGTCTCGATGCTAAAAAGTTTGAGAACTACTGCCTTAATGACATGAATATAAATTGTGTTTGTAGTGCGTTTAAACGACTGGATGGCCGCCTGTATACGGAGCGGATTTCTTTTTTTTATTAATGCCATATCATTTACTAGTGGGTGGAGAGCATCTTGTGTACCTGCTGTAAGCATGTCATATATTTTCTTCTGCTATCTTCTGTTGACTCTGCGTGAGACAATCACCGGGCGATTTGCAGCCAATGATGCACTCAGGATAAATTATAATGATCCGTTTAAATGAAAAGGTTTATGATGGTATTCAGGAGGAGAACTGGGGTGTGTGGCAACTGCTCTCGGCCTGCTAATGGGCAGGAGATGCCAAGCGCTGTCACTTAATGAGAAGCCAGGAAGATAGTTTGCATTACTGTAATGTGATTATTATTGGAGCATCTTTCATGAGGCCCCGGCTAGATATTTAAGGCAAGCCTCTCATAGTGTGTGTTTGAAAGGGATGCATGAAAAGAGGGCATAAATGCTTTTTTTTCAGGCAGTTGCCTCTTTTTATTTGGGAATCTCTTTGCTTATCTAATACTTGCAGCCTTTGCGTGGGTGACAGGTTTCAAAAAAGGATTTACTTCGGCTGCAATCCTAAAGAGAAAGACCCATTCAACACAATGGGGCTTCCTTTTGCGTTGGCATAGTTAGGACGGCGCTCTTACTCACTCGTCCTATCTAGCCAAGTGCGGTCTTCGGCATGCTAATCCATTCTCTGAGCCACATAATTCTTTAAAGCAGGCAACTAGTGTCCAATCCAGTGGCACAGCTAGAAGGGGTGCAAAGCACAAAGTTTTGAGGAACCTGAATGTGCCACGCAAGTGGCCCTTGGTGGGCATTCCTTTGGAATACTTTGGGCAATCCAAAGAAATGCTGCCCCTTTAGAGTAATTCTAGGTGGTGGGAGCAAAACAGAGGCATATCCTTGACTGCCCCCTGCGTTCCATACTACATTCTCCTCCACTTTGTTCCCACCATCCATAATGGTTCCTAGTACTAGTTTGTAAATCTATGAGCATGGCTGCATAGTGCCTAGCAAGTTCTCCACATCTCTTGCACATGGAGACCGCATCTCAGGGTGGACCTCCACATAGTAAACACGACACCCTGATCTTGAAATAACGGAGTAAACAGCAGATTGTTGGAAGGAGGGACACATATCTACTCTATCTGGAGCATCACTACATTTCAAGCATTATGTCAACTCTGAATATCATTAGCATTTTTGGAGGAATCTTCTTTGGGATAAATGCTGAAGCTGAATCTGTGGGATTTTCTTGCCAGAACGAGAAAAGCAGGTGGTGATTCCATCAGCGCTTTGATGGCTCTGACAGGCCTCCACTATGCAAGCGGCGCTAACAATAACATATGTCACGGAGACCAATAAGCAGGTGTCAGATGGTGGGGAATGTGCATATATTCATTTGCTTAATGACTGCCATTAGTCTGAAGATTTAAAAAATGCACTGAAAGTCCATCAGGCTTGACTTTGAATGTATGGAAATGTTCCCAGTTTTCGTGATGTCCTACAGACCCCAGTCCTACAGTCTGTCCTTTTGGCATTCCTTCTACCAGGTCTTAAATTTAGCAAGAATTAATGATCTCTATTACGAATCTGGTTGTGGAATCCTTGTCATTACAGACTAATTATGGGAAGGTTTCACCAGCTTAATTGGAAGTCCATTCAGTCCAGTTCTGTGAGGCTTTAATTGGGCTTCGAGAGTGCCAGCTATTGATGCAAGATGGACCGGATGTTTGCACATAAGCTTAGATTTTTCAAATAAAAGGCCTGTTCGGCACTAAAAACTCACATCCACAAACTGCTACTCAGTTATGGTTCTTTCTGTCCTTACAGCTCAGTCCTATGCATGTCTATTCAGACACGTTAATGTGTTTGATGGGGCTTTCTTGCAGGAAAATATGAATAGTTCTGCAGCCTTGGTCTCTTTCCTCGATGAGTAGTACCACATTCATCTCCCAAATTCATAATCAACACATTAACTCCAGCACCATCCTGCTCCAGAGCAAATCAGATTTCATGAGATATAGAGATGTCTACAGATTTAATGTTTTCCCTCCACTTGCATATTTAGTGGCCCAATCCTATGGGTTCTTTCCAAAGGAAGAACTTCTGTGGTTGTACATTGCTGTAAATGACACTTCTCTGCCGAGAGCATCATATCCAGTGGGACAAAGATCCGGCAACTTTTGTGCAGACACCACCAATGGACCAGGTAAGGTGGAGGTTGAGTGAGTCATGGGTCTCACATGGACAGACTCCACACTGTGTGGGTCAGGAAGAATACATTATTGTGCCCCATCCTCTCTTTCTGCAGGTTAAGACAGAGATTAGTTGCAGATCCCCTTTGCATGCAGATTCCCTGAACTATCACAACTTACGGAAAGGAGATGCCCTCATTCAAGAAAGTGGGCATCTGGTGGGCATCTGTTATTGCATAATGGGAGAGACAAGTGCGCAAAGTGCTTATTAGGGCTGTAAAGCACCTGTCAAGCATTTGTGAGTCTATGGCTACAATCCAGAGTAACTACGGGACCTTTTACACTGATGTAGTTACGGTGCCACCTATGGCAAATCTATGGGAAATGCATAGAGCAATCTAGAGTAAGTGCCTCTTATGTCTTCCTGTAGTTAATCTGGATTGTCGGGTTAGGCTGCAATCCTAAAAACACTTTCCTGGGAGTAAGACCCATTGAATACAATGGGGCTTACTTTTGAATAGACATGGTTAGGATTGTGCTTTTCGGATAATGACCACTAGATCAGACAATCTTGAGATTTTCCATATATGGCTAGAGAATCACAGTAAAAACAGTTTGCAAGATCATTCGGGAAAAAAATCCTATAATTGATAGGCGTCAATTACGTAATAATTTATTAGTAACACCAGCAAGGAAAAAAATTGACATTGAGATACGTCAAAAGGATCCTGAAACGTGTCTTAAAATAGCCCCAATTACAAAAGTGCAATCATGAAAACATTTGCATGTTTCAAAAAATGAAAATGTCAAAAGACGCCTCTTCATCCTCTCCATAATAAGTCGAGGTTTACCCTTCCTGTAATTAACCTATTGTACTGTAACTGGAATTGCATAGAGGAATAAAGGGAAGAAAGTGCTTCAAAAAGGAGTGAAACAGCCTCTGTGTAAGATGTGTGTCCACCATGTCAAAAATCATATTGTAATTTATGGGTTTATCTCAAAAGTCCTGTGATTTCAGCTTCTTGGCTGCTTTAGGATGGAGGCTTTCATTATCAGGCCCCAACCCACTCAAGGCAAGGCAGGGCAGGATGGTCTATTGGGGTCAGGGCAAAGGCAATGATTTGGACCCAACTGGGAATAAATAAGGCATCCCTGTTCCCAGGTACCTTTTCATTCTGATTATGGAGGCATTCACGAACGCTGGGACATTGGGGTGAAGTCTTATGCCTTCCCTTTGACATATATCCCTTTGTTCATCTCTTTCTTGTTTATCCCTAAGAGATCTTAACTTTAAGTTAGTTATAAGTTAGTTATAAGTATTATCAGTTCTTCTTTGGGGAAGGGGACAAAACTGATTCAGTGTCTTCAAGGAACGATCAAAAATTTATTCCAAGCTGTTTACAAAATAATCTAATTAAAAATCTGGGAAATTGGGATAAATAGGAATTTTTTTTTCCTCTTTGGGGAAAAAAAGGACAAAACTTGAATTTTTTTGGAAGGATACCATCTTCTCTGCACTTTGGGACTTACAGCCGAATCCAGAGTAACTACGTGAGCACATAGGAGACATTACGTGCACCCGTAGTTACTGCACCACCTAGTGATAACCTATGGGAAATTCATATTGCAATCCAGAGTAAATTGTTCTTACACCAGAGCAAGGACTCCCCGTAGTTACTCTGGATTTTGCCCAAACTCTCTTTTGTTTCTATTTCGCTTCCCCAAGGGTACAAAAAGTAGGACACCCAAGAAAAATTTAGGATGCAACAAAATAAAAGCTGAAAATACTTATATATCTTTCATGTTGTTAATTTAAACAATATGGCTGCAATCCTAACCGAATCCTTCCAGAGAATAAGTACTATTGAACTCAATTGGACTTAGGGTGCAATCCAGTGTAACTACAGGGAGTCCTTGCTCCAGTGTAAGAACAATTTGCTCTGGACTGCAATGCGAATTTCCCATAGGTTTTCATTAGGTGGTGCAGCAACTACGGGGGCACTACATGCTCCCATAGTTACTTCTCTTACACGCTCCCATAGTTACTCTGGACTGTAGGGTTAAAGCACAATCCTAACCATGTCTACTCAAAAATAATCCCCATTGTGTTCGATGGGTCTTACTGCCAGGAAAGTGTCTTTAGGATTGCAGCCTTCCTTCTGAGTAGACATGCTTAGGACTGTAATGTTAAGTACTTATTATGAAATGGAAAGCCATTCTGTATAATTTATTCCATATAATTTATTAATTCCAAGAAGGCGACAGGCTGCTTGCCCACAAGGATAAGGAGCACAGTGAAGATTTATTTTCCAGGACACAAGGCTAATGAAGAGGACATGTCCTGGAAAAAGAGGACGATGGTCACCCTAGCCCAAGGAGATTTTCTGCACACAGAGGGCCTTGCAGAGGCAGTTTGCAGTTTCATCTTTTGCCACAAGGTAGAGTGAGATGCTCGACTTGTTGAATGCAGAAAGAGGCAAAGCCACAGTTTCCTAAATAACCAGACTTTTTTCTTTTAAGGGGACAAAAACAACAGCTCCAAAGCGGCAACTGGTCCACAGCCACCCGGCAATATTTCCCAGCCTACTCATTTGGCAACCGCGGCGAGATCTGTCAGCGTTCCCTGCCAACCTCCCTCTATTCTCAGCAGTTAGAAATCACGAATGTTGGCTGCTTTCTCAATGAGTGGAAACCCCCCTATGATGCTCCTTGGCTGGCAACAGAAGAGGAGGACAGAGGGAGAGTCAGGTCTGTTTCTGGAGCTCTGGTTCCCAAACTCTTTCTGCTGGTGGCTCCCTTGACCTCCAGGGTCATTGGCCACAGCTCATAGACCCATGGAATCCTAGAGTTGGAACTGACCCTTCAGAATCCTAGAGTTGGAATTGACCCTTCAGAATCCTAGAGTTGGAATTGACCCTTGAGATCATCTAGTCCCACCCCAGCCTGCAGCAGGAAATCCTCCGAGCATCTCCAACAGAAGGTTGTTGGCCTCTGCTTGAAGGTCCCCAGTGAAGGAGTGTCCACCACCCCCCTTGGCAAACTATTCCACTGCCAAACTAATTATTCCCCATTTGGACTCTTATCCTATCCATTGCCTAGGGCAGCTCCCCATTAGGACTACAATCCTAAACATTATGTAGGGTGGAGGGATTTTTTTTTGAAGGATTCTGTGGCTTTCCTGTTGGATTCTGCAGCTCCCTGTGGAGCCACGATTAATAATTTGGGAACCACTGGTCTGGAGTCATGCAGGTTCTCACATGTCAGGGTGAACATATGACCAGATATTTCTGGATTTGTCTTCTTTTTTAACCTTTTGGGTGTCCTCCAAAAGGTTGTCCTCCTTTGTCCTCCATTATGGCTTCATTTTGGAACTTTGCAATGGTGCCCAGTACCCCATCATGTCATATATTGTTGGATTTGTATTGGAGAGCAGAATCCAATGCAAAAATCGGTTTTGAAATATCTCCTTATTATCAAATATTACGGCCACAAAAGTAAAAATAAAAAATATGCATTGAGCTCTAAGGGAAAGTGAAAATGCCCAATGTTGCGGCTTTACTTGAGAGTAGGCAAATATGCCATTGGCTACAATCCAGAGTAACTACGGGAGCACGTAAGAGACATTACATGCACCCGTAGTTACTGCACCACCTAGTGAAAACCTATGGGAAATTCATATTGCAATCCAGAGCAAATTGTTCTTACACCGGAGCAAGGACTCCCCATAGTTACTCTGGATTGCACCCATTGTCTGCCAGAAAGGCCAGGCGGAGAGGAATCCAAGACCGTGTCCTCCTTTTTAGGTTCAGGCATCAGGTCACCCTGTCCTATGTAGCCTCCAGCAATTCATGCCACACGTGATCAGAGGAGGTGGCATTCAAGATGTGTCCACAAGATGATCCGTCTGCAAAAAAGTGAACAGTCACAGTGTCCACTCTCTCCTCCCACCATGTCTTGCCACCCTCTTCCTTTCTGACCCATGCTCTGGACTAGAGTCCCCATCCTCCCCAGGTCTTGATGTGGTGTCCATGTGGCCAGGTCAACAGTTGGACACCCACAGTAACAGTGGTCAGTTAGCTGGAAGACGGTGCCGCTGTTGCTTCTCCCATGACTGCCCCCCCATTAGTAAAAGTGAAAGTTCCCTAGTGAAAAAATATCCTCTTTAACATGACGGTCAAGGACAAGCCTTTCCTTTAAAGAGTATATAACAGCCATGCTTGCATTTCATGAAAGTGTTTCTATGCAGAACATTAATTTGAACCTAACGTGGACCCCTATTTTAAAATTCTTGAGATTTAAAAAAAAAGTTTACAGGCAATTGTAATGCAAAGCAGGTGCAACATTTAATTTTATTGCAAATGATAATGAGTTATATAATAGTAATAACATGGCAATGTGTTTATGTTATGATTGTTTTTTTTACTGTTTTTAATAAATATTTTTAATCTGCTTGTTTTTTATTAAATTTAATTGTATCTTAATTATATTTTAATGGTGTTTTAATCTTTATTTATGTGCTATTTTAATGATGTTTTATTCCCTAATGTCAGCCGCCTTGGGCTCCCCCTTGCGGGGGAGGAAAGGCGGGATATAAATTGATTAAATAAATAAATAAATAAATTGTTACCTAATTATACTACTTTTTACAACAATGTTACTAGGTTCATGTTATATTTTAATTACAAAATAGGGAAACAGTGAAACCAAATACTGATCGATACTTATAATCAAAATACATTACGGGTGCAATCCAGAGTAACTACGGTGAGTCCTTGCTCTGGTGCAAGAGCACTTTGCTCTGGATTGCAATATGAATTTCCCATAGGTTTTCACTAGGTAGTGCAGTAACTACGGGTACATGTAATGTCTCTTACGTGCTCCCGTCACTGCTCTGGATTGTAGGGTACCTCTATTTGCTCGAATCCAGTGCAAAATCCGATCTGATCCAAAGTCAAAATACTGTATTTACTTGAATCCAATGTGCCACTGAATCTAATGTGCACCCTGATTTTGGAGACTTAGGGCGCAATCCAGAGTAACTATGGGGAGTCCTTGCTCCGGTGTAAGAACAATTTGCTCTGGATTGCAATATGAATTTCCCATAGGTTTTCACTAGGTAGTGCAGTAACTATGGGTACATGTAATGTCTCTTGCATGCTCCCATAGTTACTCTGGATTGTAGGGTTAGGGCAAAATCCAGAGCAGTTACGGGTCCGCACAGTTACGGCACCCTCTAATGTTATCTTATGGAAAGTTACCTTAACTGCTCCAATGCAAAGAACTTGTTTTGACTTAAGGATATGGGCCTAAGAGCACAATCCTAACCATGTCTACTCAAAAGTAAGCCTCATTGTATTCAATGGTTCTTACTCACAGGAAAGTGTATTTAGGACTGCAGTGTAAATTTGCCTGAAAAAAAGTGTTAGATTCAAGTAATTATGGTATTGATTTGATATCCCCCTTTCTCCTGAAAAGGGCACGTGAAGTTTTGCCTTCATTCTTCTGTTTCCCAGTGAGTGGGGAGGGAGGAGGAGGAAGAGGAGGAACAGTGGAAGCAGTGGTGTAACTAGAGGGGATGCCAAGCACAAAGTTTTGTAAGGGGCCTCTCTGTGCCGTACAAGCAGCCCGTCCCCTTTGAAACCATGTCAGGTGGTAGCAAAACCTCTATTTTGCTACACCTTCGTTCAGCTCCCACCACCCAAAATGGTGCTGAAGGGGAGGTGGGCTGCTTCCCTGGCACTGCAAACATGCTGCTTTGCACCCCCTCTGGCTATGCCACTGTGTGCTAGTGAATTGGCAGCCACAGGTGGTTGTTCTTTGAACAGGTTGACCATGGCTTCTAAAGAGACTTTCCTGGGACTAAGACTCATTGAACACAATGGGGCTTATTTTTGAGTAGACATGGTTAGGATTGTGCCCCATATGTCATAATCAACAAAGAGGAAAATGTAGGACAACGAATAAAAATGTAGGATATGAGAAAACTTAAGCTAAAACTATTCATATATATTCCTTTCATGTGGTCAATTTAAACACTATATTGATTATTATTAAATTTAAAACTGTTACATATAATTTATTACATGAATTACAAGAAGGCTGCCTGCTTACAAGGAAAAGGAGGACAATGGAAGACTTTTTTCCAGGACACAAGGTTAAACATGTGATCATGTCCTGGAAAAACAGGACTGCAATCCTAACCTCACTTTCCTGGGAGTAAGTACTATTGAACACAATGAGACTTACTTCACAATGAGACTTACTGAGTTGCCATGCTTAGGATTGCACTGATGGTCACCCTGTCCCTCTGTTAGCCCTATAAATGGACCATTATGCCTGTCATTGACAAGTTACTCAGGATACTGGACCAGATGGATGTTTGATTTGGCCCAGCAAGGCTCTTTGGATGTTTTAAAGCCATAAGACATGCAATCCTAAGAGCACTTTCCTGGAAGTAAGCCCCACTGAACTCAATGGAACTTACTTTTGAGTAGACACGAACAGGATTGCGCTATAAGGCTGCAATCATAAAGACACTTTCCAAGGAGTAAGACCCTTTGAACACAGTGGGGCTGACTTTTGAGTAGACACGGTTAGGATTGTGCAAATCCAGAGTAACTACGAGAGAGCGTAAGAGACTTTACGTGCACCCATAGTTACTGCACCACCTGGTGAAAACCTATGGGAAATTCAAATTGTATCCAGAGTAAGTTGTTCTTACACCGGAGCAAGGACTCCCTGTAGTTACTCTGGATTTTGCCCTGTCCTCTCTAATACTTTGGCTACAGATGAGCTATGAGTCCATATGATACTATGAGCTATGTATCATTGTAACATTTGGAGTACAATCTTCAGAAGTCAGCCCCATTATAGTCAATGGGGTTTACTCCCAGGAAATGGGTGGGATATAGGGTTGCCATATGTCCTGAAAAACAGGGACAATCCTGATTTGGGGGGATTGTGTTCACATACTGGCAAATGGGGCAGAGGGTCCTGTTCTGAACTTGTGGAAGAGAATTATGACAACCCTATTAGGATAGCACGGATAGGATTGCAGCCTGTGTGCTTCCATTGAAATAACCTTTCTGATGTCTTTTTTTATTTGTCCCCATTCAGAGATAAAATGGTGGTTCTTTTAAAAAGTGGTTCATTTGGACACAGGAAGGGTCCCTCCTCTCTCTCTTACCTGCCAAGCGGAGATATATTAACCTTTTTCTAATTACTGCTTTGGTATGCAAAGGACGACTTTATGTCACAAGGATGTGCATTTCTTTATTAATAGCTTCAGTGGGAGAAAAGAATTATTAGGACATTGACACATGGAAGGCCTGCCTCAAAATCCCTGATCAAATCAAGATCATTTAACCAAGATCCAAAAAATTTACAGTCCAATCCTGCACATGTCTACTCTAAAGTAGTAGTTCTCAACCATATGAGCCCTGGACCCCCTTTCTGAGAACGGATATCTATCCGGGACCCCCCCCCCCAAGAAGTGACGACATGGCCAGAAAAAGAAGTGCCATCATGGTGATGCCAGACTGCCATGTGTCTTCTCAGAAGTAAGCATCATTGTGTTCATTGAGACTTACTCCTGGGAAAGCAGCCTGAGTGCCGCATTCCATGATAGTTGCACCTGATTCCAAGACGTTGGTGACCAGATTTTTGTGACCGCTGCTCCTGAAATAATGTTGTGACCCCCCAAGTCGGGTGGCCATATGTCCTCTTTGTCCAGGACATGTCCACATTTTTGTCTTGGTGTCCTGCGAAAAATAAAATCATTGTTGTCTTCCATTTCCTTGTGAGCTTGTAAGTAATAATTGTGATATAACTAATTCTTGTAATTAATACAAGATAATTAGTAAATCTTCTTGTAAGTAATAGCTGACAATCCTATCCTGGTCTACTCAGAAGAAAGTCCCATTGTGTTCAATGGGTCTTACTCCTGGAAAAGTGTGTTTAGGATGGCCGCCATAGGCTCAGTGGCTCAATCCTAAACACATTTTCCTGGGGGAGTAAGACCCGTTGAACAAAATTGGGCTTACTTGTGAGTAGAAATAGTTAGGCTTGTGCTTTATATGTAATATTTTTAAATTTAACAATGGGTAATAATAGAGTTTGAATTAATCCCATGAAAGCAATATTCATATGAGTGTTTTTAGCTTTTATTTTGTTTTTTACTTTATTATTTTATATTTTATTATTTTATTTATTATTAGTCCTCTAAGTCTGGGAACTGTGCCCAAGGGGGCCGTGACCCCCACTTTCGGAAACTACATGGAGCCTTCTTTTCTGCCTGCCCTCCTTCTCCCCCTGCTGGCGGCAAGTTGAAGGGCCTGGTAAGACGTGGGGGTGGGGTGGGGACATTCACTTTGAGTCAATGGGGGAAAAAAGAGGGGCAGGCAATATTTGGGAGAAAATGGTTACTCTGGGTCAATGTTGGGAAGGAAAGAAAAGATGGGGCATGCAAGACCCCCCCCCCCGGTCTAGCTGGTCACTCTGGGCCATTGGGGGGAAGAAAGAGGGGCAGGCAAGACCTGGGTGGGGAAATGGTCACTCTGGGTCAATGGGGAGAAGAAAGATGTGGAAGCCAAAACCTGGGGGGAAATGGTCACTCTGGGTCAATGGGGGGAGGAAAGGAGGGGCAGGCATGACCTGGGGGGAAACTGTCATTCTGGGTCAATGGGGCAGGGGCGTAAAGATGGGGCATGCAAGACCAGGGCGGGAATGGTCACTCGGGGTAAATGGGGGGAGGGAAGATGGGGAGGGAATGGTCACTCTGGGTCAGTGTTGGGGAGGAAAGATGGCTAGGGAAGACCAGGGGGAAATGGTCACTTTGAGTCAAAGGGGGAAGAAAGACGTGGAAGCCAAAACCTGGGGGGAAATGGTCACTCTTGGTCAATGGGGGAAGAAAGAGGGGCAGGCAAGACCTGGGTGGGGAAATGGTCACTCTGGTTCCATGGGGGAAGAAAGGAGGGGCAGGCATGACCTGTGGGGGGGAGGAATGGTCACATCTGGGCATAAAGATGGGGCAGGCAAGACCTGGGGTATGGATATTGTGTTCCAGTGACTGGGTCAGTTTTGGGTTTGTGGGAAGGAAGTGCGTAGCAAGACTTGAAGAGGGAGCTGAAAGATAGAACTAGCTCTTGGGTCCAGTGTCTAGGTCAGATGTTTGGGGTGGGCGTAAGGGGGGGGGGTTGTAACTAAAACCAGGAAAGGGAAGGATACTCAATCTGGACCAATATGTCAGTGTTTGGGAATCTGGTGGCGTAAGATGGGATCAGTCAAGGGGACGGATACTCTGTATTCTCCAGCGTGAAGTAGCAGGAGGCAAGTCATGTTTTAATAGATCACCTGAGATAAGGGGAAATGGCTGCCCTGGGATTGATTTGTCTCCTCCTGGCTTGTAATTAAAATTTGAAAAATCTCTCCAGGGTAATGAGCAGAAGATACTCTGGAGATGTCACTTCCACACACCGCCATTAAGGACTCCGTCTCCCTTACAAGAACCTATTATCGGATATTAATGCGTAATGTCCAAAAACCACATTGGAAGTGAAATCTTAAAGCCAGGAAACTGGCACCATTTACCTTTCCCATCTCCATTTGCTGGAATGAGAGCTTATTACTTTCAAGCCCTATAGCTATTTTAGTCTTGGGGGGAAAGACCCAAACAAATCAGGAAGCATTTGGAAAGGAGGGAGTGAGTTGGAGAAACATCCTACTTAAAATTTGTTTTTAGAAAGGTGCTTATCATTAAAATGTTGCGGAATAATTAGCAGACCCCAGACCTGTGGTGTGAACCACAACTCTCCAAATTTGAATTCATGTCTGATGTGAACTTTGATGTGAACACTATTAAAAAATAATGCCATTGATGGGTAGTGTGATGTTCTTTTCCTGTATCCAAAAACACCAGTACTAGGGAACATCCACTAAAATTGACCAGTGGGAGTGTTCGGAGAGACAAAAGAAATTATTTCTTCACTGAGCATGTAATTGGCCTGTGGAATACCTTGCCACTGCATGTGATGGATGGCATTTGGCCTATAAGCCTAGAACCCATTTGTGCAGGCAAGACGTGGGAGGAAATGGTCACTCTGGGTCAATCTTGGGGAGGAAAGAAAAGATGGGGCATGCAAGACTGGGGGGGAATGGTCACTCCGGGTCAATGGGGGGGAGGGAAGATGGGGCAGGCAAGACTGGGGGGAATGGTCACTTTGGGTCAATGGCCTACCCCCACTTTGAGTATCACTGATTGTAAGTTCCATTGAGTTTAATAATTTTCGTTGGGGGTTTGCTCTCAGAAAACTGCCCTTTTTTGCTATGGGTTTTATGAAATTGTGCCTGGTTAGAGGAAAAATAGGAAGAAGAGGATCAAACTGCAGGGTGTCATGGGTGGAGGGGGCACCCATTTTCTTCCACTACCCAGAATGGCTCTGTAGGGGAGGGGAAGGGGCCGCTTCCACACTGTGGTAAGCCTCCCTGGAAAACTTAGTGCTTTGACCCCCCTGTAGCTATGCCACTGGTTACACAGCTTTCAAAGGGCATAAGTTTCCAAAGATGGGGAAAGTGCCTCAAAAGGAATGGAGAAGGAAAGGAGATGCTCTCTGTTTCATTACAGAACACTCTAAATAGAAGTGATTTGCAGGGAATTTCCTGGCACACCTGCCGACAGGGCACACTCATCCCTTGACCCTGCAGTCCCTTTTACTGACATTTCTGTCCACCCACATTCAGATGCCATCAGACTCTTCCAATGCCACCCGACATGCCTGGCCTCCAAAAATCTTTGGCCCGCTAGTGAATCTGCATAGGCGGCTTGCCACTTGGGGACCAGGGGAAGGTATGGTACAAAAGGTACATGCACATGTTGCATGTTCGCCATAGGACTTGGAGGTGTGGTGGGGTGGGGAAGATGCTCCCCCAGGATCTCAGAGGACCATCTTCACGGAAGGAATGAGGTTCCAGAAGCACCAAGGCCACAAGTGTTTGGCCTCATCAGGCAGCCAACTGGTTAGAACAGAGGACTCCAAAACCTGGTATGGGGGGCAGGGGCGAGCCTCAATGTGGGCCCCAACAAGACCCCTCTATCCACCCCTTGGGCAAGCCTTGTAATCTACTCCAATACATTGTTATATGTAAATTTATGTAAATTTATTCAAATTTGAAATGTAAATTAGTTTTCTGTCCACCAATACCATGTCAGAGAGATGGAGATGGAGAACTTTGGAGGCCTCTGATCCAAAGGCTTGGCATCTCTAGATTGAATACCCACAGATGATGAACCTGTGGCTGGGGAGCCTCCAAAGACCACCTGGACATGACCTGAAATGGTTTCCTGTGTATTTGGGAGTCACAAGGAGGCTGTATGTGGTTTGCTGGTGACTCTCCCATCATTCCATGGAATTCATTATCTACCTGGAGTCCTGGAATGGGTACCCCACAACCACAGTGATGTCAGGCAACCCATTTTCTGTCCAAGCATTTTGGAGGGATGAGAACCAGTCTCCTGCCTTCCATGACAGATGCATATTGTTTCAGTTGATGTCCACTGCTGGAAGCCCACTGGGATCTTTCCAAACTGGAAATTGTTTCCATGATGCTTACTCCATTTTCATTTTCTGGAGTGTCTTATTGAACTTGGCTTTCCGATTCAGAGCGTCACAACACCTCACATCCATCCTCCAGGGACCGCTGCTCGGTTTTGTCATCAAGGGGGTCTTTGCGCAGGGGGGGCTAATGGGAGGTGTGGGCGAAAGCTCCATCGCTGACCAAGGAAGAGGTGAAGAACACAGCCAGGCTTTGGCAGCTGAGACGGAAGCCATGCGTGCGTTCAAGAACACACCTGTTTGTTGTATTGTTGTTATTAGGCTGTGTTTCATTCTTTCCTGACAAGTATGTGCGCTCATCTGGGTGGTGCTGGGGATGCATCAGGAGAGCATGACCCAGGGCAGACTTCTGCTGCTTTTATGCAGGCTGATGCATCACGAAAACAAAACATTGGCTCTCTGGAAGAAATTCAAACACCCCTGCATTGGTGGACAAGTTTCTCCCCCCCCCCCTCATCTTGCTTTCCCCACCTTTCCTCCCCCCACTGACCATGAGTAACCATTTCCCCCCTAAGTCTTACCTTCCCCACCTTTTCTCCCCCACATTGACCCAGAGTGACCATTTCCCCCCAGGTCTTGTGTACCCCTCCCTTCCTCCCCCATTGACCCTGAGTGACCATTCCCCCCTAAGTCTTGCCTTCCCCACCTTTCCTCCCCATTGACCCAGAGTGACCATTTCCCCCTAAGTCTTGCCTTCCCCATCTTTCCTCCCCCGCATTGACCCAGAGTGACCATTCCCCCCTAAGTCTTGCCTTTCCCATCTTTCCTCCCTCCACTGACCCTGAGTGCCCATTTCCCCCCAAGTCTTGCCTTCCCCACCTTTCCTCCCCCGCATTGACCCAGAGTGACCATTTCCCCCCAAGTCTTGCCTTTCCCATCTTTCCTTCCTCCACTGACCCTGAGTGACCATTTCCCCAAAGTCTTCCCTTTCCCGTCTTTCCTCCCTCCATTGACCTAGAGTGACCTTTTCCTTCCAAGTCTTGTCTGCCCCTCTTTCTTCCCCCCATTGACCCAGAGTGAACATTTCCCTCCATCCCAACAAATGTTTTACCAGGCCCTTCCACTTACCGCCAGCAGGGGGAGCAGGAGGGCAGGCAGAGAAAAAGGCAGCATGCAGGTTCCCAAAGTGTGAGTCACGACCCCCTTGGGCATTGTCCCCAGAGTTAGAGCCAGAAGAGAGGACCATGTCCTGGAACGGAGGACACACAGTAAAATGGAGGACACATACAGTAAAAGCTGAAAATTAAATAATAATAAAAAAGAAAATACTGAAAACAAAAATAAAAGCTGAAAATAAAACAACAAAAATATAAAAATAATAATTACTGTAAAACTAAAACAAAAGCTAAAATAATAAAAGTTATTAAAATAATAAGAGCTAAAATAATAAAGTAAAATACAAAATAAAAGCTAAAAACTCTCATATGAATATTGCTTTCATGGAGTTAATTCAAACTCTATATTACTCATTGTTAAATTTAAAACTAATACATATAAAGCACAATCCAAACCATTTCTACTCACAAGTAAGCCCCTTTGTCTTCAATGGGTCTTACTCCCAGGAAAGTGTGTTTAGGATTGATCCACTGAGCCAATGGCTGCCAACATAAAGACACTTTCCTAGAAGTTAGACCCATTGAACACAATGGGATTTTCTTCTGAGTGCACATGGTTAGGATTGTCAGCTATTAATTACAAGAAGATTTACTAATTACTATTATCTTGTATTAATTACAAGAATTAATTATAGCATAATTATTAATTACAAGATCACAAGGAAATGGAAGACAACAATGATTTTATTTTACTAAAACTAAAATCAAAGCTGAAAACAAAACAATAAAAATAAATAAAATTAAATACTGTAACACTAAAATCAAAGCTAAAATTATAAATGCTATTAATAAAATAATAAAAGCTAAAATAATAAAATAATAAAAGCTAAAATAAAATTTAAATATTGCTTTCATGGGGTTAATTCAAATCTTATAATACTTATTATGTTTAAAATTATTACATATGAATTAATCATTATTAAGTTTTTCCACACAGTGTGGAAGCAAAGTGAAAATATGGGCACAATCCTATCCTAGTTAGACTGGCCCAACTCAGCTGGCGTATCTGTCCGTGGTGATGTTGGGAGGTTGTTGTATGCTTGTGTACTGGCTTAACCCTACAGGTGTGGGGCAAAAGTGCATGGCAGTACTTTTGTGACATCACCCCTGCCTGCAAAGGACTCAAGCCGGGGTTTAGGCCAGCCTAACTGCAGGATAGGATTGCAGCCTTAGCACCCCTTCTAGTTACACAGCTACTAAGGCCGCAATCCTAACTACACTTTCCTGGGAGTAAGTACTATTGAACTAAATGGGACTTATAAGTAGAAATGCTTAGGGTTACTCCTCTCCAGTGCTTTTTTTGTGGGGGTACATGCCAGAACACCATCCCCCAACCTTTTTTGCGGCACATGGGGGATGCGCTACAGGAGGGTGATGCGCTGGAGGAGTTTGACACTCCTCCGGCTGACCCCGGCGTCAGCCTCCCCATTTCGGCCAACTCAGAGGCACAGCTGGCTGAAATGACTGGCTGAGAGACACACTGCGCATGTCAAGCATGCGCAGTGTGTCTCTCAGTGTGGCCATTTGGCCTCGCCAGGGAGGCAGAGCAGTAGGCTTCAGAGGAGACTGCACATGCGCCAAAGTTGGTATGTATGCAGTGTTGCTTCTGTAAGCCGACCGGCTGTGGAAGCAACACTGTGCATGCACCGACCTTGGCACATGCGCAGTGTCCCCGGGGCTGTGCGCATCCCAGGGGTGTGTTCCGGCACCTTTTCTTTTACAAAAAAAGCACTGCTCCTCTCATCCAATGAGTACAAGCACAAAACCATTCCAACAGAAGCAGACAGCAAAGTTGTGTGTATCCCCCCCACGTTGTGAATGCTACACTCTGTGTGTAGCATATGTGTTTTTGTTTTTAAACTGAACTCTCTGGGGTTGTGAGAATTGCCTCTCTGAATTACGGGGTCTCCGTCTTTTGTAAATTCAATAGAATTTACAGCAGGCCACAAGGGAGAACGGTGAGCGGGGAAATTATTTTGCTCGTGCCATATTAGCTCTCTGGCCTTTTATGAGGACATTATTCATGGTGGCGTCTCCTGCTAAGAGTCCCTTCTTGTTAGGAAATTAATACATTTATCTGCTGAGAAAAAGAAGAGCTTAAAGAAAATCCCACAAATTTATCATGGTATATTATCATCTGTTCTCCACTTCCAATCAACATCACTTTCTTTCTTTCTTTCTTTCTTTCTTTCTTTCTTTCTTTCTTTCTTTCTTTCTTTCTCTTTCTTTGTGTGCTCAGGGCACAACTGGCACTGGCAGGTACTACCGGGCACTGCCGGACACCATGTCAGCAGGTGCCAGAGGGCACTAGGCACCGATAGTCACCGGATACTAGAAGGTACCAGGGGGCAGTGACAGAGAGCAGCAGGTACCAGGCATCCCTACTGGGCACTGGTATCCCTTATAGACACCATCAGTCAGTGAGTAATATCAGCACCACTGTACAATGGCCAGCAGGTATAAGTGAGCACCACTGGGCACCACCAGGCAGTAGGCACCACCAGCAGTGGGCATTGAGCATCCTGACCAGGGATTGGACACCAATGGGCAGCACTGTGCAATGAGCAGTGGGCACCACTGGGCACCAGGCACCAGTGGGCAGCACTGGGTACCCCCAGGCAGAGGTCACCACCTGGCACAAGGGGGTACCACTGGGCACCACTGGGGAGCAGGAACCACTGGACACCATCCAGCAGCAGGCACCAACATCCCTACCAAGCAGCTGACATCCTTGCTGGGTATTGAGCTTCAGGCACCACTGAGCACCAGGCCGCAGTGCGGCACACTGGGCAAAAGGCACACTGGACATCACCAATTACCACTGGGCACCAAACTGTCCATCCATTGTCGGTCAGTGACTTTTCAAATATTTATTTATTTATTTATTTATTTATTTATTTATTTATTTATTTATTTATTTACACCCACACCATAAAGGACATTCAGGGTGGCTTTACAAAAAAATTTTTTGCAGAAGACAGGCTTGAGTGTGATGGGGTGAATTTCAGAACCACAGGAAACTGAAACCTTGGAAAGCAAGTCAAAGGAAATGGGAGGCCCTGTACTTGGATCTCCCTGTACACGTCATACGTATAGTTCCCATTGATGTAATTAGCTGTTTTCACATCCCTGCCTTCCCATTTCCTTGACGAGAGACAAAGAGTATTTTGTTACTTCCATGGCGGCATCTTTTCCATTGATGGTGTCTTCTTGGGTAGCCTTGCAGAACCAAGCTAGTACCAGATAGCTCCTTTAAACAACGTGTCACTCTCCACCCCACCATCTGTTCCCAATCACTATTTGGGAAAAAAAAAAAAACTTTTTTAAAACAACAATCATAACAATTCTGAATCCAAGAGGCCGCCAGTCTCCAAGCGGAGATACCTGGTCACGGATTCCTGTGTAACGTACAGCCTAAAGGCAGTGACAGGTGGATCAGAGTTAAATACCGCAAAAGCTTGTTACTTATTTTGGAGAGATCCTTTATAGACGAGCCCGACTGGACTGCCTCTGAGAGTCACTGCTAATAAACATCTTCCGTGGCTGTCAGTTTTATGGAGCCCCATTAAAATTGTTCCGTTGGCAGCATTTTTAAAGTTCATTAATTAGGATGGAGAGACTCTGCGGAGAATTCCTCTGACACTCTCCAAAGGGGCCTCTCTTCAGAAGGTTGATAAAGAGATGCGCTTACTGGGACGATGCACAAATAAGAGTTTTCCTTCATTTCCCCCCCCCCCCCCCCACTGTCACTGGTAACAGTCTTTCCTCAAAGTTACAAATGGCCTTTATGTCGCATTAAAAGAAAGGATGAAACAGCCTTACCCTAATCAGACACTTAAAAAATGCATGTTGTCAACCCCGCTTTCTGTAAACGTGACCCATTTATTGTATAAGGGGAAGGAGAGATGTCAATTTGAAATGGTCAAGGGTGATAATCCACTTCTGTTTTGGATGAAGAAAGAGACAGATGTTCAATAGGATGGGGAGAAGAGGTCGGGATGACCAAATGTAGGACACACAAGAAAAAATGTAGGGCATGACAACATAAAATAATGTTGTCATATATATGTTGTAAGCTCATATATATAAGTATATATGCTTACAGCACTCATATATATTGCTTTCACGAGGTTCATTTAAACACTATGGGTACAACCCTAACATACGGTGCAATCCTAAGCATATCTACTCATAAGTAAGTCCCATTGTGTTCAATAGTATTTATTCCCAGGAAAGTGTGGTTATGATCGCAACACAAGGCGGGCACAACTCATCAGCCTTCCCATTCCTGTGGTGATATAGAGAGGCAAGCACATGTCTGTACACTGGCTTAACTCACCCAGGAATGGCACAGAAGTTTCTTAAGGCACTTTTGTGACACCACAGGATTTATGCTGGGATTTATGCCGGCCTAACTGGAGATTAGGATAGCAGCCTATAGTACTTATTACTAAATTTAAAACCATTGCATATGATCTATTAATTACAGAAACTTAGGTGGATTCAAACAAACACATCTGCATCCATGAAGACCATCATATACTTTTGCAAAGTTTAGGAGTTTCAGGCTGCAATCCTAACCACACTTTCCTGAGAGTAAGACCCATTGAACACTTTTGAGTAGACATAGTTAGGATGGTGCTCTTAGCCAAGAAGCAACCAGCAGGGGGACCATCCT
Source organism: Cryptoblepharus egeriae (assembly GCA_030015325.1). NCBI lineage: Eukaryota > Metazoa > Chordata > Lepidosauria > Squamata > Scincidae > Cryptoblepharus > Cryptoblepharus egeriae. The sequence goes on along the minus strand of JAREYC010000003.1, from coordinate 2,825,181 downwards.
ACAAAGGTCAGGTAGCATCACAAGTAACTAGCAGGCAGTGACCGAGTTATGTTTTATAGCGGTTAGCCAGCGGCATAGCTAGAGGGGTGCAAACACCATGTTTTGCGGGGAGACTCACCACGGCATGCAAGCCATCCCTACCCATCAGTGACATTCCAGGTGGGGGAGCAAATATTTGTTCCCACCATCCAAAATGGGTCTGAAGGAGAAAGAGGCTCCCTGCAAAACTTGCATACTAGAAAGAGGCTCCCTGCAAAACTTAGTGCTTTGCACACTCTCTGGCTACACCACTGGTGTTTGATTGGATATCAGGGAAAGAATTCCTGACATTAAGGGCAGTGCAGCAGTGGACTAGATTGCCAAGGGTATTGGTGGCTAATTGCCAAGGGTATTCACTTGGAGATGCTCTAGAACAGTGGTTCTCAATCTTCCTAATGCCGTGACCCCTTTATAAGTTCCTCATGTTGTGGGGACCCCCAACCATAAAATTATTTTAGTTGCTACTGCTGCAGTGCTATGCACACTTTCCTGGGAGTAAACCACACTGAACACAATGGGAATGACTTCTGAGTACACATGCATAGAATTGGGCTCTCACACTGCAATCCTAGCACTTTCCTGGGAGTAGCCCCATTCATTATCATGGGACTGACTTTTGAGGAGATCTCCATAGGATTGGGATTTCAGGCAGCAGAGCCAGCCACTGTTTCCTGGGAGTAAGTCCCATTCACTATCATGGGACTAAGTCCCATTCACTATCATGGGACTGACTTCTGAGAAGACCACCATAGGATTGGGATCTCAGGCAGCAGAGCCAGCCACTGTTTCCTGGGAGTAAGTCCCATTCACTATCATGGGACTGACTTCCGATAGAACTGGGCTCTAAGGCTGCAATCCTAGCACTTTCCTGGGAGTAAGTCCCATTTACTTATCATGAACAACAACAACATTGAGGGGGCTTACTTTTGAGTAGAGCACAAGAAGCAGGGCACAACGGTTGGTGCACAAGTGGGGGGTGCCCACCACACCGCCCACCTGCCAGAGCTCTGGCGCCACACTCACACCTCAGCGCACTTAACACTCTCAGGTGAGAGGATCTGCGGGGGGGGGGGGCAGGGGGAGGAGGAAGCTGCCATCTGTGGTGAGTGTATCAGGCGCCTCACCACCCCCAAGGCTCCACACTGGTCTCACAGCAGCTCAGAGGCTCCTTCTGAGCCACTTCTCAGTGGCTTCTTCCAGCCGCAGCGGCTCCAGCGTTTCTGCCAGGTCTTCCCACTTAGCCCCCTCCACCAGTGGTGTTTAGGCAACCCCCTGAGAAGCTCCAGGTGACCTCCCAAAGGGGTCCCGACCCCCACTTTGAGAAACGCTGCTCTAGAAGGATTTCCTACAACAGACAGGGGGTTGGACTAGATGATCTTGAGGTCCCTTCCAACTCTAGGATTAGATGAGTCTATGAGATATTCTGTTTCTTCCTGGATCTCAAACAGTCTGTGGTCTGGCAGCTTGTCCTTACCACATTTTCCCTAAATTGGACTGACGGAGGCCTTGAGTGACCCAAAGTTTGGAGATTCTGCATGGATCCATTGTTGCCACTGACACTAAGGTCCTGAGGACTGCTAGGATAACTTGGATCAGATCTATTTATTTATTTATTTTTATTTATTTATTTTTATTTATCTATCTATCTATCTATTTAAATAAATAAATAAATAAATAAATAAATAAATAAATAAATAAATAAAATCTCTCAGATTTCTGCACCCAGTTTAAACATACTTACGAATGTTTCCAGAGGTCCAAAATACCAAATGCATCCACCACCGTGCTGAATTTGAATCCAAGACACACTTTCTATCCACTGGGGCAACACTGTTTGGATGGCATCCGTCTGTCGTTCGTTGCGTAGGTGAGCACCCAACAGACGGTTTGCTGAAAGCCACAATGTAATAAATACCCATTGTTTGCCTCGATAACAGATGCATGAATGTCATTGTCATTTGCAGGTCTGTGGCAAGAAGCCAGCATTCCATACGCCGGCTTCGATATCAGTCTGTTCAGAATCAGTGCTTGACATTGTCTCATCCAAACAGGGCTGCCAACTTTTCAAGCTAGGGCTGTGTCTCTGCCATTAAGACTGGCTTGCCATGAGACTATTAACAGGTAAGAATGATTTCTCTCAGGCTTCACATTTCATGTGTTCCTCTACAAGAACCTGCCACAGTTCATTGTGGGCCGTGGGTGGCACAAGTGGCTAAGACACTGTGCCTGTTAACCAGCAGGCGAGGGTTCGAGACCTGGGTCCTCACAAGACAGGGTGAGCACCTGTCCTTAGACCAGCTCTGCAATGCAGCTGGAACCCAGCGTATCGGCTCTGCCTTTCCATTGGACTATTTCAGTGGCGTGGAGAGGGGGGATTTGCTGCTTCGGTAACAGCCTATCCTCCATAACAATCTAACCCAGGCCTTTGTGCTTCGCAAACAGCGTTGAGCACGATACCATAGCCTTTCAAGACTCATGGATGCCAAGTTGACCCTCTTATCTACCTTACCTTGTAGATCCTGTTACTTCCCTTGTAAGAATTTTCATTTTAATTTTTTTAATTTAATTGTTTTTAATTAAAAAATGTACCATAATTTAATTTTTTTTTAAAAATTAAATTAATTTTTAATTTAATTTAATGTTGTGCCCTGCCTTTTAAAAAAAATAATTCTGGATGGTGGGAGAAAAATCATTAATTTTTAATTAAGAATTTAATTGGGACTGGAGCTCAGGGTGCTCCTGGCCCAGTGTGCATCCCCAGAGGTCTGGGCATGCAGGTGTGCTCAGTCAGCTCTGCTTTGAAGAGGAGCAACCTACTCTTCTACGGAGCAGAGCTGACTGATGGCATAGGTGCCCAGTGCACATGCCCAGAACTCTGGGTATACACATTGGGCCAGGAGTGCCTTGAGCCCACTGCGCATGCCCAGAGTTCTGGGCATGTGCAATGGGCACAAGCATGCACTACTCCTGTTTGGAGCAGAGAACACCTGTGTTCAGTGTGCATGCCTGGAACTCGCGGCATGTGCAATGGGCTCAGAGCACTTCTGCCACTCTGTGCACCCCCAGAATTTCGGGTACACATGCTGAGCACTGGCATCATCAGTTAGCACTCAGTGCTTAAAAGGTTTGCCATCACTGCACTAGGAGGATTCCTGCTACAGGAAAAAAGTTGGACTAGGTGACCTATAGAACCTTTCCAGCTACATGATTATGATTCCAACTACATGTATATGATTCTATAAGAACAACACTACAGGGGAGTCAGCACTTGGATTCAACTTATTCCCCAGTTGCATGCTCTGAAGTTGTAAGAAAATTGCAAAAAATGATCCAAGAAGTTCCAGCAAATTGAGGGACGGTTTAGACAAGAGGCACCCCACTTATTGGTGGCCGAGTTTGTAATTCCCGTGCTATAACGCACAGTTATGGTCACAGCCATTACCACAACGTCAAATCAGAGTGAGGTCTGGATCCAGAAGCAGTAATTTGGACAACAAATGGTACCCAATAGACACAAGAAGGCTGCAAAAAAAGAGACGCAGGCCGATGGGTTGCTGGAGGTTGTGCATATGCATTTGGGGCAAATTTGCACCTATTCCCAGCCCCAAAATTTAAGCCCAGATATTTGTATGAGTTTAAGCAAAACCTTTTTTTTTAGTGCAGAGCAATTCCTTCCAAAGCATGAGAAATGTTAAAGAAGGACATGATGATGAAAGGAGACCTACCCAGGTAAAGGCTTTTCCTTGCTGTGCAAGGCTACCACCTAGAGGGCCTCCTCAGCAGTACAGATAGTAATTAATTAGGATTAGCAGATTGTATTGTTTCCTTGAAAAGTCAAGCATAGGTAGGGTTGCCATATGTCCTAGAAAACCTGGACTGTCCTGATTTGGGGGGGGGGGTGCATTTACATACTGGCATGAACGACGAGGGGTCCTGTCCCAGATTTGTGGAATAGAATTATGGCAACATCGTGATAAATACATGCCTTCCACTGTCTTGGCTTGTTTGAAATCTAGATGCTGCTTGGCACAGTTTGCATGATCTCGGTGGTGCATGATCTTGGTGGTGTCCACTCCAATGTATCTATACGTTGACTGCCAGAGCATAGAGCACCTGATGCCTCCGCTCAGGTCATCCTTTGCCCGGAGATGGGTGGCTGGAGGCTCATTTCCTCCAAAGATTTACTCCGGTTCTGGTTTCCAAAGTTCCAGCTTAAAGCAACCAAAACGTGTACCCATTTCAAGGTCACACCGAGACAGGAATAACTAGTTTCCAAAAGCATTGAGAACACCAAACGGAACATTTCTTGTGTGCACGTAGAGAAAGTACAAACTTTGGACAGGAGTCTTTGTACCTGTTAAGCTGTAAAGCTGTTATCTGGCAGGTTCTCCTGCGCATGGAAAAATGGCTGTCGATGCACAAATAGAGCCCTTGTTTTCTCTCTGTAGCTTCCCACGTGTATCACACATGCTGGTTGCTAAACTCATTTTCCACTCTTCATAACTAAGAGCACAATCCTCACCATGTCTACTCAAAAGTCAACCCCGTTGTGTTCAATGGGTCTTACTTCCAGGAAAGTGTCTTTCAGATTGTAGCCCATGGAACATAAGACGAACCTCCGCTGGATCAGGTGAAAGGCCCATCTAGTCCAGCTTCCTGCAGCTCACAGTGTTTTATGGCCACATGCACAAGTTTGTGGGTTGCCTGGCACCTACCTATGGCACCTATGGCACCTACCATACAACTGGGATGGAAAAATTCCAAGGTGGCACTGGTCTGGCTGGTTGAAGCCATGATGTATATGGCTTGTGCATATGGCTTATGGCATACGCATGATGCATAATGCACCATTAAAGTCAGTGACTTCTACCATAGAAGAAGTCTGGTGGTGCAAGTGGTTAAGACACTTGTGGTTAAGTGGTTTCTGGACTCTGGTGGTGCAAGTGGTTAAGACACTGTGCTGTTAACCAGCAGACCAGGGTTCGAGACCCGGGTCCCCACAAGATGAGGATCTCTTGCTATAAGAAGGGGGTTGGACTAGATGACCCACTGGGACCCTTCCTACTCTATGATTCCATGATCAGTCTCAAGAGTGTTGAGGAATGCAGATGAAATATAGGGAGGAGAGTGGTCCCCACAAGATGAGACACGGGTCCCCACAAGACGAGGATCTCCTGCTATAAGAAGGGGGTAGGACTAGATGATCCACTGGGACCCTTCCTACTCTATGATTCCATGATCAATCTCAAGAGTGTTGAGGAATGCAAATGGAGTATAGGAAGGAGGGTGGTCCCCACAAGACGAGACCCGTGTTCCCACAAGACAAGGATCTCCTGCTATAAGCAGGGGTTGGACTAGATGATCCACTGGGACCCTTCCTACTCTATGATTCCATGATCAGTCTCAAGAGTGTTGAGGAATGCAGATGAAATATAGGGAGGAGAGTGGTCCCCACAAGATGAGACACGGGTCCCCACAAGACGAGGATCTCCTGCTATAAGAAGGGGGTAGGACTAGATGATCCACTGGGACCCTTCCTACTCTATGATTCCATGATCAATCTCAAGAGTGTTGAGGAATGCAAATGGAGTATAGGAAGGAGGGTGGTCCCCACAAGACGAGACCCGTGTTCCCACAAGACAAGGATCTCCTGCTATAAGCAGGGGGTAGGACTAGATGATCCACTGGGACCCTTCCTACTCTATGATTCCATGATCAGTCTCAAGAGTGTTGAGGAATGCAGATGAAATATAGGGAGGAGAGTGGTCCCCACAAGATGAGACACGGGTCCCCACAAGACGAGGATCTCCTGCTATAAGAAGGGGGTAGGACTAGATGATCCACTGGGACCCTTCCTACTCTATGATTCCATGATCAATCTCAAGAGTGTTGAGGAATGCAGATGAAATATAGGGAGGAGAGTGGTCCCCACAAGATGAGACCCAGGTTCCCCACAAGACGAGGATCTCCTGCTATAAGCAGGGGGTAGGACTAGATGATCCACTGGGACCCTTCCTACTCTATGATTCCATGATCAGTCTCAAGAGTGTTGAGGAATGCAGATGAAATATAGGGAGGAGAGTGGTCCCCACAAGATGAGACACGGGTCCCCACAAGACGAGGATCTCCTGCTATAAGAAGGGGGTAGGACTAGATGATCCACTGGGACCCTTCCTACTCTATGATTCCATGATCAATCTCAAGAGTGTTGAGGAATGTAAATGGAGTATAGGAAGGAGGGTGGTCCCCACAAGACGAGACCCGTGTTCCCACAAGACAAGGATCTCCTGCTATAAGCAGGGAGTAGGACTAGATGATCCACTGGGACCCTTCCTACTCTATGATTCCATGATCACTCTCAGGAGTGTTGAGGAATGCAGATGAAGTATAGGTAGGAGAGTGCAGAGGGTAGCACTTCCTGCCCGTCGTCTTCACAAAGAGCCCACCAGTTCTTTTAGGATTCTGTGAACTTTCTGGTGAAAATGCATCCCTAAAGCCGGGCCTGAAGTTTTGCTGAACGGTGGAAATGCAAAGCTCCAAAATGCCAACAGAGAAGCCAGAGATGCTCTGATCAGAGGCAGCCAAGGATGCAGCTGGTTTCCCTAGTAATGGTAACCATGGAAGCCCTTCCGTGTCCTCCTCTTCCTCACTCCTTCCTTGGTGGTCCCTTTCCCCAATATCCTGACTGGACGGGGGTCCGAGACGCCAGCCCTGAGACAGACGTGTCTTGGGGGGGGGGCAGCCTTTTCTTTTTCTTCCACTGGAAACTAACCAAGGGGAGGCCGTTCCTACCAGAATCAAGTGCCGCAGAAAAAAAAGGAAATTTCTGGTGCAAGGATAGGGGGGATTTGCTTTCTTTAGAAGGAAATCTCATTTAACAAGGAAAAAGCAATGGAGAATTTGGGGAGGGGAGGAATTTCTGTGCCCCCCCCCCCCCCCCAGTTAGTGTGCAGAGCTCTCTGCAGATGGTGGAGGCGAAGCGGAGGAGATGGCATCTCGGTGGGAGACACAGAAATCTCCGTCCTGTTTCCATAGAGACTTGTGCGCTTCTTGACTGATGCCGCACACCTTTTGTCAGGAAAAACCCCTGAAGTCGGAGAAACCAAAACACAAATGTGCACCAAAGCCATGCTGGGGAGGACAAGCTGAGCAAAGGGTCTTCTTACTCTTTCCCAAACTCAGGGTGACCAGATGCCCAAACCTCCAAAGCAGGTCAAGGTTTTGGATTCCTCTCAACCTGACCTTCCCGGCAGACAATGTCACTCTTGCCTACTCACAAGTAAAGCCATGATATTGGGCACCTTCATTTTCCCAAACAGCTCAATGCATTTTTTTTATTTTTTGGCCATAACCTTCGATAGGAAGGAGATACTTCAAGACTAATTCTTGCACTGGATTCTGCTCATCAATACGAATCCAACGACATATGACACGATGGGGTACTGAACACCATTGCAAAGTTCCAAAATGAAGCCAGAATGGAGGACAATGAAGCCTTCTTGGAGGACACCTGGCCAGGAGACTAAGAGCACAATCCTAACCATATCTACTCAAAAGTAAGCCCCATTATGTTCAATGGCTCTTACTCCCAGGAAAATGTATTTAGGATTGCAGCCTTAAAAAAGAGGACAAATCCTGAAATTTCCGGTCATATGTTTACCCTGCCTGAATTCCACCTTTTGTGCCACCTGGTGAGATCAAGGAGTAGCTCGAACCTTTGTTTCCATCCTGCCCAGATGGTATTTGGCATGCAAAGGTCCACACTTGGCAGGTATGCCTGGCAGATGGGGGAAATGTGGGTCTGGAAGAAAAAAGCCATTGATTATTATTAATGTCTGGATAATGCACTGGATATGGAAGGGAAAAGTCTGGATGGTGCAACAATATGAGGCATCAGGGAATCCTTCCTTTTCCACCTTGTCCTCCTTTTCCTTGTAAGCAGGCAGCATGCAGGGACCCTGCATAAGGGTCCCTGAACATGGAATTTTGGCCACCTGGGGCCAACAGTATTGGATCCTCGGTGTCTAGTTGTGTTGGTTGAACTAGAACTAGAACTCAAACCAATTTGGAAAGCCAACTAGAACTCAAACCAATTTGGAAAGCTGGACTGCTGGAGGCGATGATGCCTCGAAGCTGGGCTGGCAGCTCACAGCACACAGTGAGTCACACCTTGGAAAGTGGCTTTGCTGACATTTGCGACGGGCAGACGTGGGCAGTCGGGTTGGCAGATTGAGTCCAAAAAGAAGGAGGCAGAGACCGGCCTGAGCATCTTTACTCAGCAATAGGTCAGGCCTATTCTGCTGAGCTTAGCCCACAATTGGGTCTGCAAGTCCTTGAAAAGCAAGCATCAAAAGCAGGCATCACAGATGGGCATCAAATATCATGTATGATTGGTGCAGCTCCTAAGTTGGGGAAAGATCAGATATAGAGCAAACAGGTCCATCTTATGGCTAGTTGGACTCAAGTCAGATATAAGCATCCCCTAACCCATTGAAAGGGTTAGGGACTGGAGCAGTGTCCAAAAGTGAAAAGCGTTGAAAAGTGGAACACAGTCTTTTTCAGCTTGCAAAATAGTGCCCCAATAAGACATAAATGTCACTTGAAAAAGTCTAAATAACATATTTATTAACATATAGCCAAAATATATAACATATAACATATATAACATACAACATAGAACATATGCAGCGCCGAGCACGATACCATAGTCTTTCAAGACTGACAGAGGCCTGCTTTTATTTTATAGCCAAAATACATAACAAATTACTGTAAAATGAACAAAGGCATGTGAAGGCAATGCAGGCCTCCATCAGTCTTGAAAGACTATGGTATCGTGCTCGGTGCTGCATACGCTGCATGCGAAGCATGAAAGCCTGGGTTAGATAGTTATGGAGGAGAGGCTGTTACCCAAGCAGCAAATCCCCCTTCTCCACGCCACTGAATTGTAAAGGCAGAGCCAATACATTTGGATCCAGCTGGTGTTGCAGAGCTGGGCTAAGGACAGGAGCTCACCCTGTCTTGTGGGGCTGACCCGGGTCTCGAACCCTGGCCTGCTGGTTAACAGGCACAGCGTCTTAGCCGCTTGTGCCAACCACAGGCAATGAACACCTTATGTATTTGAATGATGTTTATTTACTGAGAAAGTCATAAAGATATGCCCAAAACTGTTTGATCACCACGTCACCTGCATATCAACATTAGGGAAGACCATTTTTGCCTTTACACCAGCAAAGAGAGGTTGCAAGAGTGAAGCATGTGTTGAATGAATGTGTCCTGGCTATAACTGATAGGTGTTGAAAGAGTGGAACCACCAGAAATGAGCTGTCAGAAAGCGGAGGATGCCTTGAGAATGCATTGAGCAGGCAATCCAACGGGCGGTGGTGCTGAATATGTGCATTTTGGAGTGAGGATGAGACGGGCGAGCTGGGAGTTGGTGAACTGGCATCAAGCTCTGTGCATTCAGAGGCTGCCCTCGTAGGAATGTATATCTCACAGTTCTTGTTCTAAAACAGTTCTCATGATCTTTTTTTCCTGTTCTTCTCTTCAAGGCCAACTGGGGAAATCGGCCAGTCAGTGGAATCAGTTCTCAAAGATGAGATGTGCCTTTCAGGTGTTGGCAGCGCGCACTGTTTTCTGCTGTAAACACTGGAAGAGTTCCAGGCCATTTTTGAAAAAGGTGAACTTTCAACAACTGAGACATATCCAAATTGCATGAGTGTTGGAAGCAGTGGTGTATCTTGAAGGGGTGCAAAGGGATCTTCAACTAAGCAGGCAAGGGGTCCCGTCTTCTCCCCTTCCTTCCTTCCTTCCTTCCTTCCTTCCTTACTTCCTTCCTTTACTTACTTACTTACTTACTTAGAATCATAGAATCATAGAGTTGTAAGGGACCTAGTAGGTCATCTAGTCCAACCCTGCAGCAGGAAATCCCCCTAGAGCATCCCTGACAGGTGCTTGTTGAGCCTCTGCTTGAAGATCCCCAGTGAGGGAGAGTCCACCACCTCCCTTGGCAGTCTGTTCCACTGCCGAACCGCCTGAACCGTCAGGAATTTTTTCCGGATCTCCAACCAGAATCTCCTCTCTTGCAGTTTGTCCCCATTGGTTCTAGTTCTGCTTTCAGAAGCAGCTATGAACACATGAGCCCCTTCCTCCCTATGACAGCCCTTCAGGGATCTGAAGAGGGCAATCAGGTCTCCTCTCATTCTTATTCTTTTATTTATTTTTTTCAGTGTGCAGTTGTGCTACTTTGGTTTTCTTAGGCTATATTTTTTAAAAATAACACACACACACACACACACATACACACACACACATATATATAATGTCTTCTGGGTTGTCAATTCCCAGTGCTGAATGCTGTGTGGGTGGTGACTGTGGACAGAAGGCGAAGCCAAGCACCATCACTCCATTCCCATGTGTCTACCTTGGCCAGCTCTGCCATGTCCATAGCCATGCAGGTCAAGTAAAAGGTCTGCTTGGCCCAGTCTCCTGCCTCCGAGAGTGTTTCAGGGAAGTTACAGGAAGGGTTCTGGGCTGTAGACCTTCTCCACTGCACATCCTTAGCATTGGCATCCAAAAGGTATAAACAAAGTAACTGCACTTCACATGAGAACATATTGTCAATTTGAGGCCAGTTATGCATACCTTAGAATTTTGTCTCAACAGAACTGACAACCGATAAGGAGGAGGGCAGAGGATGAGGGGGAAGTGTTTGTAAGCACATATAAATATCACAAGAAAGGGGGCATAGCTCAGTGGGATGCTCACGTTTTGCATGCAAGTTTGAATTCCCAGCGTTTTCTGTTGGAAGTATCTTGCATAGCCATAAAAGACCTCGACCTGCGACTCAGAGCAATGCAATGAAGGTGTCCCTTGGTATCTGTAGGGGATGAGTTCCTACTGCTACTGCAGATCCCCAAAACTGCAGATATGGGGAGGAATAGGATATATGGGGAGGCTGTTGAAATGAGAGGAGGAAGTGGGGGGGGGTGCAACAGGGCCCTCAGAGGCCACCATAAAGGAACTGTGGGCTGCATGTTGAACCACATGTTGAACCACTCTGAATTACAAGATTTTTGCCCAAGGCTGGGACAGCCATTGCGAATGATGATATGGGAGCCTAATAGCCAGTTATAACTGGTGAGGTTAAGAACATAAAAGCAGCAGAAGAGCCTTTGCTGGATCAGGCCAAAGACTCATCTAGTCCAGCTTCCTGTATCACACAGCGGCCCACCAGATGCCTTGGGATGCACATATGACACCTGCATCCAGGTGCCCCCCCCCGCAACTGGCATTTTGAGGTTGTCCACCTTTACACACCTCTCATGGATTGTAACCTGTGATGGTCCTCCAGAAATTTGTCCAATCCCTTCATAGGGAAGCCCTATGAGGAAAGGTTGGGGAAACTTGGGATGTTCAGCCTGGAGAAGAGGAGGCTGAGGGGAGACATGATTGCCCTCTTCAGATCCCTGAAGGGCCGTCATAGGGAGGAAGGGGCTCATTTGTTCATGGCTGCTTCTGAAAGCAGAACTAGAACCAATGGGGACAAACTGCAAGAGAGGAGATTCCGGTTGGATATCCGGAAAAAATTCCTGAGGGTGAGGGCGGTTCGGCAGTGGAAGAGATTGCCAAGGGAGGTGGTGGACTCTTCCTCACTAGGGATCTTTAAGCAGAGGCTCGACGAGCACCTGTCAGGGATGCCCTAGGGGGATTTCCTGCTGCAGGCAGGGGGTTGGACTAGATGACCTACTAGGTCCCTTCTAACTATAGGATTCTATGAGTCTTAAAGGTTGTATCTCAAGGGTCATGCACATGCTTTGCAAGCAAAAAGTCCCCAGTTCAGTCCCTGACAGTATCTCCATGGAGGGCATGCTGAGTGAGATGGACCAATGTTCTGTCTGAGCAGTAGGAACTATATCCTGCAGTATGGAACTATAGATCATATGGAGGTGCATGTTATGTAGTCTTGCTAGATAGATAGATAGATAGATAGATAGATAGATAGATAGATAGATAGATAGATAGATAGATAGATAGATAGATAGATGGGTGGGTGGGGGGGTGGGGGGGTGGGTGGATAGCAAAAGAACTGAAAACTTGTGAGCTGTGAGCACTTTTTTCCGGCATTTAGGAAGCAGAGGATTTTTTTTTAAAAAAAGGAAAAACAATGGTTCTTTTAAATAGTTATTACATTTTATTATAAAAATCTACAAAAGCAAAAGTGTGCTTTCTATGAACAGACTTTGCTACAATTGCTTTGCAATGGAAGAATATTATCGCAGTGGCTGACAAATCTCACCACCAGTGTGATACCCATGAGTAATATGTGGACTTGTGAGTAATGTGCGGCCACTTGAACTAGGTCAAGTGGTTTGAGCAGCAAAGAAACCTATTCACTGAAACAGCCCATCATTGTGCGATGCGCAGCAGTGCCGCCTTTTGTACAATACTGAGTGAACCAGTAAAACCCAATGGTGAAAACAGAAAGCCACTTTCTTGGAATTATACATAAATGATATTTATTTGCGTTCATTTGTCCATGACACAAACATGCTCTTGCACATGGTTCTCCCTTGGAAGAGTAACACCGCCACATCTCTCAGTGAGAATTGATGGTGCATGCGCAAGAAGCTTCCGTTAGATAGAAGCAACTGATGTAGACAAAATCCAATAATCCTACTGGCCAGTTCCACAAACAACCCCAAAACCAAAATGTTGCAATGTCTGCAAAATTAGGGACAAAAATTGGCAAGTGGCCTTAAGTCAAGGCCAACTTAAGTATTTCAGGATCATTGGAAGTCCACAGTTTCTTTAAAGGTGAGTTGAACCACTATTCTTTTTAAAAATATATATATTGAGCTCATCACCAAATATTCTTATTTTGACAGCTGAAGATGCATCATCTCATCTGTGAGTCCCCAAAAAAGTGCACCAGGATTTGGTTATACAGTATAATTTAGCGCACTGGGACACATTCATTTACATCCCCAGCCACACATCAGCAGTAGGCCAGGTAATTTTGGAAGAAATTTTTAAAAATTCAAAGCCATCTCCAATCCACTTGTTTGACAGGTGGATGAGATGAAGCAAAACCTCTCTGAACATCCAAAAATGTTGTGTGGCTGCACTGCATGCGTTGGTGCAAACATGGGTGCTCTCTGGATAGTTTGAGAAATCACAGCAGATCATGGAAAGAACTGTGTTCCTTCAAGAACCTCTGGCCTGGTTGGGAAGTTGGACACATCACATTCATCATCCATGTTTGTTAACTGATACACCTCAATAGTTTGGGGGGTGGAAACATCCATGATGCAATTTTTGAGATCATTTTTTGAAAATGTTGTCCAAAATGTGCATTATCCCCTGCTTGAAACCCACAGTAGAAGGGCTCTTATGCACTTGGAACTGACCTCATCCCTCCAAAGGGATTGGAGTTTCTCCCCCCACCCCACAAATGTTCACTTTTACCCCCCATTTCAATCAATGTCCCCCAGAGCTTGGCACTCAAGTGGTCAGAACTTCCCCTCCCTCCCCACTACCCAATTGCTGTATTGCTCTTATCATTTAAAAACTTGGTCCATAAATTGAAATGTCTATTCTGGGTGGAGTCCTTTGAAAATCCTTCTCAACCAGTTGCACCCTACACAGTTTTTTCCTCGTGCCTCTCTCTGTGCCACTCGTGATGGGCCTGATCCGTTGAGACCTCCGCAATCTTCTTCGGGAGGTTGAACTTTGGAGCGTCTCACTTCGGGAGGTCTCACTTTTGCAGTTATTACTTCTTGCTCCCAAGAAAGCAGCTGCTCAGGCAATCACGGAGCCGGATCTCTAGCCATAAAGAAATGCCCTGAAATCAAGAAAAGTGGAGGTTAGATTTGATGAATGCCTTTGAATGGATGGAGAATGACTTATGGGATAGACGTGCTGAATGGAGAGGTGAAAGCTTAAAAAGCTAGAGGAAATTAGAAAAATTTCCTAATTTTGAGATGGTCTTTGGGGCCATCTCATTTGGGGTCTTTGGGAATCATCTCATCTGTGACTCTCCTGACATTTCTCTGAAAGCTCTTAAGGGAACCCCATAACCAAGTGAACCTTCAGAGCTGATCATGGGCAAGTCTAGATCTACAAGATCTAGTACTGGGAGATAATGGGGAGCTGCAACAAAGAATGTAGATACTGGGGGACTACAGGTTTGTGTCTTTCCCATCACATATCATTTATCAGTGGTGTAGCTAGAGGGGGCAAAGCACTAAGTTTTGCAGGGAGCCTCACTGCAGCATGCAAACGGTGCTAGATTCAGCACATTGTAAAAAGGGGAAAAACTCTCACAGCTTGCCCCAAAGATGGTAGCAAATAACAGGGAGCATCTGAGCCCCGAAGCAAGACTCCAAACAAATGGGGTCGGAATTTTTCCTTCTATTGGGGATGGATTAGCCCAGTGTTGTGGATATGGTGCTACTTGGGAATAAGGAATCTGGCTGAGAGCTCATTACCTGCTCTGGATGGTGTCTCCACAGAAGCTGCAGAAGCTCATGGATCCTGACGTCCATCCAGCCCCCCTGTATGCTCGGATTTTCTGAGCCACCTCTCCGCCTTTGGCAGTGCTCCACAAGCCATTCAGGAAGTGCGTTGCTCACAGCTGCTTCTGAATGAGTCACTGGAACGAAAAAAACAGAACATGCTGGGTGAGCCAGACCTGCTCCAGCCACACATAATACCTTGTGCTAAACAATGTTCACTTTCCTCCCCAGTGACTCCAAACTGTGCTCTTTGCTGCAGAGCATCACTCTCCGGTATGCTAGCACAGCAAAGCACATGCTTGCGCACAGCCGCTGGGGAGCTGCTCTTTTCCTCCGACCCAATTCCCCCTTTCCCTGCTCTTGACTTTTCAGAATAAGTCGAATAAAATAATCCATGTTCTGGGCTTTCTTCCAGCTCAGGACTTCGGGCAGGATAGCCATAGAGAGAATATCCTCACTGCTTGCTTGCTCATTCATTCATTCATTCATTCATTCATTCATTCATTCATTCATTCATTCATTCATTCATTCATTGCCAGTCAGTCAGTCAGTCAACCAAACCAACCAACCAACCAACCAGCCAGCCAGCCAGCCAATCAATCAATCAATCAATCAATCAATCAATCAATCAATCAATCAAGTCTACTCTAAGTCTCATTGTGTCCCAGAAAGAATTTATAGGATAGTAGCCCTAGTGTCCTGCCCCCCATCACCCCAAACAGCAACAATAATAATAAAATAATGTCCAACTTGGGCAATGTTAGGACTGAACTCAGCTCTCCAAGATTTACAACTGAATCTAGCACTTAAATCTGTGAAATATAAATAGGCTGAGGAAGTGATGTCTTACCTTTAGCCAATGGGAAGGAGTCGTGCCCCAAAGGCTCACAGAGCTGCTCGCATTGCTGATCTGCATTGCTTCACATGGTAGGGCAGAATCAGGATCTCTCAGGATCTTTGCACAGGATCTGTCATCTTCTTTTCCATGTTACCGATTGCCGCTCCTAGTCAATGCACAGAGCTATCCTAAATGGCTGCGGATCCAGAACTCTAGAGGGCACACATTCCCTGTAGTATCTGTTGCGTCTGTTTTCTTTCTTCCTGACAGTCCAGGTTTCTCAAAGTTTTTACTTGGAAGTAGGACAAAGCAGTGCAACTTGATTTCCTTCTAAAACTTTTTGGTAAAGTCACCCAGGCTTGGTGGAAGAAGAACGTTGGCATGTCATGTCACTCTGTCACCAAATTCTCTGCACCATGGGCATCACTCGGAGACTGACATGGTTGCAAAAATGCCTATCAATCTTTCATGGGAACAAAGCTTGAAGAAATGCAGGAGATGCATTTTTGAGGGTGCAGCAGTTCTTTGTAGACTTTAGTGCAGAGATGACTGCAGGATAAGCTCTGAATTCCAGTTGTGTTAACTTCCCCACCCTTAAAATACCTTTGGAATCTGATCGCTACCAAAAACACACTCTGATCTTTCTGTAATCAGTCTGAAAAATAAGATGGTCAGATGTGTGGAGGGTGGCCTTTTTTGGAGCTGAAGGAGCATGGAAATCATGTTGGTTTCAAAGAAGATCCGTGAACCCACATGGGAAGAAAAGCTGGGGGTGGATTAATTTGGGGGTTGAAACCTCAGATGGAGCTCCTTAAACTTTTGAAAAGTTCTTGAGTCTGCAACTCAGACTAAAAGTTTGAGGAGTTGGATAAAAGTGGAAGCAGTCCCATGTCTCTAGCCACAGTAGAAGTCCACAAGTAAGCAAGAGAGGTTGGGTTGGGGAATGTCTGGAAGGAAAGTGATGCTGTGAGATCAAAGGATCTCCCTTCTGTTGCATCTCATAAGATGCTTCTGGATCAGTGCCCAAAGGGCATGTGGCTGCTTCAACCACCAAGAACAGGCTGGTTGGCTTTGCAACCCTTGAACAAAATAAATCCTCAAAAGAACTTCAACTCTCCAGCATGAGCCACCACAGATGGCTCACGCTGGTCACCTTTCCTGCATGGTCTGACCACAAACAGGAAAAAACCCCAAACAATTCCCCTTCTATGGGACTGTTGGACTGAGAGCATCCTCAGACCCATCCTGGCTAAAAGGAAAGTCCTGTCCTAAAGAAGCCACCAATTCCCTTCTGTGTGACACCCAGTTATCTCCAGCTCATATCACTGTGGCTGGTGGAAGAGAAACCTCAGGTTGAGTTCCATCACTAGCCACAGGACTGGCAGTTGTGGAGGGAGGTAGGCTCTCAAGGGAGCCCCCCAAGTGGTGCTCGGGCGTCCTCTGGGGACTGGGCTCCTCAGAGTGGTCCAAGTTGCCCTCAACTTCCTTGCCTCTCTGGATCAGCTGTTCTAAAGTTTTGGGGTAGGGATGGCTGAGGAAGCGCTTGAGCTTGGGTTGAAGGGTCCCTACAACATACTGAATGATCTCCTCCTCGTCGGCATCCACATATAGGGTCTGATACAAGTCCCTTTTGCGCCAGAGGAACTGATCTAGGGGTTCTCCATTCTTCTGGGGAAGATCTAGCTCTGCCTTGATGGCATCCCTTGTCAGAGTTCCCTCGCTGTATTGCAAGAACTCTTTCTTGAACTCCAGCCAGTTCTTGACCGAGTCCTGCTTATATTCCCACCACTTTTTGGCTGGGCCATTCATGTGATTTTGGATCTGAGAGAGCCAGTACTCCTCAGTGCCACCCACCTGCTTCAAATAATCCTCCAGGTGGGTCAAGAACTCCCTTGGGTCCTCAAAAATCTGGGTCTCCACTGGGGATGGTGGGGCATCCTCTGGGGCAGGGATCCACTGATAGGAGTCAGGAGACTGAGGCACAATAGGAATGTCCCCCATTGGAGGAGGAGTGAGCGCATACATCTGGCTCATGTCTAAGGCATAGTCATAAATCTCCCCATCAGTGGGCCTGAGTTCTGGGCCTCCGACCCCCACTGAGACTGTCTGCCTGGGAGCATCCTCATGACAATACTTCCCCCCACCAGACTCCAGACGGTCAGCCCATTTCTCCAAGCGGAAGAACACTTCCTTCCAGACATTCATCTCCCTCTTGACCCACCTCTCCAAGTGGGCAATGGTCTCCTGGCATCGAGATAAGCAGGCCTTGATGGACTTCTTCCACCTCTGGTTCTCAGCTGCCGAGGGGACGTGGTCCTCGAGGTTGTTCTCAAGTTTCCCCACCGACTTCTGCAAGCCCTTCAGCTCCCGTTCCACCTGCTTGGACACCTCGGTCAAGAGGTGGCGGTGAGTTCTCCTGACATGGTCTAACATCTCTGCCCGGCACTTCCCTATCTGAAGGATGACGTTGGGCTTGTTGGCCACTCCGCGGTGACCCTGGAAAGAGTGGAGGTTCCCAGGGTTGAAGTTGTCCACCTGCATGATTCCCCTGACTGTGAAACTATGTGCTAACTGAGCCTGAACACTTCACCTGGTCCAGAAGACCTTCTCCGGAAGCGGATCACCCCTAAAAGCAAACACAACGGAATCAGGAATCGCCCCAGAAAGTTTCCTAGCCAAAGTCCCCTCCAAAGTTTTGGCCTTCTTCAGAGTCTTCCTCTGCCTGAATCCGCTAGTCCTGATCCACAGACCAACGGTCCTGATCAGTCCTGATCCACAATCCAATCAGGTTGTGATGCTCTCAGCTGTGGCCAGGATCCGTATCGGCTTTCTAGTCTTCTGAAAACTTCCCACTCATAAGTGGCTGTCAATGCCTCGAGCTGCAAAAGAGAGCTGTTCTGCCTCTCGGTGATCTGCCACTAGCTCCGGCAGATACCCATACTTATACTCGGTGCAGCTCCACATGTGGGTGTCGACAAGCTTCTTTGCTCATCGGCATCGTGGCGCTGATTGGACGAGGGGGATTCAGTGGAAAACACAGCTCTTGGCAAGCATGCCTGCCTCCCTCCTGCCGCTCACTTTTCCCACCCCCTCGCGCACACCCCCAGACTTCAGGCGAGAAGCACTTTAAAGGTTCTAGAGACAGTTGGATGGATGGATGAGTAATCTTACATTTCCCCCCATCAGCTTCCTCCTCCTCCTCCTCCTCCTCCTCTCCCCCACCCAAGGAGCACAGAAAAGGACTTATTCATCACTTATCCTTTTACTCAGCAAGGTCCTTATTAAAGCACTTTACCCCAAAAGACCCCCGAACAAAAGACCGAGGCGGATTAAAATTCAGCGTGTTACACTTGGCCCACCAAAGGTCACACACACACAAGGCGCACATGGAGCAGACACTCACCGAGATCCCACACCCATGCGCATGCATGTACATTATTCAGCAAATGACTCAGGGGGTCAGTGGGTCAAGAGATGTGCATTAATTGGCAAGTGAGATTTAGAGGGTTCAGCTCCAGCAGTTTGAGTTGCAGGACAAACACCACTAGTTTTTCAAGGGGGTTTTCAAAGGGGTTTACCATGGCAAGAGACCAGAGGACCATCAAGAATTTCCAAGCAATTATATGGATTGGGTTACATGGGGTTTATAAAACCTCTAGTTTTCAAAGGGGGATTAACATGGCAAGGGACTGGAGGACCCTCTAGGATTTCCAACTAATTATATGGCTATATATGGTTTATATGGCCACTAGTTGTCAAAGGGGGTTTAACATGGCAAGGGACCAGAGGACACTCTAGGATTTCCAACCAATTACATGGCCATATATGGGTTATATGCAGTGGTGGGCTCCAGCAGGTTCGCACCTACTCTGTAGAACCGGTTGTTAGTGAGAGATAGGACATATAAATTTAAAAATAGCCATTTAAAAGTGGCTTCCAGATGGGCAGAGAACCAGTTGTTAATTTCTTTGAATCCCATCACTGGTTATATGGCCACTAGTTCTCAAAGGGGATTTAACATGGCAAGGGACCAGAGGACCCTCTAAGATTTCCAACCAATTATACAGCCATATATGGGTTATATGGCCACTAAAGGGGGGTTAACATGGCAAGGGACCAGAGGACCCTCTAGGATTTCCAACCAATTATATTGCCATATATGGGTTATATGGCCACTAGTTTTCAAGGGGGATTAATATGGCAAGGGACCAGAGGACCATCTAGGATTTCCATCCAATTAAGTCCACCCATCGCAGGGCCTGCCAGTTCCAAAGCTTGAATCAGTTGCTTAATCACACGTTCAGCCCACAGACGCAGATGAAGCTACATTTGTTCCTGGCACTCATCGATGAGGCAGGAAGCGGAGCCATAAAAGGACACCGGGAGCTTATATAACCAGCTGATAAAGAGATTCCTTTTCTAGAAAGACAGGCAGAGAAAGAGAGTTTCCCTTCCGGAACTCCAACCCGTCATTCAGATGGAGGACTAGGATGACAGAAGGCTGATGATCAATTAGTAGGATGGGAGCTAATATGGGGAGCTTACTAAGCAAGGTTGGGGTGTTATGTAACATGATGAGTAGGAACCACATCACCCCTTTACTCTCCAAATCCACAATTTCTTTGGACTGGTTTAAAAAACAGAGAACACCGGAAAACGCAGGACACAGACCTTCTCGGGGTTCCAGTTTTGGGGTCTCGCTTAGTGCTCATTAGTCCAAGGAGTTATTAATGCTTATTAATCATTAGTGCTTATTAATCCAAGGAGACCCACAAATTCATGATGTGTGTTTCATTACTCAGTGTTAAATTTGGGGGTATCTGATCTGGGGAGCTTAGGTTTGGGAATGAAATGTTCTCAATGTAGCTGTCATTCAGTTCTGACTTTCCTTTTTATAAAAGTCCATGAAAATGTGAAGATCCTGTTTGCTTGAGTTATTGAGATTGCTCAAGTTTGTGGGGTGCTGTATGGTTTCTTGGAGTTGCCCAGTGCACATCTGTGTGCCAGCCAAACCTCCATCCCACAAGTGGCCCATAAGTGCCTTACACACATTTGTGACACCCCCAGAGCAGTGCAAGGAACTTACACTGGTCTAACTGAGAGAGGATTGTGCTATAGAAGTATTTACATGACAGCCCCCCAGATCCTGTCGCTGACACCATCTCTGAGCATCATGTGCTGCCACTGTGATTATTTTGATTCCCATTATATGGACAGGGTTAGGGTTAGGGTTAGTCAAGTGACATTCAAATCGAGTGACTCTCCTCAATTCAATTAATTTAAAGGATCTCGGTGCTGGAAAGTTGGTTAGGATTCTGCCCTGAGATAGCAATTTCATTTATTATTTGATTATTTATAATAATTTGATTATTTAGAATAATTATTTGATTATCATGTCCCATGTGCCTCAAAGAGTGTGCTGCCGAAGTTTGGGGGAGACCCATTTATTAACAGGACCACTGAACGATGTGATTCCCCTTCCAGCAACTGTTTAAAAAATGCCCTGAAAATTTTGCCCCTTGTCAGAGTGCAGTGAGATGAGCACAATCCTGTGTCTGCTCAAAAGTAAGCCCCATTGTATTCAACGGATCTTACTCCCAGGAAAGTGCCTTTAGGATTGCAGTCTAAAAGGGTTGAAAATTGCTGAATTAAGTGGCTCAGTTGGGGTTGACAATTAATTCCCCCTGCCGGGTCCCAGATCAACAACTTTTCCATTGCCATGTGCTTTATTTGAACTGGGATCAAAATGCATGGGACAGTTTACAGCAGGAGAAAACCAGTGCCCCCCTTTCCAAGGCTTATTCATCCTGTTGCTTGGATTTTCTAAGGGGAAAGGGGGGGACGGACGGGGTTCCCTTTTAGGCTTCCTGCCCAATGTCTGCCTGATGAAGATGCCATGACAACCGTTCATATGACACGATCCTTTTATGAAAAGGAAGGAGAGCAAACAGAAATGGGGGGAGAGCTGGAAGTTTGCAGAGGGACGCAGGTGGAGGTGGAATGGTGTGGGGTTATCAGTCCCTCTTAAATGCAGTCATGATGTGGTTCACCAGAAATCCCCTTATGGGAAACTGGGCAGCTGTTCACTCTCAGCCCCCTATTATTATACTGGTCTACCTTAGAGGAGTGTTGTAAAGCGTATGAAAAATATAAGAAGAACCATGCTGGTTTTGACTATCTGATCCTACAACCTATTTCCTAAAGTGGAGGACCAGATGACTCCTAAAAGCCCACAAATGGAAGACTGGAGTCCTCCCCAGTGTTTATCATCAGCCAAGGGTATTCACTAGCATAGGCTACAATCCAGAATAACTATGGGATCTTTTACACCAACGTAGTTACAGTGCCACCTATGGAAAACCTTTGGGAAATGCATAGAGAAATCCAGAGTAAGTGCCTCTTAGGTCTTCCTGTAGTTACTCTGGATTGTAGGGATACATACCTCTAAACAGGCAGCTTTGTTGATCACTTGTGGAGAATAGCCATGGACAGATTGCTTCTCCCTGAATTTGGCCTTTACCTGTCAATCAATCAGTCAGTCAGTCAGTCAATCAGTCAGTCAATAATATTTATATACCGATTTTCAGCAAAAAGTTTACAAAACTGTTTACAAAGAAACTCAAATCACTATGATTATATGAATAATCAAATAACTAATATCAAATAACAAATACACATAGAAAATCAAATAACTATGGGCGCAATGCAGAATGACTACGGGGAGTCCTTGCTCCAGTGTAAGAACAATTTACTCTGGGTTGTAAAATGAATTTCCCATGTTTTCACTAGGTAGTGCAGTGCACGTAATGTCTGTTACGTGCTCCTGTAGTTACTCTGGATTATAGGGTATGGCTAATGGCTGTTCGTTACCTGTCCCCCACCAGCTGCCCCAACTGATCTGAATAAAATGATGTAGTACGTCTCACACAGCAGCTATTTAGCCTGCGGAATTCATGGCCACAAGATGTAGTGATGGCTGCTTCAGAAATAGGCTGGACAAGGGAGTAGAGGAAGTCTATCCAAGATCTTTAGTCATGATGGCATCTCCCACTTTCTTATGGTTCATTTTCTGACCATTCTGCACTTTCAACACCTTTCAATTATTCCAAGGAATCATTCATTCAACACATGACTCTCAACCTCTCCTTGCTGGTCTAAACTTAAGGTTAAAATTGTTTTCTCTGATGTTGATTTTCATGTGACATTATGATCACCTTGCTTTTGGCATTTCCTTATGACTTTCTTCAGTAAATAACCATTATTCAAATACCCTACATAAGATATTCATTGCCCACACAAGCCTTTGCTCATTTAATTGTAATATCTTGTGTATTTTGCCTATGTGTTAGGCTTTTGCAAGTGATATTTCTGACCTTTTTTGGTGCCCATTTTGTATTTGCAAACTGAAAAAGACTGAGTTCCACTTTTCAACCATTTTCATTTTTGGATGGTGCTCCGGTCATACCCATCCAATAACTGGGGGGATGCTTGTACTCCCAGTTTGAGTGGCCTCCTTTTCTGAGTTCCAGTTTGAGGAAAGCCTGCCCTTCTTTCCGTCATGTGAGCTTCTTCAAAGTGGCCCCAGAGATTATAGATGATGATGGACTCCATGAGTGGACTCCATGATGGACTCTTTTTTGTCCTGCACCCATTCCCATCTCTGGCTGCAGAAATCCTTATTATTCATACAGTCCTTGTTTGACTCCGTCCTGCAATTTTGCTCTCCGTGTGTGTGTCCCAGGAAATGGGATGCTAAGCCTACCCAAAAACAGCGCTGAATGCCATTTTGGCAGGCTAGTTGTTTACCCCTATTCAGTGCATTGCAAGGTGTGGGTGGAGAAAGCGAGTTGGGATTAAGAAAATCTATAGATGGCTCTATTTTTTAACTCACAGTAATGACACTTTTAAATTTATCGCCTAAGTGCTTATTCAAAAAATCTGAGGTCCTGGAACATTCTCTGCCTTGCACCGCTCAGAATCATGCTCCATGCTGCTCCTAGACTTGCCAGTGCCACTGCCTCCTGTCCTTCATTGTCAAAATCCCACTCGTGCCCAGAGGGGGCTACCCAGGGCATGAGTGGGTGCGGAGCTCCGAGGCTGAGCTGAATGGGGATGCATTTACAGGCAACTGTGATTTCCATTAATTATTGTTATTATTCTTCTAAGCTCAAAGCCGGTTGATTGGCACCTCCAAGGCTGTTCCCCACTTTCCGAACAAACGTTTCAGGGTCAGACGAGCTTGCATCTTTTGCATTTGAAAAAATATCCATTTTCTGAACTGAAGTCTGTCGCCTAATTTTCCCGGCATGCAAGTGAGTGGGTGGAAATAATATTAATGAGCTATTGATTACAATCCAATTTATAATCCCTGTCCTGCTGTGTCAAGTGGGGAGTAGGGGGTTTAATCAGGAGCAGAAACCAACCGATTTGGCTCATTCGCTTGTGCTTTCTGCACTGGGTGTCATTGACCCTTCAATTGACTATTAACACAAGCATGGGATTAATTCAAAAACAAAGGTGGGGCTGGCCAGCTCATTACTCACAGAACAAATTAACCTTGATGTTGGACCCGTAAGAATCTCCACGTTGACGCCTTATCTTAGGCAAGGAATCAGTTAGTAACTATCGGCCCAATTCAAACTCTTGTGCAGCAATGCAGTGGTGTCAGTGGTAGAGTTAACCTGTGGAACTCCTTGTCAGAGGATGTGGTGATGGCCTAGAAGCCTTTAAAAGAGGATTGGCCAGATTTATGGAATTACAAAACATAACCTTTAGAGGTATCCTATTGTTGAATGCCGGATGCCCTTTGAGGACAGGGAGAACATTAAGTATTTAACGTTCTCCTGGGGTTGCCATAATTCTCTTCCACAAAATCAGGACAGGACCCTCTGTCCCATTTGCCAGTATGAGAACACAATCTCACAAAATCGGGATTGTCCCTGTTATGGCAACCTTTTTTTCTATCCCAACTGGGGATAGTGAGGAAAGTAGCGGGTAGACAGCGTGGGATGTGTTTACATGTGTGAAAGAGGCAGACGGACAGATTTCACCGCTTTCTAGACTCATTTGTATGCTGACAGCCACTGTGTTCCTCAGCCCTCCCTTTTCTGAGAATGGAAATACTCAGAAATGAAGGTGGGGAAGGGTAAAGGGCTAAAAAAAATAGAAAGGAAAAGACATATTTGCCCAACCAGCTGCCTAGAGAAAAATCTAGCTTGGAGGTAGTGCTTGAATTAGGGACTTTAATGGAATTTGCAAGTCCCATCGTACACCCCCTGGGTTTCTGAAGACAGTAGTTAAGAAGCAACAGTTAAGAGGGTCAGACCTTCCCTCCCGCAAATAATAATTCCTGC
Source organism: Cryptoblepharus egeriae (assembly GCA_030015325.1). NCBI lineage: Eukaryota > Metazoa > Chordata > Lepidosauria > Squamata > Scincidae > Cryptoblepharus > Cryptoblepharus egeriae. The sequence goes on along the minus strand of JAREYC010000003.1, from coordinate 2,800,438 downwards.
CCCTGAGAATACACAAAATATAAGACATATAGAATCATAGACTTGGAAGTGACCCACAAGGTTATCTAGTCCAACCCTCTCTGCATGTAGCAAGCAATCCTCTTAGAACATATCCAACAGGAGCGAAGATTTGCAGTGAGGGAGAGTCCACCATAGAATCATAGAGTTGCAAGGGACCTAGTAGGTCATTTAGTCCAACCCCCTGCCTGTAGCAGGAAATCCTCCTAGAGCATCCCCGACAGATGCTTGTTGAGCCTCTGCTTGAAGATCCCCAGTGAGGGAGAGTCCACCGCCCCCCTTGGCAATCTCTTCCACTGCCGAACCGCCCTCACCGGCAGGAATTTTTTTCCGGATATCCAACCGGAATCTCCTTCCTTGCAGTTTGTACCCATTGGTTCTGGTTCTGCTTTCAGAGGCAGCTATGAACAAATGAGCCCCTTCCTCCCTATGACAGCCCTTCAGGTATCTGAAGAGGGCAATCATGTCTCCTCTCAGCCTCCTCTTCTCCAGGCTGAACATCCCAAGTTCCCCCAACCTTTCCTCGTAGGGTTTCCCTTCCATCCCACTGATCATTTTTGTCACTGTCCTCTGGACTTGCTCCAGTGTGGCTTCAAGTGAGGTGTCCAGAACTGAACACAGTACTCAAGGTGAGGTCTGACCAATGCTGAATAAAGAGGAACTAGAACTTCTCACGACTATCCACCCACTAGATCAATGATTTTCAACCAGTGTCCTTAGGTGTTCCACGGGAATTTGGGGATTGACATTCATTAATAGGAAAACCGGGGGATTTGAACAGTCTGGTGTGCCCTGTCAGTGGTAAAAACAATTGATGGTGTGCCTTCACAATTTCAATGCCTTGTTAGTGCGTTGTGAGATGATAAAGGTTGAAAATCACTGCACTAGATAATTTAATATAGTTAACCACATCCCCCAAAGTTCCTTTTTCGAGTTGGAAAGCCCCAAATTTGGTGGTCTTTCAATAATTCCGGTCACTTTTTTCTGCACCTTTTCCCATTGCCACTCTCTCCTTGTGTTGACCAGAACTGGACCCAACACTCCAGAAGTGGCCTTACCATTGATCTGTACAATGGTACATCATGGAATGGTTGGTGGTGCCTACCTGAGCCTCTCTCTCAGCAGACGGTTGGGACGGAAATGGGACAACAGAAACAAACATCTTTGTGCCGAACAGCAGGAATCCGCCCACCTGGAGAGACTTGCCAGCGGTTAAAGAAATAAAAGAAGGTTCTTTTCCAAATGCTTTTGCTGCCTAATTGAGGAAAAAAAGGTAGGTGGAAATAAACTTTTTTTTAATAATAGGAGAAAAAAAGCAGAAGGGGAGAATTTTGCTTTGAGGCCTCCTGTAATGAATTCCCAACTCATTTGATGATCTCCTGCTGAGACGAATGTGGGGCATGAGGACAAAAACATACCGGAGGTTTCAGTGGGCTGAATTTGGGTTACAGAATTACTGAAACTGAAAGACCAATCAGAGATAATTATAGAGGTAAAATACAGTAAAACCTTGATTTGAGAGCGTTTTGCAAGACGAGCAAACATTTCTAATAAATTTCGTCTTGCAATACAAGTGAAAAAATAGACCCAGCTGGGATACAGCCAGATTCAGTGCTCCACCAGCACCTGCTCAGCCTCTCCTGAAAGACCAGCCTATGCAGGTCAACTCTGAAGTAATTCTGTTACAGTCAATGCAGTGTGACCAGATGCCTAAACCTCAAAAGGAGGACAAAAGGAGGACAAGAGCCTGGCCTTTCTGATGGACAATGGCATGTTTGCCTACTCACAAGTAAAGCAGCAATATTGGGCACTTTCACTTTCCCATGGAGCTCAATGCATATTTTTGGTTTTTAGTTTTTAGGCCATACCTTTTGATAGGAAGGAGATATTTCAAAACCAATTTTTTGCATTGGATTCTGCTCTTCAATACGAATCCAACGATGTATAACATGATGGGGTACTGGACACCATTGCAAAGTTCCAAAATGAAGCCAAAATGGAGGACAATGAAGCCCTTTTGGAGGACACCTGGACAGGAGACTAAAAAAGAGGACAAATCCAGAAATTTCCAGTCATATGGTCACCCTGAGTCAATGAGGCCCACACCTATGTAAGGGGGACAATGAAAAGGAGAAAGACTTTGCTTTGCATGTCTACTCTAAAATAAGCCCTATTATAATCCGTGGGGCTTGCTCTTGTGTAAGGAGGGCAGATTGAAGCCTGAGAGTCTAACTACAGGTTAATTTGTTTTATTTTTCTGTATATTTTGTATTTTCTTTATTATTTTGTATTATATTATGGTATTGTAATAATTTTTATATGAATACAGTATTTTTGGTTGTGGAATGAATCATCTGAGTTTTCATTATTTCTTATGGGCAAATTTGCTTTGATATACAAGCGTTTTGGATTACAAGCATGGCCTAGAATGAATTATGCTTATAAACCAAGGTAACAGTAGAGAGAGAGAGAGAGAGAGAGAGAAATAATATATTTAGAGAATAAATGAGCTGAGCATCAAGGCTCACCAACAGTGGAAGTCATAGTAGGGGGGATGCTCTGGCAGGAACGGTCCCCGCAACTACCAAGCAACCCAAGAAGGTGGAGGTGCCCATTGGTTGGGGCATGTTAGACACTTGTAGAACCTTAAGTGTTGTTTGCATCCCACCAGCACATCGATATTGCCCAGGGGGAGACGGAAAGCCAATTTGTACTGGAAATTGTTGGGAGTTGGCAATAGGAAGGGGTAAGCATGATGCTTTCTCATGGTTTTTGTCTGGGTAGCAACACCCAATGTGGCTGTGTGTTGCATTGGTCAGCTAGGATTATTAGCCTGCTGCAATCGTGCAGTTGCATGAATGGGCCTCCCTTGCCATCAGTTTTTCCGCCAGTCTCCCAGTGGAAAGACCCCCAACAAATGGGCACCTCCACCTTCTTGGTTGCTTGGTAGTTGCGGGGACCGTTCCTGCCAGAGCATTCCCCCAGTGCCAGATCCCAAAATGGCTGCATCTAGCTTTTCATCACCCCCTTGAAATGAAGTTGCAAGCCCCAAGGGGGTCCCAATCTCCACTTTGGAGACCACTGTTCTAGCCTAACCTATGCAGTGACCTCCTCAAGCTTCAGTGGTTGATCATTATTCCCTGTCCTTATTTTTCTAGCCAATGTATCTCATCTAAACTGTGCCTCCTTCACGGACACCTCTTAAGCTGGAGCTACTCTGGGTTGCCTCTGCTGTACATAAGCCGTTCACAGTCACACAGAGGTTAGAATTTGAACACGAAACCTCTGCAATTGCACCCATTGCGCTTGCCCATCTAAGAATTGGAATCGTCCAAGTGGCACGGAGCAATTCAGAGGCACTGTGTTTTCTTCGGCTACTTGAACAACCCAAGGCTGCTTCATTCAAATCTCCTCCTTGCCTGCTTAGATCACTGTGCAGTTGCCATTTTTTGTTGCCAGATGAACTGGCAACATCAGAAAACTGCCTCCAGCTCAACAGAGATGGATGGGAAACCTTGGCTGTTAGTTCTCCAGTTTAAACTATCATCTTCCCTGCACACAGCCAGTTGGCAGAGTGGTTCAAGTCTTCCTCCTCCCCTTGCTGTTAAGCACATCTAGTGCAAGTTTCGCTTTCTAGTCTTAAATATTCCAAACCCACTCTGAGCACCTGCATTTCACCTCTGGTTGAAGGTATGCGTACAAGTATGTGTGATGTTCATTCACTTTAGTCTTCCTCTTCTCTCCATTCACTTCCACCCATCCCAACATCATTCTTTCCCTTCCCTTTTCCCCCAATCTCCCACCCCAATCCAATCTTCACCTTTCAATAGATGTCACTCTTCCCCCCCCCCACATTGCCACCTTCCCTATTTCTGGGTTTCACATTCCCACCCCCATTCAAAGCTGGGCTTTCCCCCCACCTGTTCATTATTCTTATAACTGATTAGGTTTAGTTTGTGTGTGTGTTTAGCACCTACACACGCTTGAGTATCAGATGCACAGTCTCCTACTTGGCTGCTCATTTATTTTATTGCATGTTATTCTTAGTTTCTGTTCCACTTATGCCCAATAAACAAGATGGGTTTTGTACCCATGTCTCCATCTTTCCCAGTCTCCTGAATTTTGGGTTGCCATAATTCCCTTTGACAAAATCGGGAGAGGATCCTCCCTCTGTCCCATTTGCTAGTATGTGAGCACAATCCCCCCAAATTGGGATTATCCCTGTTTTGGGGGATATAGGATAACCCAACCTGAATGACACCTGTGCCATTATGACAGACAGACAAACAGACAGATAGATAGACAGACAGGCAGGCAGGCAGGCAGGCAGATGGGTGGGTGGATGGATGGATGGATGGATGGACGGACGGACGGACAGACAGACAGGCAGGCAGGGAGGCAGGCAGATGGATAGATAGACAGACAGACAGACTGACTGACTGACTGATGTGCCATTAGCCAATGGCCTTATTCCCTACACACGCATTTGCTCCCCCAAGTGCAGATGCTGCAGTACATTTTCTACGGCACATCTTGTGATGCTCCTGCATTGCTCAGGATAACTCACTAATAGATTTTTCCTTAAACGCACAAGACGCAAAGGCAATGCAACCCCCACAACTTAATTTCCACCAGCAGTCGGAGGTGATACTCTCGTCCATGAAATGCCTACTGTGTTCAGGGAAGGACAAATTGACTCCAGGCAGCTCTGCCTGCAGCTAAGTGTACTTGAAGCTCCGCAAATGAGCTCCTTCTCAGGCTAAAGATCCTTTTAATTAAACACAAAACAAAACAGAGAAGAAAAGTCACCCTGGAAGAGCCCTAATCCTGTATATCTAAGCACATATTTCAAGGTTGGTTCAACTTTTCATAGTATTTTTGATAGCTGCGCGAGATTCAATAAAGACCTGCCTTCTGTGGAAAGAGGCTTGGAGCAGTCTGTGCAGACGCCGCGTACTCAAGAAGCTCTTATTCCTTTGTGTTCTTGACACTATTAATTTCCTGCCCAGACCTTCTAATATTACAGCAGACAGAAAGCTTGTCTCTTAAGCGGGCCTCCGTCAGTCTTGAAAGACTATGGTATCGTGCTTGGCGCTGCATATGCTGCATGCGAAGCACGAAAGCCTGGGTTGGATTGTTATGGAGGATAGGCTGTTACCCAAGCAGCAAAACCCCCTCTCCACGCCACTGAATTAGTCCAATGGAAAGGCAGAGCCAATACAATTGGATCCAGCTGGCGTCGCAGAGCTGGGCTAAGGACAGGAGCTCACCCTGTCTTGTGGGACTGACCCGGGTCTTGAACCCTGGCCTGCTGGTTAACAGGCACAGTGTCTTAACCACATGCGCCACCCTCAGCCACAGTCTTATTGTCTCTTAAGACTGCCACACAATATGTTTCCAGTATTCTGCATGGTTGCACAGTAACCTTTCTAGAAGAAAAATAGGGGAGGCAAATAAATAATCAGGTGGGAGGTTTAATTTCAATAATAAATTTTCAGTCATTAAACTTCTGAACTTGTCATGCTGAGTACAAGTAAAAGGGTGCCCTTCATTCACCAACCCCATGGCACTGAACAAGGTTGATGTGAGTGTGAGTAAACGCCGAGATACAAGTATCCCAAAACAGGCTATTTTCTGACGATCCATTCTTTCAACACCTTTCAATAATACCCAGAACTCATTCATTCAACACATGTTCTGCTCTTTCAACCTCTCTCTGCTGTTCTAAAGGCCAAAATTGCCCTCCCCCATGTTGTAGCTCCTGGTCTAATCCCATTCTCAAAGGAGTTAATGAAAATCCATCTGCAAAAATCTTTGTGTGGCAGCAGCAATTTGCAAGATAAAAGGGGCATTTGCAATTTGCTACCTAAAAAACATTGGAAGCAACATTTATAGACTCAAAAAGATTAGGTTTCCCTTTTCAATTGTTTTCACTTTTGGACAGTACTCGGTCCCTAACTCGTTCAATAAGTGGGGATGCCCATAAACGGTCCAATCCTATGGGCATGCTGACGGAACTCACATCCTAGTGGTGCATGTGTTGACATGCAATCAGGCATAGAGTTGGGGCATTTGGTGCTGAGATGCGTGCTAGAGCTCTCTGTACATGTGTGCGCAAGCATGGGGTGCATATGTCCATGCGTGTGTGCATATGCGTGCATATGTCAATGCGTCTTGACTATGCTTTTTGATGCTGGGTTGGGGCAGATGTGAGGGAAAGAAAGGAGGCCCAACATCAAAAGGAGAAAGCAATTTGTTTGTCCCCCCAAATTTGTGGGAGGGAAACCAGGAGAAGAGAAGCTAATGTGCATGAGATGGTTATGGGCACAATCCAGAGTAAGGGCGGTGATGAGTACCCTAGCTGGGCTGCCCCAACTAATCTATATCCAGAGCAGAGAGTTATGCTGGATCCAGAGAGTCAGGAAACCTGGGCTGCCCTACCTGCTCCAGAGCATGTTCAGTAGGCACCACATCAGTGACACCTGGGGAGGGCTTGCTCTTGAAGAGACCCCCTTAGTTCATACTGAACAAGGAGCAGCTGTGGTGCCTGCCTTAGAAGGAGTCCCTGATGAGATGCCAATACAGTCTAGCGTGGATACAAAGGGCTTGTTGGAGTGGCCTGCTGTATCCCCAGGTTAGTGGGCTGTCATAGTTGTTCCATATCCTGAGGTTGAGAGGCAGACTGGCCAAGAACTCAGATTTGTGGTCAACACAGCCATTCTTACTCATCCTTATCATGGACCCCTATGGGTCTACTCATTACTATACCTACTCCTGAGGTGGTATAACTCTGAAAAGCTGGAACAGGGCATTTCTGCCCTGGAAACAGGCTCTGGATACAGAGTAAGTGCTCTACCCTCGGCAAAGCTGAACATGCCCTCAACATGCCTCTCCTGACCTGCCTAGGCTGGCCCATCTAGGGCAGCCCAGGTCCACCTCTCTTAGGGTACCCTATGTTGCCTTTAGCTGCCCCAAGTCTTTTCCAGAGTAACTAGGGTGGAGTATCTTGCAGTTGGGACAGCCCAGTGAGAGATAGGGGAACTCAAGTGCACTTCTCGATTATGCCTTATGTATCATAAGTACCCTTCTCATAAGTACTTCTCAGGGTGGGATCATGTTGCTTTTAACGTGATGGGGACAGGACTTATTCAATGCAAAGACAAGGATAAACCTCCAAGTAGCCCTGAGTGGATATTTCACAGGTATGTATGGAAAAAGAAAGTCCCAGCTTTGTTTGCTTCGTTGTATAAGATAATTGAGATCAAAACATGGGAAATCTCACTTTGGTAACCAGATGTAAAGCATTCTTAGAATAGACATGTTGGTATCTCAGAAATGTGGGTGACCATCTGACCCCGAATAGGGGGGAAAACGCACTCTTTTTCACGCTCTGTTACAATGCAAAGCATTTAAAGTGTTGCTCACTTGCAATGCCAAGGACATGCTTTTCATCAAAGACCAGTCTCTGTATTGAAACAAGATGATTGTTCTGATCTGCCTTCGTTCTGAAAATTTAGAATTTAAAAGAAGAAAAAGAAAATAAGGGGAGGACGGGGAGGAAGAATAAGAAATGTAAAGTAAAGAAATGTAAAATAAGAAATTTCAAAAGGGGAGGAAGAATAAGAAATGTAAAGGCTTCCCAGTAGCAAATAAGGCTAAGGATAATCAGAACTGGAGACTGAGGATGTACAGGACTCTGCCGGGTCTTGTGTGATGGATGGATGGATGGATGGATGGATGGATGGATGGATGGATGGATGGGAATTAGGATTGCCGCCCAAGTTTGGTGCCAAGAGAATCAACTCAAGATGGTGTAAAGGGATTCTAGGCAATCTAAAGCACTTAATTTTTTGGAAAATCAAGAAGGTCAAGAATAAGAACATCAGAAGAGCCTCCACTGGATCAGGCCAAAGGCCCATCTAGTCCAGTTTGCTGTAGCACACAGTGGTTCATCAGATGCCTTGGGGAGCACATATCGCTCCTGCATCCAGGTGCCCTTCCCTGCATCTGGCATTTTGAGGTTGTCCACCTCTACACACAACCTTCAATAGTTACCTTTGAGATCCTTCAAGTAACCTTCAAAAGCACGACACCATCATTGACGTCCCCATTGGGCACTTGCAATTTGATGATGAATTGGAATGAATGAAAAGGGTGAAATACTTTCCTCCTTCTGCTCTACGTCCCAAGGCGGAGAAATTCCTACCCCAGCTGCTGTTGCACCACTGGGGGCAAAAAAGGTGAAAGAACTAATGGGAATTGTAGAGTCCTGCCTGTCTTGACCCTTTGAATTGCTGCCCTTCTCTATTGGCAGATGCCAGGTCGGTCATTCTGTGCAGATCAGTGCACAGAATATTCTAGGAAATGCAAGTGTTATGCAACAGGGACTTTTTCATCCGCCCACCCGCTTCCTCGCTAGACATTCCTCCACGTCTCCTTATTTGGCGCATCCGGCGCCCTACACTAAAGTTGTTCCCTTTCCCTATTTCCTCTCCAAATGGCTTTGCAGATTGCCTGTGCTGCTCCAGGGAGCTAAAATTATCTCAATTAAGTCTCTCCTCCTCCTGCTTTTGTTCACCCTTTTTTTGCTTTCTGAAACCTTCCTTCCTTCCGGGTGGCTGGAAGGCTGCTTGATGTGGAAGAATTGTGCAGCAGAAGCAGAAGCCAATATTTGGGCCCACCAAAGTCAGGAGAGGGTAGGATGCTGGAACAACCTCCGGAGTAGCAACCACTCCCTGCCTCAGTGCTACCACCTTTCTGTTTTAGATACTCAGACCATGAGGAAGGGGCAGCCATGTGCACCAAATTGTCCACTTTTATGCGAAGAAGGAACCAATCCTTCCATAGGTTGGCACTTCTGTCCCCTAGGGTGGCGCAAGTAGTTAAGACACTGTGCCTGTTAACCAGCAGGCCAGGGTTCGAGACCTGGGTCGGCCCCACAAGACAGGGTGAGCTCCTGTCCTTAGCCCAGCTCTGTGATGCCAGCTGGATCCAATCGTATTGGCTCTGCCTTTCCATTGGACTAATTCAGTGGCGTAGAGAGGGGGGCTTTGCTGCTTGGGTAACAGCCTATCCTCCATAACAATCCTACCCAGGCTTTCATGCTTCGCCTGCAGCGTATGCAGCGCCAAGCACAACACCATAGTCTTTCAAGACTGATGGAGGCCTGTTTTTTTAGTGAGCTGTCATTCTCATGATCTATTGAGCATCTTTAACTTTGCACATAGATAGGAAGGTTTATCTTTGGAAACATGTGCAATCAATGCTTACAGAGGGGAATACTGGCCTTGCTCAAGACATCAATGCTTGAAAATTGGGGTGCCATCAATACATGAAGCCACATGTGGGAGCATCACAGAGGTCACATGTGGGAACCCCCTTCAATTTGAAGACCTAGAAAGCACTGGAGCAAAAAAATGCAGCTTGCAAAATTTTTCAAGGATCTCTTAAAGTACCATGTTCTTCTTCTACTTGTCAACTCACTGGGATATTCAAAGACTGGTGGAAACCTCAGGAATCAGTACAGAAATAAAAAAAAATCAAATTTATGCTTTGCATTATTCCTATCTGTTTTTTCAAATGCATCTCTTACTCCAAAAATACTTCACAGAAGGCTATCAATGAGCATTAAATCAAACGTTACATAAATAAACCAATTGGCAAGAGTTAAAAAAACTGACAACAGACTGAATTGTCAACCAAATTTAGGATTCACATATTTATAAGATGCCAATTGAAATGGCATTTTTAAAATACACAAACACACTCTTCTGCAGGAACTGCCAACATTTCCAGATTCACTCCAATGCATTCAATTGACATTCTTCATTCCCTCTGAAAGTTCACTCTGAATATTCATTCCAACTTCTTTTGGAAAACAGGAGAAAAATATATTCCCTGATTTTTTTTTTTAAAGCAAGCATATCTGCCAGTCAGTTAATGAATCATTCAGTGGCGTAGCTAGAGGGGTGCAAAGCGCTATGTTTTGCAGGGAGTCTCACTGCAGCATGCAAGAAGGTCCTCCTTTTGGAGCTATTTTGGGTGGGGGGAGCCTCTGTTTTGCTCCCCCCGCCCAAAATGGCTCCAAAGGAGAGGAGCTGCTTGCATGCCGCTGTGAGGCTCCGTGCAAAAGGTATTGCTTTGCACCCCCTCCAGCTATGCCACTGGAGCCATTCATAGTCCATCAAAATGCAGTCCTCTTTGGAGCTCACCTGTTATGGGTTCAACAGGACTGATGGCCAGGAAAATTCATGTGTTCTCAGGTCATGCATTTGAGATAAAGGGTTTATGCAAGTCTCTTAGTCACCAGAGGGGAGGGAGGGGAAATTGCAAATAAGTTTGTCTCAAGCTGGGTGACCTTTTCCGAGCAGATTTTTAAAAACACACTGAGGAACCTTTTCTTCAAGAGAAGCTCTTAATGAGATCTCCTTTGGAAAAAAGCAGGAGAAAAGAAGAGAACAGAGATAAGTGCCCAGAATGCTTTCTCGTTGCTTACCAGCGAAGATGAAAAACCAAGAGGAAAACAAGCAACGTAGAGTTAGGGGTCCAACCTGCAAAAAAGTTCATGCTGCTTTTACGAAGCAAGCGCTGCCTGAATAGGTGAAATGCCAGTTGTGAGAACAAGTGGACCATTCCTGCTGTCAGGTCATGCCCTAGAATTAGGGTTGCCATATGTCCCCCAAAACAGGGACAATCTTGATTTGGGGGGGATTGTGGAGCCATACTGGCAAATGGGAGAGAGGGTCCTGTCCCAATTTTGTGGAAGAGAATTATGGCCACCCTACCTAGAATTGTAATAGCGAAGACCGTCATACCAAGACTGTGTGTTGTGGTGGTTACAGCTGCCATATAAGTGATGCTAGTGTGTTGTGATATTCATTCTGGGGAACTATAACATCACTGCAATTACTTCCAGATTCTGAACTGCTGACGTTTCTCTGCTGTGGAATTGTGGTCGATGTGGCAGGACGTTTCAATCTAAACCTGCCATATTATCCTGACTTCTTCTCAAAAAACCTGTGACCACCTCTCTTTTTTTGAAAATAGAGTTCAGATCCTGGGTAGGATGTGATGCTAGTTCGCCTTCTCATAGTGCATCCCGGATAGCATGGAATTGTGAACCAAAAACTAGCAACAACTGGCAGCCAGACTACATTGAAGAACTGGCAGCCAGACATCAATGTGGGATTCCTGGTTCTCAAAATACACAGCAATGGAACATTAATACCTGGTTAACCATAAGTCCATGTACTTGCCATAGGCTAAATGAATGAATGAATAGATCCTGGGACACAAACCCTACACAGTTCCATGCAGGAGAATCCAGTGGAACACTAACAGTGCAATCCTGGTTAGTATCCCTGGTTAGTTAGTCCCATGACAAGTCCCATACTGGTCTAGCGTGTCACAAAAGAGCTGGAATGCACTTCTGCGCCACTCCTTGGGATGTGGTTAGGCTAGTGCACAGATATGTGCCGCCTCCCCACACTACCACTGGAACAAGAAGATGGGTGAATAATACTGGCCTAAACTGGTGAGGATTGTGGCCTAAATGTGTTTTGAATGCCTTTGTGCTCATCACATTCAAAAGCAAAGTGCTCTTCGAGTTCCCGATTTCCATTTCCTGAGCTTGCAAAGCAATTTAAAATCTGAATTAAAAGGCATCACAGAACCGATTCAGACACTACATTTATTTCTCTGGTACTCTGTGCTTTTTTGATGTAACTTGGTAAGTGCTCATTAAAAAACTCGGCATGCTTTATATAACTGAGAGCTTTGTGACAAGGCTGTGAATACCTAGATACAAAAATGCACATTACATGGAAGCCCCCCTGTTTTTAATGGCATTTAATTCTACATTGTCACATGCCTTGATCTACATGTGCTTGGTCTGCAGAGCAGCCACTGAACGTTGCACAATGAAAAAATTGAGGTGGCTCCTCTGGATCACATGCATTATTAAAGGACATTAATATACTGTTCAGAGTAGGGCAACTAAGACTGTGCAGAGTGTGGCACAACTGAGCCTGATGTTCTTCTTAGTCCTTTGGTAATATTAGCATCACCCATCCTTCAAGAGAAGTCGCAGATCTCTGCCAGTCTTGGAACTGCCTGGGTCTGCCTAGAACCCTGGGATTCCATAATGGGGGAAACTCACATTTGGAGATCCTATCATAAACATACAAGGAAGGTCTGCTGGATCAGCCATATAAGGGCTCATCTACTCCAGCATCCTAGTCAGATACCTCCCGGAAGCCCATAAACAGAAGGCAATAATCCACATGACGCACAGCTAGGGATTTCAGGTCCTCATCTTCTTCAAAAACAGTTGAAGACCAGGGATGTCACCACATCCTGAGCCAGCAGGTGCCAGCAATTAATCACACACTATACATAGACATCCTTCCTCTCGCTGGCCTTGATTCTCCTACCAATTGGCTTCACCGTAGCGTCCCAGGTTTTAGGGTCATAAGAAAGACTAAGGCTGCAATCCTAAAGACACTTTCCTGGGAGTAAGAACCATTGAACACAATGGGGCTTACTTTTGAGTAGACATGGTTAGGATTGTGCTTTTAGTCCTATATCATAAAGTGAAATTAAGCCCCTTACTCTGGAGCAGTTAAGATGACTTTCCATAACTGCGTGGACCCGTAACTGCTATGGATTTTGCCCTTAACCATTTAAAACAGTGGTTCTCAAGAATTTCACTCCAGGACCCACTTCTGAGAAGGACAACCTGTCCAGGACCCCTTGGTAGTGACATCATCAACCTGAAAGTGATGTTATGGCCAGAAGTGTCATCAAGCAAGAATTACATCACTGTAATGTCAGCGCTTCTCCACATCTACTCGGAAGTAAATCCCACTGTGTTCAGTTAAACTTATTCCCCGGAAAGTATGGATTTCAGCATGAGTGCTCCATTTTAAGGTGGCAGCAGATTCCATCTTTTCATCACCCCCACTGAAATAGTTGCGACCTCCACGGCGGGGGCCTTGACCCCCACTTTGGCAACCATTATTCTAAAACATCTCAAAAACTGAATAGCCACATATGTTAGTCCTACATTATTTCTTTTCCAAAGAGCACTGCGGGTGGAGGTTTGGATCTGACCATGGGATAGGAGGAGGCAGTGGAAACAAATGCAAAGAGGTAAATTTCTATCCATTTTCTCCCAATTAATGCAAATTTTATAGCTTCTCGCTCACTTTTTCTCTGTACTCCCCTGTAGGATATTCAAAAACTGAAAGAATTTTATTTGAAGCCTTTCTAACCTTCCACTGGGTGAAATTCAAATTAAAAGACATTGTGTTTGTTAGCCAGCAGGCCAGGGTTCGAAACCTGGGTTCCAACAAAACGAGGATTTCCTGCTACAGGCAGGGGTTGGACTAGATGATCCACTATGTCCCTTCCAACTCTATGATTCTATGAGTCTATCTACAGAAATAATTTAGTATTTAATGGAAATTATTAATTTTTTAAACAGATTTTTACTTCTCAGCAGAGACATGGGATCTGACATAAAAGCAAACTATGCATGCTCAGAATCCCCCTTTTCTCTTTATATATATATATATATATATATATATATATATATATATATATATATATATATATATATATATATATATATATATATATATATATAGTTGATTTCAGACACATGTACAGGAATAAAGGATACAAAAATGGGAAGGGTACACAGAGGGTTGCACACATAGGGCAAAATCCAGAGTAACTACGGGGAGTCCTTGTTCCGGTGTAAGAACAACTTACTCTGGAGTCCAGTATGAATTTCCCATAGATTTTCACTAGGTGGTGCATTAACTACAGGTGCACGTAAAGTCTCTTAAGTGCTCCCATAGTTATTCTGGATTTGGGAGATAGTGTCCTCTATAATGCAATATATGTTAACATCTTTCCAAAATAAAATTTCTTACAAGTCAAAGCTCTGATTTCATTGGTTCATAATCTTCACTGTACCTATATCTAAAGTTCTCATTTTTTCCAATTCTAACACCTTCTTAAATGCAAATTTCATTACTTTCTATATACCAATCTAAATAAATTCTCAATGATCTTATCAATATAATCTGTTATAACTTATCTCAAGAAGGAAAACCGGCATTTACTATTTTAATCCCCTTTTTCTCCACGTGTCCGTAAAAAGCCTGTTAAAAGAGTAGGGCCAAAAAATAAAATGTTACTCAGATTCCAGGCCAAATTGGGAAATCCGTGACACTGCGTTGAAGGGGGGAGGATTGCCGCCTTCACCCTATTCCACCCTGTGCCCCCATTTCTGACTCATGCCAGAAAAGTGTGAAGGAAAGGAGCAGTGAGAGTACCAGATTAGTAACAATGGGTGGGAACAACCCGGGGGTGGAAGTGGCAGCGTCTTCCCCCTTCACTCGGCGTGCTGCACTCCTGCTGACTGGCAATGCCTCCAGGCTCTCCAGCATGCAGCCCACACACTGAGCTCTCAGCACTATCTTCTTGCCAGCTCAGCAGTCTATTTCTGAAGGAGCCCCCACAGCTCCATCAAGACAACCTACAATTAGGTTCCACCACTGGAGATGCTTTTTGTCCACGTCCGCTCTTTCAGGGGACTCGGTCCTTCAGTTCTCCCTTCTTGTTGCCTTCCACTTCCAGCCCTTATTTAGGGTTTGGGATTTAAAACTAGCCCCTCTCTTAGGTCTGATCCCCAGCATTTGCAACTAGGGCACAATCCAGAGTAACTACGGGGAGTCCTTGCTCCGGCGTAGGAACAATTTGCTCTGGATTGCAATATGAAGTTCTCATAGGTTTTCACTAGGTGGTGCAATAACTATGTGTACACATAATGTCTCTTAGGTGCTCCCGTAGTTACTCTGGATTGTAGGGCTGAAATCCGAAAGACACTTTCCTGGGAGTAAGACCCTTTGAATAGAATGGGGATGACTTTTGAGTAGACATGGTTAGGACTGTGTGCAAATTCATGAAGGGAAACACACAAGGGATCACAAGGGAAAACACTGGTGTTTCACTCCAACTTTCAAAAACCTTTCCAAAGAAAGGGGCTCATAATTGTTCTAATACATAGTCAGGAGGGGAAAAAATTTCCCTTGGGAGTAACCACCAACAGCAGCATATAATTTATGTGTTACTGGCACAATGTGGGAGAAACCACATATTCAAGGGCAATATCCACATTGCAGCATTGGCCCTATGATGATGAGGCTGCCATCTCTCACATGGACTCTGTATGAACATGGGGTACATCATCCAGAATCAGACATTAGTTTCACACGCTCAGTATTATCTTTTCTGGCAATCTATCCCAGATTTTAGGATCCCAAATGTCTTCAACATCCACTTAATCATTGTGTAGTAGTCCTCCTTTGCCTCTATTTGGGCTAAAATGGCTTAAATAGGAAACAGCCATATAACCATATATTTGGAATAGGATTGCCATATGTGCTGAAAAACAGGAACAGTTCCAATTTTGGGGGATGGTGTTCGCATATTGGTAAATGGGACAGAGGGTCCTGTCCCAATTTTGTGGAAGAGAATTATGGCAACTCTAATTTGTGACCCCTAAGGTCATCTAGTCCAACCCCCTACCTCTGGCAGGAAATTTTCCTACAGCAACTCTAGCAGCTCTAGCAACTTTAAGCTGACAACCCTCAGCTTAAAGATCTCCACTAAGTGGGAATCCTCCACCTCCCTCGGTAAACTGTTCCATGGCTGACCCATGTGGCCTGTGTGATCAGATTTACTTTCAGATCATTAGCAACGTCACAGAAATACACAGGAGGCTGGGATCTTGCCCACTGATTCCCCACTTCCACTGCAAAGTATATTGTATGAAATGGGTTAAGGAAGCACAGACTGAATGCAAATACTCTTGGGTTGTACCGAAGACACTTGAGAAAGCAACAGGCACCAACCTGCTTCCCCAACCACACACATCCAAAGTAATGTCTGAACATTCGTATATGTCTTCCCCCCCTCCCCAGCAAGGGGGGAGACAACCAGGCACACCAGCACCTTCTGAATTGGGTCCAAATGCTCCTATTGTTTGAATTTGATACTCAGTAGGCTGATGTTCTTGGCTCATTCAAACTATTCAGTCACAGAATGTGTCGCCACATTTAAAACCAGATCTGTGGTCTATGCAGCCCAAAGACCCTACTCAGACTTGCAGTAATGGAAGTGGCACAGGCAAGGAGCCATGGGTGCAATCCTAACCATGTCCACCTAAAAGTAAGCCCTATTATGTTCAATGGGTCGTACTCCCAGGAAAGTGTCTTTAAGACTGCAGCCTAAATTACTCTACCAGCCCCCTATACATGCATTGGATCTGTACTGGGAACAGCCTTGGGTCTTCAGGAGTAAGGTGGGATATAAATGAATGAATGAATGAATGAATGAATGAATGAATTTTAACTGCATGCAATCCTAACCTCCTCTTAGGCCAACCTAATCCCATGTCCCTGTGCTGACATGGGAGTGTCACAAAAGTGCAGTAAGACACTTCTGCTTTCTTCTGGCGGGATTAGGCCAATGCACAGGCATACGCCAACCTCCCCACACTATCATGGAAAGATAGGCCAGGCAAATTAGACTGACCTAAATTTCTTAGGATTGCACCCATAGACAGTTAAATGCTGCATGAAAGTGGCTTAGCTACAGGGGATGGAAGGTTTTGCTTTCTCCCTCTTGGAATGACTCTGAAGGAAAAAGGTGAGGCCCCTCAAACAGCGATGCTCCCTACAAAACTTAGTGTAATCTGTAGGTGCAATCCTAACTTAGGGCGCAATCCTGAGTATCTACAGGGAGTCCTTGCTCCAGTGTAAGAACAATTTGCTCTGGATTGCAATAAGAATTTCCCATAGGTTTTCACTAGATGGTGCCGTAACTATGGATGCACATAATGTCTCTTACATGCACCCATAGTTATTGTGGATTGGGTTAGATGCAGTCCTAACATAGTCCAGCACGACTCATTAGTGTTCCTGTACCCATGGTGATATAGGGAGGCAAGCACATGTCTGGGTGCTGACCTAACCCTCACCCAGGTGTGGTGCAGAAGAGAAGTGTCTTACAGCATTTGGTGACATCCCCAGGTCAGCACAGGACTTGTATCGGGGTTTAGGCTGGCCTAACTACAGGTTAGAACTGCAGCCATAGTGCTTTGCACCCCTTTTAGCTATGCCACTGCTACATGGTTCTAATAAATGCTTTTCTGCCACTAAGCAGCGGCACTGCCAGGGTCCACATCACCTGGTGTGGATCTCTAGCACATCACACCATGCACTGTGCATGTGTAAACTTTAGTGCACTTCAAAATCCAGCCACCCAGGGCAGCTAGCTTCAGAGGCGACTTCACATGGGCCAAAGTGCTGATTCCTCTGCTGCTGCTCCTCCACATGCTGTTCCTCCTTGAAGCGAAGGAATCTGAGCACTTTGTGCCCAGCATGCATGTCCGGAGTTCCGAGCATGTTTGCTGGGCTCAGAGCCCTGCCAGCTTACTCCCAGTACTCATGCCTGGAGTACTGGGCATGTATGCTGGGCATCAAGTACTCAGAATGTTCCGCTCCTAGGATGGGGAGGCTGCTCTTCCTCAGTGCACAGCAGTCTGATCCCAATTCCAGGCATGCACGCTGGGTGCAGAGCCCTATATCTGCACTGGAGGACTGTTAAACTCCTTTGGTACATCACCCAACATTGTCCGCACCAGTTGCACCTCCCTGTGACACTTGAGCTTCAGCCCTTTTGGAGGGGAATACAGAAAAACAGATTGTCTCTTAAGAAATAAAAGGTTTTTAATTAGCTTGACTCTCTGTGTCATTAATTAAAAGCCTTTGTTGCACAGGGATGTGCCAAATGTCCGGGGCTCTCTTTAATCCCCTTTTCTTTTCACCTTAAATCAGGGGAACTCCTTCAGTGGTTGTCAACTTGACACATCTGGTACAAGTTATTTTCACACCAGACGTGCCGTGTGGGCGTCTCCTCAATCTCGTTCTGCCGAAGTTCTTCCAAATGAAGCGGAGGAGGACTTGGCAATGGGCCATAGGAGGGAAAGCAGGGGGGAGATGCCAAAGACGGCAGACATGAAATGGGCCTTCATTATGCGCCGCCGCATTATGAAAATTGTTAGAATTGTGAAGAGGTGGACGCTTCGGTTGTTTGTAGGCAAAATTGTGTTTTATTTCAATAGACAGTACAAGATGGGAAGGTATTTCCATAAGAATGGTGACTATAGAAAGGGGCAAGTATAGAAAGGGACCCCATAATGTATTGTCAACATCCCTCCCAGCCTCAGCTCTATGGGGCAATGGGGTGCACACTCGGAGGCAGGCAACCAAAATATCCCCATTGATACTGAGCAGGCCCTGAGCACCTTAGTGGGTGTGGGGTGGTGGGGGGAGAAAGAAGCTACACATCAAGTTAGCCCCTTATGTGGCAAGATCATGGTGACCTTATGTCCTGTTTTTCCAGTACATGAAGCAGTACTGAAGCTAAGCGACTCACAATCAATCAACCAACAGTATTTACTTGAATATAATGCACCATCAAATATAATGTGCACCCTATACGTATAATAAAAATGTTGTCTTTAATCTAATTTACCATTGAATTTAATGCACACCCAGATTCTGGAGACTAACTGCACAATCCAGAATAACTACGGGAGCTCTTACACTGACGTAAGAAAAATTTATTTTGGATTGCTCTATGAATTTCCCATAGGTTTCCACTAGGTGGCACCGTAACTATGTTGACGTAAAAGTCTCTTAAGTGCTCCTGTAATTACTCTGGGTTGTGCAGTATATTTGGCTGGAAAAGGTGAACGTTAGATTCGAGTAAATACAGTATATACCTCTATTCAATAAGAAGTTCACAAAGTGGTTTTCAGAGGAAAATAAAATATCTAATAGCTAATAGCAAGAGTTGCATTCCAGCTCTGGAGCTCCCTTCCCTTGGAAGTGAGAACTGCTCCCTCCTTACAGAGATTTTGGTGGGGCTTAAAGACATTTTGATGTAATGTGGGGATTAATGGGTTGTTCCAGGGTGTGGAGCTGATTTTTTAAGAGCCCAATCCTCGCCATGTCTACTCAAAAGTAATCCCCATTTTGTTCAACAAATCTTAGGGCACAATCCAGAGTAAGGACAGTGAGGAGAGCCCTAGCTGGGCTGTCCCAACTATTCTGTATCCAGAGCAGAAAGTTATGCTGCATCCAGAGAGTCAGGAAGCCTGGGCTGCCATAACTGCTCCAGAGCATGCTAAGTCAGTGACAGCTGGGGAGGGCTTGCTCCTGAGGAGACCCCCCTGATCACACTGAACAAGGAAGAGCTGTGGTGCCTGCCTTAGAAGGAGTCCCTGATGTGATGCCAGGACAGTCTAAGGGGCTTGTTGGAGTGGCCTGCTGCATTCCCAGGTGAGTGGGCAGCAGTAGTTGTTCCATATCCTGAGATTGAGAGGCAGGGGTTGCAGCCAGGCTGGCCAAAAACTCAGATTTTTGGTCAACACTGCCATTCTTACTCAGGTCTTATCATGGACCCCTATGGGTCTACTCATTACTATACCTGCTCCCGAGGTGATATAACTCTGAGGCTGGAAGAGGGCATTTCTGCCCTGGAAACAGGCTCAGGATACAGAGTAACTGCTCTGCCCTAGGCAATGCTAAACATGCCTCTCCTGAACTGCCGAGGCTGCCCCAGCTAGGGCAGCCCAGCTCCTCCAATCTTGGGGCACCCTATGTTACCTTGCTGTGCCCCAAGCCTTTTCTAGAGTAACTAGGGTGGATCAGACAGACAGACAGACAGACAGACAGATAACTGTGGTCCTAATTTTCTACCAAAACTTTGTCACATGTTTTATGGAGGGGGGAACCTATGCAAAATCCTGGAGAGGCATTTGTAGAGGATAATTGGAAGGTGAGGAAATTCTCCTTTAGAGAATCCTCCTTCAGAAATTCTACTCATCCAAATTTCCCAATGGAGTTTGGAGTTCCGAATTACCTTTTTTGGGGTCAACCAGAATCGTTCATTCCACTGATTATGTCAAAATTGAGCACACAATCCTAATTATGTCTACTCAAAAGCAAGCCCCATTGTGTTCAATGGGTCTTACTCCCAGGAAAGTGTCTATAGGATTGCAGCATGAACCTTGCACACAATTTCTTGGACATACTTTTTATTTCCTCCAATCCTTTCTCTGCATCGCTGATGTTTGTGTGTGGATTTATAAGGACACCACCCACCCACCCACGTATATATAGATAGATAGATAGATATAGATATAGATATATAGATATAGATATACAAAATGCAATCTTGATGTGACTGCTTGGATCAAGTTTCAAATTCTGTACCTGTGCCTGTACCTATTGCTCCACCCTAGTGACAGATAGGGCAACTCAAGGGCTTTTATGTGGACAGATTAGTTGCTCTGGATTGTCCTGTAAGTCAGTGACAGTTTCATATTCTGTACCTGTGTAGCCCACCTGTGCATTTCTGGAACACCATGCGGAGAATCTTCACGTAGCTGCGCATGCAATCATTTCAAGTTTGCTTTTTTTGCAGGTTTTTTTTAAAATCTCACATGCATATCTGTGGGAGAGAGAAGAGAAAAATAGTCAAATTAACCCATGGAACTGAAACTGTAGCAAAGATGCTCCAATTTATTTGGGAACTGTTTGTAGCAAAGATGCTCTAATTGTGGAATTAATTTCAGAAAATGTTCATAGTTAAATGTTATGCAGAGAAATGGAGAAATTTTCACACACACACACCCCCCCACAAAGAATAGGGAAAATCTGTTCATCCCTATCTTTAAAGCTCTCTCCCATCACCCTCCCCATACTGTTGCCTATACCGTATTTTTATTAGGAAGAAAATGTAACACTCAGTTCCATAGCAAATGTAGGAATTAAGAGCAGGGGATGGGTAACAAAAGCTGCAAATTTCCTACGAGCATCTAACAGGTTAAAGGAAAACAGGGTATGATATTTAGTATACATCCAGTATGACATTTAGTATACTCCTATTAATAAAAGACCAACTATTAGGGAGTGGTCACTGAATAATTTTCTGAACAAAATCTGGATTTAAACAAAATCTGGATTTTGTTTAAAGAAGGGGCATCCAGAAGATTCAATCTCTAGGTATCTCTTGAAAAGATGCATATGAAACAATGGCTGCTGCCAGTTTGTGTAGCTGGTCCAGTGGCATAGCTAGAGGGGGTGCAAGGCACTAAGTTTTGCAGGCAGCCTCACCGCATTTTGGAAGGGGAACCTTCTCCCTCTCGTTTGGAGCCATTCCAGGCAGTGGGGGCAAAATGGAGTCATACACTCAGAATGGTTGTCCCCACCACATTGCAATGAGGTTCCCTGTGAAACATAGTGCTTTGCCCCACCCCAGCTATGCCACTGGCCTACCTCTATTCTCACCTTGGCCCAGTTGGAGCCACAAGCCTTCCATGGTTGTTGAGGCTTCACCAACTCAGTCTGCAGCATTGGCTGAAGCCCTGCTCAATGCATGGCATTTTTTTCCTACTGCCCTTTCTATGTAGCTCTATATAGATTTTCTTCACTTGGCATCAATGGGAGCCAATGGAAGTGCCCTTCCCAAAGCAAATGCCTGTTGTAAAGAACAGACCTGTACATGGTAGGGTATGTGGAAGGTGGGTGAGTGTGCTGCAGCTCATCCCAGTCTCCCCTGGGATACACTGGGATACAGTGATGCCTCACGTAACAAATTTAATTCGTTCTGGAGACATGTTTGTTACGTGAAACATTCTTTAAGTGAAGCTGATTTTCCCATAGGAAATAATGGAAACTCAGACAATTGGTTCCAGAACCCCCAAAATATTCATATAAAAATATGAACTGGATGTAAAAATGATGACAGAACACTGGGATTGAATTCAAAACAAGCATTCAATGTGCATGATCTTATGAAGTCTACTTAGGCTGCAGTCTTAAAGACACTTTCCTGGGAGTAAGACCCATTTAACACAATGGGGCTTACTTCTGGGTAGACATGGATAGGAGGCTGCAATCCAAGACACCTTCAGAGTGTCTCCCCACTTTCTCCTTCTCTCCATCCTGAGCCTCTCCCTCCCCTGCTCCCTTCTGGCTAGCCCTGAGCTGCTTCCCTCTTTTCCACTGCTCTTCTCTCCCTCTGCCCAGCGGACGCCCAGCCATAGGAGGAACAGCGCAGAAGTGTTGCTTTCACTATGGGCAGGTGCGCTAGGCAGCCCTGATGCTTTTTAAACAGGCTGCCGGCCAGTGTGTCTGCACCAACTGCCAACGAATGTGTTCTTTAAGTGAAGCACAGCTTGTTACGTGAAGCAGAATCCTAGAGAAATTTTTGTTTGTTACGTGAAACATACTTTACGTGAGGCGTTCTTTACGTGAGGCGCCACTGTATATGGCAACCCTACTCAGAGTCTCAACATGCTGTGATGAAGAGGGTTGCCTGACACCCAGCTGTTCCTCCTCTTTTTTCTGATTTTCTTAATTTTTTCCTGCAAAACACCCAGACGGGTAAGCAAGTAAAGTGGTATTCCCGGGTTACCAGGACAACTGGCAATGTTTTATTTTATATCCCCCCATTTTATTTTATCCCCCCCCCCATTTTTGAGAGCTGTGTTTCCATTGCTGGCTGTTGCCAAGGCATTTCCCATTCTTCAGGCAACAACACGAGTAGCTGGGGTGCCACTCAGGAACAAAGGATCAAACCCCCTTTTTCTCATACCTGGGTTCTGATCTGGGTTCCCCCACTCAGTAATGGAGAGGTACATTTCAAAGTGCAGGTGCTCATCATGCTCCCCCCCTCCTCGCAGCCACATCTTCCCACTAAGACTAGACAACCAACAAAAACCACTTAACATTGCTTGATTAGATTGTTATCTTTGTCTGCCACTTACTCCTACTAGGTTTCATTTCAAAATCTCGCTCATTACAGCCCAAACACTTGCAATGAGTGGTAGCAGCTGCAATCAAATGTAGTACTGGAAAAATGGAACTTTAAAATATATATCTCATACCAGACCTTCACCAGTTACTTACCTGGAGTAACCCCCAAATCCAAAGTAACTATGGGAGCATTATGTGCACCTGTAGTTACTGCAACACCTAGTGAAAACCTATGGGAAATTCATATTGGAATCCAGAATAAGTTGTTCTTAAGGACTTCCCATAGTTACTCTGGATTTTGCCCATCATCCTTGATTCCTTATGTTTGGCTTGGAACAGGAAGATAGGATCATGGTGTGCACTACTTCTCCCAAGATCCACATCCATACCCTGCTCATACTGTTCCTTCCCTGAATTGTGCACAACTTACTGCCACCACCATTTTATCTGGTACCGATCCGCACATCACTGTCATCTGTGCACAGTCTTTGGTCGTTTGCGCCTGTGATGCCGCAATGCACAAGAATGGTGCAACCGTACACAACACCGTGCCTGGAATTGCAGCTGCAAATTATGAGATCGACCGACCAAAGACGTCAATAGTTTTGGGTGGTAACCCTGTGAGTTTAAAATCTTTCTCAAGTCCGGTTAAACAACATGTATAGTTGCCCAATATCCATGAGTTTTGAGTCCTCAGAGGAGGTGAGATGGTCTTCTCCGGGCAAATCCTTAGGAATATTCAAAGGTGGGTACAATGCCATTGAAGGGTTAGCGTATTGTCCAGGAGCCAGGTGACTCTAGGCCACCTGTGTCATACCTTTTGCCTCCATTGACCTGTGGAGATGTTTCTCCACCTTTTTTCTTCCTACCCCTAATCTTGACCTCTCAACATGCGTACCAGTTTCCACAAGTGCTGTCCAGTTACTTGTGGTTCACCATACCATAAGGTCTTGCAGACCCAGGCAAATTCCATGCTTGGAGTCATTAGAAAGGGGATTGAGAATAAAAAGGCAAAAATTACGATGCCATTGTACAAATCAACGGTGAGGCCACATTTGGAGTCCTGTGTCCAGTTCTGGTCTCCATATCTCCAAAAAGATTTAGAGGAAATGGAGAAGGTTCAGAGAATAGCAGCTAATATGATTGACGATCTGGGACACCTTCCATATGAGGAAAGGCTACAGTGTTTGGGGCTCTTCAGTCTAGAAAAGAGGCACTTGAGGGGGGCATGATTGAGATGTACAAAATTATACAAGGGATAGACAGAGAGAAGCTCTTTTCCCTTTCACACAACACCAGAACTAGGGCACATCCACTCAAATTGAATGTTGGGAGGAATAGGATGGACAAGAGAAAGTATTTCTTTACCCAGTATGTAGTTGGTCTGTGGAACTCCCTGCTACAGGATTTGGAGATGACATCTGGCCTCAATGCCGTTAAGAAGGGGAGAGAGAGAGACATTGATTGCATGCTGCAAGGTGGCTCCCTGCAAAACTTAGTGCTTTGCACCCCCTCTAGCTACACTACTGCTCAGACTAGTTATCTTCAACCACTATGTTTCACACTCCCTGGTCTTTCACTGCGCACCAATGTGCCATGGCACACCTGTCGAAAATGGCTGCTTGAGGATTTAAAAGTAGGTGAGGAAGAGCACTGAAAGGAAGCATCAATTTGCACTGTAGTTTCCAACTTTCTCGTGTTCCCCCAAACTCCCAAAAAAGCACCCTGGGTGGGCAGCAGGCAGTGGGTGGACAAGGGTGATGGCAAGCTTTAGCATTTCCCCTGGAGTGACAGCTCAACTCACCCCTCCCTGAAAGGATGAGGAGTCAAACTAAACTAGTAACACATTTTCCAGCACTCTGCCACCCACCCACAAAGACTCTTAGCTGCCAGCTACTGAGCACCCCCCTGGGCGTGGGGTGAGAGAGCCAGACAGAACCTGGGAGAGAGGATGGGAAATCAATCAATCATTTATCAATCAAACTGTTTTTATATACCACTTTTCAACAAAAACTTTACAAAGTGGCTTGCAGAGAAAGTTGGGGTGAAAGACTCTGCGTGGGGGGGGGGCAATTACATAGCAAAGGTTTGCTGAAAAAATAGAAATGGGACAATCCTTTTAGCAATGCTTGCTGAAAGAAAGCAATGGAGTGAGCACAGAGATGAAGGTAGCAGTTTCCTGGGAGTAAGCCCATTGAACACAATGAGACTAACCATTCATTCATTCATTCGAGGGATTTATGCCCCACCTTTCCCATACCGAAGCAAGTGCCCAGGATATCTTACAAAGTTTTCTTAAAAAACCTTTGGTCCTCACAACAACCCTGTGAGGTACACAAGGCTGAGAATAACCCTACAATCCCGAGTAACTCCGGGAGCACATAAGAGACATTACATGCAACCGTAGTTACTGCAGCACCTAGTGAAAACATATGGGAAATTCATATTGCAATCCAGAGCAAATTGTTCTTACACCGGAGCAAGGACTTCCCGTAGTTACTCTGGATTGTGCCCTAAGTGTCTGCCCCAAGGTCACACAGCTTCGTGGCTAATGGGGGATTCAAATCCTGATCTTCTATCCCTACAAACCAGAATAACTATGGGAGAACGTAAGAGACATTTTACGTCAACGTAGTTACAGCACCACCTAGTGAAAACCTATGGGAATTCATATTGCAATCCAGAGTAAATTGTTCTTACAACGGAGCAAGGACTCCCTGTAGTTACTCTGGATTGCGCCCAAGGTCTCAGTCCAACTCCCGAACCACTTCACCATCCTCTACTCAATTTCTGAATAGGCATGCATAAAGTTGGCTGGAAGTTTGGTTTCATGTGGGCACATGAAGGGTTAATGCTGCCCGGCTTTAAACTGCAGGTGAAGCATCTTCCCTGCATTTAGAAAATGAGTGTGTCAAGGTGAGAAGGGAAAAGTAGAATATTTCACCATGTGATATAGGTGTGTGTTTGTTGTTGAAGTACACAAATGTTTGCAGAAGGGAGCATTGAACTGGGCAATCATACAAAAGCCCATATGCTCATGTTCAAAGATAAATTAAATCCATGTGCATTTACATGGGTTTTCAACACATGTAGGGTTTGTAACCACACACCACCACATTCACACCAATTTGGGACCGCAAGAAGCCATACTAAAGGTGAAGTCGATCTGGCTGACTTCCAGAGTCTGCATATATCAGGGTGACCAGATGCTTATAACCAAAAAAGAGGACAAAAATGTAGGACACCCAAGAAAAATGACAGAATAAAAGGTAAAAACAACATTCATTCAACATACCCTTCAATCCAGAGTAACTACGGGAGCACATAAGAGACATTACGTGCATCCGTAGTTACTGCACCACCTAGTGAAAACCTATGGAAAATTTGTATTGCAATCCAGAGTAAATTGTTCTTACACCAGAGCAAAGACTCCCTGTAGTTACTCTGGATTGTGCCCATAGCTGATTTCAGGGTTAATGTAAACACTATATTTCATGTTACATTTAATACTATTGCATCTAATTTATTACAAGCATAGTCCTTACTATGTCTACTCAAAAGTAAATCCCATTGTGTTCAGTAGATCTGACTCCCAGGAAACTGTTTTTAGGATTGCTGTCTACATCTAATTGATGGATTCCAAGAAGGCTACATGCAACCTGCTCACAAGGAAAAGGAGACAATGAAGTTGGGGGGGGGGGTTTCCAGGCCATAATTGCTCTAACTCCAAGAGTTAAATACGTTAAATATAGTGCAAGAATATTCCCAGTGTCACAGCCAGAAAGGGAGCCGGAGTGGGTGACACATTTAGTACAGCATCCTCCGCTACGTGCTGTGTAAGTGGTCTCTTCTTGCACTGAAGCCATTTGGGCAAGACACAAGGCTTAAAAAGAGAACGTGTCCTGGAAAAAGAGGACCAATGCAGTGCAATCCTAAGCCGGTCTACTCAGAAGTAAGTCCTATTGTATTCAGTGTCAAGTAAAATGTGTTTAGGATTACACCCATGTTCTCCCTGAGTGAGTGAGGATGCAATTCTAACCATGTCTACTCAAATGTAAGCTCCATTGTGTTCAATGGGTCTTACTCCTAGGAAAGTGTCTTTAGGATTGCAGCCTGAGCGAGTAGAAAACAAGGACAATGAAGATTTTTTTCCCAGGACAAAAGGCTCATAAAGAGGACATATCCAGGAGAATGAGAACATATGGTCACTCAGCAGGCCTCCGTCAGTCTTGGGAGACTATGATATTGTGCTCGGTGCTGCATACGCTGCATGCAAAGCACGAAAGCCTGGGTTGGATTGTTATGGAGGATAGGCTGTTCCCCAAGCAGCAAATCCCCCCCTTTCCACGCCACTGAATTACTCCAATGGAAAGGCAGAGCCAATACAATTGGATCCAGGTGGCATCGCAGACCTGGGCTAAGGACAGGAGCTCACCCTGTCTTGTGGGGCCGACCCGGGTCTCAAACCCTGGCATGCTGATTAACAGGCACAGTGACCTAACCACTTGTGCCACCCACAGCCAACAATTACCATATGTGGTCAATCGATACATATCAGAACATATAGTCACCCAGTGTTCTATGCTCAAACAGCCTGATCAGCATCATGTATACATGATGCTGCCACATGTCCCGAAAACCCGGGATAATCCAAATTTGGGGGGACAGTGTTCACATACAGGAAAATGGGACAGAGGGTCCTCTTCTGATTTTGTGGAAGAAAATTATGGCAACTCTAATCATGTAGGAACCAAAACTGTGTACTGAACATGGTCTGTGTGAGGGGTCTGTGGCAAACACTTAACAGGTGAGAAGGACAGGACTCTCCAGGTAACCTGAAAACCTCAAGACTTGAGGGAATCCACTGCGGCACTTGCTAGGTTTCTCATTCTGCGGGTTGGGAAAAAATGAGCCCAACCATAAAAGGACATGGAATCTGGGCTGAGTGTCACAAGAATGCCGTGATGCTCAGATGGCCCTGGCAGGGAAGCGGAAATTTATTTTCGGAGTTTGGCTCAGGGTGACGTAACATTGCAGAGATGAGAAGTGTCTCCAGCAGCAGCCATCGCACTGCCAGCTTGCTGGAAATGTGTGCTGCGTGTGTGATTCACACCGGCAAAAGGATGAATAATTGGGTTGACAGCTGTCAGTTTAGCTGGGGAAGGAGAAAGACGCAGACAGAACTGTGACACTGCCACGATCAAGTGTTACAGTATTCAGAATGCCTGGCAGGCTTAGCCAAGGGGGCCCAGGCTGATGCCGCAGAAGGTGCTGATCGAACCTGGGGGTGCCACATTTCCAAATACCTCCTCAAATAATGCGCACCTGCATGTTGCTGTCACTGTCCCAATGGCTCCAGCATGAGCTTACACAGCACATTGAGGTGCCTGCAATCTCTATGCACCCCCAAGTTTTGGGAACTCCAGAGGATGATTGCTTGGGACGCTGGGCATCCACGGGGCCTCGGCCAGCGCATAACCTGGTTGACCATCACTGCTGCACATTTGCACTTGATGCTCCTATCCAAGAATGACCATATGTCATAACTGAAAATGGAGGGCAAGTCCCAAAATGTAGGATGCCCAAGAAAAATGTAGGACATGATAAAATAAAAGCTAAAAACACTCATACATATTGTTTCATGTGGTTAATTTAATCCTATATTACTTATTATTAAATTTAAAACTGTTACATGAAATTTATTGCATATACCATATTTATTTGAATCTAATGCACCATCTAATCTAATGCGTACACTATACTTATAATCAAAATACCGTATTTATTCAAATCTAATTAACCATATAATCTAATTCACACCCTGATTTTGGAGACTGAATTTGGCTGAAAAAGGTGTACATTTGATTCGAGTATATACAATAACTTATGAATTCCAAAAAGGCTGCCTACTCACATGGAAAAAGAGGACAAGGAAGTTTTTTTTTTCCAGGACACAAAGCTAAAAAAGAGACATGTCCTGGAAAAAGGAGGGCATGATTGCCCTGTCTGTCCAAGCCTTAGACCAGGGGTGTCCAACATGCGGCCCAGGGACAGCATGTGGCCCAGGACGAGGCCCAGGGGCAAAGCCCAGGGGCCGCATGTGGCCCAGACGAGGGTGGATGTGGCCGTCCTGCAAAGCCGGCCACCACCATTGGAAAAACCGGCTTTGTGGCAGCAGCCATTTTCAAATTTCAC
Source organism: Cryptoblepharus egeriae (assembly GCA_030015325.1). Taxonomy (NCBI): domain Eukaryota; kingdom Metazoa; phylum Chordata; class Lepidosauria; order Squamata; family Scincidae; genus Cryptoblepharus; species Cryptoblepharus egeriae. Next base: position 2,771,324 of record JAREYC010000003.1, on the reverse strand, counting down.
ATGCGTCTCTGCGCACTGCCCTGGGCGGCCGCCACAAAGCTGGTCTGGGCTGCCTGGCTCCTCCCCCTACCTGCCTCCTGGCACTCAAAGCGCTTCAGGCCCCTGCAGACCTTGCAGCACTCGCCTACCTGCATCCCCCAAAAGCATCCTCAGCCTCTATCCCAGCTGCTGCCTGCTGCCCTTGAGACCTACTCAGAAGTAAGCCCCGTTAAAGTCAATGAGGCTTACTCCCACGTTGCAGTCTGAGAGCCCAATGATGCATAGGGTGGGCTGTGATCCTCTCCAACCTTAACCTTGGAGATATGCTGCAACCCTAACCATGTCTACTCAGAAGTAAGGCCCATTGTACCCAGTGGGTCTTACTCCCAGGAAAGTGTGCTCAGGATTGCAGCATATCTCCCACGTTAAGCTTGGAGAAGATCACAGCCCATCCTATGCATCATGCCTCCTCAGATGTAAGCCCCACTAAAGTCAATGAGGCTTCCTCCCAAGTTGCAGTCTGAGAGCCCAATTCTATGCATGGCTACTCAGCAGAAAACCCCATGATAATCAATGAGACTTACTCCAAGCTTCAGCTTGGAGAGGATCGCGGCCCATCTTATGCATTATGCCTACTCAGAAGTAAGCACCATTTAAATCAGTGAGACTTACTCCAAGGTGTAGGACAAAATATAAGACATCCTACATTTTTTCAAAAAAGTTGTTAGTGTTCATGTGCGGCCCAAACCAACTCGTCTTCTTCCATTGCGGCTCAGGGAAGCTAAAAGGTTGGACGCCCTGCCTTAGACAGTGCCAAAAATCTGTGGAGATGTTGGGATCCCTTTTAATGAATGCTGTCAGACTTCAAGGATCACTGAGTGACACTTTACTGTTTGGGGGAGATGTGGGGAGGGGGTGTGAAGAGGAAACCTATGGGAATTCTTTTTTCATCATTCCAGGCAACAGATGCTGCTGACATTTCTGGGCTGGCATCAGACCCAAAGCAGAAACTGTTTTGCCAAGGACTGGCTCACCACATTGCCAAGCACACTGCCAAGGGGTGTCACAAGCAGAAGTGAGAAGGAGCCTGGCCAAGAGAGAACTGGGTGCTCCATCTCATAAATGCCCCTAAAGAGGATCTGGCTTTCAGTGCTGAAATGTCAGGAGGTTTAACACTTTCTCTGCTGTTCCAAATCACAATTCAGACCTAGAAAGTCCTCGATCCAGTCACCGGCATTTGGAGTAGGGGGTGCAACTGGAAAAGTCCTTGTTGCATCCAAAGCACTGAAGAAATGGCCTGATTCAGAAGGCAGAAGCATGAGGGGTTAATCCTATGGGGTAGTCCTACAACTCTGAGACTTAGCTCTCCAGTTGTAGTATGATGATAATATTGCTGGCCTACCTCAAGGGATGTTGTGATCTCAATGTTGTTAATGTAAGTGCAATGTCTTAGCATCTCCAAAGCAGTAGTGGGCAGAAAGTAGTTTATGATCTGCTGGTAGATCTCAAGGTGATCAGATGAATGTCAACCAAGGTTTCTGACTCCAAGTCGCTCTTGACTGCCAGAGAGAGCTCCTAGCTGTATTTGATCCCTTTGGTCTGTCCTGATCAATCATGTGGCACACCTGGCTCGTGGCAGGAGGTAGGTATGTTGTTTGGTCCATTGCTATCCTATCATCAAATGATGTTGGACCCTTTTTGTGTGTGCATGTTTCCCATTCAGGAAAAAGTGGGGATCCCCCAGACCAATAACAGGTAAATTTCTGAGTTTCCATCAACCTAAGGTTGCCATTATGTCCCCAAAAGTAGAGATCGTCTTGAATTTTGGGAATTGTATTCACATATTGGCAAGAGGGTCCTGTCCTAATTTTGTGGAAGAGAATTATGGCAACCTAACATCTACCCAGATTTGGTCTGTGTCGTTCCATTCTCCAGTGAAGTTTTCTCCATCTCAAAGTTACTCCTCTAAAAGTTCCCCAGTGCATAACTGGAAAGACAGTTTAGAAAGTCATAGGTTTCCTGGGCACTGATCTAATAAATTTTCTGGAGGTCATAACCGTTCCTGTCTAGCTGGACTTCTGGCTCTAGATTTAGGTGAAATTTCACATTTCTTTCAGCACCTGCTTATTTTAGAGGACAAACAAAATTTATTGCCCTTTTACATACATGGCTTGGAAAGGAGCTGAAGAAAGGGATGGTGGCAGAGATCCAATCCTAAGAACAAAAGCTCCAACACTTCAGCTATGATGAAGGGGTAGTACTAATATTAGAATATTCAATGGCGTCCCCAGACAACGACGTTACTTAGGTGGTGCTAACCTTAAGGAGCTTCATGTTCCTGGAAGTTCAGGGGGGGACATCATGACACCATCACATTACCTGTGACCTGCAAGACCAGTGATTTTCAACTACTGTGCTGTGGCACAGTCAAGGGCATCACAAGGGTGCTTGTCAACTGCTGCGAAGGTGAGCTTGTCACCTCAGGACTGCGCATGCACAATGGTTGCACCTGCGCACTGCATCTCTGAAGCCTCCAGCCAGTCACTCAAGACAGGAGGCTCCAGAGCACAGTGTGCAGAGACAACCATCGCATGTGCATGTTAGTTTCCCAGCCCAGCATTGAGCTGGCTTACCTTACCTGGCATTGGACTGGGGAGGTCTAATGCACATGCATGATCATCATGCATGGGTAAGAATTTCCAAGTCCAGCTTCAAGCTGGTTTGCCTTGCACTGGGCTGGGGAAGCCTGATGCGCATGGGTGACCATCACATGTATGCATTAAAGTTCTGCAGCCCGGTGTCAAGGTGGCTTGCATAGCGCTAAGCTGGGGAGATCCTGGGATGACGTGCTGGAGGGGGGGTTGTGACAGAGAATCATAGAATCAGAGTTGGAAGGGACCTAGTAGGTCATCTAGTCCAACCCCCTGCCTGCAGCAGAAAATCCCCCTAGAGCATCCCCGCCAGGTGCTCGTTGAGCCTCTGCTTGAAGATCCCCAGTGAGGGAGAGTCCACCACCTCCCTTGGCAATCTCTTCCACTGCCAAACTGCCCGAACCGTCAGGAATTTCATGCTGGAGGGGATTGACGTGCCAGAAGGTGGTGATGTGCTAGAGGGGGGACACCTCTCGAGCACATCACTCCCTCCGGTGCATCACCTGATGTGGCCTGCACCAGCCGCACCAACCTCTCAACGCCCACGGGCATGCTGATGGCACACTGATTTGAGCCTCCAACCAGCAGCATTGTGTGCCTTGTTAATGGTTGAAAAAACAGATGGTGTGCCTTGAAAATTTTAGTGCCATGAGATGAAAAAGCTTGAAAATATTGGTGCTAAGCTATTCCATTTGTTGTGATTCTCTTCATTTGACAATCTTCAGGCTCTTTCATTTGGGTTCTCACCAGCAAGCGGAGAAAACCCCCAGTGGGTGCAGCAGATCCAGGGCATGAAAGAGAATGTTGAAGGTAGGTGAGTTTGTCTCCCCCGTCAAGGGAATCTGCAGGGGCAAAGCACCCCCTTGTGATTCTACTGACAATATGAACACACCATATGGAAATAAAGTGGTGTTGAGACAGTTTACATTGCATCCTGCTGGAAACTTTTGGCTGCTAGAGGTTTCCATTGCTGCAGAATAAGCTAGGGTAATCTCCAACAGCACTTGATTGTTGTGCAAGTCCATATTGATCCATGAAGGTGGATCAGGCCCATGAAGAGGGTTAAGATCTGGCATGCCTTCTACCACTACCTGCTCCCATTTCCAATAGGCCAAACTGGTAAAGGACCTTGAAAAGGAAAAGGGGCTACCGATGGTGTAGCTGCAGGGGGCAGAGCAGTCAGCCTTGGAGGGAGCCTTACCAAAGTGTGCAAGGGTCCCCAGGATAACCAGAGGACATAACAGCAAAATAGCCTGCCCCAAAAAGTAGGACATCCAAGAAAAATGTAGGACATGTCAAAACGATGGTTAGTTAGGCATTGTTCTCCAAAAAGGTGGTTCTTCAGTGTGCTCGTCTCGATGTGGGGGACCTAGGAATCCCATGAAGTTATATGGTTAAGATATAGGTTCATCTGGATTTAAGACAGGCAGGGGTTACACAAGGAGGGACAATGTTCCAAGTCCTTATTCCAGGCATTTTTTTTAACACGGCAGCCAGTACTGCAGTCTGTTCCTCAGCATTCAGTGATTCTGAAATTGCATTCTAGTCACTACTTTGAAGCCAACGGGTCTTAAATCACCTCCACTGGGATATTTTAACCCAGGGCAGATGCATTTACATGGGAAGCAGTTTGCAACATCACAGGGGAACTTAAAAACACAGCCCCATGATTAAAACAGCCATGGAATCAAAGAGAAGCCTCGCACATCAGCTATGTCAGTTGCTTCCTATCTCACATCCTCCGGGGCTGTGAGATCAATGCAAGCAAGATGTTAGCGAGAAAGCTGGACTCCCCTGACCTCTGAACATTTAATTATGCACCTGGGGTTTCCCTTAAATGCTTAGGACAGATTGATTCTGGAAGCCGGTTTGCAGGGAATCAGTCGGCATTCGGTTCTGTATTCCTCGTGCGTGCAATCCAAATTCTGGTTTAGTAACTTTGTCAAATGGATCGTGTCCCTTGTATCCCAGCTGATGTTGCTTTGTGTGCTTGCTACACAGACGCTGCAATCCTAAAGACACTTTCCTGGGTGGAAGACTCGTTGAACACAATCGGGCTTACTTTTGAGTAGACATGGATTGTGCTCAAAATGTGACATCTTAAGATTCTTTCCTCCTGTAATACACACAACAAATTTCTAGACCTCATGTTCTGAAAAAGAAGTTTTAAAAAACAGAGAGAGCAACTTCAATTGATGAACTGTTCTTGTTTTTGCAACCCAATGGCAGGTGCCATTAAGACTACAGACCCCCATCAGGACGTTGTCAAGTGCATTATAGCCATGTCAGGGTCACAGCATTATTCTGCTGTTCCATTTATGGTGCTCCTCCACAATATTGTGTCCAAGTGTCTATCAAGTGCTTATACCAGCCCAGTGTCTAATTTTTCCCCAATATAGACCACTGTGTCCTTGAATGGCTGGGTAGACTGGACATGATCTGATATATCGTAAGTCTATGTATGGTATTTGCCATATGCAAAATAAATAAATATTGCAAGGTGCTCAGCAATGGCATAGGTAGTGTTTGTGACCTCCTTATAAAGCAAGGTAGATGTTGGGGGCAAACACGGGGAGGTTGTTTTGCCTGTAATGTCACAGGGCTGGAATCAGAATACAGGGAAGTGGAACTTTTGGTTGGATCCAGCCAGGTCATTCTGCTGCAGTTCCATCCATCAAATGAAATGGCCTTCTTTTTAGGATATCAAACCATCTTGTAGGCTTCTCTTCCTTATCAAGAGAGAGAACTGTTCCTTCGGTGTCTGGATCCCCATTAGCCAGTGTTCTCTTATAAGAGAAGCTCTGCACTCCATGGAGATTGGCACCTTAATCATGGATCTCCAGGAACCCACAAGGAGGACCTCACCTGAAGTTTCCTCCTAGCTATTCAGTGTCAATGCTGCCTGTCTTCACATCCAGGGATCCTATTGAACCTGTTGGGATAACAACTGTTGATAGCTCGGTAAGGGGCTTGAACAATTTAATGACTCTGTTTTCCTCCCCCTGCCTGGAATGGCTCCAAAGGGGTAAGGCTCCCTCCAAGTCTTAACTGCTTCACCCCCTCTAGCTATGCCATTGGCTGGCAGCTGTACAGAAATACAAGGGAAAAGTTGCAGGTTAATAAGCATTTAAAAGGATGGACTCAGTGAGGTCCTGTGTTGATTTTACTGCCAAATCAGACAAGGGACCAGAGTCAAATAATCTGTAGGCAGCTGTCAAGATTTTTCCAAAGATCTTGCCCACGGTTAGTGTGAAGTCAAAGGACAGGCAGAGATGGTTTTTCTGAAATCAAGTGGTGCCACCTAATGGGGAAACAACGGCAGTTTTTTAGGTGCCACAAGGCTCTGTATGCATGTGTTGTGTGTGCATTGTGTGTGTGCTATGGACAAACATGCACAGCCTTCCAAAATAACTGCCTCCCCAACAGATTTGTAAATGATGTACTTATGTACCACTAGGTGATGAAAAGGGGTGTTGTGGTAACAATCTCCGCTCCCTCCATGTCCCACAATTAACTCTAGTTCACCAACCATAGCCACAGAAAAAGTATCAAGCAAAACAAACGTGCCGTCTTGAAAAGAACACACACAGTGTGATCAACCACTTCTTGTTCAGAGTGGAGGCTGATACATCATCGTAATAAGAGTTCGCATTTCTGTGAATGCCTTTAGAAAGCAGGATATAAACACAAGGTATTATTCAGCACTTGAGAGTCATCAAATCAATTTAATATGCATTATTTGAATGCAGTTCTTACAAAGACCTTACAAGGAACATTGACCAGTAGCTAGAGGGGGTGTAGCTAGAGGGGGTGCAAAGCAAGAGGGGGTGCAAAGCATTACGATTTTCATGAAGACTCCCCATAATGTTGCAGTAGCCCTTCTTCAACCCCCTTTGGAGCCAGGAGAACATCTGTTTTGTACCCACACCCAAATGGCTTTGAACCATGTCTGTCTGTCTGTCAGATTTGTACTAACACCTGCACCCAAGGCAGCTAACAATCAATAATAAAATACAAAATACTCTAGCTGCTAAAAGTTTGCTAAGGGGATCTCTTGAACCATTTATGTTCTAAAACACTCATTTCTGACAGTTTCTTTTTGCAGGGACGCTCCCTGCAAACCTGAGTGCTTTGACCCCTCTTAGCTATGCCACTGGCCAGTTGTGTCTGCTTGACCACAGTTGGATACGGAGAGGTAGACAAATTTGGTCTGATCCAGACAGGCAATTCTTAAGGCAAATCTTGAATTGCACATCATGAAACCATTCTTCCCCATCCTTTACCCCCCCATAGTGTAGGAGCAAGCTTGTATGTACGTATTTATTTTAAAAAGCACCATGGGTGTGCGTACTTTGGAAAGAATGAAAAGCTCAAAAGGCTCACAGTCTAAAATAAGAACAAATACAATAGCAAGGGAAGGAAGGGGAGCCAGAAATAAGCGGAGTTTCTCTACTTCTGAACATTCAGCCTGCAAGCATTCCAAAATATATACATGTTTATAATACAGTCAATTGCTAGTTTGGAGCATTAGTCAGAATTTTGACCACTGTGCAACGCAGGGCAAACTGAGTCTGGGAAGGGGCTAGGACTGGCATGGGCAAGTTAGTTCTGATCCTAATCCCCCAACCAGCCAGCCAAGCATTACACCAGATTACACAGATTTGCACCAGTGATTTTGCTGCCACAGATCCATGTTGTCCCATAGGGATGGCTGGCACACAACAAAAGGTAAGGGGATCTCCTTACTCTGAGTTGCTACATAAAGCACTATATTAAGCAGTGGTTAGGACTGGACTTAACCTCTATTGCTCCAATCATCTCCCCCACTGATTGCACTAATGCAACCACATCATTTAGCAAGCAATGCATCCAATCATGGGGGAACACCCCCTGCCCCCCCCAAAAAGCAGGCCTCCGTCAGTCTTGGAAGACTACGGTATCGTGCTGGGCACTGCATATGCTGCATGCGAAGCACAAAAGCCTGGGTAGGATTGTTATGGAGGATAGGCTGTTACCCAAGCAGCAAATCCCCCCTCTCCACGCCACTGAATTAGTCCAATGGAAAGGGAGAGCCAATACGATTGGATCCAGCTGGTGTCGCAGAGCTGGGCTAAGGACAGGAGCTCACCCTGTCTTGTGGGGTCGACCCGAGTCTCGAACCCTGGCCTGCTGGTTAACAGGCACAGTGTCTTAACTGCCTGCGCCACCCACAGCCCTCCAATGGGGGAACAATTCATAGGTTATACGTAATCATGAGTAAGATAACAGATATATTATCATACAATAACATGTTCCCTTACCTCCAAGTAAGCATACTGTTACCCTATAGATCTATGACAGCACAAGTCCAAGTGGACTCATGGGAGTATAGCAAAGTCAGGCAAGGTATGTAGGATATTGGTGGCACCTTTGCCACCAATTTACCAGCAGGATACTGCTAGTATCCTAACTCACCCAATTCAGTTTATGACCAAGATATTGGTGGCACCCCAACTCACCCTGACACACCTCCTGGCAACCCTTTTCTCTTCCCTGATCCTCCCCACAACATTACTTCTCCCCTACCCACTGCCTCACACTGGAGCCAAGGGAGACAGATGAACTGAGTTTGACCACTTGTGGCAGCCACGTTCTAGGGTTTAAGAGCTTCTACGTTTGGGAAACACAGTGATGCAGTAAACACGATCCCTCCTGCCTCTTCATGCCACATCCATGCCTGTGTATTACATGGGCTCCATTACAGATCTGAACAGGCCCTTGGGATAGTGAAAGGCTGGCACCTGATACTGCTCACTGTTAGAAGTAACTACCCAATGGCACACAACAGCACATCTGTCAGTGACCCACACTGTGCTACAGAACATGTGTTCCAGCCAGTGGTGTACCTAGAAAGGATGCAAAGTGCTATATTTTGCAGGAAGCAGTTACAGAATGCTCCCTGTTGGAGCCAGGTGTTTGCCCCTTTGGATCCAGATGTTTGCCCCCTTTGGAGCCAGGTGGTTGCCCAGCATGGCGCTGAAGGCTGTTTATACACTTTGGTAAGGCTCTCTGTGGAACTTAGTGGTTTGCACCCCCTGCAGCTACTCCTCTGGTTCCAGCAAGGTAGGATTGGGCAATATATTGCATAAGCTGCACAACTTTTTAATCCTGCAAGAAAACAAGAGGTGGGCACGCCTTTTTTCCTCTAAAAGCCTGCCTGTAATCACTCCACAACATCTCTCAAGAGCTCCAAGATGCTGCCCTGTAATTGCCCATAATATGAAACAATGATGACAGGAGGCAGGAATGAATTGCCAGGCCTGTCATGTTGTTTTCTTGTATGCTACCACTCCATTTAGTTAACCTTCAGATAAAAAAGGGTTTCCCCCCTCCTCTTCCCAAGCCACGTGCCTTTTTCTCATCACAATCGATTCACAAGTGAGGAGGCACAAGAACAAACTGGAGAGGAGGAGAACGCCACGGTTATAGAAAAGCCCAGGATAGCAATGCTAAGAGATCTCACTGGCTAGGAATTTTTCCCAAAAGCTGGTCCCTGAGATAGAGAATAGGGTGGAAATTAGGGCTTCCTAATCACATATATAGAAACTGGCTGTAGAAATGCCACTCCACTTTTGCTCATGAGTCATGCAGCAAATATGTCATGATTGACAGGTCCCTATTTACCCTGGATGGAGAGCTGACACTTAAGAGCACAATCCTAACCAAGTCTACAGAAAAGTAAGCTCCATTGTTTTTAGTGGGTCTTCTTACTCCCAGGAAAATGTCTTTAGGATTGCAGCCCTAGATACAGGCTGCAATCCTAAAGACACTCTCCTGGGAGTAAGACCCATTGAACACTGTGCGGTTTACTTTTCAGTAGACATGGTTAGGATTGTGCTCACAATTCTTCTCCCATTTCACTTTTGGGGATATGTCAGATGTGAAGGGTGACCAGATGCCGAACCCCAAATTTTCCCCCAAGCACCCCAAAATTCCTGTCCCCCCAAGCCAAAATTCCTACCCGGTTAAAAAAATGTAGGACACCCCCCAAAAATTTAGGAAAAATATAGGACAAGTTAAAATAAAGCATAAATACTTGTATTGGTTCCTGTACTTAATTTCAACACTTTTAAAATTGAAAACCTTTTAACATGCATGATTCTGACACATACATGTAAAATGCCCTCAAAACAGTTTGCAGCAACACAACAGATGCAAGTTATTTCAACATACATGATTCTTACCCCGCCATGTAAGATGCTCTTAAAGCAATTTGCAGCAACACAACCCATGCAAGTGACTTCAACATGCATGATTCTGACATGCACGCACACACACACACACACACACACACACACACACAGACCAGGCACTCTCATACACATAGCATGCACTCACTCACATACAAACACATAGCATGCACTCACTCACACACACAACCATGCTCTCTCTTTCACACACACATGTAGCATGCAGTCATTCACTCACACACAGAACCAGGCACTCTCACACACATGCGCTCTCACAAGCAAGAAGCCACACCAGACAGGGAAGCCTTGGAGGGCTACAGAGAAGCCTCTCAAAGAGGCACGCCAGCCGGAGAAGCAACAGAGAAGCCACAGAAGGAGGCATGGCAGCCGGAAGCAGCTAAGAAGCTGCAGAAAGAGGCGTGCCACCCAGTGAAGTGGCAGAGAAGCCGCAGAAGGAGGTGCACCAGTCGGGGAAGCCTCAGGAGAGTCGCGTGCAGTGCTGAGCCACTGCATGTACATGCGCTGCCCCATAAATCTTCACAGAAACCTGTGACGTCAGTAATTGTTCTACAGGAAGCTTGTAGAACTCTTCTCTCCCAGGTGGACATCACATACATGTTATCACAGCATGTCATCACATCTGGTATCAGGAATATGCCTTTCAAGTTTCCAGCAGGAGTTTTCAGGTCAGCCAAGCTATAAACGGTTCTGATAACTCATGACAGCTTTATCATCTTGTAGTCTCCCATCCAGGAGGTGTCCAGGTCCTTCCCTGCTTAGCTTTCTTCATACTTAGCTTTGAGCACTGGCTCCTTGCAAAACGTAGTGCTTTGCAGTCCCTCAGGCTACACCACTACCATCAGTCACTTTGATTCTCTGTGACGACAAATATGGAAGTGAAGTTGGTGTTTTGCACCCATGTGTACCTACATGTCCATCCCCGTGCACTTCCATGCATCTAACCAAATAAAGGGTGAAATGAGATGCAGCAAATAATTGGTGTATCCATCATTTTCCCCTCTTTGTTCAAATAGCAGCCAAAGCAAGTAAAGGAGGGGTGAGCAGATTAGAAATGCAGCATATGGAAAAGACACAGTTAACCTGTGTCCCTTTAAGCCTGTTCTAAGTCCTAGAAAGGAACCCTCAACCACCACTAGCTGCTGTAAGGATTTAGGTTCCCTCTCTCTGAATTGGAAATCTCTTGAGAAGGCTATTCACAGGTTGTGCAGGGATGCCTTACAAACAACCCTGTAATGTAGGACCTAGAATTCTGCCTATGCTGCAGGAGCAGGGTTGAAGCGAACGATCCTGCCTTATTTTGTCCACCTTGTGAGGTTGTGTTTGGGGCAAGACTTACTAGATAGACAGCACAGCCCCTGCTCCTTGCCTTTTAATCAACTTTCAAGACTCATCCAAGTGAGAGATCTTCTGTCTAGAAAGACATAGCAGGTTAGTTGATCCCCATGGTGCTGAGGCCAGCTTTCCTTTCCCAGTTTTCTACTGCTGCAAACACATAAGGTGGCAGTTCAGAAAGAGCTTGAGTAATTTCATGGTGGGAAATAGTTTAACATAAGGACATAGGGGAGAAATCTGACATAAAAGAGGTTCAGCCCATTAATTCCCACTGAGCTGTTCATCTGCTTGGAATGCAGATTGCGGAGGGCAGGCCCTGGAGTTCTTCCTAACCTTTGCAAATGGACTGTGTCAAGGAGAGGTGGGGGCTGAGCTCAGCGCACATGCACATGGGACACATCTCTGGCTGCAAAGAAGGGCAAGGCTGTACATCTTCCTGCCTGTTGTTGGAAGATCCAGAGCTTGGATTCTCCACTCAATACACTCAGGCTTCAGCATCCCAGGAATGGGAAGAGAACCCCTGCAGACGCCACAGCCCATAGATAACTGGATCTATACTTGGGTCTATATTTCATAAAGCCTCCTTCACACAACTGGAAAGCACTTCTGGACATTACCAGGAGGTCAACTTGGGCCCACTACTGCAGACTCAGAAGATGTAGTCAAATCTGTTGGTCCTTCCAGCATGTCCCATTCCTGCCACTTGCAATGAACTGAACTTGTTGCAAACTGCTGGTGATGATGGTGACTCTTCCCCTGGTGACCTTTTGATGGTGACCTCTTCTTCCTATGGCTTATACAGAAACAGTGCTGAGAACAAGTAACATAGATAGAGAAGGTGCAAAGCACTAATTTTTGTAGGAAGCCTCACAGCGGCATGCAAGCAGCCCCTCTACTTTAGAGCAATCCTGGGCAGTGGGAGCCCATTGCCTGGAGAGGGAGAGACCGCTTGAATGCTGGTGAAGCTCCCTGCAAAACTTACTTCTTTGCACCCCTTCTAGTCATGCCACAGTAGGGCACGCATCAAAAAATCCCTTATTGCAGAGATGGTCTACTAGTTACTTTGGAGTGGACAATAAGTAGCAGAGAAGGGCAGACCATCTTTCAACAGTATTCTCAGAGAGAAATGGTGAGTGGGGTAAAAAGGACTGGTGTTCTGTTATACCATTTGACTCAAATAGTGTCTCTTCCAACATGGAGGGCCTTGGTATCTGTGGGAGATTCGTTCTCAGACCCCCCCACAACAACCATAAACTGTGGCCAACAGCTGCACAGATAGATCCAGATCAGTGGTAGGTTTCAAATACAGTGGTGCGTCGCATAAAGAGCTTAATTCATTCCGGAGGCATGAACTTTAAGTGAAGTGCTTTTTAAGTGAAGCAGATTTTCCCATAGGAAACAACGGAAACTCAGACGAATGGCTCCACAACCCAAAAAATATTCATATAAAAATATTAACAGGATGTAAAAATGATGACAAAACACTGGAATTGAATTCAAAACACTATAATATAATACAGACCACAATTACTGTAATAAAACACTGTAATATTCTGTACAGTAAAAAAGAAAAGAAAAATCTTTATGGCCAAGGATGACTAATTTTCACTAGAAGAGTCACTGGTGTCTTTTGGAGCATCTTTAACAAGGAACTTCTCTCTGTGTATGAGAAATATCTATACAAACTAGACAGGCAGCTTGCAGCAGCAGAAGAGCAAGATCCAATCCTGTCTCCTCAGAATCAAGCCCCATTGAATCCACTGGCGCTTACTCAAAGGAAAGTGCATAGGATGCAAGCCTGACTCTTTCCATAGGATGCCAGCAGCAGCAGGAGAATGGCTTATGATTGCATTGAAAAGGGGCCAGATCCAAGGCTATCTCCTCAGAATCAAGTCCCATTGAATCCACTAGTGCTTACTCACGGGAAAGGAAAAATGGAGGCAGAAAAGTTGGTGGGAGGAAGAGGGTGGATGTACGGGGGTCCAGGCAGAGGGGGCTTCCTTGGGGGGAAGGGGTCTGTTTGAGGAGTGCTGCAGAGGGGGTGCAGGAGGAGTTTTCCCTCCTACTTGATGGAGGCTGCAGAGGCTCTGCTGGCCACATGTTTGCTGGCTGCAGAAGCCATCTTTGTTGGTGGGCTGAAGACGTTCCTGCACTCCCTCTGCTGGCCTCTTCATGTACTGCAGGCAGGAGGAGAAAGTCCCACTTCAGTGTCTCAGCCCAGCCAATGCATACAGGAGGAGAGGGAGCCCAGCCAATGGGCACTCGTTATGCGAATCATGCTCATTATGAGAGGCAGAAGCCCACACAAATTTTTACTTGTTATGTGGAACATTCGTTATTCAAGACACTCGTTATGCAAGGTACCACTGTAAATTAACAACAGGTTCTATGTCCTAATAACCTAAATTAACAACAGGCTCTATGTCCCATTAGTAACCGGTTCTCAGAACCAGGCGCTCATTAGCAAAGGGTTCTATAGAATCTGTGAGAACCCCCTAAAGCCCACCACTGAATCTGCCCCTTTCTCCTGAATGTGCCCCTGGAAAGCCCCCAAACAGAGTGTGATGGAGGCAGCCAGCCCCTGAGGATCATCTCTATCATTCGGAAATCGGACACACTACCTCTCAACATGGAGGTTGCGCTTTAAAGCACTGATAGAATGAGATTTCCACGTTGTTTAGATCTTACCAGTGGTGGGCTCCAGCAGGTTCGCACCTACTCTATAGCATCGGTTGTTAACAAGAGATAGGACATATAAAGTTTAAAAATAGCCAGATGGACATAGAACCAGTTGTTAATTTCTTTGAATCCATCACTGTTCATGGCTTTGTTATTAAGAGGTATATGTTGTTGGCTTTGTGATTTTATCTGGGAAATTTTAAAGAATATTTTCATGTTCTGTATTGTAAATTAAAGTTTTAAATTCATTTTTTATGGTTGTGTACCACTTTGAGTACTTTTAGCCAGGGGGAAGTGAGATACAAAATAAGTACTGTATGTAAATAATGGAAGAAAGGTGAATATAAAATTATTGGGTTTTTAAAATATATGTATTTTCTTTCCTCTCACGTGACTGTGCAGTCCAAAACAACTCGTGACTGTAGTAAGTGTCCTGCTGGTGAAACTTTTTCCCCAACACAACATATTCTGAAAAACACAGTTTTCTTGAAAAACACAGTGAATAACTTTTAAATGTTGCTTGTTATCACAGATGCTTCAGTACTATGCCAAATAAGCTTTAAATCACCTTAAAGTACATAAGAATCACCTTCTTTTCCCCAAGCACAGCAATCTTGTCATCTTTAGTGTAATTACGTAACACATATACCTCATTTCCATTTCTTAAATATATAGCTTCTCAGTGGTGTTCATCCAACCTAGTCCTAGACAGTCTCATCCTCTCTGATTGCTGTAAGTAGCAGCAAAACAGTCATGACTTTAAAGGAGGAATACTTTGGCTAATTTGATAGCTTAAATGTTTTTAATAGGAACAAGATGCTCCATAAGTTTAATATTTAACAAAGCACTAAGTTTTCACTTTCAACACAATGTGCAAAGGCCCCCCTTTCCCCGCTTTAGAGCCATTCCAGGTGGTGGGACCCTGAAATACCATAAATCAATAGGGAAGGGGCCACATGCCTGCCTGTGTGAGGCTCCCTGAAAATGTAGTAGTTTGCACCCCTCTAGCTATGCCACTAGTCACAACTACATTCAAAAATGTTTCATTTGAAATGCTGTCATTTTATCAATGTCGGTGGTACCATCTTCTCTTCCGTCAGCATGCCTGCTTCTGTTGGGTTTATCAGATTTCAGTTTTTAAAAGTATGGCAGCAATCTAAACACACTTTCCTGGGAGTAAGATCCATTGAACACAATGAGGCTTACATCTGAGTAGACATGGTTAGGATTGTGCTTTAGGTCTTTAATTTCTATTAGGATTGTGTTATGTGCAGATTTCAAATATAGTCAGGGCTGCTCGATTGGACAAATTAATTGAAGTCTAGAGATCCCTACCAGTCCTGTTGGTTATGAAAATTTAAAGTATTCCTCTGGACAGAGTGATCATGTGCTGGCACTGCAGGGGAGTGGAAATGGCCTGGAATTTATTGTTGCCAACTGATCAACAAATGGGAATCAAAGAGGTCCTGATGATGCTGTGTACGTGACTCAAAAAGTATAAGTATGTATGTTTGGTTTTGCCCTGGACGTCAGTTCAATTTGGGAGACACACGTGTCTCAGATTGAGGTCACCGGCTGAATAAAGCTTCTCTCTTCAGAAAGCTCCTGGTTTTGACCTTCATCATTTCCGTAACCAAATGCCCAAACTTCAAAAGGAGGACTAGGTCTTGGATTCATCTCAGCCTGGCCTTTCCGGTAGACAACGGCACGTTTGCCTACTCACAAGTAAAGCCACGATATGGGGCAATTTCACTTTCCCATTGAACTCAATGCATAGTTTTTATTTTTAGTTTCTTGGCCATAACTTTTGATAGGAAGGAGATACTTCAAAACCAATTTTGGATTCTGCTCTTCAATACAAATCCAACAACAGATGACATGATGGGGTATTGCACACCATTACAAAGTTCAAAAGTGAAGCCAAAGTGGAAGACACTGAAGCCGTTTTGTAGGACTGAAAAAGAGGACAAATCTGGAAAATTCTGGTCATGTGGTCACTCTGTCTCTGGATACTTATTGTAGGGCATATCCTGCTGGTAGGTTTCCCAGAGACAACTGGTGGACAGTGGTGGTAAACTGGAAAGATCCTTAGCCTGCTCTATCGAGGTTTTCCTTATGTTCTTAACTGGACTTCACATCCCCTCCTCCTGTTGCTAGCATTCAGTTTTTACACTTTGAAGAGGGTTTTTTGATTTTTGTTCAGATCCTTTCATCTTACAGGTGAGAGACAATTTTCTCAAGTGCAGCTAATTCACTCCTTTCACATGTTGCTATGTTCCTGCAACCAAAACAGGTGAGTCATCCAGCTGACACATCCACTGATGCTGAACACCTCTTTTGTCTCTTCCAGAGGCTGCTCTGTGATCCTGCACAGCTAGTCTGCCTTGAACATTGTTTGTACCTCTTTAGTTCCTTTGCAGAGGGGTTGAGTAGAACCAGCTGGAATGTCACAGTGCAATTCTAATCCCCATTTAGTCCCGCACAAGTCCCGTGCTGACCTGAAGGCATCACAAAAGTGCCACAAGACTCTTCCGCATCACTCCTGGTGGGGTTAGATCAGTGCACAGGAATGCACCAGCTTCCCCACATCACCACAAAAACAGAGATGCATCACTTGTGCTGGCCTAAATTGGTTAGGATTGCACCCTCAGTTTGCTGGTCTGCTTCAACATGGCAATAGCTATATTTCTACTATCAAACACAACTGAGTTTACAATCGACCTTATCTGAGAGTAATTCTCATTTAATATAGTGGGCCTTAGTGTTGAGAAAACAGTACTATAATTAGACTAAATGGGTGGCAGCTGATTGAAAAACCAACCAAAATGAGAGCACCAAATAGCTATATACACACAAACGCAACACAGAAGTCAGTTTTGCTATTCAAGGCCACAATCCCAAACTCCAGTTAGGCCGGCCTAAGCCCCAGTATAAATCCTGTGCTGACCTGGGGGTGTCGCAAAAGTGTTAAGACAGTTGTGCACCACTCCTGGGGAGGGTTAGGCCAGTGCACAGACATGCACACCTCCCTATATCACCATAGGAAAGGAAAGACCAGTGAGCTGTGGCAGCTTATGTTAGGACTGCACCATATATCATTTAAAATTAGATGAAGCCAAAAATGAGTCCTAGAAAATAAGGTGTATGGACTAAATTATTTCACATTGCCATCACTGCCCAGAATGGCTCCGATGCCAAATGAAGGGGCAACTTATGCATCGTGTTACCACGATACAGCCTTGTAGCTACTCCACTGGCATACAACACTGCATGTGAATCATGAATTACCCTAATGTGACTGACAGGCTGCAATCCTAAGTACACTTTCCTGGGAGTAAGCCCCATTGAATTCAATGGAACTTATTTCAAAGTAGGCATGAATAGGATTGCACTGCTAAATTCACCCTGTGAGCGATATAGGATTTGAATGCTAATTCCCCAGCCAAAGTAAAATTCACATTTCAAACCTCGATACCACCCCAGCTCCCAAATCTCCACGTTTTCTATAAGTGAAGTTGTGAGCTCAACTAGAGAATATACAGAGTTTTACAACTGGAGAAAGCTGCAATTTGTTGGCAGTGACAGCTGTGCGTATTCAGATCATGAGCTTTTGTACTATTTCTCATTGTCAGCATGAAAATTAATGGCAGTGATGAACACGTACAAAAACATTCCTTTCCAGCACATCTCTGCCCACATTGCTGTAGGTGGACACTTGATTCGGAACATAAATCATGGCTAACCACTGCTGACTTGCTTCTTTGCATTACTTACTATAGAGTTGGAAGGTACACACAGACTTCTAGCCTAACCTCCTGCATGTAGAAGGAACTCTTCCTCAAGCATCTCCAGCAAGTGCCGTTGAGCCTGTGCTTGAAGATCTCCAGGGAAAGAGAATCAGCCACTGATTCTTGTCCACTGCCAAACCACCCTTAGCTCACTTTCTGGGCTCCTAAATGGGAATAACGACTTCTGTAAAAAATAAAATAAAAAGGAAAGGCCTCACGTTTCCAACAGTCCTCACTGATTCCATAGCTTATTAATCCATTCCATACAAGTCATACAAAGCAGGGTGACAAGTCAAGAGACCATCAAAACTGCTCACAGCATCCTCAACTCGGTGGGCAACAAGGGCAGAGAACCATGCAGAGGTCTGACCTCAAGAAATAATAAATGATCTCCTGATCAAGTCAACCAGCCTAGAAATATCTTGGGATTCTATGGGGCAAAATGAAGCCTTTGTCTCCAAGCTCCTTCACCTTCCTTCTCTCCAGCAAGGTGCTGGAGAGCCCTTCCAGGATACTGTGTGTTTGCATTAGCAGGGCTCACTTCATAGACTACATTCTGTCTTTGAAACCTCTTTTAAACCAAAGAGAATCACCTGCTAGGCCCTAAAAACAGGAGCCATAAAACTGCACAGTGAAAAATCTTAATTTTGCATCTAACAATACATTGGCATAGCTAAGGGGGGAGGGTGGAGCAGTCAGTTTTTGCAGTAGCCCATCATGGTGTACAAAGTGTCCACCATTTGGGAATACTAATACTGAAAACAAAGCAACATGGCAATGGCTGAGGAAAGGAACCTGAAAGAAAGAAACAGAAGGCCTGATAGTAGCAGCCAAACAACAAGCACTGCGAACAAATGCAATCAAGGCCAAAATAGACAAGAGCCAGAAAGACTGCAAGTGCCACTGTGCAAGGAGGCCGAAGAAACAGTGGAACACCTGATCATCTAAGGCTGCAGAAAGATCGCCCACACAAACTATCTGGAAAGACACAACCAAGTGGCCACCATGATACATTGGAATCTGTGCCAAAAGTACAACCTGGTCACAACCAAAAACTGGTGGGACCACAAACCAGAAAAGATAGCACAGAATGCACAGGCCAAAATCCTTGGGACCTCCCTATTCAAACCGACCACCACTTGGAACATAATACACCACCGTAGATGAGGAGAAAGAGGTCTGGATCACAGACATCGCAATACCCAGAGATCGTTGGCTTCAAGAGAAATAACATGAAAATATCACACAATATAAGGACCTACAGAGAGAAATGCAGAGAATCTGGGCAAAGAAAGCCACTCTGATTCCAATAATAATCGGTGCTCCTGGAGCGATTCCATCAAATCTCCAAGAACATCTAAACTTAATGGGCCACCAGAAGATCACAACTGCCCAGTTACAAAAGTAGCACTTCTGGGAAAGTCACACATATTGAGAAGCTACCTTTGTGATTAATAGTTCTTTGGATAGGAACCAAATCACAATAGAGCCAGTTCCAGTCAAACACTTGGCGAAATAGTACATCATCATCATCATCATCAACTTTATTTATATCCTGCCTTTCTCCCAGAAGGACTCAAGGTGGCTTACAAAACAATCCATAAAAACACCAACAATAAAATCCAATACATTAAAACAGTTAAAACAGGCACAGGTGGGCCCAGGCTGGTTCGGGCCGGATCGCCCGAACCTGTTTCTCCTTTTGTTGATGCAAGCGCAGATGCATCCTATTGAAGACGCAACTACGCCTGTGCCAAGGGTTAGTACGCAGTACGCCAGGGTTGGGGCCCGCCCCTTGCCCCACCCACCCGCACCTGCAGCGCGCTGGGGTGGGTGGCATGCCCTCCCCAGCCCCACTCCTGACCCACCACTGGCCCCGCCCCTGACCCCGGCCTGGCCCTACCCACCTCCGCTGAACTGGTTGTTGGGCCAGGCAGGGCCCATCATTGAAAACAGGCATCCTAAAAACAATAAACATAAAACATCTACATTAAAAACACTGATTAAAACCATAATAACGGAGTTGTGCAGTAGAAGTAGCCAGACTAAAAAGCTCAGAATTCTGTTCGAAAGAGAAACTTTTTTAGCCCAAGCCAAAAAGTTTTGAGGGAGGGATTAAGTATTGGCATCCATCAGTCCTGAAAGACTATGGTATCATGCTCAACACTGTATGCGAAGCACAAAGGCCTGGGTATATTAATATGGGGAATAGGCTGTGACCCAAGCAGCAAATCCCCCCTCTCCATGCCACTGAAATAGTCCAATGGAACGGCAGAGTCTATATGATTGGTTACAGCTGCGTCACAGAGCTGGGCTAAGGACAGGAGCTCACCTTGTCTTGTGGGGACCCAGGTCTCGAACCCTGGCCTTCTAGTTAACGGGCAAAGGAAGGGAGTGGTTTTTAGGTCAAGAGGGAGGGAATTCCTGAGAGTTGGTGCCACTACTGAGATTTCTGGCTGCCGCCCCACGACCCTCCCTACGTGGTGGTACTTGAAGCACGGCCTTCTCTGATGACCTGAGGAAACGGGCCGGATTGTATGGAAGTAGCGGTTCTTAAGATAATCTGGCCCCAAACTGTTTAGGGCTTTATAAGTCAGGACTAGCACCTTGAATTGGACCCAGAAACGACTGGGCAGCCAGTGTAGTCACTGGTGGGGCAGCCCAACAGAGTCGAATCGTCTGGCTCCAGCAACCACACGGGCCACCGCATTTTGAACTAATTGCACTTTCCAACTCGTTTTCATGGACAGCCCCATATAGAGCACATGACAGTAATCCACTCTTGATGTCACTGTGGCATGGATCACCCTGGCCAGGTCTACAAATGCCAGGTATAGCCGCAACTGGCATACCAAGCGAAGGATCAGTACAGAATCAAACCATTGTCCTGCCTATTATTTTGACTCAGAATATTTAAACTCTGCTTTTCAACCCTCCCAAACCAACACTGTCTACTCAACACGACACCTCCATATGTGTGGTGCACACAAGACTGAAACAAGCTAGTTCTTGATATGGTACACACATCAGCTCTGTCCAGTGGCATCTTTACTGCAGAAGCTCCATGAAATTCTTTTCAGTGAAGTTCATGGAAGGCTTCTTGCTTGAGTTACATATGGTATCCTATAGTCTGCTGCACTCGGGATGCAACCCTAAAGACACTTTCCTGGGAAGAAGACCCACTGAACCCAATGGGGCTTACTTTTGAGTAGACATGGTTAGGACTGCGACCTAAGTTGTGTACAGAAACATGTAAAGGACATTGTGTTGCTTCCTGTACTTAAAGTGAGTCTGACAACTGGTAGATCAAATTTGCAAATGCCTGCTGAAACTGGCTTTAAGCAGGAGATTCATCCAGCCTTACAGGTCATATGGATCTTAAGTCCAGTGGTTGCTGCCTGGCCCTTCTTCATACAAGGCTGATGCTCAGTCCCTGAGCTTCAGCCTGTCTTAAAGCTGGGTGGGGCATCCCATCTGCCACCATAGCAAAATAAACCCAGCCATTTGGACAATCTTCTTTATGGCTCACCGTGCCTCCTCGAGAGTTGTTTATAGCTCACAGGCTCTTTATAGGTCTGTTCTGTCTCCTGGCTTATGTTATAAGCAGAGAAGCAGAAAATCACATGCTTATTCAGATGCTTAAGCAGAGAAATATCCGCAGAGACAAGAGCAATTGGGTAGTTTGATGGTTGTCCTTTCAAGTGGTATAAGACAGGGCTGACTCTGACAGTGTTTAATGTGCTGCAAACAGGTGGTATGTCTATCTGCTAGGGGCAATAACATAAGATCCTCAGAAGAGCCTCCACTGGCTCAGGCCCATCTGGTCCAGCTTCCTGTATCAGCCCACCAGATGCTTCGGGCAGCACATATGACACATGCATCCAGGTGCCTTCCCCTGCATCTGCATTTGGAGGTTGTCTATCTCTACAGTACATATACATATACATATACAGTACATATACAGTACATATATATACAATCCTCATGGATTGTAACCTTTGTGGCTTGAGGAAACTATCTCATCCTTCAGGAAACAGCAGCTTTCCTTACAAGGAAAGGCTAAGGAGCTTGGAAAAAAAATAGATTAAGCACCTACTGAGGTTTCTTTGTCATGCATGGTGTGAAGATATTGGCTTCACATATACAGTGTTTCTCCAGTTCTCGTAATAAAAGATCAGAGACTCCTCTATCCCCGATACTAACTGGCAGGAGATTCTGAAAAGACAAAGGAAGAGATCATAATATGTCAAAAGACGTTTTTCATTCTTTGGATGAGAAAAAATTTTGATTCCTTCCAATTATGTTCCATTGTCATTCTTAGGCATTTGCTGTTCATTTATTAAGTATAATTTAAAGGGCATTATTCAATACTAGTTCTTAAGTAATTTTAATTTGATTGTTGAAAGCTGTTTTGGGATCCCAATTTGGGACCAGTTTGGCATCTGGAGTACTCATATTTGTATGAATGTACAATCACTCCTGTATAGAACTTGGCTGGGATGATGGTATTTGGCTGGCGTCTCATGGTGTTTGGCTGCGATGAAGGCAACTTAATGAACTTTTAAAGGGTACCAAGCAGATCCATAGAGAAGGACAGATTAATCAATCAATGCTCTTTTCCCTTTCACATAACACCAGAACTAGGAAACATCCACTTAAATTGAATGTTGGCAGGGTTAGGCCGGACAAGAGAAAACATTTCTTTACCCAGCATGTAATTGGTCTGTGGAACTCCCTGACACAGGATGTGGTGATGGCATCTGGCCTTAATGCCTTTAACAATGGATTGGACAAATTCCTAGAGAAAAGGACCATCACAGGTTACAAACCATGAGGGCTGTGTGTACAATGTGGCCAACCTCAAAATGCCAGATGCAGGGACGGCACCAGGATGCAGGAGTCTTGTGTGCTCCCAGAGGCATCTGGTGGGTCAATACAGAAAGCTGGACTAGATGGGCCTCCATCCATCCATCTATAGTATTTTTATACCACTTTTCAATTAAAAAGTTCAGAAAGTGGCTTACAAAGAAAAGGAAAAAGGTAATAGCTAATTAATAGCTAATGGGTCTTGTGGCTGGAATGGCTCCCGGAGTGGGGGCAGGTTAGGGCTGACATATTGCTGTGAAGCTCCCTGTAAAACATATGCTGCAATCCTAATCTGCAGTTAAGGTGCAATCCTAACCATGTCTACTCAAAAGTAAGCCCCATTGTGTTCTATGAGTCTTACTCCCAGGAAAGTGTCTTTAGGATTGCAGCCTTAGTCTAACGTAAGTCCTGGCACAAGTCCCGTGCCGACCTGGGAGCTTTGCAAAAGTGCTGTAAGGCACTTCTGCATCACTCCTGGGGGCGGGGTGGGGGGGTTAAACCAGTGCACAGACATGTGCCTTCCTTTCCACATCACAATGGGGAATGAGGAGACAGGTAAGTTGTGCCATCCTGGATTAGGATTTTATCCTTAGTGTGCTGCATCCTCTCTAGCTATGTATGGCATTATCCTTAGCATGCTGCATCCTCTCTAGCTATGTATGACACCATCCCCACTTTCTTCCAGGCAACGCCACTAGAAAACGACCACTATTCCATTCTCCCATTTGGAATACTGGTATTCCCCCCCCCCCACCATGGTAATCTTCTTTAGCATTTTTCTCAAATGATGCTGTGGTCTTCTATCTTTCCACCATGGTAATCATTTTATAAATTTTTATTTTATTCCTGCCAACGAGAGAAATAGAAGAGTAAGATCTCAGTTTGGATGTTCTGAAGCACCTTCCCCTTGTAATTCTACAAGGGGAGGAGATTCAGGAGTTTGACCACTAATTCGGGAATTCAGGTGGGTTCTCTAAGCTATGGAAAGTTCACCAAGCTTTTTAAAATGCCATCAATGTCTCCAGATTGTGACTATCCCACACAAGGCCCCCTCCCACACTTTACTATTTCATTGTTTGAGTGCTAAAGAATTACTCACCATAATGACAGGTTGCTCATTACTGTTATACAATCCTTTACTCTTCAGCCAAAAGGATTTTTTTTAAATATTATCTCTCTTTCACACACACAAAGAATGGAGAGAAGCAGGAAAGTAAAAATCCCTAATCATGAGTGACTTAACAAAAAGGAATGATTTCACCGCCAGTCAATATTCCTTTTTCCTCTTCAAATAAATTCTTGGTTTAATCATTGATATTTGTATTATTTTATTCTGTAACAAAAAACGCCACATGAAGCAAACCTATGATTAGCATCAATTTGTTTGGCCTATGAGTAATTTGGCTTTTAATTGAAGAACTGTAAGAACAGCCAAAGGTTTTGTGATTTTGAGTAAAATGAGAAAGTCAATGAATATGCCATCTCATTAGAGGGTATTTTAGATTTGTATTATTGGGGAAAGGAAAACAGATCTCCAACCCTGGGGCTTCTATGTCGAAGTCACTGGAGTCCAAGTGAACCCCAATCAAACATCAAACCACAGTAGTATTGATTTTTTTACTCTCTGATCATTTCCCATAAGTGAAGCACATTTGGTTACAAAGCTACATGGGTTTTCTTATCCTCTGGTTATGAAAACTCACTTGGGCTCCTTGCATGGCACACTTTTATGTCCTGTAAAACTTAAGAACTTTAAGAACATATCAGCTTAAACACAAGAATGTATCAGCATGTCTTATGGCAAGGAGTTCCACTGATTAATTACAAAGGAATATAGTTAGTGCTCTGCTGAATAAGGACAAAGGAGGCACATCTAGTCCAGGTCTCTGCATCTTTGAGTGGCCCACTGGATGTCTCAGGGAGCATCGTGAGAGATTTAGGCTACAATCCAGAGTAACTACAGGACCTTTTACACCAATGCAGTTAGGGTGCCACCTATCGGAAACCTTTGAGAAATGCATAGAGCAATCCAGAGTAAGTGCCTCTTACGTCTTCCCGTAGTTACTCTGGACTGTAGGGTCACAAACTGGTATCCTCCATTACATCAGGGATTTGCAGTAGCCTGTTTACAAAATCCAAGGCTCCCCATACCCACCAGGGCTTGTAACAAGTGACGGGCATTTCCTCCAGAAATTTGTCCAATCCCGACTTAAAGGTATCTCAGCCAGAAGCCATCATTACATCCTGAGGCAAGGAGTTCCATATCCAGAAGCAACTTAGGGATCAGCTGAAGTTAAAGAAAGAGAAGTATAGGGTATGGAAGACTGGAAAGATCCCCAGAGAGGAGTACAGGCAAATAGTCCAGTCTTGTAGGGAGGGGGTCAGGGATGCGAAAGCTCAGTCTGAGCTGAGGCTGGCCAGGGGAGTCAAGGATAATAAAAAGAGATTCTTTAGATATGCCCAAAGGAACAGGAGGAGAGAGGAGGGGCTGGGGCTGCTCCTGGGCAAAGATGGACAGCAGGTGTCTGGAAAACAGCAGAAGGCGGAGCTGCTCAACTCCTACTTTGCATCCGTCTATTCACGGAAGGAGGGTTGCGCAAATGGGGGTGCGGAATCATTCACTGATGCGGGGATGTGCTTGCATCCCCAAAGACGTAACAGTAACATGGATGGTGCAGAGCAGCAGATTATGATTGACAGATAACTGGTTCATAACCACTTAAGTGGCCTAAATGAATTCAAGTCATTTGGACCAGATGAGCTGCATCCTGGAGTTCTTTAGGAACTGACAGATGTCCTTGCAGAGCCTCTGTCAATCATCTTTGAGAAATCCTTGAGGAGTGGAGAAGAGCCTGGACTGGAAGAGGGCAAATGTAGTCCCAATCTTTAAGAAGGGGAAAAAAGAAGACCCGGGAAATTATAGACCAGTCAGTTTGACTTCAATCCCGGGAAAGATATTAGAACAAATCATAAAACACACAATTTGTGCACATCTAGACAAGTACTCGGTGATCAAAACAACCCAGCATGGATTGACCAAGACAAATCTGATCTTTTTTGATGGGGTTACGAGCTTACTGGACATGGCAATGCTGTGAATGTCATTTATCTTGACTTCAGCAAAGCATTTGACAAGGTCCCACATGACATTTTAATTGGGAAGTTGGAAAAATATGGGCTAGACAGGGCAATTGTTAGGTGGATCTGCAACTGGCTCAATGGCCGCACTCAAAGGGTTTTAGTAAATGGGTCTGTGTCAACCTGGAGGTCGGTTTCAAGTGGGGTACCCCAAGGCTCTGTCTTGGGCCCAGTTCTCTTTAACATTTTCATAAATGACTTAGAGGAAGGGATATGGGGAAGCCTGATCAAATTTGCAGATGACACCAAGCTGGGAGGAGTAGCAAACACAACAGAAGATAGGAGAAACTTCCAGGAGGATCTGGATAAACGAGAATCCTGGGCTGTAACAAATAGAATGAACTTCAACAGGGAGAAGTGCAAGGTTCTGCACTTCAGCAATAAAAACAAAAAAAACACAGGTATAAAATGGGGGATACTTGGCTTGGCAGCACAACATGTGAGCGGGATCTTGGAGTTGCCGTGGATCACAAGCTGAACATGAGCCAGCAGTGTGATGTGTCTGCAAAGAAGGCAAATGACATTTTAGGCTGCATTAAGAGGACTGGAGCTTCCAAGTCACGAGAAGTTATAGTTCCTCTTTATTCAGCATTGGTGAGACCTCACCTTGAGTCCTGTGTTCAGTTCTGGGCACCTCACTTGAAGAAAGATGCAGCCAAGCTGGAGCAAGTCCAGAGGAGAGCAACAAGAATGATCACTGGGATGGAAGGGAAACCCTACGAGGAAAGGTTGGGGGAACTTGGGATGTTCAGCCTGGAGAAGAGAAGGCTGAGAGGAGACATGATTGCCCTCTTTAGATACCTGAAGGGCTGTCATATGGAAGAAGGGGCTCATTTGTTCATAGCTGCTTCTGAAAGCAGAATTAGAACCAATGGGGACAAACTGCAAGAGAGGAGATTCTGGTTGGAGATCCAGAAAAAATTCCTGACGGTGAGGGCGGTTTGGCAGTGGAAGAGATTGCCAAGGGAGGTGGTGGACTCTTCCTCACTGGGAATCTTCAAGCAGAGGCTCCACCAGCACCTGTCGGGGATGCTTTAGGGGGATTTCCTGCTGCAGGCAGGGGGTTGGACTAGATGACCTACTAGGTCCCTTCCAACTCTATGATTCTATAATTCTATACTTATTATGTGCTGGGTAAAAACCCAATATCAAACTTTTCCTCCATCAATCTGTTTAATCCTTTTTTAATGCCACATCGCCACATTCTGTGGCTAGCAGTTCCACAGGCTAATTAAAATCCAAGGAGCCTTTTTGCTGGATCAGGTCCATCTAGTCCGGTTTCCTGTATTTCAGTTGCCTCTGGGTGAGGGGCATACAAGAGCATATCAGTACACTCTGTTGCATTCCACAGACTACAGGTGCAACCCCATGCATCTCACAGCAATGCACTTTGCTTTGGGCAGAAGTGCTTTGGTGGGGGGGGGGGGGGAGCACACACAAAGACATGAGCACATCCTGTAGTGAGGAGTTCCACAGAGCCCCCTTGCAGGATCTGGACAGAGCAGACTCAGCTAGTCCAGCCTCCTGTAAACCCACTGGTGTCTTTGAGAAGAGATGAGGGCACTCAAGAAGACATGAGCACATCCTGTGGCAGGAATTTCCACAGACTCTTTGGCATGACCAGAGACCCCTTGCAGAACCAGGACAGAAAGCACTCCAGTAGTGCTACCTCATGCACCTGAGAGCGACCCTCTGGTGCCTTTGGGGAGGGAGGGCACAAGAGGACACCAGCACATCCTGTGGCAAGGAGTTCCACAGACTAATTAACATAAGTGGACCCCTTTACTGGATTAGATGGAGAGAACCCTTTAGTCCAGCCTCTTGCAGAGTGATGTACGGATGGACATGAGCACATCCTGTGGCAGGGAGTCCCACAGATTCTTCGGCAGGGAGTTCCACAGACTGTTTGGCATGACCAGAGTCCCCCTGTAGGACCAGGCCAGAAGGGGCTTAGCTAGACCAGCCTCCTGTTCCTCAGAGTGACCCACTGGGGCCTTTGAGAGGCGGAGGCACACACAAAAAGTCAAAGGAACAGCCCGTGGCAGGGAGTTCCACAGATTCATTGCCTAGACCAGGACACGCCCACCCACTTTCTGCTGACAGGGGGTGCGGAGGCTCCACCCACTCCATATTAGCCAATCACAGCGTTCGGACTCTTGAGAGTGACAGCTGCCTCCTCCAATCGCCGTTTCGGAAGGGCTGGGCTGCGAAGGTTTCACTGGCTGCTGTGATTGGCTTGGCACGCGCGCATCGCCTCAGAGGGCAAAGCCGTGAGGACCCGCCCCCTGCGCCCGCATCGTCCAATCACAGCGAAAGAGCGACGGCTGCCTCCTCCAATCAGGATGTCCCGGCTGAGACTGACTGGCGCACAGAGGCTTGGCGCGCGCCTCGCCTCAGAACGGTTGGCTCTGAGGACCCGCCTCCTGCTTTGAATGCCTTCCAATCACAACGCTATGTTAAATGATTGACAGCTGCCTCCTCTAATCGACACGTGGTGACTGCGACTGGTCCCGAGTGACTTGGCGCGAGCCTGGTTGAAGAACGGTTGAGTGTGGAGCCCGCCCACTGCTTCGTAGACCTCCAATCACAACGCAGAATAGAGTGATTGACGGCGGACTCCTCCAATCAACGCTCCTGGCAGGGACTTCCACAGGGCCACCTCACAGGGGCCTCCCTCTCCCCTGAGCCGTCTCGTGGCAGGGAGTTCCGCAGGTTCACCTCACGGGGCCTCCCTCTCCCCTGAGCCGTCTCGTGGCAGGGAGTTCCGCAGGTTCACCCCACAGGGGCCTCCCTCTCCCCTGAGCCGTCTCGTGGCAGGGAGTTCTGCAGGTTCACCTCACAGGGGCCTCCCTCTCCCCTGAGCCGTCTCGTGGCAGGGAGTTCCGCAGGTTCACCCCACGGGGCCTCCCTCTCCCCTGAGCCGTCTCGTGGCAGGGAGTTCCGCAGGTTCATCTCACAGGGGCCTCCCTCTCCCCTGAGCCATCTCGTGGCACGGAGTTCCACAGGTTCACCCCACAGGGGCCTCTCCCTCTCCCCTGAGCCGTCTCGTGGCAGGGAGTTCCGCAGGTTCATCTCACGGGGCCTCCCTCTCCCCTGAGCCGTCTCGTGGCAGGGAGTTCCGCAGGTTCACCTCACAGGGGCCTCCCTCTCCCCTGAGCCGTCTCGTGGCAGGGAGTTCCACAGGTTCACCCCACAGGGGCCTCCCTCTCCCCTGAGCTGTCTTGTGGCAGGGAGTTCTACAGGTTCACCTCACAGGGGCCTCCCTCTCCCCTGAGCCGTCTCGTGGCAGGGAGTTCCACAGGTTCACCTCACAGAGGCCTCCCTCTCCCCTGAGCCATCTTGTGGCAGGGAGTTCCGCAGGTTCATCTCACAGGGGCCTCCCTCTCCCCTCCTGGCAGGTAATTCACCTCAGAAGCCTCCCTCCTGCCTCAGCTGTGCTGTGTCAAGTAGTTCTGGAGACTAACATGACAGGAGCCTTCCAGCAGAAGCACATGGCAAGGAGTTCCACAAAGTAACATCACAAAACCCTCTTTCCTGAGTCATGCCAGAAGGGGTCCTAGCTGAGTCTCTTCCTTATCAGAGCAGTCTGTTACACCACCACTAGGGCCCACTCAGGGTGCAGCCCCCTTATTATTATTATTATTATTATTATTATTATTATTATTATTATTATTATTATTAAGGGAGCCCTTTCTGTGAGACACACAAAAAAGCAGGCCTCTGTCAGTCTTGAACGACTATGGTATCGTGCTGGGCGCTGCATGCGAAGCACAAAAGCCTGGGTTGGATTGTTATGGAGGATAGGCTGTTATCCAAGCAGCAAGTCCTCCCTCTCCACGCCACTGAATTAGTCCAGTGGAAAGGCAGAGCCGATACAATTGGATCCAGCTGCATCACAGAGCTGGGCTAAGGAAAGGAGCTCACCCTGTTTTGTGGGGCCGACCCAGGTCTTGAACCCTGGCCTGCTGGTTAACAGGCACAGCGTCTTAGCCACTTGCGCCACCCACAAGAGTTACGGTATATCTCAGTGACCCACCCGGTTCTTCTGCAGTCCACTCAGGACCACAGCAGCACATCCAAGAGAGTAACATAACATTACAGGAGCCATCTTTCTGTATCAGGCCAGCAAGGATCCATCTATCCAGTCTCTTGCATCTCAGAGCAATCCCCTTCTGCTATCACATCTCCTGGGCCTTGGAGGATGAGAACCATTCTGTTTAAATTTCATAACAAATAGTATAGTGTTTAAACTGATCACATGAAATCAATATACAAGTATTCTTACCTTTTATTTTGTGATGTCCAACATTTGGCTCGGATGGAGAACATTTTGGGGTGTCTTCTTGCAGCCATGACATTTGGTCACCCTGGCCACAATGCACCATGTAAGTGGCCTCCCCCTCATCTACTTGCTGTTGCTGCCCAAAATGGCTCTGATGGCAAGTGGTAGGGGCCACTTACATGGCACATTGCAATACTTACGGTGCCATCCCCTGTAGCTAAGCTTGCTCTCTTCCATACCTTTTCCAGTTCCAATATATCTTTTTTGAGGCAACTGAATACAATCGGTGGTGTAAATAGAAGGGTACAAAGCAGTACGTTTTGCAGTGCCTCCCCTTGCATTCTGCAAGGGGCCCCTGCAGAGTCATTCTGATGGCCAACCCCTGGAATGCCTTTGAAGGGGTGGTGCGCGTTGCACATTGTGGGTAGGCTCTCTGCAAAACTTAACATTTTGCACCCTCTCTAGCTATACCACTAGACGTTCCAGATGTGGCCTAACTATCAATTTGTAGTGTCCAATTTTCATACTATTTCTTAACACCTCCCATTGCTCTGTTTGCCTCTGTTCTTCAAAAGAGAATCAGCCACTAATTGACTCTCCAATGTGGACATTTTGCAAGTGTTTAACTCTAGGCCCCTGAGAGAGGAGCGTTCCAGATGGTGCCTTTACGGAAAGATGCTTCCAAGGACATGTGGTGCCCAAACAGGTTGGATTTGACACCTCTACCTAAACAACAAAAAAAGTGTTGACACAGCAGCCACTTTCCATGAAATGTACCCTTTTCCCTACACAGCAGGTCACAAAAACTAGAGGCCTGATTAGAAGCATGTCTCTGTTTTCTGGCTTGAACACTGAAGCACTTGCCACAGAAGTCAGAAAATGCCACGACACTGGAGTGATAAAGGACAGGCACATGTGCTGATTTAAGCGCATACACATGCACAATTTGCATTGATTCGAGGAAAAATTTCTTTGAAATAATGCCTGATGCTCCCATTCCAAATGGGAGCCAAAAGTAAATCAGCACACTCTCCTTTCTGGCAGACTTTCAAGGAGCTACAGTATTAGCAACAGAACTGCTGGCTGGGAAGAGACGGCTCTTTTGAGAAAAGGTCACAAAATATTATACAAGAAACCATCTGGGGATACTTCACATCAGTTGTCATTGGTACTCCTCAGAACATCTTTTCTTCACCTGTGGCCTTTATAGTCAGAAAAAAAGAAAGCACTAGGGAGGGTGTTTGATCTCCCTGCTTAGGTGATCTTGACTCCTTCCCTAGCTGTTCTTTCAGCCAACCTAGATCAAACACAACCTCTGCAACTGGGTTTCCATTTCATCCCACTCTTGCTGGAATTGGCTTCTCAGTATGTGGCCATTTGGTGATGCTATGGGAATTTCTGCTATGGGAATTTCAGGAAAGGCTGTCCCTTTTGGATAGGCTTGCCATATGCCCGCAAAACCAGGACTATCCCAGTTTTGGGGGATTGCAATCACATACTGCCAAGATTGACAGGGCATCCTGTCCCAGTTTTGTGGAAGAGAATTACAACAACCCTGCTTTTGGAGAAGAGACCTCAAGGATGTCTCAGTAACAATTATCTTTACAGAATGAGCAGGTATTAGAAGCTGTGGAAACCAGTGTAGTTCAGCAGCATAGCTAGAGAGGGGTGCAAAGAACTAGGTTTTGACACAGCCGTGCTGTGGCAGGAAGTTCCATAGGTTCCCTCCCCTCCGCATGCAAGTTCCCCATTCCCTTCAAAGCCACTGCAGGCAGGAGAAGCAAGAGAGAATTGTTTGCTTCCATTTTCCCTTGTCCCAACGTGGCTCCAAAGGGGAGGGGGAGAGGCTTCATGCACAATGCAAGGAGACTCCCTACAAAACATAGTGCTTTGCACCCCATCTCACCATGCCACTGGAAGCATGCTTCCAGTGGTTTTAACACCTTCTCACCTGGTCCTTTCCATGGGATCCTGGCCCCATAGGTTGAGAAGATAAGCTCTGGGCAACTGTATCCCAACTTCCCAAGCCACTTTAGACAGTCACAGCAGAGCATTTTTACATAGGATTCCAGTCCTCCACACCTGATGCTTCCTCCCTTTTAAACTCCCGCAGTGGCCTGATTTAGACAGCTGCCCATTAAGTTCAACCTTTGCAATATATCTGCAGGGTCAAAAGCAGGAAGCATCGTGGCAGAGATAGCAATAATCACATTAATTAAAAATCCATTATGGCACTTAGTTGCAAATGGTTTGGCTGATATGATTAAGGAAAGACAACATGTTATTATGCCGTCTTTGCAACGCGCAAACGTTTGATGGCCTGTGCCGTAAATTATGATGCTGGCGATGATGGAGTAGTAGAGCTTTTAGATAATTTATTGCTATCAGCACTGAATAGAAAAGGGGAAGGAAGCTGATAAAGTAGTTGTTGTATGATGTTCACATACCTGAAGGTGTGGACGTAATGATAAGCAACACAACACATAGGTAAAAAAAATGAAAGCCAGCAGCTCTTCCCTCCATGTTCAGCTTCCCTCATCACAGAACTGGCGTCCAGTCTCTATTCAGGACTAAAACCTGTCCTTTACCCCTTTTAATCAAGTCTCTTCTTCCTTCTCT
Source organism: Cryptoblepharus egeriae (assembly GCA_030015325.1). NCBI lineage: Eukaryota > Metazoa > Chordata > Lepidosauria > Squamata > Scincidae > Cryptoblepharus > Cryptoblepharus egeriae. Next base: position 2,738,740 of record JAREYC010000003.1, on the reverse strand, counting down.
ATGGATATATTTCTTTTTTCAGCTGGAGGTAAATTGAATATGAATTACAGATGTCTGGCATGTTTCAGTGGGAAGTGAAATGTGTGTCCCTTTGCCAAGTCCGGATACGAATGGAGCTGTTGCCCGGCCAGCTTACCCAACTTTGCTAATTCAGTCTCAGCCATAAGTGCTTATCATATTTTATGGAGGGGTATTTTATGGCTTGACTACTGATATTGAGTGTTCTGCCTTTGATGAATTCATTATATATTTCTGGGTTCCTTTCAAGCACTTTCTCGGGACGAGAGAGGCATATACATCATGCCGCCTTTTTATGGTTAAATTGAAATTTTGTAATAGGAAGAAAAATGGGCACTGAAATAGATTTCTATGTGCTGTGTGAAGCTTATGAATTTTGATGACCTGGGAACCTGGACCCAGATCTTTGGAGAACGCAAACTGTGCAGCTCAACACTGGCTGACTCTTAATGTGCTCACTTTCATTGGCAAGGTCTTCAGAAGGACACAGGTTATACAGGTATATAAGCCTGGTCAATGGTCAAAAAACTGATCTTCGCAGTTCCTTGTCAGTGTGCCATGAGACACAAATGGTTGAAAATCACTACTGTTTGCTTACTATGGTTATGGGGTAGGCAGGGGATCAACCTCCCTCTCTGGGGCTTAGAACAGCTTTAGGTGAATAGTTTCAGCTGCGAGGCAGACCCCTCCCTACATCTGCCTCAATGGTGGATATACTCTATATGGCAGTGGTGGATATATGGAAGTTACCTAAGAAAAGGGGGCCACAGCAGAGAAGGTCATGCAGCAGCCACTTCATCTGTCCCTTATTGATTTGGCACCACTTTGTGAAGAACCTTGCCACATATGCTATAGGCACTTTCTGGCATATGGCTGCATTTGTTCATTGGCTGCTGGAACGGAAGCTGAAACTATGCGTCATCATCTTGGAGGTGACTTCTCCCTGGACTTCTCAGGTCTCTTCTTTGCCACCCCCAGCCAAATGTAGGTGTTATAACTGTTACTGATATTATTCTTGTTAGTTTGATCTGAATGGGGCAGGACGATGCTGAGCACCCATTAGGTCTGTTCTCTGCACAACTGATGTCTTCATTTGTTTCCTATATCGGCACGCCGCTTTTCTTCCAGAAAAACCTCCATTGCCGCTGACAATAAAACAGAAATTACAGTACTAAAACAAAATTAAAGCAACTAGTACCAATAAAAAGAGACACAGGCAACAGCAGCTGTAAAAGAAAAATCCATAAAGGAGCAGTCAATAAAAATCAACATGCAGCGGACAGAAATTTCAATGAAAAGCCAGGGAGAATAAGAACAAGCTTGCAATCTGCTGCCCGAGGCAGGAGCGGGAAGGTGATTGACTGGGATCCACTGGAGCATCACAGGACAGAATTGATCATCAAGGTGATCTATTATTATTTGTTTAATAATAGCAACAAAAGCCTCCCCATGCAGGTATCATTCAGCTGTCAATTTATATTGTCAATCTGGCTATCCCAGATAATGGCTCAGAAATATGTTTAACTGGCTTTCCACACTTACCTGGGACTAAACCCATTGACTATCAGGGAATTTACTTCTTTTATTAAACCGTTAGAGTACAATCCCAACCATATCTACTCAAAAGTAAGCCCCATTGTGTTCAATGAGTCTTACTCCCATGAAGCTGTCTAGGATTGCAGCCTACCAACACAATCCAGAATAACTACGGGACCTCGTAACATAAGAGGCATTTACTCTGGATTGCTCTATGCATTTCCCATAAGTTTCCCATAGGTGGCACCATACTCACATTGACATAAGAGGTCCTCTAGTTACTCTGGATTTTGCCTTTAGTTATTTAAACTTTCTCTGTAAACCGCTTTGTGAACTTTTCTTTGAAAAGTGATATATAAATACTGATGATGAGGTTCTTAATTATTCAAAGGAAAAGCAGGGACTGATTGATATGGAGGAATTGATAGTTCTCCCAATTGCAAAGAATGCAACTCATACAATCAAATGCCAAATCTCCCCCCTCATTATTTTAAATCACTGCTATGAAATGAGAGATCTACATGACTCCCTTCGGGTTAACATAAAATTTATGTTAACACTAGCTGAATGTACCTGTCATTGTGGGTGTAACATTTCAATAATATTTTTGGGCCCTGGGCATCACTGGGCACCAGCCGGCACCAAACACTGGCACTAGGTGGTGGCCAGTGGGTATCTGGCACCAGCAGGGAGTGCGCTGTGGTGGGCACCATTGGGCACTGGGACCATTGGGCAGCAAGCGCCAACGGGCACCAATGAGTACCACCAGATACTAGGCATTTGTACTGGGCACCAGGTGCCACTGGGCATTACCATGCAGTGGACTGGTGGGCACCACCAGACAGTGGACACCACCTGGTAACAGTGGGCACCACTGGACAGCTCTGGCACCAGGGAACAGCGGACACCATCAGGCATCAGTGCACAGTTTACACAGTCCCCTCCAAGAATCAGACCATCTCCCTGAAGATCAGCATTTCATTGAACGGCTAAAAGTTGTTGGCTAACCCGGCACTTCCCAAGAAAGAAAACAGAGTTTGATGTGCCTACAGCTTCTGCATGTTTACATCCCATAAGACGTCAGCATCCATAGCAAGTGCCCCCCTGAGGAAATCATGCTTCCATGGCAACTATGTGCTTATCTCAAATAACAGCTGGAATCCAAACACCTTCAGAGCGTGTGTCGTCCATGTGATTTGTACTGGACATGATGACATTCGGTGGGAATGTCCCGGGTCTCCCTTAAGTGGGCAAACTGTCTTTCAGATAAAAACTGTTGTTTTCAATTGTTCGTAGTCTTTTTATTTATTCTAATTGTATTTTAATTATCTTTTAACCTGTATTTATTAGCAATTTTAATGGTGTTTTATTCTTCTCTGATGTTAGCCGCCTTGGGCTCCCTCTTGTAGGGGAGGAAAGGCGGGGTATAAATTAGGATGGATAAATAAATAAATAAATAAATAAATAAATAAATAAATAAATAAATCTTACTCAAATGATTATTCAAATGATTGTCCCCCACAGATTGATAGATTTGAATGGATCCCTGACCACAATGGGGGCCACAACTGAGGCCAGCATAACTAGGGTTGCCATAATTCTCTTTCACAAAATTGGGACAGGACCAGGGATGGGCCCAGCCAGCCCCAAGATCCGGTTCGCCGGTGAGGGACAGGCCCCAACCGCACCGCAGTGCACATGTGCCAGGCTTGGTGCATGCGCAGTGCTTCTCCTCCAGCTGGACGCAGGCGCACTGAGTCCCTTGAAGGGATACTTAGCGCGCCTGCGTCTAGCTGCACGCAGGCATACTGAGTCTCTTGAAGCACGGCTTCAGGAGACACTGCACTAGTGTCCAGCTGGACTGGACGCTAGTGTACTGTATCTCCTGAAGCATGGCTTCAGGAGACACGGCAGCTGCTGCCGAACCTATCCCCGTGGTTCTTGGCAGCCGCGACTCTGGCCGGTTCACCAGCAGTCGCCGGGTGGGAAGATCCGGTTCGGGCAAATAGGCCCGAACCGGCATCTGCCCACCACTGGACAGGACCCTCTGTCAGTATGTCCCATTTGTCAGTATGTGAAGACAATACTCAAAAAACAGGTTTGTCCCTGTTTCCCGGGACATATGGCAACCCTAAACACAACTCACCCATCTCCACATTCTGATGGTGCTGTGGGGAGGCCAGCACATTTCTGTGCACTGGCCTAACCCCCCAGGAGTGACAAAGAAGTGCATTATGGCACTTTTGGGACACTTCCCGGCAAGCATGAGACTTTTGCCAGGATTGTACCAGCCTAAAAAGAGGTTAGTAGCACACTGTAGGTATGATCCCTTCAGGCAGAGGATCGGTCTAGCCTCCTCACTGTCAATTTCTAGTATTTTGTAAAGATGTGTTTGTTCCATCAGGCTTTTTGTTGTTGATGTTGTTGGGGAAAGATCTCTTGCACATTATGTTGAGGCTCCTTGCAAATCCTAGCACTTTGCACCCCCTTCTACCTACCCCACTTCCCAAGGCAGTCCACCAGGCAGGCTATTACCTGATTCCCCCCATTTATTTCTTTGGTTTTGTTCAGTTTATTTACAAATGGTATTTTTTACAATTAATGTTCTTCATTTCCAGATGTTATCCTTCAAGGTGCGGTCACAATTCTTTTTGCTGTACACATGCCCTCTGATCTTGAGCAGCCACAAATCAACCTGGTTGTTGTTCACTTTTGGAAGCTGGTCTCCCATTTCCTTGGGAAGTGCCTTGGGTGCCCTTTGGGAAGAAAAGCGGAGCACAAATCTAGTAATCTAAACTCCTCCATCTCATGGCAGTTCATGGCCAGTGACACTTCACCTCTTGTGGTCCAGTGATCATCGTGATTCCTCAATACTCCGTCCTCTATCAGCTGTTTTGATTTCCCTTCCAAGGCAGACCAGAGTTACTTCCACTTAGTTTCTTCAGAAAGGGCAACAACTTAACCACCAGACCACTTCTTCAGCAATCCTAATTCCCCCCTCATTCATCAATGCAGCCACACTACCAAAGCCACACTACCACACTACCAAAGCCACACTACTCCGTGTTGGGGGGTGGAATTCCCCAAGGTCTCCTCTACTTTCCCAAGGGGGCTGATTCAGACATGTATCATAGAATCATGGTAAGGACCTAATAGGTCATCTAGTCCAGTTTTGCAGCAATAAGTCCAACTGGATCGAGGAAACTGGATCAAGGCTGGGAATGGGAAGGGACATTATTCCAGCTGATGCCACCCCTTCTTTGCCTCCATCCAGTCCCTCCCCACTCCAATTTCTTCCCAGTTCCTCCCACCCAAACCAGCTCTAGCAGGAACTGTAGACATAGTGCTTTGTACCCTCCACCCCAGCTGCACCACTGCATGTCCACTGCATTAAAACCCCCATGCTCTAGTTTGATTTGCATTGTGAATTTGTTAATGGTAGTTACTTTAATAGTTAGATGTTTGGATGTTAGATATTAATTTAGCGTTGCCATAATTCTCTTCCACAAAATCAGGACAAGAGCCTCTGTCCCATTTGCCAGTATGTGAACATGATCCCCCCAAATCGGGATTGTCCCTGTTTTGGGGGACATATGGCAACCTTATGATAATTGTTAATATTTTATGTTACATATGGGGACATATGGCAACCTTATGATAATTGTTATATGTTTTAATTGTTAATTGTTTTAGATTGTTTTTAATTTTTGTGTGATATATTAATGATCTTCTGTCATTGGGGACATCCCTGAATGCATGTGCTTTGTGTGCAGCAAATTGTCCTCCCCCAAAGTTTGGCCAAAGGTCCAGGACCAAAGGACCAGCCCCTCAAATGTTCAATTGCACTGCTTTCCTGTGGTTTCATGTTGCTGATGGGAACCCATCCATTGGTAATGGAAGCAGAAGAAAGGCATTAAAGACCTAAAAAAAGGTGCATCTGCTGCAGACGATACTTGCTCCAATACCAAGAAATAATTTCTGAAATCCTCCTAGTAAAATTCAGGAGTACAACATGGCGCAGAATAAACCCATAAATCTATAAAGGAAAGAAGGAACCCAATGGAGAAAGATGTTTACACCTAGTGTTCAATGCACGACAAAAACGTACCCTTGGTGTCACTTATGAACACATCCTCCCACGTCAGGCACATGGATCTTTAATGCTCCATTTTAAGTGAATCTGGATAGCACTGATGAGCCCCACTCCTCATAATGATTTTTCTTGTCAAGGGCATCAAACTTGCAGGACAAGAGATGTTATATTACACTTTATAAGTACCAAGAAATGAATTATGTTTTTATTTGACTGCTCAGTATCATTATAACTACTGGGGGGAGGACACACTCTTCAATCATTCATGTTGCAGTCACAGCTAGGGGAGGGATTCTGTCCTTTTTATCCTTCACCGACCCCCACCGTACAGTTTACATGGAAAACCTGCCCAACCCTCTGCCAAATAAATTCCTTTTCAAATCTCTTTATGATTTAATGGAACTATAGGGAATGCATAATGCTTCTTTTTTATCAATATAAATCTATGAATACCAAAGGATTGGGCTAAATTAAATGACAATACTTTCCATTCTGAATTCATTCAGTTTGGACAAACAAAATATTTGTCTATGATTTTAACACCCCCTTTCAGAATATATATATATATATATATATATATATATATATATATATATATATATATATATATATATATATCGTGGCAAGATTGATAAAGACACCAGAAATGATGAGTTAAAGTGGATTGTGCTACTTTAAATGCATAGGTTACATTTTCTTTATGCAGTCTTTAAATAATTCATTAGTCCCCGAGACAGTTTTATTAAGTCTTCCGCTATCGATATGGAATTCCAAGCAGCTATAACTTCTCCCAGGCTTATGGGACTGAGCTGTTAGAAAGCTAAAACATACTTAAATTGAAATAGTCATATATTTATGCTGGAAGATTGTATTTTGTCACCCCGATCGCTGCTCCTGAATTGAAGTGCACCTTGAATCATGATCATCAGCAATCCACTGATTTGATCTCCTTGCGGCAACACGTCAATGGAGTCTTGGCGACTTTGGATGCCCCCACCATGTTCAAAGGAACCAAAAGAGAAAAATAGCAATGCCATGTCAGATCAGGGCATCCAACCTTCTCCACATCTGGAAAGAGCTGCAATTTCAGGCTAGGGCAGGGTAACTATATGTGCTCTTTTTCATGACATTCTCTTTTTAAGCCTTGCATTCCCCTAATATAACTTCCCCCTAAATATAATATAAAATAACTTCCCCTACAATCCAGAATAACTACGGGATCACGTAAGAGACATTTACGTCGATGTAGTTACGGCACCACCTAGTGGAAACCTATGGGAAATTCATACTGCAATCCAGAGTAAATTGTTCTTATGTCGGAGTAAGGACTCCCCGTAGTTACTCTGGATTGCAACCTTCATGTCTTTAGAGGTTCTCCCAGAGTTGAATTGAAGTGGCTTCTGTTCTTTGGGAGGAGACCAGAAGGTTCTGTTTCACATCTGGAGGACCTCATATGGTCTACAGGTGAGTCAGGGTGTCACAACACCCTTGATCCCATGGATTTAATTTTCTGCATTCCTGGAGGTCCTAGAACAGATACCCCACACATAATGAAGGCCCATTGTACATATGTTCTTCCTATACATGTGTCATGCACATACATCTATCCATTTCATTGTGTTATTCTTCACACCATTAATGAAACCCCTGTGAGTCTAAGAGTGCAGTCCACAGTAACTACGGGGAGTCCTTGCTCTGGTGTAAGAACAATTTACTCTGGATTGCAATATGAATTTCCCATAGGTGATGCCACAACTACGTCAACATAAATGTCTCTTACGTGCTCCTGTAGTTACTCTGGATTGGAGGGTTACAGATTTTCCACACTCCTGCAGAAATACCCAATATTACCAGTGGAAAAACAAAAGTCTGAAGATGATTCCCTGCAAGCAACACAGGCTTGGAATCAATTCTCCATGACCTCCTTGGTGTCCATGCGTTTTGCTCCCTGTCAATGCTGCGCCACGTTTTCGCCTCCATCACACCAGATCTATGGATTGGTGGGTGGGAACAACAGTTCCTTGCTCTGCCCTAGTCCGTATCTTGCTGCAATTACGTCTTTAATTCTATTTTCCGGGCTGAAATAATTAATCAGAACGAGATTCCTCAAACTTTCCACTTAGCCTCTGCTCTTGGATGGTGGTTTCAATGAGTGATTCATATTGTAGGATATAATTTTCTGTCAATTTTTTTTAGTGATGCATTTATATGTCAGCTGAGCGCCACTTAATGCAAAGCTGACATGGACCCGCATTTCTGTTCCATATTAGTTTTCAGCTCTGTCCCCCTCCCACCAATTAGGATTCTCAGTGGAGGGATGAATCATTCCGTTCCTGTGGGTAGCGCTCCTTTCACTGTAAAGAGGCAGGGAAAGAAGGTCTTATTTGTCCCATTGCAAACTTGTGTATTGAACAATATGGGTCCGACCTTGTTATACACTAATTTTTTTGACCCAACTGCAAATAAGAATTTTAAAAATTACTTTTTTACTGTTGTAGAGAGGCAGTCATGCAAGCAATAATTCCATTCTTCAGCTGAGCCAAAGGCAGGTGACCCTTTGCATTTCTAAGAGCTGACTACATCTCTACAACAGTAAGAAAAGCTGTTTTTCAGCAGTTGTAAATTGTAAACACTTTTATTTTTTTTAATTACACGTTTTTTGTATCAGTGGTAGGGTTGATATAATTCTCTTCCACAAAACCAAGACAGGACCTCCTGTAAAACTTGCCAGTATGTGAATGCAATCCCCCAAAACTGGTAAAGCTCCGGTTTTCTTGGACATATGGCAACTCTTATCAACAGGGAATTCCAAAATCAAACCTTGCAGATACTGAGGCATGGTCTTATTCCATTTGGAGTAGTGGAGGAGCAAAAAACCTGGAAGTTGGTCTTGAAATCTCTTTTTCCACTTTTTAAAAATCCATTTAATCCATTTAATAGACTTTTTTAAATCTATTTTTTTAATTCATGGGAGTTTCTGGAACTGAACCTTCATGGATAATGATGGACACCTGTACATGCTTCATGTAAGGAGCAGCAACATTTGGCATGCCACCTCAAGGCAGTGAAAGGCCTTGATCCAGCTCTGCTTCCAATATTTTTATTCCATCTGTGTCCTCTTCGCTCCTCTACATTAATGGTTTGTATGTGTGCAGTTGTTATACAATTGTAGTCTGAAAATCAATCTTAGGGTACAATCCAGAGTAACTACAGGGACTCTTTGCTCTGACATAAGAACAATTTACTCTGGATTGCAATATGAATTTCCCATAGGTTTTCACTAGGTGGTGTCGTAACTACGTCAACATAAATGTCTCTTACGTGCTCCCGTAGTTACTCTGGATTGTAGGGTACATCTGCTATCAGGCCTATGAGTGCATTGAGATTGTAGTTGTGTAGTTCTTCACCATCTTGTGGCAAGGCATCTGTCCATCTGTAACATACTGTCAGGTAAACATTCAGACCATTACATCAGAAACAGCAAGGGAACTTTTCTATTCCTCCATTTCCCTGTCCTTCCTTCCTTCCTCCCTTCCTTCCTGGGTGAGAAGTATCTTTCTCACTAGCTCGCACCTCCTTATCCGCCTTCCTCAAATGGGCACCTATTTTGGGACTTTGAAGTACCATTTGCAACTGTTCTGATAATATAGGCTCTTTTATCCAATAAATGTTTCAGTATAGTATGTATTAATCCTACAAAAAACCTATTTGTATTATTGTCTCTCATGATCTTAACCCTGAGGAATTCTCCTGAACTAGTAAAATTTATCCGCTGTTGCAGAAATAAAATTTCAAGAATATTTCGGCACAGCTGGACACTGCTGGCCACCGCTGGACACTGGGTGGCAGGCAGTGGGCACTGGTGAGCAACAGACACTACTGGGTACCAACAGGCACAGGGCATCAGAGGGTATCAGAGGGCAGTGGCAAGCAGCAGTGAGCACCAGGCATTCCTAGAGGGCATCATAGCTCAGCGAGGATCACTATGAACCACAGTGCAGTGGTGGTCCCTTAACCCACCCTGTGCAACATCTCCGCTGCGCACCATCTCTCCCCATGCATCAGCCCCCCTGTGCATAATCCATGCAGTCAGTGACCTTTCACTATATATCTATATCTATATCTATATCTATATCTATATATATGTATATATGTATATATATATATATTTATTTATAATACATTTATATATTTATAATATATTTATATATTTAAATATATAAATAAAATTTATTTATATTTATATATGTGTGTGTGTGTGTGTGTGTATGTATGTGTGTGTCTGTGTGTGTGTGTGTGTGTATATATATATATGTGTGTGTGTGTATATATATATGTGTGTGTGTGTGTGTGTGTGTGTGTGTATACGTGTATAGAGGGGGGGGGCTAAAGTCAGTTAGGGTTCTCGCTGGTTCATGACAGTAGTTTAAGTACTACTCATGACATTCCAATGGCCTTGTCCTTCCCTTGGATACTTTATGGATACTTTATGGATGTTCCGGGAATACTGCTGTATGTGGTCCAGGGACATGATGCAGAAGACAAGGGGACCCTTCGAATGCCTCTGGTGCTCTGGCCTATTTTTAAAAATGGTTGCCTTTCCATGCAACCTTAGAAGGGTAGAGATAATGTCACATCATCGGTGTACCATCCTGGACGTGACTGCAGATCTCATGCATCTAAATTACGCTCCTTATACCGGAGAAAGATGGAATTGGAACAGTGCAAAACTCGGCATGCGAAAATGTGATGCTTTTATGACCCCACTTTGACTCTTCCTAAATAACTGGCATTATATAAACCCAAAAATTCTGCTCCGAGCAAGGTTAAAATCTTTGCTCTCCTTACAGGTTATAGCAATAGACCACATACCATGGAGCCTTTCAACAGAACTCCAGCTTGGCCAATTGGCCATTCCACCCACTGCCTGGCTTTTAATATATATTTATAGCCATAAAAGCTATATTCGCAGGCAAGGGAAGGAAACTAGTACAAAGTATACCAACAAGGAGATAGAAGCGGCAATGCTCAAGTGTGTTGCTCTTGTCAGTGTGGCTGGCTGCGCATTATATGACTCCATTCATCCCCTTCTCAGCAGTTTGTGATACAACAGCATAAGTACCTCCACTCCAAGCTATAATAATGCTTTATGTATGCCGTGTGATGACGCTCTGAAACTTGGTTAAGTCCAAATTAACGTAGCAGGGCTATGCAGTTTTCTCATTATAGAACAGAGGCTTGGAGTGATACCAGGAGAGTGTTTCGGGGTCCATGGATGACTCCAAAAATTAAAAAGTCAACCAGATGGCTAGTTGTTCGAAGCTCAGCCAAAAGTGGGGCAATTGTGGGTGACATATTCATTTTGTCTGTACGATCCCCCCACCCAAACCTCCACAGTGATTAACTTGAAAACACTGCAATACCCAGAGATTGTCAGCATCAAGAGAAAGAACATGAGAAGATCACGTGGTATAAGGACCTACAGATAGAAATTCAGAGAATCTGAGCAAAGAAAGCCATTCTGATTCCAATAGGTGCTCTTGGAGTGATTTCATTAAGTCTCCAGGAACATCTAAACTCAATGGGCCACCAGAAGATCACAACTGCCCCGTTACAAAAAGCAGCACCCCTGGGAACTTCACATATATTGAGACAATAACTTTGTAATTCCTAGTTCCTTGGACAGGAACCGAATCACAATAGAGCCCATTCTAGTCAAACACCTGGTGACTCTGAAATAGTACATCATCATCATCCTCAACATCATCATCATTATACAGGCATTTCTATACTGCTTTCCTGGTCTTTTTGGATTGCTCCTCAGACTTTATTCAAAGTGGTTTACATAGGCAGGCTGATGTAAACCCCCAAAGGGATTTTTACAAACACAGAGTGATTTTATTTTTCAAGGACCGGCTACATTCATGTTTCATTCACCGTCTGGTTTTCACTACCGGCCCCCGATGTCTGACATGCTGGCTGACAAACTTCTCCTTCTCCATAGGAAGGGCAGCTGAGATACCTTCTTCACTCTCACTGAAAAGCATATGGAAGATCTCAGCTTCAGCAGGCACTTTTTCAAGATCTTGCTTCGGATCTGACTTCTGGTTATCTCGATCTGGTGACCTTCAGCTCTTATCTTCAGACAAACAGAGTCTCTACTCTCTAGACCAGACATCCTACCCATAAAAAAGCAGGCCTCCGTCAGTCTTGAAAGACTATGGTATCGTGCTCAGCGCTGCATACACTGCATGCGACGCACGAAAGCCTGGATTGGATTGTTATGGAGGATAGGCTGTTACCCAAGCAGCAAATCCCCCCTCTCCACACCACTGAATTAGTCCAATGGAAAGGCAGAGCCAATACGATTGGATCCAGCTGCATCGCAGAGCTGGGCTAAGGACAGGAGCTCACCCTGTCTTGTGGGGCCGACCCGGGTCTCGAACCCTGGTCTGCTGGTTAACAGGCCTCCGTCAGTCTTGAAAGACTATGGTATCATGCTCAGTGCTGCATACGCTGCATGCAAAGCACGAAAGCCTGGGTTGGATTGTTATGGAGGATAGACTAACAGGCACAGTGTCTTAACCGCTTGCGCCACCCACAGCCCAATACATGTGCATAGATGTGCCATATTAACTATCAAAGCAGCTTATGAGCACAAGCCCCATTATGTTCAATAGGTCTTACTCCCAGGAAAGTGTCTTTAGAGTTGGAAGATTAGCCTAAATCCTGATTCTGTCTGTCTGTTTTAATTCTCAGGCTAAACTGGGGGGAAAAATTCTCACTTTGCAATACATTTGACCCTTACAAGCCGAATAATTTGCATTCCAAGTAAATTATTTTTCATGTTAGTGGCGAATTGCAGCTCCAGCTGATGGGACAAAGAAAGGGTTTATCTCTGAACTTAAAATTCTCCCACACAATATTTCCAACAATGGATAAGCAATTTAGTGCCAGTGTGTTCCATTCATTGCCGCATCAAGGAGTACATGACATGCCTTTGCGTTCTTCAGAGCTATAGGCCTCGGAGGTTGGAAATAGAAACTATTGTTCCGCTGAAGGAGGGAGTCTAAACAGTTTTATGTTTAAAACAGTAAAATAATTTTACTTTGTTTAAAATGAAGTCAAAGTAAAAAAATAAAATTTTACTTTACTAAAAATAAAGGTGGGGAGGAAATTCCTGAAGGAGAAGAAAAACAGGCTGGTCTATAAAACCCTTTGGGTATCGGAAGTGCTTAGGAAGAATCATAGTTATGGTTATCAACCAACCCTCACTTGCATTTCTGAGATAGGCATTTTCCTCTGCCATGCTTAGTGCAACTTAAGGTACAATCCAGAGTAACCCCCAAATCCAGAGTAACCACGGGAGCAAGTAAGAGACTTGACATGTACCCGTAGTTACTGCACCACCTAGTGAAAACCTATGGGAAATTCATATTGCAATCCAGAGTAATATGTTCTTACACCGGAGCAAGGACTCCCCGCAGTTACTCTGGATTTTGCCCTAAATGCAGTGAGGAATGCCCTAGCTGGACTGCCCTAACTATTCTGTATCCAGAGTAGAGAGTTTTGCTGGATCCAGAGAGTCAGGAAGCCTGGGCTGCCCTAACTGCTCCAGGGCATGCTAAGTAGGCATCAATTAAGTGACACCCAGGGGGGCTTGCTTCTGAGGAGACCCTCTCAGTTCACTCTGAACAAGGAAGAGCTGTGGATGCAACCTCAGGATATGGCACAACTATGGCACCCACTCCAAGCATCCACCCTCCACTAGAGGTACTGCTCTGGATCCAGAGTAACTGCTCTGCCCTCAGCAATGCTAAACATGCCCTCAACATGCCTCTCCTGAACTCTCTAGGCTGGCCCAGTTAGGACAGAGCAGGTCCACCTCTCTTGGGGCACCCTATGCTGCCTTGCTCTGCCCTAAGCCTTTTCCAGACTAACCAGGGATAGATAGGGTAACCCAAGTGCACTTCTGGATTGTGCCCTTAAGTGCTGTCCAATTCCTCCCCAAAGATCCCCTATGGGAATGCTGTACTGGACCAGGCACTAGGTATGTTTTCTCCCCATGCTATGGGGAGATAGGATTGGGCCATAAGAATGGGGCTTTTGGACAATTTTCAATTGGACACTTTTCAACCATTCCACCCATTGGTGGGCCCAGGCCAGTTTGCACCAGTTCTATAGAACCGGTAGTTAATTTTAGCCCATCGCTAGCGATCCGGTTGCTAGCGGTGGGCCAAAACGAGGGTGAACCGGTTCGCCCCCAAGGGGCCCATCACTGCGCCTGTGCCAACCTTGACGCAGGCGCAGTTGCGTCCTGTTCAGGATGCAACTCCGCCTCCACCAAGGTTCACAACTGCGCTTGCCTCTTCAGGACGCAACTGCGCTTGCGTCAAACTTGATGCAAGCGCACTTGCGTCCGCTTTAGGATGTGACTGCGCATGCGCCAACCTTGGCGCATGCACAATGCGCCAGGTTTGGGGCCGCCCCTCTCCCCACCCCCTGACCATGGCCCCACCCCTGACCCGGTCTGGCCCCTCCCACTTCCGGCAAACCGGTTGTTGGGAGAGGGTCAGCCCACCCCTGATTCCACCCCATCATCTTGTCCTCCCATTTTCAAACTTTTCTTTTGGGACCCTAAAAGCGAAGAACTTGCTTTCCTTTTGAAAAATATTCTGTCTGCGGAGTACCTCCAGCAGAAGGCACCCAGTCCCATGTCCTTCTTAGTCACAGCTGGGGTGCGTTTGCTGTCTTTCATTCTTTCCTCCTTTGGGATGAATGGGTGATTCACCCACCCAGCAGCTCCTCCAGCATTACTGTTTGTGTTTTGCCGCTTAGATGCACAAATTACCTCTTTATTATGTCTCCCCGAAGAGGGAAGATTTCCCTTCATGCCTACATACCCAGACAGAGACACTAAGAGCTCTGTTGTCTTACGATGGTGGTGACAAATTAGGACAATTGGTCTTTAGCGAGTGCCGCACCTCGCAAGATATTGCGCCAGTCGGGTACTGTGAAAATTCCCAGTCAGGTAGGAGGTAATGTGCCAAGATAATGCGCCCTGTCAAGTACTGTGAAACTTCCACTGCTGATGCAGTGGCGTAGGCAGAGGGGGTGCAAAACATCAAGTTTTGCGAGGAACCTCATCACAGCATGCAAGCAGGACCCTTTAGAGCCATTCTAGGTGATGAGAGCATTGCTCCCACCGTCAGATGGGTAGGGGTCATGTGCATGCTCACAATCCTAACCATGTCTACTCAAAAGTAAGTCCCATTGTGTTCAATGGCTCTTACTCCCAGGAAAGTGTCTTTAGGATTGCAGCCTATATGTAATAAAAAATATATACAACACAAAATTGTTATAATATGAAATAAACTATCTGTAACAGTTTTAAATTTAAGCTATATATATAAAAGTCACTGACCAACTCACTCACTGACTCACTCACAGACTCATCAATGCCCAGCCAAAACTGCTGGGCCTAGAAGTGTGAAATTTGGGGTGGGTGTTCCTTCCGTGACGGAGGGGTGCACTAAGAACCGGTTTTCGGAAATTCCAACCTGAAGGGGGTGAAAAGGGGTGCAACGCCTTTTCCTCCCTATACTTTGCATTGAAGAGTCAGTGACTGATGGATGCTCTGCTCTAACCTCTGAACATAGAAGTGTGAAATTTGGGGAAGATGTTCCTTCTGTGACATCAACATCCAACAAGAACTGATATTGAGAAACTTAACCCCTAAGGGGCTGAAAAAGGGGTGCAATTTGTTTTGTCCTATACTTAACATTGAAGACTGACTGACCAACATCTACCCAATTTGGTGCTCAGTGCCTGGTGCATTGGGAGTAGTGGTGGGCCCAAGCTGGTTCGGGCCAGATCGCCCGAACCGGTTGTGACTTACCCCCCCCCCTCAGCGATCCACTAGCTAAGGGGGGCCCCGGAAAACCTGGCGTACTGGTTCAGTACGCCTGTGGCAACCTCAGCGCAGGCGCAGTGCATCTCCTCCAGCTGGAGGAGGTTGGCGCATGCGCAGTGCACTGGGGTTGGGGGCCCACCCCTTGCCCCACCCCTCGCCCTGCACACCAGCACCCACAGCACGCTGGGGTGGGTGGTGTGTGCATGGGGGTTGTTGTGCATGGGGGTTTGATGCGCATGGGGCACATGGGGCAATGTTGAGCATGGGGAAATGTTGTGCATAGAATGTTGATGCACATGGGGGGTTGATGCACATGGATTGATGCACATTGGGGCATACTGCGCATTAGGCTTTGATGCGCATGGGGAGATTATGCACATGGGGGAATGTTGCACATGGAGGAATGTTGCACATGGGGGATGAACATCGGGAATTTTGAGCATTGGGCATGTTTTATTTATTTATTTATTTTTAATTTAATTAATTTATATCCCGCCTTTCCTCCCCTGCAAGGGCGAGCTCAAGGCGGCTGACATCAGGGAATAAAACATCATTAAAATAGATCATAAACAAAGATTAAAACACAATTAAAATATAATTAAAATACAATTAAATTGAATAAAAACATGCAGATTAAAAATATTTGTTAAAAACAATAAAAACAACTGTCCCCCCCACCTCTGCCACATGTAAAATGCTTTTTTAAAATAGAAGGTTTTAAGGCTCCGCCTGAAGCTCTGTATTGAGGGAGCTTTTCTCAGTTCTATGGGGAGGGAGTTCCAAAGCCAATGTTGCATATTAGGGGGTTGTTGCGCATGGGGGATTTGCGCATGAGGGTTGATGAGCATGGGGGGTTCATGTGCATAGGGGGATGATGCACATGGGGTGGATGAACATGAGGGATGTTGCACATAGAGGTGGAGGCGCATGGGGTGTTGATGTGCCTGGGGGATTGATGCGCAGTGGGGAGATCGCATACTGGGGAATTTTACTCCCGCAATGCGGGTATGCTTCTCGCTAGTATTTATTTATTTATTTTCCTAATTTATACCCCCCTTTCCTCCCCTACAAGAGGGAGCCCAAGGCGGCTAACATAAGAGAAGAACAAAACACCATTAAAATCGCTAATAAATACAGGTTAAAACATAATTAAAATACAATTAAAATACAATTAGAATGAATAAAAAGACTAAGAACCATTAAAACAAGCTAAAAAACATTGGTTAAAAACAATAAAATAAAACAATAAAACAACTGCCCCCCCAACCTCTGCCCTATTTAAAACGCTTTTTTAAAATAAAAGGTTTTAAGGCTCCGCCTGAAGCTCTGTATTGAGGGAGCTTTTCTCAGTTCTAAGGGGAGGGAGTTCCAAAGCCGGGGTGCCACCACCAAGAAGGCCCTATCTCTGGCTCGGACCTCTCACATCTCTTAGTGGCAGCACAGTCAGAAGGGCCCCCTCAGATGACCTTAGGTGATGGGTCAGATTGTAGGGAAGAAGGCGGTCCCTCAGGTACCCTGGACCCGAGCCGTTTGGGGCTTTAAAGGTCAGGACCAGCACTTTGAATTCAACCCGGAAACGAATGAGCAGCCAGTGTAGTCACTGAAGCAGTGGCCCGACTGAGTCGAACCGACGAGCCCCAGCAACCACACGGGCCGCTGCATTCTGGACTAGTTGAAGTTTCCGGACCGTCTTCAGAGGCAGCCCCACGTAGAGGGCGTTACAATAATCTAGTCTCGATGTCACTAGTAATCTAGTCTCGATTATAAGTAAGTAATATAGTGCTTAAATTATCCAAATGTACAAGTATTTTAACTTTTATTTTGTCATATCCTACATTTTGGGAGCCTTGTCTTCCTTTGTAGTTATGACGTATGGGCTACAATCCTAAAGACACTTTCCAGGGAGTAAGAGTAGACATGGTTAGGATTGTGTTCATGTCACCCTGTTATGTGGAAAGACCAAATATTGAACCAGGGACATTCTGCGCACAATGCATGTGCTCAACCACTGAGCTAGAGTTCTCCCTAGTTGGCGCCTGCCAATTAGAATATCTTATTTCTATATTTTATTTTTGGTGATCTTCATATGGTCATCCATGGAGTCAACGGTGGAGTTGGACTTGATGAGCCACATGATGATTTGGCAGTGGAAGAGATTGCCAAGGGAGGTGGTGGACTCTCCCTCACTAGGGATCTTTAAGCAGAGGCTCGACGAGCACCTGTTGGGGATGCTCTAGGGGGATTTCCTGCTGCAGGCAGGGGGTTGGACTAGATGACCTACTAGGTCCCTTCCAACTCTATGATTCTATGATTCTATGGCACAGAGAGCGAGCGAGCGAGTGCAAATCCAGTGTGCTGGCTTTACCAAATGCTTGTTCTTAGACATGATTGCCAACACTGGGTTAACTTTCCACTCTGTCTTTTATTCATTATCAAATGCCAGAAACCCTTTGATCCACCCCCTTCTAATTTTGCTCTGAAATAGTAGTTCTCGTTGACCTTTCTTCGGCTCCGCTGCTTTCATTAGTCTAATTAAGCCAGCTGGCATAAGCAACAAAACAAATATAAAAGTCGCATTATGCACTTGTCCTCCTGCTGATTCTGGGGTGCCGTTAGATCCCTTTACAAGGGAACTAGACACACATTGTGTTGGAGAGGTATCAGTCTAAGAACCACAATGGCTGAGTGTTACTAGATAGTGGACGTGGAGGGAGCATGGACATAGGAAAAGGCCATAACTGTCCTGCTTGCGTGCCGTGGCATCCGTGCATGCCGTGGCATGCGTGCGTGCCGTGGCAGAGTGCTGCCCTAGATGGGTTTTTGTGTGTTTGGTTCAATCAATCAGTGTTTGGTTCAATCAGGCTCTTTTCCCCTTTCCTGTGTAAAATATAGTGGTTCCTTGGTTTACAAGAATAATTTATTCCGGAACCAGACTTGTAATCCAAAACACTTGTATATCAAAGCAAATTTTCCCATAAGAAAGAACAGAAAGTCAGATGATTCGTTCTACCACCCAAAAATATGCCTATAAACTGATTACAATACTCTAATGCAGTACAAAATAATAAAGAAAATACAAAGTAGAAAGAAAAATAAAACAAATTAACGTGCATTTGGGCTACAATCCAGAGTAACTACGGGAATTTTTAACCGACGTAGTAATGGTGCCACCTATGGGTAATCTATGGGAAATGCATAGAGCAATTCAGAGTAAGTGTCTCTTACGTCATCCCGTAGTTACTCTGGGTTGTAGGGTTGGTCAGTCAGGATGCAATCTGCCCCTATCACAGGAGTGAGTCCAACTCATTATAATGAAACAATCTATCAGACACTCAGTCAGTCTACCTACCTACCGACAGTATTTATATACCGCTTTTCAACTAACAAGTTCACAAAGCGGTTTACAAAGACAATGGAAAAATAATAATAGCTAATTAAAAGCTAATGGGTGCCTGTCCCAAAAGGGATCACAATCTAAAATGCAAAAAAAAGAACACCAGCAGAAGCCACTTGAACAGACATTGCTGGGGTGTGTAGGGCCAGTTACTCGCCCCCTGCTAAATAAAAGAGGAACACCCACTTGAAAGAGTGCCTCTTGCTCAGTTAGGAGTCAGTCAGTCAGTCAGTCAGTCTGTCTGTCTGTCTGTCTACAGTATTTATATACCACTTTTCAACCAAAAAGTTCACAAAGCTCTTTACAAAAAAAATTAAAAAGTTCTAACTTTAGAGAAGTCATGCAAGGCAAAGTCTTTTGGGCTCCTTTCCATTGCCTCCATTACATAGGAGTGAGCCCAATGACCATAATTGGCTTACTTCAGAGTAGACACACATAGGGTGGACTTTAGGAGAGGCTGAGCAGATACTGATGGAGCACTGTATCCCAGCCAGGACTTTTTTTGCTTGTTTTATAAGACATCAACTTGTATTACAAGTTAGGTACTGCCAGAACTATCATTCCAGATATATAAGGTCTTTTATGGCTGTATAGCTATATAATCGGCATAGGACTGAGTAGATCCAGCAGACAAATGTTCACTTAGCAGGAGGTAACCTCTAGTACTGCCCCCTCTCAGAATGCAACGTATGCTTCAGTTGTGCAGCATAAGGGGGTTCAGGTAGAATTGGGATGTTTGTGCAGTCATAAAGCTAGATGAATGGAGAAGAGCAATATGTCTTTGACAGTTCACAAACCAGGGATATGGATTGGTACTTCTGAAAAAATTTCCGGGGGGGGGGGGTGGAATTTACGGTCCTCTGACCCTTTGCTGGTTCTTTAAATACCAGCATCCCTGTCATAACTAGTTCTTCCCTACCTATGTAGGTACCCTAATCAGTGGTATGTCATTTTCAGGAAAGATCTGGAGAAAGACGTCATTTGCGTGGTTGAAAACATGCTATCTTCATGCAAGCATGTGTGGTCCTGTCCACTGTGCTGCCACCATCCCCATCTGGAAGTGCCACCGCTTGCCTTCCCTGGCCTCTGGATGTCCCTTATGATTTTTCTCTGATAACCAGAAGTAACATTTTAAAGCTCTCCAGAAGCTTTGGAAGGTGGGGGTGGCACTTCCAGGCCTTAGATGGTCCCTGGAGGGTTGGGCCACCTCTGGCCACCTCTTCAGCCCTCTGGACATGGAGGTGACAGATCGGGTGCAGGAGACCCTTGCAGTGACAAGGCGGTTTGGGGAACTCCGCTCGATACTACACTGCAGGGAGGGCAGGAAAAGATCCATTCCCCCAAATGCGTTGGTGATCACTGGGTTGGAAGGGCCAACAGTGTGAACTGTGCTTCTTTAGAAGGAGGCAAGTGCTGTCCTTGGAAGCCAAATGGTAAATGAAATAAGAACTCCTACCACCCCAATACACCTCCTGCTTTGGAAATAGCAGTGCCATTTTTATTCCTCGCAGACTGACGCTCCGAGTGGGACAAAAATTGCAGCAAGTTATATCATCGGCAGCCCAGCAACCCAGAAAAGTCTTTGATGAAGGATGTCAGCAATATCCAAATAAGCCACTGTGATATACTTGCCTGTCAAGGGAAGCCGAGAATCCCCGATCTGTCTTGTATCTTCCAATTCAGGTCTCCTTTGCATTGATTTTGTAATTGAGGGCTCATACAGCCTGTGCCGCTTACAACTACAGCGCATTCAAATAGCATCTAAACTTAAACTCCGGCATCAATCTAGGCCCAAAGTCAGACTTCTCTGGCCCGAGGAATATTTCGAGACTTACTGCCCAATCCTGTCCTCTGTGCACAAAATAAAAAAAAAAATAAGCAGGCCTCCGTCAGTCTTGGAAGACTATTGTATCGTGCTCGGCGCTGCATACGCTGCATGCAAAGCATGAAAGCTTGGGTTAGATTGTTATGGAGGAAAGGCTGTTACCCAAGCAGCAAATCCCCCCTCTTTACGCCACTGAATTAGTCCAATGGAAAGGCAGAGCCAATATGATTGGATCCAGCTGTGTCACAGAGCTGGGCTAAGGACAGGAGCTCACCCTGTCTTGTGAGGCCGACCCGAGTCTCAAACCCTGGCCTGCTGGTTAACAGGCACAGCGTCTTAGCCGCTTGCGCCACCCACAGCCCATGTGCACAAAATATGTGCAACATATAATGTGGGGGAGACAAATTCATACCCAGTAAAGGAAAATAAATGTATCCACAAGCTTGCATTTCAATTACTGCAGCAGCAAGACTTCTGAGATTAACAGTGCAATCCTAAGCATGTCTACTACATGTTCAACAGTACTTACTCCTTGGAAAGTGTGGTTAGGATTGCAGCCTTAGAGCACAATCCTAACCATCCCTACAATCCAGAGTAACTACGGGAACATGTAAGCGACATTATGTGTTCCCGCAGTTACTGCACCACCAAGTGCAAAACTTTTGGAAATTCATGTTGCAATCCAGAGCCAAATATTCTTACACTTGAGCAAGGACTCCCCCGTAGCTACTCTGGATTACGCCCTTTGTCTACTCAAAAGTAAGCTGCATTGTGTTCAATGGGAAATGTCTTTAGGATTACAGCCTGAATGGTCTTCAGTGATGCTGTGCCATAAACACAAGCCAACTAATGTATTCAAAGACAAAACAAAATTAAAAAACAATAATTAAAGCAATTAAGAGCACAATCCAGAGTACCTACGGGACCTCTTACATCGACGTAAGAGGCATTTACTCTGGATTGCTCTAAGCATTTCCCATTGGTGGCACCATAACTACGTCGATGTGAGAGGTCCTGTAGTTACTCTGGATTGTGCCTAAAATCACACTTCAGTTTGTGGTTTACAACCAACAAAAAACAATGAGCAATAGGAGTGCAGTGGTGGGCCCAGCCTCACCCAAGATCCGGTTCGCCGGAAGTTGGGGGCAGGGCTGGGGTCAGGGGGCGGGGCTAGGGGCAGACCCCACCTCAGCGCACTCCACATGCGCCAATCCCCAGTGCATGCGCAATGCGTCTCCTCCAGTTGACCCTCTCCTCCCTGAGGGTCAGCGCCTGCGCAGTATGTCTCTTCCAGCTGGAGGAGACGTACTGCACAGGCTCCGATGCCGGAGCCTTGGAGACTCCTGCACGCGCCCTGTGCGTCTTCTCCAGCAGGAGGAGATGCAGTGAAGATGGCGGCTGGCACAAACCAGTCCACCCTCTTTTTTTATTTTCCTGCCACTGGCGGTTTACCAACGGCAGGGAAAAGGGAAGATCCGGTTCGGGCGAGTAGGCCCGAACCAGTAAGTTCCCACCCCTTTAGGAGTGTACTGAGCTTTACGTTGTCAAACTGAGTGTGTCACAAACCTTAAGACAGCAAAATCTATACTATGTTTCACCACATGGAAGACATATCCTGCACAGGGGCGATCCTAGCGTGCGCATCACCTGGTGCGGGGACATGTGCGTCACCTCCAGGATACATGTGTCAACCCCACGACATGCGGGCGCCCCCTTCCAGGACTGGCTTCAGAAGAATACTGCGCAGGTGACAGCTCGACTCTCTGCTCTAAAGGCCAGCTCCTCCTTAGAGCGGAGGAAGTCCGCGCCTCTGCGCAACCATTCAGCCTTACTAGGGAGGCAGAGCAGCAGCAAGAAGCTGCAACTTTGCCTCCCTAGCACAACCAAATGGCCGTGCAGAGGCACGCACTGCGCAAGTCCAAGCCTTTGGACATGCACAGTGCGTCTTGCGCAGCCATTGGGCCTTGCTCTGAAAGTGGAGCAGCTGGCTCCACCTTTGGAGCAAGGCCCAATGGCTGCGCAGGGACACACTGCACATGTCCAAAGGCTTGGACGTATGCAGTGCGTCTCTGTGCACAGTGCTTCAGCCAGCCATTCGGGCTGGCTCCAAAGCAGAGCCAGCCTGAAAGGGCATGCTGATGCCTGGTGCCGGCCGGAGGAGTGTCAAACTCCTCCAGTGCGTCACCCCCCGTGGCGCATCACCCGGTGCAGCCCGCACTAGCCGCACCAGTCTGGTGACGCCACTGTCCCGCACCCCATGAAAAGAGAATCAATTAGGAATACAGGTCCAATCTCATTATATATGGATTTTTTTATACATGGATTTGACTCAACATGAATGGCTGCTGCAGATCACAATTTAAAAAGCTGCTTTTCTACTGTTGTAGAAAGGCAGTCATGCAAGCAATCATTCCGTACTGCATCTGAGCCAGGCAAAGGCAGGAGTACTTTGCATTCTTAATTGCTGACCGCCTCTCTAAAGCAATAAGAAAAGTTGTTTTTTAAAGTTGTAAATGGAAGCACTTTTTAAAAACACATTTAACACATTTTAATACATATGTTAATTATGTGAATAAATAAACAAATAAATGTGTAAATGTGAATCAAACCCCTGCAGATATGGATGCACAACCTTATTTGATTTGACAAAGTGGAGGTGTTAGAAACCTGAAAGTGGGTCTAAATATATATATTTTTATCCATGGATTTTTTTAAATCAACATGAGGTTCTGGAACTGAATCCTAGTGGGTAATGAGGTCCAAATGAACCTATATGGATGGAAGCTGGTGATTACCCGCAACGCTGGAGAAAACTCGGGAAAAAATATTTCCACCTGCTTTGAAAGTTTTAACTGATGTCATAATTCAGTTATGAGCATCCAACTCCTCCACCTTGTATTGGGGCTGTGAGTGGCTCCTGGGATTCAGTAAAGGGAAAGGTGTCGCCCTGCTAGTTGTGACCAACTATAAGGGGATGATCCCTGTTACAAGGCCAAAGAGTGATCCTATTGTCCTCTATGATCCTGTTGCCGGTATGAGTAAATCAAAAGTGGACAAAACATTGTTCATGAAACACTGAAATACGAAACATCTTCCCACCACTGTTATCTTCTTGCATTTATGTGCTTTTAAACTGGTTGTAGCTGGGCAAGTAATGGGACTTTGTTCCGTCATGCGGTATTCAGATATAGAACCACTGATCTGCTGACCTTCAGGTGGACAAGTACAGCATCTTTAACAACTGAGCCACCACAGCCCTTAGGTCTGGATTACAATTGGCATTTCGAACTGGTGAATATTAAATTTGTCAGTGGAAGGAATTATACTAATTACTTCCAAGTTTCTTTATATCACATGTGAGCTGTGGGTGGCACAAGTGGTTAAGACACTGTGCCTGTTAACCAGCAGGCCAGGGTCGGCCACACAAGACAGGGTGAGCTCCTGTCCTTCGCCCAGCTCTGCAAAGCAGCTGGATCCAATCGTATTGGCTCTGCCTTTCCATTGGACTAATTCAGTGGCGTAGAGAGGGGGGATTTGCTGCTTGGGTAACAGCCTATCCTCCATAACAATCCAACCCAGGCTTTCGTGCTTTGTATGCAGCGTATGCAGCGCTGAGCACAATACCATAGTCTTTCAAGACTGAAGAAGGCCTGCTCTTTATATCACCCAAAAGATGTATTAGGGGCAACTGTGGGTGGCGCAAGTGGTTTAGACCAGTGGTGGGCCCTGCCTCGCCCAACAACCGGTTCACCGGAAGTTGGGGCAGGGCCAAGGTCAGGGGGCAGGGCCGGGGTCAGGAGCTGGGGCTAGGGCTAGGGGCGGACCCCACCCTGGCACACTGTGCATGCTAGCGAGGGGGGTTGGCGCATGCGCAGTGCGTCTCCTCCAGCTGGAGGAGACGCACAGCATGTGCGCCAACTCTGGTGCATGTGCTGTACATCTTTTCCAACAGGAGGAGATACAGTGTGCATGCGCCGAGGTCAACTGTGCCAGGAGCAACTGGTTCGGGCAATCCGGCCCAAAGTGGCTTGGGCCCACCCCTGGTTAAGACACTGTGCCTGTTAACCAGCAGGCCAAGGTTCGAGACCTGGGTTCCCACAAGACAGGGTGAGCTTCTGTCCTTAGCCCAGCTCTGCGACACAACTGGAACCCATCGTATCAGCTCTGCCTTTCCATTGGATTATTTCAGTGGTGTGGAGAGGGTGGATTTGCTGCTTGGGTAATAGCCTATCCTCCATATTAATCTACCGAGGCCTTTGTGCTTTGCATGCAGCATTGAGCACGATATCATAGTCTTTCAAGACTGATGGATGCCAAGGGGCTGGAGAAACAAAGTTCACTGGTAAGGAACTGGGAACAGTGGAATTTAGGAACACGGCCACAGAGACTTGAATGGTAGAGACAGGAGCTTGCACTGGATGTGAAGCTGGACAGGAAACCAGAGGAGGCTTTAATGTTTGCAGATTTAGCAAAATGGTGAGATTTTAAATGCATGTTTCTGCATTCAGCAGGAGAAAAATTTCCGGTGCCTCAAATGGACTTTTCTTGCCCATTATTTTGTTTTGCCCGTCTCCATCAAGGGCCGCAGTTCTCTCCGCAGGTGGAGAAGCAGTGCCCTCAAGTGGCTCAGCCATACGCCAGCCTCTCCACCATCTCTTAGGATGTGTTTCGTCCTTCAAATCAGTACCAGGAATTAAGACGTGTTGAAGATTAGCTAACCTTGAAGTCGCCCCAGGAAAAGTCTCCAAAGGAAAGTTAATCCCCCGGAAGGCCTGGGGAGGACGGACAAGGCTTAGCTTAGGTGGAATTCAGTCTGCCTGCCAAAGCTGTCCTTCAACTGGCCTCAAGTTTCTGCATTTCAGGGAATAAAGTCAGCTTCTGAAAATGGTGCCAACGACACTCAAAGGAGGAAGGCATTTCTTGTTGATGAAAAGAGCTGAAACTAATTGAAGGGATGGAAAAATTGTAAGATCACATTGATATTAAAAAAGAAAACATCAACCTGAAGGCTGACATTGGAGAAGGTGTAGCATTGAAGGGAAGAAAACTATTTATTTGCAGGATTTATTTCAGTATTTTTTCAGTACCAAAAGTCTAGGGAGAAATTCTCACCTCCCCATAAACTCCAGGGTTTGTCCAGGACAAGAACAGGTAGGCAACTAACAAGGAAGGCAACCAAAGTGATGACGGGGCAGTGGAATGGCCACAGCATTTATTTATTTACTAGCGAAAAGCTAAACCCGTTGCGGGAGTAAAATTCCACCATACATCATCCCTCCACAGCGCAACATCCCCCCATATGCAACATTCCCCCATGCTCATCAAACCCCCCATGCGCAACATCCCCCATGTGCAACAATGCCGCATGCGCAACAACCTCCCATGCACATTAAACCCCCATGCACATCATCTCCCCATGAACATCCTCTCCCCCATGCTCATCAACCCCCAATGTGTATCATCTCCCCATGCACACCTTTCCTCTGTAAACAACAGACGCCCAAGGAGGCTTACAATAATTAAATAAAAACATACAGGCTACAATCCTAACTTCCATTTAGACTGTCCTAAGCCCCAGCCTCAGTCCTGTGCTGACCTGGGGGTGTCACAAAATTGCAGCAAGACATGTCTGCGCCACTCCTGGGGGTGTTAAGCCAATGCATAAATATACGCTGACCTCCCTGCACCTTCATGAGAAGATAGGACAGGTGCATTAGGCTGGCCTAAATTTCTTAGGATTGTGCGCACTATAAAACATATATCTAAAAGCGAATTGACAGAATAAATACTATTTGTAGGAGGACAAAAACTTGGCGGTACGGCTCTTTAGTCTGGAAAAGAGTTGTCTTGAGTGAGGACATGATAGAGATGCACAAAATTATGGATGGGATTAAATTATGGAGTGGAGAGTGGGACATTATTTCTCCTTCTCACACCTCTGTAACATCAGGTTACATCCATAAAATTGATTGTTACCAGAGTTAGAAGAGACAAAAGGAAGTATTTCTTTACCAAGCATTTAATTTGTCTGTGGAACTCTTTGCCACAGAATGTGTTGATGGCATTTGGGTTAGGCCAGTGCACAGACGTGCGCTTGCCTCCCTACATCACCATGTGAATGGGAAGAGTAATGAGTTTTTAGAGTTAGACGCTTTCCTTGGAGTAAACCCCACTGAATACAATAGGAACAGTGATGGGATTCAAAGAAATTAACAACAGGTTCTCTGCCCATTCGGCAGCCACTTTTAAATGGCTATTTTTAAACTTTATATGTCCTATCTCTTGTTAACAACCGGTTCTGTAGAGTAGGTGCAAACCTGCTGGAGCCCACCACTGAATAGGACTTACTTCTGAGTAGACATGTTTAAAATTGCAGTTAGATTGCATTCGGTAGCTTGAGAAACTGCTTTGGAGTGCTGACATCACCCATCACATCATAGGGTTGGATGGGACCTGAAAGGTCATCTACTCCAACCCCCTGCCTGTAGCAGGAAATCCTTCTAGAATATCTCTGACCTACCAAGAGTTTAGAAGTAGTAACCTCTCGTAGGCTCCTCTGGAAAGTTGCTCAGAAGGCAACGGCGCCGTTGTCTGTTTCTGGACCAGCCTTCTCTTTCTCTCCACCTCATAATTCCTCTTGAGGAGGAAACCAAACATCCCAATGTGAAGCCTTCATATTAATTTTTCCCCCTTGAAAGCAGCAGGCAATAAAATACCAAAAGGTTAACAGATTTAAAGCTGTTGTTTCCATTAAATGGGTGTCATTTGTATCTTCCACCCAAGCAATCATCAGTAAGTCTTTCCAACGGCTTTATGAAAACACACAACACCTCTTTTCTATGAGTTATTTTAAGTGACACTTGGCAAATGCGCCGTGATCAATCAGTCCCTTGTAAAATATCGGTTTGCAAGCTTGAGCTCTTTATAAATAAAGGGAAGAGGGCAGTCTGGAAAGTGAACTGAACCTTCACAAGGAGGAGATACATCGTGGCAACGATAATGAAGCAACAACAGGTGGGTGTGTGGCTTTCCCACTCTGGTGAAGTCCTTGTAAACCCCAGTACTATAGCTGTAGGGGTGCAGCGCAGAATGAACATCGTAAAAAAGAGCCCTGCCAGACCAGAATCAGGGCCCATCTAGTCCATCTTCTTGCAGCACATCAGAAATAAGACCTGGTAGAGGGTGGGCATTTCCAGTGGCACATATTCAAGGTCATCGGATGTCATATGCGTCCGTCTGTCCATCCTCCCCAAAATTAGAACACCCAAGGACATGTTGCTGCAAGATGTGGGGATGACTACTTGCTTGGAGGGCTTGAAAGGAGGTTCAGATAAATTTGTAGAGAAGACATTTGCCAACAGTCCTGATGGCTCTGCAGAATCTCCCATTTCAGTCTGCTTCTGGCTAACTAACCTGCTAACTGGGCAAGCGGCTCTCTTTCTAGTGGGTGCCTCTTTTATTTAGCACGGGAAGCGGAACAGGCTCATCTCAACCCAGCAGTCTTTTTAGTGGCATCTTTGCAACTTATAGGATCAGGGGTCTCCAGACATTTAACTGCAAGGCTCCTGGACCATTAAAGGAGGGCTTTTCAGCTTGTAATCGGTGAGATCAGAAGCTGCACCTGCTGAAATGCCCTCCTTTATAGGTCCAGGAGCCTTGAAGTTTGGAGATCCCTGTTTTAGGTTGTGAGCCCTTTTGGAAGCCATTAGTTGTTTAATTTTCTCGGTAAACCACTTTGTGAACTATTTGTTGAAAAGTGGTACATAAATACTGTTGATTGAATTCATGAATTCATGAATTCATGAATTAATTAATTAATTAATTCATTCATTCATTCATTCCCAGATGCAGGAAAGAATTCTGCCTTTCTTGCTTTGGGTCTTCTCAGAGGTAGCTGGTGGGTCATCTCAAGACACAGAATACTGGACCAGATCCAGGCAGACTTTTCTTATGTAGAGTAAGGCTACAATCCAGAGTAGCTACTGCAGTTGTTGTGTCGACCCAACAGGCATTTACGTCGATGCAGTTACATCCCCACCTAGTGGAAATTTATGGGAAATTCATATTGCAATCCAGATTAAATTTTACATCATCAATGCAAGCACTGCCATAGCTACTCTGGATTGAGGGGCAAATCTCATAGAACAGACTAGGACTTACTTCTGAGTAGACAAGCTTCGGATTGTACCCTGTCTTCTTCAAAAATCTAAGAGGGAATGAACATTCAATTGTCCTCCACTTCTTTGCTCACATTATAGAAATCAGAGGGCTGGGGATAGATGGAGAGGTTAAGCCAGGGTACTAGTGCATTAACAATACTGCGTGATGAGATGCAAACCCGCTGTGCGGTATTTTTAATGGCTGGATCTCATTCAGGCCCTGCAAGATATATAGAAACATAAAACAACAGCCCATAGCTTAGCATTAGAGCACATGGTTTGTATGCTAATGGATTCCAGTTATGTTCCAGGAATCTCCAGCACATGGTTCTTGGGATGGAAGGCTGGGGAAATCCTGACTTGAGATCCTGGAAAGAAATAGTGCTTTTCCTGACATTAGAGCTTGTTAACAAGCCAGAATCTTAAACCACAGCTTGACCTGGACTTTTAGCACACTGTGGTTTGAACACTATGGTTTGCCAATGTTGGACAGAAAACAAAGTGTGGCTTGTTCTGAACCAGGGATGGATGTCATGTGCATAGGAAATGAAGCTCCTGCAACACTGCACTATGGTTCTATCACATTCCCCTAAAACAATAGTTCCCAAACTGGTGGGTTGCAACATACCGGGGAACCAGAAGCAAGGCATTCTGCTTCAAAGGAGCGGTGCAGCTCCAATGGCTGCTACAGTGCTGCAGAGATCACTGCGCTGCTGCCGCCGCCGCCACCGCCAAAACACTTCATTATGCTACCCGATTCTCAACTCCCTTATAGGATTTTGGAAAACATTGCTCTAAGGGTAGGGTTGCCATATGTCTCCAAAAACAGTTACAGTCACAATATGCTCACATATTAGCATGTGTGACAGAAGGCCCTATCCCGATATTGTGGAAGAGAATTATGGCAACCCCGTCTAAGGGTGACTCTTATTTGGAGGCATTTGGGAGCAAACCATTTTAGTTCATGAATAAAACCAGCTGTTCCCAAGAGGATTTCTTATCATAATATTAAACAGCAAGGTTTTGCTCTCATTAAATGTATAGCAGATTTTCTTTCCATTGTGCTTTGCTGCCCCCAACTGAGGTCTGCACGAAACGGTTCCAAGAGCTCCGCTCTAGAGAAGAAAAACATGGACAGCATCCATTTCACACCATCTCGTAAGGAACTGCATGCCCCAAATTTAACATCAGACTCGTGCTCGTGGTGGTGCTGGGCTCTCTCTCTCTCTCTCTCTCTCAGTTTATACGTGTCCGTTTATCCATCCATCTACAGACAGACAGACAGACAGACAGATAGACAGAGAGGATGAGAGAATATACTCTGCAGGTATATTGGCTGTATAACCGGTCATGTAAAACCCATCTGTCAGTCTTTCAGTGGACTTCAGCATTCATCTCCACATTATGGTTGAACCCCAGAGGCTAGGAGCAAAAAAAAAATAATAATATTTCCCAGGCTATCTCTGTTTTAATCTGTTATTTATTATCTAATTTTAGTGGTGTTTTATTGTTCTTTTAATTTTTCTTAGCTGCCTTGACCTCCCTTTCGTTAGGGAAGAAAGGTGGGATACAAATAAATAAATAAATAAATAAATAAATAAATAAATAAATAAATAAATAAACAAACAAATAAATAAATAAATAAATAAATTATAAATAAATAATTTATAAATAATTTATAAATAAATAAATCTGGCATGTAGCCACAGCAGTGTGCGGAATATCGAGGGACATGATATATCTATATATCCCATATGTCTACTAAAAAGACTTCTTATGGAGAGATTCATAATGATATTTTTGTATAAAATTTTATACAAATTGTTTTTTTTTTTGCATATATTCCAAACCCATAACAGTGCATGTCTAAGAGTGAAATCCAGAGTAACTACGGGGAGTCCTTGCTCCGGAGTAAGAACCAGTTACTCTGGATTGCAATATGAATTTCCCATAGGTTTTCACTAGGCGGTGCAGTAAGTACGGGTGCACAAAGTTACGTGCTCACGTAGTTACTCTGGATTGTGCCCTCAGATAATGATTCTTAAACTCTAAATTTGCTTTTATTTCTCATGCCATAAAAGTCCATGCCATTCAAACCATAAATCTGAACCTTCCAAAGAGTCTCTTATTGCTCATGATCAACGCATTCTTTCAAACAGATAAAAGCAAAGTCTTTCAGCCCGATCCTATGCCTGTCTACTCTGAAGTAAATCCCATTGTAGCAGTGATTTTTAACCAGTGTTCCATGGCACACTGGTGTGCCATGGATTGGCCTTAGGTGTGCCGTGGTAATTTGGGAAAGGATATTTATTAATAGGATAATTGGGGGGTTTGAACAACATGGTGTGCCTTATCGATGGTAAAAACAACGGTTGGTGTGCCATGAGATGAAAAAGGTTGAGAATCACTGTATTATAGTCCATGGAGTTTACTCCCAGGAAAGAGTGGCTAGGATACGTCTGGGAGAGCTATGCCACCACTCTCTTTTGCATCTTGCAAAATCTTACATTTTATTCATGGCTTTTTGTAAATAAATATATAGATTTTTCACCCTGCCAGATGAAATATACCCTTGCAAGGAGTGTAAGGAGTGGTCGATGGACTGGCAACAACATTAAGTTCTTCTCCAGCTCAGTTTTTAATCTAAAACAGGGCAGAATTTTTCCAGGTTGCAAATCTTCAGGCCACCTGCTTTTCCTATTCCAAGACATGCTCAGACAATACCCATCACTGTTGGAGGCCATTTCAAATGTCCGCGTCTATAACGCCTACCCATATATGGCTGTTTATACCTTTGAATCAGAGGTGGGCAGATGCTGGTTTGGGCCTACTCGCTTGAATCGGATCTTCCCCCGCGGCTGACTCTGGCGATCCGGTCAGAGCCGCGGCTGCAAGAGCCGCGGGGACCAGTTCGCCAGCGTCTGCCGGCGCCATGTCTCCTGGGGCTCGGCGCCAAGAAGCTTAGTGCGCCTGCGTCCAGGTGGAGCAGGTGCACTAAGCGTCCTGGCGCCAAGCCCCAGGACGCTCCGTGCGCCTGTGTCCACCTGGACGCACGCGCACTGAGTCTCCTGGAGCTGGCTTCAGGAGATGCACTGCGTATGCGCCAAGCCTACGCCCCCGCCCCGCCCCCTGACCCCAGCCCTGACCCCAGCGCCCAAACTTCCGGCGAACCGGATCTTCAGGGAGGCTGGGCACATAGGTGCTTCCACCATCTACCAGGAGCATTGGACAAAGCCAGCTGCTATTTTCTGGTGCTCTATAGCTGTCAGCAGCAAGATCAGCCCTCTCCAAGGTGTAACGTTCACCTTAATTTACAACTGTCTGCATCAGCTTGATTGCACGTTAGAGGTCGAGAGGGAAGCAGGTGATTCCAGCCTCCGATGCACACTTCAACACTGCGCATGGCTTATGGGAGGGTTTTTAAAAGGTACCCGGGGATTCCACAAGCTTGTAAGCCTTTACTCTGGAGCCTAAAAGTATCTCCGTCTGGAAGTATCTTGCAAGCCTCTCACATTTTCTAACTATATTTGGACCGACTATTTTAATTAGCTATTTTCTACAGACATTACTCAAAGCTCGAGTCAATCCTGAACCATTAACAATGCGGCAATCATAGACACCGGGCACAGTCCAGGGTAACTACGGGGAGTCCTTGCTCCAACGTAAAAACAATTTACTCTGGATTGCAATATGAAATTCCCATAGGATTTCACTTGGTGATGCTGTAACTACGTCGACGTAAATGTCTCTGAACGTGCTCCCGGATTGTAGTTACTCTGGACTGTAGGGACCATTAGTAAATAAATAAAAATGGTTGCCAGGATGTAGAATAGTTAGAGGGGGTGCAAAGTACTAAGTTTTCAGGGAGCCTCATTGCAGCATCAAAGGAGCGCATGTCGTCTGGAAAACTCCATCCTGTTCCCTCTCCTGATGGGAGTCATAAAAGAGTGTGACGGTCAGGAAACTGTAAGGAGGGAGCAGTTCTCCATTCCAGGGGAAGGGCGTTCCAGAGCTGGGTGCAACCACAGAGAAGACCCTTCTCCTGGTTATCAGAGATGGGTGGCCAGAGATGGGTGGCAGGCAGAGATGGGTGGCCCAAAGAGGGGTGGCACCTAGAAACAGGGCCTTCTCGGTGGTGGCACCCACCTTGTGGAACTCCCTCCCTACCAAGTTAATGAAAGTTTCCTTGTTACTGTCCCACCAGCGAGGTCTAAAGACTGTTTTATTTAGCCCAGCCTACAATAGCTGTTTTTAAATAAGATCGTTTTATCACCATCTGCTTCTTGTTCACCTGGGTTTTCTCTGTCTTTATATAGTTTAATTATATTTTAATTGTATTTTAATATTTGGTTTTATTGCTTCTGTGACTGTATTTTATTGTTTTAAAAGTTGTTCACCACCATGGGTTTCATTTTTTAAGAAAGAAAAGTGGAATATAAATAAATAAATAAATAAATAAATAAATAAATAAATAAATAAATGAATGAATGAATGAATGAATGAATGAATGAATGAATGAATGAATAACATTTGTTCCTTTGCCCCCAGGTAAGCCCCAACATCCTCAATACATCAATGTATTTCAAAAGAGTTTAATTATATTTTAATTGTATTTTAGTTGTATTTTAATCTTATTTATTCTTTTATCTGATTTTAATGGAATTTTATTGTCCTGTGTGTTGTTAGCCACCTTGGATTCCCTTTTTTAAAGAAAAAAGGTGGGATAGAAATCAAATATCTATATCTATATCTATAAGATAGATAGATAGATAGATAGATAGATAGATAGATAGATAGATAGATAGATAGATAGATATAGATATAGATATAGATATATAGATATAGATATAGATATAGATATAACTGAAAAGCCACTGACTGACTGACTCCCTTACTCACTCATCAATGCCCAGCCAAAACCGCTGGGCTTAGAAGCGTGAAATTTGGAGAGGGTGTTCCTTCTGTGACATCCACACCCACCAAGAACCGATGTTGAGAAACATAACCCTTAAGGGGATGAAAAGGGGTGCAACATATTTCTGTCCTATACTTAATATGTAAGACTAACTAATCAACATCTAGCCAATTTGGTGCCCTATGCCTGATGCACTAGGAGGGAGGGTTTGATGCATGGGCGTTTGATGTTCATGGGGATTGCTGCACATGGAGGACAGTGAACATGGGGTGGTGCACATGAGGGACAGTGTGCAGTGGGGGGATAGGGTGCAGTGGGGGGACAATGAGCAGGGGGGAGGATGGTGTCAGGGGAAATTTTACTCCTGCAACATATATACATTTTCGCTAGTAATAAATAAATGCATGCTTGCACCAGTAATATTTCTGGTGCAAGTCCAAGTTGATCCAAGTTGGCAGATTGCACTCAGAAATGGGGATAGGATACACCATGTACTGGTTCTGCAAATCCCATACCAGACTGATCTCCCTGCCCAGTCACTTGACTTGTTCCTACCTTCTCTGCCTCTATGCTGCTACCATCCGCTCCAGCGGGTATCCCACTAGCCTTTCTGCCAGCACATTCAGATTTGCACCATTGCTATGGTGTAGCTAGAGGGGGGTGGAGCAGTCAGGCTCAGAGGGAGCATGTAAGAGCATGTAGCACTCCCACTGCAGTGGGGATTTTGAACCTTTCCAACAGAAACTGGTTTTGCTGAACCACTGATGTGTGTTCTTTGTTCCCAACGCTCGGTTCGCTTGAAGAATTTTTTGTTATTAAATGGTGACAAAATTGCAAAATAAAAAGGAACAAAGACAGCAGCCTTTGGCAGAGGCTTCCTTGCAAGAAAACAGCACACAGATTGTAACTGGGACTTCCGACAGCTCCACGTCAAATATCAATGCAAAGGAGTGCTTGACGGGGTTGCACTCCCTGGGAAATCAAAGCGATGTCTGCAGAAGAAGGTGATCTGTACAGATCATTGTGAAGAGGGATTCTCTACTCCTTCTAAGAAGCAGAGCAAAGAGAGGGAGAGAAGGATCGAGGGCAGTGATTTTCCACCTTTTTCATCTCATGGCGCACTGAAAAAGTCCTAAAATTCTCAAGATGCACCACCAGTTGTTTGACAACTGACCAGGCACACCATGCCGCAAGTGGGAATTCACATCCCCGTTGGCCCTACTATAAATGATCCTTCCCTAAATCTTCCACGGCACACCTACAGATCTATAGCTGTTGTGTATTTATTCTGGGGTTTTCTAGCCTTTGAAACAAATGGAACTGGAATATTGTTTTAAGTTCCCTTACTCATCCCAAGTCTGTGCATCAAAGAAGGCTGGAATAAAATCCTATTTAAAACAAGTCAGAAAATGGAAGTCACATGTTCTTCAAAGACAAGAGTCTTTCTTCTTCTCTGGAGGTGACTCAGTTGTACAGTGTCTTCATCCCAACCCCATGTCCCTACTTTAGGGTTGCCATAATTCTCTTCCACAAAATTGGAACAGGACCCTCTGTCCAATTTCCCGTATGAGAACACAATCCCAAAAAATCTGGATTGTCCCTGTTTTTTGGAATATGTGGCAACCCTACCCGACTTGGCCCACCCATGACTCTTTCCCGAGGTAATCAGCCCCCAAAACCTTATAAAGAGTTGGGATGGAAGAGGCAGGTGGAGGAGGATCGAACCCCAGTGGCCCTTTGTTGCACAGAGGCTACATGATAGCCCAAGAAAGACGGGGAGGTGGGTTATTGGCTGGGGAGGCGGTTGAGGATCAGAGATCCTTTCAGGGAGAAAGCAGAGAACAAGAGAATGATTGTAAAGGCGAGGGAAACTCTTATCTCCTCTGCCTGTTCCTTCTCTGCCGCTGGGTTATGCAAATCAACCATTCAAGTACGTTTCCCGAGTAATTAAAAACTCTGCTCTTTTTAATTAAACTTTCCCTCCAGACTGATTTCTTTTTCCCTTCAGGGAGACTAATCCGTCCGATGCTTTTTTATGGATCTTGACTCCCCCCCCACTCCCCGTCAGGCTCCCCATCATTTTTTCAAGCCGTAGCTTCACGGAGAACATCCAGTGTTTTAGAATTTGGACCAGTCAAACCTGTTAAAGAAGTCGTACGGAGGGAAGAGTGTTGAGAAGGGTGGAAGATGAGGAGCAGGAAGAGAAAGATGGGGAAGCAGAGATGAAAGAGTTCCAGCTGGGGCAAGCAATGCCACCTCTTTTTGCCCGCAATGAATTCTTGACCATGATGTGAGAATGGCCATGATGTTGCCATTATGGTTATGATGTGATTGAAGATCACCTCCAACTTGAGTACATCAGAACAACCAGGGTGTACTTAACCTCACTTAACTTCACCAGAGTGTGCTTAACCTGTGCCTAACCATTATAATCTGATTTAAGGCCATATTCCCTCCTTCATGCCCACCTTATCTATGGACACTATGTTGGTGAGCCTCTGGTTGACAAGGGTCTTCAGCCAATACATGTCCTGGCCAACCTATTTTATTTCAGTAATTTTTACAACAACCCTGTGAGGCAGTCAGATGTCACCACTGTGTGTATGTGTGGTTGAGAGTGGTATGCTTACAAATATAGTAAGTTAATGGCAGAGGACAGGATTCAGTGGAATGCTTGCCATCTTGGCCTTTGAGAGCCATTCTGCTCTCTTTTGCCTTCTTATTTTTATTACTCCCAAGAAAGTGTGTATAGGCAGGTTTTATGCCATCAGAGGTGATTCAGACAGCGCAATCCTAACCTCTGGTTAGGTCGGCACAAGTTTCAGCACAAGTCCTGCGCTGGCCTGGTCATTTTCACATAAGTGCCATAAAGCACTTCTGCACCACTCCTGAGAGGGTTAGGGTGCAATCCAGAGTAACTATGTGGAGTCCTTGCTCGGGTGTAAGAACAATTTGCTCTGGATTGCAATATGAATTTCCCATAGATTTTCACTAGGTGGTGCAGTAACTATGGGTACTTGTAATGTCTCTTACGTGCTCCCATAGTTACTCTGGATTGTAGGGTATGGCCAGTGTACAGACATGCGCCAACCACCTCCTCTTGCCACTGTGGGAACAGAGAGATGGATGAGTTGTGGGGGCTCCCACACAGGGCTCCCCACAAACCCCCCTGTAGCCTAAATTATTTAGGACTATGGGCCCCATTTCTAACCATTGCCACCATTGCTGATTCAAAATAGGCACCCCTGAATCTTACGGTGGGGCTGGAGGAAATGCAACTCCAAAGCTGTTGGTCTACTTAATTTAATTTACTTAAAATTAAAATTGTGGGTCTCCTCAGACATACGTCACATATTTTGGTGATGTTACCCCCAAATCCAGAGTAACTACGGGAGCACATAAGGGACTTTACGTGCACCCGTAGGTACTGCACCACCTGGTGAAAACCTATGGGAAACTCATATTGGAATCCAGAGTAAGTTGTTCTTACACCGGAGCAAGGATTCCCTATAGTTACTATGGATTTTGCCCATACAGTATATCTGAGAAGGAGAAAGGGTAAGAAGGTTTCTAAAAGAGGCAATAAGATCCAGGATCCATAGATGCTGATTCACTGTTTTCTGATTGCTCCCAACCCTTTTTCTTCCCCTAGAATGCCTAGTTCCATTCATCTTCTCTTTTTCATTCATTCATTCATTCATTCATTCATTCATTCATTCATTCATTCATTCATTCATTCCTTTGCTGAAGCAGATGCCCATGGTGACTTAAAATTTTACACATCCCTATGTATTCATCTCCAATTTAAAGGAAAACTGGGAAAGGAAGATTTTAAAAAGCCAATTTTCCGAACGGCTGCAGCGGCCAGCCAAGCATGGGAAAGGCTCGCAGCCTTTTATTCCAAATTGAATTATCCAGAATAACTCCCAGAATAAGACACACACAAGAATCAAGTCATAAACAGAGTATCAAACTGTCATATAGATTGGGGTGATCCCTCGGAGACCTTAGGTTCGGACCACAATGAACTCCCATTCTCAAAACAAACCTCAGAACAAAAAACAAGATCTTGAATTCCTCCCACGCTGGCCTTTCCGGCAGACAATGGCACATTTGCCTACTCATAAGTAAAGCCATGATATTGGGCACCTTCACTTTCCCATAGAGCTCAATGCATATTTTTTATTTTTAGTTTCTTGGCCATAACGTTTGATAGGAAGGAGATATTTCAAAACTGATTTTTGCATTGGATTCTGTTCTTCAATATGAATCCAACGACGTGTGACATGATGGGTCCTGCACACCATTGCAAAGTTCCCAAATGAAGCCAAAATGGAGGACAAATAAGCCCTTTTGGAGGACACCCAGACAGGAGGCTATAAAAGAGGACAAATCTGGAAAAATCCAGTCATAAGGTCACCCTTTATATTCCTTGGTTGGTGTCACACCATGACTTCTGTCCATGGATCATATCACTATGGAGAGATGGATCACACAGTGGCATAGCTAGAGGGGGTGGAGCCGTCGGTCTTGCAGGGAGTATCTGTCATCCAGGGCTCTGTTCTGCTCCCCCTGCCTGGAAAGGCCCAGAGGGGAGAGACTCCCTCCAAGACTGACTGTTCTGCCCCCCTTCTATCTATGCCACTGGGATCACACAGCATAAAGGTTTGGAGCTTTTGTTGATGTTGTCGCGATAGCATCTCAGTTAGAATTGGAGAGCTTGAAAACATACCAGAAATAGATTTTTCTGGTCAGAGCGAAAAGGGAAACACTCTGCAGGGGTGAACAGCAAATACCATACGGCACCAACATATTCATCTGCTTGTTTCAATTTCAATTCAACTTTTTGAGCTTGAAAGGACTCCAAAGATCTCTCCTCTCAGAGATCAGCGCGCATTGCGTACT
The DNA here is from genome assembly GCA_030015325.1 of Cryptoblepharus egeriae. NCBI lineage: Eukaryota > Metazoa > Chordata > Lepidosauria > Squamata > Scincidae > Cryptoblepharus > Cryptoblepharus egeriae. The sequence goes on along the minus strand of JAREYC010000003.1, from coordinate 2,699,982 downwards.
TCGAAGTGCTGTTTGCCACCTACGGGTTATTAGCCACGATTAAACATTCTGTTATCCCCCCTATTATTCAGGATCTGTTTTTGAGCTTTGTCAAGGAAAACATTAGCAACAAAGCCCATAGCATCAGCCTGGAGATCTGATAAATATGTTCCTTACGAGAAAAAAGTTTGCAGAGAAAATTATAAACTGCCTTTGCTAGACATCTGAATAGACACATGTGTTTAAAAAATATAAATGGGTAGAAACTGGGCAGTTTTCCTTCTGATCTCCAGTGGGTAGCCCCCCAGATTTCCCCATATGATCACCAAACAGGAGCCACATGGACCCAGTGTTTGGGAATTCAGTGGGCATTCTGGAAGACTGGCAAGCCAGTGGCATAGCTAAGTGGCATCTGGGGGCACAAAAAGTAACTCACATACCCATGCGGGCAATCTGAGACACAAAAGACTGCTTTTTTCATCTTGGGTCCACCATCAGGGGTATAAGTTGGCACGCTCCTTAAGGCATGGAACTAGGTAACTTTCCCAGTCAATGGCAGTCTAATCCTAACCCTTGGTTAGGTCCCCAGAAGTATCATCAAAAGTCCCATGCTGGCTTGGGGGGGTGTCACAAAAGTGGTGTAAGGCACTTCTGTGCCACATCTGGGGGAGTTATGCCAATACATAGAAATGCGCCAACCTCCCCGTGCCACTGCGATGGATGCATTTTCCTTCTGCTTCTGCACAGAGGTCCAGGATGGGGGCCCATGGGGGTGACTTCTAAGTAAAAATCGCCCAAGAATAGAGGTTGACTTCACAGCGAGTTTGGCCCCAAACTCATTCTCCCTACAATCCAGAGTAACTACGGGAGCACGTAAGAGACTTTACGTGCACCTATAGTTACTGCACCACCCAATGAAAACCTATGGGAAATTCATATTGCAATCCAGAGCAAATTGTTCTTACACCGGAGCAAGAACTCCCCGTAGTTACTCAGGATTGCGCCCTTACTCTTCAAAAAACATTTATTCAGCGCATATCACCATCTCTTTCCTTCATCCCAGAATTTGTCAAGAAAGCATCTCTCCCCAAAAGAAATTCTGTTAATGCCATTCGGAAAGCGATTAGACAGAGGTTTTCAAGCACTTCCTTAAAAAAACACATATCACTCCACAGCATAAACTTGGCAGTCTGTCTTGAAGTAGCTTTGCAAAGCAGATAAAGACCAAAACAGGCAGACAAGTGCTTTCGAGAGCTGAATGCGGCCAGGATCGCTCCGTCTGGGCAGCCGGAAATGGCGCTCTGAATTTCTTGGCTAAGAAGTTGCTGGCTTTGGGGGCAAAAAATGCCCCTTTTTTGCCTTTCTTATCAGCCTAATTTGTAGCTTGGGGGAAATTTCGGGCTGCTCTCTAACCCCACACGCAAATCTATGTTTCCTCTTTCTGAATTCATGTGCTTATTTTGATGAGAACCTGATTGCCTGCACAGTAGCAGTTTGCGGGAAAAATCACTTTGCTTCTATCTATCTATCTATCTATCTATCTATCTATCTATCTATCTATCTATCTATCTATCTATCTATCTATCTGTCTGTCTGTCTGTCTGTCTGTCTGTCATCCCCCCAAATCCATAGTAACTATGAGAGCATGTAAGAGACTTTATGTGTACCCGTAGTTACTGCACCACCTAGTGAAAACCTATGGGCTGTGGGTGGCACAAGTGGCTAAGACGCTGTGCCTGTTAACCAGCAGGCCAGGGTTCGAGACCCGGGTCGGCCCCACAAGACAGGGTGAGCTCCTGTCCTTAGCCCAGCTCTGCGACGCAGCTGGATCCAATCGTATTGGCTCTGCCTTTCCATTGGACTAATTCAGTGGTGTGGAGAGGGGGGATTTGCTGCTTGTGTAACAGCCTATCCTCCATAACAATCCAACCCAGGCTTTCGTGCTTCGCATGCAGCATATGCAGCACCAAGCACGATACCATCGTCTTTCAAGACTGACGGAGGCCTGCTTTTCTTTTTAGTGAAAACCTATGGGAAATTCATATTGGAATCCAGAGTAAGTTGTTCTTACACCGGAGCAAGGACTCCTCATAGTTACTCTGGATTTTGCCTATCTATCTATCTATCTATCTATCTATCTATCTATCTATCTATCTATCTATCTATCTATTGATTCAATTTATATCGCAACTTTCTTTCTTCTTACAGGGAAGCAACTCTGGACTTACTGAGAAGATCACAGGTTCAAAGTGGTTGACTCCTGTCTCCTCTGCAGGAAGAGTTTGTTGGGGACTCCAGGGAAAGAAAGCTTGCCTTGCATCATGCTCCTGCATGCTCCTCTTCCCATTAGTGAGCACTTCCCTTTCCTCCACTTTCCTTTCTTTTTCAGGTTGCTCAGTATCTCCTGGCACCGGAATGCTAATTAATTAGTATCTAATGCCTTTTGAGCGGTCCATAGAATGGCTAAATATATTGTTTTTAAGCACTTGTCCTGGGGGAGGGAGGGGACTCTGAGTGTCTGCAGGCTGGTGATCCAGTGTAGGAAAACCTAGTGGTTAGCGAACGTATTCCTTTCCTGCTGTCCCTCTTTGCTGTTTGGACATACAGCTGAATGGGTCAAACGCAGAATGTACCTGCCAGCCTATGTGATCAAGCCGTGCAAAACAGGAACTCAAGGAAAACAGATATTCCTTACATAAATGCTCATTTGAGTAATTCATTTTTTTCTTGATTTTCCCTCCCTCTCGTTATATATTTATACCCCCTGATGAATCTGGCTGAGTTGCACCCTTGATCCCTGAGATCCCCATAGGGTCCCTGCTGTGTGTGCAGTCCCTGATCCAAAATAAGAGGAGCAGAGCCTTCTTGGTTACAGCACTGCAGTTATAAAATGCTGCCCCGTGTTCATTATCAGTTATGTCATTTGGCCTTTATATAACTCTCCATATAATACCCACTGGCTGTTGTTTTTTCTCTGCTATGCTTTATTGCCACCTCTGATGACTGTTCTTTACTGCTGTTTTATTATTTGTGCTGCTTCTCTTCCTGCTTTTATTTGCTGTACTGCTTGCCCATTTTATTCTCCGATATTTTATGGCTATATTATTGCTGATGCTGTTGTGAAATTTTGTGTGGCTGCTTTTTCTTCTCAGTTGCAGCCACTGACTTATTCTATTCTTAGATGCTTATCAGTTTTTTATGTTTGTCTTGTATGTTATGTTTTTTAAGTAAGCCCCATTGGGCATGATTGCCGCCACATGACACAGTTGTCATGAGTGCCATCACACAATGGCACAGTTGCCATAAGTCACCAGTGCAGCCACTTATATTCTTAGAGTAGTCGCAGTCTCTGGCCAGAGGTTTCCAAGAGGGAGTAGAAGGGGCCACTTTCACAAGGTTTTGTGGCACTGCAGTACTTGCCCCCCCCCCCAACCTACACTACCAAAGTGGTGGCTTTATGTGTCATGGCCATTAAGAAAAAGGCAATGGAAGCAGGAGATTCCCATAAAGTGACACAGAAATTAATAACTGTCCCAGCAGCTGCCAAGCCTGAAGGCCATGCCTGACCACTTATTCTCTTTGACAGGAGAGAATTTTCTCAGTTCCCAGCTGTCACTCTGCATTAATGCAACTTCCTTCTCCAGTTTGAGTGCTGGTCAGATAAAGGTGGGCGCACAGTGCCGCCAGCACACGGCCCTCGAGGTGATGGTGATGGTGACAGTGGTGAGCTTCAAGGGGTTCTCACAGGTTCTATAGAACCCTTTGCTAATGAGCGCCTTGTTCTAAGAACTGGTTACTAATGGGACATAGAACCTGTTGTTAATTTAGGTTATTAGGACATAGAATCTGTTGTTAATTTATTTGACTCCCACCACTGGTGACAGTTACAACCTTCTAATAACTGAGAATCTGACTTGCTACTTGTTTGCTAAACTCCTGATGGGAGGAAGGATTCCCAGATTTCCTCCAACTCGTCCTCTCAACAAATTGAAAGGCAGCTGTTTGTACCAAGGAACTGCCTTCCCAACCAGAAAAGCAATATATTTACTCACAACTAGTGGTTTACCCATGGCTTGCCCACATGCATCGCAGGCTTGAGTGCAAGGGGAAGAATGGAACACATGAATCACTGGACACCAGGCTCTGCGGGCACCGTGTGACACTAGTAGGTGGCAGGCATTGGGCACCAGGTTGTGGGCATCGGGGATCAGATGACACCAGTCGATGGCAGACACGGAGCCCCACAGACACGGGGCAGCAAACCTTCCAGTGCTTTTTTTCTGTGTCATGGTGTTCTCATCCCAAATTTTAAGTTTACCCATTATTTGTGCATCCATTACCCACCCTCAGTTCTTAACCACACCAGTAGGTCAAACAAACCTGTAGGCAAACCAGTAGGCAAAACACACAAACTACAAGACACAATTATCAATGGTTAGCTAGTTAGTTTGGGTTTAACTAATTGTTAAAACTAGATGGATGGATGGATGGATGGATGGATGGATGGATGGATGGATGGATGGATTAGTAACGCCATCCCCAGATTGGAAAAGGAAGAAAATTGGGGAAAACCTGCCTTAAACTCAGGAGTTCACCACCTGTTTGCTTTGCTAGTAGCAGAGCTAAAGCACATATTTGCTATGTGGGGTTGAAGATTTTGTTGCCACTCTCTCCATGCAACAAAATTTAATTAAGTATATAATGAAAAGTGTGTCCTTTTATTAGCTAGGGAAACCTCTTTGCTGGGGCAAAGAGGGATGGTTCTTCTTTCCCTGCTAAATGTAAGAGGAGTTTCACTTAGAAGTGTCTGTATAACCAGTTAACATGGATCACTGAACTGTGATATACATACCGTATATACTCGCGTATAAGCCGAGTTTTTTGGGCTCAAAAAGCCCCCTCGGCTTATACTCAGGTGAACTGAAAAGTGGCAGGATCAAACCCCATCACATCATATACTCTTGGATTTGTATTGAAGAGCAGAATCCAATGCAAAAATCAGTTTTGAGATATCTCCTTCCTGTCAAAAGTTATGGCCAAAAACAAAAACTATAAAAATAAAAAAAATACATTTTTTGGCATTTTTTTTTAAGCTGGTAGGAATTTTGGCCTTGGGGTTCAGGAATTTTGGGTTTGGCATCTGGTTACCCTGTCCTATGCATGTCTACTCTGAAGTAAGCCCCACTAAGTCCAATGAAGCTTACTCCCAGGAAAGTGTGCTTAGGATTGCAGCCTATGAGTTCCAAGAAGGCTACAAGGAAAAGGACCAGTACCAGTACCTGCTGCATTTCCCACCCTCACCTTATACTCGAGTCAATAAGTTTTCCCAGTTGTGGTAAAATTAGGTGCCTCGGCTTATACTCGGGTCGGCTTATACTCGAGTATATATGCTATATGGAAATGAGAGTCGGTTAATATTATTCCTTATAAGTTCCATATAGTATATGGGGTCTCAGGGCAATCAGTATCATGGGAAAGTCTGAATTAAGAGAATCCACTTTTTGTTCCATCAGCTTTTGTGTTTTCATTTTTTGGTTCTGGCCATAGCCTTTGATAGAATAAAGATATTCCGATGCAGTTTGTTGCACTGCATTCTGCATTAAATTACCTTTCCAATGATATATAACATGATGGTATTCTGTGTCTTTGTGTGTGCCAGTACCCACACAGCGGTGTCGGTACTCCAGACAGGTGCATACCCCCTGAAAAAGACTCCTGTCTATAGTTTAAATATAGTAAAAACTTTCTCTCTTGCAGGCACAAAAAAGCAAAGGAATGTTTGAAGTTGGGTTGTGGCTGCATTTGCACGGGAAATCGGGCCCTGGATCCACAGATATCGGGGATACGCTATATGCATTTATTCACTTTATTCCCCATGTTCCCACCTCCGAGGAGCTCAGTAGACCTTGGGGGTACCTTGGCATGCCCTTCTTGGGGCGGACCCTATTAGCAAGTCCTAACTGCTGCGTCCGCCACCATAAGACAACTTGATGGCAAGGAGCTCGCCTCTGCCAGCCCACAGTGAGTAGGACCCCCACGCCGGATCCTAAGTGCGGACTCACATCTCTGCCAAATCGCCACATCTTCCTAGCCGTTTGGCAGCTCTTTTGGGAAGCGGCTTCCCTTTTCCAAAGCGACGCGCCAATGTCCATATTACAAGCCACTGTTGCAAGCATCTTAATCCCTCGCACAGCTCAGTGCGCCATAAAGCATGTCTCGCTAAGGAACATTGCCATAGAAACAGCCCATTAAAAATGAATTTAATCTCTTACGTTTTCTGTAAATGGGCAGCCCGCTTAATGGCCTTTTACTGCCGCACTTTGCCAGAACGGATTTGAGTTTAACCATATTTAATTCTCTTGTAATTTGAAATGGCAAAAGCTCCCTCTGTGTGTGTGTTGTTTCCCCTCGCCTTTTTATTCTGACTTTAATCGTCACAGAATTCCATTGTATTTCTGAAGGAGAAGCAAGGGCTGAGCATGGCGCATGATGCCCACAGCATCAAATGGGATGACGGCTCCCTCTCTCCCTATAACTTTCAGCCAGACATACCCATCTCTTTTTCCAGCACCCCCTTAATTCTGTCCAGGGATGTATCATATGGGGATGAAGGCAAGACCAAAATGTGCCTCTCAGACTCTCCAAAAATCACCATAATCTACCCCAGTGAGTGTGCATGCCTTCCATACTTTCACGTCCTTGCATTAGCATCCCTGCTTCTGCTTGCGGTGGAATATAACGTGGAGCCCTAAAGGGAAAGAAGACAAGGGATCCTAAGAAATTTAGTGCAATCCTAAGAAATTTAGTCCGGCCTAACTCACCTGGCCTATCTTTTCGTGATGTTACGGGGACAGTGGTGGGTAGAAGGCGGTTCTGGCTGGATCGCCCAAACCGCTTCCTCTTTCTGACCCCTGCCACCGTTCCGGTGGCTGGGGGGGAGCAGAAAACCAGGCGCACCGGTTCAGCGCACCCGGGAAGCCCTACACTGCGCCTGAGTAGGAGACACACTGCGCTTGCGCCAAGCTGGATGCAGGCGCAGTGCGTCTCCTGAAGCGAGCTTTAGGAGACACACTGTGCTTGTGCCGAGCTGGACGCAAGCACAGTGTGTTTCCTGAAGCTCACTTCAGGAGACGCACTCTGCATGCGCCAAGCCTGGCGCACACACAGTGCAGCAGGGTTGGGGCCCACCCCTCGTCCTGGACCGGCCCCGCCTCCTGACCTTGCCCTGTCCCTAACCCCGTCCTGGCCCCGCCCACTTCCGGGGAACCGGTTGTTGAGCCAGGCCGGGCCCACCCCTGTATGGGGAGCTTGGTGCATGCCTGTGCATTGGCCTAACTCTCAAGGGGTGGAGCAGAAGTATCTTACTGCACTTTTGTGATACCCCCAAATCAGCACAGGACTGTTGCCAGGACTTAGGCTGGCCTAAGCGGAGATTAGGATTGCAACCCAGATCTCTATCTGAGAGGAGAACTGGACAAGATCCTTCAGCCATGAAGCTTCCTGGATGACCTTGGCTTTGGGGTGTCACAAAAATGTCATAAGTCCCTTGTGCATCACTCCTTGTATGGGGGGGCTAGGCCTGTACATAGACATGCAACAACCTCCCCACACCACCCCAAATGGGGAGCAGGTGCATTGTGCCAGCCTAAATTGGTTAGGATTGTATCCTGATTAGGACAACTGTATGTCATAACCACATAAGAGGACAACTCCCATCCACCCCCAAAATATAAGACACCCAAGCATCCTACATTTTGATCCAAAGTGACCCAATGTAAGACATGATAAAATAAAAGCTTTTTATGGCACTTTGCTCTTGGCTTTCCAACTTGCCCATCCATCATTTGTCATTCCCTGAATCTCACCCTTGCTGGCAACTGGCAAACCAGGGCCCCACTTTGCTCTCAGCCATTTGTACCCCTCCTCCGGGCCCTTAGTACCCCAAATCTACTATGCCCTATAAAAATGCTTGCACAGCCTTTGTTCTCGGTTCAACTTGCCTAGTGGAGATGGAACCCATGCGTACACACGTAATAAAGCTGGCTTGTATCAGGATCTCTGATGGCATCCTCCTGCTGTATGGGTTTCTCCAAGAACCGTGGTCGAACCCTGTTCGGGGACAATATCTTTGGACATTCATCCAGGCTGCCTCTCAGCTGGGAGGAAAGATGGTCCATCACATCTTTTCCAGTAAAAGCATTTACCAGCAGCCGCAACTGGTTTCTTTCTTTGGTGTGTTCTGAATTTGTAAATCATCCCTCGTTTCAGAAGACAATTCACTCCAGGCTAGTTGTTTAACCATTTCAACAAAAACATGTAAAAGAGAAGCTACTTTGCAATTAATAACAAAATTGCACCACTTCTCCAACAGCAATTTTGAAATCATTTTAAGATCATTATGTTGTGGCAGAACAGAGTAGAAATTAACTAAAGTTCCCGAGGCGGAGAAGACGGAGAGGATTAATACGGTGCAATTATTTAAAGGTAAATATTCATTTCTGTTTTAACGTCACACTCCCGGTGCACATAACTGATGACAAGACATGTTATGCAGGTTCCAAGCCATGATGGTTTAGGTTTTATGACAGACAGACAGACAGACAGACAGACAGACAGACAGACAGACAGATAGATAGATAGATAGATAGATAGATAGATAGATAGATAGATAGATAGATAGATGGATGGATGGATGGATGAATGGATGGATGGGTGGGTGGGTGGGTGGATGGATGGGCGGGTGGGCGGGAGAGCGGGAGGGCAGGTGGACGGACGGACGGGCGGGCGGGCGGATGGATGGACAGACAGATAGATAGATAAACAAACATACATACATACAGGCATCTCCCACTTATTGGACAGGTTGGGGACCATATATAGATAGATAGATAGATAGATAGATAGATAGATAGATAGATAGATAGATAGATAGATAGATAGATAGACAGACAGACAGACAGACAGACAGACAGACAGAGACACACACACACACACACACACACACACACACACACACAGAGGCATCTCCCACTTATTGGACAGGATAGGGACCAGATCACCATCCAAAAGTGGGAGAGGGCAATTTTGGCCTTTACAAGAACAGAGAGAGGATGAAAGAGCAGAATATATACTGAATGAAAGAGTTCGGGGTATAACTGAAAGGTGTTGAAAAAGTGGAAAACAATCAGAAAGTGTAATTAATTAATTAATACACACACAACTCATTGTTTATTAATTATAATAATAATATAGTTATTATTGTCCCAAGTCGCTTACATAACCTCACACTACAGAGCCTTTGGTCTTCCTGGTTATCCCGAGATGTTAGAGGCCTCCCTTGTGAACCCTGTGAGATTAGAGAATTCACATGAGACAGTGGCTTGCGGGAACATCTAGGTCCAGCAAGGTCTCCAAAGTTTTCAGCCAAAGGGCCATATCAAATATCTGGGGCAGTGTTGAGATCCAGATAAGTATCTTAAATATAAAATTTAAATACGTTAGAAAGAGACTAATGAATAAATGGGTTCAGATCCCCAGGATTTCTGCAAACATCAACACACAGCTTTGAAATAAAGCTCACACTTTATAGGACCCCCATTGCCCTACCACATCTTCACAGCTCCAGTGTGTTTGTTCAACTGGGTCGGAGGTTCTTAGGGAATCAGGGGCTGGCCCAGGCCAGTTAGAGGCTTGCCATGGGCCATATTTGGCCCTCGGACCAGATTTTGAAGACTCCTGGTCTAGAGTATGGATGCTCCTGAATTCCAGATCCCAAAGAGCAACAGTGGGTAAGAGTCTTTGTGCTCTGCAAGAATACTAGCAAAACTGTTAGGCTTGATTTATTTCTAGTCTGATCCAGCAGGGCTCATCTTAAGTTCTTATGAGGTTGGATTGAGTTCATCTTTGGTCCAATATTTACGCCAGATGGAGGGAAAGAATGTAAGATAAGAACCAAGGGGTTCTCCTTGTTCACCAGCAAGCAGGAAGACTTGCCGTTTCTTCCCATCAGTGTTTCAGTATTGGCTTGATGAGGTTTCTGTCCCAACCCAGAAAATAGTATCTGATGACTTAAGATATATATTAACCAGCGAAGAGGTAAGGCATCCTCTGCCTCTCTTTATTAGGCGTCGAGTTGAGCAGACAAAAAGGATCCATTTATCGATTGCCTGCCTGAGCAGCAATTGACTTCACTCTCTTATTACACCACCTCTGCAATTACATCCACTTCCAAAATCCCAAAGGTCTGCACAGGCAGCACATGGAAATACAGCTTTTCTGTCTTCCTCCCTCTGCCTGGGCTCACTAGTGTCTTTCTCCCCCCCCCCCCCAAAAGTTCATTCCCTGAGCTTTCCAGATCACTCTCATCCTTCTCCAAGTGAAAATTGCAGAGCTTCATAAGAATATAAAGACATGCTGGATGAGGCCAAAAGCCCATCTAGGAACCAAATGCCCAATGGAGCATTCAAGATGTGCCCTCCCCTGCATCTGGCAGTTTCAGGTAGCCTAGTTCTAGAACCAGGAGGGTGCACATACCCATCATGATCACCCATGATGGACTTTTCCTCCAGAAATCTTTCCAATCCCTTCTTAAAGGCATCTAGGACAAGATGCCACCACCACATCTTGCAGCAAGGAGTTCCACTGATCAATTACACTATGGGAAAATTTTTTTTATTTTCTTTGCCTTGTTTCTCCCAACACTAAATTTTAGTCCATGTCCTCTGGTTCTAGTATTATTTGAGAATAGCCTCCCCAGTCATTGCACAGCCTCTCAGGAACTATCATTTTTACTCGAATAAAAAAAAGCAGGCCTCCGTCAGTCTTGGAAGACGATGGTATCGTGCTTGGCACTGCATACGAAGCACGAAAGCCTGGGTTGGATTGTTATGGAGGATAGGCTATTACCCAAGCAGCAAATCCCCCCTCTCCACGCCACTGAATTAGTCCAATGGAAAGGCAGAGCCAATACAATTGGATCCAGCTGGCGTCGCAGAGCTGGGCTAAGGACAGGAGCTCACCCTGTCTTGTGGGGCCAACCTGGTTCTTGAACCCTGACCTGCTGGTTAACAGGCACAGTGTCTTAGCCACTTGCGCCACACCATAAAATGTAACCCTTTGATGCCCATCCGGATCCAGAGTCTGGAAATGCAAATTTATGCAAATTGGGCTATTTTTAGATGGGCATTTACATTTTCCCCCCTTGATTTAAAAAGCTTGCGATTTTAAAAAAGTTTACTGACAATTGTAATGCACAGCTGCAAAGCAGGTGCAAATTTAATTTTATTGCATTCAATAATGAGATACATGATAATAATAATAATATGACAATGAGTTTATGTTACAGTTTTTTGCACAACTTTAGACAACAATGGGTTTAGGGTCCATTTTTTTATTACTATCAAGTAAACTGTTAAACTAAATACTGACCTATACTTATAATCAAAATACCACATTTACTCATATTCTCATGCGCAATTGAATCTAATGTGCACCCTAATTTTGGAGACTAAGGGTGCAATCCAGAGTAACTACGGGGAGTCCTTGCTCCGGTGTAAGAACAATTTGCTCTGGATTGCAATATGAGTTTCTCATAGGTTTTCACTAGGTGATGCAGTAACGACGGGTACACGTAATGTCTCTTACGTGCTCCCGTAGTGCTCTGGATTGTAGGGTAAGAGCACAATCCTAACCGTATCGACTGAAAGGTAAGCCCCATTGTGTTCCCAGGAAAGCGTATTTAGAATGGCAGCTTAAATGTGGCTGGAAAAGGTGAGTGTTATATTTGAGTAAATATGGCGTGTGGCACTCATGCACGCTCACAGGACGCTCACCTTGGGCGCATGCTCCGACCAGTTTCTGAGTGATAGTGTGATCTCTCCAGTGATTGCACAACCACTCTGAAACGATGTGGAGCTCATGCACAATCTCAGGAACTCACAAGAAATCACAATTACAGGAAATTGCGCACTCGATTCAATGAGTGATTGTGTGATCTCTGGGGAGGCTGAGCTCAGGTTTGCCTCCATGCTAGCCTGTGTTGTGATTGTGCATGGGGAAGCATGAAAACCCAGATGTTTGGTAGTAACATCCTATGTCTAGGTCTCTGTGCATAGTGTCTCTCCATCCCTGGACCACATAGCACATCCCAGAACGAAATAAATGTGGTGAGAGAAGAAGGGAGTCAGATTCTTTATATTCCAGAAGTCTGTCTTTCCCCATTGACTCATGTGCCATTGCTTTGCTTTCTATGTAATCTTGCACTGTGCCACAGGAACCCTCTCTCTGCTATGGAGAGAGGCCAATCCCAGGGAATGTTTGGCATCCCATTCATCACTGTCACCCTAATAACCGCTGCAAACAAAGCCCGTCTAAGCAGCTTGGTCAATGGGAAACCGTTGTTCGGTCCGCAGCTTTCTAATGGAAAGACAAAGGGAGACAATAGGTGGCAATCAGAGGTTAAGGCAAAGTAATTTGTCACACAATGGCGGTGCACATGCAGCATTCCTCAGACCACCTATAGACCACTGACCAGCAACAGCAATACCCCATGCGTGCATCTATTGCAGCGATTTTCAACAAATGTACCATGGCACACTGGTATGTTGTGGGTGGTCCACGGGTGTGCCGCGGGAATGCATTGCATCAGCCATTGGTCTGTCCAGCTTGGCGCTGTCGATATTGACTCACAGCAGTTCTCTTGGATTTCAAAAAGGATTTTTTTTTCCGGCTCTGCCTGACAATAGGATTGGGACCCAAGAACAGACTTCCCAGACAACCGGAAACAGCCGGACGTATTTGACTTTCGCATATTGGATGGAACCGTCTGGTCCAATATGCAAATGTCCAGCCGTCGAGGGGGTGTGTGTGTGCTTGTGTTACAGTACTGGCTGCTCCAGCGCGGCAAGGGTCCATTTTGGCCATCCAGGTAGTGGTTTTTAAAAGTAGTGACTGCGCACATGCTCAGCCTCTCTATTGGAAGCAAAGCCTCAGCGTATGCTGGCGTGGGTGGAGCACCTGCTGCTGGGATCCTCTGTCCCACGTGCGCCTGCCTCCACTCTCGCCAAAGGCCATGTCCAAGGCCAGATACGGCAAGAGTGAAAGTGAAGAGGCGCGCACAGTGAGGGGTCCTAGGAGCGGATGCTCCAACCATGCCAACATGCACCAACTTAGAAGCTTTGCTTCTGATAGAGAGGCTGCGCGCACGCACAGTCTACTACTTTTAAAAATGGCGGCCCAAATGGCCAACACGGACCCATGTCGGGTAAGAGAAGCCAATACTGTAACACAACAAACACCAGCAGCCTGAGCCTCCCCAGAAGCCTCCCCAGCCAAGGTAACCTTGTCCCATCCATGTCAGCGGGTGATTTAAAAAAAATGTTGGACAAAATGTAAGATGTCCTATATTCTGTCCTATATTTTGTCCTTAGCGGGTGATTCTAAAAAATGTAGGACAAGGTCCCCATAAGTCCAGGTTTTGGAGGACCTTGTCCTACATTTTGGCTTCTAGCACCTAGTTATCCTGCCCAAGAGATGCCTGAAATTAAAATTGGGACACAGGAGCTCTGTGATCAACAAGCCTGATGAGAGCCACATTACAGAAGCCTCCCACACCTTTCAGGTCACCCAAGCTGTAAACAGCAACCCCTCCTGGCTCTGTTAACTCATAACAGCTATATCAGTTTTACAGTCTCCCATCCAAAATTCCACCCACTCCTTTCCTGCTTAGCAGTCTTCTGGCAGTCCTCTGCTTTTTATGTGCTCTTTTTTTTACTTCTCCAAACTCCTTGATATTACACTAGGCAGGTTTTTAGTGGGATTTTTTTACACTTTAATTGGAGGGAATAAAACACAGAAAGGCATTTGTAAAGCTAATGATGTGTGGGATTTTTGTACAGTAGGACTCACTGCTGGGAAACGCACTGCAAAAGCAAAACCGAGTGAGAAGTGCGACCGGCAAAGGAAGGTCAGCCTCCGTGTGTCACCCTGGAGCTGTGGCAGCTGCTTGAAGATCATACTGTAAGAACACCATGTTATGGTTTCACATACTGCCAACTTAATTAACTACTTTGCACTCAACCAGACAATTATGAATTTTTTGGGGGGAAGGGAGGGGAGTCCTTGCAAAGAGGAAAAGTTTCTGCAAAATTTTCTCCAAAGCCTGAAACATTTCTTTAAAAACATCTACACCAGATGGCAGTGGTGTAGCTAGTGGGGGTGCAAAGCACTAAGTTTTATTTGCAGTCCCTTTATGTTTTGAAGCTGTTGCCTCCGCTGTTAATATCTGGCATTTTGTAACCACACATTCTCCAATTTCAGAATTAATTTTCAGACTTACCCTACAATCCAGAGTAACTATGGGAGAACATAAGAGCTATTACGTGCACCCGTGGTTATGGCACCACCTAGTGAAAACCTATGGGAAATTCATATTGCAATCCGGAGTATATTGTTCTTACGTTGGAGCAAGGACTCCCCGTAGTTACTCTGGATTGCGCCCATCATCTTAAAATAATCTAGTTGTGGAACACAAGACACAGCAAACCAGATGAACCACAAAGGAATAGTATGGAAACTCTGACATAATAAGGACCATCTACTACCTCTCTTAGCAGTTACCTACAACACAAGCATGGGTGTATCCATCATTAATGAATTAATGGGGTAACTCCCAGGTAAATGTATATAGGATTGATCAGATCCAGTTAATGTGTTTTTTTAAGGCTGGCTCTGATGATCAGCCTGCAATAATAAGGATTGAGAGGAGAAGGAGGAGGAGGAAGAAAAGAAGGAGGAGGAGGAGGCATTGGTCTGGGACTGGCAAACATCTGTCTGTACCAAACAATTACAGCACTCTATGAAGCTCTAGAAATATAATTAATGTTGTTTAGAGTGTTCTGCTTGTTTTATAGGAAAATCTCCTGGGCACCCCGTCTCTGAAACAGACACCAAACACTGGTGGGAACACATCATTAGCTACGGGATAGATGGCAGCTTACACTGCAGTGTTGCAATGTTGGGGCACACCAGTTAAGTGGCAATTTTATTACACCTGAAAACGGCATGCAAAAGAAAGCCGACAGATGTTGCCGAAACTGCTGAGAGGGCAAACTTTCTCCCTTGTCACCTCCAAGCCTTCTGCAACAGAGACATTAATCATAGTTGTGATTCATCATCACCACCAGAACCCCCTCACTGCCTAATCCAGTTCTCCGACCACCTGGCTCCAAGCTGCAATCGATCGCTCTTATGGGATCATCTTATGGGGGAGCGAAGGAAACAAGGCTCCGACTCCAGGTCTGTCCCAGCTCAGTCGTCAAATATTACCAGCAACAGATTTTCCGGCATCCATAATTGGGACAGTGCGCCAAGTATGCACATCATCCAGAAAACAGTGTGCATGACTAGTACTGAAGATGTTTGGTTTGAACATCAGAGTCCCCAGACTCACATCCATGTCCAGCTTGGAAGACTAGAGCATATAAGATAGATAGATAGATAGATAGATAGATAGATAGATAGATAGATAGATAGATAGATAGATAGATAGATAGATAGATAGATAGATAATTCCTTCATGAGGGTCCTTCATGAGGGTCATGAGCCTTGAAAATTGGAGGTGCCCTCTTCTCCCATGTGGACCTCGCACAGGTCCTAAACAGGGTTTGGGTCTTAATGGTGCAAGACCTCTTAGGACCCCTTAGAACTTCTAACCCTACAATCCAGAGTAACTAGGGAGCACATAAGAGACATTTACGTCGACGTAGTTATGGAACCACTTAGTGAAAACTTATGGGAAATTCATATTACAATCCAGAGTAAATTGTTCTTACGTTGGAGCAAGGACTCCCTGTAGTTACTCTGGATTGTGCCCTAAGGCTGAGTAAAACTTTTTTGCTGCAATTGTTCAGTTCATAACCCCAATTCATTGCATTTGTGGAATTATTTTTTATTTGTCTGGGTTTTTTTGTAACAAGATAGACTCTTGAAGATGGAGAGTATAGGGTGATTCAAAATGAATGGGGCAAAAACCACGGGTATGTTTGAATCACCCTGTATATACCAATGTGTTAGGTATGGATTAGGAGAAGAATTAAATATATAGATATTAGGATGAATTTATAGTGAAAAATTGTAATTTGATTGGTCTACGTGAAGATATAATGAAGAAATAGAAATTAATAATGGATGAACAACAATGGTCCTAATGTGTGTACCCCATGTATACCCTCCCCATATATGATAAATCCATCCTATACTTATATCTGAAATCAATACAAACCCTATAAAAATGTCAAAAAAAATTGCTTTTGTGGAAATAGAAGCTTGTTTGACCCTGACTCACAAGTTACATGACCTTAGAGAGCTCCCAATGGACTCTTCTCTCCCAGAGATATATGGCAACAGCATAGCTGAATGCTTTTATCCTATATGTGACCATATGCTCTATTTTTTTCCAAGACATATCCTGGATTTTAGCCTTGTATTTAAGAAAAAACCTTCAGTGTTCCCCTTTTCCTTGTAAATGGGTAGCATGTAGCCTTCTTGTGGTTAATTATAATTTAAATGTAATAAATTATATGTCATAATTTTACATTTAATAAGTAATATGGAGTTTAAATTACCCACACAAAAGCAATATATATGAGTGTTTTCGCTTTTATTTTGTCGTGTCCTACATTTTTCTTCAGTATCCTACATTTTGGAGGACCTTGGTTGCAATCCTAACCATGTCTACTCAGAAGGAAGACCCATTGTGCTCAAAGGGTCTTATTCCCAAGAAAGTGACTTTAGGATTGCTGCAGAGGTCTTCTTTTTTGGTTATGGAATATGGTCACCCTGCTTTATCCCCAAGCAACTTGCCAGACCCCTACATCAATCAGAAAGCCAAGAGGCAATGCTCTGGGTGGAAATCTCACACCATGTCACTGTATGGTGGAGAACTTACAACACCCTCAAAGGTTGTGTGCTCCAACACAGAGTTGCTAAACCTCTGGGTAGGACAGTACAAGTCCTGCCAAAGTCCTTGGAAAAAATTCTGCATCATTCCCCAGGATCCACCTAATAGGCTGATTTTTCAGGTGGATACAAGGATCTGCAGTGTGGATATACACAGATTTTAAGGTGGAATCAGATTTTGGCATGCCGCCACTGCTGCGCACCCATGGCACATGTGACATCATGATGTCATGTGGCATTATGACATCATCATGCACATGGGCACTTCACAGGTCTGCGAAGCGTGGCTTACCTGCACCCATGCATGCGCCCTTTGCAGCCAGCTGGTGGGTTTCTCCATCCGGATGTGAAGAATGTGTGTGCAGCTGAGTTGCATGCACTCTTCTGAGCCAGCCATATTTGTCGGCTGACTCCAAAGGGCGCACGTGCAGATCAGCGGGAAAGGTGCATGTGCCCTTTTGAAGCACATGCAACCTTCTGTGCCTGCCGGAGACCGTTCCCTGGGCTGGCTCAAAAGGGCACATGTGCCTTCATCGCTGATCTGCACATGCGACCTTTTGAGCCAGCCACGGAACATTCTCTGGCAGGCACAGAAGGTTGCATGCGCTGCGCAGCCAGAGTCGCATACGCACCTTTCTGAGCCAGTTACATTGAATTATTTGGCTGGCATAAAATGGCGCTGGGAGTAGTGCTAGGTGGGTGGGTGCTGCACCCACCGGCACATATGCACCCAAGGCATGAGACACCTCGTGCTATGCACATGATACCCCACTAGGTAGAATCATGAGTTCAATGCAGAACATTTGTTCTGGCTGGCTTTTTGCAGGATTCAGAATCTCATTCCCATACTGGTGACGTGCCAAAGGAAGTGTTTATTTTAATGCTGATTCTGCAGATCCTTCCTTAATGAACCACAAAGCCCTAATAAGTGGCCACCAAATGGGGTCCATCCAGCATCCAGCATCTGCGTTGTAGCCAGGTGTTCTGGGTGGTATTAACACATCCCATTTAAATAAAGAAGGGAAATGTGTTTGCTCTGAGCAACCCTGCCTAACCCATCTGTTCAGTGGGAAATTAACCATCAATGAGGGAGCAACTAAGGTCTGCGGCGTTCACCACGGAACTAAAAACAGCCCTTGCGACTTCATTATGTTGTTAAATACTAACCATTTGTTAAACACACACACCCTGGTATTATTAACAGCACGGGCAATGAGCAGATACAAAGCAGGTTAAATAAAAATATTTGCTATCCGGGAAGCAGAACTGCGCAAGTCAGGCTGTCAACCAAGCCCTCCCCAAGGAGTCACACCAAGCGCTGCGTAACTCACATGCGGATCTGTAACTATTGCTAATGAAGGGTTTCTAAAAATTCTCTTCAAAGCATCTGCCCGCATGAAAACCAGTTCCTCGTTTCATCAGAGCCAGTGGCATAGCTATAGGGGGGCAAAGCACTAAGTTTTGCAGGGAACCTCACCATGGTGGGCAAACAGTGCCTCCCGTTTGGATCCATTTTGCTCCCACTGATGGGAATGGCTCTGAACGTAAGGGGCAACTTGCACGCTGCAGTGATGCCCCTTGCAAAACATAGCACTTTGCTACGTAGCACTTTGCCCTACTAGCTACTCCACTGGTCAGAGTCAATCCAGATGTGGGCATGTGGGACAACCTCTTGGGTGACCTGAATGTCTTAAATGGACTTATTTCTTCGGTATCAGAATCCCCACCACTGTGAGAATCAGAATCACCAACACTGGTGAAAATTTTTAATTAAATGTTCTACTTATGTTTTTAATTATGTTTTAATGTGAGCCAGTGTGAGTCAGTCTATGACCCGAGAAAGGAGGGATACAAATTTTTAAAATAAATAAAATAAATAAAAATAAAAAGTATGCATATAACGTGGGGAAATGATGGTCACCTGCTGCCCAGTCTATGTATCTGAGTATCTTGGGGTGTTGGCAATAATAATAATAATAATAATAATAATAATAATAATAATAATAATAATAATAATAATAATGATGATGATGATGATAATAGTAATGATAATAATGATAATGATAATGATGATGATGAAGATGATAATAATAATAATAATAATGATGATGATGATGATGATGATGATAATAATAATGATAATGATGATGACGATGATAATAGTAATGATAATGATATGATGATGATGATGATGATAATAGTAATGGTAATAATGGTAATGATGATGATGATAATAATAATAATAATAATCATAATCATAATAATAATAATCATAATAATAATCACAGTCCTAGACTGTTGGGAAGGGCCCGACTGGTGTTGTGAATGAAACCAGCACAAAATTGTTTGCTGTATATTTATGTTTGATTTTCAATAAAATAATAATAATATACTTTATTTCTATCCCACTTTTTTTCCTGGGGGACTCAAGGTGGCTTACAGAATAAATACAAACTAGTAAGGTTTTTTCCCCATTCAGTTTTTAGTTGAGTAAAGGCAAGGGTTTAACCAGTAGGCAATACTCCCCCTGCCGTCTCTCAGTTCGGCCTGCCGTTTCCTGGGCCTCCTTCCCTTGACAGTCCAACTATGAGGATCCTTCCATCCAAGACAGAAGACACAGCAGAACTTCTGATGCAGAACCACAAGTGAAGTTGTTCTTTGAGACACCCAGGGCCGTATACGCAGATGTCGGAGACCAAAAACTTGACGTTGAATGTTTCAGATTTTTTGCAATGTAAACACGGAATATTCCCCTGTGACTTGACGGATGTTGAAGGCTTATTCCTGGTCCTATAAGGATATCATCTTTTGTGTGTCAGCTCCTCAGGGGACCCGGTGCATTATTTTATTTATTTATTTACTCAATTTATACCCCGCCTTTCCTCCCCCATGAGGGGGAGCCCAAGGCGGCTAACATTAAAGAATAAAACATCATTAAAATTGCTAATAAATACAAATTAAAACATCATTAAAATACAATTAGAATTATAAAGACTAGGAACAATTAAAAACAAGCTAAAAAACATTTGTTAAAACAATAAAATAAAACACTAACGCACTGCCCCCCACCCTCTGCCCCGTTTAAAACGCTTTTTTAAAATAAAAGGTTTTAAGGCTCCACCTGAAGCTCTGTAGTGAGGGAGCTTTCCTAAGTTCTATGGGGAGGGAGTTCCAAAGCCGGGGTGCCACCACCGAGAAGGTTCTATCTCTGGCCGCCACACCTCTCACGTCTTTTAGTGGCGGCACAATCAGTAGGGCCCCCTCAGATGACCTTAGGTGACGGGTCGGATTGTACAGAAGAAGGCGGTCCCTCAGACACCCTGGACCCGAGCCGTTTAGGGCTTTAAAGGTCAGGACCAGCACTTTGAATTCAGCCCGGAAACGAATGGGCAGCCAGTGTAGTCGCTGAAGCAGTGGCCCGAAAGAGTCGAACCGACGAGCCCCAGCAAACACACGGGCCACCTCATTCTGGACTAATTGCAGCTTCCGGACCGTCTTCAGAGGCAGCCCCACGTAGAGGGCGTTACAATAATCTAGTCTCGATGTCACCAGGGCATGGGTCACCGTGGCCAGATCTGATCATGATTTATAGTCTCCAAACTTTGAGCAACTTCTTGGAGTATCTTAACCCCAAATGGTCCACAAGACTGGTGGGATGCAGAGAAGACCCCATCAGGAGATCTTAACAACCAGGAATGAGAGGATACATCCCAGTCTCAAGGTGTGTAGCTTGAACCATGGAACACAAGCCATCAATAAGCAGCTGCAACATAAATGAAAGGAGCATTCAACAGGTAGAGTTGAGTAAGGTGAGAGAGGGGTGCTCAGTTGGTGAAAGCAGGCTGTCACAAGCATGTCCCTATTTCAGTCTGTAAAGCTTTGGAGGGAGTACAGCTGCTCCTTGAATTAAAGAATATTCAAGAGGAAATAGTAGGATGAGAGGGGGGGGAATGGCACATTCCATCACCCGCAACATGCATGCTCACTTTTGGGTTTCAGAAACAGCTGCCACCGAAACATCTGGGCTTCTAATGCTCTGCCAGTCAAAAACAAGGATCTTTGGTACCCGGAGCTGTCACGGAGAGGGAGTCGGAACAAGGCTGCCTTGACAGGCTTCTCATTAAAAGAGGGGAAAAGTAAGATTCTTGTCAAGCACATTACAAGCCGATGTGGTTGCCAGATTGTGAACACGTTGTGGCAGGCAAGATCAAATAGGCTGTCTGTTTGGCGCTGGGGCCCAGGCTTCCAGGTGCATGTCTGTACTAATGCAAGGCCAACAAGGATGCAGAGAAGTCCAGAACAGGTAAACAAATCAAAATAAATAAAAGTATCTGAAAATAAATAAAAATAAACAAAAATCTGCATTCAAACTATGCTGCGTAGGGACTTTGGGACCTTTGGGACTCCCACCACCATGACCGAGAGAAGCCCCCTCCAACATAGGACACCAGAGAAAAATGTAGGACCTGACAAAATAAGAGCTAAAAACACTCATATACATTGCTTTTTAAATACTACATTTCTTATTATTAAATTTAAAAGGATTATATATAATTTACTAGCGAAAAGCATACCCACATTACGGAAGTAACATTTCCCCATATGCCATCCCCCCCACAGCGCATCAACACCCCATGCGCATCAAGAACCCATGCGCAACAGCCCCCCCATGTGCAACTTCCCCCATGTGCAACTTTCCCCACGCACAACTTCCCCCATGCACATCATCCCTCCATGCGCAACTCCCCCCCCCCCTGCACAGCATCCTCCCCAGTGCAACCTCTTCCTCTGAACAACGTCCCCCCCCCCCCCACCCAGTGCACCAGGCACCAAGCACCAAATTGGTTGGATGTTGGTCAGTCTTCCATGTTAAGTATAGGACAAAATCATGTTGCACCCCTTTTCAGCCCCTTAAGGGTTAAATTTCTCCATGTGGGTTCTTGGTGGGTGTTCAGGTGACAGAAGGAACTCCCAGAATTCCATGCTTCTAGGTCCGGGGGTTGGGGCGGAATGTTAATGAGTCATTAATTCTTCAATGCAAAGTATAAGGAAAAAAATGTGTTGCGCCCCTTTTCATCCCGTTCTGGTTGGAATTTCCCAAAACTGGTTCTTAGTGCACCCCTCCGTCATGGAAGGAACACCCACCCCAAATTTCTAGGCCCCGCAGTTTTGGTAGGGCGGTGATGAGTCAGTGAGTCAGGTAGTCACTCAGTCAGTCAGTCAGTGACTTTTCTCTTTTTATATATATACTAGTGAAAGGCGTACCCGCGTTGCAGGAGTAAAATTCCCCCATATGCCATCCCCCCATATGCATCAACCCCCCCCCCATGGATAACTTTCCCCCAGGCGTAACAACCCCCCATGCACAACTTCCCCCATACACATCAACCCCCCCATGCACAACTTCACCAATGCACATCAACCCAGCATGCACAAGTTACCCCATGCGCAACTTCCCCTCATGCATATCAACCCCCCATGCACGACTTCCCCCATGCTCATCAACCCCCATGCGCAACTTCCCCCATATGCATCAAACCCCATGCACAACTTTCCCCATGTGCAACTTCCCCCCATGTGCAACTTCCCCCCATGTGCAACTTCTCCCCATGTGCAACTTCTCCACATGTGCAACTTCCCCATGTGCAACTTTCCTCCATGTGCATCATCCCCCCATGCGCAACTTCCCCATGCACAACTTCCCCCATCCGCAACTTTCCATATGTGCAACTTCCCCCCATGCGCAACTTTCCTCCATGTGCATCATCCCCCCATGCGCAACTTCCCCATGCACAACTTCCCCCATCCGCAACTTTCCATATGTGCAACTTCCCCCCATGCGCAACTTTCCCCCATGCGCAACTTCCCCCATGCGCAACTTCCCCATGCGCAACTTTCACCCATGCGCAACTTTCACCCATGCGCAACTTCCTCCCATGCGCAAGTTCTCTGTGTGCAATTTTCCCCATGTGCAATTTTCCCCATGCGCAACTTTGCCCCATGCGCAATTTTCCTCCATGCACAACTTTCCCCCCTGCGCAACTTCCCCCATGCGCAACTTCCTCCCATGCGCAACTTTCCCCATGCGCAACTTTCCTCCCATATGCAACTTCACTCTGCGCAACTTTCCTACATGTGCAACTTTCCTACATGCACAATTTCCCCCCATGCGCAATTTCCCCTCATGCGCAGTTTCCCCTCATGCGCAGCATCCTCACCAGCACAACCTCTTCCTCCTAACACCATCCCCCAGTGCACCAGGGTCTGAGCATCAAATTGGCTGGAGGTTGTTCAGTCTCCCATGTAAAGTATAGGACAGAAACACGTTGCCCCCTTTTCAGCCCCAGAAGGGTTAATTTCTCCAGATGGTTCTTGGTGGGAGTTCAGGTGACAGAAGGAACTCCCAGAATTCC
The DNA here is from genome assembly GCA_030015325.1 of Cryptoblepharus egeriae. Taxonomy (NCBI): domain Eukaryota; kingdom Metazoa; phylum Chordata; class Lepidosauria; order Squamata; family Scincidae; genus Cryptoblepharus; species Cryptoblepharus egeriae. Next base: position 2,676,634 of record JAREYC010000003.1, on the reverse strand, counting down.
ATGCTTCAGGCCCAGCAGTTGGGGCGGAATGTTGCTGAGTCAGCAATTCCCAATGCAGAGTATAGGGAGAAAAACGCATTGCGCCCCTTTTCACCCCCTTCCGGTTGGAATTTCCAAAAACCGGTTCTTAGTGCACCCCTCCGTCACGGAAGGAACACCCACCCCAAATTTCACGCTTCTAGGCCCACCGGTTTTGGCAGGGCGGTGATGAGTGAGTGAGTGAGTCAGTCAGTCAGTGGGTCAGTGAGTCAGTCAGTGAGTGACTTTTCTCTTTTATATATATAGATATAGATTACATTCAGACATTGCAATCCTAACCAGTTTAGGCTGGCATAACTCATCCATTCCCCTTTCCCGTGATGCAGTGGAGAGGTTGGTGCATGTGCACTGGCCTCACCCCCACCAATGCTACAAAGTGCCTTATGGAAGTTTTGTGACACCCCCAGGCCAGCACTTATGCTGCCCTAACTGGGGATTAGGAACGCCACTCTTAAAGCACAATCCTAACCATGTCTACTCAAAAATAAGTCCCATTGTGTTCAATGGGTCTTATTCCTAGGAAAGTGTATGTAGGATTGCAGCCATAATTTATGAATTTCAAGTAGACTCCATGCTGCTTGCTCACAAGGAAAAGGAGGACAGTGAAGATTTTTTTCCAGGACATACAGGACATATGGTTGCTCTGCACCCCCACCACCAATGTCACCTGTTTGAATCATAAGGAAAAGAATGCAAAACAAGTTCCCTTCTGGGGATTTTGATATCATCACAGCAGCATAATTAAAATTAACTCTGGAGTCTGCCAAGTCTCGGAGGGCAGCACGAGGCACATGGGCTGCCTGTCAAACTGTCAGTTGGACTCCCCAGCTGCGTCCACCTTTGTGACTTTGGACTTCAGCCCTATAGATCCTTAGAAGCAGAGACAAATATGGGAGAGACAAATCACAGCCACTCCAAAGGACATTTTGTAGGTTTAAAACCTTGAGAGAGGGAAGAAGTCTTGAGGACTCCAAGAGTTCAACTATTTTTCTCACATGTCACATGCTTTGAATATGGAGCACATGATTGTTGCCTTTCCCTGTATAGAGATGTTTCATTGCTTTTATCTACATATATATAAAAGAGAAAAGTCACTCACTGACTGACTCACTGACTCACTGACTGACTCACTCATCACCGCACTGCCAAAACCGGTGGGCCTAGAAGCGTGAAATTTGAATAAATCAAGCTAAATCAATTATGGCCCCAATCCTTTGGTCTACGTTAAAATATTTTACTTTATTTATTTATTTCAGATACAGGGAAAGGGATGTTTGGAATACAACAAAACGTGCAACTTGGCATCCATCAGCCTTGAAAGACTATGTTATCGTGACTGATGCTATATGAGAAGCATGAAGGTCTGGGTAGATTGATATGGAGGATAGATTGTTACCCAAGCAGCAAATTCCCTCTCTCCACCCCACTCAAATAGTCCAATGGAACGGCACAGCCAATACGATTGGTTCCAGCTGCGTCGCAGAGCTGGGCTAAGGACAGGAGCTCACCCTGTCTTGTGGATATGTACTGCATGGAATCAAGAATTCTCCATATCTACATTTGAGCTTCTAATGGGGTTGGCCCTTTTTGGTGAAATCATAACCCAGGGGTTGGCAACCTTCTTCATAGGAGAGCAAAAATTGACTCACAATCCACTAGTGGGTCATGATGTACAGTTTGGGAAACACTGGTCCAGAATCTAGATCATCCACAAAGGATGGCTACCATGTACACAGTGGTGGGCAGTGACCGGTTCAGGCCTGATCGCCCGTGCCAGTTGTTAGTTCCCCCCCGCTACTGATCCGGTAGCAAGCGGGTAGCAGATAACCGGGCGTACTGGTTCGGCACCTGGAGGGGGGAGCCGGGCACTTTTGAATTTGCCACCCTAAATGGCAGCCCGGCAAGGCGCCCCACAAGCCCCAGCGCCAGAGCATCCTTTCCCTGGCTGCTGGAGCGGCAGCTAAAGGGGGCAGCCGGGCTAGGCAGGTCTACTCAGAAGTAGGTCCCATTACAGTCAATGGGTCTTATACCCAGGAAAGTGTGGACAGGGTGCGGCTACTCCCAGGAAACTGTCTTTAGGATTGCAGCCTCTTTTCCAGGATAGATCCTCTTTTTTTAGCCTGGTGACTACAGTCCTAACCATGTCTACTCCAAAGTAAGCCCCATTGTGTTCAATGGGTCTTACACCCAGGAAACTGTCTTTAGGACTGTAGCCTTAGAGCACTGCACGTGTGCCAACCTTAGCCCTCCCCGGCCCCACCTCCGGCCCTCCCTGCATCCCTGACCCCGGTCCCTCCCCCTGACCCCGGCCCGGCCCGCCCACTTCCAGCAATCCGGTTGTTGGGCCAGGCCGGGCCCACCACTGCATGTACAATGTAGCTGGTGAGATCCTTGGATTACAGTGCTTGTCAATAGCAATGGGAAAGTCTTAGAGAAAAGTATTTTTTGTTGAAAAGCAGTATATAAATACCATTGATTGACTGATTGATTGATTGATTGATTGATTGATTGACATGAGGAATTTTAATTTGATAGAAGCCTGCAAAGCAATGAGAGGAAATTGCTGTGTTAGTCTAGGTCAATGTTTGCAGTTTTAAAAGATTGGGAATGGTTTGTGCTGAGTTTCCTTCCTCAGAACTTGGGATGCTGACCTAGAAGTCAAAGTCATCAAACTTTTAGTGCAGTTTCAGGAAATAATATTTTATCTTGAATTATCTGCGAGTCGAGATGCTCCGAAAGAAGAAAGGAAAAACAATTGTTGTGGCTTCAGAGATACCAATCTTCTGATTAAGATCCAAAATGCACCTCCAGTTGCACATATCCTTTTAGTATTCAAAAGGCAAGGCAGGTGTTGGGGGGGGGGAGACAAACAGAAATCTATTTTTGTTGGAGGTGCAATGATTTGAGTGAGAAAACCTGGGCAAATCTCCTGCACAAGGGAGGCAATGCAACAGCATCAGTGTTTCATTTCCATGATGCTTACAAAGGAAAACGCTCTTGATGGACTCTGTCCCTAACATTTCTTTAAAAGATTTCCCCCCCCCCTTTTTGGAATATCTATCTACAGTATTTATATATAATAATTATTATTAATATTTATTAATAATAATAAATATAAATAAGTATATATAATAAAAATAATAAATATGTTATAATATATTTATAATAACCTATGACCACTCTGAGTCCAAGTTCCAGCAACTTTACATTGTCTCAGTGTGTGCACATTTGAGAGATTAGGGTGGTGATGTGGGCGCATAATAAATCATGCGCAGCAGTGTGATCTTTCTATTGTTTCAGTTTTGTCATTCGTTATTGGGCAATTAAAGGTGACATTGCCGTGACAAAGTGGCAACAGGCAGCTGTGCCTCTCCCCAGACAAAACCCAAACCAAAGGAAGGTGCATGCAACCCATAAATCTTCAGGCACAGCTGCATCGAAGCAGAGATAGTGAGGGATTTATGGTAGGTCAACATTTGGGTGGGGAGCAAAGAAATACAATGTGGTTAGATCCCTGTTTTGGCCTACATTCAGTTTTTAGGAAGAATCAAGTAGTGGCTGATCCCATCTATGATCCAGTTCATGATGCCTCCAGTTCATGATGCACCTTGACATCCAAAGGTATATCTACTTGGGTCAAGGGGTAGAAAGAGCTGCCCAAATGATGACATACTAACCGGTTGGATGGATCTAGTCTTGACATCATCCCCTACAAAATCAAACCCCTGTGGTATCATCTACCCTTGGTTTTATAAGGCCATGCACAAGGATGATATGGTGCTGTGTGGTCAGTCACTGTAGAACAGCTGCCGTTTTATTAAAAGGGGTGCACCGGCTCCCCGAGGGTCCGAAGGTACCAGGGTCCTAAGCACCAGAAAACACCAGCAGATCTTTTTTTTTTTTTCCAGTAAAACTAAATCAGTTGAAAAGTTGAGTAAAAAGAAGGAAGTTGGGGTCATCCTTAGCCAGGAGATACCAAAACTTAAAGAGCAATAAGGTAATCACAGTCCAATTCTATGCATATCTACTAGAATTAAGTTACATTGTAGACAGTAGAGTAGGACTAGATGACCTATTAGGTCCGCTCTGGTTCAATAACTCTATGATTCTATTATTCAGTGGGGGTTACTCTCATCGGATTGCAGCCTCAATGCACTTTAGAGATGCGCCAAGATTTGCAAGAGGGTCTCCACAGCCAACCGATACTTTCTCCAGTGCGCCAACTCCTTTCAGGCTGGAAAAATTTAATTTCAGAGAAGCATTCAGCGCTTCAATCTCTTTTGCGACACGATTTTAATCTTTAATTTTTCATCAAGAGCCTCTCATCAATATGCTTATTTCATTTGCTTCTTCAATAAAAGACCAAAGGCAAGATTACAACGTAGCAAAGAATCAAGAACTGCTTTGCTGGGTGGGATCGGAAGTCCGACTACTTTAGAAAGCCATGCTTGAGAATCTCCCAAGCTGGACATAATAGAAAAAGTTGTCATTCCCAGTGCCTGGTCTCATTCCCAGTGCCTGGTATGCAATGGCAAGGTGAATTTATGTCATAACCAAAAAAGAGGACATGATCTCCTGTATGGCTCCGTTTTGCTGGAATAGCTCCGAAGGGGTGAGGGTCCCTCCAAGATTGACTGCTCTGCCCCCCTCGAGCTATGCCACTGGCTGGAAGTCTCTTTTTTCCCCTTTCTCCATGCTTGCACCCGCTCCTTTGATATTTCTTGCATATGTCCAAGTTGATCTGTGCAGGTGGAATCAACCCCGGGGTATAGGGCACAGCATGTTCCAGTGTGGCCAATCCACCTTCCTCCATCCATTCCTGCCCACATCACTGCCCACATTCACCCCATTATTTTTCCCCTGCCCATCCCTGTCTTATACTTATGTACTCCACCAGGCATCCCTCCATGCAAGGTCTTCATGCCTTTGCAAAATTCTTGCCTTGCCAGTGTGTCAGTTGGTTTAGGATGGGGCTAAAAAAGATGCCAGCATATCAACAAATGTAGGAACTATAAAGGAAAAGAACGACAAAGGTCCCTCTCATCTCCAGAATGGGAGCAGAATCCATCTTTCCTGCAGATGTGGGGGGAAAGTTCCCCCTGGCCGCGGCCCTGTTCCCAGGTGCCGCCCGTCTTCTCCCGCGATCTAATTTCCACACCTGCATCTCAGGCACTTCTTCTCCAATCTCAACTCATGAATATGCAGCTCATGCTCAGAAGAGCTCAGAACATCTTTTACTGTCACTGTCGGAGCTTCTCGCTTCGCACTCCGCAAACTGCTCGAAAATCGAGGGACGCAGCACCTGCGGTGTCATCCGGGGAATTTTCCCAAGGTGTAAGTCAGGACTGTCGCAATCACCGTTGATGGATGAGTGGCAAGTTCTTTTCTGGAGCCCAGTTGTGGGAAAAATAGCATCAGCCCTTCTGTAATGAGGTTTTAAAAATTAATATGAAATTGGAGGTAAAGTGGTGTCTGTGCTTCCGAGTCCTCCAGGCATGTCGGCGCCCTGCTTTTTCAAATGTTTCAACAGCTGGTTCAAAGAGATGTGGTTGAGTTTTGTTTTCCTTGATTGATGATTGACAGGTGTCATAGTAGGCAGCCAACACATACACACCTGCAACACAGAGGCTCTTCCTTTTCTCTGCCTCTCTGTATACAGTATATCCATATCTATGAATCAGTTTCACTCCCACCTCCTTGGCCAACTGCCCTGTTTTCTCAGTTGTCCATAATTATCACAAATCTGGCTGAGAATGAACATACACACATTTTACATACATGTAAAATTTGGGACACACACACGTGACCAGCCCAGGAACATCATTGTTATCTCATTTTGGATTCCCCTTCTTCCACATTCATAGAAAACAAATGTCTTTTGCTCCTCCGCCCTGATCCTTCCCCACAAAACCACAGAGTTGGCCACTGCACACTGCACATGGCCTCTGCACATGAAACAGGTTCCCCCTGTGTGCATATCTTAACGTGTCTTCACCAAACATAGTAGCAACAGGGAGGAAGGTGAAGGCCACACATAGTGGTCACTTGGTAAATCAAGTTGACCTTTGTGGATCTCTAGCTTGGGACTATCCCAGGCTGAGCTTCTTAGTTTAGCATGCTCTTAGCATAACCCTGTTATATATGCTGGTGCCTCACATAAAGAGCTTAATTTGTTCCGGAGGCCTGTTCTTTAAGTGAAACACTCTTTAAGTGAAGCAGATTTTCCCATAGGAAATAATGGAAACTCAGACAATTGGTTCCACAACCCCCAAAATATTCATAGAAAAATATGAACAGGATGTAAAAATGATGACAAAACACTGGAATTGAATTCAAAACATGCATTCAGTGTGCATGATCCTATGAAGTCTATTTAGGCTGCAATCCTAAAGACAGTTTCCTGGGAGTAAACCCCATCTAACACAATGGGGCTTACTTCTGGGAAGACATGGTTAGGCAGCTGCAATCAAAAACACTTTCCTGGGAGTAAGCCCCATTTCACACAATGAGGTTTACTTCTGAGTAGACATGGTTAGGAGGCTGCAATCAGTACCTGGGCTGCTGCTGGAGGTTCAAGGTGGTTGGTGGGGGCACTTAGGGGCAGTCAGGGGCAGCTGCCTCTGGCAACTCCAGGCAACTGCCCCCAAGTTGGGAGCAGTTAGAGGCAGCAGCACTGGCTGGCAGCCCTTATAAAGAGCCTCTGTGCAAAGCATCAGGGCTGCATAGCACACGTGCCCATCGCGTGCTTGCTTGTTAAGTGAAGCGGAACTTATGTGAAGCAAGATTTCTTGGAAATTTATACTTGCTATGTGAAACGCTTGTTATGTGAGGCGCTTGTTATGTGAGGTCCCACTTTTTGTTTTCCACATTTTTTCTTCTTTTGGGAAAACCAGTTGCTTATAATTAGCCGCTTTCCGTATTAGCTCTTTTGCGCACAGGAAAAGTGGACTATACACTTTTAAAAAAAGAAATATTTATTAACTCTAACCCTAACACTAACCCTTGACCCTCTTGACTCAAATAATTTGGCTTCCAAGCCGGTTCTCTTTTAGAGATAAACCATTTCTTTTTCCTCATCATTGTACTACCCAGAGCCTCGATGTCAAAAATAGAAATCCTACAAACCGGTCCTGTTTCCTGCAAGAAAGAGATTTTATTTCTAATGCACAAACACCCCCTTCTGGCTCTCGCCTCCTTGCAAGGACATAAATTTCCGAAGAATCAGCTGTAGGTAACATAATGATGCCAGTAAATCCATCCTCATGAATACACCATGAGAAACCAACCAGACGAAAAGAATTACCTATCACCGGGAGCCAAAAAAAAAAAAAAATAGAACGAACCCAGGAAAGGAGGTATTTGCGTAGCTCGGAAGTGGGTCTCTCTCTCTCTCTATTTCTGTTTCTAAAATTATATTTATTTAGTTGGACTATTCTTTGGAATGTATCCGTTTCCCTTCCCATCCCGCCCACCCTTCAAATTAATGGCACCAAAGTAATAGAAGAGATAAAGGCTCCGTGGAGATGTTAGTGGCTCATCCATCAGTGGTCCATGACAAAAAGGTGAGACGACAGAAACATTCAGAGAAAACAAAGAAACGGGCGCCAAACACTGTGTCATTTTCATAGCGGGACGTCAAAGAGCTAATGAAACTTTCATCCAACAACCTGCGCTTTGAATTAAGAATAAATCTCACCGCCAAGCAAATTACGGATCACAAGGGGTGGGTGGGTGGGATGAGGTACCAAAGAAATATCTCCTCTAGCAAGCGTCTGTTTTGAGAAGTGCCCACTGGGAAGATCTGCACATCTAGCAGCAGAACATGTATATAGCCGGAGAGGGTGCAAAGCACTATGTGCCTGAACATGCCATGCAAGGGGCTCCCACCCCTTCCCCATGGTGCATTTGGGTACCTGCAATTTGGGTATTGCTTTGCACCCCCACTAGCTATGCTACTGGAAGAAATTCATATCTAGAAGTGCGCTGAGTTGTACTGAGCAAACCAAAGGAGTTCTCAAAAATGTATAGAACATAGTGTGCATCATGTGTTCTGAATGCATATGTGAACAACCAGGTGTATGTGGAGATCAACAATTGGGAGAAACCCTACGAGCATTGAGTAGCCCATGCTCTCTCGGGCAGCATGAGCTGTAAGTAGATCTGAGCCTGATGGCACATGTCAAGCAAGGGTACATGACTACCTCCTGGCTCCACTCTAGTTGCGGAAGGGGCACTGAAAGTTTCATGTGCCCCCATTCCCATTCATGTGCAATCCATACTTTCCTGAGAGTAACTCTCATTGAATGCAATGGGATTTATTTCCAAGTAGACATAGAGGAGCTCCAGCTTCACAGTGATGTTATTCCCTGTTTGACGGCACTTCCAGCCATGACATCGCTTCCAAGTTGATCACCACTTTTGGGGGGTCCTGATTGTTAATGTCGGAAATGGGTTGAAATGCTCAAGAACCCCTGGATTAGGAGGAGATGTTTAGGTAAATGTGGGGATTATTCTCATTCCCCCCGACCCCACCCAGCTTTGTCTTGGAAAATATCTCACTGGTCCACTGAGCGAGGAAGTCTGGCCAGAGTCATCCTCGCCACCCACATTCAAAATTCATTGCCACCAGCTTGGCATCTCGTATTATTTATTCCCAAGCAGTGCCAAGAGAGGCCACAGAGCTTTGCGCTGTCATTATCTCCGACTCTGTATCCTGCCCCTTCGCTCCCCCTCGTCAATGATTTATTAAGAGCTATTTATGCATGTGACAATATTTCCTTCTGTTCTCCTATCTGTTTCCAGTGTCCTCTCCGCAACTCCGCCATGCCAGGCTGATTGATGAGCCTCCATGTTTTTTATTTTCCTCCCCCATCCAGGTGCCCTCGAGACAAGGCTTGAAACTGGACCATCTGTGGCTGCCGAGGAGAGCCCATCTCCCTATCCCCTCCAGCACCTTCCCCATTCCGTCCAGGGGAAAATAATTATTTTAATTCTTTTCCAAAGGTTTTTTTGTTGGAATGTTTTAAAAACTTCAAATAAAAGGACAAATAAGACAGATATCATCGGCTGGCAATGGAAAAAGAGAGGGTTTTTTCAACCCACCGCTCTCAACATGTTGCCATTCAAGATGGTCCCATAAACTTGACTAGCAATAAATTCAGAATTGATGATTGGAAGCTGCCCTTCAGATAATGTCGCCATATCAAAAATGTATGTGCTGCTTCCTAATGTGGAGTGTGACCCAAAGGAAAGGGGAAAAATTGTACTTACCTCCAAGTAGCCCTCAGGCTACCCATGTGTCTTCCTGGACGCATGCCAGTTGTTATGGTGGCATGTCTCCAAGAAAGAAAACAGGGTGGGGAGATTAAAAAAAATAAAATGGAATAAAATTCAGTGTTTGCCATTCTCACCAGAACCACCCCGTTCTTCCTCTTCCGAACCCCCTGATTCCTCCCCTTTGCCACCCAAAAATGCCTTCATTCTTCCCACTGCCCTTAAGTGCCTTCATATATGTCATTAGCCCTTCACAGTCCCAGGGATCAGAAGACTTGCCCCCTAGTTGTGCAATGAGTCAGTGCAATCCTAAGCATGTCTACTCAGAAATAATTCCCATTGATTTCAATAGTACTTGCTTCCAGGAAAGTGTGGCTAGGGTTGCAGCCTTGCTCCCATGGATTGCAGCCTGGGTACCCCCTTCCGAATCAGCCAAATTACAAGGTGGTGGTATCCAGCTTTTTGTGACCCTCCTAAAATAAAGTTGTGACCCCCCTCAAGGAATCCTGACCCCCACTTTGAGAACAATTAGTCTTCTAAAGTATCTTCAAGGAAGGGAGGACCTTGCAAGAAGTGGAGCAGCAAGGGGTGGACCAGCACCAGCGACTAATTTCATCCTTGCCAGATGGATTGGTGGAAGTCCAAATGCAGATGCATCTTGCAGGTCCCGGTGATCTGATCTGCTCTGGTGGTTTTTTTAATGTTTTTATTATTTTTTTTTAAAAAAGAACAAGAAAAGAGAAAAGGGGGAACGAAATAAGTGAAATATAGAACAGAAATATTCTTGGAAGATTTATGGCAAACAAAGAATTCCAAATTTAGATCTGATACACTCTGGGTGACCATATGACCATAAATTTCCAGATTTGTCCTCTTTTTTAGTCTCCTATACAGGTGTCCTCCAATAGGGCTTCATTGTCCTCTATTTTGGCTTCAGATGCATAAGGACAATATCAGCAGAAGGTCCCGGCCTCACTCCTTGACATTTCCAGTTAAACATAACAGGTAGCAGGTGATGGACAAAGAGCCTTGGATCAGGATCATGGAGATACTTGCTCAATACTGGGCAAGGCAAACCCAGGGTCTGACTTGCCATCAATGTTGGCACCAGGTTTTCCTGGGCAAAGCCCTATACTGGACCCCTGTAGTATCCCCAACCAATCAATAGTGTCCAGTGATGGACCATTGGGTGCCACTACTGAACATTCAGAAGTCCTCTCAACTCAGAGTGACCATATGTCATAACCACAAAAAGAGTTGGACAAGCCTCCCAAAATGGAGGACACCCAAGAAAAATGTTGGACGTGACAAAATAAAAGTTCAAAACAATAATTGTATATTGATTTCACGTGCTGAATTTAAACACTAACAACACAACCCTAACCATGTCTACTCAAAAGTAACTCCCAGGAAAGTTACTCCCAGGAAAGTATCTTTAGGATTGCAGCCTATATTACTTCAATTTAAAACTATTTCATATAATTTATTACATCTAATTTATTAATTTATTAATGCTCCCTGCTCACAAGGAAATGGAGGACTGTCCTGCCCCTCGCTATCTCCCGCCAGGGACACCTCTATTTCAGATTCACTACACCTTTCGTCCGCCATGTTCTCCAGCCCTCTGGTCTTAAGAAGAAAAGAATGTCCACTCCGGTAAGGATAATCAACAGTGCTTTATAAGGTTCAGAATTTAGGTAGGCAGGAACACAGGTAGCACGGGCTTGGTTACAATAAGAAAAGGGGGGGCGTATTCTTCACAACACCGTACACCCACAGCACACCTACAAGGTTTCTGAACCTCCAACACATTTCAGTTCAGGTAGGTTACTTCACCCCCCCTTTGCACTAGATGCCTCCACTGACATCTCTCTCTCTCTCTCTCTCTCTCTCTCTCTCTCTCTCTCTCTCTCTCTCTCTCTTATATTTTCCTTCTCAGGTACCTCTTTCCTTGGAACCTTCTTTAGGTAAGTAACATCAACTGGCTCAACGGGAGCCCAACAGGTGAGTATAGTCCAGAGTCCCTTTGATATTCCTTATAACAGTTTCTTCTCTCTCTTTTTACAGGTAGAGCGCAGCAACTGGACAGTGACCGGCACTGGATCGACCTCCTTTTCTCCTTGTCCTCCTCCAACTGCCATCTACTCCCCCTTGCTACCTCCTTATATACATCTCCCGCTCCCCCTCCCTTTCCGCTCTTTTAGCCCGCTTCGGAGTGGTCCTGTTGCGCGGGAGACTCCCAGATTGGCTCGGGCAGAGATCGGGTGTCCGGGGTATACCCCAGTCCTTCCCACGCAATAAAGGCGCAGGAGGTCCCAGTAAGAATCAGACCAGTGGACCCGGTCATTCTTGGTGGACTCCAGCACTCGGTCCCACGGAAGTCTGGGTCTCACCTCCTGGGCCATCATGCTGTCACCGCTGCCTCCAACCGCACCACAAGGACAATGAAGTTTTTTTCCAGGACTAGGGTTGCCATATGTCCCGAAGAAAGCAGGGAGTTCTGATTTGGGGGGATTGTGTTCACATATTGGCAAGTGTGACAGAGGATCCTGTCACACTTTGTAGCCACAGCCACTCTTTGTAGCCTTCATAGACCTTACAAAGGCTTTTGATTTGGTTAGTAGGGATGGCCTTTTTAAAATCCTCCCCAAGATTGGATGCCCACCTCAGCTCCTCAACATCATCAGGTCCTTTCACGAGGACATGAAGGGCACTGTAGTTTTTGATGGTCTAACATCAGACTCCTTTCACATCTGAAGTGGAGTGAAGCAGGGCTGCGTCCTCGCACCAACTTTATTTGGGATCTTTTTTGCAGTCATGCTGAAGCATGCTTTTGGAAACGCAACAGAGGGAATCTATCTCCGGACCAGATCAGACGGAAAACTCTACAATCCTTCCAGACTAAGAGCAAAGTCCAAAGTCCAGCTGAAATGCTTGCGTGAGTTCCTCTTCGCCGATGACGCTGCTGTTACTGCTCACTCTGCCGAAGACCTTCAACGACTTATGGACCGTTTTAGCAAAGCCTGCCAAGACTTTGGACTAACAATCAGTCTGAAGAAAACACAAGTCATGGGTCAGGGTGTGGACTCACCTCCCTGTATCACAATCTCTGAACATGAACTGGAGGTTGTCCATGATTTTGTGTACCTTGGCTCAACTATCTCTGACACTCTCTCCCTAGACTCTGAGCTGAATAAACGCATTGGTAAAGCGGCTACTACATTCTCTAGGCTTACAAAGAGAGTATGGCTTAATAAGAAGCTGACGGAACATACAAAGATCCAGGTCTATAGAGCTTGCGTCCTGAGCACACTCTTGTACTGCAGTGAGTCTTGGACCCTTTATGCATGGCAAGAGAGGAAGCTGAACACCTTCCATATGCGCTGTCTCCGACGTATTCTTGGAATCACCTGGCATGACAAAGTCTCAAATGACACAGTATTGGAACATGCTGGAATCTCTAGCATGTTCACACTTCTGAAACAGCGGCGTCTACGCTGGCTTGGGCATGTCGTGAGAATGGCTGATGGTCGGATTCCAAAAGATCTCCTATATGGAGAATTAGTGCAGGGAAAGCGCCCAAGAAGGAGACCACAGCTGCGATACAAGGACATCTGCAAGAGGGATCTAAAGGCCTTGGGAATGGACATCAGCAGCTGGGAAACCTTGACCTCTGACCGCTCAGCGTGGAGGCAAAAGACCCAGCATGGCCTTCTCCAACTGGAAGAGACACTTGTTCGGCAGGCTGAAGCAAAGAGACAGACCCAAAAGCAGCGAAACCTGGGACCTGGGCAGGGGACGGAATTTATTTGTCCTCAGTGTGGAAGGGGCTGCCACTCTCGAATTGGCCTTTTTAGCCACACTAGATGCTGTTTCAGGACCTCCAATCAGAGCACGATACCATAGTCTTTCGAGACTGAAGGATGCCGATAAAATCCAGTATACAAGGCTAAAAAGGAGGACATATCCTGGAAAAACAGGACAAATGATCGTGCTCACTGAACGAGGCAGGACCCCTGATGGACAAGCAACTGGCCAGTGCCAGATTCTGTATCAGGCCTCCTCCCACATTCATTGAAGAAGCATGAAACATGGATCTAGGAAGTCATGGATCTAAAGACAAGTGCATCTCCTCCTACTAAGCATCAGCAGAGAGGGGAAGGGACGGTGTGCGGCTTCATGTCTTGGAAGTCATAAGAACATAAGAAAATAAGAAGAGCCCCCAGTGGATCAGGCCACAGGGCCATCTAGTCCAGCTTCCTGTATGAGCACTTACAATGTAATGAGAGCTGGTTCATATGTTTCACATCCAGACGTGCTTGATGAGATCTTTGAGCCATACTTATGAGCCTGACTTTAATGATGAGGAGCCAGAAGCAGCATCTGGCTTCTCCATCAAGGTCATTGCTGGAGCCGTGACATTGGCGGCTGTGGTGGCACCGCCAATTGTCCCTGATTAATTCCAAATACATCAGAGGCCAGCCTGACGCACACCCGATCTCTGATTCCCAGCGATTGCCGCTGACACTCAAAGTGGCTCAAGATTAAGGAGCCGGGAGATGAGCAGTGGGGCGAAATTAGAAATGCTCCACCAGACAGATCAGGCTGGTGATGGTGGAGGTGATGGCAGGGCTGTTGTCATGCCCGGAAGGAAAGAGGAATAGATGTCAATCAAAAGCAGAAGGCTGGAGACCGTGGCAGGAGCCCTGAACGCATGCCAGCAAAGCTCTGGAAAAGAGTGGAGAAAGAAACTGGGGCACTCCTTGAGAATGCAACATTGTGATTGCAATTGGGTGCATGCCAGGTCTAAAAATTGGATGCATGCCGTAGAATCCTAAAGGAAGGGACCTAATAGGTCATCTAGTCCAACCCCCTGCCTGTAGCAGGAATCATAGACTAGAGCATCTCTGACAGGTGCTTGTCGAGTCCCCAGTGAAGGCGAGTGACATTTAATAGGTGACATTCAGCAAGCCACAATTTATGATCTGCAGAAAAAAAAGGGCGTCCGTCAGTCTTGAAAGACTATGGTATTGTGCTCGGCGCTGCATACGCTGCATGCGAAGCACGAAAGCCTGGGTTGGATTGTTATGGAGGAGAGGCTGTTACCCAAGCAGCAAATCCTCCTCTCCACGCCACTGAATTACTCCAATGGAAAGGCAGAGCCAATACGATTGGATCCAGCTGGCGTCGCAGAGCTGGGCTCAGGACAGGAGCTCATCTTGTGGGGCCGACCCGGGTCTCAAACCCTGGCCTGCTGGTTAACTGGCACAGCATCTTTACCGCTTGCAGGGTTGTTGTGAGGACTGCTGAAATATGTGGAACACACAAAAGCCACATAAATGACTTAAAATTTGATAGATATATATATAATATTCAGATCTTAAATATTCAGATCAATTCCTGAGTTCCCTTCCTTTGATCCCTTTCTTGGCCTTCTCACATTGTGGCTCCCTGTCTGCGGAATACCCTTTTTGTCTTGTGTCACCCTCTGGTTTACTTTAAGCAGTAAATGAAGTTCTTTTTTATTTTCTAAGGCTTGTCAGAATGGCATATATTTTCCATTGTGTCTGCTGGAAAGTCCCTGCAGGCACTGTTGGTTTTGGCTACTTTTATATAATTGATTGTTGCTTTTATATAAGTTGATGATTATTTATCATTGCATTTTACAATTGTTACTGCAGTCATATGTAATCTGTAATGCAGCTACCTGCAGAGAGAGCTAAATAAATACGATAATGTATAAATAAATGCCATTGATGTACAGTAGGCTTTAGGAAATCTGGAACCAAAGTCCAGATCAGAAACCCATTTGCAGAAGAGAACAGGTGGGCTCAAGAGGTGACACATCCCTCTCCTACCCACCTGGTCCTTCTCTGGTAGTGCCTTTTCAGGGTGACCAGATGCCCAAACCTCAAAAGGAGGACAAAGTCTTGGATTCCTCTCAGCCTGGCCTTTCTGGCAGACAATGGCATGTTTGCCTACTCATGAGTAAAGTTGTGATATTGGGCACTTTCACTCTCCCATAGAGCTCAATGCATATTTTTTATTTTTAGTTTTTTGGTCATAACTTTTGAAAGGAAGGAGATAATTCAAAACCAATTTTTACATTGGATTCTGCTCTTCAGTACGAATCCAACAACATATGACATGATGGGGTACTGCACACCATTGCAAAGTTCCAAAATGGAGGACAATTAAGCCCTTTTGGAGGACACCCAGACAGGAGGCTAAAAAAGAGGACAAATCCCAAATTTTCCAGTCATATGGTCACCCAGTTCTGAGAGCACCGTTGGGAAGATGTTGATTTAAGTGAGCACTGATGTCTTGTATGGACTGCTAGTTACAAAGCACATTCTACCTGTTGTGGTTAGGGATGCAGAGAATTAGTTTGGCTAACTAGTTAAGAGAGCAGAGAGCAGATTTTGCAGGGGATGTCCTAAAAGAAGCCAGGCAATGGAGGAGTCACCCTGTCTGCTATGAAACTGTCTTAATACAAAAGCGTCTGTCCAAGTGTCTGTCCAGGTGTCCGCCTGCTGTCCCTAAATTATTTGTAAATAGACATTACCGGAACAAAATACCCACCAGCATTCTCGCTTTATTGGAAAATAGTTCCAATTTATTGGAAAATATTTTTAATATAATGTCACCCTCCTTCACCCACCCCTGGGACTTCCTATAGTCGGAATAACAGAAAACTTTCATCAGAAAACTAACAAGGAGAAACCAGCTGGGAACAGTTTTAAGCTCACTCAGAGAAAGGTAAATGAATCAGACACTTTTTTTGTACTACTTATGACCATGAATATTTAACTTGGGCAAAGTTAGCTGTTTTATTTAGTATTCCATCTCCCTCGTTTCAGAGGTCAATAAACCATATTGTGTTCACGGGCCTGAAGCAAGAAGGTGAAGTCCGAGCTGGATCCTTTCCTTCTACATCCCTCTGATGTTTCTGCTTCCAGCGGATCTTTCAGAGGGAGAGCAGTGCATGAATGATGAAGGACATAATGCACATCAAACCCAGGGTGAACATATGCTGGAACCCAAAAAGGAGGACAGGGTCCCCCCAAAGTCCAGTTTTTCCACTGAAAATCTGGATATTTTAAAAAATGTGGAGGACCTGTCCTCCTTTTTGGGTTCCAGCATATGGGTCACCTTTTACTCAGGAGTAAGCTCCATTGACTTAATTGCCTTATTTCTGAGTAGACATGGATAGGGGCTTACATGGGCTGCAGCTGTGGATGTGCTTGTTGGAGGGTGGTGGGGGCACGTAGGGGCAGCCACGGCATGGTGCAGCTAAGGCTTGGCTGGCTGTGGTAGCCATTCTAAACAGCCTCTGATTGCCCATGCACACAAAGCATGGGAGGTTGCATAGTGCGCATGCACGCATTGCTTCCATTACTGTAGCAATGCTTCTTATTCCTCACTGTGTATGGCCATGCATGCCTCCACTCTCACTGGACCTGATGACCTGGTGATGGTGATGACATGGTGACCTGGTGAGGAATAGGAAGCATTGCATGCGCAATCAGAGGCTGTTTCGAATGGCTGCCGCAGCCGGCCATAACCTAACCGCGCTGTGCTGCCCCTATGTGCCCCCAAGCATGCTCACACCCCACCAGATGGCCAGACATTTGCTTATTGGACCAGCCAGTCCGGTCCAATAAATAAAAGCTGGACATGTCCAGCCATTTACAGTCATATGGGAAGCCTGATCAAACCATAAAACCAGACAGTACGATATTCTGCCCCTCCATTAATTTTCAAGATACTACAACACGGCTCTTTTGGCAGACATATATTTTGCCACAATAGCAGGTACATAATTTGAAAGGCTTTTGGGGAGGGAAAAGAGGAACGCAGTGCATTTGAGCATGGGAGAGGCTATGTGGGCTGCCATGGTCATAATTCCTGGACACCCCAAACAAGTTCTGGGTTCAGGGGGGCAAGGGAACCCTAGTCTAGGGAGCCAACTACTTCTGTAGCTCAAAGCAAGACCTGCCCGCTGGATAAGTGATATCTGATTAGTGATTACTAATTAGTGATGATAGTTACTAATTATTAATTGGTGATTATTAGTGACTCCATGAAGTACATCATGGAGTCATATCAGGCTTGCCACTATCTGAATATATCTTGGCTAGACCATTCAGAAGGCCAGCAGAGGACCAGTGATTTAGCTGGGGTAGTGTTGAGAACGCATGGATTGTTCCCAGTAATTTTTAGGATGGATATTCTTAAGATCCTGACCATTCCACATAGGGCTGTTACATGTCCACGAAAACCAGGACTGTCCCAGTTTTGGGGGGTTGCGCTCATATATTGGCAAGTTTGACAGGGGGTCCTGTCCTGATTTTGTGGGGGTGAATTAAGGCAAACTTTTGTTCAACCGCTTCCTATCAGATCACAGTTTGTGAGTTCCCCAGAACATGCACAGAGAGAGCACTGATAAAGCACATGGTTCTGGTCCTTCATTCTGTTCATCAGGAATTATGATCCTTAGTAGAAGAGGCGATTACGACTACTCGCTGATTGCATTGCATTGCTAAATTATTCCGGCTCCTGGAGAGGATGATGATTCATGCGTCACATGCAGCAATCCAGGCCACCTATGGCAAGGGCTGTTAACGGGGGAAAGAGCACTGTTAACAGTGGGAACTAACACTTCAGCTAGCAAATCAGGGAACAGGCAGTCTGATTGAATCAATGGAACCGACCCATGATGGAGAGGTGGGTCAGCAGACTTACAATGCCAGCCAAAGCGGGTCTTCTCAGAAGAAAGTCCAGTTTATTTCAACAAGAGTTACTCCCAGTTAAGTGTTCTCAACCTTAACAGGTGAATCATAGCTGTCTGCAATCCTGAAGACATTTTCCTGGGAGTAAGCCCCACTGAACACAAAAGGGCTTACTTTTGAGTAGACATGATTAGGATTGTGCTCCTGGGTTGATCAATGCTGCAAGCACTATGCTCACAGCATATCTTTTTCTACTCTAAATGTGTGCATTGCTCTGGTGTAAAGTCAAATCTGAACACAATTTTGGGGTCTGGGCATCTGGAGAACCACATCAGTGGTGGGCTTCATGGGGTTCTCACAGGTTCTATAGAACCCTTTGCTAATAAGCTCCTGGTTCTGAGAACCGGTTACTAATGGGACATAGAACCTATTGTTAAGTTAGGTTATTAGTGGGTGGTGCAAGTGGTTAAGACACTGCCTGTAGACCAGAAGGCCAAGGTTTGAGATCCGGGTCCCCACAAGACAGGGTGAGCTCCTGTCCTTAGCCCAGCTCTGTGACACAGCCGGAACCAATTGTATCAGCT
Organism: Cryptoblepharus egeriae; assembly: GCA_030015325.1. Lineage (NCBI taxonomy): Eukaryota > Metazoa > Chordata > Lepidosauria > Squamata > Scincidae > Cryptoblepharus > Cryptoblepharus egeriae. The sequence goes on along the minus strand of JAREYC010000003.1, from coordinate 2,658,006 downwards.
CTGCCATTCCGTTGGACTATTTCAATGGCGTGGAGAGGGGGGATTTGCTGCTTGGGTAACAGCCTATTCTCCATATCAATCTACCCAGGCCTTCGTGCTTTGCATACAGCATTGAGCATGATACCATAGTCTTTCGAGACTGAGGGATGCCAAATTGTCAGGACATAGAATCTGTTGCTAATTTATTTGAATCCCACCACTGGAACCACTTACTCAGACCTTGAGATGCTCTGCAGAAGAGACAGATGGTGGCTCGGGACACATCCTCTGAGTCGGTGCACCACATATGGAATGCTGTTCTTGGGGGGATCAATGGACTTTTGAATACCAGCAAAGACTATGCAACGTTGTGGCATTGTTCCTCTTCCTTATTTCTCGAATTTGGTAGCAATCGGGTCCTTGTTTCCAACTGCCTAGGGTTGCCATATGTCCCCCAAAACAGGGACAGTCCTGATTTGGGAGAATTTTGTTAGTGGCAAATGTGACAGAGGGTCCTGTCCCAATTTTGTGGTACAGAATTGTGGCAACCTTACTTATGTTTCATCTTGCATCACTTAACGTTAAGCTCAAGGGTGCCGCTGCTCTGATCAGTTTCACTATCAACTATTCTAAAGGTATCTAGAAATATTCTTCGTGAACCAAACATGCATTTACCAGCCAAAGTGAACTAAGGCTGCAATCCTAAAGACTCTTTCCTGGGAGTAAGACCCATTGTACACAGTGGGGCTTACTTTTGAGTAGACATGGTTAGGATTGTGCCACTTATCCCAAATTAACACTTGCTCTGGATTTCTTTATCTCACAATCACTCTGAGTATTTGTATATGGCATAGGATGCAATCCTCAAGACACTTTCCTGGGAGTAAGATCCATTGAACACAATGGGATTTACTTTTGAATAGACATGGTTAGCATTGTGCTGATAGTCTCCATACTGCATCATAGTCCCAACACATTACTTTTTGTGTGTGTCATAGCAGTGGTTCTGTCGGAGTCTGCTCCTTTGAAAGGAGAACTGGATCCAGTGGGTACCGGTGAGATTCCAATGGGATAGCAGAAACAATATCTTGATAGGGGAGTTTGGAAGTGGGTTGACAAATGGAGGTGATGGACTCCTGCTGGAGATGCTGTAGGGGTAGTGTTGCCATAATTCTCTTCCACAAAGTCAGAACAGGACCTTCTGTCCCATTTTCCAGTATGTGAATACAATCCCCCCAAATCAGGATTGTCCCTGTTTTTCGGGACATATGGCAACTTCAAGTATAGAGGGGGATTTTCTGCTACAGGCAGTGGATTGGACTAGATGACCTTTTTAGATCCCTACCAACTCTATGATTCTATCTTCCTACCAGTGTGGGTATTCAAGGAATAATGGATATCAAGACTATCCTATGAATGCCTCCATTCAACCCAGAATCCAATATATATCCACTACTATATAAAGCAAGCCCTCTAGTTCCCCCATCTTGGCTTGGAGGTTTCACCTTCGAGCACTGAGTATATCAACCCCTTAGACCTTGAATTACTCTTCAGATGTTGTTGAGTCTGTAAATCCTCTTCTAAATCCCTCTGACCGCTTTGAACAGCTGTCAAACCCCACTGTGTCCTCATTTCCAACCCTTTTGGGGGCTGATCAGAAACATCGGCACTCATGATTTGGTGTTTACACCCAAGGCCGTACTGCAGACGTTCTCAACGGAGTGAAACAGTTTCTTCTTACTCTAGATGGCAGATGTCGGTCACGAACTGCCAATATTGAACTGTGGTCTTATAATTCAGATTGGAGCTAGAAGTTTCTGCCCATGCACATCCCATACTACAATGTCTATAGAACGAGCGCTAATCTTGTTTAAGCACGGAGGTAAATCAAACATCCGGAGAACTTCAGAGTCCGCTGGAAGTGCGCACATCACACCCTTGCACGGTTGTCTGTGGCTTTCTTCCCGGTTCTGTCGCTCTGATCGCGTGGCGGTGCCATGTGAGTTAACCCATAAGCGTCTTTTGTTTGCCCAGAAATCTTCCTGTGGACTTGCACAAATTAAAATTCACTCTATCTCAATGCTTTATCTCCATCTGAATTATAACTCGGCGGCCTCATTTGCATAAGTCAGAGATTGTAATGACTTACTCAACTAAGCATACCCATGCAGTTAATTACTTTTTTCAGATGAAATGCCAAAATTATTTCCCGGTAGAGAAAGGCAACTGCTCACCCGCAGCAGGGCAGGATGCTGGAAGAGTGTGCATTTAAAAAATAATAAATAAATAAAACACTAATATGAAATTAATTTTTTTTCAGATCATTGAGCTGTATTCCATGCATAACACAACGGGAAACGCCACCTTTGGATGGCATCTGAATAGGCTCCGAACCTCCCCACCTTTCAGTTCTCCTACTGAGGTTTGGCCTTTTGTCTCCAGAAAGAAAAGGGGAGAATGAATAGATGTCAAGAGTCCTGGGCAGGGTGTGCAAGAGGAAGATCTGCTTGAATTCCACTTCTTGGTTTGGCTTCTCAGGCATGACGGGCCTCTAATGAGGCCAATTGTGCCATCATCTGCCCCTTGGATCACCCATGTGCTACAAGAACCAACATGGCATTGTCGCCAGAGTGCTCGCTCGGACTAGAATTTCCAATCATGAAAAAGAAATGGTCTGTCGATTCAAAACGGACAAGAGGAAGGATGTGTTCACACAATGCAGAATTAATAGATACTTGGTGGTAGCCATCGGCTCAGATGGCTTTTGAAGAGCACTGGGAAGGTGCCTGAATGCCAAGAGATAGGATTTCAGTGCCTTGTGTCAGCAAACAGTGAACGCCCTCACCAACCTCAGTCTTACCATCCACTGATTTGACCATCCGTGGAAGGTGGGCACGTTCTTGGATGCACTTGAAAACCACTTTTGGGTCATGTCAGGACATTTTTTAAAGTTTAAAAAGTTCTTGAAAATTTTTCCTTACCATAGCACCCCAAAATCTTTCCTTACAATAGCACCCCAAACCATGCCAGCTGCAGGGCACACCCGGAGTCCCACATCCCACTTCCAACAGTGGAAAGGAGATGATTTGGACAAGCCCATAATCCAAATGGGAAGGACACTTCAACTCTGTCTAACCCCCCAGGAACTACTGCAAATTCCAGTTCAGAAAAAGGGAAAAACAAAGGGAAAGACAGAGGAGCATGTCTCCATAGTGTTTGTGTCACCCCTCCTAGCCCCCATTTTTAGAAGGCTACTAGAGAGGCATACATTGGTGAACATGGAGATACCATTCCAGGTCTGACTGCCATGGTGTATACAGTATACAGTACAAACCTACCTTCTCTGTTGCTGTAATTCCCTCTGGTCAAACAGGTTTTGCAGGTTTGGGGAGCTCAGCAAAAGCCTTGACCACCTGTTTGGACAGAGCAATAATGTGATGAGTATGCACACCTTTAAGGGCTGTGGGTGGCGCAAGTGGTTAAGACACTGTGCCTGTTAACCAGCAGGCCAGGGTTCGAGACCCGGGTCCCCTCAAGACAAGGTGAGCTCCTGTCCTTAGCCCAGCTCTGCAATGCAGCTGGAACCAATCATATCAGCTCTGCCTTTCCATTGGACTATTTCAGTGGCATGGAGAGGGGGGATTTGCTGCTTGGGTAACAGCCTAGCCTCCATATCAATCTACCCAGGCCTTAGTGCTTCACCTGCAGCGTATGCAGTGCCGACCACGATACCATAGTCTCTCAAGATTGATGGCTGCCTGCTGTGCTTGAAAGAAGAGATTATCCCAAAAGTGCCGGAACATCTCACCCGGGTCCCATTAACACAAGCAAGCAGTTGCTTCTCTCCAGTAACATCCAGTTTGAGGCAGCATCACGGAACATTTCAAAAAGAGAGTATGGCTTAATAAGAAGCTGACGGAACATACAAAGATCCAGGTCTATAGAGCTTGCGTCCTGAGCACACTCTTGTACTGCAGCGAGTCTTGGACCCTTTATGCATGGCAGGAGAGGAAGCTGAACACCTTCCATATGCGCTGTCTCCGACATATTCTTGGCATCACCTGGCGTGACAAAGTCTCAGATGACGCAGTCTTGGAATGTGCTGGAATCTCTAGCATGTTCACACTTCTGAAGCAGCGGCGTCTACGTCTATGTCGTGATAATGGCTGATGGTCGGATTCCAAAAGTTTCCTATATGGAGAATTAGTGCAGGGAAAGCGCCCAAGAAGGAGACCACAGCTGCGATACAAGGACATCTGCGAGAGGGATCTAAAGGCCTTGGGAATGGACATCAACAGCTGGGAAACCTTGACCTCCGATCGTTCAGTGTGGAGGCAAAAGACCCAGCATGGCCTTCTCCAACTGGAAGAGACACTTGTTTGGCAGGCTGAAGCAAAGAGACAGACCCGGAAGCAGCAAAACCTGGGCCTGGGCAGGGGACGGAGTTTATTTGTCCTCAGTGTGGAAGGGATGGACACTCTCCAACTGGCCTCTTTAGCCACACTAGATGTTGTTTCAGGACCTCCAATCAGAGCACCAGACCAGAGTCTTTCCAGACTGAAGGATGCCAATGATGATGATTGAACATTTCAACTCCAGAGCAATTAAAGCCTCATTTGCATCTGCACATGAGATTAAAGGATAAATTAAAAATTAAAGTTTGTTACCTTTTACAAGAGATGAGCCAGAGCTGTTTATAACTTCAATGCCCAAGTGGCAACATGTGGCAACGTGTGGCAACATGCACTCTGTGTGTACCAGGTGCAGATATCTGACCACAACATGAACATGTGAGCTGAAAGCTGAATGAAGGAATATTCTGCAACTTTGCTAAGAGAGAAACCTCACATGGCAACCTCTTGCAAGGGCCAGCCAGCCATACGTTCTAGACTGGCCATGGATCCCTTGATCCAGACTGTATTCTTGGTGTGTGCACAGACACTTGCACGTGGAAGAGAAAATATTTGTTGTCACACTCACTGGCTGTGCAGCCCATTTTTCTTCCCTTCTTCTACAGCTTCCCTCCGGAACGCAGGAGCCATTTGATTTACATTGTGTTTAATGATGATATATTGGTGTTAATGTCTCTTTGGCAGGAGCCTGGGAAATTAATTAGCATCGTACTTGCTAAATGGAAAGATGAAGGTTTGCCGAGGCTTGCAATCTAGTTTCTGCCTGCGCCTTTGATCATCCGTTGTTTTTAATCTCGTTCTGATTCTCAGAACTTTTCCAGAATTAATCTTGCATACAGATTCCGGCTTAGCTTCTCATAGTTCTTGTGAACAAATAATTTGGCAGTATCCATTAAGAAAGCAGTAAGACATGGAGGGATCTGCAGATCTCTGACCGTAAATGGATCAACAGGACATCAAAGCACTGATTTTCAACCACTGTGCCATGGCACACAGGTGTGCCATGGATGGACCACAGGTGTGCCATTGGATTAATAGGACAATTGGGGTTTTGAGCCCCCTTTCTGCAGCATGGTGTGCCTTGTCAATGTTTAAAAAAAAACACCCCACGATGCTGGTCCTTGACAATCTTAGCACAGTAGGACCATTCTTGGCTAAGGAAGGCAACATTTGGGAAGATGCCCGAGCCCATCAAGAGTATCCAAAGGTGCTCAAATCCTCTATTCGCAACAGAAGAATCCAGCCCAACTTGATCAGCCATTTTTGGGGAAGGTGCCTCCTTGCTTTTGGGGCAAGGGATGCTAAATTCTCTTGGATCTTGTGTTTTAATGCCAACTGGAATAAATGGTCCCAGCTCACCGTGACTCAATGGCAGTGTCTGCCAGTCTGCAATCTTACACATACTTACCTGTGAGCAGGACTCATTGAACTTAATGGGACTTGCTTCTCAGTAGACATGCATAGGATCAGGCTGTTCATCAGGCTGCAATTTTACATATTTGAACCATCTCCATGGGCATCAGGCTGCTGGAATACAGCTGCTGGAATACGAAAATGCAGACCATTATAGGCATCTTGTGTTCTTATGTCAATCAATCAATCAGTCAATCAATCAATCAATCAATCAATCAATCAGTTCTTATGTTCTTTAAGAGCAAATATGAAACTGTTCTGGAAAATGGGAATATTTTTCTTTCCAAAAGTTTTCAGATATCCCCTTCTCTCCACTATTCATGTACTTAGTTGATTTACAGCCCAGTTCTTCTAAGGGCACAATCCAGAGTAACTATGGGAGCAGGTAAGAGGCTTTACATGCACACATAGTTATTGCACCACCTAATGAAAACCTATGGGAAATTCATATTGGAATCCAGAGTAAATTGTTCTTACACAAGAGCAAGGACTCCCTGTAATTACTCTGGATTTTGCCCTAAACTACCTGCCAATGCAGCCATGCCAACAGAGCACGCACTGTATCATATGGGGTATGATCTCCTTAGGATAAAGGAGCATTCATTCCCTTACCTTGGAAAAAGTCTCCATTCTCCAGTGGGTCTCCTCTCCACAGTCCATTCCTCCCTCCACCCACCCTCATTACCAACTCACCAGCCTACGTGTGCTGCCACCAGCCATGGCACTAATGGCTTCATTGTACTCTATGTCCCTTCCGTCAGTGGAATGCAAGGATAGGATTGGCGACATTAATGTTTATAAACCACTTTGCATATGGGAAACCGCACAAAACAATCCTCAATAAAAAGAATATAAACCAATATAAAATCAGCACGCACATAAAAATAGACAAACCTTCAGCAATACTTTTTTGCTATTTGTTTAGAAATTGCCTTAATTTGTCTGGAATTGCATTGTGGGTTTTTCACTGCATGGCTAACTGTCTCAGGTCCTTGTGGATTACACTTGCCAGGCATCCTATTTGCAACCCACTTATTTATTTGTCTATTTTGAAAATGCATCTGGAATATTTCTATATTTTTAAAATACACTCTGTGCCCTCAACAAAAAAATAAGAAACTGGTATCCCAATATGGTCCAATAAAGCACTGCAGAAACCTTCCTTTAAAATATTGCTAAAAATGATTAAGCATCAAATAACTGCAGATTGCTAAACTAAATCCTAAAGGACGTGAGGCCGACGGTGCAATCCTAACCTATTGAAGCAGGCACAAGTCAACTGCACCCTGTTGGAGGAGGTGGTGGAGAGGTCAGTGCATGTCTGTGCATTGGAACAATGGCACTTTTGTGACTTATAGCATTTTTTGGACACATCCAGGCCAGCACCGGACTTGTGCCGACACTTATGCCAGCCTAACTGTCATAGTTAGAGAGGGTTCAAAAGACTAAATTCGACAGGTGCCTGAATGTGTCATGCTAGCAGACCCTTCTCTTCCTCTTGCATGTTCAAGCTTTGCACCCCCTCTAGTAACACCTCTGGGAGGTTGGAATAGAAGTGTTTGATAAACCCTAAGCAGAATGACAGCAGAGAGTGAGGCCTGGATGGTGCACTTGTGACAGATCCTAACCTCGGTCTTGGGCACCCCAGACACCTTTGTACTGCACATCCCTTCCCAATTTTCTTTCCTTGCTAGCCAAGTGCAGGGTTGAGGAATCTGCCTCCACATGAGGAATCTGCCTCCGCATGAGGAATCTGCATCCGCCCATGCCACCTGATCCCTGCCTGTTTTTGGCATCCCCACCAGAAGAAACCCATCAGTGGCTGGTCTGTGCAGCATTCCTGGTGGCATGTGGCCTTACAGACTTTGCACCAGCAGGAGTGCTGTACAGCCCAATGGAGAGGGTTCCGTGCCAGACAAAATCAGGGGATATCCCCCTTCCACTCCATATGATAATGCTCAGTAATGGGCGATGTGAGCTAGACCTGCATCCATGGCCAAGCTCATCTCTACCTTCTGCCTAGCCATTGGAGCAATTGATTGGAGCTGCATTTTAAAAAGATTTTTAAACCCTTTCTTTCCTATTTTATGGTTACTTGCTCTAAGCCTCCAGGTTACATTTTGATTTGAATAAATATTGGACTGCATGGCAAATATTAATTTGACTGCCTTCATCTCCAGCCCAGGTGAAGCCAAAATGCATTTGTCTCTGCAATCCATTGACTTGCACACCCTTTCACTTCCCTTCCTCACTTCTTGCTATGAGTCGGTACCTTTACTACTCCCTTTCAGCCCTGACCTTTTTGCCTCCCGCCACTCTGCACCATACACTCAACTGCTTCCTTTGGGGAACAGAAAAGTCCATCCTTGCAACATGTATAGATCATAGTACGCATATATATGGGTCTGTGAATTTGTATGTTGATTATTATCAGTGAATATTTTCTATACTATTTTCAACAAAAATTGGTTAAAACTGAGCTCAGAACATGATGCCCTGAGGCCTTCCTTCATCAGATCTCCTTGGAGGTCGACACTGAGTGGGCTTCAGGAGACACTTTTGGTTCATTGATAATATCCTTGTCTCCTCTTTCCCCTCCCCTGCCCTCAAGGCACCCAAAATACCAGCAAATCCATTATTTTAACCACCTGTGTCTCATAATTAAAATAATAGCAATAACATGGATATGTGAAGGAGGGGAGCAACAGCTGGAGTCACCAAGATCAGTAAGAATCCACTAGTGATCATGAGCAAAAAAGAGGACAAGAGGGAAATGTAGGTCACAACAAAATAAAAGCTCACACACATTTATATATTGCTTTTATGTGGTTAATATATTATGTGGCATTATATTAATTATTAAATTCAAGATATAATTCTATTATAAAAATGCTCTAGGAGGATTTCCTGCTACAGGCAGGGGGTTGGACTAGATGACCTATTGGGCACCTTCCAACTCTAGGATTCTAGGATTCTATATGTAATTCTATATGGAACTGATTGTATGTATTGTATACATTGTATATGTGTATTGTATTATGTATATGTATTCCATGTGTGTATTCCATATATGTGTTATGTATACATATACATATATATGTATACATTGTATATGTATATGTATTCCATGTGTGTATTCCATATATGTGTTCCATATATGTACTGTATATGTATTCCATTCTATATGTAACTGATTACTTACAACTTATTTACAGAAGGCCAAATGCTGCCTATTCATAAGGAAAACATGGACAATGAAGGTTTTTTTCCCCAGGGCACAAGGCTAAAAAAAGGGGACATGTCTTAGAAAAAGAGGATATATGGAAACTATGAAGCCATGGAGCTCCAACTGACCTGGTCTTCTGGCTTGCAGCCTGTTCCCATAGGTTGTCCCATAAGCAGCTCCCTGCTGATCTAGGCTTCATATGAACTTGGTTGTATGATTTCTGCACCCCCACCAGTAAGCAGCTCACTTTTTCTTAGGGAAAAGTGAAATAAGGTGGGGATTGGACTCTGAAGGCACCTTTCTTTGATATGAGGACCTAATACTTTCCCCCTGCATTTTCTATCTCAAGATGAGCAAGACTTTGACATGCACACGAATGCCACCACCAAGCAGAAGAGCGTGCGCAGCAGCAAAGCATCACTTGCAGAATACACACATCAACATAATAAACTCGAAGGAAGGTGTCAGGAAGGTGTCGGGAGGGTGGGACTGAGAGAAAAATCAATGTGTTATTGAAGCAGTAATTGTGAAGAACTTATTTGTCTGTAATAATAATCCCATAAATCAGAAGCTGAGCTGGAGAGGAGGGGGAGGAAGGAAGAAAATCAATTTCCTTGTCTTCCGTCACAGGTGGCCACAGCTGAGATGCAATTTCTGCCTTATAAATTAATGTTCTTTGGTTTGCGCATGGGGAGGGAGTGCTGTTGGGACAGAAATTGGGAATGTTTAGAGATGGCTAGCCGATACCTTCACACACACACACAAATAGTCCATATCTTGTAAGATGGAAGATGCTGAGAGGTGGTACTGTTTCAGAGTATAGTTGTCCTTGCCCCACTAGGCTGTGGGTGGCGCAAGTGGCTAAGACACTGTGCCTGTTAACCAGCAGGCCAGGGTTCGAGACCTGGGTTGGCCCCACAAGACAGGGTGAGCTCCTGTCCTTAGCCCAGCTCTGCGACGCCAGCTGGATCCAATCATATTGGCTCTGCCTTTCCATTGGACTAATTCAATGGCGTGGAGAGGGGGATTTGCTGCTTGGGTAACAGCCTATCCTCCATAACAATCCAACCCAGGCTTTCGTGCTTCGCATGCAGCGTGTGCAGCACCAAGCACAATACCATAGTCTTCCAAGACTGACGGAGGCCTGCTTGTCCTCGCCAAAGCATTAACATAAAGTGTGCATGTAGGCAAGAAAGAACCTTCCAGCAAATCCACATCAAAAATATCTGGACATGGAAGAAAGGAAGATTTGTCGATATCTGGGCCAAAAAGTCCATATTTGGAAGAAAGCCCCAGTTATAGGATCAAAAATGGGGTGAATTGAACATCATTTATTCTGCACTGTGTTCCAGGTATTGTAACTCTTTCTTAGAAGCAACATCTTCCACTACATTGCAAAGATATTATAGCAATAAATTATTTCCTCTGAACTTCGAGGTCTCCTCCCATTTTGCTCCCCGAAGGGCTGAGACGCCAAAACTTACACCCCAATCGGCTGACTTTTTGCATTTGGAATAAATTATTTAAATGGAACTAATGCACATCTGCTTGCTTTAATGCTTTGAAGATTTAGGCTTTCAAGGAAGGGAGCACTTCTTTGCATTCAATGAAAAAAGGCTTTTAAATGGGCTTTTCTGCTTGGACCCCCACACTAAAAAAAAAAGTTGGAGAGATTGATGTTGGAATCCACCTTAGTTTTGCCACATAATGGCTTTTGCAGGATACAAAATAGATAGATAGATAGATAGATAGATAGATAGATAGATAGATAGATAGATAGATAGATAGATAGATAGATAGATAGATAGATAGATAGATAGATAGATAGATAGATAGATAGATGGGGGTGCAGGTATTAGTTGACTGGATTTTGGATCATGTTCATCATGGTTTTGGTGAAGACTGTGGGAGGTGTGAAGCCTTTCCTTGGTTTCACAAACTTTTTTCCCCCCAACTCAAGGATGTGGTCAGGGTCAGAAACCATTAAAAAGTTGTTAGGTGGAAATAAATCCATTTAAATTGATTTAGGGCTCAGTGGCTGCATCTCCATTCCGGATATGTGAAAAGTCATTAATACATGAGCAGTAAACAAACTCCATTTAGATTTCATAAATCAATGGATTTGGGGTGATTACATAGTCCAGTGGCATAGCTAGAGGGGTGCCAGCTACTTTGTTTTGCAGGGAGCCGCACTGCAGCATGCACGGGACCCATTCCTTTGTCTTCATTATGCTCCCCCTTACTTGGAATGGCTCTGAAAAGGGGGGCAGCTTTGTACACTGTGATGAGTTTCCTTGCAAAACAATTCCACCCCCTCTAGCTATACCCCTGAGAAAGTCTTTTAAATTGAAATTTGGCATCCTGGCGTAGAATGATAGAATCAAAGAATCCTAGAGTTGGAAGATACCCAGTGGGTCATCTAGTCCAACCCCCTGCCTGTAGCAGGAAATCCACCTAGAGCATCCCCGACAGGTGCTCTTCAAGCCTCTGCTTGAAAACCCTAACCCTGCTTGAAACCCTAACCCTAACCCTGCTTGAAAACCCTAACCCTAACCATATGGATCTGCAGCCTTTTGTCAACCATCCCTTTAACAGCCACGTTACTGTTATGGCAGGGGCTGTGAGTGGCGCAAGTGGTTAAGACACTGTGCCTATTAACCAGCAGGCCAGGCTTCGAGACCCGGGTTGGCCCCACAAGACAGTGTGAGCTCCTGTCCTTAGCCCAGCTCTGCAACTCAACTGGATCCAATCGTATTGGCTCTGCCTTTCCATTGGACTAATTCAGTGGTGTGGAGGGGGGGGGGGATTTGCTGCTTGGGTAACAGCCTATCCTCCATAACAAACTATCCCAGGCTTTCGGGCTTCGCATGCAGCGTATGCAGCGCTGAGCACGGTACCATAGTCTTTCAAGACTGACGGAGCCCTGCTACTACTGTTCTGGCAATTTGTTCCCGAGGAGGGTTCCCTAGGAGGTACCCAGTACCAGTACCCAGAACCATGTTTCCATGTTTGGATTCACCTACTCAACTTGAAGTAGAGATTAAATAGTATCTCCACTCCCCTACTTTCCCCCTATACCTTCAACCCTTTCCTTTCCAGTCCAAGAACTGTTCCAGTCCAGCTGTTCCATCAGCCCTGTGGCATCTCTGTAGCAAAGATCTAGAAAATCCAACATCTGGGCAAGAAAAGAATCAACATTTCCACTCATTTTCAGTTTCTGATATATTTCACACACAAAAATGAAAACCAACGGGTACCAATTCCCGTTCCCGAAAACCAATTCCCATTTCAATTCAGTCTGAAAATCAACACGTAGACCTATTGCTCACACATACGGCTTCAAAGCTTAAATTACCTTGGAGCTATTAATATGAAGAATATATGGGAGAATGAACAGAATATTCATGCAGGATATATGGAAAGTTATATGGGTAATTCAGATGTTCAGTTGACATTCAGTGGCATAGCTAGAAAGCCTCTGTTTTGCTCCCATTGCACAGTGAGACTCCCTGCTAAACGTAGCTATTAGCACCCCATCTAGCTATGCCACACGTAGGGTGAAATCCAGAGTAACTACAGGGAGTCCTTGCTCTGAAGTAGGAACAAGTTACTCTGGATTGCAATATGAATTTCCCATAGGTTTTCACTAGGTGGGGCAGCAATTATGGGTGCTCATAATGTCTCTTACGTGCTCCCATAGTTACTCTGGATTGTGCCCCATGTCTCTTTCGTGCTCCCGTAGTTAATCTGGATTGTGCCCCATGTCTCTTACATGCTCCCGTAGTTACTCTGGATTGTGCCAATGTCTCTTTCGTGCTCCCGTAGTTACTCTGGATTGTGCCCAATGTCTCTTACATGCTCCCGTAGTTACTCTGGATTGTGCCAATGTCTCTTTCGTGCTCCCGTAGTTACTCTGGATTGTGCCCAATGTCTCTTTCGTGCTCCCGTAGTTACTCTGGATTGTGCCCAATGTCTCTTTCGTGCTCCCGTAGTTAATCTGGATTGTGCCCCATGTCTCTTACGTGCTCCTGTAGTTACTCTGGATTGTGCCCCATGTCTCTTACGTGCTCCCGTAGTTACTCTGGATTGTGCCCCATGTCTCTTACGTGCTCCTGTAGTTACTCTGGATTGTGCCCAATGTCTTTCGTGCTCCCGTAGTTAATCTGGATTGTGCCCCATGTCTCTTACGTGCTCCCGTAGTTACTCTGGATTGTGCCCCATGTCTCTTACGTGCTCCTGTAGTTACTCTGGATTGTGCCCCATGTCTCTTACGTGCTCCCGTAGTTACTCTGGATTGTGCCCCATGTCTCTTACGTGCTCCTGTAGTTACTCTGGATTGTGCCCAATGTCTCTTTCGTGCTCCCGTAGTTAATCTGGATTGTTCCCCATGTCTCTTACGTGCTCCCGTAGTTACTCTGGATTGTGCCCCATGTCTCTTACGTGCTCCTGTAGTTACTCTGGATTGTGCCCCATGTCTCTTACTCTGGATTGTGCCCAATGTCTCTTACATGCTCCCGTAGTTACTCTGGATTGTGCCCAATGTCTCTTACATGCTCCCGTAGTTAATCTGGATTGTGTCCCATGTCTCTTACGTGCTCCCGTAGTTACTCTGGATTGTGCCCAATGTCTCTTTCGTGCTCCCGTAGTTACTCTGGATTGTGCCCCATGTCTCTTACGTGCTCCTGTAGTTACTCTGGATTGTGCCCAATGTCTCTTACGGGCTCCCGTAGTTACTCTGGATTGTGCCCATGGTTGCCATTCATAATTTTGGCACATAATTTGGCAAAAAGCACTCCGAGCTTCATGCCAAAAAGTGCCACATCCCTCCTCTTGAGAGCCTTCATGGCCAAAGACCATTCATGTTTTTCTGGTTTGGTTCAAAGATCTGACTGGAGATACGGAAAGAAAAGATAGCAAACTAAAGCAAAACAAAACACAGCCACACAAAATGCACAAAAAATATATATACACAAACAAATTATAAAGTCACATTCCCAAATTATACCTCTGTTATTCACTTAGAAGACACTTGCAGGGTAATGGAATGAAAGGGATGTTAATAACAGAAATGGCACCATACAGGTGCTTCCATTTAAACACTCATTAGCAGCGTAATCCCCCTTGTTTTGCTAAATCAATATTTTCATCTGTTATGGTCTTTTATCAAGCAAGACAATAATTAAGAGAGCAGAACGGCACATCCTGAGAAAAATCAATATATTTTGTCTCATCCCAGCATCCGAGAACTAAATCAGACCTTTTGCCCTTCTTTCCCCAACAAGGTCCATCTCATCTGGAGGAGAGTAAACCTGTGGAGTGAATCATAATATGTAAGCAGGACTGATCCCAAAGGAAGTACCAGCTGAATCATAACTATACAGCTTTTTAAAAATAACCTTTTAAAAATAATCCAATCCTCTGGATATCTATGAGGGCACAGTCCTAACCAGCAATGACATAGCTGTGCCAGTGGGGCACATGTTGCATCCTATAGTTGTGGGGGGGGGGGGGGGGCATCCACAGAGGCTCCTGAAGTTAAGGCAATGTTTGCTCCCTTTTCCCTGAGTTGCATTGCCCTAGCCCAGAGCTGGAATAGGATTGCGATCTGAATGCACACAGGTTTCTTCAAATCAGAATATGTTATTTTATATGACATAAATGTCTGCAAAGTTCTTCCTTCTGCTTATTTAGATGCAAAATCTCACTGATCCCATTCATGGATGGCAGCGCATTTTGTTTTTCCTCCATTGTTGAACCACAAGTCCCAAATGCTGGAGCATTCATCGGTATCCTAAATGTTTGGATAGGCTCCTGGACCCAGAAAAAGAATGGTCTGGGCCCTGGATGCCAAATGATCTACGCCACTGTAACCCAGTGGTACTCAAAGGACCCCCTTGAGGGGTTGCAACCTCAAATTGGGAGGGGCGGGTTGCAAGAGGGTGGGATCCTGTACTGTGGGCAGTGGGCTTTACTGGGAATAAGGGCACAATCCTAAAAGTGTCTACTCAGAAGTAAGTCCCATTGTGATCTATAGCGTTTACTGCCAGGAATGTGTGCTTAGAATTGCAGTCTCATTGAACACAATGGGGCTTACTTCTGAGTAGACATGGAGGAGCTCTGGCACCATCTGGTAAGTTTGACAGGGGTTCCCAACAGATTGGAAAGGGGGTCCCAGGCTGAAATGCCTAAGTACCGCTGCCCTAACCAGTACACCTGGTATGTCTAATACCCACCTTTTCCTGGATCACTTCCCCTCTTAAAGCACCCAGCTTATTTTTTTCCTTTAGATCCAACAGGGACTCTTGGCTCAGCATGTGGCATGTAGATCTGGGCAGTGGCTTAGTTAATGATCACGTAGCCCAGTGCAAAGCTCCAAATGTTGCCCCATAAGTGATGTCACAACTGGAAGTGATGTCACCCCAGTGTATTTTTTTAATTAAATTTTTCTCTGCAACAATAAGATCAAATTTAATTAAATAAAAATATGAAAATTGTGTCCCTTATTAGTTAGGGTAACTGTGCTGGGCCAAAGAGGAATGGTTATTCTTTCCCTGTTAAATATAAGAGGAGATCCATTTAGCGGTGCCAGTATACCCAGTTAGCATGGGTTAACCTGTAGTACTATATAAGTATATGGAAATGAGAGCTGATTCATATTAACACCTTATTTGTTCCATACAGTATCAGAATAATATCTTTCTGTGAAAATTAAGTTGGATATCAGGAAAAGATTCCTGACGGGGAGGGCGGTTCGGCAGTGGAAGAGATTGCCAAGGGAGGTGGTGGACTCTCCCTCACTGGGGGTCTTCAAATAGCAGCTCCACCAGCACCTGTCGGGGATGCTCTAGGAGGATTACCTGCTGCAGGCAGGGGGTTGGACTAGATGACCTACTAGGTCCCTTCCAACTCTAGGATTCTATGATGCTATGAGTTAAGCAAATCCACTTTTTGTTCCATCGACTTTTGTGTTATCATTTTCTGGTTAATTGATCATAACATTTGAGAGAATATAGATATTCCAATGCAGTTTGTTTCATTGCATTCTGCATTTATTTACCTTTCCAACAATATATAACATAATGTATTATCATTCATATGTAGCCCGTTTTTCACAATTTTAGCCACTAGTGTCAAGTTCAGCTTGTAGCCCCATAAAGGTTGTTGCCTGGTGCAACTGCACCCCAAACACCTTCCTTGCTACGCCACTGGATCTGGGCCATGGGCCGGTAATGCATATGCTCATTGCACTGTGTGCCTGCCAGTCTTGTGCTATTTAGCTTGGGCTGTGCTGGGAAAGGGTCAAGGCTTTTGGACCAGGGTGATCATATAACTGGAAATTCCCAGATTTGTCCTCTTTTTTAGCCATCTGCCAGGGTGCCCTTCAAAAGGGCTTTGTTGTCACAGTGGTGCACAGTTCCACAACAAGCCATATGTTGTTGGATTCGTACTGAAGAGCAGAATCCAGTGCAAAAATCCATTTCAAAAGATTGCCTTCCTATCTAAAGCTATTGCCAATAACGCTAAAGTTGTATTTGGACCAGCAAGGCAATCCTTATATTAACTACTGGTAGCCACTGATCTCCTGGAGGAACGTAGCCCCTGTTGCTGCAGAATAATCAGTTTCACTGTTAACCCCCTGGCAGTTTATGGCTACAACCCAGAGTAACTACAGGACCTTTTATACCAACTGGTACCTTTTATACCATAATTATGGTACCTTTTATAAATTAAAGTGCCACCTATGGGAAACCTATGGGAAATGCATATAGCAATCCAGAGTAAGTGCCTCTTACATACTCTGGATTGTAGGATATGTGTCACTGCTTTGGCTCCTGAGATCCCATTTAAAAATGTCAGATATGTTCCTCCTTTGTTACAAACACCACATCACTTCAATGTACCAGACAGCACCGCACGGCACAACCAGTGTTGCAGGAAGGGAATCCCTGCCTTTCCTTCTCAATAGCTATATTATCATGTGCTGGTAGAATCGGCTCGACTCTCCCTCCATGCTGCGCTTTGAAGCACGGTGCATGCCAGGCGCAATCTTTGATTGAGATTCCCAGCCACATCCCCCCACCTTCGCCACAGCTCATTCCACATTCTCTTGGAGTCGGTGCTTTTCAAAACTCATTAGTGGCATTTATCCTCATTTAAATGAGAGGAAGCCACAGAGGTGAAGGATACAGATGGAGCATTGTCTGCAGAGAGCCATTAAAACTTCCACTAGATTTAAAGGGGAAAGGAAAAAAAATAGGAAGGCGAGAAAATCTGCATGAAAGAGGCCAGATGCATGCCTCCAGCAGCAAGGAGGGGCCTGTTCATTCCTTGGCAGCATCTCTCTAGGCAGGAAAGGGAGGAATTCCTGCCAGAAACTCTGCAGAGCTTCTGCCAGTCTGTGTTGGCAATTTGGAGCCACCCTCTGCAGTCGCCTGTCTCGGGAAGGGCAGTGGCATAGCTAGAGGGGGTGCAAAGCATGACATTTTGCACGTTTCTGTGCACACTGTACATGCAGACCCTCTTCCTCCCCTTCCTGCCCCTGGCATTTTGCCCCTACCACCCGGAATGGCTCCAAAGTGGAGAGGATGGTGCTGCTGGCACGGCAAGTTCAGCCAACTGCAGAATGTAGTGCTTTGAACCCCCCTCTAGCTATGCCACTGGACACAGATGCATATCCTCCTGAGATTTCTCAGATCAACTGTCCAGCAGGTGCCCGAAGGACCATCTTGAACATCCGCTCACCTATTTAGCAAGCATTTGAGGGTTTGTGGCCTGGAAATAGGGCCTTGTGGACAACTTCAAGGAGAGCGGCAACTGTTTTGGCCGAGTTTGCTGCCTCTTTTAGAGAAGGTTTGCACAAGTAATTTCCAGGCTTTCGTTTCCCATCTGTAATTAGTGAGATGAGGGACTCGGGAATTGGCAGGGAGACGCTCCAGTCTCAATCCAATAACTCTATGATCGTTAGCAAAAGATACGGTGTGACCCTGCTAACTAGTCAGAGTTACTCACAGTGGACCTCTACATCACTTGAAGCGGTGTCCTCCGAGCAAGCCAAAGGTAGCCAGCCACAGATCCCATTCCATGTCTCCAAATGTCACCTGAAACTACCCCAGAAGCTCAGTTAGGCAAACTTTTAAAGAAATAAAAAAGAAATGCATAAATACAATCAGACTTCATAGTTTCTTAAGAGGAACCATCAAGCAACTCAGCCACTATTTGACATCAGATCCAATGGAGTACCATAGAATCACAGAATCCTAGAATCCTAGAGTTGGAAGGGACCTAGTAGGTCATCTAGTCCAACCCCCTGCCTGCAGCAGGAAATCCTCCTAGAGCATTCCTGACAGGTGCTCATTGAGCCTCTGCTAGTTTCATTTTGGAGGGCTGAGGTTAAGATACTGTGCTTGTTAACCAGCATGCCAGTGTTCAAGACCCGGGTCCCACAAGTTGGGGTGAGTTCCTGTCCTTAGCCCAGCTCCTGCCAACCTTGCAGTTCAAAAGCATGTAAATGCAAGTAGATAAACAGGTACCACCTTGGTGGGAAAGGTAACAGCGTTTCATATACCTTGGCATATAGTCATGCCAACCCCATGACCACGGAAGTGTCTTTGGACAACGCTGGCTCTAAAGGCTGAGAAATGGGGATGAGCACCATACCCTAGAGTTGGCCACGACTAGCTGTTAACCTGTGGGGATACCTTTTTACCAGTGGGGTATATCATGATGATTTTCAGCCAGTGGTGCTACTTGAAATACCAGCAGTATTTCACAGTAAGAGGGTGGCACTTTGCTATCCTACCATGGTGAGTAGTTGGCAACCTTTAAGGATGGCACACAAAACAGGACCCTCTTGGATCTTAGGGGATGGCCCCAAATTCACGGGAGTAGATGGTCCCTATGGTATCTCGGTTCCAAGCTAGTAAGAGGTAACTTCTCACAAGTTGCCCTACACAGCATGCCTGGCCACAGTGCTCATCTCCATTCCTGTGGCCAAAGAGCCAAAGTTATCCAAAGACATCTCCATGGTCATAGAAGAGCTTAAAGATCTATGGAATTCCCCTCCCCTGAACCTGAAGAAAGCTCCATCTTTGGCGATCTTTCAGTTGGGCCATAAGACCTTTCAGTTTGTAAGATAATTCAATTAATGCCGATGGCTGGTATATTTTATGATTTCAATTAATTTATTGCAATCCAGGCTATTTATATCTTAAATGCTTTATGGTTTGTTTTATGTGTCTTTTAATCTTTTGTTTTATGTGTCTTTTAATCTTTATTGCATTTACGCTTTGTTGTTAGCCACCTTGGGCCCCCTTCTTGGAAAAAAGTTTGGGTACAAATATGATAAACAAACAAACACACAAACAAGCAAACAAATAAACAAACAAATAAGGAAGTGTCTTTAGAATTGCAGGAATTTAAAGGAAGGGAGTAAAGGCAAAATTCAGAGTAACTACGAGGAGTCCTTGCTCAGGTGTAAGAACAACTTACTCTGGATTCCAATATGAATTTCCCATAGGTTTTTACTAGGTGGTGCAGTAATTATGGGTGCACGTAAAGTCTCTTACGTGCTCCCGTAGTTACTCTGGATTTGGCGGTAAGACTCATTGAAATGAAAGAAAGAAAGAAAGAAAGAAAGAAAGAAAGAAAGAAAGAAAGAAAGAAAGAAAGAAAGAAAGAAAGAAAGAAAGAAAGAAAGAAAGAAAGAAAGAAAGAAAGAAAGAAAGAAAGGTCAAACTCAGAATCATTCACTGAGCTTAGAATTTGACAAGCAGCCAATGAAACTGGGAGTCCAACTATAGCTTATGAACCATCTTCAAAGGCTGCCCCACGTAGAGAGCACTGCAGTAGTCCAAGCGCACTGTCGCATGGATTATTATCCATAATACATGGATTATTCCAGCCAGTCTAGACTGAATGTAATCTCAATTAAAGGCAGAAACAACAGGGCAGGTTTCGTGTGGACACCCTGGAGGCTTCTTTCTGACCACCATGCAGGAGACCAGATGCCAGACTAGATGGCTGTTTGGTGTGATCCAGCATCGTTCACCCAGAGAGTACTATAAGTTATAGGAAAGGTATAAAAGTGCCTGAGGAATGTGCTGCTACCTGGAGGAGGGAGGTGAAGTGAGCTCTCTATCATACAAAATTACAAACACCAGCCAGTTTGCTCGAGGGAAAAAATGGCCTTCAATGACTCTGCACACGATAGTAATATCTGGCTGCTGTTTGTTCCTCCGAAGTCTCAATCAAAGTTTAAGATTTGAAAGGAAGGCGTCTTCTCCGGAGCCTGCATTTTGTGTTTGTTCTGCATGGGCACTTCGATACGGAGGGAGCTCAATGAGGAATGGCGGCTGTTTTCCGAGCTTTACCTCCGTGATCCATCTATATTATGGCCCCCGGGGTGTTTGGGCCATAGATTCTGAAGATTATGAGCAAGCTGACATCTAATCTGCTAGTCTAACTACTTTGGAGCAAAGACCTGCCCCCCTTTCACTGCTCTTCCATCTGTAACAAGCTTTATTATTAAGTTCCACCTGGTTCCCCGGGGGAATTCCAGGGAGTCGGAGACCAGTGACTGAGCCCCTGGGAGCCAGTTGCCTGTCTATAAGCTCCCCACCACTCTAAATCTTCCCCCTTAATTATTTCCTCCCACTCTTTTCTTTTTCTTTATTAAGTTTTGCACTAGAGGTTCATTTACCAGACAGTGGCACATTGTTGGCGTCCCCGCCGTGCACCTTATTTACCACCATTTATTCCCCAACAAGAGAGAAACCTGGAATCAGAGCCAGCCTTAGCATATAGGAGCTAGTGTGACAAGTTGGGCCCCGCTCCATGGGACGCAACTTCAGCCTCGCTCTTCTCCACAACACACTGCCTCCTTTCCCCAAGAACTGATCAAATCAGGATGACCATATGGCCAGTTTTTCCAGGATATGTCCTCTTTTTTAGACTTGTGTCCTGGAAAAAAAATCTTCATTGTCCTTCATTTCCTCATGAGCAGGCAGCATGTACTCTGCTTGTAATTCATAAATTATATGTAATTTTAAAATATAATATAAACATAATAATAAATAACCACATGAGTATTTTAGCTTTTATTTTGTCATGTTCTCCATTTTTCTTAGATGTCCAACATTTTGTGGTTATGATGTCTGGCAGATCCCATCCTCTCACTACCCCCGGCCCATGGTTCTGACCCCCCCCAAGGAGATCCGAACCCCCACTTTGAGTACCACTAATCTAGCTGGATGGTCCAGGGCCAGAGGCTGGCCACCCAGCTTGAACCCCAGAGATGACCACCCAATGTTGGCCTTTCCTTCTCTTTATGTGTCCTGCAGACAGACCTGGGAACCCAGTGGGCAAAGAACCCAATCCTAGGAATGTCTACTCAGAAGTAGGCCCTATTATAGTCAATACGACTTATTTTCAGATAAGAATTGTGGCCAAACACAGGTGCCATGGTTGGTGAGTCTTGTGTGGTCTTGGTGAGTCTTGTGTAAGTCTTGTGTGAGATACCACCCTGGCTTAGGCTCCAATCCTAAAGACACTTTCCTGGGAGTAAGACCGATTGAACGCAATGGGGCTTTCTTTTGAGTAGACATGGTAAGGATTGTGCTCTTAGCCTGGTTTCCCCTACTAGGCAAGAAAAACTATCCCCCAAATCCAGAGTAACTACAGGAGCACGTAAGTGGTTTTACGTGCACCTGTAGTTACTGCACCACCTAGTGAAAACCTATGGGAAATTCATATTGGAATCCAGAATAAGTTGTTCTTACACCAGAGCAAGGATTCCCCATAGTTACTCTGGATTTTGCCCTATGGCTGCAATCCTAAAGACACTTTCCTAGGAGTAAAACCCATTGAACACAATAGGGCTTACTTTTGAGTAGACATGATTAGGGTTGTGCTTCATGTCTCCCCTTTTCTTCTTCCCTTGGTTCATTAACTCCCATGCAATTTTTAAGCACGCATTTTGACTGCTTTCCGTTATACCACCAAGCTTTTGTACCAGTTTTATTTCGGTCTCTAAGATGTTATAGCCTTTGGCCGTGAATCTGGTCCCCGTAAATATATTTCCAATATATTTGGGCCCTACAGCTCCTAAAGCCGGCCATTCCTGGAATCATGAAGCAAGAGGCGCATGGAGTTCGAGGCCAAGTTTTCCGGTCAAACCCATGCGCTAAATTGACCTCAAACATTTTATCTGCTGAGCAAGACCATTTCGTTTTGCCCATGCGCTTTCTTATCCATGTGACTTTGAGCACATCAATGGGAAACGGTTGCAATCCACCTTTGTCAGGGTCAATGGAAAGATTTCAGCCACGATGATGCTGGATTGCACCTTTTCAAAGAAATGGCCAATTTGATTAGAATGATATATAGATTTTTTTTTAAATTAGCCCAATTTATTACGCTGGCTATGAAATTACAAGTGTGCACATTGATTATTCGGCTCCTTAAACAGAACACTTAAGGGATTGTTTGAAGCTCTCCCGTATTTCGAAACACTTTGCAAGCAACCGTTTTGCTTTTGCATGATAAAGCTGATTGAATTTTTCCTTTATTAGCAAGTTAATGTTACGGAGATTGGTGCGCCGGCTACAAAGGCCTGCAGTGCAATTTGTAAATTATTGCCGGGACGGAACAATTTCTCGCTGTCCTTAAGCAGTTTCTCACAGTAATCACTGTTTTAAGGAAGCTTCGGGAATAAAAAGAACAAGACATGAATTGTTCTCCAATGTGTGGAATAGTCTCAAGCTGTAAATAGAACCTTAAAAAGAGACCATAATGTTTATTTTAAAATATATACGCAAGGAGCTTTCCTTGAAGGACCTCCAGGTGGCACATGGCTGGTGTCCCATTTGGTCTGCCACTATCCATGTCTAGGGGCTGTGGGTGGCGCAAGTGGCTAAGACACTGTGTTTGTTAACAAGCAGGCTAGGGTTCGAGACCCAGGTTCGGCCCCACAAGACAGGATGAGCTCCTGTCCTTAGCCCAGCTCTGCAACGCCAGCTGGATCCGATCGTATTGGCTCTGCCTTTCCATTGGACTAATTCAGTGGCATGGAGAGGGGGGATTTGCTATGTGGGTAACAGCCTATCCTCCATAACAATCTAACCCAGGCTTTCGTGCTTCGCATGCAGTGTATGCAACGCAGAGCGCGATACCATAGTCTTCCAAGACTGACGGAGGCCTGCTTTTTTTTTATCCATGTCTAGAAAGTCTTGTGTGAGA
Source organism: Cryptoblepharus egeriae (assembly GCA_030015325.1). Lineage (NCBI taxonomy): Eukaryota > Metazoa > Chordata > Lepidosauria > Squamata > Scincidae > Cryptoblepharus > Cryptoblepharus egeriae. Next base: position 2,634,741 of record JAREYC010000003.1, on the reverse strand, counting down.
GGAAGAATATTTTGGGAGGAAGGCCTAGTAGACCTTACTCTTGGTTTCTGCAAGGGATCACCCTGCCTGTTACATGTTAGTGTTACATGTTACATGTTACTGCCTGTTGAAACCACATTTCAACAGCTGAAGGCACCATCTGTGCAGCCACAGAGAGGACCACACTGGGAAGGGAAACATCAAGGGAGTAAAGAGTTCCTTATGAATAGAATGGGGGTCTGTGATACCAGCTTGGGGCCAGATGTGGCACATGATGAGCCTCCAAGCAGCCTGTGGCCAACCTCTGATCCCCAAAGAGTCTTTGAGCACAATCCTAACCGTCTACTCAAAAGTGGGTCTAACTCCCAGGAAAGTGTCTTTAGGATTCCAGCCTTTGACCAGTTGACCAAACATGATGGGAGTTGTGATGGTGATTGGGGGGGGGGGGGGCAGTGTGACCATATGCATTACCAAAAAAAGAGGACAAGGCTCCCCAAAATGTCTGACAGCCAAGAAAAATGTAGGACATGCCAAAATAATGTAGGACATGCCATTTTCTTTGTAAACCGCTTTGTGAACTTGTTAGTTGAAAAGCAGTATATAAATACTCTAGATAGATAGATAAAAACTAAAAAGACTCGCATACATTGCTTTCATGTGCCTTATTTAAACACTCTATTACTAAATATTCAATTAAAAACATTTAAATATTAAATATTAAAATAAATTTAAATATTAAAATTTAAAAACTGGGGGGAAAACAGTACCCTGTTTGGGGGAAATGACCCCTGTTTGGGGTCACCCTGGTTGGGGGAAATGGAGGTCTATATAAGTGTGTGTTTTATTTCTGTGCTTTGTGTTGGTGGTTCCAAAAATCCTAGAAATTTGAGCCCATTTATTCATTAATCAAAGTTCTATCTAATCTGTTTACTTAAATTTTATATTTTAAATATTTTTTTCCCCAGCCCTTGACACTGTGCTAGGTATTTAATGTGACCTTTTGGCCAAAAAAAGTTTAGAGACTCTTGGACTAGAACAAGGTTGTAAAAAACCTATATAGGAGTTTATGACAACCTGCCGGCGTAAACAGACTTTGATAAGTCTGATGAAAATGTGATGGGAAAAGGTGATAGATAGATAGATAGATAGATAGATAGATAGATAGATAGATAGATAGATAGATAGATAGATAGATAGATAGATAGATACATACATACATACATACATACATACATACATACGGCATGTGACAACGATAGAGGCAACTTGCATTTGCCACCTTTTGTATGGCACATTTGGGTGGCTGCAAAACAGATCCTAAGGACACTTTCCTGCGAGTAAGACCTATTGAACACAATGGGGCTTACTTTTGAGTAGACATGGTTAGGATTATGCTCTGAGTGCTTTATACCCCCTACTAGTTATTCTCCTGCACAACATAATTAAACTAAAACTGTGGCCCAAACTGTTGCATCCACAGATGGGTCACCAGAAATCAAGTACGCGTTGTTTCAGGAGCGAGATTAGTCCGCAGGGCACAAGCTGACTACCCTGTTGTATATGTACCCATATTTTGCACTTGTCCCTTTAAATAATGCAGCCCTTTTAAAATAATAATAATAGAAAATAATAGAGGCAAGGAGGAGGAGGGAAAGTGTGTGCACAGCCAGTCTGACCTACTACCTCTCCTGAACACTGGAAATAATCGCGTGTAATATAAGTGCTATTGAGTGCAAATTTTTTATCATGAGTATTTGTAATTTAAATTAAATCTGCAAAGGGAGAGAGGCCTGAGATGATGGGAAGCAGGAACTCGCAGCAGCTGCACTGCTCATTTCAAGCTTGTTAGGCTTTTCAGCCAGACCGATAACATTTTAAATGTGAATATTGTTCCAGCGCCTTGTATCAGAATTAAAGCAGCTTAGCATTCAAGGCTCCCCAACTGTTCGAATCGAGTTATTCTTGACAATGGAAAATCAATTGGCATTCAAGTTTAAAAAGATAGAGGAGGGATAAACAAAGCAATTAAAATGGGGTGGGGGGAGAACTTTCACATATCGGGTGCAAACCATGACCGATCTCCCTTTTTCTGTTTCTCACTCCCTCTCGTGCTTCCGACCACAGATGAGCAGCATATCGAGAGCCCGGAGCTTGCTTTTTAAACCACCCCATAGACAGGTGCTAATTTATTTAAAAGAGGTAAGAGGGAGGTAAGAGGGAGGTAAAATATGAAAGCGGAAACACATACACCGTAATGCAACTGCAAAGACGACAAATGCAATTTTAGCCTGCATTAGTCGAACCGCAGCTTCCAAGTTGCAAGATGTTACAATAGTCAAACCTCACCAGGATTAAGGGCTGTGGTAGTGCAAGTAGTTAAGACATGTGCCTGTTAACCAGCAGGCCAGGGTTCGAGACCCGGGTCAGCCCCACAAGACAGGGTGAGCTCAGTGATGGGCACCAAAGAAATTAACAACCGGTTCTCTGCCCATCTGGCAGCCACTTTTAAATGGCTATTTTTAAACTTTATATGTCCTATCTCTCATTAACAACCAGTTCTGTAGAGTAGGTGCGAACCTGCTGGAGCCCACCCTGGGTGAGCTCCTGTCCTTAGCCCAGCTCTGCGACACAGCTGGATCCAATCATATCAGCTCTGCCTTTCCATTGGACTAATTCAGTGGCATGGAGAGGGGGGATTTGCTGCCTGGGGAACAGCCTATCCTCCATATCAATCTACCCAGGCCTTGGTGCTTTGCATGCAGCGTCGAGCACGATAACATAGTCTTTCAAGACTGATGAATGTCAATAATAATAAACCAATTCTGGGCACCACATTTTAGGAAAGATGCAGCCAGTCTGGAGCAAACTCAGAATGATGAGGATAATCTCGGACTCTATGATTTACAAACTGCAATGCATAATAACCAGTTAGTTATAGTTATTCAGAAGATACAGATACACGGGTTTCTTGTGATTATTATGTTAGAATTAACATCAGTATTAAGAGTTGGATTGCTGGATCAGATCAAAGGTTCATCTAGACCAGTGGTCACCAAACCCGGGCCCCGGGGCCAGCCTTTGGCCCCTTAAGAGCCCCTGACTCAGTTGGCCCAACTTGATGGGAGTTGTGAGGTGATAGGTGGGGAAATGGGGGTCCATTCAAGTGTATGCTTTATTTCTGTGCTGTGTGTTGGTGCCTGCAAAAATCCTGGAAATTTCAGCCCATTTATTCATTAATCTAAGTTCCATCTGTAACGTGCTGGTATTTTATATTTTAAAACTTTTTTCCTGGCCATCTACACTACACAAGGAATTTGATGTGGCTCGTTGGCCAAAAAGTTTAGAGTCCCCTGATCTAGACCATCTTCTTGGGCGTCACCAGGACCCACCAAATGTCTCCAGCAGCACAAGACACCAAGATAACTACAATCTGTGATTGCATCTGGTATTCAGTGATAGTCAGGCATGGGCCCAAGCCGGTTTGGGCCGGATCACCCAAACCGGTTGTCCCCGACACCCCGCCGCTACCGAACCGGTAGCGGCGGGGTGCCCAGAAAACCCAGCATACCAGTTCGGTACTCCGGGAGGAGGAGACGCAATGCGCATGCGTCAACCTCCTGACCCCAGCCCCTCCCCCAACTTCCGGCAAACCGGTTGTTTGGTCAGGTGAGGCCCACCATTGGATAGACTCCCTCTTACCCAGAAGTTAGATGTAGTCATAAGAACATAAGAAAAGCCTCCACTGGATCAGGGCAAAGGCCCATCTAGTCCAGCTTCCTGTATCACACAGCAGCCCACCAGATGCATCATGGCTTGTAACCTTTAATGAGTCTTTCCTCTATAAAATCTTTACAATCTCCCCTTTATCTATGCCAGATGTCACTGCAACATCCTGTGGCAAGGAGTTCCACAGACCACTGCCACCATCTTTTTCATGGCAACAATGCCAGTGGAGTCTATCTTTTTAACTTGGGCACCTACTTTTAGTTCCGAACCTGTGGTCTGTGGACCATAAGTGGTCCATGAGACCCTCAAAAGTGGCCCTCCAGATCCTCAGAAAAAAATAAGATCAGCTTTGATCATTTCCAGCATCTTGTCGAGCACGAACCACCAGAGTGGTTCATCAGAGTGCTGCATTTCTGTCCTCTCTGGTAGACAGTTATCAGTTGGGGATGATCCTTCATGGACTATCCAGAGAGGTTGGATAATGGACCACCTGCAGCCACATCCAGGAATAAAATCTTCTCTATAAATAATATATCTAACGATTTTTAATAAATCTTTGCTATTAATTATTTGATTGCATTTTTGTGTGTGCAGGGGAAAGAGTTGCATGTGGTCCGTGACAATTCCAATTTTTGCATTTTTATAGGAACGGTGTGTTTAGAGAACAGCATGTGGGGTTTCTGATTGAAAAATAGGGCTCGTTCAGCTGGCAAAAAGAGTGATACAACCATAATATTCAGTTAGCAGTTCTCCCTTCACTGTCCCCTCCCAAAAAACACTGGTACCCCCTCAAATCACTACCTTTCAATAGGCCAGTGAAGAGGTATTTCAGTTCACCAGTTAAAATTTCTTAAAAGTTGTTTTAATAGGAAAGCCTGAATCCAACAAGGGAATTTGCACATCACTAGTGAATTTCCATTTGCCTCTTAAAATATCTATTTTTTTCCCAAGGCTGTTTTAGATGTTTATTTTAAAACATGAGCAAATACCTCGGCTGAACAGCGTTGACTATTAATTTATTTTAATAGCTCAATTCAGCATGGGCTCCGTCGTCTATTCATTTTAAGACAAACAGTTCTAATCCCTCGGCTCCATTTTAGATCATCCTTAAAGAAGATTCCCATTTGCATTGTGCTATTTAATTAATTTGGATAATTAATTAATACGTCCTTGTTTGTGTGATGCTTCAACCTTGGAATCAAAGCACACCCACACAATAGCAGACATAAATGCAACACCATAAACATTAATACCGAAGGAAGCAAAACTTTTTTTCCCAGGCTCACAACCCGCAAATAGTGAAACATCCTGCAATAAAGACAGAATGCAAAACTAAAGAAACTTTCCTGGGAGTATGACCCATTGAACACAATGGGGCTAACTTTTGAGTAGACATGGTTAGGATTGTGCTCTAAGACCCATTGAACACTGTGGGGATTACTTTTGAGTAGACATGTTCAGGATTGTGCTCTAAGACCCAATGAACACAATGGGGCTTACTTTTGAGTAGACATGGTTAGGATTGTGCTCTAAGACCCAATGAACCCAATGGGGCTTACTTTTGAGTAGACACGGTTAGGATTGTGCTCTAAGACCCATTGAACCCAATGGGGCTTACTTTTGAATAGACAAGGTTAGGATTGTGCTCTAAGACCCACTGAACACAATGGGGCTTCCTTTTGAGTAGACATGGTTAAGATTGTGTTCTAAGACCCAAAGAACCCAATGGGGCTTACTTTTGAGTAGACATGGTTAGGATTGTTCTCTAAGACCCATTGAACTCAATGGGGCTTACTTTTGAATAGACAAGGTTAGGATTGTGCTCTAAGACCCAATGAACCCAATGGGGCTTACTTTTGAGTAGACATGGTTAGGATTGTGCTCTAAGACCCATTGAACCCAATGGGGCTTACTTTTGAGTAGACATGGTTAGGATTGTTCTCTAAGACCCATTGAACACAATGGGGCTTCCTTTTGAGTAGACATGGTTAGGATTGTGCTCTAAGACCCAATGAACCCAATGGGGCTTACTTTTGAGTAGACATGGTTAGGATTGTTCTCTAAGACCCATTGAACCCAATGGGGCTTACTTTTGAATAGACAAGGTTAGGATTGTGCTCTAAGACCCAATGAACCCAATGGGGCTTACTTTTGAGTAGGCACAGTTAGGATTATGCTCTAAGACCCATTGAACCCAATGGGGCTTACTTTTGAATAGACAAGGTTAGGATTGTGCTCTAAGACCCAATGAACCCAATGGGGCTTACTTTTGAGTAGGCACAGTTAGGATTATGCTCTAAGACCCATTGAACACAATGGGGCTTACTTTTGAGTAGACATGGTTAGGATTGTGCTCTAAGACCCAATGAACCCAATGGGGCTTACTTTTGAGTAGACATGGTTAGGATTGTTCTCTAAGACCCATTGAACCCAGTGGGGCTTACTTTTGAATAGACAAGGTTAGGATTGTGCTCTAAGACCCAATGAACCCAATGGGGCTTACTTTTGAGTAGGCACAGTTAGGATTATGCTCTAAGACCCATTGAACACAATGGGGCTTACTTCTGAGTAGACATGGTTAGGATTGTGCTCTCCATTCTGCTTAATATCGCAGAATAGGCTTTCATGCTTCACATGCAGCGTATGCAGCACCGAGCACGATACCATAGTCTTTCAAGACTGAGGGAGGCCTGCTTTTAACCAGACTAGTGCTTAGCAGAGAAGAGGAAAACAGATCTTATTGCTGTTTTATGGGTGGTTTGGAGGCAGTGCCAGATTTACGTATATTCTAAACAAGCTATAGCTTAGGACCCCACTCTCTTGGGGGCCGCAAAAAAATTTAAAGGAAAAAAAACTGGATGTATATTTCCAAAATATATGATAAAAAACAAATAAAATAAAACCTACATATAGCAACAGTGTTTTTTATGTTGTGTAGGCTCCTATGATGTAAGTTATGGTCCCCGCATGCTAAAAAAAAAGCAGGCCTCTGTCAGTCTTGAGAGACTATGGTATTGTGCTTGGCGCTGCATATGCTGCATGCGAAGCATGAAAGCCCGGGTTAGTTTGTTATGGAGGATAGGCTGTTCCCCAAGCAGCAAATCCCCCCTCTCCACGCCACTGAATTAGTCCAATGGAAAGGCAGAGCCGATACCATCCAGCTGGCGTCGCAGAGCTGGGCTAAGGACAGGAGCTCACCCTGTCTTGTGGGGTCGACCCAGGTCTCGAACCCTGGCCTGCTGGTTAACAGGCACAGTGTCTTAACTGCTTGCACCACCCCTGCTTGACATATAAAGGGCCCCATTACCTTCAATAGCTTAGGACCTCATCAAACCTAAATTCGGCCCTGATTGGAGGTATTTTACCCCCAAATGAAAGGCATCAGGAACCTAAAGGAGTGATTTTCAGGCTTTGAACCTGTGTTGAATGACCATGGATTGGGTGTTTGGTTCTTTCCCCAGATATTGATTAGGATTAATATGTTGATTTGGATGTGTAAGTTGCCAATTCCAGGTTCAGTGTTTGATTTTCAGAATTTGCTGAGAAGTTTGTCTTAAGAGTTCTGGGATGTAAAAATTGGGATGTGCAATGGGATGTGTAATTTGGCACTGGACAAAAAATTGAGAGGCGTTCTGAGTAAATGATGCAAGCTTGAGGTTTTTATCAGGAGGAGGTCCTTGATCCTTGAGGGTCACAACAGAAACTTCCATTTGCCCAGCGCAAGACTGGACAACCCCTTTTCCAAATGTCTGATAGGGACAAAGAGGATGTTTTCCATTACCACACCATACAACATACCACACCAGCCACACTGTCAAATCCCAGAATGTCTACAGCGGGAAATCCCATTAAAATAGGGTCTAAAATTCAACATACATGCTCAGATAAAATATAGATTGCCCCCTCTTTCCGATGGTTCACTCTTTCAACAAATTTTCAATTATACCTAGAAGTCATTCATTCAACACTTATTCCACTCTTTCAACCTCTCTCTGCTGTTCTAAAGCCTGAAATTGCTCTTCCACCCCATGTTGATTTGCCTGGGACATGGTGTTTTGATATGTGTGTGTATGTGTGTTTGTTCATGCATGTGTGTGTGTGTGTGTGTGTGTGTGAGAGAGAGAGAGAGAGAGAGAGAGAGAGAGAGAGAGCATTCATGGCCAGGGTGCCCAATATCATGGCTTTACTTGTGAGTAGGCAAGACCATTGTGCCATTTTCCTCCAGAAAGACCAGGCAGAGAGGAATCCAAGATCTTGTCCTCCTTTTGAAGTTTGGGCATCTGGTCAGCCTGGCTCCTTCAGGAACGGGAATAAACCAGGGGGTAAAGTGGCCGTGCACAGGGTGACCATGTAGAATGAAAGACAGTGTATCTCTACCTTTAAGTATTGCATATAAGAGGGAATTCATGCAATGATAAGCTAAAACTGCTTCAACTCCCTCTTCTATACAATGCTGAAAGGTAGAGGCACTCTGTCCTCCATTCTATATGGTCACCCTGTGCACGGCCACTTTACCCCCTGGTTTATTCCCGTTCCTGAAGGAGCCAGGCTGACCAGATGCCCAAACTTCAAAAGGAGGGCAAGATCTTGGATTCCTCTCTGCCTGGTCTTTCTGGAGGAAAATGGCACAATGGTCTAGCCTACTCACAAGTAAAGCCATGATATTGGGCACCTTCACTTTCCCATAGAGCTCAATACATATTTTTGATTTTTAGTTTTTTTCCATAATTTTTGATAGGAAGGAGATATTTCATTGCATTGGATTTTGCTATCCAGTACTGAATCCAATGACATATGACATGAGGGGGTACTGCACACCATTGAGAAGTTCCCAAACAAAGCCCTTTTGGAGGACACCTGGACAGGAGACTTAAAAAAGAGGACAAATCTGGAAATTTCCAGACATATGGTCATCCTGGAAGCTCTGATTCCTAATCCTTCCGATATATGGGACACCAGTACCTGATATCCAGATTTTATCTGGAATACCAATTATAATAATTTAAAAAGTTTCTCTCTTTTTTACTGATTATAATCCTGATTTGAGTCAGGACTGTGCATGATTTCACTTCCTACAAGAATGCCCCAAGATGCTGGAAGTGGGGCAAGAATTGTGGATGGAAGGAGGGAGCAGGCTGGAGACATGCTGGTGTCTATTTCCTGCAACAAGACAGGGGTTGGACTAGATGACCTACTGGGTCCCTTCCAACTCTAGGATTCTTTGATTCTATGATGACATTTCATAGGAAGCTTGTAAAAAATGGCTTTGGAAGTGATGCCTCACTGACTGTTCGGGGATGTCTTTCCCATCCATTGCGGGCAATCGCAGGGGGAGGCGAGTCTCCCACTGAGACTATTTCAACAATTAAAATCAATCATAGACTGGGAAAGCATTCAAACAAAAGGAGGCTGGATTTGCAAAATGGAGCACCTCTTCCTGCAAATGCAATAATGAGATGTTTCATTTGAAGATGTTTGATGCCTCGTCCCAAATGCTCTCCTGCGCTTTAATTCTGATGTGGCAGCTTTTTCCCCAGAGCCGGATGGTGACCCTGAAGAGCAGTAACGACAGATCCTTTGGGGTCCTTGGTCCTGATTTCTTGGATGGCGGTTTTTACCCCCAACAGCCCTGGAGGTTTCCCTAAGGCAGGAGTCTTTAAACCCCAGCTGGGCGGGCCAGATATGCTGCCAGCCTCTGGATACCTGCAAGTTTCTGGCCCACTTCATTGAACACAACCACAGCTATATACACTAGGCACCAGTGGGCAGCAGGCACCCATGGGCAGCGGGCACCACTAGGCACCAATGGGCAGTGGGCTCCAGGCAACCCTACACAGCACCAGACATCCCTATCAGGCATCAGTGGGCACCAGGTGGCACTGCTATGCAGTGGGCACCACCAGACGCTGGACATCTCCGGGCACTGGACATCTCCCCTGAGCACAAGTGGGCAGCACCCAATACCAGAAGGCAGTAGGCACCATTGGATATCAGGCATGCCTACTGGCACCAGACACTGAGCACCAGAACCAATAGACATCACTGGACACTGTGCATCCCTATTGGGCATCAAGCACCAGTGGGCACCAGACATCCCTGCTTGTCACCAGGCAGCACCAGTCATCAGCGCAAACACTGGGCAGTTGGCACCACTGGACACCAAATTGGTTCTTAGTGGATGCCTACATCATAGAAGGAAGACCTTCCCCAAATTTCAGGCTTCTAGGTCCAGTGGTTTTGGCTGGGTGTTGATGAGTGAGTGAGTCAGTGAGTCAATATGTCAGTCAGTCAGTGTCTCTTCGATTTTATATATATTTAGATTTATTTTCTGGGGTGTGTTTAGGTATGGATATCCTCCAAATGCCAGATGCAGGCGTCATATGTGCTCCTTGAAGCATCTGATGGTCTGTTGAGTGATACAGGAAGCTGGACTAGATGGGCCTTTGGTCTGATCCACTGGAGGCTCTTTTAATGTTCTTATGTATTTGATGCGGACCTCTGGCTGAAACATTTGGAGACCCCAGCTCCAAAGCAAGCTGATTCCTGACATCAGCATTTCTGGATGCAGAATTCACGTGACCGTGGCGCATTATTTCACTGTATTTATAATGTTTTTCATGTGTAAACTTTGTACAGCCTTGATTATACGCTCCATTACTGATATGAACGCTGATGATTGTCATTACTATGTGCCAGCAATTGCCGTTTGCAAGCAATGGGAGGGTTATGTTTCAGCAGCACTGGTGTTGTATTGTACTGCGCAAAGGATGTGCGATCCCCTTTAAAAACACTGCAAGGTGGTCCCACTCCGGTCCTGAATGGCTTGCACGCTCTTAAGTAAGATAGGGCGCTATCATTTTCATGCTGTCAGATGCAAAACAGTGGCCACCATTGCCTTCCGTTGGGAGTCTCTGTTGCCTGACATTTCTCATTAGCGCATGGCAAAGGTGTGAGATCTCCCAGGGAGCATCTTCTCCTCCATCTGTTCATGTGGGCTCGGATGTCGGGCTGGCTGACTTCTCAGGTCCTTGAATCGCCACTGTGAATGACAGAACACAAGGCAATTCAAACCCAAAGTCAAATCCCAAAGTACGGACAAACTGGTATGGACACACTGACAAAACCATGGAAGGACTCGGGGGATCTCAGCATCTTCCAAAAGAAGCTTCTTCTCCATCCTGTTAGCTTCAGTATGGTTATGGAGGAACATGCTAGTTATTTAAGAGGCTGTAAATTTATTTTACCTTATTTATTTATTTTACATTATATTTATAAATAAATATAATTTATATTTATATTTGCATTCTGTATATTGACAATAAATTAGATTCACATTATTTATTTGTTTTACAAATTTATTTTTTAAATAATAAAGCGGTAATTGAAATACAGCCGTCTTTACTCATATCTAATGCCCCATCAAATCTAATGCGTACCCCCATTTGAAATCTGAAATATTGTAATAAGCAGCTGCAAAGCAGGAGCAAAATTTAATTTTACTGCATAAAACCATGAGATATATGACAATGGGATTTTAGTATGACTTTTATCTAATTGCGCTACTTTAAACAATAATGGGTTTTATATTTTATAGCAAACAAACTCAACACTGACCTATACTATATTTCAAAATACAGTATTCACTTAAATCTAATGCACCATCAAATCTAACAAAAATGTCGTAAGGCACTTCTTACCCACTCCTGGAGGGGCTAGTCCAGTGCGCAGTCATGCGCCAGACTCCACAGCATCACGGCAGGTGGATCTCCAAGTGTGCAGAGCCTTCAAGGCAAGATCACCATTGCTTCTGACAATGTCCATCTCACAGATGTTTTTCTATGGAATTCTTCATCCTAAAGTCAGAATTGCTCCAAAACACTAATGGATCTTTATCAGGCCGTTTGCCCATGTTTATGGGGTATGACTTATTTAATTTCACACAGCCCAGATAATGTTTCAGTAGAGGAATTTGGGGGCCTCTTTGCAGTGGAGCGCAAAGACTTTTGTCCGGCTCGGGACCTCCCGAGGACACTTTGCCACTCACAAATTGCCCGTTAAAGTGTAATAAAAACCAAATCCGTGTAAGTTATGACATGTCGTTAATGCCTTAAGCAACAAGCAGGGAATTTAAAACAGGGAAAGGAGGATGAGATACCTGTATATGTGGATGTTTATCCAAAGTTCCCAAAATCAAGGGAAAAGTATGCCTATCAGATATGACGGCTGAGATGGGTGATATTGGCCAGGCAGCTGAAGCACCGCAACTCCAGCATGTGATGTAGTGAATCAAGTATAGGTGCCACTGAATCCCATGGGGGAATTTTGGCCTTGAGAGGCCACTTTAGTATAATAAGGGAACATTAATTTCCTTCCTATGGCATCTATATGCTTGATGCATCAACTGGATATATGCTTCTATATCTAGCAGCAGGCTGTGCACATAAATCTTTCTTTCTTTCTTTCTTTCTTTCTTTCTTTCTTTCTTTCTTTCTTTCTTTCTTTCTTTCTTTCTTTCTTACTTACTTACTTACTTACTTACTTACTTACTTACTTACTTGCCTGTTCTGAAATTATCCCAACACTCCATTTTAATGGAAGTCCTCTGATTCTGGTGTGGTCTATAGGGCCAGCCTTAGTAACTGTGTGCAGCCTACCTGGAAACATAGGATGCAATCCTAACCTAAGCCGGCATAACTCACTGGTCTTCCCATTTCCATGGTGTTGTAGGGAGGCAAGCGCATGTTTGTGTGCTGGCCTAACCCTTTCCCAGAAGGGGCACATGAGTGTCTTATGGCACTTTTGTGACACCGCCAGGTCAGCGCAGGATTTATGCTGGTACTTAGGCCAGTCTAACTGGTTTAAAATTGCAGCCATATAGAATCATACAAACCAAGTAATTCATCTATTCCAACCCCCTGCCAGGAGCATGTAAATTATGAATGCTTTCTGAATGATAATAAAACAGAAGTGCCTCTGAACATGTGCAGTATCTCCCATCCTACCCAGAAGGTAAAGGCCTTGATCCCCTGTGATTTTTTTTTTTTCAGGAACGAAGCTCAGATGCCCCTCCTTTTCTCAGTTCACAGGATAGCGTGGTGAGTGTATCATGTGCATCTTCCTCCTATGCGGAGGTGCATCATGTGCATCTTCCTCCTTTTCATCCGCCTTGCACCCAGGCCCCATGGCCACTACTGAGGCTGTGGAGGTCCTGGATACAGGGTGACCAGATGCCCAAACCTCAAAGGAAGGACAAGGTCCTGGACTCCTCTCAGCCTGGCCTTTCTGTCGGTAAATGGCGTATTTGCCTACTCATGAGTGAAGCCGTGATATTGGGCACTTTCACGTTCCCATAGAGCTCAATGCATACTTTTTATTTTTAGTTTTTTGGGCATAACTTTTGATAGGAAGAAGATATCTCAAAATTGATTTTTGCATTGGATGCTGCTCTTCAATACGAATCCAACGACATATGACATGATGGGCCATTGCACACCATTGCAAAGTTCCAATACAAAGCCAAAATGGGGGACAATGAAGCCCTTTTGGAGGACATGCGTACAGAAGGCTATAAAAGAGGACAAATCCAGAAATTTCTGGTCATATGGTCAACCTGCCTGGATATAATTAGGGATGGCTAGGACCCAACCATCTCAGCTCCATATGCACATCCCTGCAGAGTGGCTACACGTGTAGCAGTGCTCTGCCAACATCCTTCTTGGCCAGGTTGTTGAAGCAGTGTGCTGTGAGTGGCGCATGCAGTTAAGACACTGTTCCAGTTAACCAGCAGGCCAGGGTTCGAGGCCCGGGTCGGCCTCACAAGACAGGGTGAGCTCCTGTCCCTAGCCCAGCTCTGTGACGCAGCTGGATCCAATCCAATCAGAGTTGCTCTGCCTTTCCATTGGACTAATTCAGTGGCATGGAGAGGGGGATTTGCTGCTTGGGTATCCTATCCTCCATATCAATAGCATATTGGGTATCCTATCCTCCATATCATATAACAGCCTATCCTCCATATCAATCTAAGCCAGGCTTTTGTGCTTCGCATGCAGCGTATGCAGCGCCGAGCACGATCAGAGATGGGCTGGCCCCATCCCAAGATCCGGTACGCCGGAAGTGGGAGGGGCCAGCCGGGGTCAGGGGGTGTGGGTGGGGCGAGGGGCGGGACTGGGGAGTGGCGAGGGGCGGGGCGACGTTGGCGCCTGCGCAGTGCCTGCTTAGAAGCTGGCCTGCCTGCTTCTAAGCAGGCTCTGCGCAAGTGCCGCCACCGGTGCTCACACAGAGCCTGCCTAGAAGCTGGCAGGCCGGCTTCTAAGCAGGCTCTGCGCAAGCGCCACCACCGGCACTCACGCAGAGCCTTCCTAGAAGCTGGCACCGGCGCTCACGCAGAGCCTTCCTAGAAGCGGGCACCGGCGCTCACGCAGAGCCTTCCTAGAAGCAGGCACCGGCTTCTAGGAAGGCTCTGCGCAAGCGCCGACGTCGGCGCTCGCACAGAGCCTGCCTAGAAGCGGGCAGGCCGCCTCTAGGAAGGCTCTCCGCGAGCGCCGATGTCGGCGCTTGTGCAGAGCCTGCCTAGAAGCAGCCTGCCCACTTCTAGGCAGGCGCGGTGGGCGCAAAACATGGCGGACCGTACCGGTCCGCTATGTTTTGCGTTTCCCTGTCGCTGGTGGTACGCTAGTGGCAGGGAAACTGGAAGAAGCGGTACGGGCGCATAGGCCCGTACCGGTAAGTGCCCACCACTGAGCACGATACCATAGTCTTTCAAGACTGACGGAGGCCTTTGCAGCCACATCAGGCAGTGGTTTGTGCTCTGAATAGAGCACCAGTGGTGAGTGGAGGCACAGCAAACTCACATCCATGAGGCCCAGGGCTTGGCGATAGCCACCCTGAGCTGCTGTAGAGTAACAAAAAGCTTTCTGCACCTATACAATTGACTTGTGTCTTCCTCTTCATAAAGCACATCCGCACGCGGTCCTGAGCGAAGAGCATGCCATTGATTTCATTGTCGTCCTGCCACCTGTGGGAAATCACCATTGTCTGAAACAGGAGCGCAGGAGGTGAGGAACGAAGGCGTGACAATTCCCCACAGCCAGACGGGCGCATCGCTCTTTGTCTGCGACAGCTTGGATTTCATCACCTCGGAAGAGGCCCAGGCGATGAAGGAGCTGATTGACAAAATGTCATCCAGATAGCCACACTGCGCCAGCCAGCCATTATTTTATCTGCGGAGGAAACATGGAAGGCGCCGAGCATCAAGAGATTTAACAGCTTAGCGTGATCTCACCGGGAAGACTGGTTTATCACTCCATCACTCAACCTGGGCGCCGTTCATATGCATTCTTCCACTGCAAAGTCAGAAGCTTTTCCAACAGAGACCCCAGTGACTGCTTGCAGACCACTCCCCGGGCATTCGATTTTCAATCTTTTTCAGCTCACAGCACACTGACAAGCTGCTCTATGAACTGCTTATGCATGTTTTTCCAGTTATGATTCTTCTGCAGTGTGCTGAACTCTGCAGAAACATGTATCCGCCTTCCCCATACACTTGTGATGAGGGGCTAGCAATATGGGAGGCTAGAGGTGTGGCTACAGATTGTGTAGCCCATTGCAATGCTCAACGTGAAGACTGGCACCTTTTTTCCCGGGGAAAAAAGCACTGGCTATTAGTTATTCATCTACTCTGCAAACCACTTTGTGAATGTTTGTTGTTGTTGTTGAAAAGCCATATATGAAAACTGTTGATTGATTGATTGATTGATTGATTGATTGATTGATTGATTGATTGATTGATTGATTGATTGAAAATGTATAGCCTCCTCTCCCAAGCCTTTCACTACCAACATGCTCTTTAGCCAGTGGCATAGTTAAGGTGTCTGCTATACTTAGGCTGCAATCCTAAAGACACTTTCCTGGGAGTAAAACCCATTGAGTACAATGGGGCTTACTTCTGAGTAGATATGGTTAGCATTGCAGCCAAAGAAGATTTTGTTGTCCCTCTTGCAACAAAATGAAATTTAAGTAAATACTAGTGGGCATCCCTTCTGAGCACCAGACATCCCTACCTGGCACCAGGTAATATTGGATAGCACTGGGCACCACCATGCAGCAGGCAGCAGGCACCAGCAGGCAGTGGTAGGTAGTGAGCCCCACAAGACAATGTGCACCATCTGGGTGCGGGCACCACTGGACACCAGCAGGCACCACTGTGCACCAGTGGGCAGCAGACACCAGTGGACAATGGGCACCTGTGTGCACTGGGCAGTTGGCATCCATTTCTGTCTCCAGGCACCCCTACAGGCATCACTGGACACTGGGCGCCACTACACAGTGGTCACGGGGTACCACCTGGCACTGGGCATTCCTGCTGGGCACCATCAGGTACCCCTACTGGGCACCAGGCACCACTGGACACCATCTGACATCAGACATTAGTTTGCTGCATTCTGCATCAAATTCTGCATCAATTGGTGTATTCTGTAGTGATGGTATTATTCAGAAATATGAAGGTTTTCACAATTTTGGTAACAAGTGTCAAGCTCAAGTTGTTGCCCCCTTAGAGCTTATTGCTTTGTGTCACACACTTGCACACACTTAGCTACACCACTGCAGGAGGCCTGTTCAGTAAACTGCTCCCAGGCATCTGGCTTCCTCTTTCTGACAACAGGTTGCAGTTGTTCTTAGTCCTCGGTCTGCTCTAACCAGGCAATTTTTACAGATATCGGACAATTTAAAAGTCTAAAAATACTTCCTGCAATCACTCACATCACTCTTCAATCACAAAATGGTCTTGGAGATTGTTTTGTTCTTTTCCTTCTAGTTTTATCCCCCACATATTTGCACTTTTTGGTCACTTGGAGCCCAATCCTGAGCTCTGCGCAACACTTTCCTCCAGCACTCATTCTGCAAATGTGCCTTAAGACATGTTTGCAAGGCTTAGTGCTGGCCCAGCACCAAAGCTAGCCCAGTACAAGCCCATGATGGATGAATGAAGGTGGGAACTTGGGGGGGGGGGGTTCTGCCATTCACTGGTTGCCTGAACTGCTGGGTGACGGTGAGGTGAGTAAAAAGCCATTAGCCATTAATTTTTTTTCATTTTATTTGTAAACCACTTTGTGAAATTTTTAGTTGTATAAAAGTGGTATACATAAATACTGTACAGACAAACAGAATGATAGACAGACTGATTGATTGATTGATTGATTGATTGATTGATTCATTCATTCATTCATTCATTCATTCATTCATTCATTGTAAAAATTCAGTGTTGATTCTCTACTCATCTCTGGGCAAAATCCAGAGTAACTGCAGGGAGTCCTTGTTCCGGTGTACGAACAACTTACTCTGGATTCCAATCAGTGGTGGGCTGAAGCCGGTTTGGGCCAGATCGCCTGAACCGCTTCCTGTTTCTGAGCCCCCGGCACCGATCCGGTGTCTGGGGGGGACAGAAAACCGAGCGCACCAGTTTAGCGCCCAGCCCCACCACTGCACTACACATGCGTCAATCTTCCAACGAATGTTGACACATGCGCAGTGCGTCCTGAAGCTGGTCGGCCAGCTTCAGGATGCAATGTGCTTGCGCCAAGGTTGGCACACGGGCAGTGCGCCGGGGTTGGGGCCTGCCCCTTGCCCTGCACCTCACCCCACCCACATGCACCCGCAGCGCGCTGGGGTGGGTGGTGTTCCCTCCCCGGCCCCGGCCCTGACCCTCCCCGCCCCCAGCCCCGCCCTGACCCTGGCCCTGCCCCTGACCCCAGCCTGGCCCTGCCCACTTCTGGCGAACCGGATGTTGGGCCAGGCCAGGCCCACCCCTGATTCCATTATGAATTTCCCATAGGTTTTCAGTAGGTGGTGCAGTAACTACGGGTGCATGTAAAGTCTCTTACATGCTCCCTCACTTACTCTGGATTTGGGGGTCTATATCGTACCATATCCCTAATAAAGTGCAAAATACTTTAAAATCTGAACATCAGAAATAAATGGTGTCTGGTAAAATCTGTGTGTGTGTGTGTGTGTGTGTGTGTGTGTGTGTGTGTGTGTGTGTGTGTGTGTGTGTGGTGTGTACATACACGTGTGTGCGCAGATTTTGGCTAATTTATACAATCTATTCTTTGCTCATCAGTGGCGACAAGAAGCCAATTTGTGTCGCAGCTTCCCCTTCATCCGATTGGCACAGCAAGGTTTCGTGCGGGCTCCCTTGAGACTTCTCTGCTTGCTGAGTCAGCAAACAGGCCAAATGTAGAAAATAACAATATGAAGGAGCTGAAGAGGAAAACTCATTAAACAGCAGGGGGGAGAAGCTTCAACTGACTCTGGATTACTGAAGAATGATTAACGCAGTAGTTTCCGAAAGGAAAGCAGTTCACCTGAACAGGATGGCCCCTGGGCACCACCTCCTACATCCACCACCTGCATGTGCCACCTTGAAGGAACTGATTTGCATAAGAAGACTCAGAAAGCTTGAACCTGGTGCCAGAGAGCCCAATCCTCATCTCTTGTTAGGCTGGCATAACCTGGTTAGGCTGGTAGGACAGACTGGTAAAGAGATTTAATGCCCCATAATCCTGCTACTCTGGAAGAAGTCCAAGGAAAGAAAAAGTGGTTAGGACTAGCAACCCTTGCATGCACCATTTGCATGCACCTTTGCACCGTCGCCCTGGATCCACTCCTTCCCATATCTTCCCATCCCCTGTTCCTGCCCCCATCCC
This sequence comes from Cryptoblepharus egeriae, assembly GCA_030015325.1. Taxonomy (NCBI): domain Eukaryota; kingdom Metazoa; phylum Chordata; class Lepidosauria; order Squamata; family Scincidae; genus Cryptoblepharus; species Cryptoblepharus egeriae. The sequence goes on along the minus strand of JAREYC010000003.1, from coordinate 2,616,334 downwards.
ACCCACACTGATCCTTCCTTGCCCCCATGGCTGCCTTACCTTCTCTATCAACAGATGGGGAGCTCTACCACCTCTTGAGGCTATGCTCCCAAAATAGCCACAGACACATGCGTGATCAGTGGCTGTTTTGTGACGGAGGATCTCCGTTCCATTGTTGCAAGTGCTCTGTAAGTCCAACATAGGATTGGGCTGTAAGTGTAGACGTGGAATACCAATATACTGCAAGTGATCCGACGAGGCACATACCCACAGAGTTCATTCTCTGAAGCAGCCATTTTCAACCAGTGTTCCGTGGCGCACTAGTGTGCCACGAATGGTCTCCGGGTGTGCCACGGGAATTTGGGAGATGTTCATCTGATAGTAGAGTCAATGTGGGGTATGCATCCCCAGCAGGCTGGGATGTGCCTTGTCTAGTGTAAAAACCTGATGGTGTGCCTTAATAATTTTAGCAGACTGTCAGTGTGTCATGAGATGAAAAGGACTGAAAATGGCTGCTCAGAAGTAACACAAGTTTGGGTGTGCAATTGCTGGAGATCATCATATCTGACTGACAGAGAAGTTGTGCGTTGTGCTGATCTATGGGTCCTTCCACCTCCAGAAAGCTATACTGAGCCTTGCTACCCTGGTTGTGAGGTCCACCTGGTGTAACAACAAAGGAGACTCCTACACACCAGGAGAGGGGGGTAAGATCCATCACTTATGCGCATAGCAGGAGCTGCGCCACTGGAAAGAGTGATTGGTGACTAATGTCAGAGAAGATGCACACCAAGGTTGGAATTATTCTTGGTATTAAAACAGTGTCATCAAATATAAACAACGGAATCGCAAGCAAAGATGGGGTCCTCTCCAAGGAGCGTACAATCTAAATGTTGAGAGAGGCCAAAAGCATGTTATGGATGGATGCAGGAGTTACATGTGCTTCAGTTCAGTGCGCCAAGGATAAAATTATTTGGCCAAAGACTGCACATGAGAGGAGGACTTACAGAGGGGGAAAGGACTGGTCAGGGGGCAACACAGAAGATGGACAAGGTCACTGATGAGATTTGGACAGCTGTCCCTTTTGCTGCAGGACAAAGCATGATGTGAGCATGATGTGAAAACCGCATGATGTGAAGACCTGAGCATGATGTGAAGACCGCAAATACATGTCCCACACATTATCCACTAGGGTTCAGTTCCAGAACCTTCTGTGGATAAAAAAATCTAGGGATAATAATGTGGAAAAATAGATTGAAAGAACCACTTTCAGGTTTCTGTTGGAGGTAGTGCCTCAATAGCTTAATGGGTTTGATTCTGGGACTCCCAGCTAATACCAAAAATGTGTTAAATAAAAGCAGTTAATTTTTTTAAATGTATACAGTTCTTTAAAAACAGCTTTTCTTACTATTGTGGAGAGGAAGGCAGAAATTAGAGATGCAAAGGACCCTTGCTTTTTCCTGGCTCAGCTGAAGAATGGAATGACTGCTTGCATGATTGCCTCTCTACAACAGTAGAAAAGCAGTTTTTTAACCTATGATTTGCAGTGGCCATTTGTACTGAGTCAAATCCGTGCATTAAAAAAATAAGTGCATAATAAGGTTGGACTTGTATTGTGTAGAGAGGAAGAGCACTCTACACATGTTTGGGCACACTCTCCTCGCTATGACTTTATATACCCTGTGGTTAGCCCTGGCAATAAAAAGACTGGCAAAAAAATATCAAAAGGTGTTAACAGGGGAAAGATATTATGCGGAGGAGATAGGATGGGGTGGATCAGGCCCAGGAAGGAGATGAAATCTGTAGCACCAACATACACCATATTGTAACCTGTCCCTGGGCCTGATCCACCATTATATAAATTTGCTGCAGCTACCGATGCTGCCAATATTTTCCAAAGTGGAACTCTTTTAGCCACGCGCTAATGTGCAAGAGAGCTCCGTTCGCACACTTTGGTGTAAGATGATCAAAGCCCATATGGGCTGCTGGTAATTACACTGCAAGAAAGTCACATTTATTTAATACCCGCTGTTACCTGCACAGCGCACAGTGCCAGCTACCTAACCTTATTTCCATATGACACCTGCTATTGTGGTGTTGGCATACCTGCCAGGGTGATAAAGCATGCATGCAAAAATATTCTTTAAAACAGGACCTTGATTATTATTATTTTACTGTTGTCGTTAAAAAGATACTAATTTGGAAATGCTAATGGGGAAAACATGGTCTTTGGAGTGAGGACTGAGATCTGTGTTACTAAATGCCCTCCTTGTTGGAAAGAAGATTTTATTTTTATTTTATTGCGGGGGGGGGGGGGAACAAGCCATCCACGCACCCTTCTTCCAAAATCCCCTAATTAGCACTACCTTCTCTGTGGCTGCTGACTTCTGTTTGCCCCACATCCTCCCCCACCCCGTTGGCCCTTTCATAAGCAGCCATGCCTTTCCCGCATTTTGTCCCTCCTCAAGTGTGCGATCCTAAGATTATGTTCTGGATGTGACATCCTCACAAACCGACTTACGTGATCAGATTTGGTTCTTTGCTGCCATTATTAGGGGCAGATATAGCCCATCAGAGTAAGAACAAGCCACATGGATGATCCCGTAGGTGATCACCCATAGGTGATCATCCATGGCCACATGGGTGATCTTACACAACACGTCACACATTGGACACTTTGCAGCCCTTTCACAACATTCCCTACATAAAACGATGGGGGTCCTTAAGCTGCTGAGATCCAAAACTCTGTTCCAAAGAACAAGAGGAGGGCATAGCAAGAGTCCCATGGATTGGATCAAAAATCCATCTAGTCCAGCTTCTTATATCTCACAGGTGCCAACGATATACTGTATCCCTAGAAATTATTGTGATGCCCTTTGGGAGAAAGGAGGAATACAAATCTAATAAATAAATAGTAAATTTGGGGATACAGGTGAGGCAGAGCCTCCCCACTGGAGTCCTTTGAAAAGGACAAAGCACAAACTCTCGCAGCCCCCAAACACACGCAGCGCATGCATTGTGAGTCCTTGCACACCTCACATGGCGGTAGTGCTTGCCTGACCTGCCTCCCCACCCACGACATGTCCCTGATTGCAAGCTTTGGTTTACACAGATGCATAATGTTCTGGGAATATCTCCTGCACATGGATCACTGGCGTAAATGGGAGCGACACCATAGCACATCCATGCTTGGAGGAAGGTTAGTACTGCAAACGAATGTGTATTGCATGAACAGAGATCTTTGGCCTGGCCTCTCCTTCTGTCTTAATTCCTTACATGAACATTGTTACTCCTGGAAGAGAAAGTACGTGGCAAAAATCCACCCACAAAGATCACGGAGGCATCTCTGGCAGAAGTTGCGCAGCTCCCCCTCCCTCCATGGAGCAAGTACAGCTAATTAGCGAAACGATAAAAAATGTCAACTGCCTTTCTGATGCGCTCAGATTGCTGGGGCTTGAAACGAACCATCTTGGCTGTTTGGGATTTATGCTGGCCAAGTCCCCTTCCGAGGTGCCAGGGATGGCGCAACAGTGTCACCTTTTGGAAAAGGACCCATCCTGCACCTTTGGGTCTGGCCATTTTTGTCGCCGCAACAGAAAAACACAAGGTGTGAATGAAAAATTTGCCATTGGTAAGGGCAAGTCTCCAAAGTGAAGGGTTTCCCAATGGGGGGAGTCATCACAAGCCTCCCCAAGAGACTGAGATTCGGCATGTCGAAGCTGCGCATAGCTGCGCGTGGAAATTAAACTTCACACACGTGGTTCGGTTGGAACAGTGCAATTGAGAGCACAATTCTATTCATGTCTACACAAAAGTAAGCCCCATCATGTTCAATGGGGCTTACTCCCAGGAAGGTATCTTGAGGATTGCAGCCTGAAAGAGGATGCAGGAGAAGAGGGGAAGGGATGCAGAAGAGATACACCAGGGTGATGAAGAGTGGAGTGGCGTAAGCAGTGGCTTAACTAGTGGTGGTGCAATGCGCTAAGTTTTGCAGAGAGCCTCACCGCAGCATGCAAGCAGCCCCTTTCCTTTGGAGCTGTTCAGGGTGGAGGAAAGAAAAATGGATTGAATGACTCCAAATTGGGGCCACTTACACTCCACAGTGATGCTCCCTGCAAAAATGAGTGTTTTGCACACCAACTATCTATGCCATTAGCCACATAGCCAGACCCCTGCCAGAAGGAGCTCCAAAGATGCTAAAGGGGAAAGCGACGGAGATCCAGGAGGAGAAAGGGAAGGTGCCAGAACTTGTTGTTGAGCACGGTGTTGAAAGAAGAGGAAGTGCTATACAGAAATCATGTGCAGTGTGCAGGGAGAATGCACATGTGCAGGAAATAAATCATGTGCAGGTAGGGGATGATATACATGGACGCACATCAGACAGGGCAGAGTCAATGGTCCAGGCCTGTGGAGGAATTCTTGGAATACTCCAACAGGGTGACCATATGACCGGAAAAACCCGGATTTGTCTGGATTTTTATCCTCTTGTCCAGGTGTCCTACATTTTGGCTTCATTTTTGAACTTCACCATGGTGTGCAGTACCCCATTCAGTGATGGGCCCAGCCTAGCCCAAGAACCGGTTCCCCAGAAGTGGGCAGGGCCAGGCTGGGGTCAGGGGGCATGGCTGGGGTAGGGGATGGGCCGGGGAGAATTTAAAGGGGAATTTTTTTAAAATCTAAAAATTTTGTTAGTGCCCCCCAGCAATCTTAACCACACTTTCCTGGGAGTAAGCCCCATAGACTGTCATGGGACTGACTTCAGAGTAGTCATGCATAGGATTGAGCTCTCAGGCTGCAGTGCCAGCCACAGTTTCCTGGGAGTAAGTCCCATTGACTGTCATGGGACTTACTTCAAAATAGTCAGCATAGGATTGCTCTCTCAGGCTGCAGTGCCAGCCACAGTTTCCTGGGAGTAAGTCCCATTGACTGTCATGGGACTTATTATATTATATATTATAATATAATATACGTCACCATATCTAAATATATTTTGGGGTAAAAATGTTCCCTGACCACTGGTCTAAGTTGTGAACCTTTGTAAAGCCGTTCTGACCTAGCAGCAAAGATTATGGGAATGTGGGTTAAAGAGTTTTCTGGTGGGAACCAAAAAAGGAGTTTGCATTTCAAGGTTTATAGTAGGATTTACGGCCTTAAGAAGGAAGAAACGGTTTTGCTATCTTGTTCTCAAAAGCCATAAATTAGAGGCGACCCTTTGGCATGGGCTGGGGGGTTTGATTGCAGCCTGGTATGTCTTTGATTGTAGCCTCCTAAGCAAGTCTACCCAGGAGTAAGCTCCATTGTGTTAAATGGGGCTTACTCCCAGGAAAGTGTCTTTGATTGCAGCCTCCTAATCATGTCTACCCAGAAGTAAGCCCCATTGTATTAAAAGGTCCTACTTGCAGGAAAGTGTCTTTAGGATTGCAGCCTAAATAGACTTCATAGGATCATGTACATTGAATGCATGTTTTGAATTCAATTCCAGTGTTTTGTCATCATTTTTACATCCAGTTTATATTTTTATATGAATATTTTTTGGGGTTGTGGAACCAATCGTCTGAGTTTCCATTATTTCCTATGGGAAAATCCGTTTCATGGGTAGACATGGTTAGGAGGCTGCAATCAAAAACACCTTCCTGGGAGTAAGCCCCATTTAACACAATGGGGCTTACTTCTGAGTGTACATGGTTAGGAGGCTACAATCAAAGACACATTCCTGGAGGCTTACCTGGGCTGCTGCTGGAGGTTCAAGGTGGCTGGTGGGGACACTTGGGGGCAATTAGGGGCAGCTGCCTCTGGCACCCCCAGGCAACTGCCCCAAGTTGGGGGCAGTTAGAGGCAGCAGCGCTGGCTGGCAACCCTTTGAAATAGCCTCCGTGCAGAGCATCAGGACTGCCTAAGTGCTTGCTAAGTGAAGCGGAACTTGTTATGTGAAGCAAGATTTCTTGGAAATTTATACTTGTTAAGTGAAATGCTTGTTATGTGAGGCACTTGTTAAGAGAGGTACCACTGTAACCAGCTATGCTACAACTAGAGAATGGCTAAGTTCATTAGCATTAGCAGCTGTTCATTATTTTTTTAGTGTTGAAATTGAATCTTCTATGGATGTTAATCTGCCTAAGAGATTTCTTAAATAAACCTTTATTTGTATTGTTGTCATTGGGAAGCTTATTCCTTAAAGGTACCCCTGAGAAGGGGGGGGGGAAGGGATTAGCAATCCACATGTGTTTTGGAAGCAGGAGATCTCCAGAAGAATGAGACTCTGGGCTTTAGTTGGTCTCTCTAGAGGAGAGAAGGGGGTGCGCAATGAAGCCAACCCAGAGAGGTAGCAAGCTACGCTACTCTCGAGTAACTCAAAGGTACTGAGTTATTTTAAGACCACTCTAACGTGTAGAGTGGTGCGTGAGGCACGTGAAAGTCCTAATATACAAGATAGTATCTAACCAGCCCAAGAGAGAGAGGGAGGCTGATAAGCCCCCTCTGAGATTAATACCCCATCTGCCAGCCCATAAGATCACCCTATTTCCAATCCCTTAAGATCACCCCGCATCTCTCACCCCTATAGATCACCCCATCTTCCACCCTTTAAGATTGCCCCACCTACCACTCAGACCAGGAGGGAGGGGAGTAGAGAGTTCCATCATTTTTCAATTTTAAAAAAGTAATATAGTTTTTAAAATACGTACAGGAAAGCAATACGAGTGTTTTTAGTCTTTATTTTAACATGCCTTACATTTTTTGGGTGTCTTACATTAAAAAACATGTCAGGGATGTTTGCTTGGATGTCAGGAATTTGGGGGGACAAAGTCCTCTTTTTCAGGTTTGGTATCTGGTCACCCTGTCCATAATATTACCTGAGTTGGAGGTGCCAGATCTGTAGCTTGTGACTTCTTGCATGTACAATAGGTGTTGTTGTGCTTAGGGACCACTAAGATGCTTGGGTACCAATAGGTGCTTAGGTATCACTCAGCAACACAACCTTCCCAGTTCTAAGAAACCAGTTTGCAACGCAGTTTAAGTTGTAGAAGTGCCAGATCCTGTGATGGTGGAGACGGGCAGAGCATCCACAGATGAGTATCCAGAGAACATCAACAGGCAGTGTAGCAGCACAAGCGCCCAGTAAAGGAGCCTCGGAGAATTTTGCATGATGCAAGGGTGCCATCTTGCTGAAATAAGGGTTATGGCACCATCCTTTCTTACACCACAAGGCCCTTTTGCCAACCACACTATCCAAATTGGTGGAAACATGTGGCTGATCCACACATGCATGAGCATGGGTGCAATCCTAACCAGTTTAGGCCAGCACAACTCAACCATCTCCCTGTTCCCACGGTGGTGTGGGGAAGACGGCGCATGTCTGTGCACTGGCCAGATCCCCCAGGTATGGTGAAAAAAGGGCCTTACAACACTTTTGTGACACCCTAGGACAGCACAAGACTTGTGCCAGGACATGTGCCAGCCTAGCGTGTTCCCTTTGTGTTTCCTTTCTCTGAGCCTGCAACATTTGATGTCTGGCAACTGAGCATACAAAGCACTGCCTTATAGGACAAACTAATGTCCCACTCCTTATGGGAGAATTTTCAATGCAAGGTGGAAGGGTTGGGTCAGTGGCATAGGTAGAGGGGTGCAAAGTACTATGTTTTCCTGGGAGTCTCACTGCAGGAAGCAAGCAACCCTTCCCCATCAGCACATTCACCTCTATTTTGCTTCCTTCCAAGAAAAATGTATGACATAACAAAAACACACACGCATATTACTTTCATATGGTTAATTGAAACACCACATTACTTTTTATTTAATTAAAAAGGATCACATGCAATTTATTACTTATTAATTCCAAGAAGGCTACATGCTGCCTGCTCACAAGGAAAAAGAAGATTTTTTTTTTTCCAAGACTCAGGGCTAAAAATGAGAACATGTGCTGGAAAAAATTGGATATAATGGTCACCCTGTCATAAACAGACCCAGGGTGGTTGTGAGTTTTGTATGTCCCCCCCCCCCCCAAATCTGCACATGGACATCAATGGATAAGCCTGTCACTGATGTGATGGGAGGATCAAATGGGGGAGAAGAGGAATCACCATACATGTTGCCTTGAGCTCTTTGGGGAAGAGACAGGCAAATATATATATATATATATATATATATATATATATATATATATATATATATATATATATATATATATATATATATATATATATATATATATATATATATATATATATATATATATATATATATATATATATATATTCATATTCAGCCGTCGTATAATGAACACTTAGCATCCTAGATGGGGGTTTTGCATGTAGCTTTAATGGAAAAGAATCTAGATTTCTCTTTTGCGCAGCTATAAGCCCTTGGTTTTGCCCTCAGAGTCTACTCCAGAGATAGATGCAAGCAAAGGTGGCGGCGAACGCAACCACAGCCACTTGGACGTAGCTTGTTTGGATGCTGTTGGCTCCGTTGATATTGCAGAGATCGGCAGTACAACAGGTGGTGTTCCTTTTGCCCACGGTGAAGTCCTTGAAGTAAGCGTCACACGACGAAGTGCACTCTTTGAAGATGACTGTTAAAAGGCCCACAGCACCTGGGAAGAAAATCAGAAGAGCTGAAGGTGCCAAGGGAGGAGAGGGCATTTGGGGGTTCCTCCTGGCATGGAAGTTGTTTCCTTGTGGATTCTTTCAGTGCCTTCAAAGTCATGATGGTTTGGGAGCTGGACACAGTTCAGCCATGAAGCTTCATGGATGACCATGGACCGGTCACTATCAGCCTGTCCTACTTTACAGGGTTGTTGTGGGGACAAAAAGGGGGAAAGGAACAATGCACACCATCCCGAGCTCCTTGCTGGAGTGGCCGGATAAAAATATGAACATTTTTAGATCATAGATAATAAATAAAATATAGATATATAAAATCAATAGATAATAAATAGAAGCAACCCCACTTGAGTGCATATGCAGAGCAGAATGACAGAGCATTATCCGGCCGTTCCAGCAAGGAGCTCAGGATGGTGTGCATTGTTCCTTTCCCCCTTTTTGTCCCCACAACAACCCTGTAAAGTAGGACAAGCTAATAGTGACCGGTCCATGGTCATCCATGAAGCTTCATGGCTGAAATTATTCACAGCTTCCCTCGGGTGCCTAAGAACTTCTGAAATCTTTCTGAGCTAGGACTGTATCAGGATATCCTCTCTAAGTTCTGAGCAAGACTGTACCACTATCTGCAATTTAGGTTTGGAAATTGTTAATATTGGCCAAAATACTGATTGCCAAATAATAACCATTATAATAATAATGGTTAACCAAATAATAACCATGTCCAGATTATCCAGTGTTGCCAGATGGGTTTTATGTTCAATTATAGCAACCATGTCGCCTGTGGAATAAATATGTGTGATGGGAATCAATCCTCAGAAAACGGGTATCATTATTGACTTTTCATTGGATTGTAGTCAATGCTTAATTATAATAAAAATATTGAAAATCTTGGAGATGAATATTAATTGAATGTGAATATTATTTATTCATAAATGATTATTGACACAGAGGAACCATAAACAGGTAAGTTTCCAGTAGAAAGCGCATCTTTGTTCATTCAAACCAATAGTAGGGCAGGGAAAAATCCAGATCAGGATTGTGGCACATAGGAAATGGGATGTCACAATAAAAAAATAAGGAATCTCCGTCCCCACGTGTGGGAGTCTGAATCAGGATTGGACCCCTGGCTATTTTGGGTGAACAGGCGCTTCAGGTAGGCATTTGAATTTGCAGGCAGTGGCGTAGCTAATGTTTGTGGAAAAATGAGAGTTGATTCATATTAACACCTTATCAGTTCCATACAGTATCATAATTAGATCCCATTGGCATTAATGGGTCCGTTCTGAGTTAGGAAAATCCACTTTTTGTTCCATAGGCTTTTGTATTTGTTTGTTTTTACATTTTATGGTTAATTGGCCATAACCTTTGACAGAATATAGATATTCCAACGGAGATTTGTTTCAATCCATTCTGCATTAAATTAGCAATGATATATAACATGACGGTATGATTATTTGTGCATACCCTGTTTTTCACCAGTTTAGCCACTAAAGCAGGCCTCCGTCAGTCTTGGAAGACGATGGTATCGTGCTCGGCGCTGCATGCAAAGCACGAAAGCCTGGGTTGGATTGTTATGGAGGATAGGCTGTTACCCAAGCAGCAAATCCCCCCTCTCCATGCCACTGAATTAGTCCAATGGAAAGGCAGAGCCAATACGATTGGATCCAGCTGGCGTCGCAGAGCTGGGCTAAGGACAGGAGTTCACTCTGTCTTGTGGGGCCGACCTGGGTCTCGAACCCTGGCCTGCTGGTTAACAGGCACAGCGTCTTAACCGCTTGCGCCACCCACAGCCCTAAGCTTGCTGCCTGGTGTATCTGCTACCCCCTGGACCCCACATGCATTTTCTTTCCCTATGTGCAAGATTTGAAATGGCAAAACCCAACAGCCAGAGGACAAAGAAGGTGGTCTTACTGATCACGTCTGTTTTGCAGAATCTTGCGGTGCTATCACAGGGTATCATTCCTTGGCAGTTCTTGTTCCTGGTCTGTGCGGAGCAGGCGTAGCACTTCAGTGAACCAGCTGCAGGAGCGAGCAAAACAGTTACACGGGGAAGTGGAGTCCACCTAACAACCTCAATGAACCCTAATCAGCTCACAGGGTGTGGGGGGGGGCAGGTCAGCTGGGAGATCCTCGATAACAGCAGGTATGGGATACTTTACCTAGAGCACAGTCCTAACCATGTCTACTCAAAAGTACGCCCCACTGCGTTCAATGGTCTTACTCCCAGGAAAGTGTCTTTAGGACCGCAGCCAAAGACTGCAATGCTAAAGAAACTTTCCTGGGAGTAAGACCCATTGAATACAATGGGGCTAACTTTTGCATAGACAAGGTTAGGATTGTGCTCAAAATGTTACAACATAGAAAAGCAGCCACACTGGCATGTTTGCAAAATATTTTCTATTTCTAAAACTGAAGTTTCATACAATTAATTTCTGCTACAATGTACATAGAACCAGTCGGGATGGCACTTTCAAAGCTATAGGCTGCAATCCTAAAGACACTTTCCTGGGAGTAAGACCCATTGAACACAATGGGGCTGACTTTTGAGCAGACATGGTTAGGATTGTGCCCTTAGTTTCCTCACTTTTGAAGTACAGGAGTAGCCTAATTATATGCGATTTATTTATAGGCAATTTTGGCTGCAATCCTAACTTCCACTTAGACTGGCACCAGCCCTGGCATAAGTCCTATGCTGATCAAGGGGTGTCACAAAAGTGCCATAAGAGACTTCTGCTCCACTCCTGGGAGGGTTAGGCCAGTGCACAGGCATACACCAACATCAACACACTATCTCAGGAAGATGTGCCTGGTGAGTTAGGCCAGCCTAAATTGGTAAGGATTGCACCTTTGATCCCAAAGCAACTGAGGGTGGCTCTTTAAATGGAAATATGAGCTTCCCTTAAGGAGCAGTTAATGGCTTAGCGGCAGTCTGCTTACCATGGCAATGTGGCATTACTCTTTGGAATAACATTTTGTACCAACAGGAAAAGTAATGAATAACTTTTGGGGTTGTCCAAGTTATTTCCCAAAGTGGCTCACGAGATCTGCGAAACTCATAAGAGGGATGCGTTGGCAACAGCCTTGCTGATGCTCCCCTATAACAAGCTTAGTGGTATCAGGCCTCTGAACACGGAGGGTCTGTTAACCATCATGGTTAATGCCCAATAGTACGCCTCCTCTTCTCCATCAGTGTACTGAACCTATCAAGGCACATGGTCATCATCACATCTGCAGGATCAGCTAACACCATGCGTTCATGACACCATATGGTGTGTCGATATAGGCCACTCTATAGGCCACTACAGTGTCATATAGGCCATATAGTGGCCTATAGTGGCACCCTATAGGCCACTATAGTGTCATATAGGCCATATAGTGGCCTATAGTGGCAAAGAGGGGTCTCTTCCATCCGTGATCCTGAATCTCCTGATCATTGTATTGCAAAAGATATCTCCATCCCCTTTGTGCACAATTTTAGAGGATATTCAGTCAATATTAAATACAGTGATGCCTCACGTAACAAATTTAATTCGTTCTGGAGGCATGTTTGTTACGTGAAACATTCTTTACGTGAAGCAGATTTTCCCATAGGAAATAATGGAAACTCAGACGATTGGTTCCACAACCGCAAAAATATTCATATGAAAATATTAACTGGATGTAAAAATGATGACAGAACACTGGGATTGAATTGAAAACATGCATTCAATCTACATGATCTTATGAAGTCAACTTAGGCTGCAATCCTAAAGACACTTTCCTGGGAGTAAGACCCATTTAACACAGTGGGGCTTACTTCTGGGTAGACATGGTTAGGAGGCTGCAATCCAAGACACCTTCAGAGTGTCTCCCCACTTTCTCCTTCTCTCCATCCTGAGCCTCTCTCCCCCCTGCTCCCTTCTGGCCAGCCCTGAGCTGCTTCCTTCTTCTCCACTGCTCTTCTTTCCCTCCGCCCAGCGGACACCCGGACACAGGAGGAACAGCATGGAAGTGTTGCTTTCACTATGGGCTAGGCAGCCCTGACGCTTTTTAAAAGGGCTGCCGCCCGGCGCGTCTGCCCCAACTGCCAACGAATGTGTTCTTTACGTGAAGCACAGTTTGTTACGTGAAGCAGAATCCTAGAGAAATTTTTGTTTGTTACATGAAACATACTTTACGTGAGGCGTTCTTTACGTGAGGCACCACTGTAGTAAATTTCCTAGAGGAGACTCTTAGGCGTCCAAAAGTCTCTGGGGAAGAACTGTCAGACTACACCTGCAGAAAGGCTTACCTGGCTGCATCAAAAAGCTTCCGGCCAATACCACGATCAGAAGTGGTTTCATACTTGGAAATGGAACAAGTCCCTTCGGAGACATCCTCTCTTCTTAGGGATGCTTTATATACTCTGAAAAAGAATTGAGGATAGGAGGACCTCAATCCATTTATGCAGGGTTTACGTCATGTGCCCTTCACCTGTTTTGGGGTGCCCTTCACCCCATCCTTCCCTGTTTCTGTATGGCCTGTTCTTCTTTTGAGAAAGATAAACTGGAAATAAACAGATCTGGGCTGCAAAGGGGGGGGGCTTCCACTGGTCTTGTGAACAGGGTGGTTGAAATTTCAAAACTTACTCAAAACAGGGTGGTTGAAATTTCTTCTGCTCAACTGCCAAAGGAATGATATTATTTTGTTTATTTTGTTTATTCAGAACTGCCCCATCAGGCTTGGTTTAGAGACCGTCCACCGACTTTGGATTCAGTGGTGGGGCTTTCCAAGGGCAACTGAGTCAACAAGGATTAAATATCACCAGGTCCCTCCCAGGCAACTTGAAAAAAGAAGCAAACAAAGAAAGGCCAGGTTGAAATCATCAAATCAAGGTCAAAAATCTAAAGCCGCCTTGCCAGCCAAAACTCAGAAGCTCAGGATGTTGATGGTGACCCACCAGGAGGGCTTCCCAGCTGGACTGAACCTGCGATCTTCTGCATGCCAGGCAGAATTCTGTCCCTACGCCCTAGCATTTCCGGTGGCCTGACATGCTTCCATTGGGCATCGGTGACCAAGAGACCCATTACGTCCTTCTAATTTGGGCACTGGTGACCAGGAGTCCAACCATTCTATAGTGGCCTCCGATCTGCCCCTTTCTCCTGAATGTACCCCTAGAAAGCCCCCACACAGAGTGCGATGGAGGTGGGCAGCCCCTAAGGATCATCTCTATTATTCGGTAATCGGACGGACTATCCCTACAATCCAGAGTAACTACGGGAGTACCTAAGAGACGTGTACCCGTAGTTACTGCACCACCTAGTGAAAACCTATGGGAAATTCACATTGCAATCCAGAGCAAATTGTTCTTACACCAGAGCAAGGACTCCCCGTAGTTACTCTGGATTGCATCATTAGTCTCAACATGGAGGTTGCACTTTGAGCCATTGATAGAATGAGATTTCCAGTGGTCAAGAGATAGGATGCAGCTTCTTTTGATGCTATCTTTTTTGAAGTTTACACTATCCCTGTAAACTGAATACATTCTACAAAGTAACATAAAATATCATATTTACTCAAATCTACGTACTATATACCTTTTTCAGATAAAAGGCTGCAATCCAAAAGATACTTTCCTAGGAGTAAGACCCATTGAACACAATAAGACGTTCTTTAGAGTAGGCATGATTAGGATTGTGCTCTTAGTCTCCAAAATCAGGGTGCACATTAGAGTCGATGCTATATTAGATTTAAATGAATATGTATTTTTATTATAAGTATAGATCTGTCTGTCCATCTATCTATCTATCTATCTATCTATCTATCTATCTATCTATCTATCTATCTATCTATCTATCTATCTATCTATCTGCCTTTCCCTCCTGTGTCTGGACTTCCCAGAAGGACTGCAGGGCATAGGATGTTGGAATAGAGTGTTATAGAGGGTATGATCCAGCAGTACTTTTTTGATATGTTGGTGTAGAGGGTTTGATCCAGCAGTACTTTTTGATATGTTCATGTACACAAATTGGACCATAGCAACACAGAAAGTGGGCGGTTGAGGGTGTGAAGATCCATACAGTGACATCACAGGTGATCCAAGGTTGGCCATACAGCACACCTCTCTTCTCAAGGGGGAGGCTACCCCCAGCTTTCACCTGAGAAGCAAGGCACCATCATCAGGCCAGGTTCCCCTCTACCAGTGGAATCCAGCTACATGCACCCTGCTTACTGTTTACTCATTGGATGGCTTCTCTCCTTCCCAGCAGAGGTCCTTCTTGCACCAGGTGTTGGCTCTTCAGTGGCCCAGCCTGGCTCTGACATCAGTGCCTGGTACGGTGTCACAAATACTACCTCCCAGATCATCATCATCATCATCTTTCAGGGCAAGTGTGCCACCTGGAACACAGATTTATCCCAGTTAGTTTCCACTCTCCATACCTCAATATTTGGTGATCTGAGTTCACACTCCTCTGCAATGACTGGAAATGCAAGTGTTTGACTTTGCCTTTTCATAGTGTTGCAATCTGGAAGCAGCCTGGCACCCCAGTGGGAGTAGCTCCACCAGTGGGATTTCTGCCTTCTCAGACTGTGCTCATCATATTTACCTATGATTATATCTACCTACTTACCTATTAAACTACTTCTTTACCCACAGAGTCAGATGCTGATCCATGCAGTCTTTAAATGGGGTTTTCTAGGCTTCCCCCGACCTGAGATCCCACAAGCCCCACCAAGGACTGATCTCTGGGATCTGCAGGCTCTTCCAATGAGTCACAATCATCTCCAGGTAACCAAGAGCTTGCCTGCACCTTGCTGGCCTGCAGCCAAAGAGGTAGCTGTAGGTAAAGAAGGATGGGTTAGAGCACCTGCCCAACCCTCACCTGATGAATCTCTGTATCATCCTGCTGACATGGAGCATTCAAGAGAGGTGGGGAAAATTTAAGTGGTGCACAATTTAAATAGCCATAGCCATTACTAAGAGCAGTACGCCCCCCATTTTCTGATGGTTTCACTCTTTCAACACCTTAAACCCAGGCTTCATTCATTCAACACATGCTTCACTATTTCAACCTCTCTCTGATGGTCTAACAGCTAAAATGGTCTTCTCTGGTGTTGATTTGCATGCAACATGGTAATCAAAGTCTTCTGGCATTTCCTTATGACTTTCTTCAGTAAATAACCTTCACTCAAATATTAAAATATGCATTGTTCATGCATTAGGGTTGCTGTAATTCTCTTCCACAAAATCAGGATAGGACCCTCTGCCCCATTTGCCAATATGTGAACACAATCACCCCAATTCAGGATTGTCTCCTATATTTTGGGACATATGGCAACCTTATCATGCATAGAATCATAGAATCATAGAGTTTGAAGGGACCCAGTAGGTCATCTAGTCCAACCTCCTGCCTGTAACAGGAAATGTTACATTATGCAGTATGCCTATGCATTACAATTTTGCAATAATTTGTTATTTATTTCGCCTGTGTCTTAATAAATGTGTGTTATTTGGGGTTTTGCAAGTGATATTGATGTCTATTTTGGTGACAATTTTGCATTTGCAAGCTGAAAAAGATGGGTTCCACTTTTCAACCGTTTTCACTTACGGTGCTCACTTACGGAATGGTGCTCCGGTCTCTAACCCCTCCAATAAGTGCAGGATGCCTATAGTTGGGTGGATGCATTTATGGTTAACTTAGCTCCAGGTGGACCAACCTATTAATGCATGTGCAGAAGTTCTAACTAGAAGTTCTCTTGCAAGCTCAGCCACGTCTGCAGAAGGTCCCACAACATGGAAAACCAGTGGCCATTGGCAAATGTGTCAGAGGAACCAGACCACATCAGCAGATTCTGAGCAGTAGCATTGCCAGAAGGGGTGCACAGCAATATGTTTTTCATGGAGCCGCACTGCATAGTCAAGCAGCTTCTCCATCTCCATTTTGCTCCCTTCCTGGAATAGCAACAGAGGGTCTATTCTGTGCTGAGTGGCCACTTACATGCTGGGCTAAAGAGGAAGAGAAGAGAGGAAAGGGGGGGGCAGTTCAAGTAGTCCAATACATGGCTGGTCACAGTCAGCCACACATTTTCTCCAAGGTTGCGTTTTTAACTCCTTCAGGAAGGGGATTAGACCAGGAGCTACAACATGGGAGGGCATTTTTGGCCTTTAGAACAGCAGTGAGAGGTTGAAAGACCAGAACATCTGTTGAATGAATGAGTTCTGAGTATTATTGAAAGGTGTTGAAAGCATGGATCATCAGAAAATGAACCATCTGAAAGCGGAGGATACCTATATCTGTATGATTGTTTCCAAGATTTTCTGTGGGTACAAATTTCTCCGGATAATGAGATAAGCAAGGGCTC
This sequence comes from Cryptoblepharus egeriae, assembly GCA_030015325.1. Lineage (NCBI taxonomy): Eukaryota > Metazoa > Chordata > Lepidosauria > Squamata > Scincidae > Cryptoblepharus > Cryptoblepharus egeriae. The sequence goes on along the minus strand of JAREYC010000003.1, from coordinate 2,599,436 downwards.
GGAGGACGGCACCACAATTACTTACCTGGGGCTTTGCCTCCTGAGCATGGCCTGAAGACTCATCTAGCTCAGGCTGGTGACTTCTGGTCATGCCTGGGAGCTCTTCTAAGGCATGGTGAAGCCTCAAAATATGTGAACCCCTAACCCCAGTTTTCCCCCTTTAATGAGAATCCATTTGCAGAAATCTTTGTGTGGCTACAGGAATTTGCAAGATAAAAGGGGTTTGTGCAATTTGCTAGCGAAGAAAGCATTGGAAGCAACATTTATAAACCAAAAAAATGATGGGTTTCCACTTTTTAATGGTATTCACTTTTGGATGGTGCTTCAGTTCCTAACCCAGTGGTTATTAACCTGGGTTCAATCGAACCCCAAAGGTTCGGTGAGTCAGTCTCAGGGGTTTGTCAGAGGTGTGTGTCCATTCCGTTTGCCAGAGTTGCCAGGTGCATTAATACACTTTTGTTATGACGTGTTCTTTTGTATACTTTTGTTATTTTTCCAACTATGAAAGTTCGGTGAACACACGTATGAAACGTGCAGGGTTCAGTACCTCCAACAAGGTTAAGAACCACTGCCCTAACCTGTCCAATAAGTGGGGGATGCCTGTTGACTGTATAGAACAGGGGTCCTCAAAGTACGGCCCGCGGGCCGGATCCAGCCGACCAGGGCCATCAATCCAGCCCGCGGCCTCCCCACTGCCTGGCAGGGTACTCGTCCCTCAGCTGTGTGGGAGGTGGAGAACCAGGGCGTGCGGCACGTGGCTGCAGGAGCCTCTTCCTGTTCCTGTCCCACCCCCCAGAAAACCAGGCCGCACAGTGTTTTTGCGCGCCCAGAGGCACCACCGCACAGCAGCAGCCTCTCCCCGGCTGGGTTAGGGGCTCAGGGGTGCCCGCACAGCAGCAGCCTCTCCCCAGCCAGCTAGGGAGGGCTCAGGTGTGCCTGCGCAGCACCACCACGCAGCAGCAGCCTCTCCCCGGCCGGCCAGGGGGATTAAAGCCACCTGCGCTGGTCCTTCATGCCTTTGCAGCCTCCCCCCAGCCGGCTGGGGCGATTTAGAGACACCAGAGGCTCCAACAGACCCCAAAGGTAAGCCCAGGGAGTGTTTTTTAAATGTAGGACATCCTACATTTTGTCCTACATTTTTAAAATTGTAGGACATGGTCCTCCAAAAGTCCGGATGATAGTCCGGCCCCCGACAGCGTCTGAGGGACAGTGAACCAGCCCCTTGTTTTAAAAGTTTGAGGACCCCTGGTATAGAGCAATTCCATCCTCATCTTATGCTAGTGGGTGCTCCGGTGGGCATGTGCTGCCATTAAAGCACATTGTGACAGCACCTAACATAGTTGCGCTGGTAGGACGTTCTACACTTCAACACATGCCAGATCAGGTGTGGTGGGGAATGGTGGGGAGGAGGCAGGATAAGGAAGATGGCAGGATCATCAGCACCATAGCACACCATTCCTGTCCCCCTTCCCAGGTGAGATTCACCCATATAGATTCACTTGGACATGAAGCTTCTAAATTGCTGGGTCCAAGTAGACCCATTGCTGTGGTAGGGATTTTCTCCAGGGTAATGGGACAAATGATCCTGTACCTTGAAAAGAACTTTACAGCGTACGCCTTGGCACGTCTACTCTGAAATAACTGTGTTTTACTCCCACATCAATGTGCCATCTCAGTTACTTTCAGGGCGGAGCAGCGAGAAATGGGATTACATTCTTAACAGCAACCCCTGGCGCTGTTGAAACCAACAGCAGACAAAAGGTGGAGGTCACGGAGGAGGCAAGGAAGGAAGAGGCTTGAACAACATATCCTTTTTGGCTGCGCATGGGGAATGCAATGCGCGCAGCACCCATCGTGACTCATTCCCACTTTTCTATGCCAGGTAAATGAGCTCCGCTATCATGACTTGGCAAGTTGTGGGGCCACAACCTGCAGGCACAAGAGAGATGAGCTTTCAAGGAAAACCCCCCAAAAAGAAAGGGGTGGGGAGATCCACTGTGTCAAACCAGTCCGTGCTAGGTGTGTGTGTTTTTGTTGTCAAAACGGGAATACAGTGGTACGTCTCATAACAAGTGCCTCACATAACAAGCGTTTCACATAACAAGTATAAATTTCCAAGAAATCTTGCTTCACATAACAAGTTCCGCTTCACTTAACAAGCAAGTGTGCTATGGGCATGCTCTGCATGGAGGCTTTTTAAAAGGGTTGCCGGCGAGCGCTGCTGCCTCTAACTGCCCCCACGTTCCTGCACCAGCCACCTTGAACCTCCAGCAGCAGCCCAGGTAAGCCTCCCAGGAAAGCGTCTTTGATTGCAGCCTCTTACCCATGTCTACTCAGGAGTCAGCTCCATTGTGTTAAACGGGGTTTACTGACAGGATTGCAGCCTAAGTAGACTTCATAGGATTGTGCACAATGAATGCATGTTTTGAATTCAATTCCAGTGTTTTGTCATCATTTTTACACACAGTTAATATTTTTATATGAATATTTTGGGGGTTGTGGAATCAATCATCGGGATTTCCATTATTTCCTATGGGAAAATGTGCTTCACTTAAAGAGTGTTTCGCTTAAACAGCGTGCCTCCGGAACGAATTAAGCTCTTTATGTGAGGCACCACTGTACTATGCTTTAACTCAGGTTTAAATGCACAAAGTAGGTCTTGACCTATACAGAAGTACCTTGGTTTTTGAGCATAATTTGTTCCGGAAGTCTCCTTAGAATCCTAACTGTTCGTACATCAAAGCAAATTTTCCCATTAAAATTAATGGAAACTCAATTTGTTCCACAACCCCAAAATAGTCATATAAAAATGATTATGATACTGACATATAATACAAAATAATAAAGAAAATGCAAGATATAAAGAAAAATAAAACAAATTAACCTGCATATAGTCTCTCAGGTCTCCCAGGCTGCAGTCTGCCTCACTGATTATAGTAGGGCTTTCTTCAGAGTAGACATGCAAGGCTAATGCTGCAATCCTAAACACACTTTCCTGAGAGTAAGACCTATTGAACACAACGGGGCATACTTCTAAGTAGACATTAGGATTGTGTTCTTGGTCTCTCAGACTCCTTTCCATTGCCCCCTTACACAGGAGTGAGCCCCACTGATTATAATATTGGCTTACTTTAGAGTAGACATGCAAGGTGAGGATGCTCAGGCTCCTTTGTTTTCCACTGCCTCCTTACGTAGGAGTGTGCCCCATTGACTGTAATAGGCTTACTTCAGAGTAGACATGCATAGGCTGGTCTCTCAGGAGAGGCTGATCTGGCACTGTGGAGCACCGAGACCGGCTGAATCCCAGCCAGGATTATTTTTTCACTTGTTTATCAAGACAAAGCTTGTATATCAAGTCAAAATGTATTAGAAATGTCTGCTTGTCTTGCAAAAACACTCTTAATCCAAGTTACTCTCAATCCAAGGTTTTACTGTATATGTTAGGAAAGTAACCATGAGTCAGCAGTGTAATGTGGCTGCCAACAAGGAAACGCAATTATAGTGGGGCTCTTCAAGCGGGGCTCGACCAGAAACTGTTGGAGATGCTCTAGCACAGCGTTTTTCAAAGTGGGGGGTCGGGACCCCTTTGGGGGTCGCCTGGTGCTTTCCTGGGGGTCGCCTAAAGATCTTGGTGCAGGTGGCCAGCTGGGAAGACCTGGCAGAAACGGTGGAGCCGCTGCGGCTGGAAGAAGCTGAGAAGTGGCTTAGAAGGGGCTTCTGAGTTGGTGTGAGACCGATGTGGAGCCTTGGGGTGGGGAGGTGCCCAATACACTCACCACAGATGGCAGCCTCCTCCCCCTCCCCAAAGATCCTCAGTGCACCTGTGGGCTTGAGAGTGAAGCGCGCTGAGGTGTGAGCATGGCGCCAGAGCTCTGGTGGGTGGGCTGTCTGGTGGGTGCCCCGCTTGTGCACCGACCGTTGTGCCCTGCTCTTTGTGCTCTACTCAAAAGAAAGCCCCTTCAACGTTGTTGTTGTTCATGATAAGTGAATGGGACTTACTCCCAGAAAAGTGCTAGGATTGCAGCCTTAGAGCCCAGTTCTATGCATGTCTACTCGGAAGTCAGTCCCAGGATAGTGAATGCGACTTACTCCCAGGAAAGTGCTAGGATTGCAGCCTTAGAGCCCAATTCTATGCATGTGTACTCAGAAGTCATTCCCATTGAGTTCAGTGAGGTTTACTCCAAGGAAAGTGTGCATAGCACTGCAGCAGTAGCAACAAAAATAATTTTATGGATGGGGGTCCCCACAACATGAGGAACTTATAAAGGGGTCACGGCATTAGACAGATTGAGAACCACTGCTCTAGCAGGATTTCCTGCTGCAGGCAGTGGGTTGGACTAGATGACCTACTGGGTCCCTTCCAACTCTGGGATTCTATGATTCTATGAGTGTGCATCAGTAGTCATAGAGTCACAGAGTTAAACTATTTGTTCATCTTGCTCAGTGGGGTCTACACTACCTGGCAAGAACTGACAAAGGTCTTGGCCGGAGGGGGGCACCTCCCAGGCTTCACCACCCACCTGCCTGCTTTTTCACTGGAGATGCCAGAGTGAAGAGCACCCGGGGCTCAAACTTGTCCATCTTCAGGTTGATCTTCAGCACCTTTATCTGCAGTCCCACCATCAAAGCCCAGGGCGTGCACTTAAATGGGTGGAAAAGAAAACCCAAAAGTGCATGCCCTATCCAAAAGCTGGCTCTAGCTGGAGGCCGAAGGAAGAGACCCACTCCAGCCCTGGAGGCCTGGCCGTTTGCACAAGATCATGATGCAAAACCGAAACTCACCCGGCAGCCTCAGGGCAAGGGCTGTGCGGGTCAGTGCCCAGCAGATGTGGAAAAACACCAGCCCCACAACACCCCTTGGCAACCACCAAAGTTGTGTTATGTGACTCGAGTGAGGCTTTCAGCGTTTCACTTAATTGCCTCTGCAGAAAAGGTGAGCCACGTTTTGGGCATCCTGCCCTCTTGTTACGAAACCAAACTGCAATGCAATGCAAACACGAAGGCCCTCTAAGTCCAATTTCCAAGCCTGTATGGCAGGATCACAGAAATTCCATCACCTCCCCACTCCCAATACCATTGCATAATTTTTTAAAGGTACATTTTAAACTAATTACACAATCTCTTTTGTATGGGATCTCGTTGTTTGGGGTCTCTTTCGCATGGGATGTCATTGGTTTATTTATTTTGATGCCCTTCCTCCAAAGAACATTTTTTGGGAGGGGAGTATACATAGTTCTTCCCACTGATTCTTACAATAATCCTGTTTGGAAGATGAGGCTGAGCAGGAGAATGAATGGCCTAAGGTCACCAGGGAGGTTTCATGGCTGGGCTGAGCAGCCGCAGTTCCTGATTTGAATCTGGAACTTCCATTCTAAGTCCAACCACTACACTACATAGGCTGCCAGTTTAGGAAGGAAGGAAGGAAGAAGGAAGGAGGAGGGAGGGAGGAAGGGAGGAAGGAATGATTTTGGGGCATATTCAGTATCAATAATATGGACTTGCTCTCTCAGGGTCTATCCAAATACAGGTTGAACATCCCCATTGGTGACATTTGTTTCCAAGGACCTCCATGATTAACTATTTTAACTTTATATAAAAGCAATAAGTTACAATGGTAAAAAGGCAGGCAATGAATCAAGTTCCCTTTGAAGTGGCTGCTGAATTGCCCTGTTATTTTTTATTGATAACCAATAAGAATCTCTTTTCTAGCAGTTTGTACCCATTGGTTTTAAATCTACTTTTAAAGACGGTTGAAAACAACTTTATTCCTCCTTCAATTTTCATTGATTTATATTTGATGCAGGCATCAAATCAGGCAGGATGGTGTAGGGCAGCGTTTCTCAAAGTGAGGGTCAGGACCCCTTTGGGGGTCGCCTAGAGCTTTCCTGGGGGTCGCTTAAAGACCCCTGGTGCAGGGGGCCAGATCAGGCTTGCCAGACCTCCAGCTGTAGCTGCGTGCACACTGGGGCTGACTGACAGCCTCAGGGCCCAATCCTATGCATGCCTACTCTGAAATAAATCCCATTACAGTCAGGGGGCCTTTACTTCTATGTAAATGTGGATATGATTGCAGCCTCAGGGCCCAATCCTATTCATGCCTACTCTGAAATAAATCCCATTACAGTCAGGGGGCCTTTACTCCCATGTAAATGTGGATAGGATTGCAGCCTCAGGGCCCAATCCTATTCATGCCTACTCTGAAATAAATCCCATTGTGTTCAATGTGTGCATAGAACACACATTTCATTTATAACCATGAAAATACATCCTGCATGTCGGATATTTACATTACGATTCATAACAGTAGCAAAATTACAGTTATAAAGTAGCAACGAAAATAATTTTATGGTTGGGGGTCCCCACAACATGAGGAACTTATAAAGGGGTCACGGCGGTAGGAAGATTGAGAACCACTGGTGTAGGGGTTCAGGAATTGTACTTGAGACCTGGACGTCCCAGGTTGAAATCCCATCTTGGTCATGAAGACTTCAGGGTGACATTGGACCAGTCACTCACTCTCAGCCTCACCTACCTCGTAGGGTTGTTGTGAGGACAGCAGGGAGTGGAACTAAAACTATGTAAGCTGCTTGGATATTTGCATTAGCATAGGAATGATGGGAGATGGATGGGTGAACGGACAGATGGATGGACAGACAGATATAGGGCAAAATCCAGAGTAATTACGTGGAGTCCTTGCTCTGACGTAAGAACAATTTACTCTGGATTGTAATATGAATTTCCCATAGGTTTTCTCTAGGTGGTGCCTTAACTACATTGACATAAATGTCTCTTACGTTCTCCTGTAGTTACTCTGGATTGTAGGGATGGCTAGATAGACAGACGGACAGACAGACGGATGGATGGTTGGACAGATGGACGGTCAGACAGATGGATGGGTGGGTGGGTAGATGGATAGAATCTCAACTTCCCTTAACCTTTCTTTGTAGAGCTTGTTGTCCAGTCCTTTGGCTGCCATCCTAACCACACTTATTTGAGAGTAAGCCCCATTGGTTACAATGGGATTTACTTCTGAGTAGACAATGATAGCATTGGGCTCTCAGTCACTCTTCTCTAAACCAGCTCTAGTTTGGAGTGAGAGATAAAGGAATCAGCTGCCCATTTGAATAACTGGAGGCTGCAATCCTAACCTCACTTTCCTGGGAGTAAGTACGATGGAACACAACAGGACTTACTTTTAGGATTGCACTGTCTGACAATGTAAGGCTCCATTTTCTCCATAGGACATTCTTGAAAGATAGTACCTCTTGGCTGATTGTAAAAACCCTTTGGCATTAGAATTGCCTGCCCTACTAAACCGCCTTGGATAAAGCCAGAAGAATACATTTATGGTCAGAATGGTGGTACATAAATACCTGTTGTTTGTTATTGTTTTGTTGAATTGCTAAATTTGTTAAAGGAGAGAACAATTTGGAGAGTTGGGATATTTTAAAAAGCAAGATATCGATGAAGCAACTGTATACGAAAGGTTTGATCAATCCCCCCCCCCCCAAAAAAAAGTGTGCAAATATAAAAAACTTTCTGCCAAAAAATCCAAAGTTAAGAAGAAAGTTGAGAAGATGAACCAGTACAAGAGGTTGGAGGGAGGGCAATTCACAAAAGAACAGGACCTAAGCATTACCCGGACCCACAGGGATGATCCAAGACTGGTGAGGAATGCCAAAAACAATAGCAAGGGAGTTATTCACCAATACCCTAAAGAAGAGGAAGCTTAAGGAGCAATAAGCACAGACTGGGAAATAGCACATTGGACAAAGAGATGACAGAGCTTCTCAGTTGTTTTTTTCCTTCTGCATCTGTCCACCCCACAAGGACAGGTGACCCAACCCAACAGTTGTATTAAGAATGAACTGAGGGCATCACGGCTCAAGACGGATGACAGGTGAAGAGATAGTCAGAGAACACCTTATTCCTGCAAGTCCCTGGGACTAGATGAGCTACAACCTAAAGTACTGAAGCTGCTGGTTGGGTTGCTCTTGGAGCCACGTTCTTAATAGCCACCACAGAGAACTTCTCCAGGTGCCTGAGGACCAGATGCATCCATGCGATGGGTGCTCCCCAATGCAGCGTTAACTAGCATTCTAGATACTTGGTGGTGACATAAGTATGTAATTCCATCAGCCCTGCCTCCTGGGGTGTCACATTGCCTTACATGCAAAAAACAAAATAAACATAAGTCTACCTCTGGACTACCTTTGTGCAGCTATCTTTGGCCTTTGCTGGGTGACCATATGACCAGATTTTCCCGTATTTGTCCTCTTTTACAGTCTTCTGTTCAGGTGCCGTCCAAAAGGGCTTCATTGTCATCCATTTTGGAACATTGCAGTGGTGTGCAGTACCCATCATGTCATATGTCGTTGGATTCGTATTGAAGAGCAGAATCCAATGCAAAAATCAGATTGGAAATATCTCCTTCCTATCAAAAGTTATGCCCAAAAAATACCTAAAATAAAAAATATGCCTTGAGCTCTATGGGAAAGTGAAAGTGCCCAATATTGCAGCTTTACTCAGGAGTAGGCAAATGTGCCATTGTCCACCGGAAAGGCCAGGCTGAGAGGAATTCAAGACCATGTCCTCCTTTTGAGGTTCAGGCATCTGGTCACCCCGCTTTTGGGACCCATTCATGTTCCACCAGCAAGCCATAAAAAGTACCATCAGGAAAAGCGCAAAGTGGCTGGTCTCAGAACAGACATAGGGCACAATCCAGAGTAACTACGGGAAATCCTTGCTCAGGTGTAAGAACAATTTGCTCTGGATTGCAATATGAATTTCCCATAGATTTTAACTAGGCGGTGCTGTAACTACGGTTGCACATAATGTCTCTTATGTGCTCTCATAGTTACTCTGGATTGTAGGGTTAAATGCAGAAAATAACTGTATGATTTCTAACTATGTCCAGCAATTTGGAAAATTTATTATTTTGTTTAACTAAATATCATTTACTAATAGGGTTATTGATGAACTGAACCCCCACCAGCATCATGTCAATGGTCCAAAGATTGATGGTATGCCTTGACTCTTTAAGCATCTGGTTGGTGTGTCATGAGTTGAAACCGGTTGAAAATCACTGGATCAGTCAATGAATCATGTGCTCTATCACCACCATCATGTGCTCCACCACCACCATTTTCCAACATGGACCCTCCATAGCCTTCATTGCCTCCATCCCAGTTCCTATACACTGTTTCCCGGCATGAAAGGAAAAGGGAGTTTTGCAAGCCCTAATGGGGAAATCTCGAAGGGATAGTATGACCCTTTTTGATCAGCGTTTCTCAAAGTGGGGGTCGGGACCCCTTTGGGGGTCGCCTAGAGCTTTCCTGGGGTTGGCGCACACGCAGTTGCGTTCTCTTTAAGATGCAACTGCGTGCGCCAACCTTGGCACATGCGCAGACACATCATGAAGAGGACGCGACTGCGCTTGGACAATCTTGGCCACATGTAGACACGTCCTGAACAGGGGGTGGGGGTGGGGTCAGGGGGCAGGGCTGGGGGAGAGGGGCGGGGCGAGGGGCGGCCCCAACCGTGGCGTACTGCGCATGCGCCAAGGTTGGTGCACGTGCAGTCACGTCCTAAAGAGGACACGACTGCGCATGCGCCAACCTTGGCACAGGCACAGAAGCATCATGAAGAGGACGCGACCGCGCTTGGACAACCTTGGCACGCATGCAGATGCGTCCTATTCAGGACACCACTTCGCCTGCGCCGATCTTGGCGGAGGTGGAGTTGCGTCCTGAACTCACGTCCTTCAGGACGCAACTCCGCCTGCGTCAAGATTGACGCAAGCGCAGCGGTGGGCCCCAAGGGCGAACCGGTTCGCCCTTTTTTTGACCCACCGCTAGCAACCAGATCGCTAGCAGCAGGCCAAAATTAACAACCAGTTCTGTAGAACCAGTTCTGTAGGCCCACCTGTGATGTCTACTCTGAAATAAATCCCATTGCGTTCAGTGTGTGCATAGAACACACATTTCATTTGTAACACTGAAAACACATCCTGCATATCGGATATTTACATTACGATTCATAACAGTAGCAAAATTACAGTTATAAAGTAGCAAGGAAAATAATTTTATTTTGGGGGTTCCCACAACATGAGGAACTTATAAAGGGGTCACGGCGTTAGGAAGATTGAGAACCACTGCTTTAGATCACAAGGGGACAAAGAAAAAGCTCTTCCTTTGAGGCACGTAGGGCTTGAGACTTTTCAGGTTTTATACATTAAGAGCAACACGTATTTATTTTTTTTAATTACCAGTAAAGAATTATACTTTGCAGAGCAATCACCACAAAAATGCCTCTTTCCCACCTTAAACTGTGATGGCTGGGAGGGAGCAACAGTTCTTCACATGCAAATCACGGCACGTGTTATGCTTCTAAACAGGATGGATGTCCTGATCTGACAGCTTGAACATAAGAAAACCAAACAGCCTTAAGAGCTTAATGAAGTACCTGGCATGGGCGCATAGAACAGCACTGTCCCCGTGAGTCAGCCATGCTTGTGACAAATGCTCACACCCTGTGTGTCACGATTTGGCCTTTCCCTCCCATAGGTACTTGCCCCAAAGGGAAGATAGCAAACATTTTTTAAAAAACTTTTCAAAATAAACCTGATGCATTTTTTTTCTATTCTCATCATATACATATTATTCACATTTTTGGTGATGTTTCCTAAGCAGTTTATAAAACACTAGCGAAATGCGTAACTGCGTTGTGGGAATAAAATTCCCCCGTACACCATCCCCCCCATGGTGCAACATCCCTCCATGCGCAACATCTCCCCATGCGCATCAACCCCCATGCGCATCATCCCCCATGCACATCAACCACCCGTGAGCATCAACCCCGCATGCGCATCATCCCCCCATGTGCATCATCCCTCATGCACAACACCCCCCATGCACATCAGTCCCCTATGCACATCAAGCCCCCATGTACATCAACCCTCCATGCACATCAACCCCCCATTTCATGCATTTCATGCTTCTAGGTCCAGGGGTTGGGGCAAAGCATCTCTCAGTCACCGATTCTTCAATGCAAAATATAGGGAGGAAAATGCGTTGTGCCCCTTTTCACCTCCTCATGGTTGGAATTTCCAAAAACCGGTTCTTAGTGCACCCCTCTGTCACGGAAGGAACATCCACCCCAAATTTCACGCTTCTAGGCCCAGCGGTTTTGGCAGGGCGGTGATGAGTCAGTGAGTGGGTCAATTTTTATATATATAGAAGAAGAAGAAGAAGAAGAAGAAGAAGAAGAAGAAGAAGAAGAAGAAGAAGAAGATAATGTTGAATGATATCTTTGTCACCAGGTGGAAGGTAGGCTGGCTGGCTGCAGGGCTCCTTCCTAGAAGCTACCTTAAATTTATTTATTTATTTATTTATTTATCTATTTATCTATCTATTTATTTGTTTGTTTGTTTGTTTGTTTGTTTTGCCCTGCATTTCCCATGCTAATGCCCAAGGTGGCTTCCAAAGGTTGCAATCCTAAAGACACTTTCCTGGGAGTAAGACCCACTGAACACAATGGGGCTTACTTTTGAGTCGACATGGTTAGGCTTGTGCTCTTAGTTCCTTCTCTCCTGCTGTCCTCACAAGGATCCTGCAAAGTAGGTGAGGCTGCAAGTGAATGACCCATATAAAAAAAATACTTTCCATCTCTCCCAACATTCAATTTTAGTGGATGTCCCCCAGGACATCTGAAACAGGTGAGGGCAAAGTTGCTGGAGGAAGTGCTTTTCCTTACCAGGCTCGAAAATCCATATTAGACTATATGAGTGGACAGCTTTACGTCTACATTTCCACTCTTCCCCATAGTCATCTGAAAAGCCTCAGAGGCTCCAGATCCCGAAAGCTGCTCCACAAGTGTTTTTAGGATCAGTCCCAACCTGCCAAGCTGTCATCCCAGTCTTGCAGGTCTCATATCAGTGCCTCGGACCTGAAACCCCCAGGACCTACACACGGAGTTCCTGCCTTATAAAATACTTTATATGCTGCATGAAACTTTATTTTACTCCAAATGTGCAGATTAAAATCAGGCATGGAGGACTTTGACAGCCAAGTTGCAAGCCAGAAGCAAAGCATCTGTTCGCATCTCTAAAGCGGACCTGAAACTTTTCTGCTGAACAGAAACACAATGGAGGTGAACCTTATTGTCCTTGGAGGGTATAGAAGTCCATGAGTCAGACTTTAGCCTGGAAGATCAGGTGCAATAAACCCCTGTTCAGTTATGATGAGTCCTTGGTGATCTTGGACCGGCCACTATCCAAACCTAACCTATCCTAACCTATCCTAATCTAACCTAAAGGTAGGTTTAGCCTACCTTTCAGGATTGTTGTGAGGATAAAAGAAGGGAAGGAACTATGTACACCTGCCTGAGAAAGGGAGGGATAAAAATAGGAAAAATAAATAATAATGTTTCCGTAGACATACTGAACAAACAAAATTATGCTCTTTTTCCGAGTGATGTAATTTTAGATGATGAATTTTTACTGAACAAATATATTTTCTTTTTGTTTATTTTAATTGTAAAGGTGAGCTATCTTTGAAATATGTGACACATTCCCAATAATGCTGCATTTTCAGTTGTCTGTTATGCTATATAGGCCGGCGTTCTCCAGACGTCTCTTCGGGACACTTGGAGCCGTGCCTAGTTCGGGTGGCATAGCTAGAAGGGGGTCAAAGCACCACGTTGTGCAGGGAGCATCATCACAGTGTGAAATCAGCCCCATCAATCATATCACTTTTTCATGCATATTGATGTCTAGTGCATTATCCCCTTCATCTGTTGGAATTTTAAAATCCCCAACCAGTGGCATAGCTAGAGGGGGTGCGAGTCGCAGCATTTTGCAGGTGCCTGAACTCGCCATGCAAGGAGTCTTTTGCCTTTGGAGCAAACTGGAGGCATTTCTGTCTCTAGGCATGGCATCATTCCAATTTGTCCCAATGTTTCTATCATCTCTAAGGCTGCAATCCTACAGACACTTTCCTGGGAGTAAGACCCTTTGAACACAATGGGGCTGACTTTTGAGTAGACAGGGTTAGGATTGTGTTCTAAGTGACCACAGCTGGTGGACCATGGGTCCCAGAGTACTCCCTGCTCCCTGCCATCCTGGACAAAACTGCGAGGAGGGTCTATCTGCTATGGGGACACACTTGCTGGACATGTCCTACCCATGAACGACCTGAATGAGTGGAGTTTCACTTGGCTGCATCTCTTTCTTATCGCCCCCCTGAGGCTCCTGAGCTATGATTAGTATTTCATCCCTCCAGCCCTCTAGGAAATTTTTACCCTCCCAGTAGGGCAGAGGCACTTTTCGGAAAAGACGCCCTCCGCAAGCTTCATCAGCAAAGCTTCATCGCTATGCTTTGAAGCAGAAGAAACCCCACAGGGAGCATCTGAATGCTCAGACCATCCAACCGAGTGTGGACGGGACGCAACTCTGGTGGAATTCATCCACCCACAGGCACATAAAGAGTTAAGATCTGAAAAGGGTTTATTAAAATTGCAAAGGAGTGATTTAAGGGAGTAAAGAATAAAACAAACAAGCTTGGAAAATTCCTTGTTGGCCTTCATCAGGTGGGGACCTTCATCATGCAATTACAGGGAAATGTCAAACCAAAATTAATCCCAAAGGTTTTGGGTAGCCCAATCCTACACTGGCCTAGACTGCCAAACGGACTGCTTTAGGATTGCAGAACTGAGTTCCAGGAAGAATTGAGTGGTTGTTTGGGAAGCGCTACCACTTGGGATGACAGAGTTCCCAAGATGTCACCAGAACTCATCACACCTGCCAGAGCAGGTGAGGCTTGGACCAAACTCAACAACGCTTCCTCTGAAGGTGCCAAGTCAAAATACTGTTATTTACTCAAATCTAACGCTCGCCTTTTCCAACAAAAATTGACTCTAAAATCAGAGTGTGTGTTAGATTTGATGTTTAATCAGATTTGAGTAAATACAGTATTCTGACTATAAGTATAGGGTGTGCATTAGATTCGGTGGTGCATTAGATTTGAGTAAATGCGGTACACGCCATACATCTTGGGCTTGACTAAGAAATCCAAAGCTCAATAGCGTCACTGAAGCATCAAACTGGATATCATGTGATCACTTGGACATCCCTGCCTCTCTTCTGATCCTACAATCCAGAGCAACTATGGGAGCACGTAAGAGACATTATGTGTCCCCGTAGTTACTGTACCACCTAATGAAAACCTATGGGAAATTCATATTGCAATCCAGAGCAAATTGTTCTTACACCGGAGCAAGGACTCCCCATAGTTGCTCTGGATTGTGTCCTAAGATGCCTTCTAATGCTACCTTAGATGCCTTCTTAGATGCCTTCTAAGTCAGTAGGCATCTGCCTGTCTCCATCCAATGGGCCATGTGGGACACATTGTTCTCAGGGAATCCAAACAGAGGAGACAAGGGACCTCTTTTCCACTTTTAAAGTGTTTTAAACATTTTAAGTGTCTCAAGGAAGGCGCTATCCTGGTGCCTCTTACGATGAGGTTGAATTTGACAAAACATGTTGGGTTGGGGGGAGCAAGGAGAACCTCAGTCACTGCAACCCACTTAAATGGCCTTGATCACTCTTATATGGAGTAGCTGGAAACATCCTCAAAGTTAACCTCCCTGTTGAAAATAAAATAAAATAAAAAACAATAAGATAAAGATCTGCCGTTTGTTCTTGGTGGGGTTAATCTTGAAGTTATTGGCTCCTAAATGGCAATCCCTTGTAGGCTGCCAGCTTCCCCCTTCTCTCTCCGTACTTCCAATACTAGAACGGAGGGTGGGAAAATGTCCCACCCAAAATGTTAGATGGGAAAATGTCCCACCCAAGAGTGACACGCACAAACACACACACACATCTCTGTCCATTAGCTCATTCTTTTGTCCTATCTGTCACCAACAACTGACAGCTGATTTAAAAGGCAATGAATGATTCATGCTGCTGAGCATTTTTATGAGCCCTTCTGGGTAACCTAATTAAAAAACTCCTTTCTGTGCCCATGGGTAGTGATTCATGCCACAAGGACTCAGCGGATTTCAAAAGTACAGGCATCTCCCACACTTATTAGACGGTTTAGGGACCGGCGCAAAAGTCCAAAAGTGAAAACGGTTGAAAAGTGGAACACAAGGCACAATCCAGAGTAACTACGGGGAGTCCTTGCTCCGGTGTAAGAACAATTTGTTCTGGATTGCAATATGAATTTTTCATAGGTTTTCACTAGGCGGTGCAGTAACTACAGGTGCACGTAACGTCTCTTACGAGCTCCTGTAGTTACTCTGGATTGTAGGGATAGTCTTTTTCAGCTTGCAAATGCAAACTGGGCACCAGAAAAGTTTCACTCGCAAAAGCCTAACATACTGTATTTACTCAAATCTAACGCTCACTTTTTCCGCTGAATTCCGTCTCCAAAATCAGGGTGTGCATTAGATGTGATGGTTAATTATGTTTGAGGTGGTTAATAAAGATTTGAGTTTATATAAATATAGGGTCACCTTTTTTTCTTCCTTCCAAACTACCCCATCTCACAATAAAAGGATATTTTATTTTATTTTATTTAAAAAATTTGTATCCCACCTTTCTCGCGTCGTAGACCGATTCAAGGAGGCTCACATTAAAACGTAATTAAAAACATTTAGGGCACAATCCGGGAGCACGTAAGAGACGTTATGTGTACCCATAGTTACTGCATCACCAAGAGAAAACCTATGGAAAATTCATATTGCAATCCAGAGTAACTTGTTCTTACTCCAGAGCTAGGACTCCTCGTAGTTACTCTGGATTTCACCCTAAATAGAACATTCAATTAAATAAAGATTGCTACATTCACAAAGGCAAGACAGAGGAGGGGATCCCCCTTCCCAGTTGCATTTCAGGAGACCCAGATCCACAGCAGCGTCCCATAACACAGTGGCATCACTAAGGTTTGCATCACCAGGTGCAGGACCACCACACCACTCCCCATATGGATCGGGTGGTGGGAGCGGTGATGTACCATTGCTGTGCCCCACTGATTTTTTTTTTTGGCTATAAGTCTTGAGATGATTGAGATATTTCAACATTTTCTGTCTCACTGAATTCTAAATAAAAATACGCAATAAATGATATATGGTATTCTGATATATGATTTTATTATGTGAAATTATATATAGTATTAAGATAGTATTATTCAAAAGTAGTAAGATTTTATAAATTTTGGCCAGTAGTGGTGAAACCACCACCACCATCACCTCCGGGTATGGGAATGATTATTGCCTAACCTCTGCAATTGCTCCCTCCCTACCATAGGATGCCGCATCACCCTGTCTTGTGGGGCCGATTGGGGTCTCGAACCCTGGCCTGCTGGTTAATAGGCACAGTGTCTTAACCAAGTGCAGATACATGATTGGGGGTAGTGGAAAGAATTGTGCTGCAATCCTAAACACACTTTCCTAGGAGTAAGTCAAATTGAACACAGTGAGGCTTGCTAATGAGTAGACGAGGATAGGATTGTGCTCAAGATCATTAACGATGAGGACAAAGAGGAGAAATATTCCCACCACTATTAATGCTACTAAAGACAGCCACAGCAATTATTCCAACATTATTTCATAAATTATTTCATATAAATAGTCCAAAACTACTATGCACTGATTTTTTAATGCATGGATTTCACTCAAGAAGTATAGCTACTGCAAATCAAAAGTTTTAAGAACTGCTTTTCTACTGTTGTAGAGAGGCAGTTATGCAAGCAATCATTCCTTTTTCAGCTGAGGGGCAAAGGTAGGGGGTCCTTTGCATTTCTAATTGCTGAGTTTCTCTCTACAACAGTAAGAAAAGCGGTTTTAAACCATTGAAAGGGGACACACTTTATTTTTTAAAACTTTTTTAACACATTATTTTTATCTCAGCAAGGAGTCCCAGAATCAAACTCCTGAAGATACTGAGGTGCAACCTTATTTGATTAGAACTGAGGAGCTAGAAAAATGGAAATGGAACTTTAAATCTATTTTTTATTATTTTTGATATTCTTATCGACAGAAAGTTCCGGAATGTAACCCTAGTGGATAATGAGGTTCACCTGCAGTATTTGAAAGCCTCTCTCTGGCATTGCTTTAACCCTTGCCGGTACATATGAAAGTTTGAAAACTTGAGTGGTCAAAGAGCCTGTGCAGTTCTTCAAGCACCAGTGCCCGGGTGTAGCCATAACTCTGTTCTTACGGTGACCTCTTCCACCCCGTCTTTACCCCTGGGCAGATCTCCAGAAAAATAGAGTGGGGAGGAGTGAAGGAGGTGGGGCCCCAGCCAAAGGATATCTTTCCCACACCTGAAAGAGCCATTTCTCAGCAGCTCCATTTCTGATCTGGAGCTGCCTCCACCACTTTGTGCCAGCCGAGGGGAGCAACCTGCGCAGCCCTCCAGGATGAAAGCGTCCCTGGCTACTTTGCTGACACTTGTCACATCCCTGGAGCTAGGTAAGGTGGCCGAGACTGGAATCGGAATATTTGTGAGGGGCTGTAGCGTGGCTGTGCAAATGGGGTGCAAAACGGTGAAGGGTTCAAGCTCACTCTTGTCTCAGAGTCACATAGGTTGATTCTGGCAGCCCCTCCACCAACCCAAAGGTGCACCGGCCTCTTGCCACTGATCTGTGCTCACTCAAGCAGAATCCTGCCTTTATTACGATATGTGCCATCAAATCTAATGCGCACCCCAATTTTAAAAGGCTTGAGTGTAAAAAAAAATTTACTGATGATTGTCAGGTGCAAAATTCAATTTTACTGCATACAGCAATTGTTTATATAATAGTATTATATTATTATTATATAATAATATATTATAATATATAATATATTATTATATTACATATATGTGTGTGTGTACACACACACACACACACACACACACACACACACACACACACATATATATATATATATATATATATATAATATAATATAATATAATATAATATAATATTATTATATAAACAATTGCTGTATGCAGTAAAATTGAATTTTGCACCTGACAATCATCAGTAAACTTTTTTTACACCCACAGCCTACGTAACATAAACCCATTATATGCATATGGGTTTATGTTACGTAGGCTGTGGGTGGTGCAAGCGGTAAAGACGCTGTGCCTGTTAACCAGCAGGCCAGGGTTCGATTCTCGGGTTGGCCCCACAAGACAGGGTGAGCTCCTGTCCTTAGCCCAGCTCTGCGACGCAGCTGGATCCAATCATATTGGCTCTGCCTTTCCATTGGACTACTTCAGTGGCGTGGAGAGGGGGGATTTGCTGCATGGGTAACAGCCTATCCTCCATAACAATCTAACCCAGGCTTTTGTGCTTCGCATGCAGCGTATGCAGCACTGAGCACGATACCATAGTCTTCCAAGACTGACGGAGGCCTGCTTATGTTACACAATGGGTTTATGTTACATTTTAAATTACAATATAGGAAACAATTAAATTAAATACTGACCTATACTTATAATCAAAATACAGTACTGTACTTACTCGAATCTAATACGCCATAGAATCTAATGCACATCTTGATTTTTGGAGACTAAGGGCGCAATCCAGAGTAACTATGGTGAGTCCTTGCTCTGGTGTAAAAACAATTTACTCTGGTTTGCAATATGAATTTCCCATAGGTTTTTACTAGGTGGTGTCATAACTACGGGTGTATGTAATGTAACTTATGTGCACCCATAGTTACTCTGGATTGTAGGGTAACGCTGCAATCCTAATGACACTTTTCTGGGAGTAAGAACACATTGGGACTTACTTCTGAGTTGACATGAATAGGCTTGCACCCTAAATTTGGCAGAAAAAGGTGCACGTTAAGAATTGTGTAAGTACAGTATTTCTTCGATTGAACATTTATTTATTGGGTCTAGGAGCACAATCCTAACCATGTCTACTCAAAAATAAGCTCCATTGTGTTCAAGGGGCCTTACTCCCAGGAATGTGGGAGTTGATGTGGTTGATGTGCACCAAAAGCAATGTTCTCTTGACCGTTCCAAACTCTCCGGTGTTTCCCCAAAGAAAACAGTGCTCTGTTTCCACTGGCCAATGAATACATTGCATGTATGTCCTGCATGTATTCCATATCCTTGATCTCCTGCAAGGAGTCCAGTTGGAGATGCAGATATCTGCGGCTGGTTTTATACCATAGGCCATTGCTTTATGATGGGTTCACAATGCAGTAAAATCACATTGGGATGGACATTTCGTGGCAAAACAAGACTAAAGGTTGCAATCCTAAAGACACTTTCCTGGGAACAAGACTCCCAGGAAACACATTGAACACAATGTGGCTTACTTTTGAGTTAGACAAGGTTAGGATTGTGCTCGTACTATGCAAGCAGTCTGATGGGCTCCAAATAGCAACATGTATAACTAGTGGCATAGCCAGTAGTGG
Source organism: Cryptoblepharus egeriae (assembly GCA_030015325.1). NCBI lineage: Eukaryota > Metazoa > Chordata > Lepidosauria > Squamata > Scincidae > Cryptoblepharus > Cryptoblepharus egeriae. The sequence goes on along the minus strand of JAREYC010000003.1, from coordinate 2,580,014 downwards.
GATTCAAATAAATTAACAACAGGTTCTATGTACATTAGTAACCGGTTCTCAGAACCAGCCGCTCATTAGCAAAGTGTCCTATAGAACCTGTGAGAACCCCCTGAAAGCCCACCACTAAAGGGATGCAAAGCACACATTTTGCAGGGGGCAATATTGTGCTCGTCCCTTCCCTTTTGGAGCCATACAGATGTTTTGCTCCCCCTGCCTGGGATGGCTCCAGAAAGAAAGCAAAGGGGCCACTTACATGCTGTGATGAGGCTCTGCAAACTTAGTGTTTCGCACCCCCTCTTGCTATGCCACTGGGAGCATGACTTCTCTGCTTACATGGCATGGAAGTCCATACCAAGGGTGACCAGATGCTTGAACTATCCATCGAAAAGGGGACAAGGTTTTGGATATCTCTCAGCCTGGCCTTTCTGGCAGACAATGGCACATTTGCCTACTCAAGAGTAAAGTTGAGATAGAGGGCATTTTCCCATAGGCCTCAATGCATATTTTTTATTTTTAGTTTTTTTGGCAATAACGTTTGATAGGAAGGAGATATTTCAAAACCGATTTTTGCATTGGATTCTGCTCTTCAATTTGAATCCAATGTCATATGACATGATGGGGGTATTGCACACCTTTGCAAAGTTCCAAAGAGGAGGACAATGAAGCCCTTTTGGAGGACACTCAGACAGGAGGCTAAAAAAGAGGACAAATCCAGAAAAATCTGGTATTATGATCACCCGGGTCCAGACCATAGCAGGCCTCCGTCAGTCTTGGAAGACTATGTATCGTGCTTGGCGCTGCATACGCTGCATGCGAAGCACGAAAGCCTGGGTTGGATTGTTATGGAGGAGAGGCTGTTACCCAAGCAGCAAATCCCCCCTCTCCACGCCACTGAATTAGTCCAATGGAAAGGCAGAGCCAATACGATTGGATCCAGCTGGCGTCGCAGAGCTGGGCTAAGGACAGGAGCTCACCCTGTCTTGTGGGGCCGACCCGGGTCTCGAACCCTGGCCTGCTGGTTAACAGGCACAGCATCTTAACCGCTTGTGCCACCCACAGATTAAACTTGCACTAACATCTGTTTATCCATCTGTAGCTTTTGCTTTGCAATGTTTCACCTGCAAAGAACCTACCGACCTTGACAACTGCCACTCCATCATGAACTGCTCAATGGGGGCGACTGCATGCAAGACAACAGTGCACTCTGTGGATTCTGGTAAGAGCAAAGATCACACTTTCACAATGCAATCCTATCCATGCCAACTCCGAAGTAAGTTCCATTTTGTTCCATAGGGCTTACTCTCAGGAAATTGTGTATAGGATTGATGCCTCAAAAGCCCAGAGGTCCTTCTTTTCCTGGTATTCCCATCCCATCTTCAGAACGAGATATATGAGTGTAGCACAAGCATGGCTGGTTTCCACTAACAAATGGTTTAAAGGTCAAATTCTCTTAAGAAACTTAAGAAATCTTAAGAATCTTATTTTTTTCTCTCAGCCCAGTTCTATCCTTTCCCTTCCCACTGGCTGCTGCGGACACACTGAAAAGATGTGTGTTGTAAGAAGGCGAGCATCAAGGGAGCATCAAGCAGTAGAACATAGTGTTTGGCTGGTTGCATGCGCCCATGGATTCTTTTTTAAAGCTAAATTTATGGCTTTGGAGGTTGCCATAAAAAGCATGTTGGCAATTTTGCCGAAGACTTACCTATAGGTGTTCCAAACCACTGACAGCAATGGAGATGTTGCATTGCTGGATCCCATGATAATTGGTGCGCAGGGATGCTCCAGAGTGCTCATCAGGTGCACCACTATACAAGCAGAGCACCAGGGAGTTCCTACACCCCAAGCAAGCTTCAGCAGCTCACTATTCCCTTTGTGTCTCTAAATATGGACTTCAAGGAGTTTATCTACCTCTTCCCCTTTGCTCCGGGGGACAGAACATTACCAAACTCGGTTGCACATCATAGTTCAGCGCTGGATATTTCCTGCTCTCATCAGCATGTCCTAACATTAGCTCCTGTTGAAACATAAGTCAGTCACCTGGAAGATTGGCAGGCCATCAGCCAATTAAATAGCGGTCTTATAATTAAACTAGCAAAGTGTACACTTGTTGCGGGAGTGCAATACCCTCCGTACGCCATACCACCATTGCGCAAAACCCTCCCATGCTCAACACTCTCCCATTTGCATCAACACCCATGCACAACATGCGCAACACCCTCCCATGCACAACACCCCCCTTGCACAACGCCCCATGTGCAACATCCCCCATGTGAATCAACACCCATGCATAACATCCTCCATGCGCATCAATCCCCCAATGCGTATCAACATGACATGCGCAACATTCCCCCATGTGCAACATCCCCCATGCTCATCATCCCGCCATGTGCACCAACCCCCCATGCGCATCAACCCCCCCATGCGCAACATCTTCCCATGTGCAACATCCCTCAGGCTCATCATCCTTCATGCGCAACACCCTCCATATGCAACATCCCCCCATCCCCAGGTCCAGGGGTTGTGTCAGAGCATCCCTCAGTCAGGGATTCTTCAGTGGAAAGTATAGGATGCCATGTCAATCAACCATCAGGCTGGGGGTCGACACCGAGATACTACAAGACAGAGTGAGCTCCTATCCCTTGCCCAGTTCCTGCCAACATAGCAGGTCAAAAGCACAGAAATGCAAGGAGATAAATAGGTACCCCCTTGATGGGAAGGTGGTAGCCTTCCATGCGCCTCGACATTTGGTTATGCTGGCCACATGATCAGGGAAGCAATTGGTCAATTGGGTTAGAAATGGGGATGAGCACCACATCCCACAGTTGGTCATGACCACAGGTGGGCACTTCCCAGTTTGGGCCTACTCACCCGAACCGGAATTTCCTGTTTCCCTGTCGCTGGCAGTCCGCCATGTTTTTGCACCCACCGCGCAAGCATCAACATTGACACTTGCGCAGGTGCCTGCTCTGAAGCAGGTGCCTGCTTGCCCAGCAAGGTGATAAAGCTATCCTGAGTCAACAGAGCCAGCAGGTGTTGCTGTTGCACTCGGCTAACCAGAAAACTCCCATTAGTAGCTTGGAAGGCATTCCGTGATGATAAATGATTTCACCTGGAATAGTTCTACAAGCTGCTCGTGGAACGATTACCTACCTCGCAGGGTTGTTGTGAGGACAAAAAGGATAAAAAGCTATGTAAGCTGCCTTGGGCACTTTTATTAGCATGGAAAAGGCATGAATGAATGAATGAATAAATAAATAAATATAAATGAATGAATGAATGAATATAAATGAATGAATGAATGAATGAATGAATGAATAAATAAATAAATAAATAAATAAATGTTAGGTGTTTGGAGTGACAGCAGAAGTGAGACACCTCCTTGCTCACACCTTTCTGTCCATATCTTTCAGGCTATCCCTTTTTTGGAAACATCACCGTTAGCAAGTCCTGTGTTGAAAAGTGCGTCCCTTCTGACCCGGACGGAATTGGTGACAGTCACCCCGACTATTGCTGCTACTCCGATCTGTGCAACGTCGGTGCCGGGCAAGAGGCCACCGTCACCTTTTCTGCCTTGGGGGTATCAGCTGCAGTGGCCTTTGCTCTGCTGTGGACCAGATTCTGAGAATAGATGGACCAGATTCTTCGGGATGGATGACTTTGGAGAAAAGAAACTTGGAAAACCTATCCTGAGGACAGAAATATCCAAGGCTTTGGCCAGAACCAATGCTCTGAATGTTCTTGCTTGAAACGGATCACCCACATCAGGAATTCAAGAATTTTCAGGACATAAAGGGCAATTTCAGGGCCGCAGTCTGTAGCTTTCATAAACTCCATTTGGACCTGCTTAATAGTTACAACATCAATTCCTTGTAGGAAATATCCTGCTTGGTGGGCTGTACGTAATGCATAGGTTCCTAATATTGGAGCAGTTCTTCCAAATGTGCCTATTTCTCAGTAAAATAGGCTTCTTGCCTTGATACTCGGTCAACTATGGGCACAATCCAGAGTTACTACAGGGAGTCCTTGCTCCAGTGTAAGAACAATTTACTCTGCATTGGAATATGAATTTCCCATCGGTTTTCACTAGGTGGTGCCGAAACTACGGGTGCACATAATGTCTCTTACATGCTCCCGTAGTTACTCTGGATTGTAGGGTATGAGTATTTTTCCTATGAAGAATTCAGCTGCCAGTAACACTGGAGATGCAGAACTGAGGCTCACACAGTCCAGGTAAGGTGGTGGGGCAGCATTTGGGAAACCCCTCAGGTGGCAGGTGGTCTTGGGCTGCCCATGTTGATGGGTTCTTTCTGTTCTGCCCATATCTTTTCTAAGGAAGTAGCTGGGAACATGATGGTCACCAAGACCCAAGACCATTTCCTCGGAGGTTATGAGGTTGTCCATCATCCAGGATGACCAGATCACCTCTTTCTCCAAGACATTTCCTTCTTTTTTTTTTTATCCTCAAGACCTGCAAATGTATTTAAATGTCCTCCTTTTTCCTCTGAGCAGGCAGCACATAGCCTTGTTGTAATTAATATATATATAATAGAGGTTTAAATTGAATAATAAATAATATAGTGTTTAAATTAACCGACATGAAATCAATAAGTGTTTTTAGCTTTTATTTTGCTATGACCTACAAATTTTTTGATGTCCTCCATTTTGGGATGCCTTGTCCTCTTTTGTCCTCTTTTGTGGTTATGACATCTGCCTCTACCAGGTGCTCCAATCACCCATATTGCTGTTTCCAGATAGTCTAAGAGGTGGAAAAACTGGGAAAAAATACAGTTTTTCCTTTTTCGTCTCCACCTGGATGCAGGACAGACAACCTCAAAATGCCAGATACGGACAGGGGGACACACACCTGGATGCAGGTGCCCCCTGAAGCATCTAGTGGGCCTCTGTGAGATACGGGAAGCTGGACTACATGGTCCTTTGGCCTGATCCAGTGGAGGCTCTTCTGATGTTCTTAATTTATTCTCCCGTTCTAATTATAGCAGAAATATATGTATAACTGGTTATGAGCATAATAATAATTGATTAAAATAAATAATAAATGAATAAAAATAAAAATAAATGAGAGGTTTTTAAAAAACTATCCCCAGAATTATACATTTTTATTAAATGGGAAACAATTCCTAGGGGGCAATCCTATCCAATTTTCCAGGACTGGCGCAGTTATGCCAGTTATGCCAATTTTCCAGGACTGGCGCAGTTATGGGTGTGCATGCCATCTGTAGTACGGTCACAAGGTATGGGGACACATATTCCCTTACTTTGGGGCTGTATTTGGAACTGGAAAGTTGGAAAGGATTGGGCCCCTAGTCAGCACTTTTTCTGGGCAGGTGGCACTAAACAGCAGTGTAACTAGTGGATGTACAGCGCTAAGTCTTGCAAGTACTGCAATCCTATCCACACTTTCCTGGGAATAAACATAAGATTGGACTTTGAAGCTGCAATCCTATACACATTTTCCTGGGAGTGAACCTCAGTGACTATAACGGGGCTTACTTCTGAGTATACGTGCATGGGTTGAGCTCTTGGGATGCAATCTATGCACACTTTCTTAAGAGTGTAAGTAGACAAGGTTAGGACTGTGCTTTTAGTGCTTTGCCCCCCTCCAGCTACACCACTGCAGTCTGACAGAGAAGAAGTGGGTCTGCCAGGAGGAGGTGCTGTTCTCCTGGTCCAGGGAAGCTCTCTTCTGCTTTGCCTTGGTTCTCTCATCAGTGGCATAGCTAGAGGGGGGGTCACAGCAGTCATTCTGGGAGGAACAGGATGACAGGATGACAATCTCTCCTCTTTTTCCAGTACATGTCTTCTTGTTTAGCCTTGTATCCTTAAAAAAAATCTTATTTCTCCTCTTTTTCCTTGTGAGCAGGCAGCATCAAGTCTTCTTGGAATTAATAAATAAATTATATGGACTAAATTATATGGACTAGTTTTAATAAATTATATGGACTAGTTTTAAATTTAATAATGATATTGTTTTTGAATTAACCTCAAGAAAGCAAATCATATGCAATAATTTTAAATTTAATAATATCAATGTAATGTTTAAATTAACCACATGAAAGCAATATATAGGAATGTTTTTAGCTGTCATGTCCTACGTTTTTCTTGGCTGTCCCGTATTTGGCCGGCCCTGTCGTCTTTTGCTATTATAACATATGGTTATCCTGGTCTGGGAGGGAGGCTTCCCTTTGGAGCCATTCCAAGTGTGGGGAGCATTCTCCCTCCAGGTGGATGGTTCTGCCCCCCTCTAGCTATGCCACTACTGTGCATCCCTGAAAATCTGACCCAGCGCTCCAGCAAGAGCATCACAGCTGGAGAAGAAGCTCTGGGACCAACGATCCAGTGGTTTTATCCCTTTGGAATGGGGTCTTCACAGGACTGAAGTGGTTAAGGTAACCTGCTGCCTTGGGGAACTTTTAGCCTATACCGGTGCAACTTACTTTCCACCTCCCATTTCTTAGCATTTAGGGAATATTAAAACAAGACATTGTTCTCCATGGAGTGGGCAGCCTGTTTGGAGCACCCCATATAGTAGGGTTGCCATAATTCTCTTCCACAAAATCAAGACAGGAGCCTCTGTCCCATTTGCCAGTATGTGAACACAATCCCCCCAAAATGGTTTTTTGGGACATGTGGCAACCAGAGATGGGCCCGGTCTAGCCCAACATCCAGTTCGCTGGAAGTGGGCGAGCCGGGGTCAGGGGGCGGGGGCAGGGGCAAGTCCGGGGCAGGGCCGGGGAGGGCACGCCACCCACCCCAGCACGCTGCAGCTGCGGGTGGGCGGAGTGAGGGGCAGCGCCAACCCCGTGCATGCCAACCCCGGCGCACTGCGCATGTGCCAACCCCCAGCGCGTGCGCAGTATGTCTCCTCCAGCTGGAAGAGATGCACTGCATGCGTGCCGACCCTGGCGCACGCGCAGTGCATCTTCCCCAGTAGTGGCGCACGCACAGTGCGTCTTGTCCTCCCGGCATGCCAAACTGGCACGCTGGGTTTTCTGGCCCCCCCGCCACTACCGGATCGGTAGCAGCAGGGCCTTGGGGACAAGCAGTTTGGTCGATCCGGACCAAACCCGCTTGGGCCCACCACTGGTGGCAACCCTACATATAGACTGCTAGAGCCTTAGGGTCAAATGAAGGAAAGGGCCTTTGCTGTGTATAAGGAAGATGCCCAGTTCAGAATTGGAAAAGCTATGGATTGCTGTTGGTAGTCAGTGGAAGCAATAATGATCTGGTGACACCACAACGACCTGACTCTGAGACAGGGTGACCAGATGCCCAAACCTCAAAAGAAGAACAAGGTTCTTCTCAGCCTGGCCTTTCTGGCAGACAATGGCATGTTTGCCTACTCACGAGTAAAGCTGCAATATTGGGCACTTTCACTTTCCCATAGAGCTCAATGCATATTTTTTATTTTTTTGGCCATAACTATTGATAAGGAGATGTTTCAAAACCAATTTTTGCCTTGAATTCTGCTCGTCAGTATGAATCCAACAACCCGCGATATGATGTGGTACTGCACACCATTGTAAAGTTCCAAAATAAAGCCAGTAAGGAGGACAATGAAGCCCTTTTGGAGGACAGACAGACAGGCGGCTAGAAAAGAGGACAAATCTGGAAATTTTAGGTCACATGGTCATCCTGCTGAGATATCATGTTCCGCTACTAGATGTGACACGGCAGTCCCAAGATTGGCACTTCTGACGTCTCACAAATCCTTCTCTGAAATCTCCGGTTCTCCTTAATCTTGAGATGGAGTGGACAGTTACACCCTTTCATGGCCCGGATCATTTGGCCGTGATAGGAAGGGACACCGAAGGGTCTGATGTCCTGCTTGACAAGGGACAAGGTTCTCCGTTCCTTGCTGTATGTCTTAGGGTAGGGCGGGCAGGCAGGTGGGACAGGTGGGTGGATGTGCTTGCGTTCTGGGTTGCTTCAGGACTTTCCATATCTAGCAATTACTAACAGTTAGAGGATTGCAAGGGGAGCCTTGCTCAACAGTACACCTTCAACAGCAATAATCTGATGCCATTCTATGAAAGAGCAATCTGATGCCGTTCTATGGCTGTAACAAATAGAATGAATTTCAACAGGGAGAAGTGCAAGGTTCTGCACTTAGGCAACAAAAACCAAAAACACAGGTATAAAATGGGGGACACTTGGCTTGGCAGCACAACATGTGAGCGGGATCTTGGAGTCGCCACTGTGGATCACAAGCTGAACCTGAGTCAGCATGTGATGTGTCTGCAAAGAAGGCAAATGCCATTTGAGGCTGCATTGAGAGGACTGGAGCTTCCAAGTCACGAGAAGTTCTAGTTCCTCTTTATTCTGCATTGGTGAGACCTCACCTTGAGTCCTGTGTTCAGTTCTGGGCACCTCACTTGAAGAAGGATGCAGCCAAACTGGAGCAAGTCCAGAGGAGAGCGACAAGAATGATCAGTGGGATGGAAGGGAAGCCCTACCAGGAAAGGTTGGGGGAACTTGGGATGTTCAGCCTGCAGAAGAGGAGGCTGAGGGGAGACATGATTGCCCTCTTCAGACACCTGAAGGGCTGTCATAGGGAGGAAGGGGCTCATTTGTTCATAGCTGCTTCTGAAAGCAGAACTAGAACCAATGGGGACAAACTGCAAGAGAGGAGATTCCGGTTGGAGATCCAGAAAAAATTCCTGACAGTTCAGGAGGTTCAGCAGTGGAAGAGATTGCCAAGGGAGGTGGTGGACTCTTCCTCACTGGGAATCTTCAAGCAGAGGCTCCACCAGCACCTGTCGGGGATGCTCTAAGAGGATTTCCTGCTGCAGGCAGGGGGTTGGACTAGATGACCTACTAGGTCCCTTCCAACTCTAGGATTCTATGATTCTATGAAGGGACTAGTTGATGCTGCAGTTCTTTTGGGAGCTGCTGGGTGTGGTGGGCTGGTGTGCATAGTCAGTAGTGGATAGTGGGGTGCACTTGCCTTCAGGACTGGTATTTAGCTTTCTAGTGGCATCAGTTGACTGGCCACATGCTGCATTCACTTTCAACCTGACCTAGCCAAGCTTCTCTTTAAGTAGCCCTTCCAGTGTTCACTTACATTGTTGACTGCCTTTCTACAAAAGTAAGAAAAGCAGTTTTTTAAACCATTGTAAAGGGAGTCCCTTTTAATTTTTTAAATTATTTTTGTTTAACTGTTTTGTTTAAATTGCTTTTGTTGGTTTAACTTAAGAACATTAGTTTGTTTGCTTAACACATTTTTCGGTATCAGCAGAAAGTCCGAGAAACAAACCCCTGCAGATATTGAGGCACAACCTTACTCAGTTAGGAGCAATGGAAGAACAAAAGATCTGGAAGTTGGTCTTTAAATCTACTTTTCCACTTTTTAAAATCCACTGATATTTTTTTTTATCCACAGGAGGTTCTGGAACAGAACCTTAGTCAGGGTGACCATATACAATGGAGGACATAATGCCTTTAATGCTATAGAAGAAGGACTTTAGGCAGGTTCATTTCACACCTGCTGAAATTATCTCCTCTATACTATGCTTAATGGTTGAGCCACTCTGATCTCCATTGGATATGGTCATCCTGATCCTTGTAGATAACTAGGAACACCTGAAGTCATTAATGGATCTCTCTTACTCCATAAATTTCCCTAATCTCTGATTACAGGTCATCTAAGTTATCAGTTGCAACCACATCTAGAGGCCACACCATCTGGGGCCACAACCCAGAACCTCTGTTACCATAACCTTCCCAAATCATACCATGTTCCTTGTAATGATCCGGAAACCTGAATGTCCCACACTTCCAGGTTTCACAGTGGTGCACATAGAACATGGTAAAGAAGGGGGGATTATCTCACGCAAGCAACCAGAAAGGAGACCATTGTGGTCTGCAAATTGGAAGGAGGTATTTTGAGGGGTGAATTTGCCGCAGCCTCAGACCCCTTACCACCTGTCATGAGAGACAGTTAACTCCAGACGAGAAGCTGGTGAGGACTTGCTCCACTCATCCTGGTTGGATGAAGATGACCTTCCGGGCAAGTGCGTCCTGTAGTTCACTCCAGACAGGAGAACCAGAAGGGTGCTGGCTGAGATGGAGGGATGGGAAAGAAGGAAGGGAGGAGAGATAGAGGAGACAGACTCAGGGTGACCAGATGCCAAACCCAAAATTCCTGAACCCCAAGGCCAAAATTCCTAATCCCAAGCCAAAATTCCTACCCGCTGAAAAAAATTGCCAAAAAATGTATTTTTTTATTTTTTATTTTCTGTTTTTTTATCATAACGTTTGATAGGAAGGAGATATCTCCAAACTGATTTTTGCATTGGATTCTGCTCTTCCATACGAATCCAACGACATATGGCATGTACACTATCACAAAGTTTCAAAATGAAGCCAAAATGTAGGACAATGATGCCAAAATGTAGGACACCCGCACAGAAGGCTAAAAATCCGGACAAATCTGGGTTTTTCCAGTCATATGGTCACCCTGGAGACAGTAGGAGAAGTGGATGTGGAGACAGTCCTACACGTTCCTCCCAGGCGCGGCAGAAAGCCTGCAAGGGGGCGAACATCCAGGCCTTGCCCCAATTTGGGAAGAGGAAACCACCCATTCTCCAGTCCACATCCCAGAGGGAGAGGATATGGGTAGGGGAACGGAGAGGTATAAGGGGCAAAGACCAGGAAAGTAGGGGGCAGTGTGGGACTGGCAAGAGGCAAAGGCAGGATGACCAGATGCCCAAAGCTCAAAAGAAGGACAAGGTCTTAGATTCCTCTCAACCTGGCTTTTCCAGTGGACAATGGCACATTTGCTTACTCATGAGTAAAGCCATTCTATTGGACACTTTCACTTTCCCAAAGAGCTCAATGCATATTTTTATTTTTAAATTTTTGCCCCTAACGTTTGATAGGAGATATTTCAAAATCAGTTTTTGCACGGAATTCTGCTCTTCAATATGAATCCAGTGACATACGACATTGAGGCCGGAGGCCCAAGCAGGGGTCAGTTTGTACCCCCAAAACTGATAACCCTATAATCTATTATGACCCCCCCTTTACCCCCCCCCCTCAGCTTAAGAAAAAGAACGCATCTGTATCAAAAAGGCAGCTGACAGACAAACCTTCATTTGGGAAGTACCTGACCGCAAGCTAAGCATGTAGAAAAAATATGTTAGGCATAGGAAGCAGCAAGCAACAGGTGTGTGAAAGCAAGCATATAAGGGAAAAATATTATGTTCCAATGTAACCTTTTTCATTGCTGTACAACATAATCTATATGCTTTTATACTAAAGACAATGATGTAATTGCTTAACACTATGATGAGCAAGAAAACTATTTAAGGAAACGTCTGTCTTTGTTTGGGGCTCGCAGTTTCCAGATTTGAATCTGCTGTGAGACAAGAGTTCTGCAGGCTCTCTAATAACATTGACTTCTGTGTCCTCAAGCGAGGTCTCTATGTCCTGATTCGTACCCCGTTTTTCTGCTACAGCATGATGGGGTACTGCGCACTATTGCAAAGTTCCAAAATGGAGCTCTTTTTGGAGGACACCTGGACAGGAGACGAAAATAGAGGACAAATCCGGAAATTTCCAGTCAGATGATCATCCTGGGTAAAGGTAGCTGGGGCATCGGTGCCCTGCCCAATCCAGTGGGCCTCAAAGTCACTACGTGGCTGGAGTAGAGCATGCCTAGCTCCGGCCTGTGTCCTCTCTCCAGGGGATCTTTTGTATTGATGATATGTTGTACGCTTGTTCGACTTTGTCATGTTCTGCTGTTATGAGAAACATTGTTAAGAAGCTGTGCCTCCATGCCGGAAGGAAGTTAAGTGAAACCAACTGGTTCGTACCTACCTGGTCCAGCATCGTACTTACCTGACGCCACCCCTTCTGGTAAGATGGAGACCCCTGAAGCAGTGTCCACCACATCTCCCACCCCAAGAAATATCAGAAATCATCACACCACCTGCATCCGGTGGCCAGTTTTGTGGATCCGGATTTGGTGAACCATTTGGGGGCCGGCTGTGGGAAGCACATATGGTTCAAGTCCCAAACATCAGATCTGATTTCTGATTTTCCCAGTGGTGATGAATACATCGATCAGCGAGGCCCAAGCAGCGCCAGGTCTGTAACGGAACGCAAAAGGTTTCCCAGGTTCTGTTGCAAACTTGCATAAAAGCACAAAACGAGGGCAAACGGGGCAGGTGGATGCTGGCAAAGTTATCTGAGGCCTGCTTCATTCATTCATTCAGTTTTATTCATTCATTCAGTTTTTTTAAAATTTATTTATTTATTTATTTATTCATTCATTCATTCATTCATTCTATCCCACCTTCCTCTTCCAAACCCAAGGCAGCTCCCACTGGAATCTTGTAGGACAAAGGAAAAAGGCAACTGCTTGGGAGCTAGTTGGGAGGCAAAATATTCTCACTGTTTTTTTGCGGGGGGGAGTGATGTAAATTTTTAAAATCGGGTTGAGAGAGACTATTAAGAATAGAATTAAGAATATTAAGAAGAGTTGTTAAACTTGATCCTTCCTCCTAGTGTCCTCCTTGATCATGTTTGGGGCTGCCCCTTTTCAAATATGTTCCAATTTACAGTCTGGAAGAACCTCCTCCTCCAAACCAGTTCCAGCTTTGGAGCCCCCCATACTGTGATGCCCCAAACAGGACACATGTTCTAAGTCAGGTATGACTATTAGTGCAATGTAAAGTGAAACCATGACGTCATGGAGTGTGCCTCTCTTAATGCACACCAGCAGTGCTTTTTCTGGCACTGTAAAAATCCCATGGGAAACACTGAGAACTCGCTATTCCACTTCAGCCCGCAGGTAGCCCCCATGATTAACTGCACCTCCATATTAAAAATCAAACACCCAACTCCCTGCTTGCGCATAGCCCCCAGGAGTCTCTGAGGACAAGCAATGCTCTGATCAAGTTCAAACAACCACAGGCAGGCAGTCAAAACATTAAAAGGGTTTATTAAAACTACAAAAAGGGGGGCGGAGAAGCAGGTTGGAAAATGCAAGGGTAACATTTGCCGGCTGGGCGTTGGTGATGCCCGGGCATGGATCGCAGCCAAAGTACAAGCAGCATTTGCAGGGAACATTAAAAGTGGCACAATTCTCTAGCGCACACAACTTTCACTGGTCTCTCTGGGACTTACCAGCGCACTTCTCTAGTCCCCAGGTGAGATCCCCAGGTGAGGGCTTCTCCACACGCGCATTTTCTAACAGAACCAAGCTGGCACACTCAAGCATCTTTGGATGTGACTTGAAGAGCCATGGATCAGTGGCCCATCCAGTTGCCACTGGTCCTGTTGGGATAAGGCACAACCTCCTGTGCTTTCCAACCTGAGCTGGTTGGCTTCAGAGTGACCATATGTCATTACCTGAAATGTAGCACACAACAAAATAAAAGCTAAAAACACTCAAATACCATATTTACTCGAATCTAATGCACACCTTTTCCAGCCAAATTTCCTTTAGAAAATTGGGATGCAGATTAGATTCAGTGATGCATTATATTTAAGTAAATATGGCATTTTGATTATAAGTATAGGTCAGTATTTTGTTAACAGTTTACTGTATTGTAATAAAAAGGTAACAAACTCATTTTCATATAAAGTAGTGCAATCAGGTAAAAATCATAACATAAACCCATTGTTATATTATTATGGTCATATAACTTGTTGTTGGGGGTAAAATTAAACTTCGCACCTGCTTTGCATCTGTGCATACAATTGCCAACCTTTTAAAACACGGGGGGGGGGGGGCACATGAGATTCGATGGCACGTTAGATCCAAGTAAATATAGTATAGTGCTTTAATGCAGTTAATTTAAATATATTATTGCTTAGTATTAATTATAAACTATTACATATAACTTACCCTACAATCCTGAGTAACTACGAGAGCACGTAAGAGACTTTATGTGCACCCGTAGTTACTGCACCACCTAGTGAAAACCTATGGGAAATTTATATTGCAATCCAGAGTAACTTGTTCTTACTCCAGCACAAGGACTCCCAGTAGTTACTCTGGATTTCACCCTAAGTACATGTAATTTATTAATTACAAGAAAGCTACTTGCTGCCTGCTCGCAAGGAAAAGAAGGACAATGAAGATCTTTTTCAAGGACACAAGGAAAAATAGACGACATGTCCTTGATAAAGGGGACATGTGGGCATTTTGGAAAAGTTTCAGTGCTCTATTGATCAAAGAAGGTGGGCTTAGGTTACATCTAAGGTTACCCCTTAGATGACGAACCGGATTTTTTGTCCAGCAATTATAATTTATGCAAATTAGGCTATTTTTAGATGGTCATCTAAGGGTTGACTGCTGTTCTGGCTGCAGGTAGACCAAGAAATCACTGCATTCACAGAACACCTGCAATCTTTCTGCAGTGGTGCTGATTCCAAAGGAGATCCTCTTTCCAATTGACTTTACACTGAGGGTTTCCTTAAGGGGAATAAATGATGCGAAGAAGCAGAAAGCAGTTATTCTTCTCCACCTATGAGAAAAGTGGTGGGTCTGCAGAAAAGCCTGCTTTTCTTTCTGGGGCGTGAGTAATGTGTGAGCCAGCAATCCTTCCCTGGCTTTCGTTCCTCGATTTCCCCATACTGCTGAGTGTGCGCGTTTGGCCAGAGTTCAGTTCTATTATAAGCAAGAAAACATTAGATTAACATCACAGTGATGTTTCTTTTCTGCCCAGGCACTGCCAGGCCTGTTTGACTAACTATTGGTTCAAGGCAAGTTGCAAGATGATGGGGCTGAAATAATATTTATTATTTTTTAGGCATCCAATCTCGCCTGGCATCCTAGGCGTCCAAGCTCAGTTGAGCAAATGTGACATTCGGATTGTTGCTGAATGGTTACTGTTTTCTATATCAGCAGCACTTGGGCAGTCTAAACTCAGAGGGGTTTGAAGGTGGTTGACTGCTGGAGGCATTGCTGGACTGACCACTGAACTTGAGACAGTGGACTGACCTACTGACTTAGATTTCTGGACTCTGACTAGGTTTTGATTGCTGTGCTATGCGACTTACCACGTAAGACCTGGACTACCATGGATTATCCTATTTGTGTGTTAATACAGTTCATACATACAACTCTGCTGTGTTTGTCTCCTCTCTTGTGCCCAGTACCGGTTACAGGATACCTACCAGTTTTTATCCCTAACAAATGATGATCCCTAACATCATCATGGTTAAGACACTGTGCCTGTTAACCAGAAGGCCAGGGTTCGAGACCCGGGTCCCCACAAGACAGGATGAGCTCATGTCCTCAGCCCAGCTCTGCAATGCAGCTGGAACCAATCATATCAGCTCTGCCCTTCCATTGGACTATTTCAGTGGCGTGGAGAGGGGGGATTTGCTGCTTGGGTAACAGCCTATCTTCCATATTAATCTACCCAGGCCTTCACCTGCAGCGTCAAGCACGATACCATAGTCTTTCAAGACTGATGGATGCCAAGAACCAGAAGATATGGAAAGGTAATTTAATGCAGAATACAATGAATCCACTGCACTAGAATATCAGTATTCTATCAAAAGTTACGGCCAATTAATCACAAAATGAAAATATCAACTGATTATGGAAGAAAAGATAGATTTTCCTAACCCTTAGATGACCAGCTGGACTTTTTGTCTGGCAATTATAATTTATGCAAATTAGGCTATTTTTAGATGGTCATCTAAGGGCTGAAAACTGACCCATAAGACTGATGGGAGGCAAGTTGCTGGGATGCAGGAGGCATTCCCCCCCCCCCCAATTTTCTCTTTTTTTAAAGACCAGGGCAACATTTTGAACTTCGCACCAAGTGACATGATCCTTAGCTATGCCACTGAAAAGGAATGAGATCAAGGGTGGAAATTAGTTAATGCTCTTCAATGGGATTTGACACAAGACGGAATGAGATGCCATCAAGTGCCCAGCTCCTGCCAACCCAGCGGTTCAAAAGCATGCAAATGCAAGGAGATAAATAAGAACCAGCTCGGTGGGAAGGTAAACAGCATTTCATGCCATCATGGAGATGTCAGACAGTGCGGACTCCCAGCTTTGAATCAAGGATGAATGCCGCACCAAACAGCTGTCGCTGGTGCATGTATAGACAGCAGGGAAACTTGCAGCCGGTAATGGCTGGCAGGGCAGACTGCCAGGGACCTTTACCTTACCTTAGGCTACATGATCCCAGAGATGGTTCTTTGTTCCTTGCTTAAGAAGCCTCTCGTCAAATCATAATATGACATTGAGCACAATCCTAACCATGTCTACTCAAAAGTAATTCCCATTGTGTTCAGTGGATCTTACTCCCAAGAAAGTGTCTTTAGGCTTGCAGCCTTAGAGCTCCCAAAGACTCCACGCATGTACCCTCAGGGCTCCCCAAGATGCCCAGGGTTCCAGAAACCAAATGTTTGTGCACCATTGGCCCAGAGCAGGGGTCTCCAAGGTTTGGGGCCAAAGGGCCACATCAAATGTCTGGCACAGCGTCCAGGGCCAGATAAAATATTTTAAATATAAAATTTGAATACATTAGATAGAGATTAAAGAAATAAATGGGTTCCAGAATTTCTGAAAGAACAAACTCACAGCACAGAAACAATTATTTCAAATGCAACTTTGTCAATTTATATTTGAGAACCCCTTGAGGAGTGGGGAAGAGGTGATCTTCCAAAATCTGTGGTGACAGCCGAAATCAAAATATGTCTCAGTCCTGCCTGACTGATACACAGCCTCTGACTTCAAGACTCCGCATGGGACTGGACAACGAAGAGCACATGCCTGAGATCGGGCAGGCACAAGCTGGGGTTAACCAGGACTGGTGTCCTGGTGACTGAGTCAGTAAATTGCCAGCCCTGCAGCCTCAGCCAGCCAGCCCCAGCCTTACCACCACTAACAGAGCCACAGCACAGCCGGCCACCAGATCCATAGAACTCCCACAGCCTCCAGAGCCTCCCCACGGCCAGCCGCTTCCACGCCCAAGGGTACCTTTTTGGTTGGAGAACTTATGATATACGAGTGTGTGTGCATGAGCGCGTGTGTGTGTGTAATAAATATAAATATATTAGTGATATAAATATATTAGTGATATAAATATATTAGTGGAACAGTCTAGTCCTTTGCATAAATCTCTCCTGCTATAAGCAGGGGGTTGGACTAGATGACCTCCTGAGATCCCTTCTAACCTTTCTGATAGGGGCAAAATTTCAGTCCTTGCCACGGGCAAAATTTTGCCTAGGTAAGCCTCTGGGTAGGAGGCTGATAATGATTTATAATGTGGAATAACAGGAAAGGTCTTTACCATCCAGTCTTTCTCGAAAGCATCAAAGAGGATCTGAGAGAGAGAGAGAGAGAGAGAGACTGCTGGGCTAGACATTTCTTGTATATGATCTGGAGCATTTCTGGTCTGATCCAGTTCTTTTCAAATGCTTGAAGGCATTCCTAGTCAACAGTTCTCTCCTCTTTAACCCATCGCTTCCTAGCATGCAACATTAATCATTAAATTTATTTCAGACAGTAATAGTATTAGTAGTAGTAGTAGCCATCTTGGGCCCCCATGAGTAAAGGCAGGATATAAACAAACAAACAAATAAATAAATAAATATGTACATACATACATACATACATACATACATACATACATACATACATACATACATACACACATGTAGAAATCTTGCTGAGCCATAAAGTTTCCTGAGTCACCTTGACCACTCACAATGTCTCAAACTCACCCACCCCACAAGGTTGTTGTGAGGATAAAAGGTTGGAAGGAATCATGTATACTGATCTGAGCTTCTGGGAGGAAAAGCGGTATAAAAATGTGATAGGGAAATTGTAACAGCGCCCAATCTTATCCAATTTTCTATTACTGGTGCAGTTGTGCCAGCGGAGTATGTGCTACATCAGCGTTTCTCAAAGTGGGAGTCGGGACCCCTTTGGGGGTCGCCTAGAGCTTTCCTGGGGGTCGCCGAAAGACCCCTGGTGCAGGGGGCCAGGTCAGGCTTGCCAGACCTCCGGCTGTAGCTGCGTGCGCACTGGGGCTGACTGACAGCCTCAGGGCCCAATCCTATGCATACCTTCTCTGAAATTAATCCCATTTTAGTCAGGGGGGCCTTTAGTCCCATATAAATGTGGATAGAATTGCAGCCTCAGGGCCCAATCCTATGCATGCCTACTCTGAAATAAATCCCATTGTGTTCAATGGGTGCACAGAACACACATTTCATTTGTAACAATGAAAATACATCCTGTATATCGGATATTTACATTACGATTCATAGTAGCAAAATTACAGTTATAAAGTAGCAACGAAAATAATTTTACAGTTGGGGGTCCCCACAACATGAGGAACTTATAAAGGGGTCACGGCGTTAGGAAGATTGAGAACCACTGTGCTACATCTTGCAGTGGAGGGGCAGTTACTGGGGCCTTGATATAGGAACATGTGTTCCCTTATCATGCAGTTGCATTGTGGCTACTTCAAACCTGGAAAATTAGATAGGAGTGGGTATTTATCCGTCCATTTCCAACGAGCTTCATAGATGCCCATTCCAGATCATCTGCCCCATTTTCAGCCCATCCCACACTCTTCCTCTCCTTGGACTTTTCTCGACAAGCCTACGAACATATTATACCCTGCAGAGAACCAAGACGTGGGGTGCTGTGAGGATCTGCATGGGGCGGGCACTGCTTTTTCCCTCTTTCACAACCAGAGAACCAAGGTTCATCCAGCAAAACCAATTTCAGATGGAGAAATATTGGAAATCTCATTAATCTAAGTCCCATCTCTAATTTATTTATTGAATTTTTTTCCAGTCCTCAACACTGTGTGCCGGATATCTGATGCGGCCCTTTGGCCGAAACATCTGGTGACCCCAGACTGAGAGGATGGTCCATTATGGGAAACGGCATGGTGCCCAGATGGACCATTTATCTGATCCAACAGGGTCCATTTTATGTTCTTAGGAGGCTTAACACCTGTGCTGGTGTTAGGATTAAGGGATTTCAAGGTAAGACGAGCCTCACCTCTTTTTCTCCATCAGCATATATCATGGGTGGGGCCTTTTCCACAACTTGTAATTATCATCTAAAAGATCAGACTGGCTGAATCAAGGACGTCGTGTTGATGCAGACACCTGGGAAGCAAAGAACAAGCTGGGATGTTGCCACCTGAAATACAGGAGGGGGTGTTTTGAAATGGTCCTGGGGATCAGAGCAACGCTGACCTGAATCCAAGGAGTCAGCCCTGAATCAGTCTTGCCGGTTGTATCTCTGGAAGTGGTCAAGATGATCTTTTGGTTAGGCCTCCTGAGCTTCATTCTCCTACTTATGATATGGAACTCTGATTCATGGTTTCTGATGAGACTCGGAATTCCATACCTCTATATTTCAAAGAGGAAAGACACCATTAAAGACATATTCCGAACTCACGTCTTCCACAGCGTTGTCTTGCCCGCGGATTTGGACTTCACGGGGCACATGAACAACGCACGATATGTGCGTGAGGCTGACATCGCTCGGTGCCACTTTTTTGCCGAATACAAGATGGTCCAGACGGTCAGAGCCTTGGGGGGCTACCTGGTGATGAATGCCAACTGCAGCTGCTTCCACCAGGCGCTCGATGTGTTTGAGCACTTTGACATCCGGACGCACATCCTGGGCTGGGACGACCGACTGCTTTATGTTGAACAGCTCTTTGTTCGGCCTTCGAATGGCCTGGTTGTTGCAGTGGTGCTTGCCCGGTTCAGTATGACGGGCACGACCCCAGCGGTGGTGATGGAGCACCTGACTGGGACGAAGGTAAGAAACTGGACACTGTAAGTGTCTAGAGAACTGCTTCGAACACTGAATTCTTTATTCCTGGCTCAAGTTAATTATGACTCAAATCTCTCTGACTTTAATGGCACGGAAAACAGCTCAGCTAACGTTTTTGCAAGCCATACATGACACGTCAAGGAACCCCATGCAGTCCACAAGATGCGGTTTAGCCATTCCTGGTTCACAAAGGGTTGGAAGTGCGTAGGAAGTAGTCAAGACAAATCTCTGGCACTGTTTGGTCTATGCACTGGTCAACTGAACACAGAGACAACAAGTATGGAAGAGATTGGCCACTTTATTAATGAATAATGATATTAATAATCAGTAATGATATTATCGGCAGACCTTGAACTTGAACTTGGGCTAAATTTAGACCCCAATATCTGCCATGCGGCTATGGGGAAGGGAGCTGACAGGATCTGTGGGCCTCCGGCTATCCTGGCTACCAGGATCAGTGTGCACAGACTCAGGCCCTATCCACTCATAGGGTTCCGCCCCAACTATCCCTCCCCACAAGGGGGGGAAGGGGTCTGGTCCAACTGGAATCTTGTTTGCCACCCCCATCCCACACGGGATTGAGAGCGGCCTACTGGCAACACAGAAGTGACCCAACCAGCCCTCATCCCGCCTGGAACTGAAGGTGGTCATTAGGGCGCACACACCCCCACCCCGTGCCCAGTGGTGGGCTCCAGCAGGTTCACACCTACTCTATATAACCAGTTCTTAACAAGAGATAGAACATATAAATTTAAAAATAGCCATTTAAAAGTGGCATAGAACCGGTTGTTAATTTCTTTGAATCCCATCACTGCATGCCCCAGTTGACCATTACACACTAAGACAGACTCATTTTTAGACCTATTCATCCACATCCCCTGCCACAAAAGGGGGGGTCAGCCTCACGTCACGCTTGGCCCCCCCTTACCCAGCTTTCCAGGGTTCAAGTCAGAGATGGGCTGGCCCCATCCCAAGATCCGGTACGCCGGAAGTGGGAGGGGCCAGCCGGGGTCAGGGGGTGTGGGCAGGGCGAGGGGCGGGACTGGAGAGGGGCGAGGGGCGGGGCGACGTTGGCGCCTGCGCAGTGCCTGCTTAGAAGCCAGCCTGCCGGCACTCGCGCAGAGCCTGCCTGGAAGCTGGCCTGGCAGGCCGCTTCTAGGCAGGCTCTGTGCAAGCGCTGACGTCGGCGCTCACACAGAGCCTGCCTAGAAGTGGGCAAGCCAGCTTCTAGGCAGGCGGCAGTGGGCGCAAAACATGGCGGACCGTATCGGTCCACTATGTTTTGCATTTCCCTGTCGCTGGCGGTACACTAGCGGCAGGGAAACGGGAAGAACCGGTACGGGCACGTAGGCCCATACCGGTAAGTGCCCACCACTGGTTCAAGTCCTCCCGAAGCTTCTAGAGCTCAAATCCCCACCCCCGTGGACGGTGCTTCCTGCTCCTTCATTGGACTTATAAGCACAGCACATGCATCCAGGTACATGCATCCAGGTGAAGCACAACCTGCTCCTTCACAGGTTGAGAAACGTCCATAGACAATTTGTTCTGTAGGTTAAGTGTGGTTTCCAATTAAAGAAAATGGGCAGTTGCTGCAAGTGAGTGCAATTTCTTGGGAAATTGCACGGTAGTAAAGCTCTTGATCTGCACACAGAGAGTTCTAGGATCAGTCCCTGAAATCTCCAGGCAAGGTGGGGAAAGACTGGAAAGTCTCTGCTGCTGGATGTTGTGAGATTACAAAGCTACGTGAACTGTGATCTGGCTCCATATAAGAAATCATCTGATTGTTCGGTATGAGATAAGGGATCAAATCCTATCCCATTTTCCATTGCAAAAGCAGCACAGCGTTTTGATTTTGGTACGTGATGTTAATGCATATGATGTAAATGTACATGAGTACATTTCTGGGTGTGAAATGTGAAAGGATATGGTGTCCATCAAGGCCAATTTCACACCTTCACAAAGATCCAAGGTTGCCATATGTTCCACAAAACAGGGACAATCCCATTTGGGGGGGGGGGGTTGTGTTCACATGCCTCCCAACGGGACAGATGGTCCTATTCTGATTTTGTGGAAGCGAATTACGACAACCCTACAATGATCATCCGAAGAGTGGCATAGCTAGAAGAGGAAGAGTGGCCAGTCTTGGAGGGAGCCCAAGCTGAGCATATATCCTCATTTTCTAGGACATGTCCTAGATTTGACCTTTGTGTCCTGGAAAAAATCTCCCTTACCCCCCATTTCCTTGTGAGCAGTCAGAATGTAGCCTTCTTGTAATACATCAATAACATGTAATAAATTACATATAATAGATCTAAATTTACTACTAATAGTTTTAAATTTACTACACATAACATAGAGATAGATAAGATAAAACTTTATTACGGTCAAAAGACCAGCCACAACATAATATAGAGTTCAAATTGACCACATGAAAACTATGTACGGTATGAAGCGGTGCCTCACATAAAGAGCTTAATTCGTTCCGGAGGCATGCTCTTTAAGTGAAACGCTCTTTAAGTGAAGCGGATTTTTCCATCGGAAATAATGGAAACTCAGACGATTGGTTCCACAACCCCCAAAATATTCATATAGAAATATTAACCGGGTGTAAAAATGATGACAAAACACTGGAATTGAATTCAATAACATGCATTCAATGTGCATGATTCTATGAAGACTACTTAGACTGCAATCCTAAAAACACTTTCCAGGGAGTAAGCCCCATTTAATACAATGGGGCTTACTTCTGAGTAGACATAGTTAGGAGACTGCAATCAAAGACACTTTCCTGGGAGGCTTACCTGGGCTGCTGCTGGAGGTTCAAGGTGATCGGTGGGGGCACTTGGGGGCAGGTAGGGGCAGCTGCCTCTGGCACCCCCTGGCAACTGCACCAAAGTTGGGGCAATTAGAGGCAGCAGCGCTGGCCGGCCGCCCTTTTAAAGAGCCTCCATGTGGAGCGTCACGGCTACATAGCAGGCGTACCCATAGCGAGCTTGCTTGTTAAGTGAAGCAGAACTCGTTATGTGAAACGCTTGTTAAGTGAGACGCTTGTTAAGCGAGGTACCACTGTATAATGGGTGTGTTTAGTTTTATATTGACATATCGTACGGTTTTCTTGGATGTCCTACATTTTGGAGGGACCTGTCCTCTTTTTTGGGTTATGACATACGGTCAACCAGAGGGAGCCTCACCACGACCCTTCCTCTTCAGGTGTACAGCTTCGTTTTGTTCTCCAGAATGGAATGGCTCCGAAGTGGAGGGGTCCCTTGCACACTGCAGTGAGACTCCCCCCAAGGGTTACTGCTCCACCCCTTCTTTGCCACCTGGTCTGGTGATGGTTGCCCCAGATCCATGGAGGATAAGCCTATTCATACCTAGGAGCCATTCGGTTGAAATGGGCTCTCATACCAATGATGATTCAAAAAGTGGGCAAACAAGGACAGCTTTGCCTTCCACAAAGCATCAAAGAGAATCAGAGAAAGAGAGAGAGAGAGAGAGAGAGAGAGAGAGAGAGAGAGAGAGAGAGAGAGAGAGTTATGCTCGTTCCAGTTCTTTTCAAAAACTTTTCCAAAAATTCTTTAAACTTGTTCTTTAAGCCCCTTGCTACATTTCATTACTTCATTACTATTTCATTTCATTATTTCATTACTATTATTAAGTAAGTTCATTACTTAATACCTTTGGGCAGTGGTGGGAGTCAAATAAATTAACAACAGGTTCTATGTCCTAATAATCTAAATTTATTTATTTATTTAATCAATTTATATCCTGCCTTTCCTCCCCTGCAAGGGGGAGCCCAAGGCGGCTAACATCAGGAATAAAACATCATTAAAATAGCAATAAAGATTAAAATACCATTAAAATATAATTAAAATTCAATTAAATTGAATAAAATTCAATTAACAACAGGAGAATTAACAACAGGTTCTATGTCCTAATAATCTAAATGAACAACAGGTTCTATGTCCCATTAGTAACCGGTTCTCAGAACCAGGCGCTCATTAGCAAAGGGTTCTATAGAACCTGTGAGAACCCCCTAAAGCCCACCACTGCCTTTGGGGCAGGGGAAATCAGGCCCGTTCCAACCAGTCATCATACCTCTTCGCACAGCATAGGATCCAGTGCACTCCTCTCCTCTCTATCCAGCCAGTGACGGGATTTTATATGTTTATAACCACGAGGCACAGAAGTTAAGAGTATAACATAATATTTATCCAATATTTAATCAGAATACAAATCAAATAAATATATACATACATATTTTGTTTTGCCCGTTCTCAGTCCTCCGACAGTCAATTTCAGTGGATGTCCCTGATTTTGGTGTAGTGTGTGTGTGAGAGAGAAAAACACCCCTTTGTTTTCACTGTTCATCCCTCAGTCTCTGCCCCCCCCCCCTTTAGAAAATCTATATACATAAAATCCACTTTTTCTTCTTTTCATTTTCTGGTTAATTGACCATAATTTTTGTTAGAATATAGATATTCTAATGCACCTTGTTCTTTGCATTCTGCATAAAATTACCTTTCCAACAGTAAATATTATAATAGTATTATCATTCAGACATACCCCAATTTTCACAATTTTGGCCACTAATATCAAGCTCAGTTTGTAGCCCCCCTAAAGGTTGTAGCCTGGTGCAACTGCACCCCCCTGCAGTCTGCAGCTATGCCGCTTCCATGAATTATTTCCAATTAACCAGAAACATTTTAGGCTACAGCTGTAGACTTTACTCCTAAGAAAGATGCCCCCATAAACATCGTGGTCACTTTTTCCTGCACCTTTTCCATTTCCATCTCTGCCCTTTTGAGATGGGGTGACCAGAACTGGATACAATACTCCAGGTGTGGCCTTACCATTGATATGTACAATGGCATTATAATATTGGCCATTTTATTCTCCATCTGCAATCATCTCTGCACTTAATTAGGAATAAGCCCCTAACTTATTCTAATGGGACTTACCATGCATAGGATTGGGCTCTTGATCCCCCTCTTAATTAACCTGGGCATGGAAATCGTCTTCTTTGCTTCCACACCACGCAGGGTCAGCGCTTTTGTTGGGTTGTCCACCAGCATCCTAAGAGTGAGCAAACTGTGCCATTGGGCATGGTAAGAAGATATTTCTTAGTGTGCTGCTACAGAGGCTTTCATGAAGGATCAGATAGTATACCCAGTTGTGCCACCCATGGTGCCAGCATTACGTCTGATATACCAATCATTTTTTGTATCATTATGTCTTCTGGCAGGTGGAGTCCCCTGAGATCCCCAAAGAGGTCCTGCACTGGATCAAATACAACGAACTCAGCAGCCAGAGGATGAGAGCAGAGAGCAATGTCCAGAAAAATGGCAAAGTCCACTAACTCCGAGTCCCATTTCGTAGTTCCTCTTTGGTTGATCTGACCTGCCCTTTATGTTGCCGAGAATTACAGAGCGGCTTTATCACATCAGTTGCAAAATCACTGACAATCCTGCACATTTACAGGGGTGTCAAACATTACCCACATGGGACAAGCCTCTTTCTCCTACCTGTGTGATAATTGCGCTCTCCCAGCACCTCCACAGCTAAACTCCAAAAAGATCCCTTGGCACAAGCAGCACTGCTGAAAGGGCAATGGTGGGAGAACCCAATGATCCCGCGGGCCACCCTTTCAGCAGCACCCTTTCACATTTCAGAGCACATCTCAGATCCAATACTGAACTTCATAGCCTTCAGGATAATTGCAGAGTTAATTTACTACTTTAGAAGTAAAAAGTGCTTACGTGCCCGAGTTGGGAATGACGGTGATCCCGGAAGTTGGAGAAACCAAAACAGAATCACAGCAAGAGCCTTACAATGGTTTAAAGATTGCCTACAGACAAGAATTTGCCATTGGTGATTTCTTACCCCATTAAAATTCCCGCACTGTTAAACCTAAAAGTACATCTTGCTGCTTTTAGATTTAGCAAGCATTAAAAGTCAGGTGAATGCATGTCGTGAAATTTGCTCACATACGCCGTTGCCGAACAAACAGCCTGGTTTGAAACTTACCAAGAGTGAACTGGAGAGGGTTAAAGTTTTTCAAGATTAGAAGTTTGCATAGGATTTGCATTTATCACATCCATTCACTGCAAACATACATGGCCCTATACCGTGCTTTCCCGATAATAAGACACTTATTATTATTTTTTGGTCGAAAAAACCATAGGTCTTATTTTCAGGGATGCCTTATTTTAATTAACATTGACAGCAAAATGTAGGTCTATGAAGCAAAAATGGAGGACACCCAGACAGGAGGCTAAAAATTGAGACAAATCTGGTCATATGGTCACTCTGGGCACAGAAGTAGGTCCCATCCATCCCCACCACACTCAAAGGGCTTACTCCCAGGAAAGTCTGGCTGAAAGATCCCTATCCTGTGTGTGTCTGCACAGAAGCGTTGGGCTTTGAGGCTGCTATCCCATCCACACTTTCATGGGAGTAAACCCCACTGACTATAATGTGGCTTACTTCTGAGTAGACTTGCATGGGTTTGGGCTTTGAGGCTGCAGTCATATCCACCTTTCATGGTAGTAAGCTCCATTGATGCTAATTGGGCTGACTTCTGAGTGGACTTGCATGGTGTTGGGCTTTGAGGCTGCAATCCTATCTACCTTTCCTGGGAATAAGCCCCATTGACGCTAATTGGGCTTACTTCTGAGTAGACTCCCCAGAAGACTCCTCAGTAGACTGCTCCTGATAAGGAGGCAGCACATTCACAAGGAGCAGTAGCAATGCAAGAAGCAAGCTTTGCCAATACATTGCAATGCAATGAACTGCAAGGTCTTGCAAATTGCAAATTGCAAGCTATGCAATGCAATGTATTGCAATGTAAGCTTTTACAAACTGCAAATTGCAAGCTTTGCAATGCAATGAAGGATCCTATCTACCTTTCCTGGGAGTAAGTCCCATTGATGCTAATTAGGCTTATTTCTGAGAAGACTCCTCAGCAGATTCCTCGGTAGACTGCTCCTGATGGAGGGAGCACAACCACAACACAGCGTCCAGTCTCTGCAGGGGCTGAAAGGCTGCTCTGAACAGAGCAGAGGAGACTGATAAGCAGACTGCTGCTCTGATAAGGAGGCAGCACAATTACAAGAAGCAGCAGCAATGCAAGAATCAGGCTTTGCAATGCAATGATCCTTTCCTGGGAGTAAGTAATTGGGCTTACTTCTGAGTAGACTCCACAGCAATGGGGATTTTACACTCCTCCTGAGATGAATGGGGATTTTAGTAGGTCTTATTTTCAGGGGAGGGCATATTATAGACTCCACAGCAAAAGTCTGGGCAGGTCTTATTATCGGGGTAGGTCTTATTTTCAGGAAAACATGGTAGTTGTCCTATTAAAAAAGCAGAATTGGACGGTCCTAAATATACAGAGTAAGCCCTGAGTTCTTGCATGCATTTCTTGGCAAATTCTCTCATAGTTCTGGTTCAGAATAAAATGCTGGGCCAGAAGCAGAAAACCTGTTCCTTGCAGAGGAGGTATCAAAAGAGTTTGTGGGATATTAGAGTGGAAATTTATTATTTATTTTTATTCAGTGGTTTTCATTAAGAATTATTTCTTAAAGCTGGGTGAAGCTTGCAAGTTTACAGCCTACACAGAACTCCTTGCCAGGCAGATTTTATCCTACAAATAAAATAATAATAATTTGAATAGCATGGATTTCCAGGCATTCTGTCGGAAGGAGTCTTACCAAAACTTTGTCTATTGCACAGGCAGGACAAGTGCTTCCTCTGCCAGATTTTCTTGTTACTGTATCAGTCTTGGAGAATTGGCTGATCATGCACTTACTACCAAGACTGTGCCTAAACCACAGCCCAGGGCCTGTGGTTGGCATCAATCCCAGATGTGGCCTCCATACGGGCATCCATACGGTCCCATACGGCAGCGGGCATCCATACGGCCTCCCATCCATCTAGCCCATGGACAATCCCTATAATCCTCCGGAGGGTACTCTGAGAACCAGAGAAGCTGCACATACATCCTATTAATGTGCATAAACGTGCTTATGAACCGCTTTGAACATTGCTGCTTCTCTTAGTGTTAGAAAGTGTTTCTGAAACTATTTTCATCCATTCATTCATCCATCCATCCACCATATACACATTTTGTAAGTTTAAGCAAATTTATTCAATTTGAAATGTAAATAAATTATTTTTTTCCCTGGCCCACAGCACAGCGTCCGATAAATGTTGTGGCCCTCCTGCCTAAAAGTTTGATTACTCCTGCTTTAGAAGGAGGAAAACATATTTATTTTAAGCTTAGGAGAGCTACCATTGATACTTTCTGGCAATCTTTCTAAAAAAGGACACCTTCCCCCAAAAGGAGTGGGGGATATTTTATAATAGATTTTTTGTAATAGGTTTCTCTGCTAGAATAAAATATTAAACATTTGCAGAAAAAAATAAAAAGTGGTGATGACTGTGTGTATTGTATTTCTTTGCATTTTTCTGCTACTTTCCTGCTGCTGGTGTGGGTCCACTTTGGGGAAAGAGAAGGAAGTTCAAGTGGGGTCTCCATATCCATGGATTGTGCATCTACGGATCTTTCTTTCTTTCTTTCTTTCTTTCTTTCTTTCTTTCTTTCTTTCTTTCTTTCTTTCTTTCTTTCTTTCTTTCTTTCTACTCCATACAAGTTCAACCTTCTTAAACACAATTTTTATACATGGATTTGACACAAGAAGAAACGTAATAAAGTAATAAATTTATTGTCATTTTACATATATACACAGTGTACACGTACAACAAAATTTACAAAAACATACAGAGACCAGACCCAACACATGCCCTACAATCCCAAAACACACCCCTACCCACCTAAAAATCCCCCGCCTCTCCCACAAAAAAAACACCCAAGCATCAGCACAACAGACCAAGTAATACTGTCCAACAACCCACTTATGATGGTCCTTCAGTTCATTATTAAGTGCAATTATAGTTCTGGAATAAAAACTATTCAGAAAACTTGTGGTCCGAGTTTTAATTGTTATGTAAATTCTGCCAGAAAGCAACAGTTTGAAAAAATTGTAAGCAGGATGGGAAGAGTCTCTGTTATGTGAAAAGGCTGCTGCATAGTTTAAAAACTATAGGGTTGTGGGTGGTGCAAGTGGTTAAGACACTGAACCCAGCAGGCCAGGGTTCGAGACCCGGGTTGGCCCCACAAGACAGGGTGAGCTCCTGTCCTTAGCCCAGCTCTGCGACGCCAGCTGGTTCCAATCGTATCGGCTCTGCCTTTCCATTGGACTAATTCAGTGGCATGGAGAGGGGGGATTTGCTGCTTGGGTAACAGCTTATCCTCCATAACAATCTAACCCAGGCTTTCGTGCTTCACATGCAGCGTATGCAGCACTGTGCACAATACCATAGTCTTCCAAGACTGAGGGAGTCCTGCTTTAGTTTAAAAAACTGCTTTTCTACTATTGTAGGAAGGCAGTCCTGAAAGCAATCATTCCATTTTTCAGTCCCAGATCAAACCCCTACAGATATTGAGGCAATATCTCAATAAAGGCCCAATTATCTCAACTATCCCAATATCTTAATTCGGCCCAATAAAGGAACAAGGAACCTGGAACGAGGACAATGAGGGATATGAGGACAACGAGGGATACGTGTACTTCATACTCCATAACTGGAGTATGTACCAAGACCTCTTATCTCGTCATAAAGATTTGTCCATCACTACAAGGAGGTGAAGTAACTGTATGTGAAATATGCCCTAAGAACAGTTGCTAGATTGCACCACTTAGCTCAATAACTGCTTCCATATAAATAAAGGGTAATCAGATGACATAGGGTGCAATCCAGAGTAACTACAGGGAGTCCTTGCTCCGGAGTAAGAACAAGTTACTCTGGATTGCAATATGAATTTTCCATAGGTTTTCACCAGGTGGTGCAGTAACTACATGTAATGTCTCTTAGGTGCTCCCGTAGTTACTCTGGATTGTGGCCATAGTCTTAAAGGACACTTTCCTGGGAGTAAGACCCATTGACTTAACTGTACTTTTGAGTAGATACAGCTAGGATTCTGCTCTTACAACTAAAGCTATGACACAGGACACAAAGGTAGACCTCTTAGCCCATGCAATTCAACCACTTCTCTCAAACTTCTTAGGCTGGAGCTCAGGATGAGAATTGCCTGAACCAGCAGAGTAACTAATGATCATGTAGGTGAGAAAAACTCAAAATGATGTCATACTCGGGCATTTAAAAAAGGAAATTTGGTGGGAAATAAATAAATAAACCCCAACAAAATCAAATGTAAGTAAATAAATAAAAAATGCACCACTTATGGTTACAGATAGTGTGCCAGGGCAAAGACAGATGGTTATTCCCACCCTGCTAAATACTTCTAAATCCACTGCGCCACGTTAGACCAATTCCATCTGGACTTTTCTTAAGAACATAAAAAGAACCTCCACTGGATCAGGCCTAAGGCCTATTTAGTCCAGCAGCCCACCAGATGCTTCATGGCGCACACAAGACACCTGCAACTGGCATTTGGAGGCTGACATCTCACATGCAAGTGGCATCTACATATACCCCTCATGGCTTGTAGCCTGTGACGGTCTTTTCCTCTAGGAAGTTGTTCAATCCCTTCTTAAATACACTGAGGCTAGATGCCATCACCACTTCCTGTGGCAGGGAGTTCCACAGACCAACTACAAACTGGATAAAGTAATATTTTCTCTTGTCCGTCCTAACCCTCGCAACATTCAGTTTTAGTGGATGTCTCCTAGTTCTGGTGTTATGTGATAGGGAACCTGCTGGAACCAACCAGAACCCACCAAACTTTGAGAAGTTGGAAATGCGGCCAAGAGGTAGAAGGTTTGGGGTCACTCCAAGGGATGGGGAGAACAAGGGTGGGGAGCAGGTCGGAGTAGTGGATCTCAGTAGTGGATCACTCTGCCTTCAACTTACTCCACCTAAATATCCAGCATGGGTTTAAAGAAATCCATTAGTAGCCATCAAAACTCTGTCCTTTAAAAGAAGATATTTTTTGCATAGGTTTTTTTCATTTCCTTTCTAAACCACTTTGTGAACTTTTAGTTGAAAAGTAGTAAATACTGTAGATAAGTGAGTTGGCAGGCAGGCAGACAGACAGACAGACAGACCGAACAAACGAACGAACGAACGAATGAACAAACAAAAGAACATAACCAGCATAGTCCGTAGCCACAATTTATGACTCTGGCCATTCGCCTGTATGAGTGCAAAGAGGCTTGGAGGACAGGTCCATTCATAACCACTGGTCCAGGCAGTACTATGCATTGTCTTCAGGTTCAGTCACAGTTAACCTCTAAATATTGGGTGTGCCTCAGACACAGAGCTTACTTCACTTTCCTGGTGGCTCACCAGAGGTGGACCACTTTGCAAGACATAGCCCTGTAATTCTGCAAGACCTTGGATCTGATCCAGGAGGGTTCTTCTCGAGATGCTTGCCTCCTGTACTGTGGTGTAATGATGAAGATCTAGGCCCCTCTTTCTCACCTCTTTCGTCACCTCTTTCTTCCGTATGCATATCTCAGGGGAGGGAACATTTTCACAACTTCTAATTAGCATTATAAAATAAAAGCCTGACTGCACCTAAGAGGCAGAGTTCAGGGATCCAGCCTGGATGCACCACATCATCTGAAGAAGAAGCTGGGACATTGTGTGGAGTCCCGAAGGAGGTGTTTTGATATGGTGAAGGGGTGCAGAGTCACTCTGGCCTGAATCGCTGGAAACCAGACGTGGTGAAGGCAACTGCATCCTGAAGTACCTCTGCAGATGTGCAGGTTGTTCCTCTGCAGCTGGTCAATATGAGCCTTTGGATATGGGCGGCCGCTGTTATCTTTTTTGTGCTATGGAACATTGATTTATGGTTTCTGGTGAGATTTGGATTTCCTTATTTATATTTTACATGGAAGAAAGAGACCCTTAAAGATGTATTCCGAACTCACGTCTACCACAGCATTGTGCTACCTGCGGATCTGGACTTCATGGGGCACGTGAACAATGCCCGCTACCTGCGTGAAGCCGAATTTGCTCGTTGCCACTTTTGGGCTCCCTACAAGTTCACTTATGTGCTCCATGCCTTGAAAGGCAATATGGTCATGACAGCCTCCTGCTGTCGCTACCGCCGTGCACTAACCCTGTTTGAGCGCTTTGACATCCACACGCGCATCCTGGGCTGGGATGACCGTGACCTTTACATGGAGCAGCTCTTTGTGCGACCCTCAAATGCCTTCATCGTTGCTGTGGTGCGCTCCCAGTTCCGTTTGACAGGCACGACCCCTGCGATGCTGATGGAGGGCATTGCTAGGAAGAAGGTAAGAACATTTGGTGCAGTGTATGGAAAAGTATCGTGAAGGCTGTAATAGTTTTAATTTTCTTAATAATTAATATAGTCTTCAAATTAACTACATGAATGCAATATGTATGTGTGTTTTTTGCTTTTATTTTGCCATGTCCTACATTTTTCTTGGGTGACCTAAATTTGGGGGATGTACATTTTGGGGACCTTCTTGGTGGGAAGACTCCCATGACTGGAACACACAAATGGAAGGCTATCAGCTGTTCTGGAGGAACAGAAGTGGCAAAAGAGGAGGTGGAGTAGCATTATAAAGCAGGCCTCTATCAGTCTTGGAAGACCATGGTATCATGCCCGGCGCTGCATATGCTGTATGCAAAGCACGAAAGCTTGGGTTAGATTGTTATGAAGGATAGGCTGTTACCCAAGCAGCAAATCCCCCCTCTCCACGCCACTGAATTAGTCCAATGGAAAGGCAGAGCCAATACGATTGGATCCAGCTGGTATTGCAGAGCTGGGCTAAGGAGAGGAGCTCACCCTGTCTTGTGAGCCGACCCAGGTCTCGAACCCTGGCCTGCTGGTTAACAGGCACAGTGTCTTAACCAATTGCGTCAAGAACATATATACCTGCTCTGAAATCCAGGAAACTGGTCCGGATATCCTTGTGGGGTGTGTTTGGGTAAAGGTTAGGGAGAAAAACAAGAAACAAAACATTGTGGTGGATGTCTGCTATGGACCGCCAGGCCAAGGAGAAGGAGTAGACGATGTCTTCTTGAAGCAACTGGAAGGCAAAGAAATATGAAGTGGTAGTAATGGGGGGCTTTAACTATCCAAACATTTGCTGGGAGACAAACTCAGCCAAATACGGAAGCTCCAGTAGATTCCTGATGGGCCTGGAAGATAACTTCATGGTCCAGAAGGTGGAGGAAACAACAAGGGGAGGGGCCATCCTTGACCTGATCTTAACTAATTGTGATGAACTGATTGACCGGGTCAACGTGGCGGGAACTTTAGGGGAAAGCGATCATGAGCTGCTGGAATTTAGAATAATGTGGGAAATAAAAAGAGTGCAGATGAAACTTATATGTTGGATTTCAGGAAAGCTGATTTCAACAGGCTTAGAGGAGTCATAGGTGGGATCCCATGGGTTGATGATCTAATGGGGAAAGGGGCCCAAGATGGGTGGGAGCTCCTTAAGAGGCAGCTTCTACAAGCACAGTCAGAAACCATTCCAATAAAAAAGAAAGGGGGGAAAATGCTGAAAAAACCAGGTTGGCTCCACAGGCAACTTGGGGATCAGCTGAAGTTAAAGAAAGAGAAGTATAGGGAGTGGAAGACTGGAAAGATCACCAGGGAGGAGTACAGGCAGGTAGCCCGGTCTTGTAAGGAGGGGCTCAGGAATGCTAAAGCTCAGTATGAGCTGAGGCTGGCCAGGGGAGTCAAGGATAACAAAAAGAGCTTCTTTGGATATGCCCAAAGGAACAGGAGGAGAGCCGAGGGGATGGGGCTGCTCTTGGACAAGGATGGACAACAGGTGTCTGGAAACCAGCAGAAGGCGGAGCTGCTCAACTCCTACTTTGCATCCGTCTATTCACAGAAGGAGGGCTGTGCAAATGGGGGTGCGGGATCATTGGAGTTCAATTGGTCTTACTCCTGGGAAAGTGTCTTTAGGATTGCTGCCTCAGCTGCACGTGACTGTTTACTCAAGAGTAAGCAAATTGGTCTTGGATCTTATGGAAGGCAACACAAACGGTAACACAAGGCCACCAGACTGGTCCCAATCCAAATGTATGTGGAGCTCAACAAATGCTCCAGGAGGTATAGTGAAAAAGGATATGGCTTGACTAGATGGTAAAGTGAAACTTTTTTCAATGAGTCTCATAAAGCTAGGTGGGTTCCAATAGAGTCAGGGTTGCCAGACCTCCAGAATTTCCAGGAGGCCTACGGAAAACAAGGCTCTCCTCCTGGAAAATGCAGCCAGCCTCCGGGAAAATGGCTTCTTGGTGGCTGCCATTTAAATTTGGTGTACTGCAGCTGTGCACACGTTTGGCTATGTCTGGGGCATGCGCTATCTTTGGTCATGATCCTTGGGTGGACCATCGGACGGAAGAGTGAGCCAGAGAAGGAAGCTCCTCCCCCTCACCTCCTTGCTGTGGCTCAGAGCGCTCTTGTCCAGCAAGCTGGCAACGGCCTCCAGCATGCTCGCCTCACGGGGCTGCAGGTGCAGCCACCCACCGCCTTCGCCGCAGCCACTCGCCCCATGAATCCGCTGCCTGCCTACTTCTGCCTCTGTGCTCCATTGCCGGACTCCTGGCGTCACCTGCCTGCTATTCCTTGATAGCCTGCCTACTGCTGCCTCGCTCCATCGCCGCAGCTTCAGCCTCCCGGCTGCCCCATTGACCTCCAGGTAAGGTGGAGGAATTGGAAAGTGTGTGAGCCCCATTCTAGTTGTGTTCTGTTTACCTAGAAGTAAACTCCATTATACAGTGGGACTTCCTCCCAGGAAAGTGTGCCAGTGTAATAAAGTTTGCGTCTCTCTCACACCCACTCTCAGCCCCAGTCCCATGATAGTTGTGTTTACCCAGAAGTAAACTCCATTATACAATGGGACTCAGTCACTCACACACACTTGCAAATGCACATGCATATATAAGCACACTCACCTCATCTGAAGAGTGTGGAGTGGCTGGAGAGGAAGGGAAGCACATGAATGCTGCTGGCTCACTTGGCCAGCGCAGCCGGGGTGTCGGTGCCTCTGTGCCGGTTGGAGCTGCCAGCAAGGCTGCACTGTTGGAGGGGGAGAGTCAGCAAGCCTCCATGCACCTCCATGCGCTTGCCAGCTATTCCCCTTTCCTCCATCTAGCTCTAGCTGGCGAGGCTGTGGGTGCTGCTATGGGCATCCTGCTCAGAGCATAAACTAGGGAGGCTGGAGTGCCTCCTGGTGACCAGAGGCTGAACAGCTCCAGCTTCCCTCGTTTATGCCCAGGAATGCTCAGAGCAGCATGAGCAAGGGAGAAACATCGCTGCCAGGTGCAGCCTGCATAGGCGACCCCCGTGAAAGTCGTGCAACCCTCAAAGGGGTTGCGACCCCCAGGATGAGAACCACTGTTCTAGGAAGTTGTTCAATCCCTTCTTAATGGCACTGATGCTAGATACCGTCACCACTTCCTATGGCAGGGAGTTCCACAGACCAACTACACCAGTGGTCAGGAAACAGGGGTAAATCACCCCAAATGGGGTAAAAATGAAATTCCTAGGGGTAATAGATGGGGCACTGGGAGCAGTTTGAGCCAACCACGGCTTTGCACGGCTAAATTCGAGCACGGTAGGAACACATCCTACATTTTGTCCTACATTTTTTTAAATAAAAAGTCTGGATTTTTCTGAATAGATTAAATACAATTTTGATTTCAAATAATAATATATGATTTCCTTCCTTTCAAATCAAGGGGATAATGTCGGCGTATCTAAATATATTGTGGGGTGAAAGGTAAAAAGTTCCCTGACCCCTGAACTACACACTGGATAAAGAAATATTTTCTCTTGTCCATCCTACCCCTCCCAACATTTAAGTTTAGTGGACATTTCCTAGTACTGGTGTTATGTGAAAGGGAACTCACCAGAACCGACCAAACTCTGAGATGCTCCACCATTCCTGGTTGGTTGGAAATGTGGCCAAGAGGTGGAAGGTTTCGAGTCACTCCAAGGGACGGGGAGAACAAGGGTGGGGAGCAGGTCGGAGTAGTGGATCTCAGTTGTACATCCACTCACCACATCCAACTTCCCATTTTCATCTTGTCCTGCACTCTTTCTCTCCTTCAACTTACTCCAGCTACACATCCAGCATGGGTTTAAAGAAACCCATAAGTAGCCAATAAACCTCTGTCCTTCAAAAGAAGATATTTTTGCATAGGTTTTTTTCATTTTCTTTCTAAACTTTTAATTGAAAAGTGGTAAATAAATACTGTAGATAAGTTAGTAGGCAGGCAGGCAGGCAGATTAGATAGATAGATAGATAGATAGATAGATAGATAGATAGATAGATAGATAGAAAGAAAGAAAGAAAGAAAGAAAGAAAGAAAGAAAGAAAGAAAGAAAGAAAGAAAGAAAGAACGCACGAACGCACGAACGCACGAAAGAATGAAAGAACATAACCTGTGGAGTTCATAGCTACAATTTATGACTCTGGCCATTTGCCTGTATGCCTGCAAAGGGGCTTAGAGGACAGGTCCATCCCTGACCACTGGTTTGGACAGAACTATGCATTGTCTCCATGTTCAGCCACAGTTGCCCTCTGAATACATCGGACACAGAGCTTACCTCACTTTCCTGGTGGCTCGCCAAAGGTGGACTGCTTTGTAAGACATTGCCCTGCAATTCTGCAAGACCTTGGATCTGATCCATGATGGTTCTTCTCGGGACGCTTGCCTCCTGAATTGTGGTGTGATGATGAACAGGGTGACCATATGACCAGAAAAACCCGAATTTGTCTGGATTTTTAGCCTCCGGTCCGGGTGTCCTACATTTGGGCTTCATTGTCCTACATTTTGCTTTCATTTTTAATTTCACAATGGTGTACAGTGCCCCATCATGTTATATGTCGTTGGATTCGTATTAAAGAGCAGAATCCAATGGAAAAATCAGTTTTGAGATATTTCCTTCCTATCAAAAGTTATGGCCAAAAAACCAAAAAACAAAAATGAAAAAACAAAAAATACATTTGGCAAATTTTTAAAGTGGTTAGGAATTTTGGCTTGGGGGGTAAGAATTTTGGCCTTGGGGTTCAGGATTTTTGGGTTTGGCATCTGGTCAGCCTGGATGATGAAGATCTAGGCCTCGCCTCTTTCTTCCGTATGCATATCTCAGGGGAGGGAACATTTTCACAACTTCTAATTAGCATTATAAAATAAAAGCCTGACTGCACCTAAGAGGCAGAGTTCAGGGATCCAGCCTGGATGCACCACATCATCTGAAGAAGAAGCTGGGACATTGTGTGGAGACCCGAAGGAGGTGTTTTGATATGGTGAAGGGGTGCAGAGTCACTCTGGCCTGAATCACTGGAATCCAGATGTGGTGAAGACAACTCCATCCTGAAGTACCTCCACAGATGTGCAGGTTGTTCCTCTGGAGCTGGTCAATATGATCCTTTGGTTATTGGCGGTGGCCACCTTTATCTTACTTGTGACATGGAACATTGATTCATGGTTTCTGATGAGATTTGGATTTCCATACTTATATTTTACATGGAAGAAAGAGACCCTTAAAGATGTATTCCGAACTCACGTCTACCACAGCATTGTGCTACCTGTGGATCTGGACTTCCTGGGGCACATGAACAACGCCCGCTACCTGCGTGAAGCCGAATTTGCTCGTTGCCACTTTTGGGCTCCCTACAAGTTCACTTATGTGCTCCATGCCTTGAAAGGCTATATGGTGATGACGGCCTCCTGCTGTCGCTACCCGCCGTGCTCTAAATGTGTTTGAGCGCTTTAACATCCACACGCGCATCCTGGGCTGGGATGACCGTGACCTTTACATGGAGCAACTCTTTGTGCGACCCTCAAATGCCTTCATCGTTGCTGTGGTGCGCGCCCAGTTCCGTTTGACAGGCACGACCCCTGCGATGCTGATGGAGGGCATTGCTAGGAAGAAGGTAGGAATGTTTGGTGCAGTGTATGGAGAAGTGTCGTGAAGGCTGACATCTTTACTCTTGATGCTTTGCATCCTTTCTTTATATAGGATCATTATTTATATCTGTTGTACTTTTTATTTTTACAGTGCAGTGTTAAGACTATGGTTATGCTGGGATAGAAGACATAGAATATATAACGAAGGATTTGTTACCCAGTTTGTTACCAGTTCGGATGCAAATGACCCCCTCTGCCCCCAAGAAATCCACACAAAACAAAAATAGGGTCTTGGATTCAGGATTTGAAGTCCCTAGCACAGCATTTCTCAAACTGTGGGTCAGGACACACCAGTGGATTGTAACCTGGGACATGAAACTGTCAAGCTGAAAAAAATGCCTTGAGCTCATGCAGAAAGTGCAGGCTGTCCATATGTCCTCTTTTTCTATGACATGTCCTCTTTTTGAACCTTGTATCATGGGAAAAAATCATTACTGCCTTAGTTTTCCATGTGAGCAGGCAGTATGTAGTCTTCTTGCAATTAATAAATTATATGGAATAGCTTTAATTTTCTTAAAAATTAATATAGTCTTCAAATTAACTACGTGAATGCAATATATATA
This sequence comes from Cryptoblepharus egeriae, assembly GCA_030015325.1. NCBI lineage: Eukaryota > Metazoa > Chordata > Lepidosauria > Squamata > Scincidae > Cryptoblepharus > Cryptoblepharus egeriae. The sequence goes on along the minus strand of JAREYC010000003.1, from coordinate 2,541,665 downwards.
TGTGTGTGTTTTGCTTTTATTTTGCCATGTCCTACATTTTTCTTAGGGGACCTACATTTTGGGGAGGGCTTGTCCCCTTTTGTGGTTATGACATATGGTCATCCTGGGAAAATGAAACTTAGAGCACAATCCTTACCAAGTCTACTCAAAAGTAAGCCCCATTGTGTTCAATGGGCCTTACACCAGGGATGACCTTAGGGAGTAAGATCCATTAGGGATCTTTAGGATTGCAGCCTTTGCTGCATGTAACTGTTTACTCAAGAGTAAGGAAATTGGTCTTGGATCTTATAGAAGGCAAGGCAAAAGGGAACACAAGGGCACCAAAATGGTACCAATCCAAAGGTATGTGGAGCTCAAAAAATGCTCCAGAAGGTATAGTAAAAAGAATATGGCTTGACTAGGTGGTAAAGTGAAACTTTTTAAAATGAGTTTCATAAAGCTAGGTGGGTCCATAGAGTGTCATTAAAAAATAGGTCCTGATACTAAAAACTTTGGGAATCGCTGTCCTAGGTTTTTTTTTAACCTTTAACCCCCAACTGCAAAAATGGTTTCTTTCATTCTGGGTCTTATATGTCCTGGAAAACTGGGGACACTCCTGATTTGGGGGGATTGTGTACACACACTGGCAAATGGGATAGAGGGTCCTGTCCTGATTTTACAGAAGAGAACTATGGCAACCTTACACCAAGTCCATGTCTCCCTTTCTGTTGTTGGAGCAGCATCCCAATTTGCTTCACGAGGATGGAAATCCACTTCCTTCTGCAGTTGGGGTCATGCATCCCAATAGCTGTCTCTGCTGACCTTATTATTGCTTTGATGTTCACTATCAACTTAATGAGATCTCTGGGATGTGCTCCTCCTTGAGAATCTCGATAAGATTACATGGCATCTACTTTCATGTCCTCTGATGGCATTCAAGCACATTTGAGCCAAGTACATCCATAGTCGGCAAAATAAAACAAGGCTGTTCAGTGTTCCTACGAATCCTTCACACTCTTACAGTGTGAGGTCCATGAGCTGCCGGTTTTTCATGGTTCAAGCGCACCTGGGGCGTAGAACATCAGACACCAAGCGAGTGGATGCTCCTTCTCCTCAGTACTCAGTACATCCAGGTGGTGCACAGAGTTGCTTTTCAGGTTGATGAAGGTCTCTGGATGCCTAACAGATTGCAGACAATTTGTTCGTTAAATTAAATCTGGTTTCTAATGGTACAGAATTGGCTATTGCAGAGTAAATGAATGCTGGGAGCCAGATGAAGGAATGCATCCTGTGTGGAGGAGGCTCTTCGGAGAACTCCTGATTTGCCTGCAGACAGTCCCAGGGGAGGGTTGCCATATGTCTCAAAAAACAGGGACAATCCCAATTAGGATTGTCTCCCCATTGCTTTGTCTGAATCCCCAGAGCTGCCAGCTTTCCAGGGTTCAAGTCCTCCAGACGCTTCTAACAGCCAGGATGGTTAACAAGTGGGACTGAAACCTGGAATATCCAGGATCATATCCTTCCTTGGCCATGAAGCTTCCCAGGTGACCATTGGCCAGTCACTCACTCTTAGAACACAATCCTCACCGTCTACTCAAAAGTAAGCCCTATTGTGCTCAATGGTTCTTACTTCCAGGAAAGTTTGTTTAGGATTGCAGCCGCAAGTGGCTAAGACACTGTGCCTATTAACCAGCAGGCCAGGGTTTGAGACCCAGGTCAGCCCCCCAAGACAGAGTGAGCTCCTGTCCTTACCCCAACTCTGCGATGCAGCTGGATCCAATTGTATTGGCTCTGCCTTTCCATTGGACTAATTCAGTGGCGTGGAGAGGGGGGATTTGCTGCTTGGGTAACAGCCTGTCCTCCATATCAATCTAACCCAGGCTTTCGTGCTTCCCATGCAGCACGATACCATAGTCTTTCAAGACTGACAGAGGCCTGCCACTTGGTCTCACCTACCTCACAGGGTTGTTGTGAGAGAAAAAGGATTAAAGGTTTGTAAGCTGCCTTGAGCACTTGCTTTAGCATGGAAAAGACAGTGTATAAATCCCTTAAATAACAATATTATAAAGCAGCACTTTTAGGGACATGGAATCATAGACTCATAGAATTGGTAGGGAACCAGTAGGTCATCTAGTCCAACCCCCTATCAATGATGTCCAACCCAACATCATTGATATGGGGTCAATTCCTTACTGAAATTTCTCAGGCTAAGACTTGTATCAGTTGCTCAACACCAGTTTTATAACTGTGTTTCATGTAATTAGGATAATAGTAACAATAAAAAAAGATTGAAAAATAGCACCCAACACTAACCAAGTTTCTAGTACTGATGCAGCTATAATAATCCGGTGCAGGCTGTTTCATGTTGGGAGGGAGTCATAGAGGCATCCTCATTTTTTCCCCATTCATCATGGTTTTGCTGCAGATGTACTGGTGTTGGAAGGTTGGTGAGGATTGGGATTTAGTACTACATCCTCTGAGCAAATCCCACTGAATTCCTTCTGGGTGTACATGTGTGCATTGGATTGCAGCGTAGGTGTGTTGCAGTCCACACACACCCCATGGTATTGTTTGTCTTTCTGAAGGAAACAAGATCGTCATTAGATTTCACAAGAATTTGTGGTACTACGTTTTGTTGGGGGGTGGAATCAGTTGTTGAATTTTATTTTATTTTTTTACAAAGTTCACAGGCTGCCCATCTTGTGCAGAAGAATTTGCATGGGGTAAATACACACACTCTCTCGACTATACATATGGGGTAAATACACTCTCTACTATTGCTTCCTACTTCCCAGCTAGAAACTGGACATTCATTTGAAATTTGAAATCTTCTTCACAAATTAAACAAATCCTTCACAAAGCATGGATAGGTGTGCAGCGTAGGCTACAATCCAGAGTAACAACGGGACCTTTTACATCGATGTAGTTGCGGTGCCATCTATGGGGAAACCTATGGGAAATGCATAGAGTAATCCAGAGTAAGTGCCTCTTACGTCTCCCCGTAGTTACTCTGGATTGTAGTGCTAATGCAAAGGATAAGGGGAGGCATCAGACAGTATACCCAGTTGCACCACCCATGGTGTCAGCGTGAAAGTCCAATACACTGATCACATATGAGATTTTTGGGTCTTCATCTCTGTTACTTTTTATGACAGGTGGAGTCTCCTGAGATCCCCGAAGAGGTCCAGCACTGGATTAAATACAACCAAGTCAGCAGCCAGAGGATGAGAGCCGAAGGTGATTTTAAGAACAATGGCAAAATCCACTAACTCCAAGCTCTGTACCCCGTTTCCTGCTTCATCCATGATGGACCTGATCCGCACTTCAGCAGAATTGCTGAGCTGAGCTTCTTCTCTCCAGTTGCAGAACAAGCAACACTTGACCAGGAGTATCAACCGTGAGGCCCGGGGCTGAGAAGATTCACAGAAGCTCTTTATTCTCCCAGGGCCACCTTATCTGCTGCCTTCAGATGCCAAGCCATGAAGTGACATAAATATTAATAATAAATTATAATGACAGTATTTATATTCTACTTTTTCACTGATGCAAGGCTCTATATGACTATACCAAACCCATGGTATAAAAGTGAACTTTTATGGTGCTTGTCCTAGGAGCAGCTCGCAGAATCCTTGGTTCTAGATTCATGGTATGTGGTCACTTATTTTGGGGGGTATTATTTCTGAGCTTCCAGCAGAAGCTGGAACATCTGGACAGAGGCAGCGCTGCTTCAAGGGCAGCACTAGGGAACCCAGTTATGACACAGGCCACCCTTCCAGCAGTGCCACTTCTGCCCACGTGCCACTTTTCGGTGCACATCTCCGCTGCCAAACTCTAAAGCAATGCCAAAATTGGAATCAAGACTTGCGCATTTGGAAAAAAATGGTTTTTAATTTGGCCTATTTCTGGCCGTCATGTCACGTCTGGCCCTCAATAGGAACATGAATGCTGTTCAGCCTGCTGTACAAACAAGTTTGACATACTCTTGACCCACACAAACCAAACAGTGTGCTTAGCAATACATTGGCGGCTGCCAAAGATGATGAAATAGGTAGGCAGAGCAACCCAGTCATGGGCTCATTGCATAATATGCTGGCACAGCATTGATACTGGGTAAGACTGGCATCTAATGTATACTTATGCTCTGCCAAGACAGATGGTCTAAGCAAACATATCCTCATCCAGTGAGAATATGTAATTAAAGGAGAGGGTGGCACTGTGTGCCCATTAAGCCGAAATTGAAATTGGCAGAGCTGGATGAAGTTGCCAAAGCTGGCTCTATGATTCTGCCATGACCCTTTTAATCCTGATCCCATGGAAAAGTCAGTTGGGCACTTTGGAGGAGAAACCTGCTCATCTGCTCAAGTTGAGATTGGTGCCGACACAGCAGTGGAGAAACCACAATAGAACCAGAGTGAGAGCCTTCTAGTGCTAGGGAGACTGCCTGAAGACAAGAATCTGCAGTGGCTGATCGCCTGATTCCTCCGGTTCCCATACAGTTGTGCTTACCGTGCATGTTCCCATTTTAGATTTGGCAAGCATTAAAAGTCAAATGAATGCATGCACACCTGGTGGCCTGAAAATTGCACATTTATGCCAGTGCTGAACATGCATCATGGTTAGGAACTAATCAAGAGTGTGCTGCGGAGGGTTTAATGTTTTCAAAATTCAGAGACATTTGCATGGGAATCCTATTGATCACATCCATGCACCTACAGTTTTAGGCCAGGCCTAAATATACAGACCAGAGTTCTCTTGTGTTACCTGGTACTGTTGTTTCTTGGTGATCAATCCCATAGTTTTGTTTGATATTAAAGTGGTGGACTGGATGCAGGAAAATGTTCCCCCAATGGATTCTACGCTCAAACAGAGCTCGGGAGCATAGGGTGAGGTAGGGCATGAGGGTGCAACAGGGGCGGGTAGATCAAGGATGTGGGTTTGGTAGCAGTGGTGCATGGCATCCCCTGGTTCCCTATCCACCAACATAGATCCACATGGACTTGAACCTGATAAATGACACAGAGTTGCCCCACTGGAACTGCTGGGACTTAAATGCAGGGTAACCATAGGTCCTTTTTTTCCAGGACATGTGCTCCTTTTTAGCCTTGTGTCCTGGAAAAGAACTTCAGTGTACTCCTTTTCCCTGTGAGTAGGCAGTATATTGTAGTGTTGTAATTAATAAATTATATGTAATATATTATGTGTAATAGTTTTAAATTTTAAATTTAACTAGCTAAATGTACCCATGTTGTGGGAGTGTAATACCCTCTGTACGCCTTACCCCAATGCACAACACCCTCCCATCAGTGGTGGGCCCAGCCTGCCCTAACAACCGGTTCTCTTGAAGTGGGCGGGGCCAGGCTGGGTCAGGGGGTGGGGCCAGGGTCAGGGGGTGGGGCGGGGGAGGGCATGCCACCTTAACCCTTAGTTTACAAAAAAAATTGTATCATAAGAAAAGCCTCCACTGGATCACACCAAAGACCCATCTAGTCCAGCTCCTGAATCACACAGCAGCCCACCAGCTGCCTCAGGGAGCACATATGACACTTGCATCCAGGTGCCTAATACAGCAGACACACCACAGGTTCCACAGGTGGTGCTCATACCACTGGCTGAGAAACACTGATCTACAGTTTAGGACCAGAGTCTGTGGTGTCCCCTCTGCAGGCTGAGGTTTGCCTCTAAGCCACTACTTAAGGCTACAATCCTGTCCACACCTTCCTGTAAGTAAGGTCCATTAACTGTGATGGGACTTACCAGTACTTCTGAAAGGTCATACATAAGATTTGGGCTCTTAGAATCCCAGCCTCTTGCTGCAATATAACACTTGCCTCCAGGTGCCTCAGTACCAGCAGACACTACCACAACTTCCACAGGTGGTACTCATACCACTGGTTGAGAAACACTGATCTACAGTTTAGGACCAGAGTCTGTGGTGTCCCCTCTGCAGGCTGAGGTTTGCCTCTAAGCCACCACTTAAGGCTACAATCCTGTCCACACTTTCCTGTAAGTAAGCTTCATTGAATATAATAGGACTTCTGAGTGGTCAAGCAAAGGACTGAGCTCTTAGTAACCAGCCTCTGGCTGCAATCCTATTCACTTTCCTGAGAGTAAGCTCCACAGACTCTAATGGGACTTACTTCTGAGTAGCCAAGAATAGGATTGGGCTCAAATGCTGCACTCCTCTGCACACTTTCCTGGGAGTAAGCTTCATAGATTGAAATGGGATTAACTTTTGAGTAGTCAGGCATAGGATTACAAGCTCTTAGAAACCAGCTTCTTTCCAGGGAGTAAGCTTCACTATTATAATGGAACTTACTTCTGAGTAGACAGTGATTGGGCTTTGAGGCTACACTCCTATCCTCACAGGGGAGTAAAACCTACTGACTTTAATAGGATTTACTTCAGAGTAGGCAGTGGACTGGGCTCCTGGGGGGGGGCAAGATGGGAACTGCATGCTGCCTGCTTATAAGGAAAAGGAGGACAATGAAGATTTATTGTGGTCCTGGAAAAAAGGATGGATAATAAGAAGACTCCATGTTGCCTACTCATAAGGAAAAGGAGGAATAAAAAGAGGACCTGTCCTGGGAAAGGAGGACATATGGTCACTCAGTACTTACTTCTGAGCAGGCATGCAGAGTATTGGGCTCTGATGCTGCCATCCTATCCACCCCTACCTGGGAGTAAGCTCCATTGACTAGGATGGGACTAGGATAGGATTTACCTCTGAGTAGGCAGTGGAGTGGGCTCCTGGGGGGGGGGGGCAGGATGGGAACTGGGGCTATTTCTTCAGGTACCCCCCCCCCCCGTACTTCCTGCCCTCAATCTCAGGTGGAGAGATTTCTCAGAGGGGCAGGATGAGGTGGGGAGATCTCTTGGGGGGGGAGGAGAGCAAAAGGTCTACAGTGTGGATAGGATTGCAGCCTGAGCCCAATCCTAACAGTGTCTACTCAGAAGTAAGTACCATCCAAGTCAATGGGGCTTACTCCCAAAACTGTGTGGTCAGGATTTTAGCCTTACAGTCCAATCCTATGCAGGCTTACTTAGAAGCAAGTCTCATTCTAGTCAGTGGGGCTTACTCCCATGTAAGTGTGGATAGGATTGCAGCCTCAGAGCCCAGTCCTAACCATTTCTACTCAGTAGAAAGTCCCATTATAGACAGTGGGCTTACTCTCAGGAAAGTAGACAGGACTGGAGGAACAGGGCTGGAGAGAGAGATCCAAGCAAGCCTCTGCCAATCTCCTCAGAAGTAAGTCCCATTATAGTCAGTGGGCTTACTCTCAGGAAAGTGTGGATGGGAAAGTAGCCTCAAATCCTAATCCTATGCTACTCAGAAGGAAGTCCCATGATAGTCAATGGGAATTGCTCCCAGGAAAGTGTGGCTAGGATTGTGGCCACAGGCTGCAGTCCTCTACTATACAGTGTGGCTTACTCCTGAGTAGTTCTCCATGCCTAGTACTGGGCTGCAAAGGCACCTGGGGAGGCAGGAAGGCAGGCAGGCATGGCCCCCACCAAAAGCCCTGGAGGAGCTCATTCTCACAACACTCAGAAGGGGAGGGAGGTTCAGAAGGGGAGGAGGGAGTGGAGCTGAACCTCTGCGAAGACAGACCCAGAAGCCCTTTAAGAGAAATTCAAACACACTTGCATGCAATTCAAAGATAAGGGCCCCCAATTAACAACCGGTTAGCTAGTCAGCCCCTAATTAACAACAGGTTCTACAGAACTGGTGCGAACCTGCCTCAGCCCACCTGTGCCTCCCATGCACATCACTCCCATGCACAACACTCCCCCTGCACAACATCCCCCATGTAGATGAACCCCCCCATGCACATGAACCCCACATGCACATAAACCCCCCACGCTCAACATCCTCTCATGCACAACATCCCTCACGCAGTGGTGGGCTTCAGGGGGTTCTCACAGGTTCCATAGAACCCTTTGCTAATGAGCTCCTGGTTCTGAGAACCGGTTACTAATTGGACACAGAACCTGTTGTTTATTTTTATTTTATTTATTTTAAAAATTTATATCCTGCCTTTTTCGGGCAAATTAGCCCAACTCAAGGCAGCTGCCATAAAACATAATTAAAAACATAAATAGTAGAATTTGCTAAAAACAATTAAAACATACAGCTAAAAACAACATAGATTCAAAACAATAAAACAAGAGCCCCCCAACCTCTGCCCCCTAAAAAGCTTTTTTAAAATAAAACATTTTAAGGTTCTGCCTGAAGCTCTGTGTTGAGGGAGCTTTCCTCAGTTCTGAGGGGAAGGAGTTCCACAGCCGGGGTGCCACCACCGAGAAGTGCCACCACCTATCTCTGGCCGCCACACCTCTCACGTCTCTTAGTGGCGGCACAGTCAGAAGGGCCCCCTCAGATGACCTTAGGTGACGGGTCGGATTGTACAGAAGAAGGATATCCCTTAGGTACCCTGGACCCGATCCGTTTAGGGCTTTAAAGGTCAGGACCAGCACTTTGAATTCAGCCAGTGTAGTCGCTGAAGCAGTGGCCCAACAGTTGAACCGACGAGCCCCAGCAACCACATGGGCCACCGCATTCTGGACAAGTGTAAGCTTCTGGACCGTCTTCAGAGCCAGCCCCACGTAGAGCGCTTTACAATAATCCAGTCTCCATGTCACCATGGCCAGATCCGAGCCACTCAGGTATGGTTGCAGCTGGCGGATCAGCCGAAGCTGAGCAAAGGCTCCCCTGGCCACAGCCGCCACCTGGGACTCCAGAAGCAGCTGCGAATCCATGAGAACCCCCAAGCTGCGAACCTGCTCCTTCAGAGGGAGTGCAACCCCTTCCAGAACAGGATGATATTCCAATACCCGAGTCGAGGACTTCTGGACCAGGAGAACCTCTGTCTTACCAGGACTTAATCTTAGCTTGTCCAGTCCCCCACTGCCTCCAGATTGTTAATTTAGGTTATTAGGACATAGAACCTGTTGTTGATTTATTTGACTCCCACCACTGCCCTGACACACATCAACACCCATGCACATCAACCCCCTGTTGGATAAAAGGACAACACCAACCTGTATTTGTGAGAAGGGGGCAGTGAACCACCCCTGTCCTAAATGACCACTCTACCTGTCCCTTCTCAATGACCATTGCAGGAGGTAAGGCTTGGATCCTCTTTCCTCTTCCTCTCTCAAGATGTGAGTACATGGCTCTCCACCAAACCCACATGCAAGCAGGGGCAGCATTAAAGCCTCTGGTCCAAATTAAGTCATAGGAAATCTGATGCTGTAAATATGAGCCTTCATGATCTGTAAGTAAACCTGTTCTAAAGTTTGATTCTGGTCTCAGTCTTGATTTTGGCATGTGCTGAAGCAAACAACCAGGGTGGAGGGAAAGGCTTCTGAACCACAGAAGGGGATGCTCTGTGGTCATCTGCTGAGTTGATTCCACTTCCAACAGGTTATGGGCCCAACAGCCACGCTGCGCATAGGACCAAAGGAAGTTTTGGAGATGTTTTCCCATCCATTTTAAGAAGGGGGATTTTTGGTTGCATTTTTTTGACTAGTCGTGGCGCATGGAAATATGATTTTTCGAGGGGTGGAAAAATTAAATCCAAGTGCTTCCAGAATTAAAAAGGCGGATGTTAATGCCAGAGCAGTCATAATGAGTGGTCTTACAGATCAGCAATTAACATATGTAGGGGAGGCTAAGACAGCAAGGGAAATGATGGCAAATCTCACAGATGTTTATGCTAAACTGGGAGGAAAGCACCAAGAATACCTATAAGAATACCTATTGAAAGCACCAAGAATACCTATTGAATAGAATACCTATTGAAGAATGCCAAATGAACCTAACCTCACTGTGAAAAGCACATAAATGAGTGTGTGCAGTTCCGACGGGATTTAGGATTAACTGGCTTCAAGCAGGATGCGAATCAGCGTCTTTGGGTTTTCCTGGGAACACTGGATGAAGATTTTTGGTCCTTTTTCTAACATGGTCTTTGCAAGAGACGGGAACCAGTTTAAGAAAGTATTGGCTGAGCTAAGAACTTACCGTGCCTCCTTCAAGCACAGAGAGAGCAATGGCTCAAATCACAAGCTGCAAGAAGGCTGACCAGATGCCCACACCTCAAAAGGAGGACAAGGCAAGTGACCATATGACCGGAAAAGCCTGGATTTGTCCGGATTTTTAGCCTCCTGTCCGGGTGTCCTACATTTTGGCTTCATTTTTTAACTTCGCAGTGGTGCAGAGTACCCCATCAGGTTATATGTCATTGGATTTGTATTGAAGAGCAGAATCCAATGCAAAAATCAGTTTTGAGATATCTCCTTCCTAGCAAAAGTTATGGCCAAAAAACCAAAAAATAAAAATATAAAAACAAACATTTTTGGGCAATTTTTTTAAGCTCGTAGGAATTTTGGCTTGGGATTAGGAATTTTGGCCTTGGGGTTCATGAATTTTGGGTTTGGCATCTGGTCACCCTGGAAGGTCTTGGATTCCTCTCAGCCTGGCCTTTCCAGTAGACAATGGCACATTTACCTACCCTCAAGTAAAGCCACGATATTGGGCACTTTCGCTTCCCATAGAGCTCAATGCATATTTTTTATTTTTAGTTTTTGGGCCATAACTTTTCATAGGAAGGGGAAATTTCAAAACCAATTTTTGCATTGGATTCTGCTCTTCAATACGAATCCAATGACATATGACACGATGAGGTACGGCACACCATTGCAAAGTTACAAAATGAAGCCAAAACAGAGGACATTGAAGCCCTTTTGGAGGACACCTGGACAGAAGGCTAAAAAAGAGGACAAATCAGGAAATTTCCAGTTGTCTGGTCACCCTGCCCCTTTATCTTGCCAATTCCTGCTGCCACGCAACTATTTCTACAAATTGATTCTCTCTTTTACCCCATTTTTATAAGGTTTTTATTAATTTCAGATACAGGTAAAACAAATGGAGGCACATTAATTCATTTGGGAATGGGATTAGACCAAGAGCCACAAGTAGGGAGGGCAATTTTGACCTTGAGAACAGGCAACGAGCAGAACATGTGTGAATGAATGTGAATCCACATTGTATCCACAGCCAGAGGGTTGCTATATGGATCCTTGACTCCATATAGGGTGTCCATATAGAATGAAGGACAGAGTGTCTGTACCAGTGGTGTCCAACCTTTTAGCTTCCCTGGGCCACATTGGAAGAAGATGAGTTGGTTTGGGCCGCACATAAACACTAACAACTTTTTTAAAAAATGTAGGACAAAATGTAGTGTATCCTATATTTTGTCCTACATTTTTTTAACCTTGGAGTAAGTCTTATTGATTTTAATTGGGCTTACTTCTGAGTAGGCATGCATAGGATTGGGCTCTCAGACTGCATCTTGGGAGTAAGACTTATTGACTTTAGTGGGACTTACTTCCGAGGAGGCATGATGCATAGGATGGGTTGTGATCCTCTCCAAGCTTAACCTTGGAGATATGCTGCAATCCTGGGAGTAAGAGCCACTGGGTAGAATGGGCCTTACTTCTGAGTAGATATGGTTAGGGTTGCAGCATATCTCAAAGGTAAAAGGATCACAGACCATCCTATGCATCATTGGGCTCTCAGACAGCAACTTGGGAGTAAGCCTCATGACTTTAATGGGGCTTGCTTCTGAGTAGGTCTCAAGGGCAGCAGGCAGCAGCTGGGATAGAGGTTGAGGCTGCTTTTGGGGGATGTGGGTGGGCGAGCGCTGCAAGGTCTGCAGGGGCCTGAAGTGCTCTGAGTGCCAGGAGGCAGGTAGGGAAGGAGCCAGGCAGCCCAGACCAGCTTTGTGGCGGCTGCCCAGGGCAGTGCGCAGAGACGCATGCGAAATTTGAAAATGGCTGCTGCCACAAATCCGGTTTTTCCAATGGTGGTGGCCAGCTTTGCAGGAGGGCTGCATCCACCCTTGTCCTGGGCCACATGCGGCCCCCAGGTCCCAGGTCTATACCTTTAAGCATTGCATAGAAGAGAGAATTTAGGCTGCTTTTTATACCCTTCTATATAGAGCTACACCTGCCTAAGTTCCCTCTTCTATGCTCAAGGGTCTTTCATTCTACATGGTCATCCAGATTCCATAGTCAGAGGGATGCAGAGGTCCTTCCACCCGGACTTTGGGTACCAATGGATGCATGGAGGGGTTTGGTCTGGGTGGTGCTGTCTGACCAAAGCAGAACATATGTTGAATAAATGAGTTCTGGGTATAATTGAAAGATATTGAAAGAGTTGCTCATCAGAAAACCAACCATCAAAAAGCAGAGGATATCTGTATGAACTAAGGTGCCCTTGTTGCCACTTAGCCCTTAGATGGCTACATGGGCAAGTCGTTGAAAAGAGCAGGTGAAGTGCTACTTGTGTGGTGGAATCCAGGAGACCTAAATGCTGCTGCTGCTGCTGCTACTACTACTACTACTACACACACACACACACACACAGACACACACACACACACACAAACATCCAGTCAGCAAAAAAATAGGTCATGCAGAAGACAACAGAGAATGCTTTTCATTAGCATGACTGCAAAATAGAAAGTGAAGCAAACTTTATTGAAGTGAGGTGCCAAAATCATGTGCCAACAGACTGGGCCATGATGCCTGCTGATTACTAATTTTCTGTCTGCCTGTGATCACGTTTCACTTAGCACATGTTCTGGCTAGTGATTAAGGGCAATTAAGGGCAAAATCCAGAGTAACTACGGGGAGTCCTTGCTCCGGTGTAAGAACAACTCACTCTGGATTCCAGTATGAATTTCCCATAGGTTTTCAGTAGGTGGTGCAGTAACTACAGGTACACATAAAGTCTTTTACGTGTTCCTGTAGCTACTCTGGATTTGGGGGTAAATGTTTCCAGCAGGCTGTAAAGTGTTTGAGGCAAAGGCAAGGACTGGAATCACTAAAGCTGAGTTGGTCACATCGAAGGAACAAACGACAAAGAATGGATTAATTGGCCCCATCAGTTGACCGTACTTAAGGATCAGGTTTCTGATTAATTTGCAGAAGGATGGATAGGATTGCGTTTTTCATGACCACTCTTTCCTCTCCCTGATTTCTTCTCTTGGCGCAGACAAGAGTCTGTAAAGAACCTTCTCTAGCCTTTGCTCCAGGAGGCTACCAACTGGGAATGTGAGACCACTTGACTGGTTCCACTGGAGGTTCTGCTTTGAGCGTCAGAGACCAGTCCTCAGGAAGATGAAAAAGGTAGCAGCTGAGATCCTCACTAGGAGGGAACTGGGCTGCAGACTGGCTGCACCGTCGTGGTTGCAGAGGTCAGTGTTGCAGCAGGACACAGGACGTGTCGAGCCGATCCCATCCACGTCGGAAGGGATGCATCTTGCAGAACAGGAGCGTGTGACGGTTGCATCACCCAGGTAAGGATATACTGTGGAAACAATCAGGAAAATTAAAATTAAAAGCAATTAAGGCTGCAATCCGATCCTCCAGTTAGGCTGGCCTAAGCTCCCGCATAAGTCTTGTGGTCATCTGGGGGTGTCACAAAAGTGCCTAATTTGTGAAATGCTACACTTCCCGTGTGCATTTTCAATTTCTCACTGCCAGGATCAGGAACTGTGACTATTTTATGATTGACAGTGTCTCTTGTGGCAATAACCACAGTGTCACAAGCCCTTGGGAATTTTAAGAGGGCCAGCTGTTGCACCAACTGTACGTGCAACACTGCAGTTCTAACCCCAGTTTCCAGCATAAGCCCCAAGCAGGCCTGAGGGTGTCACAAAAATGCCATAAGGCACTTCAAGGGGGTTCGGCCAGTGCACAGACATGTGCTGGCCTCCACACACCAACATGGAAACAGGGAAATGGGTGAGCTGAGCTGGCCTAAATTGGTTAGGATTTGTCACAAGCCAAAAAATCTCGTTCCTTCCTTTCTGGGGAAGCGTTCTGTGACGAGCTGTGTGAAGCCCTCGCCTTGGGGTACAATGTCCCAAAGAGCATCCTTGTCAAGCCTCACACCTTCCTCGAGGGAATACATGGTTGTCTTGCACATGGTGTCGTTCTGTGTGCAGTTGACCACCGTCAAGCATTTTCCAACACTTGTGGGCTCCAGACACGTGAAACACCGCAGAGCTTGACCTGCCAGAAGGAGAAAAAAGAATGTCAAGGGTTTGGACCCAATTATAACTGGGCTTTCTGCTGCCAGAACTCACAAACTCCAAGAGATTCCACCAGTCAATCCTAGCCCCAGAAAGGCCCTGTTAGTCTGGGCGCCACCAGGAGGCAGCAGGCAATGGGCATCTCCGGGCCCCCCTACCAGGTACCAGGCACTGGGCATTAGCATGCAACACTGAACACTGGCACTACTGGGCACCAAATAGGTTCTTAGTATGTCCTTATATCACAGCAGGAATATATCACACTCTCCAATTTTTATGCTTCTTGGTCCAGGGGTTGGGACTGGGTGTTGGTCAGTCTTCAGTGTTAAAAACAGGAACAAATACACATTGCACCCCTTTTCACCCCTTAGGGGTAAAATTTCAAAACATTGGTAGTTAGTGGCTGCCTACATCGCATAACAAACACTGTCCCCAAATTTCACACACTCGGTCTGGTGGTTTTGGCTGGGTGTTGAAAAGAGTCAGTGAGTTAGACAGCGAATCTTTGATTTTATATACAGACAAGAAAGCTACATGCTGCCAACTTACAAGGAAAAGAAGGATATGGACTTTTTTTCCCAGGACTCAAGGCTAAAATCCAGGACATGTCCTGGGGAAAAAAGGTCATATGTTCACTCTGATCCTATCCCCCATTTTAAAATCTGCTTCTCCCTGTTCCTCTTCTCAGATTTACTCCAGCTACAAAGCTGGCATAGATCCAAGAAGACCTATAGGTGGGCAGCAAACTACCTAGAAGTAAGTAAAAGTTTTCTACTTTCCCCTGGATGGTGTTCCCTGGATGGGAAATACATAGCACAATCCAGAGTAGATTTTTCTTACACCAACATAAGAGCTCCCATCATTACTCTGGATTGTGCAGTAAGAGGTTTGTCCTATCAATCAGACAGTTGCCCATCTTCTAGTGGGACCTGATCTCTTCCAATTTAATAAGTGCCAAAGTGGCATATGACCATTTGGCACTTGAAGCACAGACATTTTGGCACCCTCTCCATAAAAAGTTATTTTCCATAATAATCATGATACAAAATGAATAATAATTGCCATTATCACTATAGCTCTTTATCATTATGATGATTTAATAATCAGTGTAATTATTATTTATTAAAGGGATTTACATCCCGCCTTTGCCATGACAAAGCAAATGCCCAAGAGGGCTCATTATCATGATCACAATGACAGCACAATCCTAACCCCTGGTTAGGCCAGCACAAGTCTGGTGCTGTCCTGGGATGTCACTTCACTACTTTATACAGCAGCAGGTTTGTGTTACAAATTTTATTACAATAGGAGTATACTGTTAAAACTAAATACTGAACTCTACTTATAATCAAAATACTGTATTTACTCGAATCTAATGCACTCCCCAATTTTGTAGGCTAAGTGCAATCCTAGGCAAGTCTACTCAGACGTAAGTCCAATGGGGACTACAAGGAAAGAGTGTTTAGGATTGGAGCCTAAATTTGAGTAGAAAAGGTGAGAGATTTGAGTAAATATAGTATTTATCCCTACAATCCAGAGTAACTACAGGAAGGCATAAGAGGCACTTAGGTCACAATTCAGAGTAACTACAAGGAGTCCCTGCTCCGGTGTAAGAACAATTTGCTCTGGATTGCAATATGAATTTCCCATAGGTTTTCATTAGGTGGTGCAGTAACTACGGGTACATATAATATCTCTTAAGTGCTCCCGTAGTTACTCTGGATTGTAGGGTTACTCTGAATCACTCTATGAATTTCCCATAGGTTTCCGATAGGTGGCACCATAACTACATCGGTGTAAAAGATCCCATAGTTACTCAGGATTGTAGCCTATGAAGAATACACTTTTTTCCATTTTGTGAGTTCTAGCAATCACTGGTTGCGTGACTTATGACAGTAACATGAGCAAAATCTAGGAGCATATCCTGCTACAGGCAGGGGGTTGGACTAGATGACCTTCTGGGTCCCTTCCTACTCTAGGATTCTATGAAAAAGGTATGTTCTTTCTATGAAAAGTGAATTCTAAGGAGCTGGAGAATTGATACCTGAGGCCGGCCAAGGACTTCCATTTTTATTTCGATGCTGACAGCATCCCAGTACTCCGCCAAGTGTGTCAGGACCTCTTTCCACACAGTACCAGCAACCAGATCTGGCTAAGCTGGTAAAGGATGCTGTTCTTCCCTGGGGTCATGCCTGACATGATTAGATCCAGCTGTTCTGAATCCGCGTTGACAGGCAGCATCAGGTGTATACCTCCGAGTGTCTACATCGAAAGTACTTGTAGAACATGCGTCCTCTTTGCAGCACTGTTTACACAACCACTGATGATACAACCAGCCAGATACAACCTGCTAAAGACACTTCCCTGGGAGTAAGATCCATTGAACACAATAGAGCTTACTTTTTGAGTAGACATGATTAGGGTTGCAACCTCTCTCTCAAAAAGTAGGTAAAGAATTGCAGCCATAAACCCATTGTCATATCATTCTTGTCATGTAAATCATTGTTGAATGCAACACAATTAAATTTTACACATCACATTACACACTACAATCGCCAGAAAACTTTTTTTTTATGTCGAGTCTTTTAAAATTGGGGTGCGCATTAGATTCAGTGGTACATTAGATTTGAGTAAATACAGGTATACGTTCCGGATGCAGATCAAGCGCAAGGACAATGTATCCTCCTAAAAGGTCAATGTATGTGCCTTTTCTTTTGGAAGAGGAAAGATGTTTGTTGTTGAATGAATGGTTTTGGGCGTAGTGCCAGAAGATCCGGATTCAAGTTCCTGCTGAGACACAAGTTTCCCTCACCAAAACCAATACAAAAAACAACGCCCCCATAGCAGGTTGTTGTAATAACAATGCAGGTGAACAACAACAGTGTTTGTCAGAAGTATAGTATGGTCAGAACTATAAACAAGGTGTCAGATGGATTTCCTGCTACAGGATGGATTTCCTGCAGCAGGCAGGGGGCTGGACTAGATGACCTTCTGGGTCCCTTCCAACCCTATGATTCTAAGTCCCAGCAGAATGTACTGGAGACAGTTATTTCAGGTGATTTCCACCTCATTCACCTGGTTTCAGTCTGTCTGCTTCTGGCTGCTCTGTGGCAGTGACTTCACTAGGTTAGCCAAACCTTCTCTACCTTTGAGAACCACCTACTCAAATCTACCCAAGAATTTTAAGCCAAAGGAAGAATCTGAATCCCTCACATCTAATCTCCATCTCTTCATTAATTTCATCATCAGAAAAATAAATCGAGCAATCTCTGACATATGCAACAGGTAAGTATTTCCAGGTTGTAATACCTGGAAATAAAGCAGGCCTCCGTCAGTCTTGAAAGACTATGGGTTTGTGCTCGGCGCTGCATACGCTGCATGCGAAGCACAAAAACCTGGGTTGGATTGTTATGGAGGATAGGCTGTTACCCATGCAGCAAATCCCCCTCTTCATGCCACTGAATTAGTCCAATGGAAAGGCAGAGCCAATACGATTGGATCCAGCTGGTGTCGCAGAGCTGGGCTAAGGGCAGGAGCTCACCCAGTCTTGTGGGGCCGACCCGGGTCTCGAACCCTGGCCTGCTGGTTAACAGGCACAGTGTCTTAGCCACTTGCACCACCCACAGACCTGGAAATAATACCTGAAAGTACTGGCACAATTTCTGCTTGAGATTGTGTGACGAGTACCACCAATAATGTGATAATCAAGTTGTGGTTTCCAACTGTCGCACATGCAGAGAGAAACTGTTGGAATGTGGACATTTGGCTGGCTTTATGTGTTACTCCATCACGCCCAAACTGCAAATGTTCGGTGGCGCAGCTCTCCAAAACATGGTGCACTCATCTCTATCACAGCTCTTTCTCTATCCCAGCTGTTCTTAAAAATGCTACCCCATCCTATGTGGATAGGATGTCCCCTTAGGAAAGGCTTGACAGCATTCAAAGAAATTCACTCATTCCCCAGGGTTAAATGTTTTGGTCGTGCTATTATAGGGCTGAACCCTGACTCAGTCCTTGACTCCATAGCCAGAGGGATGCTATATGGATCCTTGACTCTCTTGCCAGAAGGATGCAGAGATCCTTTCACCAGGACCTTAGGAACCAATGGATATATGGCGGGGTTTGGTCTGGGTGGTGCTCTCTGACCCAGCCCCAATGTGCACACTTCTGTGTTTTTTTTTTCTACACTTAAAACTTCCACATGTTCCCATAGATGATTCCCAAGAAAATGGAGATTCCCAGTTGTTCACAGAAGAATCTACCCAGGTCTAGTTATCTGGAACTTGCCTTCAACTGAGCCAGTCCCTGGGACCCATCTAGCTCAGTACTGTGGATCCTGACCAGATGTAGCATCTCCAAGGTTCCCCAGCACTCCTAGACACCTTGAGTTCCCTTTGGTTAGTGAAGAAAGGCGGGATATAAATAAATAAATAAATAAATAAATAAATAAATAAATAAATAAATATCACCCTGGTGCAAAGCTCCTGTAGCTACAGTGGGACATTAGCTACCATTAGCCCTTGGCCAAGTCGAGGGACTGCCAGGCTTTAATCTTCTGGCATAAGAAGGATGGCTTGGAACAAAGCCTTGCACCTTGACCCCCCCCTGCCGATGATGCAGTAGGTGCCACCACCGGCACTGATGTGGAGGATTCAGGCTAGACCATGCCCACCTGGCTAATCCTTGGCACTAGAAAAATACATAGTCCAAAGTCTTACCACCCCATTCCAGTCCACCCATGGTTGGTTTTTGAAGTTACAGAATTTGGGATGTTCCATTCCAAGACCTGTTCATGGCTCCAGCCATCACGTGCAGACATCATACGCAGGGTGACCAGATGCCAAACCCAAAATTCCTGAACCCCAAGGCCAAAATTCCTAATCCCAGGCCAAAATTCCTATCCGCTGAAAAAAATTGCCAACAAATGTATTTTTTGTTTTTGGTTTTTGGTTTTTTTGACCATAACTTCTGATAGGAAGGAGTTATTTCAGAACTGATTTTTGCATTGGATTCTGCTCTTCTATATGAATCAAACGACATATGGCATGATGGGGTACTTTGCACTATCACGAAGTTTCAAAATGAAGCCAAAATGTTGGACACCCGGACAGGAGGCTAAAAATCCAGACAAATCCAGGTTTTTCCGGTCATCAGGTCACCCTGATACGCCAACACAGGACAGAAGTGTCCTGGCAAGAGAAGACCCTGCATGGGATGTACCACCGCCAGATAACTGAAGTTGCTGATATTGGGAAATCCTATCAGTGGCTGGAAAGAGCTGGCTTCAAAGATAGCACTGAAGCCCTCATCATGGCAGCACAAGAACAGGCACTAAGGACCAGATCCATAGAAGCAAGTGGGGATTGACCATACAAGAGAAGACCCAAAGTGCAGGCTGTGCAGAGAAACATCAGAAACAATCCAACACATCGTGGCAGGGTGTAAGATGCAGGCAGGAACAGCATACGTTGAACGGCACAACCAAGTAGCCGGCATCTGCTCAGCCTATGGACTAACCCTTCCCAAGACCAGATGGGAGACCCCTCTGAAGGTTGTGGAGAATGACAGGGCTAAGGTCCTGTGGGACTTCCATATCCAGACAGACAAGAAGGTACTGGCTAACCAGCCAGACATTGTGGTGGTAGATCAGGCCCAGAAGACAGCCCTGGTGATAGACGTAGCGATACCAAACGACAGCAACATCAGGAAAAAAGAGCATGAAAAGGTGGAAAAGTATCAGGGTTTGAAGGAGGAATTAGAAAGACTGTGGCAAGTGAAGGTGAAGGTGATCCCAATAGTGACTGGAGCACTAGGGGTTGTGACACCCAAGCTGGAAGAATGGCTCCAACAGATCCCAGGAGGGACAGCAGAACATTCGATCCAGAAAAGCGCATTGCTGGGAACAGCTAAGATACTGCGCAGAACCCTCAAACTCCCAGGCCTCTGGTAGAGGACCCCAGATTGAGGATAACATACATACATACACCACCCACGGAGGGTGAGAAAACAATTTTTTATTTTTTTTATATAACTATATATAAATACTGTTGTTGTTTTTCATATTGCAGATAAGGAAAAGATTGTGGTTTTTCAAAGGCTATTATTGTTAGGCTGGAATTGTTTGTGCACAGTTTGGTTGGAATCTCACCCAGACACCTGCTACATGGTTGGGACAGACCCTGAGTTGAAACCGAGAAGGAGAAGACATGTGCTTCCCTAACTATGGTAGACAAAAACCAGCTGTCAGAATTTATTAGAATTATTATGAGAATTATTGAAATTATTTGATACCTTTGAAATCATTCTGTGGGCTGCCTATAGTAAAGGACACGCAGCCAAGCACCTTACAGACATTAAACAACGGCTGCAGACACACATTCCCAGACAGAAGCTTCCAATCAACATTCACAGGCTCTCCCCAGAGAGAAGACGAGAACATCACAATGCCCCTTCTCCTTTCCCAGGAGTTGATAGTTATCAGTGATTAGCCACTTAAGGCTTGTAAAGCCAGCCAAGCTAAGACAGGAAACTCTCTTGGTCTTCACCTGACCCTGTGGCAATAATAAAGAAGCGCTAAGTGGGAAAAGGAATAAGAACAACTAGATGGAAGGAAGGAAAACAATGACTTAGGAATATTAATTGTCAGGCAAGACAGAAAAACTTGTCTTAAACCCAAAGATCATGAAATTAAAATAAAATTTTAATTTCTTCTTTATGTATTAACAGAAGCCCAAATGGATCAAGTCAATGTTAAACCCATGTGTGCTTAACTTCGTATGACTTGTGATGTTTTCCATTGTAATTGTATCTCCCTAATCTCACCTCTTTGTGTATAACAGGAAACTCTAAAGTAGGATCTCTTGTACACCGGTGAGAATATCTCTGTCACAAAGAAATAATCCCTTTTTGTAAAGAATGTATATGTGACTGAAGGGGTATAAGAAGTGTGTGCGAAATGTACAAGGGATCTCAGTCTTTTTGTAGGACGAATCTTTGTCCGACTGGGATCTGGAGCTCCAAATAAAATCTCTTGCTTGCATCAGCGTCTCTGGGTCCTCTCTGGATTCATCTCCCAATCTTCCTATTACATAACCAAAGACATGTCCAACCAAGGTATTGTAGCCTATAGCCCAGTGATTTGCAACTGGTGTGCCACAAGAGTCCACAGGTGTGCCACGAGAGATTGGACCAGTTATTTATTTTTTATTTATTAACTAAACATCATTTCTTAATAGGGTTATTGAGGAGTTGAACCCCCCACCAGAAGCATGGTCTGCCTTGTCAACTGTCCAATGATCGATGGTGTGCCTTGACCATTTTAGCTCTTGGTTGGTGTGCCATGAGATGAAAAAGGTTGAAAACCACTGCTTTAGCCAAATTTTCTCTGTAAATCACTTTGGATGCTATGCTAACCTAGGCCTGCACAACTCCTTGGTCTTCCCATTCCCATGGTGATATAAGGAAAGCGCATGTCTACGCACTGGCCTAACCCTCCCCCAGGACTGGTGCGCAAGCATCTTACGGCACTTTTGTGACACCCCCAGCTCAGCACAGGACTTAGCCTGGGGCTTAGGCAGGACTAACTGGAGTTTAGGATTACAGAGTGAACTTTTTTTGAAAAGTGGTATATAAATATTGTTGATTGATTGATTGATTGATTTGATTTCTACTCATGATCCACATCTAGAGCCCTGACTTGGGGTAAGAGTACCAGAAGTGGTGATTTCAGGGGGGAAAGCATCAGGGGTAGTAGGGTTCCTCTTCCCACTTCTCTGCCATTCACAGAAGCCCAGGTTCCACCAAACATGCACATTAGTACCAGAAGACCTAAAACTCATTTTACTTTTACTGTGTGTGTGATCAGACCACCTTAGGTCCCCAGGAGAAAGGTGTGAATGAATGAATGAATGAATGAATGAATGAATGAATGAATGAATGAATGAATGAGCAAGCATGGAAGCAGCAGCCTGATGCAGTGATGGGATTCAAAGAAATTAAGAACCTGTTCTCTGCCCATCTGGCAGCCACTTTTAAATGGCTGTTTTTAAATTTTATATGTCCTATCTCTTATTAACAACTGGTTCTATAGAGTAGGTGCGGACCTGCCAGAGCCCACCACTGGCCAGATGTACCTCTTGCCTTCCCATTGCAGATAAAACTCTATCATAACCTGTGCCTGTTTTAGAATCTACGGCAGTGTCTCCAACATTATTCATGCCACCATTGCAACAAACTGGAGACCCTTCACCCCAACAAGGATCTACTCAATTCCCACAACCCTGTTTCCCCCACCTTTGTGTCTTCACAACAATCCTGTGAGGTAGCAGCCTGAGCAGGGCTGTGGGCAAGACTGTGAGGTGACATGATATAGTTTTGATGAGACAGTACGGTTACTGGATTGTATCTGAACCTGATCCTGAAGAGGTTTTGAAAGATTGCTGTGAGCTCCTCCCCCCCCCCAAAAAAAACATGAGGTTTTGTGACTCTAGTGCAGTGGTTCTCAATCTTCCTAACACCGTGACCCCTTTATAAGTTCCTCATGTTGTGGGGACGCCCAACCATAAAATTATTTTCGTTGCTACTTTATAACTGTAATTTTGCTACTGTTATGAATCGTAATGTAAATATCCGATATGCAGGATGTATTTTCAGTGTTACAAATGAAATGTGTGTTCTATGCGCACATTGAACACAATGGGGTTTATTTCAGAGTAGGCATGCATAGGATTGGGCCCTGAGGCTGTCGGTCAGCCCCAGTGCGTGCGCAGCTACAGCCGAAGGTCTGGCAAGCCTTACCTGGCCCCTGCACCAAGGGTCTTTAGGCAACCCCCAGGAAACCTCTAGGCGACCCCCAAAGGGGTCCTGACCCCCACTTTGAGAAACGCTGCTCTAGTGGGTTCTGACTAGGGTTGTCATATGTCCCGAAAAACAAGGACAGTCTCAATTTTTGAGGATTGTGTTTACATATTGGCAAGTGTGACAGAGTCCTGTCCCATTTTTGTGGAATTATACCAATCATAGGTCTGACCCACAAGTTGAAGAACGCCATCATCCTCTTCCTCCCTTCCTCCATTCTCTTTCTCCCTCCTTTCATTTTCTCCATCATCCTCTTCCTCCCTCATCCCAGTCAATTTCACAAGACACAGTGTCAAATTCTGGCAAACATTTTCAAGATCTCCAGCTCGTTCTGTTCATGTCTTTTTCACTGACCCATGCCAAGGGACAAGTGAGTAATCGGGCACTCATCACCTCCGTTCTTCCTCTAACAGGGAGTTCTTCAGAACCAATTATTATTATTATTATTGCGTAAGAAAAGCCTGGGCTTCATCCGCCTCCAGAATTCCAGCCTACCCAATTCATGGCATACCTAAAAGAGCTCCCAGCTTGAATTCTGCCCAGTAAAAGCAGTTGATCCAGTATTGAAATAACTCCACAAACTCAGTGCTCACAAATCCAGTAACTCCACACACTCAGTGCCCTCTTTCCGCAAAAGGCCTGGATTAACTAGCCAGATATCTTGATGGGTTAAATAACTCCTAGCCTGAAACAGACACTACAAACAAACAAACAAACAAACAAACAAACAAATAAATAAATAAATGATGGAAGGAAGGAAGGAAACCAACCAACCAACCAACCAATCAACTAATCAGTGGCCTGTAATGCAAAGTGTACTTCTTTCCACTGCTTTGGTACTGGTTCTTGAGTCACTCCAACTGGTGCCATGGGCCCCAGCTGACCATATAGAATGGAGGACAGAGTGCCTCTATCTTTAAGCGTTGTATAGAAAAGAGAATTTAAGCATGTTTATCTCAACAAAAAAGCAGCACCTGCCAAAATTCCCTCTTCTCGTATTGGCTCTGCCCTTCCATTGGACTATTTCAGTGGCCTGGAGAGGGGGGATTTGCTGCTTGGGTAACAGCCTATCCTTCATATCAATCTACCCAGGCCTTCGTGCATCGCATGCAGCGTCAAGAACGATACCATAGTCTTTCAAGACTGATGGATGCCAAGTAAAGGTAGAGGCACTCTGTCCTCTATTCTATATGGTCACTCTGCATGGTCCATCCTGCCAGCATCAGGACCCCCAAATTTTTTTAGGTGCCTTTTAAAAAAATGTTTTGTTTTGTTTTTTGCCCAGGACAAGGTATACCAGGCTGCTCAAGCCAGAAATTCCTATGGTTGAATTTTTCTCCATCATCCTTTTTTCTTCATCATTCCAGTCAATTTCAAGGGACATGAAGTCAAATAATGGCAAACAGATTCAAGCTCTGGGAAGGACTCAGCAGTAGATGAAAAAGGCACATGTTGAAAGCCAGATCACACAGGTGCAACCAGGAGGTGAAATTTTCCTTACAGACTCCTCCACTTTGTGCACACCTGTAGCAATAATATACGGATCTATAAGTCAACCTGCACAACTGAAATGCTATTTACAGTGCAATCCTAAGCATGTCTACCCAGATGTAAGTCCCATTGTGTTCAGTGGGTCTTACTCCCAGAAAAGTGTCTTTAGGATTGCAGCCTAATCTACAAAAAGTTAATTTAATTTAGCCTACAATCCTAAATGCAGCACAGACCCCATATAGATAACTTAGGTGCCATCCTAAAGACACTTTCCTGGGAGCAAGCCTCGTTGACTATAAAGAGACTTACTTTTGAGTAGACCTGCTTGGGGTTGTGCCCATACTGTATTTCTAGAACAGTTTCAGAGCACAATCTTAACCATGTCTACTCAAAAGTAAGCCCCATTGCATTCAATGTGTCTTATTCCCAGGAAAGTGTCTTTCGGATTGCACCCTCTGTTATATTAACGGGGTCTGTGCTGCAGTAAGCGGGTATCGCAGGTTAAGGAAATGTTTGCTCTCTTAATTGGGGCTGCATCGGTGCAAGAAACTTGGATAGGATTGGGCCCTTAATAGTGTCACTCCTATGCTTATATAGCACTCAGATTTGCAAAGGGGTAGTAATGCCTCCTCACTCTACCCTGTCTCAAGTGGTGAGCTGGAAGGTTGGAGCATCAAGGTGAGCATCAAGGTGAGCATCAGTTAAGGTGAGCATCAAATCTGTGGCCTGATTCAGTGAGTTGTGTGAAGAAAAGCCTCCCTTGAGACAGTGGCATATCTAGAGGGGACAGGGCAGTTAATCCTAGAGCGTGCAAGGGGCCACTCCAACCTAAACATGGAAAGATCTTCTGAAATAAGAAGGGCCTTACCATGCTCAGCGCATGAAACAGTCATCAGCAGCAGCACAGAGAGAAGCATTTTCATCCTGAAGATTCTTGTGCAACTCCTCACCACATGAGCGTTCCCGTTTTGCTGCTCGGCTGTCCCAACCGGTGCACGTTCTGTGTCCTCTACCTTTGATTGTCAATGATGATGGTTTTTACCCACCTCATTGCCCTCCCCATGTCCGAATAACAATGTCGCACTGAGAGATCAAATTTATTTTCAATTGTACAGGAATCAGATTATCCCCAAACCAAAGCACGTCTCACTGGTTTGCTTCCTGGTCTCCAATGCTCTCTGACAGAAATGAATCTGTTCTTTACCACTTGGGAGAAAAATGTGCCAGACAAAGCAGTGTTCACGTTACATGCATTCCTCATCTTAGTTGCAAGGAATGGCTTCTCCCACATCTACTTGGCACTTAAAGCAGGCCTCTGTCAGTCTTGGAAGACTATGGTATCGTGCTCAGCGCTGCATACACTGCATGCGAAGCACAAAAGCCTGGGTTGGATTGTTATGGAGGATAGGCTGTTACCCAAGCAGCAAATCCCCCCTCTCCACGCCACTGAATTAGTCCAATGGAAAGGCTGAGCCAATACGATTGGATCCAGCTGTGCCGCAGAGCTGGGCTAAGGACAGGAGCTCACACTGTCTTGTGGGGCCAACCCGGGTCTCGAACCCTGGCCTGCTGGTTAACAGGCACAGCGTCTTAGCCACTTGCACCACCCACAGCCCTGGCACTTAAAACAAGGGACATTTATAACCAATATCTCAGGATTGAACCTGTTCTTCTTTCAGCCTGAAAATTCTTTCTCTTCCTCCAAATAAGTGTGATGAAAGAGAGACACTTATTTGAATCTCAGAGGCTGAGCATTTGACATGGATTTAGATCATTCCTGATTCACATTCCAGGATCTCCTGTTAAAATATTGTATTTACTCAAATTTAATGCACTATTGAATCTAATGCACACCTTATATGTATAATCAAAATATCACATTCACTCTAATCTAATTACCCTACAATCCAGACTAACTACGGGAGCACGTAAGAAACATTTACGTCAACATAGTTACGGCACCACGTAGTGAAAACATATGGGAAATTCATATTGCAATCCAGAGTAAATTGTTCTTACATCGGAGCAAGGACTCCCCGTAGTCACTCTGGATTGCGCCCTTAAAGCACAATCCTAACCATCTCTACTCAAAAATAAGCTCCATTGTGTTCAGTGGGTCTTACTCCAGGAAAGTATCTTTAGGATTGCAAATCTAATGCACACCCTGATTTTGGAGAATAAATTCAGCTGAAAAAGGTGAGCGTTAGATTTGAGTAAATACAGAATCTCAGGTAATAAGCCTAGAACGAGCCTGCGACCCCAATCATCTCAGTCTCAGAGGATTTGCAGGACCACCAGCATCATCAATGTATTTTAATTTATTCTAAATTATTTTAATTGTATTCTGTGGTTTTTAATCATATCTTAATGTTTTTAATTGTATTATTATTATACCTTTTATTGATTGTTAGCTGCCTTGGGTTTAGCTGCCTTGGATTGTTAGCTGCCTCCGGGGAGAAAGGCAGAGTAGAAATCAAATCAATCAATCAATCAATCAATCAATCAATCAATCAATAAAATCTTTTATGGGCATCACAAAGGCGGAAGGAGCCAAATGATCCTTGCAGTGAAACAAGTCTAAATAGCCCTAAATCCTGTTAATAAATCCTAAATCCAAATAGCCTTCCCACGTTCCATCCTTCACAAAATACCTCCAAATGAAGACATGGTCTCTCATTCTGCTCCCTTCCCACGACATGCCTCTACCGCCTGCCACAGCTTCACACAAGATGGGTGTGAAGATCTCACTGCTCGGTGCCATTGGCTGCAGCTGGTCCAGCACCATACCTGGCACCTTTTAGGAGACGTGCTGTTGTAAAAGGCCAACAGGATTAGGCCATTCGTTTGGAAGCACAAGGGGTTGAGATGATGAAAGCTTTATTCTGATTGCCAAAGACCTAGAATTCATTATCTTAGCTTTGTTCATTAATCCCTATATTGAATTTCCAATTTCATCCCTGTCCATCATACTTGCAGAAGTAAACCAGCAGTGTGACCAGCCCTGGCAGAGCTCCATCTTTGGGATGGAACTTCTCTCCTGCATGAGTGGCCTCGTTCTTTTGACCAGCCTCCAATTAATTGCCCTTTTCATCTCTTGTTGCGTATTGTTTTCTGTCTTCCTTGCATCATTCCTTCCTTTCTTTGATGCCAATCTATTATTGTCTCCTCCACAACACACTATAAGCAGGCCTCCGTCAGTCTTGAAAGACTATGGTATCGTGCTCAGCGCTGCATACACTGCATGCGAAGCATGAAAGCCTGGGTTGGATTGTTATGGAGGATAGGCTGTTACCCAAGCAGCAAATCCCCCTCTCCACGCCACTGAATTAGTCCAATGGAAAGGCAGAACCAATACGATTGGATCCAGCTGGCATCGCAGAGCAGGGCTAAGGCAGGAGCTCACCCTGTCTTGTGGGTCCGACCTGGGTCTCGAACCCTGGCCTGCTGGTTAACAGGCACAGTGTCTTAACTACTTGCGCCACCCACAGCCCTCCACAACAACAGTGTGATGAATCTCCAACTACAACGGGCATCACTTATCCATCACTTATCACTTAGGGCACAATCCTATGCAGATCTACTCAGAAGTAAATCCTATTGTGTTCCATGGGACTTGCTCCCAGGAAAGTGTCTTTAGAACTGCAGTTGCAGAAGATTCAGAATCCCTGGTCCTCAGATGAACAAAGCTGGCTGAATGCAGGTAAAGCTGTTGGATATACTAAAGAAATGGGAACATGCAACCCTTCTTCGTGATGCAGATCCATCCTTGGAAGCGGTCACTGTTTGGAAAAAAATTTCGCCAAACCCCTGAGACTAACTTACCAAAAACCTGGGGTTTGATCAAACCTAGGTTAAGAACCACTGGTTTTGTGAACAGGAAGCTGGCCCACTTATGCGCTGTAATGTAAATTTAGCTTCAACTTCACCGCGCAGAGAATGTTAACCAAAACAAACCAAACCAAACCAAAACTGTCATATTCTGGTAAGAAAGGTGTAGACTGATGTGTGTAGTCGAACAGTTTTTGGGTATTAGATGACTCATAACCATACATGTCAGAGGGGTGGTTTCATGTGTCTTGCCACAAACTGGCCAAACTACTAACTCCTTTGCTGAACTGGATTCCTTGTTTTCAGCAGTTTAGTGACTACTACCAGTAGTTTCTGTCTCTTAGTTTAAGCTGTGTGGATTTTTTCCTTTTCCTGTGATTGAAACAAAAGGGGGGGAATCCTAATGTTGCAGACTGCAGAATAATTTAAGAGTACAGAAATAGCTGCAAGGAAGAGGGCAGCCCTTTTCCACCCAGTTCCAGAGCCAGATCCTGGTTTTAAACAAGCTTTCCAGCACACTCCTAAGCATATCTACTGAAAAGTAGCCCCCACTGTGCTAAATGGGTCTTACTCCCAAGAAAGTGTCTTTAGGATTACAACCCTAATTTATTTAGTATATGGCATACAATACATGGACTTCTGGTGAATCAGATGTTAATGGCCAGTCCACCCAACCACTCAAGGAAAGCCTACATTGAAAAGAAATCAGATACTAGGCCAGGTTAAGCTCTTGATTTACAGTCAGACAAAGGGCACAATCCAGAAGTGCACTCGGGTTCCCCTATCTCTCACTAGGCTGACCCAACTGCAAGATGGGCCACCCCAGTTACTCTGGAAAAGACTTGGTTCAGCCTAAGGCAACATAGGGTGCAATCCAGAGTAACTACGGGGAGTCCTTGCTCCGGTGTAAGAACAATTTGCTCTGGATTGCAATATGAATTTCCCATAGGTTTTCACTAGGTGGTGCAGTAACTACGGGTGCACGTAATGTCTCTTGCGTGCTCCCATAGTTACTCTGGATTGTAGGGATAGGCTGCCCCATAATAGGTGGGCCTGGGCTACCCCAGCTGGGCCAGCCTAGGAACGTTGACGGTATGTTTAGCTTTAGCCTAGGGCAGAGGGCCTAGGGCAGAGCAGTTACACTATATCAAGAGCAGTTACACTATATCCACTATATGCTCTAGCCTAGGGCAGAGCAGCTACACCAAATCCAGAGGCTGTTTCCAGGGCAGAAATGCTCTCTTCCAGCTCTTCAGAGTTATACCACCTCAGGAGCAGGTATAAAAATGAGTAGACACATAGGGGTCCAGGATAAGGCAGAGTAAGAATGGTAGCGTTGTCCAAAAATCTAGTTCTTGGCCAGCCTAGCTGCAACCCTTGCCTCTCAACGTCATGATATGGCACATCTATGGCAGCCACTAATCTGGGGATCCAGCAGGCCACTCCAAGCATCCACCCTCCACTAGAGGTACTGCTCTATTGCATTCTCATGCTGCAACTGTGACTGGTTGTCAGGAACTTCTGGGCTTCCTTCTAAGGCAGGCACCACAGCTGTTCCTTGTTCAGTGTGATCTGAGGGGGTCTCCTCAGAAGCAAGCCCTCCCCAGATGTCACTGATTTGGTGCCTACTGAGCATGCTCTGGAGCAAGTAGGGCAGCCCAGGCTTCATGACTCTGGATCCAGCATAACTCTCTGCTCTGAATAGAGAATAGTCAGGGCAGCCCAGCGAGGGATCTCCCCATTGCCCTTACTCTGGATTGTGCCCATAGTATGATTAATTTTAAGCAAGAGTCTACGCCACACTCAAGAACCCAATGCACGAATGTGGGGGAGAGAAGGGGTTAAATAGCCCTGCAGTTGTTTTTCTCTTTACACAGTGGTGCTCTATATTACCTCCTGTTTTCATCCACAATGTGTTGTTAGCCCTTCACTAATCCTTTCATCCTTTGTAATACAATCTTTGTGCATTCCATAGTTCAGAATTACAAAATAGGCTTTGCACGTGTGCGTGTGTGTGTGTGTCTGTGCATATGTCTGTGTGTGAGAGAGGTAGGGAGATACATACATATACATACATATATATGTATGTATGTATGTATGTATGTATGTATGTATGTATGTATCTCCCTCCCTCTCTCACATATATATACACACACACACAAATAAATAAATGAATAAATAAATAAATAAATAAGTAAACAAACAAACAAACAAACAAACAAATAAATAATTTTGTACAGGGGACCAAATAACTTAAGTTGGAGATCAAGGACTTTGTGCCACATTCTTTGAGAGTCAGACCTGAAACATGGCAAACCGCACCCAGAGTCCAGTGGTGGGCTCCAGCAGATTCGCACCTCCCCTATAGAACCGGTTGTTAATGAGAGATAGGACCTATAAAGTTTAAAAATAGCCATTTAAAAGTGGCTGCCAGATGGGCATAGATCCGGTTGTTAATTTCTTTGAATCCCATCACTGACTCAGATACAGACCTGGAGGCAGCCTTTTCTGCTCCAATGCCCTGAGCTCAGCAAACTTTACATCAGGGAATGTTCTCCTATATTTGGTCCTGTTCAGGGTTATTTCTTTTCTTGATCTGCTCCTAACTCAGCAAATCTTCCTCCCGCATCCTCCTCACATCAAGGTGGTGCAACCTGCCATAGCACTGCAGGGGAGCTCTGCTGCACTGATTTCTCATACCCAGACATTTGAGATGCTCCTCTTGTCACATGGAGCCAAGGACCATATCAAGGAATACATCATGCCAAGGAATGCATCTGGTGGGCCATTGTGAGATATAGAAAGTTGGTCTAGATCAGTGGTTCTCAGTCTCAGTTCTTTGCACACATTGAACACAATGGGATTTATTTCAGAGTAGGCATGCATAGAATTGGGCCCTGAGGCTGCAATCCTATCCACATTTCCATGGGAGTACAGGCCCCCTGACTATAATGGGATTTATTTCAGAGTACGCATGCATAGGATTGGGCCCTGAGGCTGCAATCCTATCCACATTTACATGGGAGTAAAGGCCCCCTGACTATAATGGGATTTATTTCAGAGTAGGCATGCATAGAATTGGGCCCTGAGGCTGCAATCCTATCCACATTTACATGGGAGTAAAGACCCCCTGACTATAATGGGATTTATTTCAGAGTAGGCATGCATAGGATTGGGCCCTGAGTCTGTCAGTCAGCCTCAATGTGCGCGCAGCTACAGCTGGAGGTCTTTCAAGCCTGACCTGGCTCCCTGCACCAGGGGTCTTTAGGCGACCCCCAGGAAAGCTCTAGGTGACCCCAAAAGGGGTCCCGACCCCCACTTTGAGAAATGCTGGTCTAGATGAACCTTTGGTCTGACCCAGCAGAGGCTCCTCTGATGTTCTTATGTTGTGCAACCAAGACCTGAAATGTGGTGTTGAGCAACCAGGGCAGAACCCCGAATAACTACTAGAAGGAGATAGACATCCAAGAAATGAACACTGATGTAATCTTTTGAAAGTAGTAAAGTTTATGTGTTTGACTAAAAGCCATAACAATTTCAAACAGTTAAAATATAATTAGATTAAAATATGATTACTAGAAGAACAATAAAACTTCTAAACAACAAGAAGGGAAATACCAGAACGATTGCAGGCCTCCGTCAGTCTTGAAAGATTATGGTATCGTGCTCGGCGCTGCATATGCTGCATGCAAAGCACGAAAGCCTGGGTTAGACTGATGTGGAGGATAGGCTGTTACCCAAGCAGCAAATCCCCCCTCTCCACGCCACTGAAATAGTCCAATGGAAAGGCAGAGCCAATATGATTGGATCCAGCTGGTGTCGCAGAGCTGGGCTAAGGACAGGAGCTCACCCTGTCTTGTGGGGCCAACCCAGGTCTCGAACCCTGGCCTGCTGGTTAACAGGCACAGCGTCTTAACCCCTTTTGTCTTTAAAAACGGCGTTAGCATATCCATTCCAGGGACGTTTTCAGCAGCAAGAGATCTAATAAGCTCAGTCACTTCCATTTCTGTAACTGGGGGCCAGTTTGGCATAGAGGTTAAAAAAGAGGGAGCAGAACTAGGTAAATAATCTCCTGGATTTACATTACTATCAAAGATGTTGCTAAAATAGGCGTACCAAGTATCAACAGAAATAGGGTTGTTAATATTACAATTACGATTAGGTTCTTGAAGAGAGATGAAAGACCAAAACTTGTGCTCGTCTTTTTTGTTGCTCGTTGTCTTGTTCCTTGCTCAGCTCTTTCCACTGGTTAAACATACCATATATACTCGCATATAAGCCTAGTTTTTTGGGCCCAAGAAATGAGCCCCAAAACCCACCTCGGCTTATACGCGGGTCAGTAAAAAAATTAAGAAAAATGGCGGGCGCGACCTCCAGCACGGGCCCTCAGAGGCTCTGCAGCTTCTCCAGCTGCTGGCACTGGCTCTCCAGGCTGCGGAGAAGGTGCGCAGTGGCAAGACATGAAGCCCACTGCAGCCAAGCCCCACCTCAGACTCAGGTACTTCTTTGTGGGCCTTACCTCTGCATAGACATGCCCAGGATTGGGCCCTGAGGCTACAAGGCCAGCCACACTTTCCTGCTGTTGCAGCATTTCCCACCCTCGGCTTATACTTGGGTCAATAAGTTTTCCCAATATTTGTGGTAAAATTAGGTGCCTCGGCTTATACGCGGGTTGGCTTATACACGAGTACATACGGTATACCAGTTCTTTTTGTGTTTAATAAGATTTTTATACCCAGAGTAGGCCTGAGCTAGAGCAACATTGTTGGCGGGGGTTCTCTGCAGTCTCGTCCATCTTGCCAAATGGGAGACATGTTTTTTGGTTTGTCTACATTCGGCATCATACCATCTGCTCCCAGGTCTAATTCGTTGTGAGTTTTCAGGTTTGATTACTAGCAGGGTGTTTTTGGAGGTGCTGATAAGATTAAACCCAACTAGGGGATTTTGAATACCCTGCACAATATCCTTATGCAGGACAGACAAAGGGGTACTCTTTAACAAGACTTGGATCACTATATCCACTGATGTGGACCATTTGGTACGTTTCCCCAGTATAACAGATTTTTCGACCCGATCATAGAAAGTAGGGGAGGGTTGGAAGGGGTCAATAGATAGGGATAAATAAACAGGAAGATGGCCACTCTCTGGGCAGTCCAGGATACCATAATACAGCTTTGAAAATAGCAAACTGTCTGAGCAAAATATGTAATCCATAATGGAGACCGCCCTGCTATTATTAAAGAAGGAAACGTAGCCATTAGAGTTATCTAATGGTCTCTGGATGTCTTATGAATTTCGTTGTATGTCTATACAATGACAATAAATTATTATTATTATTATCATCATCATCATCATCATCATCATCATCATCAT
This sequence comes from Cryptoblepharus egeriae, assembly GCA_030015325.1. Classification (NCBI taxonomy): domain Eukaryota; kingdom Metazoa; phylum Chordata; class Lepidosauria; order Squamata; family Scincidae; genus Cryptoblepharus; species Cryptoblepharus egeriae. The sequence goes on along the minus strand of JAREYC010000003.1, from coordinate 2,508,042 downwards.
CATCTAAGGAGCTATCGTGTAGACAAATAAGTTGGAAAGATATTAATTCTACCAGCTGCTACCTTGAAGGCTGTGGGTGGCGCAAGTGGTTAAGAACCATTAACCAGCAGGCCAGGGTTTGAGACCCGGGTTTGCCCCACAAGACAGGGTGAGCTCCTGTCCTTAGCCCAGCTCTGCGACGCAGCTGGATCCAATCGTATCGGCTCTGCCTTTCCATTGGACTATTTCAGTGGTGTGAAGAGAGGGGATTTGCTGCTTGGGTGACAGCCTATCCTCCATATCAATCTACCCAGGCCTTCGTGCTTCACATGCAGCGTATGCAACGCCAAGCACGATACCATAGTCTCCCAAGACTGATAGAAGCCTGCTACTACTGGGAGGTCAATAATGCACTAGTCTTGGGTCTAGACTAGACTACACTAGACTATGTGGGCATATGCTTGTGGATGCCAATTCCGGTGCTTGAAGCATTTAAAACAAAGAAGTATTTAACACCAAAATAAAGAAGTAATAGAGTAAGTAAACCCTGAGTCTGTCCTATCTTTTCCTAGGCGTCCGAAGCAAACTTCAAGCCAACGGTTGGGGCATGTAGTGTAATAAAATGTTCATTTTCTGCATCACAATGTTGTATTTGGATTGATTCACTTTTGTAATTTATCCACTGCTCTTCTTGGGAGAAACTAAAAATAACCAAAAGAAAATACTGCTTTGAAATGATAAAAAAGCACAAAAGAACGATAAATGCTTGAATAAAACTGTTGAAAGGCAGACTCTGCAATTAAAAAGATCTAATTAAAGGGCTGCAACATCTGAGCAAATAAAATATCTTTCTCTTGGTGCCAGGAAATTCTCAAGTCGGTGCCAGGAGAATGTCTCAGACAAGGGCATTCTAAGTATTGCTCATGTTTTACTGCAAATAGGGGCGGTGGCATAGCTAGAGGGGGTGCAGTGGACTAAGGGTGAAATCCAGAGTAACTATAGGGAGTCCTTGCTCCGGAGTAAGAACAAATTACTCTGGATTGCAATATGAATTTCCCCTAGGATTTCACTAGGTGGTGCAGTAAGTACGGGTGCACATCATGTCTCTTACATGCTCCCGTAGTTACTCTGGATTGTGCCCTAGAGAGCCTCACTGCGGCATACAAGCAGCCCCTCCCTTTTAGTGCCATTCAGCATAAGGGAAGCAAAACATAGGTCTCTATTTTGCTCCCCCCCACTCAGAATGGCTCCCAAGCGGAGTGGGAAGAGCCACTTGCATGCCATGGTGAGGCGCCCTGCAAAATATAGTGCTACAGGCAGGGGTTGGACCAGATGACCTACTGGGGATCCTTCCAACTTTAGGATTCTATTCTATGATTCTATGCTCTGCACACCCATTAACTGAGGTTTTATTTATTTATTATTATTATTAATTGTAAATTAATATTAATTATTAATTATTCATTAATATTTATTATTAAATAATTATATATTATTATTTATATAATAAATATTATGTATGTAATATATGATATCATTTGTTTATTAGACATTATGTTTATTTATTACGTTATTTGTATTTATATTGCCTCCTTGCAATACAGTAGGTGGACGAGGTTCGTTGGCATCACCATTTGTAGAATTTTTGCCACACTGATTGCCAGGAAAAGTCGATGTGGGAAAGAAGGACAAAGTGTTCCCATAAGTGATCAGGCCAGAGGGGATAACCCTGGGGCAACAGGAATGCTGCATCCTAACATCCTGGGACACACTGCTTGACATGCACCTCCAAAATGCTGACAGTGCATTTTGCACCAAAGGAAACTGAGGAAAGGTCTCTGGTTTTGCCGCAGATGCTTGTGTGGGTCATCCTGGTGGCCATCACATCTGCCAGACAGGTGTCTGAAATGGGGTCCCTGTCTTTCACCCAAACCAATGTAGTTTCCAGAAGGACAGAGTGGTCTTACTGGCTTTGGGATGGTCCCCAACTATCTTGCTGGCTTGGCTCTGTGTGTTTTCCCCCACCCCCACTATCCTATATTGTACACCCTGGTCTTTCCTGGGGAGATGGCATCAGTCTGCTTGCATTTCCAATATGTCCCCACCCTTCATCCAGATCAAGAGCTGGCTTTCCTGAGATAAAAGTTAATTGCTGGGGCCCATTCCTATTAATTTCATTTGGAGCCTGCCTGGCCTCCTCTCATTATGCCTCCTCCCAGTCGCTCCCAACCAACCTAATTAGGTAGCAGTGGAGTCGTGCCCACTTTCTCACACCCTGCCGCTGGGTGTCTCTGGCTTGCAAATCCTGAGACGTTTAATCATCATCATGCAGTGGAGTTTCACAGAATCATCAGAATCACCCAGCAGAGATTCCCAAACCTCCCTGACGCTTCATCCGTCACCAGCACCCCTCCATTTGGCCCACTTGTGATCAGAGCAAGCTGAACCCCCAAACCACCCAGCTCAGCTGGCTAATATACAGGTCCGTCCAAAGCAGGGTGAACATAAGTCCTGTTTCTCCAGGACATCCAGAAACATGTTTCAGTGACATGTATCTTCCAGAAGTAGAAAGCAATCATCGGTGAATTTTTTAAATCTAACAACCTCTTCTTGTGGCAGTGAATTCCACAGATTAACAGCCTGATCCTAATCGATGCACATGCAGCAAAATAGTGACTGCTCCATGCTACGAAGGGGGCTGTTGCAGAAGTTTCCTCTGGATATGGAAACAAATGTTTGTTAAGCCTCAATGCATGGAGGTGGGTAGAAGTTATTTGGACCTACACAACTAAATAGTTGGCACTATACTATTACCAGCTAAATAGTGTAACACCAACTATTTAGTCACTGTAAAAAGCTGGGCTGCATGTTGGCACCAACTAAGTAGTTGGACCTGTACTGCTGGATTGGCAGGATATTGATATATCCAATATTGTTATCCAGTATTGATGGGATATTGGCCACATGGGCAGTGCTAATCCTGTCCAATTTGCCCGTCCTGCAGCTCCCACCTCCCCCCCCCCCATCGTATCCCATTCCACCTTCCCCCCACCCATCTCTCTTACCTGCTCCAAAGAATTCCTCTCTTATTTGCATTCCTCTCTTGTGGAGAAGAATTAACAGTGCACTCCTATGCATGCCTACTCAGAAGTAAGCTCCATTGAATCCAGTAAAGTCCACTGAATTTGGCTTATTGCCAAAAAAGAAGGTTTTGAATTTCCTACCCTGTACCGTGCTGTGCCATATGCTATGCTATAGATGGCATCTGCGGTACCATATAGCATTCTATAAAAGGATGCTATGTGCATGCTATGGAGGCTGGCTGCCAGCAAATGGGGGGGGGGGGGCAGAAGCCAAAAAAGGAGGTGTTTTTTAAAAAAATACCTCTACGTAGGTTTTCTGGCCAACCATGTGTTTCCTCAGCCCTGTGCCATCTGGGTTGGCATAAAACTGCGGAAAGAAGGATAGACTTGGAAAGATGGGTGCACGTTCCTGTAGTTGGGATCTACCCCCTCCCACCATCCAGGGAGGGGGTCTCCATCAGTCCCTGCGTTCCCCCCTCCTCACCTTCATACATCTTCTGGTTCCACCTTCTCCATAAAGTGTGAATCTACCGCTGTGTTGTGGCTGCGGCCGTCACTGGCACCATAACTGGGCTTTTTAGGGGGAGATAATCTGTCCTACGAGGCCCTTAAGGATTAAGCTGTCATTGCTTGAGAATGAGACTTGTGACGTGGGTATCAGTATGACGAAACCTTTATTTTGATTGCAAAAGATTAGAATTAATTACAGTATGTGAGCTTAGCTCATTATTCACTATACTGAACACCTGATGTCATTTCTGTCCATCACACTTGCACAAGCAAACCAAGTGGGCAGCTCAGGTGCCGCTTTTGATGCCCAAAAGAACGATCTGTATTTTTTATCCATTACGCAGACTGTTTCTGACTCCTTGCGATATTCCCTCCTCTACTTACATGCCATCCATGTGCCAATCTGGTGTTCTCACCTTCTCATTCCTTGGACAGTATAATGCCCTCTAACTGAACTGGTCTTCATATTAGGGTCACAATCAGTGATGGGCTTCAAAGAAATTAAGAACCGGTTCTCTGTCCATCTGGCAGCCACTTTTAAATGGCTATTTTTAAACTTTATATGTACTATCTCTTGTTAAGAACCGGTTCTATAGCGTAGGTGCGAACCTGCTGCTGCCCACCACTGGTCACAATCTGATGCATGGCGGGTCATGAACCTGGCAATCTGAGAGCTGATGAGGAAAACGGGTTGAGCCCTACAGAAAGTGAAACTGAGCCACATGCGTATGTGTTTCGTCATAAGGAAGCAACCATATCTTGGTCCACTTCAAAGGACAGATGAAAGGGACAACAAGGCCACCAAAAATGGTCCCCTATATAGGAAAATGGATAAAAACAAAGCCTTGATCAGCTGGTAAAGGGGTTTTTTTTTGCTCTTAGTGGGACCGGATAGAGCAGTACTTCTCAAATTTTAAACACTGGGACCCACTTTTGAGTATGAGAGTCTGTCAGGACCCACCGGAAGATGCAGGAAACTGGATTAGATGGGATGATCCAGATGGACTTTTCCTATGTTCTTATGATAAGTGATGTCATGACCACAACTGGCATCATCATGCAGGTAAATTTTTAACTATCCTAGGCTGCAATCCTATTCACATTTACTCAGAAGTAAGTAATACCATTTTTAAAAGCCTATGCCATCATGTAGGTCCTGACCCACAGTTTGAGAAACACTTTGAAAGAATGTTGTTTTCAAAAGGGAATCCCAGTTCCAAAAAATTTGGGGAACCAGAATAAAAACCATGGCTGTGGTTCTTTCGAAAAGGCCAAGCAAAGGCATTCCTCAGCCGCCTCAGAATCTCTCAATCTATCCTCAGCCATGTTATTTGGTCAACACACGCATGATCACAAAGCGTGGCTGCTTCCCGGCCAACAACATGTATAATCCAACGTGGGTGTATTCTGCTTCCAAAATCACCGCTTGACTAAGATTAAGGCTGTAATCCTGATCATACTTTACAAGGAGTAAATACGATTGAACACAATGGGACTTACTTGTGAGAAGACATCCTTTGGATTGCACTGTAAATATTTTAAAACAATCTGAATATGCTTTTTCCAGATGGTGGTAAATGGATTCCCAACCTCAAGACCTCCTGATTGTTATGAACCGTTTATTTCTCCGACACACGGGTCTATCACGGCAGTCGGACACCCTTGTCGGAGCCTGGCTGGAACGACTGTATGATTCTTTGCACTTCCTTTAATATGAAACCAGAGATGGAACAACCTTCCCTGTCATCTTGAAGACGAAGTCCTTGAAGATGAAATGGAGACAGTGCCTATTGCTCATTGAACAATCTCATATTATTTCCCATTCTTTTCAGTGTTTTCCAAGGGTGTGATGCTAGTTCACCTCCTCATGGTGCACTCTGGACTGCACAAGAAGTGTGAACTAAACAACTAGCAACAATTGGCAGCCAGACTACACTGAAAAATTGGCAGCAGGTAACAGTTGGCAGCCAGACATCAATGGCATTAATGGCATACATGGCAGTGGCACACTGACATCTGATTTACCATAAGTCCACGTATTTGCAATAAATAAATAAATAAATAAATAAACAAATAAACAAACAAACAAATGTCTTCCAGTCCTGCATCCCCATTGGGTTTTTGTGTGATGTTCTCCCTGTCCTTCCACTTCCCATTCTGAAGTTCCCCTGCTGGATCCTTTTGGGTTTCTCCTCTGAAAGGGGACGATATATGTTGGTGATGTTACCCATGGCTTCCTCCCACTCTCGGAGACCATGAATTTGAATTCCTTGAAAATGTGAGTTCGGATGCCGTCTAGGCCGAGTGATTTGTCAATCCTGTTCACAAGTCTGTAACATGCCTGAGCTCCGAATGAGATATACCTTATTAGCTCAAGCCACCCACATCTCCTGTCTTTGGTAACACTCAGCAATGCAACCGGTGTGATGTGATAACCTCATATCATTATGTTTCGTTATGCTATTTTCAATAAGGGTGGAGGTTTTGAGAAGGTGTCCACATTCAGGAGTGGCCACATTTCATTCATAATGTCTGGAAGAAGAGGATAGACATGTAAGACTTGCCTTGCACAAGAACACCACATTAAAGGCATTTGAGCACATCTTTTTCCACATTTGGGCAGTTGCACATGTGTCTCTTAATTAATAGTTCCTTTCCCTATTCATGCATCTCTGTTACCTGGGCATGGTTTCCTCGGAATGTTATTTTACCAAAGATTATTGTGCTGATCCCAAGAGCTTATTGGGATCAGGCGTGAATTACGGCTCAGCCATGCGTCTCCACAGATGGCCTTGAGGACAGCCACTCACAGCCTAATCCTATCCTCTGCTACCTTTCCACCATGCAGCCACACCAATGCAGCACATGCTGCATGCAATGAGATGGAAAGCAAGAGTTAATATCTTTTACATACCTCCCAGTAGGCCACCTGGTTACAAGTGGGTCTGCTTGTAAGGCAGCCATTTCCCATTTTCAGCCTGCCATGGCGCATTAGAGTCCCATCAGCAGCATGGTGTGCCTTGTCAATGGTCCAAAAACTGATGATGTGCCTTGACCATTTTAGTACCAAGTCAGTGTGCAATGAGATGAAAAAGGTTTTGAATGTCATGGCTTTAAGTAACTTTAATAACTATAATGCATCATCATTTCCTAGACCAGTAAAGGTGTTCCCCACAGGTTGCCCTGCTAGTCATGATTGATTCTATGGGAAGCTGAAGATCAAGCCAACGTGGTCCAAAGATGCCTCCGTGCTCATGTGGGCAGCATGACTAAAGGAGCACACAACACTGTTAACCTTCCCACTAAACCAGTACCTATTTACCAACTTATGGTTGGTACCTATTTACCAACTTCCAAACTACTAGGTTGGCAGGAAATATCTTGTAAACAACCAGTTGTTGTTTAAAGCTTGGCTGATCTGAGAACGGCGCCTGTTGAGTGCTTTGGAAAGCAGTCCATGCTAGATGTGATGATCACACCATGAAAGAATTCCATCCAAAGAGACGGGTTTCTTCGACTTACCTGTAACCCAATTACCTACCTCACAGGGTTGTTGTGTTGTATCCCCCAAAAAAGGTTGTATCCCCCAAAAAAGGATAAAAAGCTTTGAAAACCGTCATGGGCATTTGCATTAGCATGGGGAAGGCAGGGTATAAATCAATTAAATAAATAATTTTTTATACATTTATAAATAAATAAATAAATATATATATATATATATATATATATACACACACACACACACACACACACACAGGACAAGTAATGGGTGCTCACTCTGCCATGCAATACTCAAGTCTCAAACTGCTGACCTGCTAACCTCAAGGTTTACAAGCACAGCATCTTTAACGGCTGAGCCACCACAGCCCATGAGTGGCATAACTAAAAGGAGTCAAAGAACTAAGGTATATCCCTCTATTTTGCTTACCCAACCAGAATGCGCTCTAAAAGGGAGGGGGTCTGCTTGCATGCTATGCTGCGGTGGGCAGATGCCAGTTCGGGCCTACTCGCCCGAACCGGATCTTCCTATTTCCCTGCCGGCCGGTTCACGTCGGCCGCCATCTTTTTTTACTGCGCACTGTGCAAGCGCCGACATTGGCGCTTGCAAAGTGCCTGCTCTGAAGCTGGCCAGCCAGCTTCAGGGCCAGCACTGCGGAAGCGTCAGAGTTGACGTTGGCACAAGCACAGTGCCTTTACTGAAGCTGGCCTGCCAGCTTCGTACAGACACTGCACAGCTGGCCCGCCCCTCGCCCCACCCCTGACCCTCCGCAGCCCCGCCCCTAACCCTCCCAGCCCCCTGACCCCGGCCCCGCTCCCTGACCCCGGCCTGGCCCCTCCCACTTCTGGCGAGCCGGATCTTGGGCCAGGCCAGACCCACCTCTGATGCTATGGTGACTCTCCCTACAAAACGTAGTGCTCTGCACCCCCCTCTAGCTATGCTACTGCCTAGGACAAACACTCAGGCTGCAATCCTAGCCACATTTACTTGGAAGTCAACCTCACTGACTATAATGGGATTTACTTCTGGATAGACAAGCATAAAGAATGTGCTCTCAGCTCTTGCCCACCGGACGGGATTTACTCCAAGCAGGAACATTCACAATGAAAACGAAAGTTTCTGAGTATTTATTGAATTCTAAAGGTTTGCAAGATGTTAAAAACACACACCACACACACCCATTTTATATAAGGGGTGTCCAAACTTTCAACTTCAGGGCTCCAGGACCTTTAACAAGTATGCGGAGGAGGAAATTTCAGCAGATGCAGCTTTTCATCCCACAGATCACAAGCTACACCTGCTGCAATTCCCTCTTTTACGAGCTTGTTAAAGGTCCAGGAGCCATGAAGTTAAAAGGTTGGACACCACAGTTATATGTAAACGTATTATCAAAATCCAATATTGTTGTTTGAAATATTCTATACAGTTTACCAAACGCCGTAAAAGTCTTTAAAAGCATTTTCTCCTCCCCTTTGCATCTTCTTAGAGTCATCCAGCAGATCTTTTTTTGAGCGATCAGAAGCATTAGACATCCTGGCCCTGAAGATGAGCCACTCAGTGGTCCACAATGACCAGTTTTCAAGACATGTTGCAGAAACGGCTACTCACAGCATCACAGCACAAAGCCATAAGTTGTGCCGTTCTGATGGATACATTCTAATGTGTTCACTCCGGGGACATTGATCTGGCTGCCTCCCACATATACATGTAACCTTTATCTTTCCTGGCTGCAGAAGGAAGCCATGTGGTACAGGAAGGGTAGGTGCATGAACTTCTGGTGGCATCCCAACTCCAACCCTTGGGTGATGTAGTTTCCTTCCATATTCATTTCAATCCAATTCAAGCCTGGTTATTGGACAGACACAATCTTGGTAGATCTTTATTTGTTCCAGCTGATCTGCTGGACTTCTCAGCAACTTTTATTACCTTCAACCAGTACTTGACAGCTAGGAAGTCATAGTTTGGGTTTTCCTCTAGATCTAGCTCGGATCGGGATCTTTCAATGTTGGTCGTGAGCAGGGCTTCGTTTGCCCAACCTTGGTTGGTGCTCCAACTGTGCCCCTTCCTCAGTTAACCAGACGGAGCCACAGTGACACGTACCCTGATAAAATTATAAGTGAATTAATGTGATCTTCTCCTCAACCACTGTCCTATTCACTATGAACTTGTGTTTATTATCATAGGATATTCTAGAATTTGTTAAATTATCTATAACCATACTTAAAATTCTATTTCTTTGCTATTTAGTTGGCCTGCTAATCCAACTTAATCATTTTAATGATTAGGATTTTAATCCTTGGATTTTAATCCTTGAAATCCCTCCCATTCATGAAACTCAAATGATGGTGTCTGGAGAACCTTCTCCATCAGGCTAACTTCCCTGGCAAGCTAGATCATAGCTGGAAAGTATTCTATGTACTGAAAATCAATCAGTCAACTGTACTGATTGACTGAAAAGAATTATCTATGGGTCGTGTTCTCTCCCACATCTCTATTTTTGATTCATGGTGGGACCCACATCTCCATTTTTGATCCTTGGTGGGACCCACATCTCCATTTTTGATCCTTGGTGGGACCCACATCTCCATTTTTGGTCCTTGGTGGGACCCACATCTCCATTTTTGGACCTTGGTGGGACCCACATCTCCATTTTTGGTCCCAGGCAGCAGATGTGAGCCTGCAGTGGCAAGGATTGGTCAGCATGAAACAGCCCCAGGTTGTCCAGTGCAGGAGATCGTCATGTTCAGGCCGAGTCACAGGCAGAGAATGCACACTATGCAACACTGCAGTCAAGTGGCGAGTAAGTGGAAGTGCTGCTCAGCAAGGGATTGCTACCTGGCTGTCCACAAGTCCTGCTGTGAATCAGTCTGTCATTGACACCACTGCGCACTTCTGTCTCACGCGCCACACTGAGAATTAGCCCAGCGGTGAAAAATACGAGAGGCTGCGGATTACCCTCTGCATGCCCTGCGAAGGCAGATGAAATCTTGAACAGGTCTCACTGTTCAAGGTCTGCAAAGAGGCTCCTTTCAACGTGACGTGTCAGAGTCCCGAGATGGTCCAAGCGTGGATGAAGCTGATCAAGATGCTCAGCCCTAGCAGAGGCTTATGCCTGGTGACATCTCTGGCTTGGTTGCATGCATCCTCCTGGCAGCACAAGAAGGAGAAATGCTCTGGCCATTGCGGTGATTTAGGAAGGGGGCAAGTGTTTGCACAGCCTTGGACTATCACGTAGCCTTTTGTGGACACACCTACATATCACAAGGAAAGGGGGAAAGGAAGGGGTGGGAAATGGAGTTAAAAAGCATTTTACTGGGCATCTGAGACATTGGTTTGTTTGTTCATTCGTTCACTCATTCTTCCCTCGTTCACTCGTTTGCTCGTTCCTTCATTCGCTCATTCGTTCATCCAGTTTGTTCGTTTTTACCCCACTCGGCAGCTGTGCCACATGAATAACGGTTTTGGGGACACAGGATGCTCAAAACATTAGCAGAGGATTGCAACAGTGCAGTGGTGTAGCTAGAGGGGGTGCAAAGCACTACGTTTCACAGGGAGCCTCACCACAGCATGCGTAAGTACGCATTAGATTCGATGGCGCATTAGCCTCAAGTAAATATGGTGTTTGCGCAGGTCTGAGTAGACCCATAAGGGCTCATGCAAGTGTGGAGAAAGATGAACAAAATGTTAACTTACATCTGCATCTTTGCCTGCAGGGTGCAACACAAGCCATGGCGGGTTGCCACTCAGGGTGCACACAAGCCATGGCGGTGTCTCTGCACCCTGTGGGTTGCCTTCACTTTGGGCTGGGCCCTCAGTTTCCCTTCTCAGAGGATTTCAGACATTGAGCCCGACCTGGTGAGACCAATCTGGAGTCCAGACATCCACTGACCTGTGTATCTTGTGCAGAATTTGGTTTGTGTGGTACAGTTGGAGAGAGTACGGCATCCGCTGTATCTTGTAGAATTGCAGGAGTAACATTTCAAGGAAAGACCTGCACGGAGGAGGAACATCCATTGGCGGGTTGTGAGTTAATAAGTATTTCTTTTTAAACTGATTGAAGCTTTTGCTTCCAACGTATTTTCAGGCTCAGTTCAAGATGCAGGTTGTTAAGATATAAATACTTCTTGGCTTGGAATCTGGGGAACTTAGGGCTATCTCCTTGCACATCAACCTGCATGCTGCAGGCATCATTTGTGATCCACCATCATCCAAGGAGCTGATGAAGACCTTCCTGTTCATAAGAGCTTTAGACTGACGTAAGGATTGGTGTACTACACTGTATCTAACTCTTTTCTATTGCAGTTTGGGGTATTTAAACTCCGTATTTACTCAAACGTAACGCTCACCTTTGATATAATGCTCACCTTTTCCAGCCAAATTTAGGGTAAATCCAGAGTAACGACAGAGAGTCCTTGCTCCAGAGTAAGAACAAGTTACTCTGGGTTGCAATATGAATTTCTCATAGGGTTTCACTAGGTGGTGCAGTAACTACAGGTGCACGTAATGTCTCTTATGCGCTGCTGTAGTTACTCTGGATTGTGCCCATAGTCTCCAAAACCTGGGTGCTCGTTTGATTGAATGTTGCATTAAATTCAAGTAAATACAGTATTTTGGTTATAAGTGTCGGTCAGTGTTTAGGTTAGTTTACTATATTGCAATTAAAAATGTAACATAAACCCATCGTTGTATAATGTAGTGCGATTAAGTAAAATCATAACATAAACCCATTGTCACATTATTACGTATTATTATTATTATTATTATTATTATTATTATTATTATTATTATCATCATCATCATCATCATCATCATCATCATCTAACTCGTTATATATAGTAAAATTAAATTTTGCAACTGCGTTGCAACCGTGCATTATAATCGCCAGTACACATTTTTATCTCAAAGGGGTGCACATTAGATTCAAGTAAATACAGTATGTTAAATGTTTTTAATGTTTTAATGCTCAATAGTACTTTAAAAAAATTATATTGTATACATGTATACATGTGGGGGGAAAGGAAGGATATAAATGTAATTGATGATGATGATGATGAAGAAGAAGAAGAAGAAGAAGAAGAAGAAGAAGAAGAAGAAGAAGAAGAAGAAGAAGAAGATGATGATGATGATGATGATGATGATGATGATGATGATGATGATGGGCACATAAGGCTGCACAATTCCAGCAGCCCTCCGACTGTGGAACTGTCTTGCCCTGTGAAAGGAAAGCTGACCACCATGTGGCGCACTTTTAAGCACACAACTTAAGGTGCAATCCTAACCTGGGCTGGCACAACTCATTGGTCATCCCATTCCCATGATGATGTAGGGAGGCAAGGGCATAGTTGGGCCAGCCTAAGCCCAGGCATAAGTTCTGTGCAGACCTAGGAGTGTTACAAAAGTGCTTTAAGACATTTCTGTACCACTCCTGGGGGAGGATTAGGGCAATGCACAGACATGCGATTGCTTCCCTACGTCACCACAAGAACGGGAAGACTGATGGGTCTTCCCATAAGTTAGGATAGCACTCTATGGCATGCAAGTGCTATCCTAACCAATTTAGGCCAGCAGAACACACCTATCCCGTTGTTCCCGCTGTGGGGTGCGGAGGCTGGCACATGTCTGAGACTATTTTATTAAATAATTTTGGGATCTTTGTGCACGGTCAACAAATCAAGGAAACAAATTCTTGCCCTAGACTTTGAGAAGGCCTGCTCTGCACTCTTGCTGTATATACAGATGACCGCAAGGAATATGGCAGCCAGTTTAACAGAAAGCGGCATTGACACTTTATGAGGAAATGATCCAAAAATAGGTGCTGAGAAAGGGAGTTGCTTGTTTTGCTTTGAGCCTTTTCTCTGCCCATCAGCAAAATTCTGAGAAACCCACAAACTAAAAAAACAGGCTTGCGGACTTAAACCTGTTATCTAATAGGGTGGAGGTGGGGATTTTTCCGCCATGATAAGTGGCTTTATAGACAACCTCAGCGGCAAAAAAAATAAGGTGCAAACGCTGATATGCAGATACTGACATTTTGATTGCCGTGCCAGACAATAAAATGCAAATACTGAGGATAAAACCGGATGCCAGATGTCTTCCCATATCCAGCTCTGCCCAGAAACCATTAGGTGGGTTTCTGCCCAGAAACCATTAGGGGTGGCATAGTATCATCACCTGGAGCCCAGAGGCCACGGGGTGGCAGGAATGGTGCCAATCAGACCCATCCCAGATCTTCAAAAGTCCTGTCTCAAGAGGGGCAGGGATACCAGCCCCCGCTGCAGAAGTGTCTCTGTTAAATCTGTACTAGAACCAGGTGGTCTAGGAGGGTGGGGGAAACCTCCAGAACCCAGCAGGTCCCCATCACTCACACCCATCATTCTTTTATCTGGAGGGCCAGCTTCATCCATGGGATTACCTTAACTGAGCTTTCTTTCCTTATTCCAGGTGAGAAGCTCTTGCCTGCAGGTGGGAACACTCTACAGTAGTGGTTCCCAAACTGTGGCTTGAGACACACTGGTGCGTCATGAACTGATTTTTCATGGGTTTCCACAAGGGTGATGGACAGACAGATCAGATAATTAATTGCCTCCAACCTCAGGGCTATTTAAAAATCAGATAACCAATCATTGCTAATGACCCTGTGAAGGGTTCAGCTCCTGCAGTTTGCAAGACTGCGTAAATCTGGGGAGATATATTTTTGAGGGTCTAATTTCTGAATATTATTCCCAATAAATAAATAAATAAATAAATAAATAAATAAATAAATAAATAAATTTCTTTCTTTCTTTCTTTCTTTCTTTCTTTCTTTCTTTCTTTCTTTCTTTCTTTCTTCAATCCTACAGACACTTTTTCCTGGGAGCCCATTGAACACAACTGGGCTTACATGTGAGTAGACATGGTTAGGATTACACCCAGTGGTGGGGTTTAAATAAATTAACAACAGGTTCTATGTCCTAATAACCTCAATTAGCTATAGGTTCTATGTCCATAGAATAACAGGTTCTATGTCCCATTAGTGACCGGTTCTCAGAACCAGGCGCTCATTAGCAAAGAGTTCTATAGAACCTGTGAGAACCCCCTGAAACCTGCCACTGATTACACCCATACTTACTTACTTAGGGTGCAGTCCTAACTTAGGCTGGCACAACTCATTTGTTTTTGCATTCCCATGATGATGTAGAGACGCAAGCGAATATCTGTGCACTGGCATAACGCTCTCCCCGGAGTGGCTCAGAAAGTGCCTCACAGCAATTTCGTGACATCCCCAGGCCAGCATGGGATGTTCTGGGGCATGGGCTGGCCTAACGTAGGGCTAGGATTGCAGACTTACTTCCTTACAGTAAGCATGTCTACTCAGAAGTCCCATTGTGTTCAATAGTACTTACTCCCAGGAAAGTGTGGTTAGAACTGCAGCTTTTATTACTTACTTACTTACTTACTTACTTACAGTGGATTATCAGGCCTTTTTTCCTCCGAGGATGTCACAGCAGCCCTTTAGCACATCTGGCTGCTGGGCACATGATGGCTGCTGGGCACCATTCTTGCCACCTTCTGGCCCTCTCTTGCCCCCTCCCCTGAAGATGCTTGGGGATGCTTAGCACATGGCCCCTGTGCTTAGCACATGGTGATGCTCAGATGCTTAGCGCATGGCCCCTGTGGGAAAGACTCACCTCTTTCAGCCCAGAGCACAGCAGCCAGCAATAGCACAGGGAGAGCCTTCATCTTCCTGAATCCAGCTCAAGCTCTCAGGAGGAAGCATCCTTTCTCTAGCGCTGTCAGTGTTCCTTTAGCACACATTATGCATCAATACAGTATTTAAAAATCAAGAAATACAGGATTTCTCACAGCCTTTGCATGCATCATGCACAAATGCTCAGAATGTGGGGGGAGAAACCGATAATGATCTCTCCCCAGCCTCCAGTCACATATCCTGGGAGGAAAAAGATTTATGCCTCACTTTATGTCTTAATCAAACCATCAGAAATTTGTAATCCTTTATGTGCATCTCCAGCCATACAAGCAGAACCACTTTGTCCACAGATTTACTAGAAATCGCCCCATAACTGCTCCGGATGGCTTGCTGCAGGCATGTAGCGAGGTCATTTGGCACCCAGGGCCCATACTTTGATCAATATCCCTATACAGTGGCGCCTGACGTAACAAACGTCTCACGTAAAGTATGTTTCACATAACAAACAAAAATTTCTCTAGGATTCTGCTTCACGTAACAAGCTGTGCTTCACGTAACAAACACACTTGTAGGCAGTTGGGACAGACACGCTGGCCAGCAGCCCTTTTAAAAAGCATCTGGGCTGCCTAGTGCACCTGCCCATAGTGAAAGCAACACTTCCGCGCTGTTCCTCTTGTGGCCGGAGGGAGAGAAGAGGAGTGGAGAAGAGGGAAGCAGCTCAGGGAGCCAGAAGGGAGGAGGGGGGAGAGAGGCTCAGGATGGAGAGAAGGAGAAAGTGGGCAGACACTTGGAAAGGGTCTTGGGTTGCAGCGTCCTAACCACGTCTACCCAGAACTAAGCCCCACTGTGTTAAATGGGGCTTACTCCCAGGAAAGTTTCCCAGGAAACTTTAGGATTACTTACTGCAATCCTAAAGACACTTTCCTGGGAGTAAGCCCCATTGAACACAATGGGGCTTACTTTTGAGTAGACATAGTTAGGATTGTGCTCTGAGTGAACTTCATAGGATCATGCACATTGAATGCATGTTTTGAATTCAATCCCAGTGTTCTATCATCATTTTTACATCCAGTTCATATTTTTATATGAATATTTTTTGGGTTCTGGAACCAATTGTCTGAGTTTCCATTATTTCCTATGGGAAAATCCACTTCACGTAAAGAACGTTTCATGTAACTAACATGCCTCCGGAACGAATTAAATTTGTTAGGTGAGGCACCACTGTCCTTCAAAGTTTTTTAAACAATTATTCAATTTTGATACAATTAATTAGATAATTATATAGATTAATTAGATTAATTAGATATTTTCATATTTTTAAAAATTGTCTTATCAGTCAAGCTTCTGCTTTTTTGGGGGGGTGGGTGTTGAGGTTACCTTCTGAAGCACTTGTTGAGCTCCACTTTCACTGGATTGGGACCATTCTCATATCCTTGCATTCCTCTGTGTCCGAACTGAATATGAGCCAAGACATCTAAGTTTACTTGCAAGTAAATGCAGCTGTAAATGCAGTTCCACTTTCCATAGGGCTCAATGAAATTATCAGGGACATCTTTCCGGGTTGATTTGTGGGGGCTGCGTTCATTGGATCAGGTCCATTCTGGGGCCATTGGATTCCTCTTGGCCTGCCCTTTCCAACGGACTAAGGCTACAATCCAGGGTAACTATGGGGCTTTTACACTGACGTAGTTACGGTGCCACCTAGGGAAACCTATGGGAAATGCATAGAGCAATCCAGAGTAAGTGCTTGTTACGTCTTCCTATAGTTACCTTGGATTGTAGGGTAAGGCACATTCTCTTCCTACACATTATGCTTTCCATAGGGCTCCATGCCTTTTTTCCTTCAGTCTTTTGATCATAACTTTTGATAGGAAGGAGATATTTCAAAACTATTTTTTTATTTGATTCTGCTGAAAAAATATGCATCCAATGGTATGGGGCTATTAATCGCAATTTTAATGATTTTGGTCACTTCTGCCATTGTCACCCATCTGATGGTACCCATAGCCCGACTTAGTCCCTCCACAGATCCAAAGCACACAACTTCTTTTATAGACCATGCATTCTGGTGCTGAGCTGTCCTTCTCTATCTCCTTACAGTACTTCCCCTTTTAAGCCCATCTCCGCTTACCTTATTTATTTATGTCCACCACCTTATATCATCCCGTAAACTATGGTTTCAAAGCATCCCTTCAAAGCACACCACTCTTTTCCACGGTTCTAGCCTGTCAACTGTCACAGAATTCTGCATGGAATCAGAACCTCTGATGGAAGTTCTTCTGATGGAATCAGAACTGTGAAGCCGAGATTCTCCGGCTCTTTCAATGTAAGTAAGTGTACATTGGGGTCCCAAAAATCACAAGTTCACCTACAGGCTAATTCATGTACACGTTCACAAACAGTTCTGACCAGATCCTAAGAGAGATCTTGTGGTGCTGGTGAACAGCTCAATGAAGGTGTCAACCAAATGTGTTGTGGTGGTTAAAAAGGCCAATTCCATGCTTGGGATCATTAGAAAAGAGATTTTCTAGGTACAGAAGGTCGAGAATAAAATTATGGTGCCATTGTACAAATTAGTGATAAGGCAATCGTATCCAGTGGTGGGCAGATGCTGGTTTGGGCCTACTTGCCCGAACCGGATCTTCCCATTTCCTTGCCGCTGGCAAACCGCCAGTGGCAGGGAAAGTCAAAAAGATATGCCGGTGGACCGGTTTGCACCAGCTACCATCTTTTTATTAGTGCGCAATGCGCAAGTGCCAACGTTGGTGGTTGGGGTGCTCAAAGGCGCCCCCGCGCACTCAGAGGTGCGCCTACAGCCTTCCCCATCCGGCCGGGGGGGCTCAAAGGCACCCGCGCGCGCTCAGAGGCGCACCTACAGCCTTCCCCGGCCGCCCGGCCAGGGGAAGTCCAATCCTATGCATGACTACTCAGAAGTCCCGCGACAGTCAATGGGACTTACTTCCAGGAAAGTATGGCTGGCACTGCAGCCTGAGAGCCCAACCTGACTACTCTGAAGTAAGTCCCATGACAGTCAATGGGACTTCCAGGAAAGCATGGCTGGCACTGCAGCCTGAGAGCCCAACCTGACTACTCTGAAGAAAGTTGTTTTATTTTTTTAATTTTTTAAAATTTTAAAAAAATCCTCCCCAGCCCCACCCCCTGACCCTGGCCCTTCCTCCTGACCCTGGCCCCCCTTGACCCATACTGGCCCCGCCCACTTCCAGAGAACCAGTTCATGGGCCAGGCTGGGCCCACCACTGAATTTGTATCCAGATCTGGTCACATCACACAAACTAGAGCAGAAAACAAAAATGTACAGATAAGAACAACCAAAATGATTACAGGGGCTGGAATATTATAAGGAAAGGCTATGGTGTTTGGGGCTCTTTGTGGGGTGCAATCCTCATCAGTTTAGGCTGGCATAACTCCCCTGGCATATCTTCCCATAATGTGTGAGGATGTCAGCACATGACTGTGCACTGTTCTATCCCCCCAATAGTGACACCTCCAAGTCAGCACAGGACTTATGATAGGGCTTATGCATAACTGGAGTTTAGGACTCTGGGATATACAAAATTATGCAGAGTATCAATATACCATAGTGGATAAAGAGATGCTCTTTTCCACTCACACCAGTACCAGGCTGCATCCACTAAAATTGAGTGTTGGAATAGTTGGAACACAATACAGAAAAAAATATTTTTTGCACTATGTAATTTGTCTGTGGAATTCCTTGCCATAGGATGTGGTGATGGCATCTGGCCAACATGCTTTTAAATGGGGACAAATTTCTGGAGGAAATAATCCCCAGTACCATGAATCTTTTTCCTAATTTAAATTGGAAGCTGATTTGGAACTGCTTGGCCATGTGTGGATTAAAAAAACCCTAAAAATAAATTTAAAAGTTGCTTCTGTAGTTATGTACGATGTAGATATATAATGCTGTCATGTATACAACCTTCAAATGCCAAATGTGGGCTGCGGGCACCGGGATGCAGGTGTCATATGTGCTCCCTGCAACGTTTGGTGGACCACCGTTGGACTAGATGGACCCTTGGCCTCATCCAGTGGAGTTTCTTCTTATGGTTTTGATGCTTATGATGCCAGTTTCTTTTTTACCACTTCAAGTTCAGGATTGCTAAAGGGTCCCCAGCTCTTGCACACCCTTCAAGAACCACTGAGGAAACCTGACTCTGTAAGATTCCTCTTAAATGTTGCTTCTTGAAGGCTGCATCATGTATGACTAGGGTTGCCATAACTCTCTTCCACAAAACTGGGGCAGGACCCTCTCTCCAATTTGTCAGTATGGGAATGCAATCCCCGAAAACTGGCATGGTCCCAGTTTTGGGGGTCATATGGCAAGGGGCATATGGGGGTCATATGTATGATCAGAGTCGTGCCATAATAAAATTGTGAGAAAGCAGAAAGTCCAAAGGGATAAAGGACAGAAATGTGTTTATTCAGTTTCAGGAAGCACAGAGAAAAACATCTGCTGAACAATTCCCACAACCCCACCCCAAAAAGACTTTCTATGGGCAGTGTTAACTCGTAAAAAACCTGAGTTCGAATCAAGGGTTTACCAAAAAGATCCCATCCGCTAACCCAGGAGGCTCAATTCATCACTCTGGAATGGCTTAAAACTCTACCAAGGCAGTACGAATGTATAAGGTGGGACTCATCTGTGAGATCCAGGATGCAGGACGAGATGAGACTTTGGCCTGATCCAGCAGAAGCTCTTCTTATGTTCTTCTGCTCTGGTTTGCATGGCTTAGCAGAGCGTGCATGGATCTCTCCAGCCTCGAGAGGGCAGTGCTTGCAAAGAAATCTTTCATTCCACCCCACCCCAACATGCACACCATGGTGTAAATTCTCTTTCGTATAAATGCAATACAAAACGCAGAGGGCAGTGAGCTGTGAAGGCAATACCCGAACTCAGCGCTGATACGGGGTCAAGAAGCAATGCTATTAAATGCTACTAATAAAGTGTTGGCATCATTTCCGGCTTCTCTCTGGAGAAGACCTCATTGCAGCCTAGCTCCAAAAAGGCAGAAGAAGCTGGCCAGGATCCCCAGGGCCAGAAGCAGGTGGTTGGCCGTCACACTGGCAGCACCACTGATGTTGCAGAAGGAAGAGGTGCAACATTTCACAGATGCAGCCGCGATGCCGATGTTGATCCCACCTCCTGGGCAAACAGGAGCACAGCCTTTGCTGATGGACTGTGTGGAGTAGCCGCCTAGTAAGAAAGAAGGAGGATTACGATCAAGATCCAAAGAGTTCATCCCCTGGAGCTTCAAGCCCTTGGAGCTACATGGAAATGTATGCATTTTTTAAAAAACCCCTAAAAGTAAACATGTATGTTTGTGTCATGTATGATCAGCGGCTTCAGACAAGCACCTGTCTTTTTTTCCCCCTTTGAGTTCAGGTTCTCCTAAAGGCTTCCCAGATCCTTGGAGAACCCCCGGGGAGGCTTGACTCTGTAGGGATGGGGCCTTCTTAGTCATAGTGCCCAACTTTGGATTCAATCCCTGGGAGGTCCAAATAGCCTTTTTCAACATTTTATAAGTATCTTTACCAAGATACCAACTTATGGTACTTAAGCAAAATTTCTTTATATGGGTCTTCAGGTTGCAGTCCTAATTTCCCCCTCTCCCTGCCCCGGTTAGGCTGTCATAAGTCCTGACACAAGTCCTATGGGCTGGGGTCTGGGGATGTCACAGAATTGCCATAAGGCACTTCTCCATCACTCCTGGGGGAGGGGGGTTAGGCCAATGCACAGATATGCACCAGCATCGCCATACCACCACGTGAATGGGGAGACAGGTAAGTTATGCCCACCTAAGGCTGCAAACCTAAAGGCAATTTCCTAAGAGTAAGACCCATTGAACACATTGGGATTTACTTTTCAGCAGACATGGTTAGGATTGTGCTCTAAATCGGTTAGGATTCTGCTCTCAATCTACTGTGTTTCCCTGATAATAAGACCTACCCCAATAATAAGACCTACCCATACTTTTGCTGTGTGGTCTAAAATAAGACCTCCCCCGAAAAGAAGACCTACTAAAATCCCCATTGGTCTCAGGAGGAGACTAAAATCCCCATTGCTGAGGAGTCTACTCAGAAGTAAGCCCAATTAGCGTCAATGGGGCTTACTCCCAGGAAAGGTGGATAGGATCCTTGCATTGCTAAGCCTGATCCTTGCATTGCTACTGCTCCTTGCGGCTGTGCTGCCTCCTTATCAGGAGCAGTCTACTAAGGAGTCTGCTGATGAGTCTACTCAGAAGTAAGCCCAATTAGCGTCAATGGGGCTTACTCCCAAGAAAGGTGGACAGGATTGCAGCCTCAAAGCCCAACCCCATGCAAGCCTACTCAGAAGTAAGCCCAATTAGTATTAATGGGGCTTACTCCCAGGAAAGTGTAGATGAGATTGCAGCCTCAAAGCCCAACCCTTCTGTGCAGACACACACATAATAGGGATCTTTCAGTCAGACTTTCCTGGGAGTAAGCCCTTTGGATGTGGTAGGGATGGATAGGACTTACTTCTGTGCCCAGGGTGCCCATGTGACCGGATTTGTCTCAATTTTTAGCCTCCTGTCCAGGTGTCCTACATTTTTGCTTCACTGTCCGACATTTTGCTGTCAATGTTAATTAAAATAAGGCCTGCCCTGAAAATAAGACCTATGTTGTGTTTTTTTTTAAACCAAAAAAAAATAAGACAGTGTCTTATTATCGGGAAAACACCGTAATTTAATTCTAACCTCCCTCCGAAAGCCACTAAAAGGGTCTCCAGCTTTTGGCAGCAAAGTAACTCAAACGATGCAAAGGTAAAATCACCCACCAATGCCTCCCCCAATGTAGGTCGTCACACAGTAGTTGTTGTCGCTTGGGCACGACTGCAGCCTCCAGCAACCCCAGTTGGACTCGGCTCCATCGCACCACCAGCACAGAAGGGAGGAAACTGCAAAATATGAAAAATCCTTATGTCAGGTGCACAGAACTGAGTGAGGTTATTCTTTCTGGGCTGGAGCTAACAAGTATCCTGGAAATGGATCTAACACAACTTAAGAAGTATTAGTAGGATCTTAAAATTGGCATCTTTCAATACAGAACAGGTTGTTGGAGACATGCAGGAAACCACACACAAGGAGACCCATCTAAAACGTACTGATCAGAGTAAGGCCACTTACTCCCATGTAAGTATGTATAGAGTTGCACCTAAAGGTGGTCTGATGAAGCCCACTTTACAAAGGAGAATCATGGATGTCTCTAGGCTTACATATAAGGCACACAGAATATTTGGCCAATTTGGTATCTAATCGACAGTATATAAAATTAGGGTCACTGACTGATTCACTGACTCATTCACTCATTGACTCATCAACACCCAGCCCCAACCTCTGCACCTAGAAGCATGAAATTTGGGGAGTGTATTCCTTCTGTGATGTAAGCACCCACTAAGAACCAATTTAGTGCCCAGTGCCTGCTGCCCCAGTGCTGCCCACTGCCTGCTGGTGCCCAGTAGGGATGCCTGATGATGCCCAGTGGTGCCTGCTGTGCGTTGCACAGTGCTGCCAGGTAGTGCCCAATGCCCAGTGAAGCATGGTAGCCAGCAGGGGTACCTGCTACCCACTGGTGCCTTGTGGTGCAATTGCCCGCTGGTGCCTGATGGTACGTGATGCCCAGAAGGAATGGCGGATATCCATTGCCTGATGGTGTCCAGTGCCCCCTGGCCATTTCACAGTGGTGCCAGTGGTACCTGCTGCCCGATGGTGCCCAGTGCCCCATTGGGGTTTCCTGTTGTTCCCCACCGCTGCCCCATGGTAGCCTCCTTAGGATACTTTTGACACCTTAGGAAGGCTGCAGTCCTAACCTGGTAAGACACACACAGCATGGCACAAGCTCCCTTTGATCCACCATAGGGTCCTTCCCAGGTCCATGTGGAGCTCTCTCCACATTCACGTTCTGCCCATCTTTCAAGAAATTCAGGGCAGAGTACGAACCCCTCCCTCTCTTCTTGGTCTCACAACAGCCCTGTGAGGTCGACTAGCTTGAGAGCTGGTGACTGGCACAAAGTCATCCAGTAAAATTCCCCATGGAGTGAGGATTTAAACCCAGGCACTCTAAGGTGCAATCCTAACCATATCTACTCAAAAGTAAGCCCCATTGTGTTCAATGGGTCTTATTCCCAGGAAAATGTCTTTAAAGAAAACACAGTTTTTAAATGTCTTTAAAGACATTTTCCTGGGAATAACACAATGGGGCTTACTTTCGAGTAGACATGATTAGGATGGTGCTGTGTGTCCTTGTTTACAGGATCTGAAATTTCCAGAACTCCTGGATCTGGAACATCAGAGTCTGCAATCCTGCGTGCACTGCTAAGTTCCAGGGCGCAAGGAAGCTGCGAATCAAGACTGAAGCAGCCAGATCTGGTCCCAAACATCTTAACCACTGTGATCGCCAACCCTTCTCATTCTTCAAGAATCAGAATCCAGAGTAACTTACTTATCCATAGTAGTTACAATCCAGAGTAACTACAGGAACACGAAAGAGACATTTACGTCAACGTAGTTACAGCACCACCTAGTGAAAACCTATGGGAAATTCATATCGCAATCCATAGTAACTTGTTCTTACGTCGAAGCAAGGACGCCCTGTAGTTACTCTGGATTGCACCCTAAATCATCCCTCCACTCACACACACTAAAAATATTTCCTCCTCCACCACCACCAATTGTGCCATCAACTCAAAAGCAGAGTATGGGATGCAGCGGAGGCTCCGTCAGCATGTGATACTTCCTTAAGTGGGTTTCCGTACCTTGGCCTAATGGGACTCCAGTCCTGGACAGGATGTGTGCATTTATATTCAGAGAAGGGATCAGAAGGCTGACGGATCATCGGTGCCAGACTTTCTTGGTAAATAAGGATGCCCCCCTTTTTCATTTAAAAACATTGTAATGCATCATTCCAGGCTAAGTTTCCAAGGCAGTGTTGATGATCATGACAAGACTGCTAAGAAGCACCACATTCCCTTCCCTTCTCTTGCCGAAAACACGTTTCCACAATTAAAACCCAAAACACGTGTGTGGCCAGCTTTGTGTTTCTTTGAAAGTAAAACTTCAGATTTATAATCCTGTTTTTAAGGTCGGGCACTTTAGGGCAGGGCTTTCGAAACAATGCTTTGGGGAAGCGTGATTTCTCCCCTGCTTGGGATCTTAAGAAGAAGATGAATAACGGCAGAAAAAAAACCCCAAAAGTAGCACAACCAGCTGCCAAAAGCAGCCACAAGGAAATGAATGTGCAGGGCTGGGTTGGGCAGAAAAGGAAACTGTGCCCACGCTACGTTTTTCTATAGCATTTTCCATTTCCGAAAAGAAAATTATAAAAAAATTAAATTTTATAATCTAAAATTTCATAAAATTAACTGGTAGAATAATTAAATTAGTAGTAGGATATGTAGGATTGGTAGGATATTGGTAGGACAGAATAATAGGTAGGATTGGTAGGATATTGGTAGGATAGAATAATAGGTAGGATTGGTGGGATATTGGTAGGATAGAATAATTAAATTATTGGTAGGATATGTAGGATTGGTAGGATATTGGTAGGATAGAATAATTAAATTATTGGTAGGATATGTAGGATTGGTAGGATATTGGTAGGATAGAATAATTAAATTATTGGTAGGATATGTAGGATATTGGTAGGATAATATGAAGATAATTGGTAGGATAACTACTAACACATAAATAGACAGATACAATAGTATCAGATTAATATATACAATAGGATCAGGCAAAGGGATCAGTTTCAAATTGAAGGAGGATATCTTAAAATATTTGCACATACTCCAAAGCAAGACAATTCATATGTATAGAAAATAATCTACACACCATGATAAATATCTATCTACAGTATTGATACTTGATTGATCTTTTTTCTTTCTAAGCAAATACTTCCATTTAAATAGTTTTGTCTCCTGGGACAACTTTTTGACATCTGTTGCAGTGCCCACCTTTTCATGGTGTTTATAAGAAAAATAAGCTATAATACAATCCTAATCGTGTATACTCTGAATTAAGTTCCATTGAGTTTAATGGGGCTTAGAGCACAATCTTAACTGTGCCTACTCAAAAGTAAGCCCCATTGTGTTCAGTGGGACTTATGCCCAGGAAAGTATCTTTAGGATTGCAGCCTTACTCCTAGGAAAGTGCTCCTAGGATTGCAGCATATGTGCCACATTAGGCCACCAGACAGATAAGGGCATCAGAATGTTATCCCAATTCAAAACATTCCAGGAAACTCAGATCACGGGGGCTAAACCATGCAGAAGCCATTTTTATTTTATATTTATTTGAATTATTAATATATTTTATATATTATTAAAGGGGGGAATTTTGGAAGGTGCAGCTTTTTCTCGTTGTTGAGCGACAAGCTAGATCTGCAAAGATCCTCAGCCACTGAACAACATGTGAGTATCCCTTGGCACACCAACCATGCGCCAAAATTGTCAAGGCACACTATGAAACTTTGGACAGTTGACAAGGCACACCATGCTGCTGATGGGGGATTAATTGCTCAATAATCCTAATAATCAATTATGTTTATCTAATTAATAAATAAATTAACCAAATTCCCAAGGCACACTTGTGGACAGCTTGCGGCACACTAGTGTGCCATGTCACACTGGTCGAACATCACTGCTATAAACCTTTTTCTGGCATTTCCATCTCAGGTTCATATTATTCTTTCCAAATAATTCCTGCAAACAGGCAATATGGTCCCCTGTTTTTTTTAGTCTGGCTACTCCTCCTGCACAACTCTTTTATTATGATTTTAATCAGTTTTTAATCAGTTTTTAATGTAGATGTTTTTATTTATTGTTTTAAGATGCTTGTTTTAACCGTTTTGTATTGGATTTTATTGTTAGAAATAAAGTTTATTATTATTTTATTCAAAATCAAACAGAACCACACAGCAAACATTATTATTATTATTATTATTATTATTATTATTATTATTATTATTATTATTATTATTATTATTATTATTATTATATCCCACCAGTGGAATAAACTTCATCTTCTGCCAACATCTTCACGTCCCACCATTCAGAGCCAGATCCCAAGTGTTGGCTTTAAGGGCACACCTGCTGGCTCTGATCTGGGATATGAAGCATTTAGTTGTATAGAGAACAGATTCCGATTTTAAAAATAAATGAATAAATAATAAAACAAAATAAATAAAAAATTTATGACAGACCAGCAGTGCCTCTCAATCAAACGCATGGATGCTGCACCAGCACTGCACAGATGCTGGTGTGACATTTAGAAGAGACACATGAATATATTTCTCTACCCAGCAGATAATTAATCTGTGGAACTCCTTGCCACAAGATATGGTGATGGTCTCTGTTCAAGATGCCTTTCAAAGGGGATAGGACAGATTTCTGGAGGAAAAATCCATCATGGGTTAAAAGCCATGATGTGAATGTGCAACCTCCTAATTTTAGAAGTGGGGTGTCTTAGAAGGTCAGGTACCACGGAGGGCACCGGGATGTTGATAGGCAGCTGGGGTGAGATTCAGGACACTGCACCAGAGGCGGAAGCGGGACTAAAGTGGGGCTATTCTTCGGTTCGACCTTCTCCGTGATATCCTAAGCCCATCCAAGCGACCCCAAGGGGCACAACTGCTGTCTAAAAAGATAATAGGATACATATGGTGAACGCTGACCCCCTCCTTGTCCCTTCCGCATCACACCCCAAAATCCTCCAGTACACTTTTTCAACATTGTGCCAGCCTAAGCGCATAGGATTCTGCAGTGGAGAGGCTATCACTGTGCTGGCATACACTGGCACAGGTGCGCAGAACAAGGCCCCAGTTCTCCAAAGGGCTGAAACCTAAGAAATAGTCATCTGTTGATCTACCAGAGATGGACTCATTGGAAGATCCCATCCAATCTCTCACCCTGGTGCTTGCCCACAAGTGGCTCTATTTCAGATCCTGGGCCGTGTGAAGCACCAGCATAAAAGGGACTCCACGCATTAGCCCCTAATAAATTATTAATTTAAAATTATCAATTATAAGAAAGCTACATGCTGCCTGCTTGAAAGGAAAAGGAGAACAATGAAGATTTTTTTTCCAGGACAAGGCTAAAAAAGAGGACAGATGGTCACCCTGTCCCCTATAGCACGGGGTTGGGGGATCTGACCCCCTATGGACAGTGCTTGGGAAAGGAACCCAGAGGCCAAAATGTAGGAGAAATGGAGGACATAAAAAAAAACACTCAAGTATTATCACTATCGTGAGGTTAACTCAAACGTTATATTAAATTTAACAGTATTATATATAATTAATTGCAAGTTATTTACTGTTAAATTATTAAATCATTACTGTTAAATTATTATTAATTATTATTATTGGAAATTATTATAGGAGGATTCCCTGCTACAGGCAAGGGGTTAGACTAGATGACCTACTGGGTTCCTTCCAACTCTAGGATTCTATAATTCTATGAATTACATTTATTTACAAATTTCTTGTAAATTATTAATTACAAGAAGGCTACATGTTGCCAGCCCACAAGGAAAGTGAAGCCTTTTGTTCCAGACTAAATGCTAAAAGAGGATCCCCCTTGAATGGGGTGGGAGATCTGTCCTCTTATAGACAGGAACCTCCCTACAGGAAACCCCCCCCCATCCAGAAACCCCCCAGGAGACCCTCAGCCAGGAAACCCCCAAACAAGAATCCTCCCACCAATAGACCCCCACCCAAGAACCCCTCAGGAGACCCCCAGCCAGGAACACCCCCCCCCAGGAGACCCCCAAACAAGACTCCTCCCACCAAGAGACCTCCACCCAGGAGTCCCCCAGGAGACCCCCAGCCAGGAACACCCCCCCAGGAGACCCCCAAACAAGAATCCTCCCACCAAGAGACCCCCATCCAGGAGTCCCCAGGAGACCCCCAGCCAGGAAACCCCCAAAGAAGAATCTTCCCACAAAGAGATTCTCATCGATGAACCCCTCAAGAGACCCTCAGCCAGGAACACCCCCCCCAGGAGACCCCCAAACAAGAATCCTCCCACCAAGAGACCCTCCCACCCAGGAACCCCCGAGACCCCCAAACAAGACTCCTCCCACCAATAGATCCCCCACTCAGGAACCCTCCAGGAGACCCCCAAACAAGACTCCTCCCACCAAGAGACCCTCCCACCCAGGAACCCCCCAGGAGACCCCCAGCCAGGAACCACCCCCCCAGGAGACCCCTAAACAAGACTCCTCCCACCAAGAAACCCCCACCCAGAAGTCTCCCAGGAGACCCCCAGCCAGGAAACCCCCAAACGAGAATCTTTCCACGAAGAGACTCTGATCCAGGAACCCCTCAGGAAACCCCACCCAGGAACCCCGCAGGAGACCCCCCCCCAAAAAAAAAAACAAGAATCCTCCTACCAAGAGACCCTCCCACTCAGGAACCCCCCAGGAGACCCCCAAACAAGAATCCTCCCACCAATAGATCCCCCACCCAGGAACCCCCCAGGAGACCCCCACCCAGGAAACCCCCAAACAAGACTCCTCCCACTAAGAGACTCTCATCTAGGAACCCCCCGGAGTCCCCCATCCAGGGTCTGACCTGTGCCTGCGCCCAGCAGGGCGGCCAGCAGTAGAGGCAGCAGCCCGGGCATCCGCATCCTTCTCCCGCAGCCTCCGCTCTGGCCCCGGCCCTGCCTCGCCCTGCGATGCGCTCCCTGCAGCCTTCTCTTTCGTTTCCCCGGCTGGCTGGCTGGGCTGGGGAAGGAGGAGGCTCTGCAGAGGGACCAGTCCAGGGCTGGGGGGCTCCCCCCCAGCTACGCCACCGCTTGGGAAGGGCTAGGCTAGGCCAGTGGGGGAGGATGATGGCACCACTGGTGGCACAGGTGGAGGGCACTGGTCTGGTCTGGTCTGGTCTGGTGGCAAGACCTGGGTCACCAGCCAAGAAACAGCAGGAGGAGGATGGCCTTGGCTGGCAAAGGGTGACCAGATGGGAGAACCCAAAAAAGATGGCATGATTTGGGGGTCTGAGCTTGGCTGAGCACTGCTGGGCACCCCTAGGCACAGGGAGGCAGGCAGTGGCAAGCAGTGGGCACCGCTGGACACAGACAGGCCCTGGGCAGTGGAGGGTATCAGGGGGCAAGTGGCAGGGAGCATCAAGCATTCCTACCTGGCATTGTTGTGCAGCAGGGACCACTGTGCCCCACTGTGCAATAGTGATCCCGTAATACCCCACATGCACCACCACCTCCATGGAATATCCCTCCACATGAAACATCCCCGCCATGCACCATCCATCCCGGTGCAACATCCCCTCCACACACCATCTCTCCACGTGCAACAACCCCGCCATGCACCATCCATCCCGGTGCAACATCACCTCCACACACCATCTCCCCCTATGTACCATATCCCCCTGTGCACCACCATCCCTATGCACCATCCCCCCTGTGTACCGTCTCTTCAGGTACTCCATCCCCACCCTGTGCACCACCACCCCCATGCACCATCCTCCCCTACACCATCCCCCCCATGTGCACCATCCCCAACTGTGCACCATTCCCCCAAACCACCATCCCCCATAACTGTGGGCACCCCTACCAGGCAAGTGCAGGGTTTGGGGCTGGGTTTGATCAAACTTCAGTGTTAAGTATAGGATGAAAACATGTTGCACCCCTTTTCACCCCTTTAGGGGTTTGGCTGCTCACATCACGTAATGAACACTCTTCCCAAATGTCTGTGTAAAACAAATAAAAGAAGTGGTTTGGAGTGCTCAGGTTTGGAGTGGCTCTTGATCATGGTCATGGGGTTCAAGAGCCACCCAAATCACAGGCCCCTGATAGCCAAATTATAGAATTGGGTGTTCCAGCTGGAATTTTTGCCAGAACTGGAAAATGTAACATAAGAAGAGCCTCACTGGGTCAGTCCAAGGACCCATCTAGTCCAGCTTTCTGCATCTCACAAAGGCCCACCAAATTCTTCAAGGAGAACACAAGACAAGAGACCTGGTGCCTCCTCCGCACTTGGCATTTTGTTGTATACTTCTACAAAATTGTTGCACAAACCCATCATAGCTTGTAAAATGTGATGGACATTTCCAGAATATGCTAACGCTGGGCCAGGTGACCCTTCTAAAAGCATCTAGGCCAGGTGCCATCACCATATTCAGTGGCAAGGAGTTCCATAGAATCATTACATGGCTAGAGAAGTACATTTTTGTCTGTTCCGTCTCTCCCTCCCATCAATGGGTTCCCTATTTCCGGTTTGGAGCAGGGTGACCAGATGCCCAAACCTCAAAAGGAGGACAACCGGTCTTGGATTCCTCTCAGCCTTGCCTTTCCAGCGGACAATGGCACATTTGCCTGCTCACAAGTAAAGCCATGATATTTGCCACTTTCACTTTCCCATAGAGCTCAATGCAAATTTTTGATTTTTATTTTTTGGCCATACCTTTTGATAGAAAGGAGATATTTCAACACTGATCGTTGCATTGGATTCTACTCTTCAATACGAATCCAATGACATATGACAAGACGGGCACTTCACACCATTGCAAAGTTCCAAAATGAGACCAAAACGGAGGACAACAAAGCCCTTTTGGAGGACACCTGTACAGGAAGCTAAAAAGGAGGACAAACCTGGAAATTTCTGTTCATATGGTCACCTGCTTTTGGAGAGATCCTTCTGGAGTGCTTCAGAATCCATTCTGAATTCTAGATTTGTGTTTTTAAAGCATCGTCCATAATTTGAGCTCTGGAAACTGGTCTGATGGGAAGGACAATTGTTTCCATTTAAAGAAAGATGTGGGTTCGTTGTGTGGTTTTGTATGTGCGCTTGAATAAGTTGTGCATGATAGGTCTTCTTCTTTGTTCTTGTTGAAGACCCACTACGCAAAAAATAATAATATTCCTCCAATAATATTTAGAATCATAAAATCAGAATACCAAATGGCAAGTTGGAAGGGATCTATAATGTCATCTAGTCCAACCCCCTGCCTGGAGCAGGAAATTCTCCTAGGGTGCAATCCTAAGCATGTTTACTCAGATGTAAGTCCCATTCTGCTCTATGGGACTTGGGACAAAATCCATGGCAGTTACGAGTCCACGCAGTTACGTCACTCTCCAGTGTTATGTTATGGAAAATCATCTTAACTTCTCCAGCGCAAGGGGCTTAATTTCACTTTAGGAGATAGGCCTTACTCTCACGAAAGTGTGTTCAGGACTGCAGCCCCGAGAGCATCTCCGATAGGTGCTTCTCAAGCCTCTGCTTGAAGATCCCCAGTGAAGGAGAGTCCACCACCTCCCTTGGTAATCTATTCCACTTACATGTTGGGCGCAATCCAGAGTAACTACGGGAAGTCCTTGCTCCGGTGTAAGAACAATTTGCTCTGGATTGTAATATGAATTTCCCATAGGTTTTCACTAGGTGGTGCAGTAACTACGGGTGCACGTAATGTCTCTTACGTGCTCCCGTAGTTACTCTGGATTGTAGGGAAAGAATCTTTTCCTGATATTCAAACGGATCTCCTTTCTTGCAGTTTGTGGTTTTAGGTCTTTTATAATATTTTAGGTTGATTCAAATCAGTGCAAACCCCTGGCTTTCACTTGGTGTAATTGTTTCATAAAGGGCACAATCCTAACCAGTTTAGGCTCCAGGGTGACCGTATGAATGGAAAAACCCGGATTTGTCCAGATTTTTAGCCTCCTGTCTGGGTGTCCTACATTTTCACTTCATTGTCCTACATTTTGGCTTCATTTTTTAACTTTGCAGTGGTGTGCAGTACACCATCATGTTATATGTCGTTGGATTCGTATTGAAGAGCAGAATCCAATGCAAAAATCAGTTTTGAGATCTCTCCTTCCTCTCAAACATTATGGCCAAAAACCCACAAAGTATGGAAAAAACATTTTTTGGGCAATTTTTTTAAGCGGGTAGGAATTTTGGCCTTGGGGTTCAGGAATTTTGGGTTTGGCATCTGGTCACCCTGGTTTAGACCAGCCTAACCCACCTGGAGTATCGTCCCGGGAAGGTGTGGAGAGGTCAATGTATGGCTATGCACTGTCCAAACTCCCCCCCACCCATTGGAGTGGAGCAGAAGTGCCCTATAGCACTTTTCTGACAACCCCAGGTCAGCACAGGACGTATGGTGGCCTAACTGGAGCACAGGGCTTAGGCTGGCCTAACTGGAGCTTAGGATTGCATCCTAACCCTACAATCCAGAGTAACTATGGGAGCGCGTAAGAGACATTACATGTACCCCTAGTAACTGCACTACCTAGTGAAAACCTATGGGAAATTCATATTGCAATCCAGAGCAAATTGTTCTTACACTGGAGCAAGGACTCCCCGTAGTTACTCTGGATTTTGCCCTAAGTATAGGATGTGTATTGTTCGCATTTTGAACTGGAATTTTTTTGAAAGAAAAAAGACAGGCAGAGGAGAGGTAACAACCGAATATTCCTAAGAAGCAGCAGATTTGCAAGAGTCCGACTGTCTTTTGACCGCCTTCCTTTTGAAAGCAAAAGGCAAAGAGAACTAGAATAATATTTGCTTTTTACAAAACCAACCTCTGTGAACACAAACAAGGAATCTCGATCCGCCCAACACTAAGAAATCCAATTTTTGTTAGTGTTTTTAATTTCAGTTAAGAATCTTTAGTGAAAAATATACACTCCACATAAGGGGGGAAGGATGTAAAACAACTGTTTTGATAATTGGCTTCTTGGGGTGATTTCCCCCCCCCACCCCTTTGATAGGGTTTGCATTCTTGACTTCATGGTCAAGAGAAATTCACATTCAGCATATTTACTCGGAAGCCAGTCTCCCCGTGTTCAGTAATGCAGACTTAGAGCACAATCCTAACTATGTCTACTCAAAAGTAAGTCCCATTATGTTCAGTGGGACTTACTCCCAGGAAAGTGTCTTTAGGATTGTAGCCTTAATCAGGAACGAGATCAAAATTATTGTAAACCAGTTTGGAATGGTTTCATTTCAAGAGGTTGCCTTCCTATGGCCCACATCAACTCCAATGCATGTGTCAGAAGAAGCCAGTGCCGTTCCTGCCTGGATCGTCTCCCTGGGCACCTCCCTCCCCTCCTTCCAAGTATTCTGGGTTGCAAATCTCTGGCTTATTTTATTTTTTCTGTAAACCACTTTGTGAACTTTTCATTGAAAAGCGGTATATAAATTGACTGTTTGATTGATGGATTGATTGACAGACTGATTGATTGATAAAATTATGCACATGTAGTCACCCTCCATTAAGATAAATATGATGTGTCGTTCAAAATGGCAAGCCATGGGGTGTGTACTCATGAGTAGGTGCCCTGGCAGATTAGTGTCCAGATTCATTTGTAATCTGTGATCCGCCAGTGGTCCACCAGATGCCATCAATGAAATACTCTAGTATGTTTCAAGCTAGTGGTTGGTCTGCTAGCACATGAATGAACCTGTATTCTGGAAGGATGGCAATCTGGAGCAATCTACCAGACTGGGCAGACTACTCATGAGTAATTCTTGGCCGGAATAGAACTGTCAGTGTGCAGAGAGCAGCATGGGAATATTATAGGAGGAATGGGATAGCCTGAGCACCTTCCCCAAGTACTAAAGAACTCCAAACTGGTAAATACTGGTTAGGTGTCCCAAGAGGTATAAGGGCCAGAACTCTCATTAGCAAACATGTTTGTCGGCCATAACACACAGCTTTGCACTAAACAGGGTTTGGGTTTCTCTCCATCGGCTCTAAAAACCTCATCACAGTTTGTTCTGGAGGATGTAGAATAAACTGGCCAAGGCTCCCACAAGCAGCATCAGGGAGCTGCTTTTCACACTGACGGCTCCACTGACGTTACACAAGCTGGTCTCACAGCACTTGACGGAGAAAGCCATGACTCCGAGATCCAGTCCTCCTTGGGGGCATATCGCAGAACACCCCTTGCTGATAGACTGCTTGTGGTTGTCACCTGCAAAAGAAAAGAAAGCAAGACGGAAGGGTGAATTCCTGATATTTGCCCATTCATTTTACAGGAGTAGCTTGTTCAATCAGAGGTATAATTTATTGGGGTCCCAATCCTAAGCAATTTAGGCCGGCACAACTCATTTGATCCCCGATCCTATGGTGGTACAGGAAGACCGGTGCATGTCTGTGCATTGTCCTAACTCTCCCAGGAATGGCAAAGAGTGCCTTACAACACTTTTGCAACAAATCCAGGCCAGCACAGGTGTCATGCCAGCCTAACTGGGGGCCTAACTGGCTGTAATCCTATCCGCACTTTCTTGGGAATAACTTCCATTGAGTATAATGTGACTTACTTCTAAGTAGAAAGGCATAGGATTGGGCTCTGAGTACACAGACAGAGGACCACATGAAGGGGCACTTATTGAATGTCCTGGCTCGTGTGGTTGTTTTTATTATATTTTATATATTTTATTATCTTATATATTATATTGTTCTTTAGTATGTTGCAGCTGCCTTAGGTCTGCATGGCGGAGAAAGACAGGGTATAAAAAAATAAATAAATAAATAAATACATACATACATACATACATACATAAGCTAATTCTGTGTGTGTGCACCAACCATGTTTGCATCTCACTTTGTGTGTGATCCACACTGATGACCTCTTGCACAACATAATGGAGTGTTAATGAAATACAAATACCTGCATTTACTCCAATCGAATGCACCATCAAATCTAATGTGCACCCCGATTTTAAAAGGTTTGAGATTTTAAAAATGTTTATTGGTGATTGTAACACGTAGCTGCAAACCAGGTGCAAAATTTAATGAATTTTCCCACAATGAATTAAATGATGATAATAATATGCCAATGACTTTATGTTTTTACCTAATTGCGTTACTTTATACAACAGTGGGTTTATGAGCACGATCCTAACATTCCTAATCCCATGAGTGCAATGGGTCTTACTCCCAGGAAAGTGTCCTTAGGATTGCAGCATATGTTACATTTTTTATTACGATATAGTAAACTCTTAAACCAAATACTGACCTATACTTATATTCAAAATACCGTATTTACTTGATTTTAATGCACCATTAAATTGAATGCACACCCTGATTTTGGAGACTAACGTCAGCTGGAAAAGATGAGTGTTAGAATCAAGTAAATCCGGTGTGTTGGTCTTGATGTCACAACATTTTTTGCCGGAGCGTTAGCAATGTGCATTTTTTGAAGGCATTGTGCAAGGCAAGGTTGCCTTTCTGCCTGCCAGATTCTGGATGACTCATTAAGTAACTGTGTATGGAATCTTGGGATGCAATCCTATAAACACTTTCCTGGGAGTAAGACACATTGAACACAATGGGGCTTACTTCTGGATAGACATGGTTAGGATTGTGCTCTGGGTCAATTATCTTAGTACATCACTCGGAGAACAAGCAATACTTGCGTGGTTAAATTCCCCGTTTCCTCTCTCTTCCATCCCCACCATCACCATCACCCCCTTTACAGGCAACACTGCAGAATCCTATCTGCGCATTGTGACGCATTATGACACACATTCCCACCAAGGTGGTATGTATTTACCTACTGGCATGCTTTTGTACTGCTAGGTTGCAAGAGCTGGGCGAAGGATGGGACTAAGTTCACCCTGTCTTGGAGCTCTGGGATCTTGAACTGCTAATCTGCCAATCTTCGGATTATTAATATTAATAATATTAATATTATTAATTTGGTTTATATCCCGCCTTTCTTCCCTACCAGGATTTCATTGTGCCTAATGGAATCCCTACCAGGATTTTATTGTTCCTAATGGAATAAGGTAGTGCCTTATTCTGTAGGGTTTTTGATTTTGGGACTGAAAAATTGAATGACTGAATTCATGACTACCTCTCTACAACAGTAGAAAAAAATTTTTAAACAGTGATTTGCAGTGGCTGTTTGTGTTGAAACTCAGTGTATTAAATATGCTTGTCTAACTTGTTTGGACCT
Source organism: Cryptoblepharus egeriae (assembly GCA_030015325.1). Classification (NCBI taxonomy): domain Eukaryota; kingdom Metazoa; phylum Chordata; class Lepidosauria; order Squamata; family Scincidae; genus Cryptoblepharus; species Cryptoblepharus egeriae. The sequence goes on along the minus strand of JAREYC010000003.1, from coordinate 2,472,313 downwards.
TTACTACACAAATGCTTACCGACACCACCTCCCAAATACTTGGTGATGCAGTAGTTGTCCGTCGTCTCACACTCCTTTGATTTCCAGCAATCCCAGTTGCTCTCGGCACTATCACATGTGAAGCATCTCAGAGAGGACACTGTAAAAGACGGCAAGCCGAGAAGCACACTTGTGAGACGGGCAGATGAATCAAGTGACTTGCCTGAGCTCGGGGCTTGGCAAAGGGCCGGCTGTCTGGTCTCCAGATTGATGGCATCTCCCATCACTGCTTCCCCTCCCCCTTTTTATAGGGAATCTATGACTATACTGGCCATATCTTGGCATTCCAGTAAGCCTTTGTAACTGGTGAGCGCTGCCGCCCCAGTGTGTTCCCAGTGTGACGACACCCGCATGATTCTGGAATGGAGTGGGTGTTGTCATACAACGTTTCTTTGAAGTTGCCCCAAACAGCATTTCATCAGCAGACAACTCCCTTCAATACAAGGTGTTTATTGTGCAAACCTTAAAAGAGTCCCGTGGAACAGTGAATGCCTGTGTGGGCTAAACCAGAGTTTGGGGAGAGAACAACACCTGGGAAGATTGCGTGATCTGAAAGCTGAGTAGAGCATGTCTCTGGGACGCACATGACATGTTCAAGCTCACAGGGACCGACCTAAGAGGTTCTGACTTATTGGGCCATTCTGATTTCTTTGTGGGATTTCCCCTCTGATAGTGGAGTTTGCTTAGAGAGACGGGGCCAGGATGAGCAGATGCCCAAACCTTAAAAGGAGGACAAGGTCTTGGATTCCTCTCAGCCTGGCCTTTCCAGCAGACAATGGCACGTTTGCCTACTCATGAGTAAAGCCGCGATATTGGGCACTTTCACTTTCCCACTGAGCTCAATGCATATGTTTTATTTTTTGTCTTTTGGCCATAACATTTGATAGGAAGGAAATATTTCAAAACCAATTTTTGCATCAGATTCTGCTCTTCAATACGAATCCAAGGACATGTGACATGATGGGGTACTGCACACCATTGCAAAGTTCCAAAATGGAGGACAATGAAGCCCTTTTGGAGGACACTAAAAAAGAGGACAAATTTGGAAATTTCCAGTCATATGATCACCCTGCTCGGGGCATGATCCTAACCAATTTGGGACAGTGCAACTCATCCTCTCCCCGTTCCCGTTGTGGCATGGGGAGGCCAGCACATGTCTGTGCATTGGCCTAACGCCCACAGGTGTGGCACAGAAGTGCCTTTCGACATTTTTGCAACACACCCAGTCAGCACGGGATTTGTTCCGCCAGGATGGTGTAGTGGTTCGGAGTTGGACTGAGACCTGGAAGATCCAGATTCAAATCCCTCCCTGGCCCTGAAGCTTCCTGGGTGATGTTGAGCCAGTTATTCACTCTCAGCCTCACCTACCTCGCAGGATTGTTGTGAGTACAGCAGGAGGGGAGGAACTAAAACTTTGTAGGACACTTTGGGTATTTGTATTGGCATGGGAAAAATGGGATATATAAATAAATACTTATAAATTACAATATGGGGAGTTACTTTTCCATCACCCTGTATATATATAAATATATTTTTTTTTCCCATCACCCTGTATATATATAAATATATATTTTTTATTTATAAATATATAAACACACTAATCTGCTGCCTGAGTTGACCTCATGGGTGGCTGGCCTTAGTGACTCTCTCTGGATGAGAAGACAGACGGCACTGCTCCCTTTCTGTGCATGCGCATGCATTTGAAGACGGCCGTGAGATTAAGTCCCCAAAGCGGTGATGAGAACCCCTGGCTGTGTCTGCAAGAGGCGGAACCACTCTGTGACCTACATTCTGATGCTCTCTTTTTATTTCTTGGCCCACCCAGTTTGGACACATAGACAAAAGGAAAGGGAACACATGCACGGTTAGTGCCAGCAGGGGCAGCCGCGCATCACATGCGCTCTGCCAGGAAGCAGGCTTTGCTCACACAATTGCAGAAACCACTTTTCCTGAGGTCCCCGAGGCCTCGTTCCTTTTAACTAGCAGCAAATGTTGATTAACCTCTTCCAGGCACAAGGGGACGTCCAAGCTTGGAACCAAAGGGGTTTTTCCGCATACCCAAAATATCTGTGATGGGAACAGCTCCGTTTGCACAAGCCTGGGTCAGTCCCACTGATGTTCCAAGTGAATGGAGTACTTGAAGTTTTTTCTCACAACCCACATTTCCCAGAGCTTGCTGTTTTTCTCCCCCATCAAACCCCAGACCCTAACACCATTGCGCCGAGGCACACTGGTGTGCCATGAATGATCCACAGGTGTGCCGCGGGGATTGAAGGGGGATTGGATTGGAGCCCCCTATTCGGAGCATGGTGCACCGTGTCATGGGTCAAAAAACAGATGGGGTGCCTTGACAATTTTAGCACCTTGTCAGTGTGTCATGTGATGACAGACAGACAGACAGACAGACAGACAGACAGACAGACAGACAGACAGACAGACAGACAGATAGATAGATAGATAGATAGATAGATAGATAGATAGATAGATAGATAGATAGATAGATAGATAGATAGATAGATAGATAGATTGGGATGAATGCCAGCCAAATAGCACATGTGGACCAATCCTTGCCAAGGCAATGCCAACCTTCCATGAATCTTTTTTTGGAACTCATCTGAGCCACCACCTTCCACAAGCAGGCAATCAACATCCAACCCGGCACATGGGGGTCAGTACGAGTTACCAACTGGCTGCACTGGTCCACTGTCTGCAGAGAAGGTGCCTCCAGATGCAGAGGCCACCCGATTGACTATTGACTCCCCTCTCCCCCCCCCCACACACACACATCCTGCCCTGCACCGAAAGGTCCCTTCCCCAGATCTGACTTCCTCTTGAGTTATTCTTAGCAGGCTGCACAGCTCTGGGAACCTGTCCTACAAAGAGAAGGTCCACACCAGCCACGCCACCTTTCTGATTGGTTTCTTGGGGACTTTTTGCCAGGGCTGCATTAAAATTGTCATGTTTGCCTGGCAAGTTCATTTCTGCAGGCACTACAAAGGGGTCATTAGATTCAGGGTGACCATACATCCTATTTTTTTCCAGGACATGTCCTTTTTTCAAACTTGTGTCCTGGAGAAAAAAAATCTACATATCTTTTTCTTTGTGAATACGCAACATATAGAACTCTAATAATTAATCATTTAGATTTAATAAATTTTATATAATATATTTAAAAATAAGTAATATAGTGTTTAAATTAATCAAATGATAGCAATATCTATGAGTGCTGCAAGCTTTTATTTTGTCCCGTCCTATGTTTTTCTTGGGTGTCCTACATTTTGTTCTCTTTTTGTGGTTATGATATATGGTCACCCTGCATCAGGGTGGCTCTGCTGCTCCTGTTTGTGACCCCCAAAATTTCCCCAAGGTGGGACAACTCTGATGTCCTTGGTGATCCCCCCAGTGCCTGGATGGGGGCATCTGCTTCATGGGGCATCTGGACAGGATCTTGCACCTGGCAGCCAGATCCAGTTATTTTCAAAGAGAAATGCCACTGCTTGACCTGGGGAATTTCTGCCTGCTGTGCAGGGATGGTCCCAGGTGGAGATGCCTTGAATCAGGGACATACCAGGTGCCAAACCCTCTGCCAAGGCATCCCTCCCTGCAGCATCAGTGCCAAGGGGGGAGCACCAGCTTGGGAAGAGAGGTTTGGTCTGGGCTGCCCTGGATCTTGGATAGAGCATCTGCTTCATGGGTCATCTGGACAGGCTCTTCTGCCAGGCAACCACATCCAGTTCTTTTCCAGGGGAATTTCTGCCTATACAGGGATGGTCCAGGGAGCAAGGTTTGGAGATGCCTTGAATCAGGGACATGCAGGTGCCACGTTCTTTGCCATCAGGGCAGAGAGGGCAGTGCCATCTTGGGGAGGGGGCTTGATGCCCCCCTGGATGGGGGCATCTGCTTTATGGGGCATCTAGACAGGCTTTTCCTCCTGGCAGCCAGATCCAGGGGATCCCATCTGACCTGCCACCCAGGGATGGTGCAAGGATGCCTGGAAGCATCAGGGACCTGCCAAGTGTGGAGACCTCTGCATCAGTGCATGGGGGCAGTGCCAGCTCTAGGGGGTGAGGGTCCTACCTCTCTCCACGCAGAAGAGGGCGACCAGCAGGGCTGCTATGGGAGCCTTCATCCTGGGGATCTGCAGATGATCCAGACAGGCTGAGCTTCTCCAGGAGCTGTGCCTGGGAGGCTGTATAAGGGCTGCTGGCTGCAGAGAGAGGGAGGGGCCAGGCCAGGCCAGGGAGGGGCTGTCTGGAGCTGGCAGCATCCTTGGCACAACTAGCAGCAGGAGGCGGTGGCATAGCTAGAGGAGGGCTGAGCAGTCAGTCTTGGAGGGACTCTCCCATCCCCAGCCTTAGGAAGGGAGACTCCCTCCAAAACTGACTGCTCAGCCCCCCTCTAGCTATGCCACTGGCTGGCACCTAATCTTGTGATGCCCACTGGAGGGAGGCAGCTTGTAGGACATCCCAGAAAAATGTAGAAAATAAAAGCTAAAAACACTCATCCATATTGTTTTTATAAGGTTATTTTAAACACTGTATCACTTATTGTTAAATTTAAAACTGTTACGTGCAATTTATTAGGTACAAGAAGGCTGATCACAAGGAAAAGGGGCAAAAAAATGAAAAATTTTTTCTCAAGGCTAAAAAAGAGGACGTATTCCGGAAAAAGAGAACATATGGTCACCCTGACCCCAGTTGTGACACACACAGGATTGTTTCCAGACAACTCCAAGACCTTCTGCGGGTGCTGAATTAAGATGCAGCCCCCATCCAACTGCATCCCTGTTGCCATGCCAGAGTAAACAGGCATCCCTGGCACTCAAAGGGAAGAAGGGAACCCATCCAAGCCTGGAGAGGCTGACATTGGCCTGTTCTTGACAAGAAACCACAGTGGTTTAGCTAAGTGGGGGTAGCAGTTGCATCCGATCCAGCAAGTGGACTTTTAGAGGACCAACCACCTGAGCTTGACACTTGTGGCCAAAATTGGATTTTTTAAAAATAATTTGATGTGTGGCATTTCATTAATGTGGAATTCAATGCAGAATGCAGTGAAACAAACAGAATTGAAATATCTCAGTTCGATCAAAAGTTAGAGCCAAATGACCAGAAAATGAGAACACAACAACGTTAGGTAACAAAAAGTGGATTTTTTTTTCCAACTCAAAACTGACTGTTTGTTCCAGAAGCCAAGAAGGTGATATTATTTATATGTTTTTGTTTAAGGGATTTAAACCCTGCATTTCCCATGCAAAGGGAAATGCCCAAGGCAGCTTACAAAGCTTTAATTCCTCCCTTCCTGCTGTTTTCACAACAATCCTGTAAGAATGAGTGGCTGGCCCAAAGTCACCCAGGAGGCTTCATGGCCAAGGAGAAATTTAAAAGGGGACAGAGAGAGAGAGAGAGAGAGAGAGAGAGAGAGAGAGAGAGAGAGAGAGAGAGATGCTTTAGACCTTTCCAAGAACATCCAACATCTTTCCAACAACGCAGAGGATGTGATCATAAAACTATTAGGGTTGCCATAATTCTCTTCCACAAACTTTTCAATATGTGAATTCGATCCCTGAAATCTGGGACCGTTCCAGAAGGGATATATGGCAACCCTGATAACAATAAATTTATAATAAACAAATAATAAATAAATAATGCTTTGCCAAGATGGATCACACCTTTCCAAGAACATCCAACATCTTTCCAACAACGCAAAGGACGTGATCATAAAACTATTAGGGTTGCTTTAATTCTCTTCCACAAACTTTCCAGTAGGTGAATGCAATCCCCAAAATCTCGGACAGTTCCGGAAGGGACATGTGGCTACCCTGAGAATAATTAATTTATAATATATGATAATAAATAAATAATGCTCTGCCGAGGTGGATTAAAGCTTTCTGAGAACATCCAATATTTTTCCAACAACATAACGAATGTGGTCATAAAACTGTAAGAATAAAAAAAGAAATTCTAAACCAGAAAATACAGTTTTAAAAAGTACAAATCAGGAATGGGTGTGGGAAAAAAAGAAATCTCATTCAAATGACTACAGGAAATTAAAAAGCCAGAAAGAAGTCTCAGCATTTGTTCAGAAGCAACAAGGATGTGTCTGACACTGTAATAACATGGGTGGGATTGGAACGAAACCAGTGCTGACTTGTAATGTTACGCCAACTTATCCCCCCCGCCCCCCCAAAAAGTCCTACTATAGGTTGGAATGCAAAATATGCTTCTGTGCACAGATTTAATCAGCTTGGAATCTTGCCTGTTTCAGTCATAGGCTGCAATCCTAACGAGACTTTCCTGGGAGCAAGACCCACTGAACATAATGGGGCTCACTTTTGAGTAGACGTGGTTAGGATTGTGTTCAAAGGCTCAGACATTAATTGCTGCTCTCACCGAGCAAAATTAAGAAAACACTGCCAAAAAACACATCTGCACACTGCGCACTGTGGCCCACAACCATTCTGCCAGACCATATAAAGCTGTCTGTCCTGGAAATGGGGCTCTGTGGTAGATGATGGTTAACCATCTGCTCAGCACAGTGGCGTGCCAAGCCACAGTCCCACTAGGCAGTTCTCAAAACCCCATTGGAATAACCCACAATGGGGCTGATGCAGTCAAGTTTCCTGATGTACACTGCAGATCTCATGGTCAGTTGAGGTTTTTTTGTGGGTTTTTTTTTTGGTCTCTGGCTTAGGAAGGTGTGATGGACTTCTGGACATAATTCCAAGTTAATTTGATGTGCATGGTGGTTAATGCGCATGGGGGTTGATACGCATGGGGGTTGATGCGCATGGGAGGATTGATGCGCAGGGCAGGGTTGAAGTGAAGAGACAGGTCCCATATTTGGAAATCTAGAAGATCAATTGGATAATATGAAAACAAATGTAGGCAATTCAATGTAGATGTAATTAGATGTATATTAAAAATTGCCTGTGATTAGGCTTCCCTCTGAACCTTAGCAGAGATCTTTACTTTTTGCTACAGAGCCAGTTAGGATTATTTTTAGTGGGTTTTAGAGTCTCTAGGAGTTAGCTTTTTCCCTAAATAATTGAGGGCAAAATGTAGGGTTTAAATTCTAAAATTGACAGGTATGGCCTTAAACCCAATCTTCTATATATATAAAACTGAAAACCACTCTCACTCACTGACGCACTCACTCACTCACTCACTCATCAACACCCAGCCAAAACCACTGGGCCTAGAAGCGTAAAATTTGGGGAAGGTGTTATTTCCATGATGGAGGCACCCACTAAGAACCGGTTTTCAGAAATTCCAACCGGAAGGGGGTGAAAAGGGATGCAACACATTTTCCTCCCTATACTTTCCATTGAACAATACCTGACTGAGGGATGCTCTGCCCCAACCCCAAGACCTAGAAGCATGAAATTTGGGGAGGGCGTTCCTAATGTGACATCAACACTCACCAAGTGCTGATGTTGAGAAATTTAACCCTTAAGGGGCTGAAAAGAGGTAAAACTTATTTTTGGCCTATACTTTACATTGCAGACTGATCAATACCCAGTCCCAAATCCTGAACCTGCCAGATAGGAGTGCCCACCATTGTGAGGGGAGGTACTGCACATGGGAGGGGATGTTGCACATAGGGGTCGATGTGCATGGGGGATTTTGCACATTGGGGTTTATGCTCATGTGGGATGTTGCGTATGGCAATTTATGCACATGGGGGTTGATGCACATGGGGGTTGATGCACACGGTGTTTGATACGCATGTAGGGTTGATGCACATGAGGGACAGTTGCACATGGGAGATGTTGTGCATGCGGGAATTTTGCACATGGCAGTTTATGCACATGGGGGGGATGTTGAGGGCTACATGGCTTCTAGATATCAAAAGGATCCCCCCGTTCCAACTACCTGCACAAGTAGTACCTAAGACATGTATTTTTCTCTGTCGTTGGAACTTTGTGTAACAATTGAGCCAAATTGTATCACAACAAATAAGTGTGATGTGCTTGTCTCTTAATGTTTTGATTTGGGAGGGTCCAAGAATACCACTTAAAAATAAAACCTTTGCACAACTTGGATTCCCCAAGAGAAAACCAGATCAGGGAGATCGGTGCATGTCTGTGTACTGGACTCACCTCCACCAAGACTAGTGGTGCAACACCCCCAGGCAGGCACAGGATTTATGCCGGGCCCTGTGCCAGCCCAATCAGGCATTAGGATTGTGCTGTGAGTCTATTTGCTTAATATATGTATTAGCAATTAAAAATCAAGATACAAAGACACTGATAGTATTATTAATCAATATTATTATTAAAATATTTATATACTATGTTTCAATGAAAAGTCGTCCTGCAAAAAGTCAGCCACTGGGAAAAATGGCCATGCTGGGATAAAATGCAATGGTTACGGGACCCTGCTAAAGAGGGAACGATAATGATGTTGCAAAGTCCCTCTTGGACCAGTTGGCAGAGAGAACAATGTGTCGTTCACATCTCAGAACATTCCTGAGCCCTGAGCGCATGGCAACCTTTCACTCACTGGGATCTGCTTAATCCGAAACCGCTGCCCTTAATGTCTTGTTTTCCTGGGCCACCTCCCTCTTCGTAACTGATGCATGTCCTTCGCCTCCCACAATATGCATCCCAAAATAAATGGGTTGGCGTAACATTGAAATCAGGAGGGATTTTCCCTGATTTCTAATTTGACGCTTGACTGACTTAGGCAGGTTGAAATCCTAACCAAGGCCGGCGCAATCGGATTCCCATTCCCATGGAAATGTAGGGACGCAAGCGCATGTCTGTGCACTGGCCAAACCACGCTCCAGGAGTGGGGCAGAAGTGTTGTATGGAAATTTTGTGACTCTCTCAGGCCAACGTGGGAGTTGTGTTGGGGCTTAGGCTGGCCTAATTTGGGGTTAGGATTGCAGCCTAAGTGTACCAAGGCTGTGAAATGGGAAGGGAAGGAATATGTGGGAGGGCAGAGTTCATAATTGAGGAGACTGACTCAGAAGGAGAAGTCCTATTGAATAAAACATTGCATGCTAAAAGCTGCCAAGAGTAACAACTTCATTCATGTAGAGGATGTCCTCTTTTTTAATTTAATTTTATTTATTTCAGATACGGGGAAAGGGATATTGGGTATACAACAATGGTAATAGGTATACAATGATATACACATACGGTAAGAGATGATATACACATGATATGATATACACATACGGTAAGTTCCTTCAGCCACAACACCTATTTTACATTTCCTTACTATTACTTTACATTCATCTAATTAATCAATTTCTATCATTTTTTATCATTTATAACACTTTAAACTCATAGACTCTTACCTAACCTAACAACGTATACATATTCTCTGCAATATACTGTTTATAGCTTTTACCATACATAGAATAACTTCCACGCTTTTTTAACTTTGCCTACAATCATAAAGACATTTTCCTGGGAGTAGGATCCATTGAGCACAATGGGGCTTACTTTTAAGTAGACATGGTTAGGATTGGGCTCTTTATCTATTACCGTCTCTATGTTTGGTATCACACCTTTTTTCCAATTTAGCCATGGTACAGATATGAATCAATACATGTTTACATTCTGTACGTATATTCTCTGGAATTATATCCAATAGGAATATTTCTGGCTCGAAAGGATGTCCTTTTTCTTTAGGACATGGGCTCCAGTCCTACATGTGGTGGTACCAGTGATAGTACCATTTTTGGTACCTTTTTTGATGAAGATGGTACCTTCATCTTTGGTACCATTATTGTGCCACCGCCATGCAGTGGTGGGCTCCAGCAGGTTCGCACCTACTCTATAGAACCAGTTGTTAACCAGAGATAGGACATATAAAGTTTAAAAATAGCCATTTAAAAGTGACTGCCAGATGGGCAGAGAACAGGTTGTTAGTTTCTTTGAATCCATCACTGGGTGGTATCGACACCTGCTCCATGCACCATGACAACTTCTTGGGTTGTACAAATAAACACAGCCAGTCCACTCATGAAGCAGGATAAAGAGTGGTGAATTGGTGTGTGTGTGTGTGTGTGTGTGTGTGTGAGTGAGCGAGTGAGTGAGTGAGTGAGTGAGTGGGGGGGTGCCTTATACTCTATACCAGTGGTATTCAGGCATTTCAGCCCAGGATCACCTTTCAAATTTAAAAATCCGTCCAGGGTTTATCAAATTTACTGGGATGCTCCTCCAGTTACTCGGAAGTAATTCCCATCATGTTCAATGAGACTTACTCCTAGGAAAGCCCCGTATCAGTTTCCAAGATGGTGAATCCCACACTCTCGTAACCTGAGATCACGACCTCCAAGGGGGTCCTGACCCTCACTTTGAAGACCACTGCTCTACATCTACCTCCCCTTTCCACCAGCCTGCCAACCATTCATGGAGCTTGCCCAACCATCCTCTTTCCTTCTTCCAAGATAAGGAAGGCAAGCAAGAAGAGGGCAGTGGTGACAATGGCAAGGCTGCAGGAGCAACTGAAATGCCACAGCCACAGATCTCTTCCATGCTTTCCTTTCCTGGGCACATGAAGAGCAAGTCAGGAAGAGGGTTGGAGCCATAGAAGCCCAACCCTGCTAGGGTGACCGTTCTGTATATCCTCTTTTTCCAGGTCATACTCTCTTTTTAGCCTTGCTTCCTGATGGAAGCATAAGCCCCAGAACAAGACCATGCTGGTCTGGGGGTACCACAAAAGTTCTGTAAGGCACTGCGGCACCACTACTGGTGGGGGGATAGGACAGCGCACAGACATGCACTTGCCTCCCTATATCACTATCGAAATATCAGTCTCGCACCCTACATAATATAGTATTATTATGTAGGGTGTGCGTGTTAACCAATATATACGTGTGTGTGTTTAGCTTTTATTTTGTCATGTCCTACGTTTTTCTTCCATGTCCTACACTTGCAGAGGCTTGTCCTCTTTGTCTTCACTCTAAAGCAGCCGAACTCTTCCATCCGTACCAGAGTTTGAACTGGTTGGCCTTCAGTTCTGTCTCTGGCCTCAACCTTGAGGTTCCTTGAAAAGAAAGGTGGTAAGAAAGCCCACTATTCTGTTCCAGTCCTATATGACGCAACCCAGGAGAAGGAGACAGCACAAATTACCAGGGACAAGAAGGAGGACGGGCCTACAACTATGTGGATTTCTTCATTACAGGTTGTGCAGGTTTCCCCAAGGAAGAAGCAGCTTCCAAGGCTTAGAGCAATAAGTAGATTGTGAATCACAAGTTTCTGACACCAGCCAAGCTACCTGACCTTGTTCTCTGCTTTTTGTTTCCCTATTTAGGTACTGAGGAATTTAGCTTAAACCTACCAAGGATAATTGCAGCTTGTTCAGAAAATCCCAATGACAGATCCCGGTGTGTCCCAAAACAATAGGCGGACATGTCATAATGAAGCAGGAACAGACAGATGCACACGCAACTTACCCGTGATCCTTCCATGCCTCTGGGCATCATCCTCATCATTCGGAGTGATGCTCAACCATAATAACCCTCTCCAAAAATCCTCCCGCAATCTTTCAGGAAACCAAGGATTAAAAGTAAAATCCCAAACACAAATGAAGAACATACATGAATATTTCGACGTCTCATTTTTGGAAGTCTCAAGAAATGTCCTTCTTTATGACATTGCAAACATTGCAAATGGGTCATCCTATGAGCGACACATTTCACATGGCTGGACACTAAATACTGTTTAGAAAAGAGCAGACATGACATGTCATCCCTATGAGCAGGTATGCATGAAATCAGAAAGACTCCATCATGCCCTGGAGCTGAAACTAGATCTGCCAAGCAGTCTTAAAAAACTATATGAAGTCATCAGAAAATGGAAGTCTTGTCCAAATGAAGATAACAGGAAGGTACACATTCTTGGAGAAAATGAATATAAGCCAGAGTTTTTCAACCAGTGGTTCAGGTACCACTGGTGGTGCTTGAGATGTGGTGGTACAGAATCATAGAATCCTAGAGTTGGAAGGGACCTAGTAGGTCATCTAGTCCAACCCCCTGCCTGCAGCAGGAAATCCCCCTACAGCATCCCCGACAGGTGCTCGTCGAGCCTCTGCTTGAAGATCCCCAGTGAGGGAGAGTCCACCACCTCCCTTGGCAATCTCTTCCACTGCCAAACCGCCTGAACCGTCAGGAATTTTTTCCAGATATCCAACTGGAATCTCCTCTCTTGCAGTTTGTCCCCATTGGTTCTAGTTCTGCTTTCAGAAGCAGCTATGAACAAATTGGCCCCTTCCTCCCTATGACAGCCCTTCAGGTATCTGAAGAGGGCAATCATGTCTCTCCTCAGCCTCCTCTTCTCCAGGCTGAACATCCCAAGTTCCCCCAACCTTTCCTGGTAGGGCTTCCCTTCCATCCCATGATCATTCTTGTCGCTCTCCTCTGGACTTGCTCCAGTTTGGCTGCATCTTTCTTCAAGTGAGGAGCCCAGAACTGAACACAGGACTCAAGGTGAGTCTCACCAATGCTGAGTAAAGAGGAACTAGAACTTCTCGTGACTTGGAAGCTCCAGTCCTCTTAATGCAGCCTAAAATGGCATTTGCCTTCTTTGCAGACACATCACATGCTGACTCATGTTCAGCTTGTGATCCACGGCGACTCCAAGATCCCGCTCACATGTTGTGCTGCCAAGCCAAGTATCCCCCATTTTATACCTGTATTTTTGGTTTTTATTGCCCAAGTGCAGAACTTTGCACTTCTCCCTGTTGAAATTCATGCAGAACCCCTTGCCATCCAGCAGCAAAACTAGCCCTACAATCCAGAGTAACTACAGGAGCACGTAAGAGATATTTACATCAACGTAGTTATGGCACCACCTACTGAAAACCTATGGGAAATTCATATTGCAATCCAGAGTAATTGCAAGGACTCCCCATAATTATTCTGGATTGCACCCTAGGAATGCCAGACAACCAACAGCAGTAGGAGGCTCCGCTTGGTAGGCAGAGATCCAAAGCACTCAAAAAAAGGCCTCCTATCCATCCTGAGCCTCTTACTGATGTCTGCTGGGTCACATCTGACCTCCCAGTCCAGAAGTAACTGGTAGTAATGTCATCACCAGTTACCTCCGGTGGTAATCCAAATAGGTGGATCATGTGAAATGGTATTGTGGAGGACAAACGTCGACAAACACTAATATTGGCTGACACTAAGGGATGAGAGTTGCCTTGAGTTTCCTTCTTTAAAGAAGAAAGGTGGGATATATATTGAATGAATGAATGAATGAATGAATGAATGAATGAATGAAAATGTTATCTTCTTTTCCTACTTTTTCTTCCTTTTTCTTTTTATAGGGATATCACTGGGTTGTTAGATAATGACAAAATAAATCTTAAAAGCTTAAAAGAATAGGGACATCATAGCAATGGTATAGTTGGTGGGGTGCAAAGCACTATCAATGCAATCCTATTTGTGTCTACTCAGAAGTTCCATTTGGTTCATGGGGCTTACTCCTAGGAAAGCGTTCTTAAGATTGCAGCCCAAGAGCACAATCCTAACCATGTCTACTCAAAATTAAGCCAGATTGTGTTCACTGTGTTTTACTCCCAGGAAAGTGTCTTTAGGATTGCAGACTATGTTTTGCAGGGAGGTTGTAACTTAACCACATGAAAGCAATATATAATGAGCATTTTTAGCTTTTATTTTGTCATGTCCTACATTTTTCTTGGGTGTCCTATATTTTGGGAGGACCTCTTCCTCTTCTTCAGTTACGACATATGCAACCCAGTCTGGTTGCACATATTGGTGAATCTCTTTGCAAAACTCAAGAGCTTTGCCCCCCCCCCTCTAGCTATGCCACTGCATTTCAGAGGAGGTCAATAAATTCTTTGTTTTCAATCTTCATCCCAGAAAATGTGGGGCTGATGCTGGTGCCTGAACTGACCTTCTCAGTTGGGGAGTCCAATGAAGTAAGTCAACTAGAAGAGGTTCCAGATTATGGCATATTGAAGGATGAACGAATCACGGATCCAGACAGCATCCACCCAAAAATTCTGGAGGAACTCAAATCTGAAATTGCTGCTCTTCTAACAAAATTTATGCAACTTTTCCTTTAAAACATCCTCTGTGTCCTCAAAGGTAGTCCTCAAAACAACACTGTTTAAAAATGGACCTAAGGGGATTCAGGAAATTGGCAGAAAGTATAATTAAAAGTATTGACACTGGCAGAAAGTATAATTAAAAGTATTAAATCTGTAGAACAAGCCTTGCTAGAGAAGAACCAGCAAGGTTTTTGCAAAGGAAGTCCTATTACTCTAAACTTCTCAAGTTCTTTATGTGGCCAGAGGTGTGTTTTTTTATGTGGATAAAAGTCCTTTTTTTCAATTTTAATAGGATTTTTATTAATTTCAGATACAGGTAAAGGTCAAAAGGAACACCAAAGCGGGATACATTAGGATACACACATTAGGAACACCGTTGTACAACTCTTATTATCTTCTATTTATCCAAAAACATCTTTTTAAACTTTAAATCTACATATCATCCATTTAAGCTCATCATAATATCTATAAATCTTGCACTTCTTACGTTTCATACCTAACACGTTAATAAATACCATCTATCTTCATATAATTATTTATTGATAAAAATCTATGTAACTTTCTCCATTTCTTTGGCACTGTCTTCTGTCAACATATTTCATCAACTATCGGGGTAAACCATTATCATTTTTCAACTTATCTATATTATCTTTCAACTTATTTATTATATTTATTAACTATCAATTTTAATGAATTTCTATCACCACCTCTTCATATATATGCTTTAAATTGTTTTCATATAATTAGATAAAAGTTCTTTATGTGGATAAGGCTGCAATCCTAACCATGTCTACTTGGAAGTAAGCCCGTGGAAGACTCAATGGGTCTTACTCCGTGGAAAGTGTGTTTAGGATTGCAGCCGATGTGGATAGAGATGATACCGTTGGCACTGTCTATATGCCTGGACTTTAAAGAGGGTCCTTTAAAGACAGGCCCTCACTGGGTCCTGTTAAGACTACTGCAGGGAGCTTGTGTCAACTCTACCAGAAATGGAAGGTGAGCCCACAGTTGTTGTGACATGCTGCACGTGTGCCATGTTTGTCTTCTTGCCCAAAGCCAAAGTCACTTGTGAATCTCACACATGATCTCTCCAAACTTTGTCAATGGACCGAATGCAATTCTGTGTCAATAAGTACAAAGTGATACACACTGATAGAGGAAATAATAGCCTCTTTCACTAATAACCTGATGCCTCCTGTTCAGCCATGGAAGAAGAGTCCCTTCGGTTTGGGCCCAGGGCCATTGAGTCAAGCATCCTGTTTCTTACAGATTACCTCTGGGAACCAGCAAGAGAGTAATAGGTCAATCCTACATCCTGTGAACCCACAACATGCACCATACATAAAAATTTCCACCAACAGCACCATCATATATGATGCTGGTGCAAGGATGTGCAGTCAGAGGGCTATTCAGATATGAAATCTGGAAGCGCTCTTATCATACAAGGCCCATAGGATTGGATTTTAAGATTGGAATCCCACCATATCTCTTGCACAGTGGCGACACTAGGGTGGTGAGGGTGGTGCGGTCCTCACCAGGCGATGCGCCCAAGGGGGGTGACGTGCACTGGGGGGGCCCTAAAAATTGCAACTTCATGATGATATCAAATCCCATCATGTCATACACTGTTGGATTTGTATTGAAGAGCAGAATCCAATGCAAAAATCCATTTTGAAACAGCACCTTTCTATCAAAAGTTGTGGCCAAAAAAACTAAAAAATTAAAGTATGCATTGAACTCTATGGAAAGTGAAAGTGACCCTGCTTGCGAGTAGGTGAACTATGGTTCATTGGAAAGGGCAGGCTGAGAGGAATCAAAGGACACCAGAATTGTCCTGATCCAATGATCACAGCCCCCACAACCCCAGAAGGAGGTCCCTGATGATTGCATTGAAATTCATTGAAAATGAATGTGAACTGCACAGCTGTGTTTACTGGCGAGTAAGCAGGCATGCCTTGGCTGGAGTGAAAGGTCAATCCAGGAGAGGACAAGACTTCCAAAATGGTGCCAATCAGAGACGTTACTAGGGCATTAGAAGTTATACATGACTTTGTCCACTAATCTTTTAGTCACCCAAGCTAGTGCCATTGCCATGGCGTGTGACAACAAATTCCATAGACTCTTGCTATCATAGATTTATACTCTGCGTGAAGTTGTGCCCACCCTAAAACTATTGCCACATGTGCCAAGTCAGCCTGTTCATCCAGAATAAGATCCCAGGCAGCTGAATTCTTACCATGGGATTCTGACCTGGCATGAGCGGCAGAACTCTCAAGCCCAGGCAAGCTCAGTACGAGGATACCCTGGCTGGCCCATCATTGCAAGACAAACTGGAAGTTAGAATCAACATCCCTAGTTATACTGCTAGTGTATGTGCCTAGCCTGGTTCAAGAAACATGTTGGGAATCTTGGTTCCTCTGCTCTAGAGCAGAGATCATAACTGCCTTAAGGTACACTTGGCAGGCAAGCAGAAGGTTGGCTCCTGCCCCGCTTTACTTACTGGTAGAGCTCCTGATGGCACTCCTAGGAGGGTGCTTTCAAATGAATTTTGTGGTACCCAAAGATGCTTCCGCTTAGGGTTAGGCAAAAGGTTCCGTAGATCTACTGGAAGATCCCTTTGCAACAGAGAATACGGATTGTTGCCTCCCAGTTGCTTAATATCAAGAAGGAAAATAACACTATGGCATAATCCTAATCCAATCCATCAGAATCCACCCATTACCGCATTCCTGTGGTGGCGTGGAGAGGCCAGTGCATGTCTGTGCACTGGCTTAACCCACACAGGAGTAATTAATGGCACTTTTATGACACCCCCAGGCCCAGGGTTGCGCTCTTATGGTCTAAATAAGAAAAATTGGGGACAACACCAGGAATGGATTTCTGGAGGGGAACTCAGTTCTGGTATGGAAAAGAAGTCCAGAGACTTAGCACATGCTCAGTCCCATCCACCTCTTCCTGAGATGTTATCATGTACTTGACTCCAGTTCGTAGACCATGGTTCTAGCAGACCCTGAGCATCCTGACATCTACCTACTCTGGTCAAGCATATGCATTTTCCTAATCAGTGTCAGGCTGCTGGGACAAAGCTCTGCTCGGTATGCTGATAGCACATCATTGCTGACCCAATGGATTCACTAGGAAAGTGAATGAGACCACCAAATGGAAGCTTTCATGCCTGGCAAAATCTAACTCTACCTGATGGGAATCAGAATCTTTGATCTAGAGGAACTAGAACCAACGGTTTCCCTGCACAAACTGCAAGAAAGGAAATTCTGGTGGATATCAAGACATAATTCTTGAGGGTGATGGCAGTTCAGCCATGGACTAGATTACCAAGGGAGGTGGTGGAGTCTCCCTCACTGGGGATCTTCAAGCAGAGGCTTGAGAAGCACCTGTCGGAGATACTCTCAGAAGATTTCCTGCTACAGGTAGAGGGTTGGTCTGGATGACCTAGTAGGTCCCCTCCAATTCAATGATTCTGTGATTCTATGATCTTATAAGGAGCACAATCCTAACCATGTCTACTATAAGTAAACCCAATTGTGTTTAATGGGTCTTACTCCCAGGAAAGTGACTTTAGGATTGCAGCTTTAGTCACAGAAAGTCTCGAAGCTCATACATTTCTTTCTCTCTCTCCTCTGTTAGCAAAGCTGCCTGTTCTTCTGGATTTTTCCTCTGCTCCAAGTTCTACTTACTCCACGTGTGCATGCAGGCACATAACCTGCATGTGTTGCCTGCATGGGAACCACGGTGGCTGCTTGTGCAAGAATGCTAATCTATGCAGAAGAACCAGAAGTAGAATAACTGCTGAAGCAAACCTTCATGATTCCAGTGGAGTTAAGGAAGGAGAAGGCTTCTGTTTGACACTCAGCAGCCCTTCCAGCACTGGGTCTCCGTTGGCTGCTGGCGTCAACTTTGACTCTCCTTGACTGTTACCTAGAAGTTTTCCATCTCTGTACAGAGCCTACTCTTTCCCTCTTAGATAAGAGGGCAACAAAAAGAGCATGACCTCTTGTGCTCTCATTCATTACTGCATGAGAACATGGGCATCCTCTATGTTATCTGAATGCAGGTGCCAACCCATGGCAAAGGTGAAGGGGGTGCAAAGCACTCAGACTGCAATCCTTACCCACAGTTAGGCAGCCATGGGTCCTGGGATAAATACTGTGCTGGCCTGGGGGGTGTCACAAAAGTGCGATGAGGCACCCTCCGGGGGGGGAGGGGGTTTGGACACCAACTCCAACTTTTGTGGTGCACCAACTCCAAGGTTGCCAAGTTTCTTCCAGCATTTTTTATGCTGCTTCACTGCAGTGTGAGAAGCAGGACTCAGGCAGGCAGCATTTTCCTGGCTTGCCATCCTCAGACATTCTTAGCCACAAGAATCCTGCCCAAATTGAGACTGTGGCAACCCAGTGCCTGTAGCTCCAAGGTGGACCAATAAAGTGTGAATTGTACCAAGGTGAGTATATCAATCAATCAATCAATCAATCAATCAATCAGTCGTTTTCCATCTCTCCATCCAGCCTACTCTTCGATAAGAGGGAAAGAAAAGGAGCATGACCTCTTATGTTCTCATTCATTACTACATGAGAACATGGGCACCCACATTTTATACTGGATCAACTGCCGATTTAGCAATAGGATAATGAAGGATAAATCAATCAATCAACAGTATTTATATACTGCTTTTTTCCCAGGACATATCCTTTTTTTTTTAGGGCTGTGAGTGGTGCAAGTGGTTAAGACACTGTGCCTATTAACTAGCAGGCCAGGGTTCGAGACCCGGGTCGGCCCCCCGAGACAGGGTGAGCTCCTGTCCTTAGCCCAGCTCTGTGACGCCAGCTGGATCCAATTGTATTGGCTCTGCCTTTCCATTGGACTAATTCAGTGGCGTGGAGAGGGGGGATTTGCTGCTTGGGTAACAGCCTCTTCTCCATAACAATCTAACCCAGGCTTTCGTGCTTTGCATGCAGCGTATGCAGCGCTGTGCATAGTCTTTCAAGACTGACGGAGGCCTGCTTTATCCTCTTTTTTATCCTTGTGACCTGGAAAATCTTTATTGTTCTTTTTTTGTGATCAGGCAGCATATAATCTTCTTGTGATTAATAAATTATATGTAATAAATTACATGTAATGGTTTTAAATTTAATAATATAGTGTTTAAATTAACCACCTGAAAGCAATATATATGAATGTTTTTAGCTTTTGTTTTGTCATACCCTACACTTTTCTTGGCTGTCCAACATTTCATAGAATCACAGAGTTGGAAGGGACCTCGAGATGTGGCCAGAAACCAAACCCAGGAACCTTATGGGTGGCAAGCAGGCTCCTCTACCTCTGAGCTACAGCTCCATCCTCCAACTGTTGGACTCCTTCAAGGTTTACAGGTTCAAGAATTTTTATTAGTATTTCAAACCATCACTTACTTGGAAAAGATCATGGACTGATCATATTCCGGCCTTCAGAGCCATGGCTTCAACATGGTGATCATATGACCAGATTTTTCTGGATTTGTCCTCTTTTTTAGCCAGCTGTCCGCGTGTCCTCCAAAAGGGCTTCATTGTCCTCCGTTTTGTCTTCATTTTGGAACTCTGCCGTAGTGTGCAGTACCCCATCATGTCATATATCAATGGATTCAGATTGAAGAGAAGAATCCAATGCAAAAATTGGTTTTGAAATACCTCCTTCCTATCAAATGGTATGGTCAAAGAACTAAAAATAAAAAAAATGTGCATTGAGCTCTATGGGAAAGTGAAAGTGCCCAATATCATGGCTTTACTTGTGAGTAGGCAAATGTGCCATTGTCCACTGGAAAGGCCAGGCTAAGAGGAATCAAGACCTTGTCCTCCTTTTTAGGTTCAGGCATCTGGTCACTCTGGGCTTCAATAGCATTTGGGGGGGGGGAAGGGTTTCTAATACTCAAGGTACACTGCGTCTGAACATGGAGGTTTCATTCAGATGAAGAAGCAGCAGTGTAGTGGCATAATGAACATAATAAGAATTGGCTTCTCCTCTATACATTTGGCTAATCCTGAGTTCTGGCCATAGGCTACAATCCTAAAGACACTTTCCTGGGAATAAGACCCCCTGAACACTATGGGGCTTACTTTTGAGTAGACATGGTTAGGATTGTGCTCTCTTTTTTCTCAAGAATTGCTCAAGATATTTTTTAAAACCTTCCATGTCTTTGAGGCTGTATCACTGTACAGATGACTGACTCTGCACTAGACTCACATGCGCACATGGGTGCTAACATGGCGTCACCAGCTTGGTACTCAAGCAAGTCTAATACAATAGTATCTGTTATGGTAACAATGTAGTATCTTGTTTCATAACAAACAACCTCCTGCTACAGGATGGACCACATGCCATACTGTAAATATAGTCCCAGCCTCAGAGCAATCAAAAGAGGTGGGGTCATCCTAAGCTGAACTGGAGGAAACTGAGGCAGGCTGAGGACATCTAACAGGTTTGAAGAGATGCACGTCTTGATAGCAACAGATGAATACAGGCAGCCCCAAGTCACATGCGACGGGGTTACTCACTGGTGCTGAAGCCTCTTCCCTGGCCCCATTACAAAAGTGGGGTTCCCGCAACACAACCAGCCCTTTCCCAGGCCAGCCCTACAATTTGTGGGGCCCAGCAGAAGGGCAGGCGCACAATGCTTCCTTCCTTGATCGGAGATGCCAGGTCACCTTGTAATGCTGGAGGCCCTTCTCATCCATTGCAGAGGTGGTGGAACTGGTTGGCATCCTAGTCAGGGTGACCACATGCCAGGAATTTCCCTGACAGAACTAGAAATGAGGACATGGAACCAGAACTCCGAGTTGTCCTCTTTGTCAGGAAATAGGGGACCTTCCAAGCAATTTCCTGGGATTTTAGGCCTGTTTTAGGCCATTTTAGGCCCACTGAGGTTGCTGGTTAAAGGAGGGGAAGGGAAGGGAAATGTAGTCTTTCCACCTTCTCCCCATGCTAAAGCCCCTTTCCAAGCCATCAGTGGAAGAACTACATCTCTCACAGCATCCATCTCGCTAGATTCGCATTGTGCATCCTGCTTCCCAGAGGCCCAAACAGCTCTAGCCACCTAACGGCTGGGAAAATGGCTGTGCAGAGTCCCTGCAGAGGGAAAAGATCTGGGGTGGAGGAAACTCTGCTTGCTGTGCAAAGAAAGGAAGGAGGAAGCTCAGCTGAGGCTGCTGGACAGGAAAGCAGGAGAAGGAGGGAGCCTTGCAAGTGGAGCTGCTGCTTTGCCGTTTGCTCAATTATATGCTCAAGCATCACTGGTCTGAATGGAGCTTCTATAGGTACAATATAGAGGCTCGATGAGGCTGTGGGTGGCACAAGTGGTTAAGACACTGTGCCTGTTAACCAACAGGCCAGGGTTTGAGACCCGGGTCCCCACAAGACAGAGTGAGCTCCTGTCCTTAGCCCAGCTCTGCGACGCAGCTGGATCCAATCATATTGGCTCTGCCATTCCATTGGACTATTTCAGTGGCATGGAGAGGGGGAATTTGCTGCTTGGGGAACAGCCTATCCTCCATAACAATCTACCGAGGTCTTTGTGCTTCACAGCATTGAGCACGACACCATAGTCTTTCGAGACTGATGAATGCCAAGTTGTTGTTTTTTTAAGAGTCCAGTTCTTGTCTGCTCTGGAACATGGTTACCCTTCCCCTGGATTTCCAAGGGTCATGATCTGGCTGGGACCCAGGATCTGGTAACACACCCTGCCCAGCAGCAAATGGCCCAAAGCCGGCACTGAGCCACTGACCCTCTGCATAGTGACCTTGCTGGCACATGCACAGAGAGGGCCAAGGCCAGTGCAACCCAGGGAATGTTCCCACTCTTTTCCTCACTCTCAAACTTTGTCCATGTTCATTTTCATAGCCTTGGTTATACTATCTAAACCACCTCATCCTCTGCTGTCCCCCTCTCCTTTTGCCTTCAGTTTTTCCCAGCCTGAAGCTCTTTCTAAGGAGTCCTCCCTTTCTCATGATGTGGCCAAAATATTGGAGCTTCAGCTTCAGTATCTGTCCTTCCAGTGAACAGTCAGGGTTGAATTCCTGGTGGATGGACTGACTGGATCTCCTTGAAGTCCAAGGGACTCTCAAGAGTCTTCCTCAGCACTATAAGTCAAAGGCATCTACCTATGGGCTGCAATCCTAAAGGCACTTTCCTGGGAGTAAGATCCACTGAACAAAATGGGACTTACTTTTGAGTAGACATGGTTAGGATTGTGCTTTTAGTCTTGTTTATGGTCCAGCTCTCACAGCCATACATTACCACAGGGAAAATGCTTTATCTTGATGGATCTTTGTCAGCAACATGTCATCTTGAATTTTAATTAAGGTATCTAGACCTGCCATCGCTTTCCTCCCCTAAAGGAGGCATCTTTTAATGTCTTGGCTGCAATCGCCATCTGCAGTGATCTTAGAGCCCCAAAATATAAACTCTTATCCCAACTTCCATATCTTCCTCTTCTATTTTCAATGAAGTGATGGCCCAGATCTTAGTTTTTTAATGTTAGGATTCAAGCCACATTTTTCACTTTCCTCTTTCACCCTCATCAAGAGGTCCCTTATTTCCTCCTCCCTTTCCGCATTAGGTTGGTATCATCTGCGCATCAGATAATTGATATTTCTCCCAGCGATCTTAATTCCGGTTTATGATTCATCCAGCCCAGCCTTTTGCATAATGCACTCTGCATATAAATTAAATAAACAAAGAGATGATATACAACCCGTTCAAACTCCTTTCCCAACTTTAAACCTGTGAGTTGTTCCATATCCAGTTCTAACTGTTGCTTCTTGACCCACATACAAGGTTCTCAGGAGACTAATAAGATAATCTGGTCCTCCCATCTCTTTAAGAACTTGCCGTACTTGGTTGTGATCCGTACAACCAAAGGCTTTAGCATAGTCAATGAATCAGAAGTAGGGGTTTTTCTGGAACTCCCTTTCTTTCTCCATAGTTCAGTGACTATTGGTAATTTGCCTCTTCACCTGCTCCTGTGGTGTCACAATATGCTTTACAACATGTTTGTGATACTCCTGAGTTGGTGCAAGTGGCCGATTGCATTCATCAGTGTATATTGTAAATGTTTACAATATTTCCAACATGATTTCTCCGAGGATCACAGGATAACATTAGCAGCTCTTCTCCCCAGCCTGTTTTATGCTCACAACAACCTTTTGAGGTAGGCTAGGCTCAGAGATGGACAGGTCTACTATCGGCCATGGAGCATGTGTGAGGATTTGCATTCACATATCTGATCCTATTGTGACATGTTCATCACTCCACTGGACTTATCATCTCGAGAGAAGGCAATGTCTTTTAGAGGACTCACAGCAAAATCCTGTGCCTATATACTCAGAAGTAAGTCCAACGACATTCAGTGGGGCTTACTCCCAGGAAAGTGGGTTTGAGTATGATTGTGGGTTGAAACTCCCCCGTTCAGACATGTGAATGTGCTGGGGAAGAGAGAGATCTGAATTTGTATCCCTTTGCTGTGATTTCTGTTATCTTTTGAGGTTAACAGCCTGCATGATCAAACTTGCACGTCCTGAGCATTGCCTACAAGCTAGCCCAGATGCATTGCAGAGTACACAGGCTGAAGTTGTGTTGAACATTTACTGGGCCTATTGTCCGCAATGAGTACTCAAGGTTTGCTTAAGCTGAAGAGCTATTGTGTGTTACAGCCCAATTCTCCTTCCTGACCCTTGCAGAAGCCGTGGTTATAAAGGAGCAGAGATCCTTCCTTAAGCCAGGCACCCATCATCAAGGACAGTTCTGGGAAACTGAATTGTGTCCCTTAAAGGATTATTTTAACCAGCTAAGGAGCCCCAGTACTTTTCCACGATACCTTCAAGTTGATGTATAAAGATGCTGATCAGTGGCAAGCATAGTTCATCTTTGTTATTCTTCCTTCCTTTGAGTTGCTTCTGGTGTCGGAGAAATCAAGGCATACAGATCATTGGAGGGACAAACGGTCTAAAATTGTGTTATGCAAACATAGTTTTCTTATAGATCATAGAACCCTACAGTTGGAAGGGACCTAGTAGGTCATCTAGTCCAACCCCCTGCCTGTAGCAGGAAATCCTCCTAGAGCGTCCCCGACAGGTGCTTGTTGAGCCTCTGCTTGAAGATCCCCAGTGAGGGAGAGTCCACCACCTTCCCATTTTTCAAAAGTGCACATAACTTCTGTTTGATAAAAAAAACATATTGCAAGGTAAAGATGCTTGTGACTTAGAAATGCTTTATATTCGTTTGGCTCTTGACTTAGGGTGCAATCCAGAGTAACTACAGGGAGTCCTTGCTTCAGAGTAAGAACAAGTCTGGATTGCAATATGAATTTCCCATAGGTTTTCACTAGGTGGTGCAGTAACTATGGGTGCACGTAATGTCTCTTACGTGCTCCCGTAGTTACTCTGGATTGTAGCCTTATTTCCAAAAAGCATGTGAATCTAGCTGCACTAAACTTCATACATTTAGTAGTACATTTTACCATCTTTAGAACAGGCTAAGAGGCTTCTGTCCTTCCTAAATATTCAAAGTGGAGATCAGACACCTCGCATGTCAATGTTATATAACTGGTGGCTCATGTATATGCAATGGATCAGCATTCTGGTGATTGGTTGAGTCCGTATCCTGATAGTGCACCTGAATTTTGTTGAATATTCATGTACAAAGACACAAATATATCATTTTATACAAATTTCTTTCTTTCTTTTATAACTGAATTCTTACAAAGGTAGTGTGAATGTTTAATTTTTAGGCAGTGGGAATACGGCCAAATAATGGGTGTGTTCATTGGCTGAATATGAAGGCTAGTATTTGCGTAATGGTACAAGACTGTGGACATCTTGTTAATTCCATCATGTTTTGACTTGCGGAGTGGGTGCATTGCCGGCATGTGCCAGTTGTTATTGATAAAATAAACTCTAATCAGCACCAAGAACTGCTTCAAGTCTTGGTTTGGTTGACGGGTCCAGATCAGTCCTTTTGGCTCCCTTTGACCAGTGGCATAAATGTGATTGACTGCAGGAGCGCATGAAAGGTGGGCCCAAAGTGGCCTGAAGATTGCCGGACAGCGGTTCAGGTGGTGAGGCTAAGCCCCATATCTGGGCTTCACATCACATCTGACTACACTCCTTTCCAGCGTAGTGATGCCAATCTCTCTTCTCCGTTCCTGGGGAGAGAGCCCTTCCTCTTCCTACAGCTCAATAAAAGAGCACCTGCTTTGCATGCCAGGTGCCAACCCTGATTGCAACCCTCCAGGTAGGGCATTTCCTGCTGTTGGCCAAAAATGAACCATACTGAGCTAGATGGCCCAGCAGATCTGAAAAGGCAGTTTCTTACATGGATCTGCTTTGTTTTCACCTTGAAGAACTGCCTGAGAGTCTTCACAAGTTGGTGACAACGTGGCTGTCACTCAGAGGGCAGCCCTGCCGGAGGCTGGGGTGTACCGACTTAAACAATCTCCCTAATTTACCAGGCTTCTGCCCTGCCCTGTCCCAGACCCTCAAAGGGAGAAGCCTTCCTTTCCATCAAGGGGTTAATTTAGGTACATTCCCCATGCTCCTTGGAGGGAGGGAGGGGTACCTCTAAATTTAAAATAGCTCATGACTCTCATAGAGATGTTCTGGCAGTAGTAAGTTTGTACTTTAATTAAAAGTCATTCATCAACATCTTGCAATCAATATTGGGTTTCTTCAAAGGATCCACCAATGTAGTTTCACAGGGCGTGACGATCTATTGCACTATCGCGGTGACATCACATCATTGGCGTTTCCTGTGTGGTGGGACTGGGGGTGTCGTCTCCGCCGCTTCCTTCGTCGAAAAAGCTATCCAAATATTTTTGGATACAAAAATATGCACTAGAAAAATATGAAGGTAAAATCTAAACAGGGCACAGCCCTTCCCAACTCTTTCCCACTCAGAAATTAATGTTCAGGGAAGAAGTTAAAAATTATACGATAAGAAACGTTGGACATGAAATACTGATGAAACAATGGGAGAATCTGAGGACTTCAGAGATAAAAATTTACATTAAATGTAAATATTAAAGAAAATGTGTATAAAATGATGTATAGGTGGTATATGACACCCGTTAAATCAGCAAAAATTATTTGTTAATTTATTTGCTAATTATGCTAAGAATTAAATTAGTCTTAAAAAGTTCCAAATAGATGCTGGAAGTATAAAAGACAAGAAAGAATATTTTACCGTCAAAAAAATACTGGACTTTGATACACCAGCAATTGCAATTGATATTTAAAGTAAACTTGCAAATGAAACAAGAAGCTTTTTGTTGGGAATGTTGGAGGATTCTATGGATTAAAAAAATGAAATTATGTTTTCACAGATAACATCTGCTGCAATAATTTTATATGCCAAATATTGGAAAGTTCCAGAGGTACCTTCTACTGAAGAATGGTGGGTCAAGATATCGGACTTTGCTGAGATGAACAAACTTACAACTTGTCTTAAGGAAAAGTCAATTAAAACTTTTATGGACAATTGGAAACCACTCATGGACTTTCTGCATAAGAAAGAGAATTATAGGCAAAATCCAGAGCAGTTACGGGTCCACTCAGTTACGCCACCTCTAGTGTTATCTTATGGAAAGTCACCTTAACTACTCTGGAGCAAAGGGCTTAATTTGACTTTAGGATATGGGCCTATCCCTACAATCCAGAGTAACTACGGGAGCACGTAAGAGACATTACATGTACCCGTAGTTACTGCATCACCTAGTGAAAAGCTATGGGAAATTCATATTGCAATCCAGAGCAAATTGTTCTTACACCGGAGCAAGGACTCCCCGTAGTTACTCTGGATTGCGCCCTATAAGAAGAGGTTCCACTGGATCAGGACCATCTAGTCCAGCTTCCCATATCATGACCCACAAGATGCCTCAGGCAGCACACGTCACCTGCATTAAGGTGCCCTCCTGCATGTGGTATTTTGAGGTTGTCCACCACTACACACCCCTCATGGCTTGTAATCCGTGATGGTCCTCCTGTCCTCTCGGAATTTCTTCAAACCCTTTTTAAAGGCATTGAGGCTAGATGCCATCACCGCATCCTGTGGCAGGGAGTTCCACAGACCAACCACATGCTGAGTAAATAAATACTTTCTCTTGTCGGTCCTAACCCTCCCAACATTCAGTTGTCCACTTGTTCTGGTGTGATGTGAAAGGGAAAAGAGCATCTGTCTGTCCACTCTATCCATCCCTTGTATGATTTCATATGTCTCAATCATGTCTCAGTCTCTTTTCAAGACTTTCATTGTTGCATTTTTTTTTCTGGTTTATTTTATTTTTTGTTCTCTTTTTTAATACTTTTGTTTTCCTTTTTCTTACTTTTGTTTTCCTTTTTCATACTTTTTTAATACTTTTGTTTTCCTTTTTCTTTTTTGATAAAAATCAGTAAAAATTATTTTTTAAAAAGAAAAGTAAAAAAAGAAAAGAAAGAAGCTGATGCTCAGCAATACAGCTCTTCTAACCTGGAGGTTCCATTTAGCCGTCATGACGAACTGAATTGCTAGACTTCAACCTTTTGGTGTTTCTCCATCCTGGAAAATGAAACCAAGAAAACATGCATTGTGGGCTCTCCATTTTCTTGGAGAATAAAATTAATTGTTTATTACATTCAGAATTCATGATACAAACCACTCTGCAAAAGGAAAATAAAATCAGTTTTAAGAGAATTGTGGGGTGCTGGTGGCAGAAAATGAAACAGAGAAGAAGCCGTTTTCCATGACTTGGGGAGAATAAAAAACAAAAGGACGAAGGTCTGGCCAAAGGTCTGAGAAGTCTCAGAGGAGAGGTCAACCCAGCTCACCTGCGTAGCTCCTGCAGTTCCTATTGACCTCTTCTTTGGGATGTGGCAGTGGGTGGCGCAAGTGGCTAAGACACTGTGCCTGTTAACCAGCAGGCCAGGGTTCGAGACCCGGGTCAGCCCCACAAGACAGAGTGAGCTCCTGTCCTTAGCCCAGCTCTGCAACGCAGCTGGATCCAATCGTATTGGCTCTACCTTTCCATGGACTAATTCAGTGGCGTGGAGAGGGGGATTTGCTGCTTGGGTAACAGCCTATCCTCCATAACAATCCAACCCAGGCTTTCGTGCTTTGCATACAGCGTATGCAGTGCCTAGCACGATACCATCGTCTTCCAAGACTGACGGAGCCCTTCTTCTTTGGGATTAGCTAACTCCATACTATCTCAATCTGTACTTTTCCCATTAGGTGGCAGCACTTTGTTACTGGAAGTTTGTCCATTTTCATTTGATCAGATGGACAGACTTTTAAGGGCTGAACTGGAAGCACTCCAAGGACAGAGGGCAGAATTTCACAGATGATCTGAGCTGATGTCGAAGATCAGCCAGGCTAGGCTTGAGCTGAGGACCCTAAGTCCATCACGCGGTCTGGTGGACCAGCCTGGTCACTCAGTATTACAGGCAATAATCATATTTTTCAAACTATATTGTTAGGCAAAGATTTCTCATGTCCTGCAAGCAGCTACATCATGGACACCTATGGTAAACGTTTCCCCACGATGTAGTGAATTGCAATTTTTATATGGAGTCTGCTCATGTCCCTGAAAAATTATATTGTGATACCATTGCTGGTCTTAAGATGCCATGAGACTCTCGGAGTGGTTTCAGGGGGAACAAACATGAAACCATTTTTAGCTGCTAAACCACGGTTTCTATTATCACCTGAACCCAAGCTTGCTCACAAAATGACTGGAACCAGCAAACTGGGATGTTTGAAACTGCTTCGTAAACCACCAGTTATGCTAATTATGCTTAGCAATTATGGCTACAATCCAGAGTAACTATGGGAGCATGTAAGAGATGTTATGTGCACCTGTAGTTACTGCACCACCTAGTGAAAACCTATGGGAAATTCATATTGCAATCCATATTGCTCTTATTCCGGACTTCCCATAGTTACTCTGGATTGTGCCCTATGCCTGAATGCACAGATTTTGAGAAATCATAGTGGAGGGAATGGCTTCACTCTAGTGGCTGCTGCCCCGTGGAGATAGCAAGACTTAAAGGATGACGCTGAGCTCTGATCAGACAGAAGGGAGACACAGATCAGCATCTACACACCATAGTAGGTCAGTTTGGAAGCTCAAACGACAGTGAGTTGTTAAGAGTGGGCAACACAAAGTACAAATGGTGTTACATCTTGTCGCAAGAGACTGACATGGCTGGAAACTTTACATGGGAGAACATACAACAACTAAATGCATTTTGCAAGGAAGGGTCAGACTGCGAGGCATAGTGAGACATTGTGCCAGGTGCATTTAAAAAGTTCTTAGCCAGGGAGGATGTCTGAAAAAGCAATAGGATTTCATTCCCATTTGTTTTCCAAGACACCGTCAACCCGTCTCTTCTTGACCCCTCACAGCCCAGTCCGGAGGACGTAGAAGAAACTGGCAAGGGCCGCCATGCCCATGATGGTGGTGCTGGCTTTCACGCTGACGGAGCCACTAGTATTGCAGTTATCTTCCCGACAGCAGTCGGTTTTCACCGTCAAGTCGCCTTTGATCTCACCCGGATACTGGGGCGGGCAAGTGTCAGAACACCATTTGCTGATGAAGACTGGATGATCTGAAAGAGAGAATTTAACATGATTTAAGAGAAAATTAATCCTATCGAATGCAATGCAGTCTAGGGTGGATGGGGAAGAAATGTCTACAATCAGCATGGTTTTCAGTGGCATAGCTAGAGGGGATGCAAAGCAGTGCTATGTTTTGCAGGGAGCCTCATCATCCTAGTTAATGATCTTGTAGCCCAATGCAAAGTTCAAAATATTACCTTGGAAGTGATGTCAAAACCAGTGTGATGACCTGTCCAGGGTTTTAAAGAAAGAAATTTGCAGGAAGACCTGTTTCCTCCCCCTAGAAACTCACCATCTACTACCTCTGCTGTGTTCACCCAGCTAATAGTATGGATGAAGCATCTATCTGCTAAGTGGGGTCAAAAAAATTTTTGTAGCTCATCCTTCACAACACTATGATCAAATTTAATGAATAAATATTGTGGTTATTGTGCTATAAACACTACCCTGCAGTGAAGAGAGATGGTTGTTCTCTCCCTGCTAAATATAAGAGAAGAACTACTTAAAAGTGCCTGTATCCCCAGTTTGCAGGGGTCACTATACCATTATAAATGGAAATCTGAGCGGACTCATATTAAATCACATGCTGTATCATATTTACAACTCATTCCCTACAATCCAGAGTAACTACGGGAGCACATAAGAGACATTACGTGTACCCGTAGTTACTGCACCACCTAGTGAAAACCTATGGGAAATTTATATTGCAATCCAGAGCAAATGGTTCTTACACCGGAGCAAGGACTCCCCTTAGTTACTCTGGATTGCACCCATTGACTCTCAGTTGAGAACAGTCAGTCTCATGGAGCAGTTTTGAGATAAAGAAATCCACTTTTTGTTCCATAGGCAGTTGGTGTTTCCATCTCCTGGTGAATTTGCCATAACTTTTGACAGTATACGGATCATCCAATGCAGTCTAGTTCATTGCATTCTGCATTAAATTACCTTTCCAATAATATATAACATGATGGTATTACGTATTATTCATACATTCCCTGTTTTTCAAGGTTTTGGCTACTAGTGTCAAGCTCACCTTGTTTCCCCTAAAGCTTGTTGCCCGGTGCAACTGCTACCCCCTGCCACCCATTAGGTACGCCACTGTTCACAATAGCACTGGGTTTTGCAGGGAGCCTCACCATGCATGCAAGCAGCCCCCTTCCCCACCAACAAGGTGGATGGGGGAAGAAATGTTGTCTAAGGCTACAATCCAGAGTAACTATAGGACCTTTTACACCAACATAGTTAAGGGAAACCTATGGGAAATGCATACAGCAATCCAGAGTAAGTGCCTTTTACATCTTCCTGTAGATACTCTGGATTTTAGGGTATGTTCAGTGTAGCATAGCTAGAGGGGATGCAAAGCAGTCAGTTTTGCAGGGAGCCTAATCCTCAGTGGAATAGCTGATGATTGGGCAGCCAATCTGGATGGGGGCAGGGTGACCATATGACCGAAAAAACCCAGATTTGTCCGGATTTTTAGGGTGCAATCCAGAGTAACTACGGGGAGTCCTTGCTCCGGTGTAAGAACAATTTGCTCTGGATTGCAATATGAATTTCCCATAGGTTTTCACTAGCTGGTGCAGTAACTACGGGTACACATAATGTCTCTTACGTGCTCCCGTAGTTACTCTGGATTGTAGGGAAAGCCTCCTTCTGGGTGTTCTACATTTAGGCTTTGTTTTGAAGCTTCCTGATACTGCACAGTACCCCATCATGCCATATGTTGTTGGATTCGTATTGAAGAGCAGAATCCAATGCAAGAATCAGTTTTGAGATATCTCTTTTCTATCAAAAGTTAAGGTCAAAAACCCAAAAAACAAAAACAAAAAAATACATTTTTTGGCCATTTTTAAAAGCGGGTAGGAATTTTGGCCTGGGATTAGGAATTTTGGCCTTGGGGTTCAGGAAGTTTGGGCTCGGCATCTGGTCGCCCTGGGTGGGGGGATCAAAATGGAGGTACGTGCCTCCTTCATGGTTTGCACCCCCTCTAACTGGCAGTTTTGAGCAATGAAGATATTAAGCACCAAGCTTCAATTAAGGCTTCTTCTGGCAAAGTATAAAAGTTGCATATGTTCAGTGCCTAACCATTAAAGCAGTGGTTCTCAAAAACTTCCTAACGCCGTGACCCCTTAATACAGTTCCTCATGTTGCGGGGACCCCCAAGCATAAAATTATTTTTTGTCGCTACTTCATAACTGTAATTTTGCTACTGTTATGAATCAAAATGCAAATATCTGATAGGCAGGATGTATTTTAATACAGCAACAGAAGGATCTGACCCTCAAGAGAGAAAGATTACAGGTCATAACTGAAAAAGAGGACAAGCCCCACCCAAAATGTAGGACACCCAAGAAAAATGTAGGACATAACAAAATAAAAGATATAAACACTACATACACACATTCACAAAGAGGAAAGAGGAAGCCCCATTGACTACAGTGGAATTTACTTCTCAGAAGATATGCAGAAAACTGGGCTCTCGGTCCAATCCTATCCTTTTTTCTCGGGACTTGTCCCCTTTTTAAGACTTAAATTTTCCAAGACACAAGAAAAGAGGACATTTCCTCCTTAAAAAGAGGACATTTCCTGGAAGAGGACATATGGTGACCCTCTCTCTCTCCCCCCAATGGGATCTCTTGTCAAACAGTGCAGGCTGCCATACAGGGGACCTCAAGGGCAAGATCCTATGCCTTTCTACTCAGAGGCAAGTCCCATGCTGGCCAATGGGCTTGAAATACTATATATTTCAAGCTAACCTGCAGTTACACATCCACACACATTCACCTTTACCTGGGAGTAGAGCTATTGACTATAATGAGCTTCTTGTGAGTAGAGCTGTGGAAGGCTGGGTAGTGTGATGTCCTCTTCACTTTTACCTGGGAGTAGGGCAGGGTGTTTAACTCATTTCATATTTAGGGCCAAAGTGAGCATTAATGGTTCTCCCAAGGGCCCAATTCTTTCTGCCTCTCTACTCAGAAGCAAGCCCCATTAGATCCAATCAGACTACTCCCAGGAAAGTGTCTTTAGGATTGCAGCCAAAATGTAGTATAGCCTATTTTACATCCCTGGCTACAGGATGCCTGTTCACAAGGAAAAGGAGAAATGGAGATTTCTTTCCAGGACAGAAGCCTCAAAAAGGAGGATGTGTCCTGCAAAAGAGAAAAAGAATAAGAGGGGATGGGACAGGAATTGGGGATTCAGTGGGAGGGAAGAGAAGTTAGGAGTATCACCAGCTGTAGAAATAAATTTATTTTTGAATACCTGCTGAGCCAGTTTCAGTGCTGGGGCTTCCTTCAGGAGCACTTTCAAGGCCCAGGTGCCTGGGATCAGGGCCATTCTGGAAAGCTTGCACCCCTGCACACCAGCCTCAATGTTTGCTTACTCGTGAGTAACTGTGGCTGTGCAGTTTGTTTCAACTGGATCAGTGCAAGCTTGGAGGAGGGAACTTCCTCTGAGGTGACTGTGGGGCTGCCTTCATTGGATCAGGACCCTTCTGGTGTCCTTGCATCCTCTTAGCCTGCCTTTTCTGACCTCCCCCCACACACACCCCAGTCACACACACACATGCCCTACCTCTGGGGCACATGGGCTGTTGCTGCTGCTGCTGCTGAGGAAGGACCAGGCCTGCCCCCAGGCGTGCTTAGCTCTGCCCCTCATTATTGCAGCCTCTGCACAGAGGTGGAAAGGAAGCTGGGGGGAGAGGGGAAGGAAGAAGACCCCAGGAGGCCATGGGGACTGATGGAGAGGCAGGAGGGGAAGCCCTGGAGGTGGAGCCCAGCCCAGCTGAGGAGGAGGCGGGTGGGGCAGCCCTCTGCTGCCCAGACCTTCCCCAGCTTCACAGTTGCCACCCAGAGAGCGGGCTCTAGGAGGAGGTGCAGGTGGGGGACCCAGGCAACCCCACTGAAAGAGAGGAGCGACCCCCAGGGGGATCACAACCCCCAGTTTGAAAACCACTGCATTAAAGAGATGTGTTTTCACTCATCAACCTGCTTGTGCAATGCAATTCTGTTTGGAGACCAGGGGTGGGCACTTACCGGTTCGGGCCTACTCGCCCGAACCGGATCTTCCCTTTTCCCTGCCGCTGCCGGAGGGCGGACCGGTTTGCGCCGGCCACCATCTTTACTGCGTCTCCTGCAGCTGGAGGATATGTACAGTGCAGGTGCCAATCCCCGGGGTCAGCGCACATGCGCCAGCCCTCGGGGTTGATGCGTGTGTGGTGTGTCTCCTCCAACTGGCATGTGCAGTGCGCTGGGGTGGGGTCCGCTCCTAGCCCTGACCCCGGGCCTGCCCCCAACTTCCAGCGCATGCACAGTGTGCTGGGGTGGGGTCCGCCCTAGCCCCGCCCCCTGACCCCGGCCCCGCCCCCAACTTCTGGCAAACCGGATCTTGGGTGAGGCTGGGCCCACTACTGTTGGAGACCTCCTCCCTCCTGGTGACCCAACTTTGCTGAACATCCGAAACCAAACCTGGTTATCTAGCAGCACAATCAGGAGGCATGTCTCCTCAGAAGTAAGTCTCATTGTCTGCATTGGGGCTTACTATCATAAAATGTGCAGACTTTGCAGTAAATCCTATTGAATGCAATGAGCTGGAATTCGGAATGAATCGGGTTGTATTGTGAGTTCAACACTCCCAGGTGAGAAACCCTCCCAGGGCATTACTGGAAATTTCCACCCTTTCCGCAGACAGAACTTCTATGACTCCAAAACTCACCAGAATTTTGTCTGGTTTGCGTCACGCAGAACTTTTCCATACCCGAACACCGAACTGAGCGACAGTCACTGTGGGATTTTACATTATCGCACATGTAACAGTGCAATGATGAAGCTGAAAAACACACAAAATATACACACATGGCAGAGGTGAGGTTGTGATAGCAAATGTGTTTTGCATTGAGTACTTTGTGATATGGTGAGATGCTGGTGCAGAGTTGATGATGATGATGATGATGATGATGATGATGATGATGTTACAGCCAGGGACCTTCTCACAAATCATTGGGATACAGATTTGGCTGGTTTGTTTAGGGTAATTATGTGCTGCCCATTATTTGTATAACTTTCAGGCTGGCATGCAAAATTAAAACAGTAAAGAAAAAGGCCTCTCCCAAAGGCTTCTGTACAATCCTAACCATGTCTACTCAAAAGTAAGTCCCATTGTGTTCAATGGGTATTACTCCCAGGAAAGTATCTTTAGGATTGCAGCCTAAGGGCAAAATCCAGAGTAACTACAGGGAGTCCTTGCTCCGGTGTAAGAACAACTTACTCTGGATTCCAGTATTAATTTCCCATAGGTTTTCACTAGGTGGTGCGTTAACTAGGGATGCATGTAAAGTCTCTTACGTGCTGCCGTAGATACTCTGGATTTGGGGGTAAGTCTGTTACCCAAGTGCCCCGCTTCAAGTGGTGTGCAGGGCAGATGTCCCAGCTTGCCATACCCTAGAAATACCTCTGGGGAGGGACAGAAGAGGTACTGTGGTGCAAAACATGGTGTTCAGCCCAACTGATGTGCATCAGACTGTGATCTATTTGTCCTTCCTGGTCACTCCACCCTGAATTTTATTGGAATGTACTAGACTGAGAAGACATTTTCTGCCATGGCTTTGCCAGTACCGTTGGCAGTTCCTCCAGGAAAGTCAGAGGAACAGAATGAGTCTAGACAGCACCACCCATTGTTTTGGATTATAGCTCATGGTGGTGGTGATGTTTCAAATTTACATGATTGACGTCTTATTGAGGAGGCGAAGATAACCTTCCAAAGAACCCAGGTCAACTTTGTATGGAGGTCAGAGAAGTGCCACAATCCCATCCACCCTTTTCTTTATATTCCACTGCTGCCCTGCTTAGTGCTGACACTGGGAACATCCTGTCCAATGAACACAGGACCAGGTGCAGTTCAGAAGAGCTGGAAGGACCTCCATGGAGGTGATTGTGAACCAAGAATCCATTAACTGAGCACATCTGCACATGTCGGAGCAGCAGGACTCAGCAAGAGTCTACCTGAGCCGTCCTGCCTCGCAGGAACGGAAATTTAGGAGCCATGAGCTAAAAGTGACAATGAACAGGGATGGTGGCAGCCAGAGAAAGATCAGCACCTTTCTAGCACTTGTACTACAGGCTGCTTCTCAACTAAAGACATTAGTTGAGAAGACTAATGAAGACATAGTTATGAAGACATAGTTATTGACATAGTTATGAAGACATTCGGTGGAATCGGAGCATTGGTTTCATTTGATGGATCTCCAGGATCACAGATCAGGATTTTTCCCTGCCCTTCCTGGAGAAAATGAACCTGGAACTTTCAATGAGCCATGACAGCTCCTACCTTCAGACAACGTGTGCAGCAGTGGTGGGCTCCAGCAGATTCGCACCTACTCTATAGAACCGGTTGTTAAGTATAGGACATATAAAGTTTAAAAATAGCCATTTAAAAGTGGCTGCCAGATGGGCAGAGAACTAGTTGTTAATTTCTTTGAATCCCATCACCGGTGTGGAGGAATCACCATCTCCAAGCACAGCATTTCATTCACTACTAGACTTCACTTGGTCATTAAAGGCCTGCAGCATCTTTTGATCTTCTCTAAACATTTATTCCCTTTGCATAGGCCAGGGTTCGAGACCCGGGTCAGTCCCCACAAGACAAGGTGAGCTCCTGTCCTTAGCCCAGCTCTGCGACGCAACTGGAACCAATCGTATTGGCTCTGCAGTTCCATTGGACTATTTCAGTGGCGTGGAGAGGGGGGATTTGCTGCTTGGGTAACAGCCTATCCTCCATATTAATCTACCCAGGCCTTTGTGCTTCACATGCAGTGTCGAGCACAATCCCATAGTCTTTCAAGACTGATGGATGCCAAGTTTGCATTTAATAAGTGCTAAACACAGATATTTTTTTTTTGACTGCTGATATCTAATCTGTAATGACTTCAATGACTCTTCAAATAGGCAGGATGGCACAGGGATATTTTGGAACTAGAAGTTGTAGACCCTGGGCCACTGGAACCAGTTGGAACCATCAGTTTGGTACCAATGTGACCTTGCTTAGAACCCTGTGACAGTTATAATGGAGAAGTGGAGTGGAACACAAAAGCATTCCATGCCCTCTAAGATAGCCAGATATCAGTCTTTGATTTTATTTTTGATTTGGGGACATCTTAAAAGCCAACTGTACGACACACACCCTGCAACCGTTGGTGAACTTAAAAGGAGGATTGAAATTGCTGGTATTCCTCTTGACATTGAGCAATACAGAATTTCCACAACAGGCATTCAGAATGTGTATGGAGAAATGAATATGATGTTATCTTCAATACATAAAATGAACTTGGATTACCATCACAATTGCATATCCTGTACAGTACATTTCGTCATAAAATATATTTTGTAATATGCCACCTATATAACTAGTGGCATAGCTAGAGGGTGGCAAAGCACTCGGTTTTGCAGGGAGCCTATTCGCAGCATGCAAGCAGTCCCTTCCCCTTTTCTTTGGAGTCATTCTGGAGAAACAGAGGCATATACAGAACAGATTGCAAGCAATCCCAACACTCCATTCTGGGTTATTTAAGGACGTGTGAAACCTCTCTATTGGTGGCTATTTTTGTCTTCCTGGGGGACACTATTTTCATTATGCAATCTGAATTATTTTTCCATATCAGATGTACATCACCATCTAAGGGTGCAATCCTAACCCACTTTCCAGCTCCGGGTAAGGGCAATGCAACTCCGAGGTAAGGGAACAAACATTATCTTACATCAGTGCTTTTTTCTAGAAATAAAAGTGGGGGGTACTCACCATTAAGGGTTGGGGTCCTCAACGTAAAGATGCTACTTGTAATCATTGGCATGTCTACTTGGGAGCCACAGAGGAACTCACCACATGAGATGCCAGTGAGTATCCCATCAAAAAGACCCCTGGCTTACATATGACCCCATATGCTGTTGAGGAGGCCTCAGTGACTGCCCCTCAACAGCATATGGCACAGCTGGTAGTGCTAGACATCTAGTTAGGATTGTGCCCTGAGTTGGGCATTATATTTCCATTCTAAAACATATGCTGCAATACAGGACTATGCAGATTAATAAAATATTATCATCTGATCTCTACGGCGGCTGTGCCAAAACCATTGCTTAGTAACAGTGCACCGATTTGGCATGTCGAAAGCCCCAGTTCAAGGCTTCCAAATATTAGGCCTGCTCTTGGTGATGGACCATTAATATATTCTTTGAGAATCTATCATAGGTTAAAAAAAATCAGGAAATAAACTTAAGCAGGAAAGAATAAGAAAATAAATAGACTGGAAATCCTAATGTTAATAATAGACCAGTTGCAGTCGTTGGATAAGAGATGAGAGTCTAAAAGCTCCCAACCTGTTTTCTGCTGTGCAATGCTAATTCTACTGCAGCATCTCAAGCATAGAAGGTTAAAGATGTTTGGAGCACCCCATTCCCCCCCCCCCCCCCACGGATGTTTCTCCAGCAGCCTCACCTCTCTCCACACAGAGGACCACAGCCAAAAGCACGACTGTGAGAGTCTTCATCTTGGCAAAGTCTTCCCTGCTTGTAAAGAACAGATGCTGACGTATATATACAAGATCGTAGCGACTAAGAATAACAGGCCAGTCATAGAATGAAGGTGTGTCTGGCATCAGGGTGGAGCATAGGCTTGCCCAGAGTTTATATTGCACATCTTTGCTTAGTGCCTGGGAGTGTTCCTCCGCAGAAATCCACAGATGTTGTAACCTACATGAAGTTTCCTGATTTGCACATTCTCCTTCCAGGTCTTTGATTTTAAGCAACGGATCACCACCATATACTTAGGCTAGAACCATGCAGTCTTTAGGATTTCTCTTCTTTGCAACACTTAGACCGGTAATTTTCAACATTTTTCCTCTCCCAGCACACTGATAAGGCATTAAATTATTAAGGCACACCATCAGTTTTTTGACCATTGACAAGGCACACCATGCTGGAGATCGAGGGCTCAAATCCTACAATTGCCCAAAGTCCCATTGCATACCTGCAGACCATCCGTGGCATGCCCGGGTGTCACAGCACAGTGGCTGAAAATTGCTCCTTTAGACCAGGCGTTTCCAAACCTGGCGTTCCAAAGGTGTGAGGTGGCAGATGAGGCAGATCACCCCATTGGTGTCCTTCAAAAAGTGCCCCCATGTGCGGTGAGCACTCACAACTCATGCACCTGTTATGTGCCATATGAGGTGCAGAGTGCACCAGTTGTGTGCACCTGTGCACATCACATGGTGGCAGCGGTGGCAACGCTTTTCAAAGACTGCAGGATGGCTCTGTCTCACATGCCACCCTTACACTGCACATTCCGGCTGGCACCTAGAACCAAATCAGGTGGTTGCATAGAGGAGGGTATTCCATAATAGAGCATCCTCACAGAAAAGTCCTCCTCCCTGGGGTCATCCCCAGGCGCACTCTGAAGCATGCATCCCGCTCCTGCCTGGGAGAGGCAATCCCGATTCACATCATGACATGCCTGGCACTTTCATTAACTGCTCACACCATTGCAGTTCTGGTTCTTCGGGATTGCTTTGCCTCCTTAAGGGCCAGAAGCTGCTCCTACCTTTCCAGGCTGTTACTGCGTTTTCCGGCTTCTTCCCTTAATCAGTTCCACCATCAATGCAAAACCAGCTCTGCATTCCACAGTTCTGGAATTTTCTGCCCTACCTGCTCGCCTCCCTTCAACCACCAAGGTTGCAGGGGAGAGGTGTGGCACCCGGCGTTATCCAGCAAACCCAGGCTGGGCAGAAGGGTCCCTCTCAAGAAGGGTGCCAAGGGTGATCCTTAGTGCCAAGGATGCCAAGAGTGATCCTTCCAGCCATCAATCAGTAAAAGACAAATCCTGTGCATGTTCACTCCAACATGGTCTATGGAACTGACTCCCAGGTAAGTATGTAAAGCACACTTTGAAGACAAGAATAAAATACGTTGCCAGTGTGTGATTTTCCAGCCTATTTGAATGAGACTCTCAGCAAGTCCCGACGAAGTCCCATGCTGGGTATGAAGGAGTGTGGCGCTAGTGCCAGATCTTCAGGCAATGCTTGGCGAGTTTGCCTGGAATGGACAAAAGGCAGCAAACAAATGTTAATAACCTAAAAAGCAAACCTGTATGCATGTCTACTCAGAAGTAATTATATCCAATGGGGCTGACTGTCCAGAGAGTGTGTGTACAGGAGTGCAAACCAAGAAACTCCTTGAAGCAGCACTTCTCAAAGTGGGGTTAGGACTCCCTTGGAGGGTTGCGACTTCATTTCAACAGGGTCACAGAACACTTGTTGTCACCGTATTGGAATCTGGCTCTAAGCGTCGCCATCTTGGAATGGAGCACCCAGGGTGCAATCCATACTTTCCTGGGAGTAAGTCTTATTGAACATTATGTGATTTATTTCTGAATAGATATGGAGGAGCTCTGGCATCACAGTGATGTACAGGTGATCTATCATAGATTTAAAAAATCAGGAAATAAACTTTATTTCTTGTGTTATCCACAAGGGTTTTATTCCAGAACCTCCCATGGATTAATAAAAATCAATGTATAAAGAAAACAATGGAAAAATTGATTGATTGATTGATTGATTGATTGATTGATTGATTGATTGATTGGCCAAGTATGAATCCATACTTGAAATTTGGTTTCAGCTGATAGCTACATAAATACTTGCACTAACTCATAAACAATAAACAATGAATACAGCAAAGGACCAGATAAGAACATTTAAAAAACAGATTTATAGTGCAATCCTAAACATGTCTACTCGGAAGTAAGTCCCATTGTATTCAATAGTACTTACTCTCAGGAAAGTGTGGTTAGAATTGCAGCCTTGAAGACCCAATCTCAGGTTTCTTACTCCTCTATTGTGCCTTATGGGATAAAGTAGTGCCTCAATATCTGCAGTGGTTGGATTCTGGGCATGTAGAATAGAATGATTGCTTGCATGACTCTCTCTTTACAATAGTAGAAAAGCAGTTTGTTTAAACTGTGATTTGCTGTGACCATTCGTGTTGAGTCAAATCCATATATAAAAATCAGAGTATAACAAGGTTGTTGGACATGTAATTTCTTGTTTGATAGAATTTCTGGCCATGACATCACTTCCAGGTTGATGACATCGTTTGCTGGAGGTTCTGGACATGTCATTCTCAGAAGGGTGTCCTGGATGGAAATGCTCAGGAGTCAGTGTCTTGGATCATCCATCAGGACCTTGAGTAGACATCCCTTAGAGGAGTCCCTATGATATAAGGTGGTTCTTTCCTTCCACCATCTCTGATTGAGAAGGAGAAGTAGCATGAGCTACTTTTGGAGGAGAAAGAAAAAGAGATTCAGATTTGATCAGCAAAAGACTGGAATGGAAATCAAGACGATGTGCTGGCAGCCGACAACTGCAGGCATGCACAGGAGACTCCTATAACTGATAGGAGTAACTAGTCAGTTACTCATGAAATAAATGATGAATAGGAGACTCATGTAAGTATTATTGCAAGAGCCTGAGAATT
This sequence comes from Cryptoblepharus egeriae, assembly GCA_030015325.1. Taxonomy (NCBI): domain Eukaryota; kingdom Metazoa; phylum Chordata; class Lepidosauria; order Squamata; family Scincidae; genus Cryptoblepharus; species Cryptoblepharus egeriae. The sequence goes on along the minus strand of JAREYC010000003.1, from coordinate 2,431,095 downwards.
TATTTATTTATTTATTATTTTTAAAATTTGCATCCCGCCTTTCTCGGGTCGTAGACCAACTCAAGGCGGCTCACATTAAAACATAATTCAAAACACTAAATAGAACATTCAGTTAAAAACAATTTAATCATGGAAGCTAAAAACAATAGTTCGATTTATGTTTTTAATTATGTTTTATGTTAGCCGCCTTGAGTCGGGCTAATGGCCCGAGAAAGGCAGGATAAAAAAATTTTTAATAAATAAAAACAATAAGAGAACTATTTCATCCAGCGCTCGCACCCATTCAGTCAAATATAAATCAAATATTACAGACACCATAAGCCTCTTGTGCAATGGTTCTCAATCTTCCTAATGCCGTGACCCCTTTATAAGTTCCTCATGTTGTGGGGACCCCAACCATAAAATTATTTTCGTTGCGACTTTATAACTGTAATTTTGCTACTATTATGAATCGTAATGTAAATATCCAATATGCAGGATATATTTTCATTGTTACAAATGAAATATGTGTTCTATGCACACATTGAACACAATGAGATTTATTTCAGAGTAGGCATGCATAGGATTGGGCCCTGAGGCTGCAATCCTATCCACATTTATATGGGAGTAAAGGCCCCCCTGACTATAATGGGATTTATTTCAGAGTAGGCATGCATAGGATTGGGCCCTGAGGCTGCAATCCTATGCACATTTATATGGGAGTAAAGACCCCCCTGACTATAATGGGATTTATTTCAGAGTAGGCATGCATAGGATTGGGCCCTGAGGCTGCGATCCTATGCACATTTATATGGGAGTAAAGGCCCCCCTGACTATAATGGGATTTATTTCAGAGTAGGCATGCATAGGACTGGGTCCTGGGGCTATCAGTCAGCCCCAGTGTCAGGAGCTATCAGTATCAGGAGCTTGCAAGCCTGACCTGGCCCCCTGCACCAGGGGTCTTTAGGCAACCCCCAGGAAAGCTGTAGGCGACCCCCAAAGGGGTCCCGACCCCCACTTTGAGAAACGCTGCTCTTGTGAGATCTCCTCCAAAAGAGGCAAGACCCAGGATTGTCTTGCAATTCCTTGAACTTCTCACTTCCTGGAAAACAAAACACACCAGGGAACGAGTTGTGGATCGTTGGTGGAGCACAGGCTTGACATAGATACTTGATGTGGGTTATCTTGATTCAAATCAATTAACAGCAGGTTCTATGTCTCATGATTAACCTGTTCTCAGAATCAGGCGCTTATTAGCAAAGGGTTCTATAGAACCTGTGAGAACCCACTGAAGCCCACCACTGTTTTGATCTCTACCCTGCAACACCGTAATAGATCAATAAGCATTATTTTCCTCCTATTGCTTGTGGAAATGCAAAGTGTGGAGAGATGGAACGGCTTAAGTCTCTGCCCAGTGAATTTATGGCGGAGTGGAGCAAAGAGGACCTGATTCACAGCTTACTGCCCAACCCTCTCTGGACCTGTCTTGCAATCCGCCACCAGAAGTCCTGGACTAATGGCAAGAAAGCCATTCTTTTCTTCTGCGGACCAGACATGCCAGAGCAAATGGCCAGAGGCTCAGAGCGTGTGCCACCACCCTGCAAAACCTCTGCTGTCCTCCCCCTTATTTCTAGAAAGTTGGCAGTGGCGGCAATTTGGGGAAGAGTCACGGGTGGACTGGAGCATGGATTGCATGATGATGAGATGAGACTCTTACCCATTAACCAATGGTAGTTCTGGCAATCTGAGCACAATCCTAACCATGTCTCTTCAGAAGTAAGCCCCATTGTGTTCAGTGAGTCTTACTTCCAGGAAAGTGTATTTAGGATTGTAGCCTGTACTTGATTACAATTTGTATGTCGTCCTTACTGTTAATTTTTGCCATTTTTTCATAATAAAAACTGTATACCAATGTTTGCGCGCATGCACGCACACACCATATGAACACATAAAGGTGACGATAAGGAAGGATTGCAACTATTCTATGTTTGGGACTTGTTTTCCAACTTTTGTGTTTACCATAATTAAAATAATAGCATACAATTACATCCACATCACCACCATAATCTTTTTGATGTACATCATGACATGTGTGTCTAGAGTAACCACAGTAAGCCTGGTGAAAAGCAGATCCCCAACTTTGATGTTGGGCTGGCCAGCTGTTTTCCTGCCACCTCATTCCTTGGGCAACACAACAGGTCCGTTCCTTTGCGACACTCCAAGTCAGGAGATGCGTCATGCCCATCTCTGTTGCAAAGAGGTTCTGTCTTCATCAGAAAGTACAACCCGGGTGAGACTCTGTGATCCGTCCTTCAATTAATCGGCAGGTGTGACCTGCAAAAATCATCTCCAAACCTTCAACCTCTGAGGTGACACACACACACTCAACAGCACCGTACGCTCCTTGGCCACTTTCACACAACTCAGAATTACCACGCTTACTCAGATCTAATGCACACCTGAATTTTAAAGATTAAAATTGAGATTGAAAATTAAAAGATTGGGCTTAAGATTAAAAAAAATGTTTTGTGGCAATTCCAATGCGCAGCTGCAAAGCAAGTGCAAAATTTATTTTTACTGCTTAAAACTATGAATTGTCGTAATAATGATGAGTTCATGCTATGATTTTTACCTGGTTTCACTACTTTATATAACAATGGGTTTGTGTAACCTTCTTTTTACAGTATAGTAAATTGTTGAACTAAATACTGACATAATCAAAATTCCATGTTTCTTTAAATCTAATGCACCTTCAAATCTAAAGTGCATCCTGGTTTTGGAGACTAAATTTGGCTGGGAAAGACGTGCATTAGATTTGAGTAAATATGTTGACTTCTGGAGTTTACTGCTTTAAAATGTGAGCATGAGTAGCTGGCTACAAAGAAGCTGGGGTCATAGTAAGGAGCCCATCAGGACTTCTCCAGTGCAGTGGTATAGCTAGAGGGGGGTGGAGCACTCCATCTTGGAGGGAGTCTCAGCCCTTCGGAACCATTCCAGGTGGAGGGAGCAAAACGGAGCCCAGTGTTTGCTTCAGCTTTTAAATGTAGACAAACTGGGAATAACTGGGGACATTTCCACCACTCCTGCCAAAGAAGCCAGACAAATGGAAGTTGGCTGGGGACAACCTTCTTCCATTCCCAGTAGGGCAAGAATTCCCAAAGCCAGGTGGTTCCCTTAAAACCAGCCAGTAGCAGAGCATAGGTGGTCTGAGAAGTGTGATAACCCACTTTGCCCTAAGGGACTTGGGATCCAGCAGTTAAAATTTACTGAAAGGTGGTACATATGGCAAAAAAGGGGGGACAGCAGAGCATTGATAAACAAGCACAGGGGAAAAGGAAGACAGCAAATGTTGGGGAGGATGTTAAAATGCAAGCAGCAAATGAAAACAACTTTTGCAACTTCTTGGGGTGCTTTCCCTGCTGTACGTAACACTGTTCCGGGTTCCTGGTCTTGCAGCAAGATGAGTGGGTGAGTCCCTGACCCGGGCAAATGCATGAAGTTAGATGCTTCACCCTAAATTTTTTAACCTGTTGGGGATCATCAGGTTTCCGCCTGTGTAACTGGGTATTTTGACGTCTCCTGAGCCATTTTTTGGAAATCAGATGAGCTTCATGCTGCAGTCAGCTGAGTGTTCCTGAAAAAAGATGCTCAAACAATAAACAGAGACATAACATGACCAACATGGACCCTCCTTGTGTGATTCATAGTGTGGAGGCATCATAGAAGCCGAGGAGTCAAAACCATGAGATCTTTAAAATTCCAGTCCTTGGAAAGCAATCGCATGGAGGAGATGGAATTGCCAATTGATTAGGAGAATACTGCTTCGTCTGCTCTTGTGCTCTTAATAGAGCTTTGAAATATGCAGTGGTTTCTCACATAAGTTTAATTCATTCCAGAGGCATGCTTGTTATGTGAAATGCTCTTTACGTAAAGCAGATTTTCCCATAGAAAATAATGGAAACTCAGACGATTGCTTCCACAACCCAAAAAATATTCATATAAACATATTAACTGTTTATAAAAATGATTACAAAACACAGTAATATACAGTAACACACAACACTGCAATAAAGAAAATACTGTCCAGTACTGAACTGTACTGTACCTTTGAAAACCTTCATGGCTGGTGTGAGGGTTACAGAGAGGTGTACTCTCTTTCACAATCACTAGTGGAGTCACTGCTATCCATTGGCTCAATGGAATCTTTGCCTTTTTGTGCAACTTTAACATTCCCAAGCTGCTGATGGGGAGCAGCACTTCAACATTGATTAGGCACACCTTCCAAGCTGCCACACACAGACCACACATACAAACCTCACATACAGATCCCACAGATCCGACATACAAACCTGGCTCAGGCTGCTCCCCCCGGACCCTCCATGAGTTCTCTGGCCAGGGAAGCCTATTCCAAACTTTACCCAGGGCCCCCCTGTAGCTCAAACTAGTCCCCTCATCCCCCTGTGGGTTCCCTTGCCATGGAAGCCTGTTCCAAACTTCCTCAGAAGTGCTCTTAATTAAAGACACTGCTCGTTATGCAAGTCAACATTGCTGAGAAAATTTTGCTCTTTACCCAAAACGCTCTTTACCCAAGTTGCTCTTTATCCAAGGTACCACAGTATACAGAATTTAGCAGTTAAGCTTGACATGGCATGGAAGTAGTAGCATAGCAGACTCAGGACAGTTGCTGCAAGCCGCTCATATACCAGCCAGAAGGCAGTTTTTTATAAAAAGAATGCACAGTCTCATCAAAGACAGCAAGTGTACCAGTGCCATATCAGGCAGTGCACCTGATGCCAAGGATCAAGTGTTCAGCTAGCTTGGATTTACGTCAGTGGCCCAAACTGCGGAACCAGCACATCCACTGTGACGACTTTGCAAATCCACCTGCCCAACATGGGATTGCAAGACTCTTCTCGGACAGTGAGAGACACCTGGAAAGCACCTGTTGAATGCACCACCTTTCATAGAGCCTTGCCCAGTGACTCAAAAGGGCTGCTGATAAGGGAGGTAGGAGCCAAGAGCCTTATCAGGCAAGGTAGCACATCTAGTTCCCAGGCTTCATTTGTGGCCCATGTATGGTTGGTTGTGGTGGCCCGTGATCCCCAAAGTTCTTGTGTCAAACTTTGTGTTCTCTTTTTATGTTTTCTCCTGAACCTCCTCCAAAGGTCTCAGGATGGTGTTTGTGGTTCTCTTCCTCCTTTCCAGTTTATCCTCCTAACAGTCTTGAGAGTAAGATGTACTGATTCGTTGATGGGATAAGATCAGTGGTGGGCTCCAGCAGGTTCGCACCTACTCTATAGAACCAGTTGTTAATGAGAGATTGGACATATAAAGTTTAAAAATAGCCATTTAAAAGTGGCTGCCAGATGGGCAGAGAACCGGTTGTTAATTTTTTTCTAGCCCATCACTGGATAAGATATACCCAAGACCACCCAAGGAGTCCCAGAGGCTTAAAACGTGATACCCTGATGAAGGGTGCAATCCTAACCTACACTGGCACAACTCATCGGTCTTCCCATTCTGGTGTAATGAAGGGAGGTGAGTACAAGTCTATGTACTGTCCTAACTTTCCCCCAGGACTGGCGCAGAAGTATCTTACGACACTTTTGTGACACTTCCAGGTCAGCACACAAATTATGCTGGGTCTTAGGCCAGTCTAACTGAAGCTTAGGATTGCACTCATACTTAATCTGATGTACCCCTTCAGCACACTGGCTCTTACAAATGACACATATAAGAATATGCTGTACTAGCGTAATGTACCAGCTTTGCGGTGCCCCTACACATCAGGTGGCATCTCAAAATGCAACTGTAAAGCGCTTCCAGTTTGGACTGACAACTTCCAGTAATGACTGGTGGTGTTCTGAGGTGCAGGGATTCATGCACAGCCTTCCCATGCCTCAAAAGTCCTCCTGGATGTGACTGGAAGAAGGCACTTCTGGTATGCCCATGTGAACCAAAAGTGTGTTGTGCTTTCCAGTCACATCTGAGAGGCTTCTTCTGAGAAGCCACATGCCTCCATTTTGCTCCCCCCGCAACCACCACCGTCACCTGGAAGGGCTCAGTAGAGAAGAGAAGGCTTGCAGGCTGCAGTGAGGCTCCCTCCCCAAGACTGACTGGTCCACCCCCTCTAGCTATGCCACCCTTATAAACATAACGAAGGCTACAATCCAGAATAACTACAGGACCTTTTACACCGATGTAGTTATGGTGCCACCTATGGGAAATGCATAGAGCAATCCAGAGTAAGTGCCTCTTACGTCTTCCTGTAGTTACTCTGGATTGTAGGGTAAGGCTGCAATCCTACCTCAATTAAGCTGGCCTAATCCCTGGCATAAATCCTGTATTGACCTGGCAGTGTCACAAAAGTGCCATAAGGCACTTCTGCGCCAATCCTAGGGGATGGTTAGGCCAGTGTACAGACATGTGCTTGTCTCTCTGCTTTAGCAAGACCAATGATTTGTGCCGGCCTAGGTTAGGCTTGCACCCTAATTTCTTATTTGCCATGCACAACAGATGGACACAGACTTAATACCTGGAGGAGGAACAATAATACACCCGCTAGCCTCACCTCCACCTGCCCCACAACTCATGGTTCTGTTATCAGTGAATGGAAATGGAGGGCAGGCAGGGCTTCAGAGAGGAATTTTATTGAGATGCCAAGGTTTGGGGGGCTCCTTTTGTGAGGAAGGTACAAGCTGGTCTTTTCCCTTTTCCATTGGATAACAATTTCATATAATAATTGGATCCAAATTTCTACAAATCACAGTATATAAAGTCATACATGTGTGAGTTGACCCAAAATATGAATGCTGATCTTCACACAATATGTGCAAACATATTCTTAGATCCCAGAAAATCTCAGCTCTTCTCCATACACTCCCAAGACCCTTTTTTTACCCCAAACCCAGATAGAAAGTGCTCTCTACATGCCCGTCTCACGGGCCCCGGCGAGATAGGAAAATCTAAGAACCCAGAGAATTTTTGGCCCTTTCCTTTGGTTCCTGAACCCCCTTTTTGATCCTGGGCCCAGGTACAAATTACCTCCACCTTCCCCATTCCTGGGCCCTGTCACCCCATGTCATCTCATGGGTCCTGTCATCCCCTGTGGACCCCCCAGACCACATGGTTTTTTAATGTACATTTATTGTGTGAAAAGGGATTAATATTTTTCCTTGAGGTTGCATTTCACCTAATCTTCCAGGAAATATTATTAGGCAGCACCCCTATTGCTCAAAGCAATGGAAGTCCCATTGCCATTAGGAAACTCAAATTGAGTTGAACCAATTGAAGGATCAGCTCCTTTGCAAAGCTGACATCTACTTACAGAGGGTGTAATCCTAAGAAACTTAGGCTGGCTTAACTCACCTGGCTTATCTTTCTGTGATGGTGTGATGAGGTCGGCATATGCCTGTGCATTGGCCTAACCCTCCCCTAAGATTGGGGCACACACGTCTTACTGCACATTTGTGACATCCCCAACTCAGCACAGGACTCATGCTGGGGCTTAGGCTGGCCTAAATGGAAGTTAGGATTGCAACATTACTTACTTACAGTACTTACTTACTTGATCTAATCTGCAAACAAAGGGAAAACAAGTACTAGTTCTGAAGCGACATTCACCCCAGTTTGCCATGTTTTTAGGAAATATCTGTTTTTCACCATTAACTGGTGTTGAATGCTCTGTCAGCAGCCGTTTACAACAGAGGAAGTCTCTTCCATCGAAATAAAGCCTTACCCTGGAATAAGAGTTGCATGTTGGGACAATTAGGACAGACAAAATATTTCTTTACCCAGCGTGTTATCATTCTGTGGAACTCCTTGCCACAGGATGTGGTGTTGGCATCTGGCCTCAATGCCTTTAAGAAGGGATTGGACAAATTTCTAGAGGAAAAGTCCATCATGGTTTATCAGGATGGATATATGCTGCATCAGTTCTTTAGATGGAGAAACAGGGCACCTGGATGCAGGTGTCTTACATGCTCCAAGGTGGCCGCTATGAGATCATAGAATCATAGAATCATAGAGTTGGAAGGGACCTAGTAGGTCATCTAGTCCAACCCCCTGCCCGCAGCAGGAATTCCCCCTAGAGCATCTCCAACAGGTGCTCATCGAGATACAGGAATGTGTACTAGGTGAACCTTTGGCCTGATCAAGCACGGCTCTTCTATGTTCTTATGAGTTTGATGCAAGAGCATGAGATGTTAGCTGAGAAGTATTCCGAGAATGAATGAACAGTCTACCTGCCCGGAAAAATAGCAGGATTCAGCTTTGAGGAAACAGGAGAGTGCAGTTCATCTTCTCCAGGCGTTGCTCAGCTTGCTTAGGTTAAGCTCAACTATGGTGGCTACCAGACCCAAGGTTGGCCTGGTTCAAATCTCACCTCTGCTATGAACCAAGTGGGCTGAAGTGAGCCACTCAGGCCTTCCCCATCTGCAAGAGATGGACACCTTGGACATCTCAAGAAGCAGCTCTCGCCCCTACTTGTCCCACTTCCAGTGGGCCAAATCTGGCCTTTCCGTACTGCCTCAGAGCAGGACAACAGGAGCAGCCCCCAACATTAAGCAAGCAGCCAGCCTGCTCCCCACATTCACACCCCCATACCTGTGCCAGGTAACTAGCCACTGGTTTCTCTCAGGCTCCTTTCCATTGCCCACTTTATATAGGAGTGAGCCCCATTGACAGTAATAGCTTACTTCAGAGTAGACATGCATAGGCTGGTCTCTCAGGAGAAGCTGAACAGGTACTGGCAGAGCGCCAAAACTGGCCATGTCCCAGCTGGGACTATGTTTCTTCCAAGGCCTGCTGCAGGCGACTCACCTTGGTGGCTGCCAGAGAGAGAAGGGGCATCCTGGAAATGATTTGAAACAAACACATGCCACCCAGTGCAGTGCCAAGCAAAACAAGCTGCCTTGCTCACCATAGCGCAGGCTGTAGAGGACTCCCTTCCGCTACTGGGACTGCCAGGAGCCCAGGATATAGGCCTTCTTCAGAGACCTCTTGGCTGCCACAAAGTCCCCCATGCTTAGTGGCACCAGGAAAGAACATGCGCCAGGCATCAATCTACACCCAAGTGCCTCCATTCAGGGATGGGTAGGACCATACACTGTCCTGTCACCCAGTACATGGACCCGTAACTCCCACCCCATCCTCTATGCTGGGCAGAGAAGTGGCACTCCCAGACAGTCATGCGCTTGTACTACCAAGGTGCCAGGGCCACCTGCCTCCTCACCTGGGCAATGCTTGCACAACACTCACTCCCCAGGTACTTCTTCATCTTGCAAGCACACTCCCGGGCTCTCTCCAGCCAGCGCATGCCCTGAGAATGCTCCCCGTCCTGCTGGTGAATGTGACCCAAGTTGAATGTTTCACTCTCATTTGCTTTCCTTCTTTGCCCGGATGCCAAGGTCAAGCTCCTGATTGCCAGCTCTGGTGTAACCAGCCATTCCTGGTGTAACCTGTGAGGTCCAAAATGAAGGTCAGCTGAGACGATGATGTGGCTTGCTTCACACAATGACCTGATGAAAGTACATTTCATCAAACAGGATGCTTATTCTCCTACAGTAGGGCATTTTCACATGTGGATATTGGTTCTGACTGGACCAAAGACGTCATTGTGGATTTGGAATGGGGACTTGCAGGGCTATCCACGCAAATACTAGGATTAGCATATATGGCACACTGTGACTAGTTATCTCGTGGAATAATCTTTGGAGGTTGTTTTCCTGCCAACACAGGGTGACCAGATGCCTGAACCTCAAAAGGAGGACAAGTTCTTGGATTCCTCTCAGCCTGGCCTTTCTGGCAGACAACGGCACATTTGCCTACTCACGAGTAAAGCCACAATATTGGGCACTTTCCCAAAGGGCTCAATGCATATTTTTGATTTTTAGTTTTTTGGCCATAACGTTTGATAGGAAGGAGATATTTCAAAACCGATTTTTGCATTGGATTCTGTTCTTCAGTACGAATCCAACGACATATGACATGATGGGTACTGCACACCATTGCAAAGTTCCAAAATAATGCTAATATAAATAAATCTCTGGCTACGCCAACAGTGAGCTCTCTGAGACTGACAGCTCAGGAAAGGAAAAGTGCAGGCAGGGAAGGTGGGGAGGCAGAGGGGTGGTTGTAGTGTTGTCCAGACAGGGGGGCTTCCTTGGGGGGAAGGGGTCTGTTTGAGGGGGGCTCCAGAGGGGGTGCAAGAGGAGTTTTCCCTCCTACCTGATGGAGGCTGCAGAGGCTGATCTGGCCACATTTGCTGGCTGAGGAGCAGCCATCTTTGTTGCTGGACTGAAGAGGTAGCTGAGCTTCCTCTGCTGGCCTCTTCTTGTACTGCAGGCAGGAGGAGAAAGTCCCACCTCATTTCTACAGCCCAGCCAACGCAGGGAGGAGGAGAGGGAGCCCAGCCAATGGGCACTCGTTACGCAAATCATGCTCATTATGTGAGGCAAAATCCCACAAAAAATTTTTACTCGTTATATGGAACACTCGCTACTCGAGGCACTCGTTAAGTGAGGTATCACTGTATGCATTGAGCTCTATGGGAAAGTGAGTGCTCAATATCTCGGCTTTACTCGTGAGGAGGCAAATGTGCCATTAACCGCTAGAAAGGCCAGTCTGAGAGGAATCCAAGACCTTGTCCTCCTTTTGAGGGTCAGGCATCTGGTCACCCTGACCTTGTGCGTCTCATAATCTGTGCAAAGGACACAACTCAAAACAGAGAAGGCAGGTGAGGAAACCAATGGGGTCACCTGCCTTTTGTAGCATCAGACTAGTCCTGCTAAACAAAAGCCCATTGGTTGCAATGGGGCTGGCATCCATGTCAGCATGTTTGGACTCGCACCTGTGAAGGGATTAGGTAGATGTTTATTTTGAACTGGATTTGGAAATATATTTTTTGCTTTTTTAGCTCCAGGGTGGAGTAGATAATAAAACCTCCTACAGAAAAGGAGGAAAGTGCCTCCGAGAGGGAAAACAAAGCGTTGATTCGTGGCTCCCGAAGTGGAAACCAGCAGCTTTTTCTTCTCTCGGGAATGAATGAAACGTTGCCTCTGACAAATCACTTTGGCCAGACTCCCAAGATGCCGGCTGGGACTCCTCTGTTGGGCAAGGAGAGCTGGAGCCAGGTTTTCCAGGAGCAGCTGGCCACCTGCCGCCTCTGCACCGCACTGCAGCCCACAGCTGGCAATGGAAGGCAGGGCTGGATGCCAAGCAGAAGGGACCATCCAGGGCTCTCAAGAATCAGAGCACAGATTACTTGGTCTGTTGTGTGGATGCCTGTATGTTTTGGGGGGATTTTTGGCAGGTGGGGATATGTTTGGGGATTGGAGTGTGTGTGTGTTGAGTATGGTCTCTGGGTGTTTTTGTGACTTTCATTTCACTGTGTATATATGTACAGTGACAATAATTTATTTATTAATTTATTCATTCATTCACAGAGCTGGAAGGGTCCCAGTAGGTCATCTAGTCCAACCCCCTCCCTGTATCCAACCACCTTCCATGGCAGAAACTAAAAATGCATGGAGCCCTATGGAAAGTGAAACTGAGCCAGTAGACAGGCCCTCCTAGGCCAGCTGTCTGCCTCCCATAGGGGCATTTTGGGAGTTGTAGTCTCCCTCCCTCTGCTTGAGGGCTGTGCCTGCCTCCCCCCCTGCTGCAGCCAAGGCCATGGTGTGTCTAGGGACAGGGGTCCACACAAGAGTCCTGCTGGCTCAGCCCCAGCCCACCTGGGCCAGCTGTCTGCCTCCCACAGAGGCTTGCTGGGAGTTGTAGTCTCCCTCTCTCTGCCTGGGGGCTGTGCCTGCCTCCCCCCTGCTGCAGCCAAGGCCATGGTGTCTCTAGGGACAGGGGTCCACACAAGAGTCCTGCTGGCTCAGCCCCAGCCCACCTGGGCCAGCTGTCTGCCTCCCACAGAGGCTTGCTGGGAGTTGTAGTCTCCCTCTCTCTGCCTGGGGGCTGTGCCTGCCTCCCCCCTGCTGCAGCCAAGGCCATGGTGTGTCTAGGGACAGGGGTCCACACAAGAGTCCTGCTGGCTCAGCCCCAGCCCACCTGGGCCAGCTGTCTGCCTCCCACAGAGGCTTGCTGGGAGTTGTAGTCTTCCTCTCTCTGCCTGGGGGCTGTGCCTGCCTCCCCCCTGCTGCAGCCAAGGCCATGGTGTGTCTAGGGACAGGGGTCCACACAAGAGTCCTGCTGGCTCAGCCCCAGCCCACCTGGGCCAGCTGTCTGCCTCCCACAGAGGCTTGCTGGGAGTTGTAGTCTCCCTCTCTCTGCCTGGGGGCTGTGCCTGCCTCCCCCCTGCTGCAGCCAAGGCCATGGTGTGTCTAGGGACAGGGGTCCACACAAGAGTCCTGCTGGCTCAGCCCCAGCCCACCTGGGCCAGCTGTCTGCCTCCCACAGAGGCTTGCTGGGAGTTGTAGTCTCCCTCTCTCTGCCTGGGGGCTGTGCCTGCCTCCCCCCTGCTGCAGCCAAGGCCATGGTGTCTCTAGGGACAGGGGTCCACACAAGAGTCCTGCTGGCTCAGCCCCAGCCCACCTGGGCCAGCTGTCTGCCTCCCACAGAGGCTTGCTGGGAGTTGTAGTCTCCCTCTCTCTGCCTGGGGGCTGTGCCTGCCTCCCCCCTGCTGCAGCCAAGGCCATGGTGTGTCTAGGGACAGGGGGCCACACAAGAGTCCTGCTGGCTCAGCCCCAGCTCTCCTGGGCCAGCTGTCTGCCTCCCACAGAGGCTTGCTGGGAGTTGTAGTCTCCCTCTCTCTGCCTGGGGGCTGTGCCTGCCTCCCCCCTGCTGCAGCCAAGGCCATGGTGTGTCTAGGGACAGGGGGCCACACAAGAGTCCTGCTGGCTCAGCCCCGGCCCACCTGGGCCAGCTGTCTGCCTCCCACAGAGGCATGCTGGGAGTTGTAGTCTCCCTCTCTCTGCCTGGGGGCTGTGCCTGCCTCCTCCCCGCTGCAGCCAAGGCCATGGTGTCTCTAGGGCCACACAAGAGTCCTGCTGGCTCAGCCCCAGCTCTCCTGGGCCAGCTGTCTGCCTCCCACAGAGGCATGCTGGGAGTTGTAGTCTCCCTCTCTCTGCCTGGGGGCTGTGCCTGCCTCCCCCCTGCTGCAGCTAAGGCCATGGTGTCTCTAGGGCCACACAAGAGTCCTGCTGGCTCAGCCCCAGCTCTCCTGGGCCAGCTGTCTGGCTCTCACGGGCCCACAAGCCTGGACTAAATGAGCCCCTCCATCCAGCAAGGAGCTCAACTGATGTTAAGTGACCTGTAGAACTCCCTGCCACTAGACATGCCAATGCCCTCGTGTCTGTCCTTCTCAGGCCCACAAGCCTGGACTTGATGAGCCCCCCATCCAGCAAGGGGGTTCCACTGATGTGAAGTAGCCTATGGAACTCCCTGCCACTAGACATGCCAATGCCCTCGTGTCTGTCCTTCTCAGGCCCACAAGCCTGGACTTGATGAGCCCCCCATCCAGCAAGGGGGTTCCACTGATGTGAAGTAGCCTATGGAACTCCCTGCCACTAGACATGCCAATGCCCTCGTGTCTGTCCTTCTCAGGCCCACAAGCCTGGACTTGATGAGCCCCCCATCCAGTAAGGGGGTTCCACTGATGTGAAGTAGCCTATGGAACTCTCTGCCACTAGACATGCCAATGCCCTCGTGTCTGTCCTTCTCAGGCCCACAAGCCTGGACTAGATTAGCCCCCCATCCAGCAAGGGGACCCCACTGTTGTTAAGTAGCTTGTGGAACTCCCTGCCACTAGATGTGCTGATGCCCTCATGTCTGTCCTCAGGCCCACAACCGCCAACCAAACAGGTGTGTCCAAAATTGGTGTTTCCCAGACTGATTTCAGTGGCATTGGCCTGGCCAAATTATACCTATGTTAATAATGTTACCTATATTAATAATAATGATACGTGTGTGTGTGTGTGTGTGTGTGTGTGTGTGTGTGTGTGTATATATATATATATATATATATATATATATATATATATATATATATATATATATATATATATCTTGAGAGAGAGAGAGAGAGAGAGAGAGAGAGAGATAGATAGATAGATAGATAGATAGATAGATAGATAGATAGATAGATAGATAGATAGATAGATAGATAGATAGATAATGTTGATTACTTGTTTAATTGATTGATTGACTGATTAATGGGAAGAAGAGCAGGACTGCTGTCAGAAGTTGGCCAGGTTGACCATTGGCCAACCTGATACATGTGGTCTCTACTAAACCATTTCTTGAACCCTCTTCCTAATCTGCTGCCCCCACAGTCCCAATCTTCCAGGTTCCTCACATGGTGGTTGTGAAAGGGGATGAAGAAATGGGCTAGAAAGAAGAAGAAGAAGAAGAAGGAAAATCATGCGCCTTGGAGCTTAATGCGAAACGCTGCATGAGATTTGAGGGTGAGGCCTTTTCATTAAATCCACCCAGCATTTTTGCTCCAGGGTGTGAATCCAGAGCAGAGATCTTCATTCCCAATATGTGTCAGAGTGAAACCTGGCCCCAATAGAGGCAATAAAGAGACAACAAGTCCTATCAAGGAGTCCTTGAGTCCAATTATGGCTCGAAGTTGGCTCAGATAGTGTGCACAGAACTAAAGCAATGATGGGGAAAGATCTGTCCCTGCAAGTGCAATCTTGGTGCTGTAAGAGAGAAACCCAGATAGCACTGCAAGAGCCAGAGAAACTTCACAGAGCCTTGAGCAACGGGTGAGGCCTGTGCATAAAAGCATGCTTTGTCATGAGAGGCATTGTGGAAGCACTGCACAGATATGATGTTCGTGTAGCCTACCTTGCAGGGTTGTACAGAGCAGCGCTTCTCAAAGCGTGGTCCAGTGGTCAATGCCGGTCCGCCAACCTGTCTGCAGCCTGTCTCTTGGGGCTCCTGACTCCTCGACAGGATAAGGGCATCCAGAGAGATGGGAGCCACGAACTCTCCTGAGGTCAGTATGTGAACTGGGGTGAGTATGTGGTGAGTATATCCTGGGGTGAGTATGTGAACTCACCCCAGGACAAAAAACATTGCCTGTACAGCTTGCTATACAAAGTGGGGGCACAAAATGAGAAGGGGTGCAAAATGTGGGAGGCAGGAGGTCCAGGGAAAGGATGGGCCAGGAGCAGTGGCATAGCTAGAGGGGGTGGAGCAATCTTTCTTAGAGGTAGCCTCACCCCTTCAGGAGCCATTCCAGGCAGGGGAAGCAATATGCAGCCATACAAAATTGTGAAATTAAAAATATAAGTATTTGGTTTAATAGCAGGTGAGATTTTGCCATTTAGCAATTTAGCAAAGCTTGATTCTTTTTTTCTACTGCACAGAGAGCAATAAATGTTCACATATGAAGCCCAGAGAAAGCCTGATCCACTTTTATTTCATCGTGCATATCTAAAGCTTGAATAAGCAAACAAGTATGTAACCAAAATACAAGAAATGTTGGAAAACTATACATGCCATGCCAACTTGAAACCTTGATGCATTCCTGAATTTCTTGCAGCTTACTTGCATTAATGGTGGCTGATCTATCACTTCTTGTGCTTTAAGGGTTGCACCTAGAAATTGATTTGTCATCTACTTGTGGGTCACCTACCCACAATTTGAAAAATGCTGGTCTTCTACTGCATTTAGTAAGCCAACCAGCTATTTAGTGCAAGGAATCAAGAATGTAACAATGACACAGACCCGCTAGGAAAAGCAGCAACAAGAGAGCACATCATTCCAGGTGGATTCAGTGATTTTAAGGGAGTTCCCCGGGAAGACGGGCTTTCCAGGATCATGAGAAAAGCTGTGCTGGATCCCGTCAGGCCAAGTCCTTTAGCGTCCTGCTTTCCTCCATCTCCACTCAACCTCCCAATCATGATCGGAAGACGTAGAAGAAACTGGCCAAGATCCCCAGAGCCATCAGCACCATGCTGGTTTTGACACTAGTGGCCCCACTAAAGTTGCAGAGAAACGTATCGCAGCATTTTGTTGAAGCATATGGCATGCTCATGTTCAGCATGGGATCATGGCAAATCCTAGAACATCTCTTGTTTATCCTGTAGCCGGAGTTATCTGAAGAAGAGCATTGGAACAGAACCATTATACATGCAATCCAGCCTCCCACTTTGCCAACAACACACACATCTTCCCCTTGCTTGGCTCTGGGTGAGGTAGCTTCCCTTCCCACCTTCTTGGCATTCTGCCCTTCACACCCATGCAGAACAAGATGGGTGGCATCCATCCATGGCACCACACAGATGACATAGCATCCATGGTGGCACACCGCTGCACCACGGCACTGTGTTTTAAAATATAAGATCTATAGATAAGTCTGAGGATCAAACTCCATGCAGAACAAGATGGGTGGCATCCATCCATGGCACCGCACAGATGAAGTGGCATCCATGGTGGCACAACAGTATACCACAGCACATGTATTAAATTTTAATTATTTATATTATATAATATAAATATATATTATAAATATAATATAATATATTATATAATATATTATTAATATTATATAATATAAATATATTATAAATATATAATTTATTATATTATAATTATTAATTATTAAATTAAACAGTGTATTAAATTTTAAAAATCCATAGATGAGTCTGAGGATCTAAGTCCCATGCAGAACAAGATGGGTGGCATCCATCCATGGCACCACACAAATGATGTGGCATCCATCCATGGCATACCAGTGTACCACGGCACAGTGGTTTAAAATATTGAGGATCAAACTCATTTTACTTACCATAATCCTCTTTAGTTCCTTAGATTCCAATCTCTCCAACTTATGCTTTGGCTAAGGTTGCCGTAATTCTTGTCCACAAAACCGGAACAGGATCTTCTGTCCCATTTGCCAGTTTGTGAACACGATCCCACAAAATCAGTACTGTCCGAGTTTTTCGGACATATGGCAACAATATGGGTGGCAGAACAAAGAACAGGTCTGGAAGCATGCGTTATGCGTGTGGGTCTGGCACTGGAAGCATGGTAAGGGTGCTCTGCACCTGCCAAGGAACATTTTTAACCTGTCTTTCCTTCATATGTTCCATGGTTGAGTTCTGATGTTCAAACAGATCCTACATCCAAACCCAGAGGAGACCACCTCCCAGCCTAATAGTTTCAGCTATAGTCACGAGTTTTACTTGGGAGCTCCAACCCATACTTGAGAGCCAGACCGTTTAGAGAGAAAGAAATATTGTGCATACCAGGCGTCCATGTGGATGTGAGGCAATACCTATCATTTTCTGCGCATACGGCCTTCCTCATGCAGTTCCAGTTGGAAGGTTCGTTTTCACACTGGTAGCACATCAAGGAGTAAACTGCACAAAAGGGACACAGACAGAAAAACTGACGAGGAGTTGTGTATAGTTATCAATAATGTCCTAATCAGACTTTCCCCCACAAAGTCTGGGGTTCTGGGATAAGGGATTCAAATCCCACTATTGCCCTAAATGACCGTCCCTAAACTCCTCTCCCATACCTGCAAATAAAGTTGCCATAATTCTCTTCCATAAAATCGGAGGACCCTCTGTCCCATTTACCAGTACGTGAACACAATCCCCCCAAATCGGAATTGTCCCTATTTTTCTGGACATTTGGCAACCTTGCAGACCATCCGAGCAGCTTCCAAGGAAGGCCATCTTGAGAAAGTAAGATACCGGTTGACCATACAACATAACCAAAAAAGAGGATAGGCTTTCTCAAAATGTAGGACAACCAAGAAAAATGTAAGGCATGAGAATATAAAAGCTCAAAACACTCAGATATATTGCTTTCAAGTGGTTAATTTAAATACAAATTGCGTATTATTCCATTTAAAACTATTATATAGAATTTATTACATGTAATTTATGAATTACAAGCAGGCTATGTACTGCATGCTCATATGGAAAAAGAGGACAATGGAGTTTCTTATCAGGGCACAAGGCTCCAAAAGAGGACCTGTCTTGAAAAAGACAGCATATGGTCACCCTGATCTGGTAGCTCCCCCAGTCTTAGTGATTATGATCTCTCTGCTAATACAACCATCAAAATATCTCCCTTGGGTGCTCAGTTTTCGCCTCCTTTAGGGTTGAATCAATGAGGATGTGGCTCACCTTTCTCCACGCAGACAACAGCCACCAGCACAGCCACCAATGAAGGCTTCATGGTTGTGATGTTCTTCTTGCCAAGAATGGGCAACCAGATGCTGCTGGAGGTGTTTTTATACTGTACCTGGGAAGTGTTTCCCTCTGGTTGCCAAGTCCCATTAATTATGGGGTTGGGAAGACAGTAAACATGGGACCGAGAGCTGGGCAGGTCCTGCATACCTGAAACTGCCTATGTGGTGCTCTCATTTGAGTAGGTGTAAAGATCCCAATGGAAATCTCTGTAGGCTTGAATCAGGTGGAGCAGCTGATCACCAGACCCATAAACTACCTTATGAGGCTGATGTGTTGTCTGGAAGAAACCTAGAAAGGACAGGAATTATTGGATCAGAGTAAGGCGTTATAAAGTTTTTCTGAAAGGACCATCAACTGCAGGTGTGGGGTCTTCACAGGGTAACCTTGGGTCCTCTTTTTCCATGACATGTCCTCTTTTTAATTTTTGTGTCCTGGAAAAAAATTTCCCTTGTCTTCCTTTTCCTTGAGCAGGCAGCATGTAACCTTCTTGTAATTAACAAATTATATGTAATAGTTTTAAACTTTGTAATAATTAATATAGTATTTAAATTAACCACATGAAAGCAATGTACCTGTATTTACTTGAATCTAATGCACCATTGAATCTAATGTGCACCTTATACTGTGGTGCCTCATCTAACAAATTTAGTTCATTCCGGAGGCATGTCTGTTACGTGAAACGTTCCTTATGTGAAGCGGATTTTCCATAGGAAATAATGGAAACTCAGAAGATTGGTTCCAGAACCCCAAAAAATATTCCTATCAAAATATTAACTGGATGTAAAAATGATGACAAAACACTGGAATCGAATTCAAAACATGCAATGTGCATGATCCTATGAAGTCTACTTAGGCTGCAAATCCTAAGGACACTTTGCTGGGTGTAGGACCCATTTAACACAATGGGGCTCACTTCTGGGTAGACATGGTTAGGAGGCTGCAATCCAAGACACCTTCCTGGGAGTAAGACCAGTGGTGGGCTCTAGCAGGTTCGCACCTACTCTATAGAACCGGTTCTTAACAAGAGATAGGACATATTAAAATTTAAAAATAGCCATTTAAAAGTGGCTGCCAGATGGGCAGAGAACCGGTTCTTAAATTTTTTGATGCCCATCACTGAGTAAGACCCATTTAACACAGTGGGGCTCACTTTGGGTAGACACAGTTAGGAGGCTGCAATCCAAGACAATTTCCTGGGAGTAGGACCCATTTAACATAGTGGGGCTTACTTCTGGGTAGACACGGTTAGGAGGCTGCAATCCAAGACACTTTCCTGGGAGTAGGACCCATTTAACACAGTGGGGCTTACTTCTGGGTAGACATGGTTAGGAGGCTGCAATCCAAGACACTTTCCTGGGAGTAGGACCCATTTAACACAGTGGGGCTTACTTCTGGGTAGACACAGTTAGGAGGCTGCAATCCAAGACACTTTCCTGGGAGTAGGACCCATTTAACACAGTGGGGCTTACTTCTGGGTAGACATGGTTAGGAGGCTGCAATCCAAGACACTTTCCTGGGAGTAGGACCCATTTAACATAGTGGGGCTTACTTCTGGGTAGACACAGTTAGGAGGCTGCAATCCAAGACACTTTCCTGGGAGTAGGACCCATTTAACACAGTGGGGCTTACTTCTGGTAGACATGGTTAGGAGGCTGCAATCCAAGACACTTTCCAAGTGTCTCCCCACTTTCTCCTTCTCTTCCTCCTGAGCCTCTCTCCCCCCTACTCCCTTCTGGCTACCCTGAGCTGCTTCCCTCTTCTCCACTGCTGTTCTGTACTGCTGGAAGTATTACTTTCACTTTGGGCAGGTGCACTAGGAGCTGCCGGCCAGCGCGTCTGCCCCAACTGCCAACGAGTTTGTTTGTTATGTGAAGCAGAATCCTAGAGAAATTTTTGTTTGTTACGTGGAACATACTGTACGTGAGGCGTTTATTATGTGAAGCACCACTGTACTTCTAATCAAAATACCACATTTACTCCAATCTAATTAACCATCAAATCTAACGCGCACCCTGATTTTGGAGATTAAATTTGTCTGGAAAGGTTAGCATTAGATTCGAGTAAATACAGTATATGTGTGTCTTAGCTTTTAATTTGTCATATCCTACATTTTTCTTCTGTGTCCTACATCTTTAGGGTCTTTGTCCTCATTTTTGGTTATGACACATTAGAAGTCCATATAAATGCAAAATTTAGAAGTGCATATTAATGCAAAATTTATATTTATATGATCATATATTTATATGTGCATCTCAGATATTATATTTACATGACATTTATATTTATATGCACCGGAGCATGTTTTTTAAAGCAGGCCTCCGTCAGTCTTGGAAGACTATGGTATTGTGCTCGGCACTGCATACGCTGCATGCAAAGCACAAAAGCCTGGGTTAGATTATTATGGAGAATAGGCTGTTACCCAAGCAGCAATTCCCCCCTCTTCACGCCAGTGAATCAGTCCAATGGAAAGGCAGAGCCAATACGATTGGATCAAGCTGGCGTCGCAGAGCTGGGCTTAGGACAGGCGCTCACCTTGTCTTGTGGGGCCGACCCGGGTCTCAAACCCTGGCCTGCTGGTTAACAGGCACAGTGTCTTAGCCACTTGCGCCACCCACAGCCCTTAACGCTCTCATATACTGTTTCTTAACGCTCATATATACTATGTAATTTTCTGAGTAGTTTTGCTTTCTTCAGATGTCTCATCTGCAGATCACACCCCCTGTAAATGTATACACTGTACTATAGAAAAGCAAAGCAGTGATGTGTAAGGGGAGGCAAAGCCTCACTAGTCTCAACAGTTCAGAAAAACAGTTTAAAAAACAGCTTTGTTGCCTTTTCATCCTCTTTTTCTTGGACGTGTCCTCTTTTAGTCTCGTGTTCTGGAAAATAACTTAAATGCCCTTTTCTCTGTGAGCATCCCCTGCAAACAGCACATAACCTCCCTGTTAAGTAACAAGTTACATCTATGATATTATGGGCACAATCCAGAGTAACTACTGGAAGTCCTTGCTCCGGTGTAAGAACAATTTGCTGTGGATTGCACTATGAATTTCCCATAGGTTTTCATTAGATGGTGCAGTAACTACGGGTTCACGTAATGTCTCTTACGTGCTCCCGTAGTTACTCTGGATTGTAGGGTATGTTTTGAATTTAATGTAATACAGTGTTTCTATTAAGCACACAAAATCCATATACAAGTGTCTTTAGCTTTTATTTTGTCGTCTTGTATTTATTGGATGTCCTACATTTTGAGATGCCTTGTCCTCTTTTGCGGTTATGACATCTGATCACAGTGAAGCATGTGCAATGGGTTGGTTCACTCACAGGAGAGGCAGCTTTTTGCTTGCCTCAAGGGGCATGTTGTTAAGTGGAGGAAGAAGAGTTTTAAAAATGTATTTCTGGGGAAGGAGGGTAGAATAAAAATATGTGTATTTTTTGTTTCAAGGAACATACTGAAAGAGACTTACCCTACAATCCAGAGTAACTACGGGAGCACGTAAGAGACTTTATGTGTACCCATAGTTGCTGCACTACTTAGTGAAAACCTATGGGAAATTCATATTGCAATCCAGAGCAATTTGTTCTTACACCGGAGCAAGGACTCCACGTAGTTACTCTGGATTGCACCCTATGGCTGCAATCCTAAAGACACTTTCCTGGGAATAAGACCCATTGAACACAATGGGACTTACTTTTGAGTAGACATGGTTAGGATTGTGCTCTGAGCTTAAAGAAATAAGGGGAAAGGAGAATAACTTAGGCTACAATCCAGAGTAACTAAAGACTGTACACCAAAGTAGTTTTGGTGCCACCTATGAGAAACCTATGGAAAGTGCATACAGCAATCCACAGTAAGTGTGTCTTACATCTTCCCGTAGTTACTCTGGATTGTGGGGTAAGAGTGCAATCCTATCTACTCAAAAGTTAGTCCCATTGTGTTCAACAGCACATACTCCCAGGGAAGTGTGATTAGGATTGCAGCCTAATCCCCAAATCCAGAGTAACTACGGGAGCACGCAAGAGACTTTATGTGCACCTGTAGTTACTGCACCACCTAGTGAAAACCTATGGGAAATTCATATTGGAATCCAGAGAAAGTTGTTCTTACACCGGAGCAAGGACTCCACATAGTTACTCTGGATTTTGCCCTAAGTGTGTATTTATGTGGCTGTTCCTCCCAGCCTGGACGTGAACCACAACACTGGCTTAAAGAAAAGATAAAGGTTGTAAAAATTAAAATTTTATTAACACAAAATGCAGCACACACATAATTAACATGACAAAAGCAGGCCATAGCATTACATTCAGGACAAGATGGAAAATTGGAAGCACATAGAAGTAGATACAATATACACAGGGCGATGAAATGCCAGAAGCATAGAAATAGTTGAGAACTGAAAGCTGAGAGTGGAAAAACTACAATTTTTAGGAAGTCAACAGCCATGAGTAGCTACTCATCAGAAGGTGAGTAGGAAGTTACAGCGGCATAGACCTGCTAGGAGACGCAATGGCAAGAGCAAACTTCATCATAGGCTCATTCAGTTTAATGCCGGAAAGCTCCCCAGGAGGACAGCCTCGGTGTTTCGCACCGACTCACAATCCTGACCGAAAGATGTAGAAGAAACTGGCCAAGACTCCCAGAAGCATCCCCGCCATGCTGGTTTGCACACTGGTGGCCCCACTGATGTTGCAGAAGGAAAAGGAGCAGCATTTTGTCGCAGGCTCTCCGGGTTGCACATCAAATTTGGTGTCGGGGCAGACTTCAGAACATCCCTTGCTCACCTTGTACCCGCTATTGGTACCTGGAGGAAAACATTTTCAAAGAATTATTGAAAAACCTGGACTCCCACAATGTTTGGCTCTGGGTGAGGTTGTTTCCCCTCCACACCTTGGAGAGATTATCATCACAAAGCAATTGCTGGAGGTGGGTGGTGGATAAAACTTACAGATTCCTCTATGCGTGGGTGCACATGTGCATGTGTGTGCACACATGCATGCATGCTTGTGTGCAGGTGTGTATGAAGTCCTCCTGCCCTTGCAGAGAAAGGGGAAGTTGCATATAGATTACAATGGATGGATGGATTCAGACAGACAGAAAAATTGTACATACTGGGGTCTGAATACTGCGTTGTCGTGAGGCAATACTGGTCTCTTTCCGCGCACTTGACACCCCGGAAGCAGTTTGCGTTGGAAGGTTCATTTTCACATCTGAAGCACCACAGGGAGTGAACTGGGAAAAGGGGAGACAGAAAAAAATAATATACATCATGCGACATCCGGGTTAGGGGCTTTTATCGCTCATGTCCTAAGGAGACTTTTTCCTGACAGCCAAGACACCTGGCACATCTTGGACACCGTATCGACCTTCAGTCCTACCTTCAGTCAGTGCGATCCTAACCCTAGTTAGGCCATAAAATGTCCTGCCATATATGTATCCCATCAGGGTATCACAGAAATACTCTCAGACGTACTGGCTCCCCAATGCCACTACAGGAATGGAGAGATGAGTGAACCTTTTATTTTAAAAAAGCTTTTTAAATGGGGCAGAGGTTTGGGGGGGCAGTTTTATTGTTCTATTTTATTGTTTTTAACAAATGTTTTTAGTCTGTTTTAATTGTTCTCAATTTTTTAATCTATTTGTATTTTAATTGTATTTTAATTATGTTTTAATCTATATTTATAATTCTATTTTAATGGTGTTTTATTTTTCTGAGTGATGTTAGCTTCCTTGAGCTCCCTTTTGCAGGTGAGGAAAGGCAGGATATTAATTAATTAATTAATCAATTAATTAATTAATTAAATAAATAAATGAATAAATAAATAAATAAATAAATAAATAAATTGTGCTGGCCTAACCTGGTAAAAATTGTGCCCTGAGTTCCTCTTTGGTTCCTCCCAACTACCTATTGGGGGTTTGGACTGGGTGAAAAGGGTCCTCAAACCTGGTGCTGAACCTTATACATTTTTCTCTCCATGGTTAATAGCCCAGCACATGCGCTCAGCCCCTGAGTGTGTTGGGCAGCCACAAATCAAGCCTCCTGGGATGGGAAGATGTTGTCCATGCTTTGCCCGCTGACTCCATACTTCTCCCCATTCATGACAATTCCATCAGTGGCATTCCAGCCGCCTTCCCAAGGTGAGGCCGAAACTGATCCTCCTTCACTTTCTTGGGCAAGGTGACTGGCAGCTCAACCTACAAACCACACCTCCTTCCCCCACATTCCATTCACTTGGCTCCTCATGCCATCCATGTGCTAATTAAAATGTAACATAGGCTGCAATCCTAAGTACACTTTCCTGGGAATCAGACCCATTGAACACAATGGGGCTTAATTCTGAGAAGACATGGATAGGATTGTGCCAATAAACTCACTGTTGTAAAAAGCAGTGCAATTAAGTAAAAATCATAACTTAAACCTATTGTCATATTATTATTGTTATATACTGTATTTACTCAAATATAACACTCACCTTTTCCAGCTGAATTCAGTCTCCAAAATCAGGGTGCACATTAGATTCGATGTTAAATAGAATTGAGTAAATACAGTGTTTTGATTGTACGTATAAGGTGCGCATTATATTTGGTGGCGCATTATATTCGAGTAAATATGGCGACTTGTATGCATTTAAATTTTGCACGTGCTTTGCAGTGGTGCATTACAATCACCAGTAAACATTTTTTATCTGAAGCCTTTTAAAATTGGGCTGCACATTAGATTTGAGTAAATATGGGTAATAGACACCCCCCCAAACTTTCACGGCAGACCTCTAGATAGTTCACGGCACACTGATGTGCTGTGCCACCCTGGTTGAAAACTGCTGGAGCGGAGAGAAACCTGCTTATATTAAACCCCTGCTAACTGGGCAAGAGACACTCTTTCAAGTGGTGTTCCTCTTTTTTTAGCAGGGGGAGAGTAACTGGCCTTCCGCACCCCAGCAATGTCTGTTCTAGTGACTTCTGCTGGTGTTCTGTTTGCATTTTCGATTGTGAGCCCTTTCGGGACAGGGACCCATTAGCCATTAATTAATTAGCTATTAATATTGTCTTTTCTTTGTTAACCACTTTGTGAACTTTGTAGTTGAAAAGTGGTATATAAATACAGTAGATAAATAGATTAGATCTGTGTGGAGGATTTCCTACTACAGGGAGGAGGTTGGACTAGATGACCTACCAGGTCCCTTCCAACTCTAGGATTCAATGAAATGTGACCAAGGGACCAAAAGCAGGGCTGGTGTCAGAGGTTGGGCAGGTTGATCATTGGCCAAGGTCTCCATGTGGGACCCCTTGAATGATGTGAAACATTCCACTGCACTCAGACTCCTCCATCCAGCCTCCCACTCCTACTGTACATGTGTAGCTATCATGTACATGCCATCTTGGATGTGCGCACTGCATGCAGCCCTAAGAATCTGAAGATTCAGCCCTGAAGATGCACACCATCTATGGCACTCACCGGAGGGGGGGATAGCAACAGGGATCTATCCCTACCCGCCTGCAACAGAAATTCCCAGTATAGGTCCAACATTATACACTCATTTTTTTAATACATGGATTTGATACATAGATTTAATACATGGATCTGTCCCTGCCTTGCCGCTCTGGGTAGGTAAAAATACTGGCAAAAAAATCCAACTAGCCCCCACCCAATTGCAGTGTTTTTCCTTGGGTGCCAACACCTGACCCCAGCACTGATCCAAAATATCATCACAGAAGCAAGAATTTGCCTATGTCGGTGGCCGTGAGCAAAGGAGGGAAGACTCAGTGGACCCTCCAAGAAGTGGGCCTTTTGGGTTCCCCTTAGGTTCTTCTCTTTAGTCTCCCTCGTGGTCAAAAAAGTCCACGAAAGGCAGCATCTAGAAGTAGACACCAAACTGCCACCAGGTTGCCACCTAGTCCTAGTCATCCCAACCCCTTCAGAAGGGAGCAGTTAAAAGCATCCCACTTGAGCTCTCTGTTTCTCCTCCTCCTTTGAGGAACCAGAGGAACCTGGATCTGGCTCACCTTGTTCCACGCTGACAACGGCCACCAGCACGGCCACAAACAAAGCCTTCATGGTTGTGATGTTCTTCCTGCCAGGAAAGGACAACCAGATGCTGCTGGAGATGGTTATATACCTGGGAGGTGTTTCCCTCTGGTTGCCAAGTCTCCATTAATTATAGTCTCGGGGAGTTGATAGACATGATACCGAGAGCTGGGCATAATTGAAACTGCCAATGAGGTGCTGCAGTCAAAGCCCAATCCTATGTCTATCTACTCAGAAGTAGGTCCCATTATGTGTACTCAAATTCCTCCATCTAGCCTCCCACTCCAAGCTGTACATGAATTTGGATGCACTCCGGAAGCTGGTGGAAGATAGGCATTCATGGGTTCACAAAGAGTTGGACACGACTGCATGACTAAACAACAACAACATTATAGTTGACTAAACAACAGCAACATGTCCATTATAATCAGTGGAGCTTACTCCCTGGAACTGGGTGACAAGGTGTCATAACGAAAATAAGAGGACAAGATCCTCCAAAATGTAAGACATCCAAGATGTAGGACTTGACAATATAATAGATAGATAGATAATATAAAAGTATATATAAGTGTTTAAAGTGTATATATATTTGATTATAGGTATAGTTCAGTTTTTCACAGTTTATGTAAGTGTAATCTCACTCACTCACTCACTGACCCATCAACTGCCAGCCAAAACCACTAGACCTAGAAGTGTGAAATTGGGGGGGGGGGTGTTCCTTCCATGCTGGAGGCACCCACTAAGAACCAGTTTTCAGAAATTCCAACCGGAAGGGGATGAAAAGGGGCGCAACGCGTTTTCCTCCCTATACTTTGCACTGAAGAATCATTGACTGAGGGATGCTCTGCCCCAACCCCTGGACCTAGAAGCATGAAATTCGGGGAGGGAGTTCCTTCTGTCACATTAACGCCCACCAAGAACTGATGTGGAGAAATTTAACCTTTAAGGGGATGAAAAGGGGTGCAAAGTGTTGTTGTCCTATACTTAACATGGAAGACTGACCAACATCCAGCAAGTTTGGTGCCTGATGCCTGATGCATTGGGAAGGAGGGTGTACTGCGGGGATGGTGCACATGGGGGGTGTTGCATATGGGGGGATGGTGCACATTGGGGGTGATGCGGATGGAGGTTGATGCGCATGGTGGTGTTGTGCATGGGAGACTGATGCACATGGGTGTTGATGCACATGGGGTGATGATGCGCATGGGGGTTGCTGCGCATTGGGGGATGGTGCGCATGGAGGGATAGTGTGCATGGGAGGAAGGTGTGCATGTGGGGGACGGTGCACTTGGGAGTGTCTGTCTCTGTGTCTGTCTCTGTCTATCTGTCTGTCTGCATGAGATGCTTTTTGGGAAATGCTCAGCCTCTGACAGGAGTGTCAGTTTGTCCCACTTGCACTCTGCCTGTTGTCTATGAAGAAAATACTTCAGGCACATGGGAAGGGACACTCATGGTCTCATCTGGAAGAAATAATATCCAGAAATCATAATTCTGGATTATTTGGAAACCACAGAACTCCCCTTTAAAAAATGATCTGCCCCACAGATCTGCCCTAAAAGGTCCCCACGCAGATTCTCATTAAGAAAGTGCGCCAGCAATGCTGCTTGCTTCAGTGCAACCAGGGTGTGAAGTCTCTGCTTTCCCAACACTGCTGGAGTGAAACTTGGCTCCTGGAGAGATGATCCTGTCATCAGACAACCACCTGGACAGGGAGTCCCAGGGCAAGATCCTGCTGGTGCCGGCACCTTGTGAAGGCATCATACACATGACAGGCAGTGGCACTGTGGAAAGCACCATCTTGGCTGGGAATAAGTCACGGGGAGTGTCTGCTCAGGGTTATACATTCAAGTGCAACTGGGTGGGCCAACATAATGAGAAGCAGCCCAAGACATGACTGAATGGTGCACATACATATGGGGTGACCTGATCTCCTGTTTCCAAGATATGTCCTCTTTTTTAATCTTACATCCAGGAAAAGAACTTGAATGTCCTCCTTTTCCTGAGGGCAGGCAGCACGTAGCCTTCTTGTGATTAATAACATAATACTGTACATTGTAATAACTTAAAATTAAATCTTACATAGTTAAGTGTTTTGCGAGCTGCAGTGCCTCAGTGGTACAATATGATGTGCTTGTCAACCTAAATGTCATCAGGTCGGCTGTTCAAGACCCAAGTACCACAAACCAGGGTAAGTTCCATCCCTTGCCCAACTCCTGCCAATCTACTGAAGTGGCACAGAGATGTCTGCATGAGTAGCTGAGAGGCTGATGGGGTGGGAGTGTGTGATGCAGCACAGTGCGCAACCCTAAAGCACATCAGAGTGGAAAAGGAATGAGCCGTTTGAGGGGCTCGAGCCTCCTTCTCAGAAGATTTTTGGGTATGGCGTCATAGGTGGCAATCCATTGAGACTCAGGGAGCTCTCAGTGGGCCATCGTCCCAGTTCTCACTGGCATGTCAGTGTCTTTTTGTGTGTAGGAAAATGGGTTTAAGAGATGGAGGAAGTGGTGGTTGGGATCTCATTGTCTCCAAGGGTACTGATTTGGACACCCTGTTCCCCAAGAGAACTGGGATTCCTCAAAAGCAAGCAGGTCAGTGCTCAGCATTTCCACCTGACTAGGAGTCAGGATTGGCAGGCAGGCATTTAAGTGGCTGGTTTGACTTCTTTAAAAGAGGTCAAGGCAGCACACGTTCTCCCTCTGCTTGTGAAAGGAGGTTGGATAAGTTCATGGAAAAACAGGAGGGGACGTCAGTCCATGGCTGCCATTCCTTCTGATCAGTGGCATTACTAGAGGGAGTGCAGCACTGTGTGGGGCAGGGAGCCTCCGTTGAGCATGCAAGCCATTCCTCCCCTTCAGACCATTCTGGGTGGACACCCATTTTCCACTTGCACCCAGAATGTTTCTGAAGGAGAAGAGCCGTTTGCCTGCTCGGAGGGAGCTCCCTGCCCAAACCACTGCTGTGCCCCTTCTAGCTATGCCAACATAGCTTCTGGTGGTTTACCAGTTGGGCCCCAGTTTTAATCACTAGGAGGCATTATATTCCACTACATCAAGGCTGGAGCCAGGATTGTCCTCCTGCCTCCTATTTTATCCTGCTATCAAACTGACTTTCTGATGATACAGCCCACAAGCGCATGCCAAGATGCTCTTTGCAAGCATTCAGTTCATGACGTGTTTCTCTGCAGCTGAGCACTCACTTTCCCACATTTCGACATCCCAAATGGTGCCCGAATTAAGAGGGATCAAAAAAGGTTACATGTTATTGTTTCCTGACACAACCCCTGTTCTGAGTGGGAAATTACAATGATGAATGGGCAACACTGGATGTTCTGTTGCCAACCTCAAAAAAGAAAACACACAGGTAGGAGCCACCTATGGTTGCCATATGTCCCCCAAAACAGGGCAGTCACAATTGGGGGGGATTGTGTTCACATACTGGCAAATGTGTTTCGATCCCAATTTTGTGGAGGAGAATTATGGCAACCTACACCCACCATCTCCAAAAGTGAGACCGGATCTTGGTCCTGCAAGAGCCAGAAAACACAGTCAAGCCAAGCCCAGACTGTCAAGCCCATGTGTAGAAATAGCAGATATGATGCAGGACTGGGGAGACTGGTAATCAAAGGCTGCTCGATCAATGGACTCAATGCTATGGGGGCACCATCTGGGCACGAGGGTTGTATAGGCTACATCACAGGCCTGTATGATAGGATGTACACATAAATTCATGCTCATACTGGCATAGCTGATATACTGGTGTCTTGTTGGGAGGGTGTGGTGATGGCAGTAAGGGTGGGGTGGCAGCTCCCTCCTCTGGCAATAGGTGTGACTCCTCCATATAGTGCTGTAGTAGAGAAGATTCAGATGACTCCACATGGTGTGAAGGTACCCCAGAGAAACTGCCCTAGACTGCCTTTTGAGGGTGAAGGTGGGGAAATGCATTCATGTTTTTACATGGTGTGACTCAGAGTGACCATATGACCGGAAAAACCTGGATTTGTCCAGATTTTTAGTCTCCTGTCTGGGTGTCCTACATTTTATCTTCATTGTCCTACATTTTGGCTTCATTTTTGAACTTCGTGGTGGTGCACAGTACCCCATCATGTCATATGTCGTTGGATTCGTATTGAAGAGCAGAATCCAATGCAAAAATTAGTTTTGAGATATCTCCTTCCTATCAAAAGTTATGGCCAAAAAAACTAAAAAAAAATACATTTTTGGCAATTTTTTTAAGCGGATAGAAATTTTGACCTGGGGATTCAGGAATTTTGGGTTTGGCATCTGGTCACCCTGCAATCCACCCTGTAAACAGCAATGGCTTTACGAGAGTGACACAGTAGGAAAATGACATCACTACAAAATTGTAAAAACGTAAAAAAAATTGTTGTACAATTTAGTAGTTTTAAATAATAGTACCAAGTTCTACAATCATTTGATGTGTAATTCAATGCTGGATGTTATTTTAAGAAACCACATTGAAATATCTGTATTCTGCCCAAATTTATAGCAAAAAAAGGAAAAACAACAGTCTTATGTAACAAAGGGCACAATCCAGAGTAACTACGGGAGCACGTAAGAGACATTATGTGCACCTATAGTTACTGCACCATCTAGTGAAAACCTATGGGAAATTCATATTGCAATCCAGAGTATCTTGTTCTTACTCCGGAGCAAGGACTCCCTGTAGTTACTCTGGATTTCACCCAAAGTCAGTTCCCTTTATTCAAATTAGAGCCAATGAGGTGTATTATGACACACCAAAGATTAAGGTATTAGGATGAGTGAGCTCTCATTTCCATACATCACCTAATGATCTAACTCTTATTCCATTGTGTATCATCAAGTTGACCCAAGGTTTTTTGTACTGTGATTACTGATGTGTTGGGTGACTGTTGCTATTATATAATATGAATGTGAAATACCATTCATTCCTCGTGATGCCACTGCATTTAGGCTGTGCATGACATGCAAATTTATTCTGCTTGGTCTGGTATGGGAGTGCTGAGAGCAGAAAGGAGGATGGGGACCCCATTGCTCTGCTCTAGCAAGTGATCCACCTGGTTCCAGTTGCATTGCACAGATTTTTGTGGTATAGACCCAACTATAACTGGTATAATGATGTGGTATAGACCCACTGTAATTGGCAGAAGATCCAGGAGTGCCTCACCACAGGTCCAGGTCAGCATTCCCAGGCACCAGGTTGAACAAACTGGTTCATCAATAGGAAGTGAGCCCAAAAAGTGACTCCAACAAAAAAAGTCACATCACTGTTGTTTCTTAATTTCAGAAAATCAGTTTTAGTATAAATACAAATTCATCAGTTTTAATACTTGAACATTTTATTTTTAACCATTATCTATGAGTTTGTGGCCAAGGTCCTCACAGTCATCACTGCTACTTTATTTCACCCTCAATGCAAAGGACAGAATCATATGGAGAGAGCACCGGGATTCAGATCCACCTTCACAAAGCTGTCACCGCCCTGTAGTTTTTAAGTCTGGTAGTTCCCAAACCATTGCAGAGGTCAGAAGAGCAGCATATTGCGGCAGATGTTCCTGTGCTGCTGGCAGAGCAAACAGTAACGCATCCCTTGTCCACCCGGATCACCCGGTTCTTACCTGGAGGAGAATATTTTAAATGAAAAGAATTTTTTAAAAAACATTTTAAATGTGGCTTGTTGTCTTGAGCCAAGAGGGGATCTCTGCCTTTCCACTGCACCGATCCCTGCGCATTGCTTTGCACAAGGTTGCTTCCCATCCGCATAAGGAAATACCATCATCCTGCACAATCACAATTGCTAGGGATGAAGCTTATAGGGTGAATTTTTTTCTCCCCTATAGAGGAAATGGGAGCTTTAATCCATGTGCACAATGGATTAAACACATAGCAGGCATCTGTCAGTCGAGAGACTATGGTATCGTGCTCAGCGCTGCATACGCTGCATGTGAAGCACGAAGGCCTGGATAGATTGATATGGAGGATAGGCTGTTACCCAAGCAGCAAACCCCCCCTCTCCACACCACTGAAATAGTCCAATGGAAAGGCAGAGCCGATACAATTGGATCCAGCTGGCGTTGCAGAGCTGGGCTAAGGACAGGAGCTCACCCTGTCTTGTGGGGCCGACCTGGGTCTTGAACCCTGGCCTGCTGGTTAACAGGCACCACTTGCACCACCCACAGAAACACATAGAAATAGGATTAAAAGGAGAAATAGAGCCTCAGTGGCCTGGAAGAGTTTTCTCCTGCAAAGTGTCTCGAGGCCACTTTCCAGCTAGCAAAAGGTTGGAATCAATGCATGAAGTGCATGGTCCATCCAACAGTGTGCTCCTCTACCCCAAACAACAGTGTGCAAGGGAAGCCTCCTGGGCCACTGCCTTCCTGCCAAGAAGTGTTGAGAGGATGCAATTTGGCATAGAAGTGCCATTGCTGTAATGAGTATGTCCCCACATCTGTACTCTTACAGGCACTTTCCTGGGAGTAAGATCCATTGTAGCAGTGTGCACTCAGCCTGCATAATCAGCAAAATGATTGGCATTTCAGACAGACGATACTCCCTTATCGGATGTGATGCAATCCGGCAGCATCCCTGTGTGCAGTTTTTCGTCTATTCCCACACTGTACCCTGCTTCACGCTGTGTAGTGGTGCAAGTGGTTATCACCTGGCAGGCCGGAGTGAGTTCCCATCCTTAGCCCTGATCCTGCTAACCTAGCAGTTCAAAACCATGGATATGCAAGTGGATAAATAGATACCACAACGGTGGGAAAGTAAAAACCGTGTTCCGTGAATCAGTCACGCCAGCCCCATGACCACAGAAGTGTCCTCCGACAATGATGGCTCTAAAGGCTTTGAAATGGGTATGAGCATAGCAGCCTACAGTTGGTCATGACTAGCAGTACACCCTGCGGGGGACACCTTTACCCTTTACCCTGGTTCACCAGTCTCCAATCTCTCCTAATGTTTTCTAGGTGGCAAAATAAATGACAGGTCTCAAGTCTGCCTGGAACTGCCTCTTGCTTCAGGTCTCCCGGAAGCATGCTAAGGGACATTTGTTTCTGCACCCGGAAAAGGGCACTTTGAACCAGTCCTTCCTTCTATGTTCCATGCTTAGGTTCTGATGTTATACGCAGATCCTACATCCAAATGCAGTGGAGACCACCTCTGGGTTCCCAGCCTGACCCCCTACCAGAACCACAGTCCTCACCCACAAGCCTTTTGGTCAGTCCACTTACAACAGAGTTCCACGTTTCGTGCCTGGCCCTTCCCACCCATCTGTTAGGAAGCTCAGAAAAGTGCCATGTGAAGACCGCCATTCACACTTGATGTGAGCCTACAGTGTTCTCTACACAGTCCATAATAGAAATCCTGATCCAATGATTTATGATCCAACAGGGAAGGAAATGTACACCTGATCAAATTCCTCTCCGAGACCTTAGGCTTGGGAACTTGCAGACCAATGTCACATGCTGTCAGCTATATTAGGCTGCAATCCTAAAGACAGTTTCCTGGGAGTTTCCTGCAATCCTAAAGACAGTTTCCATGCGCATCAACCCCCCATGTGCAACAACTCCCCCATGTGCATCATTCCCCCATGTGCATCATTCCCCCATGTGCAACAACCCCCCCCCATGCACATCAAACCCCATTGAACACAATGGGGCTTACTTTTGAGTAGACATGGTTAGGGTTACTTATGCTCTTAGTGTGTCCTCCCCACATTCAAGAGCCAGAGCGTTTAAGAAAGAGAAAGATTGTGCATACCATGACCTGTCATCTTTACTTTCCCAAAACAAAGCTTTTCTGAATCACCGCACTGCGCATGCTTGACACATTTCTTCTCGGAAGGCTGATTTTCACAGCTATAGCACCGCAGGCAAAGAACTGCGCAAGAGAGACGAGAAAACCTGAGCGGCAGTTCATAAGGAATGAAGAATAAATAAATAAATAATAAAGAATTTATTGTTATTCATACAACTGCTCTTTCCGGTGATTATGGTCTGGGACTCCGAATGAGAAAGACATGGCGTCCAGGCACATAGCACACCTGAGAGACTGCATACCTTCACCTCTGAGATAACTGAGAGGGGACTTGGGGACTTCAGCTGCTTTGGAGGGATATTTGGCTCATGGTGGTAGATGGAGTATTGGGACATGGTGGTAGACCATGGTGGGACATGGTGGTAGATGGAGTACTGGAGAGTGGTGTTGCTTTTCCACACCAGAATTGATCTGAGACATCCGATAGAGGCCTGTATCCGCTATTGTTTGCGTAATATATGATACAACAATTGCAATAAATCCAAAATTATAGTAATTGGGAAGAGTTGGAAATGCCCCACCTGGATTTTCAATAGCAGGTCAAACAACTGAAGTATCTGGGAATTTATTTCCATTAGACAATCCCGGGCAAGTCACCATCGAGCCACAATCAATTCAGCAACACTGATCTCAGGCAATCAACCATTTCTTCTCATTATTGAACACAACAGGACTTACTTTTGAGTAGACGTGGTTAGGATTTTGTTCTTAGGCATATATCCAAAAGTGAATTTAAGCCCCTTGCTCTGGAGCACTTAAGACGACTTTCCATAAAATAACACTAGAGGGTGATGTCATTGCGTGGACCCGTAACTGCTATGGATTTTGCCCATAATCTGTTAGGATACGTGAAGTTCCCAGATACACCATATTTGGTGTGTGCGCGCGCACACACACACACACACACACACACACACACACAGCATGCAGCCCTGAGTAAGTCAGCCCTGAGTGACTCTGTAGTCAGCTACAGAGAATGTCACATCTGTGACATTCACTGGGGAGGTGCACATCAACTGGGGAGGTGCACATCATCATCACTGGGGAGGTGCACATCAAGAGATCTGCCCCCCCCCCCAACTTCAGTAAAATGTCCCAACACTCCATCTACCACCCCCAGTAAGTGGACTGCAAGAGGGAGCAGAAAGCATGACAAGGACAAACCCCACCTCCAATCAGGCAGGGGGGCACATGCACCATCTGCCAACTTCCCTTCTCCCCCAATCTGCCATCTAAGGCAAAGTTTTACACTTCATGGTTGGATGACCCCTGGACATCCCCTAAGTCTGTGGCAATGGGTGTGCAATGCACCCTCCAGCACCATCCTGCCTGTTCCAGTGCAGGATGGAATTGGGCTGCAATGCAGTGGCCATGCCAAAAAGTGGCAGGAAACACCTTGGCTTGATCCAATTTCCTCTGCATTCTTATCTTGGATACCCTCTCTCCCCAGAGGGTCAGAAGACTCCAAGATGGTCTTCGTCAACCCCTCCTCAAATTCCACGATCAAAACAGCCCCCTTGAGTTCTCCAAGATCTGCCTCACCTTCAGCCACAAAGATGACAACCACAAGGAAGGCAACAAGTAAAGACTTCATGGCTACCTTCGATGATCTTCCCCTGATCTGTCTGGGTCGGGTTTCCAGCTGCCACTGGATGGTTATCTGCTCCTTTCGGCAATGACTCCAATAATTTTGGGGTTGGGGGTGCTGAACACCAAGCTGAGGAATATGCAGGTCCTCAGCTAGTGACACTCTGGTGCTGTCATTGGAGAGTATCTATAGCCCCAGTGAATCCACCTAGATGCCCACTTTCTCAGCTGCATGCAAATATCTGAAACTCTCACAAACACTCCTCTATGATGTTTCATCAGGCCACCAATAGAAAACAGAGCAGGTACAGGTGTCACCCCAGCTGTGACAGTTCAGAGGATTGGTTGGTTGAAGGTGTCCCCCAATCCTCCAATTCTAGTCCGAAACTCTGACTCCAGGTTGGCAGGACAGTGGCAGGAGGGGTCAGGAAATGGGAAATCCCAGAGGCCCAGGGGAGAGACTTCTTTCCCCAGCTTCACTGCTCTGCCTGACAAGCTCCTTGTTGAGTGACAGAGATGGGAAGTGGGAACCAAGAGGGGAATGTAAAGGAGGTCTGTGAGCAAAAAGGTGGGTTGGGGCAATAGGAGAGGCAGTCATCACAGGGGGAATGCTATGATTCGGTGTCACTCGGGAAAAGTAAAGTTTCACTGATCCAGCTGTTTTTGGCTGGTTGTTTCTGGATGGCACCCTGGAGTATCTGGATCCTTTCCAGTTGACATTTAGGCCCACTCTTGGGATCAAAATAGACTTTGTCTCCCTGGCAGGTGCCAGGCAAAGGGATGCCTCCCTGTTGGTTCTGCTGGGCCTCTTGGCAGTTGTACCTTAAGTTGGATGACCAATACCAGGTGCTGGGCTGCTCCAGGAAGGATCGTACAGAGGGCTGGAGGAAGGTGGGGAAGCAATGGCTTGGGGGTGGGCGCAACAGGGTTCCAAACACCTCTCCTCGTGGTGTCCTTTCCCTTATGAACAAGCATTGGAGCGAACTGTGCCCAGCAGGTGGCAGCATCGGAAATAAATTGGTGGCAACTTTCACTCCTTGGCCAATGGTCTCTACCTACACTTTCCTGGGATGTAAGCCCCATGGAACCCAATGGGACTTACTTTGGAGTCAATCCCATTGGACATAAGAGGGCTTCAGCAATGGTTCCCAAAGACATTCACAATGACATTTCCAGCAATCAGGCATATCCTGGGCAACACTGGAAACTCTATCAGTGGCCAAATCCTTCCAGAACTAACTAATCAACTAACTAACCAACTAACTAACTAAACATAAACATAAATATGAATATAAATAAAGAAGCAAGCAAGCAATCGTTCCTAAACTTTTCAGCACCTACTTTTAGGTAGTGGGTGGTGGTGCTGAAAAGCTTGAGAACCACTGTTTGTTTGT
Source organism: Cryptoblepharus egeriae (assembly GCA_030015325.1). Taxonomy (NCBI): domain Eukaryota; kingdom Metazoa; phylum Chordata; class Lepidosauria; order Squamata; family Scincidae; genus Cryptoblepharus; species Cryptoblepharus egeriae. The sequence continues at coordinate 2,394,136 of JAREYC010000003.1, read as the reverse complement.
TTGTTTGTTTGTTTGTTTGTTTGTTTACAAAATACTCTATGTTGTGCTGATTTATGCTCCAATTAGCAGAGATTAGTGGTCTTGTCATGACTAGCCAGTGAAGCTGGATGCACACCAAAGAAAACTAAGTTCCAGTGCAGGATCACACAGGCTCAGTGTCACACGGGATCTACGTTCCTGGCCACTATGGAATACTTGCATACCAACCAGTGCAACTTCGGCTAGGTAGGGCCCACATGGATCCCTTAAATGTGCCTGCCCAGAGCACAGAACAAGCAGTATCCCGCTGCACATTTAAACAGGCTGCACATTTTAAAAAATGCACAACAGCTTGTTTTAATAATAAATCTATCTATTTATTTATTTATTTATTTATTTATTTATTTATTTATTTATTTATTGGATTCTAATGCAAATGCCCAAGGCGGCTTACAAAGCTTTCGTTCCTTCCCTCCTGTCCTCACAACAACCCTATGAGGTTGTTTAAAACCAAAAATACAGGTATAAAATGGGGGATACTTGGCTTGGCAGCACAACATGTGAGCGGGACCTTGGAGTCGCCGTGGATCACAAGCTGAACATGAGCCAGCAGTGTGATGTGTCTGCAAAGAAGGCAAATGCCATTTGAGGCTGCATTAAGAGGACTGGAGCTTCCAAGTCGCGAGAAGTTCTAGTTCCTCTTTACTCAGCATTGGTGAGACCTCACCTTGAGTCCTGTGTTCAGTTCTGTGCACCTCACTTTAAGAAAGATGCAGCTAAACTGGAGCAAGTCCAGAGGAGAGCGACAAGAAGGATCAGTGGGATGGAAGGGAAGGTTGGGGGAACTTGGGATGTTCAGCCTGGAGAAGAGGAGGCTGAGGTGAGACATGATTGCCCTCTTCAGATACCTGAAGGGCTGTCATAGGGAGGAAGGGGCCAATTTGTTCATAGCTGCTTCTGAAAGCAGAACTAGAACCAATGGGTACAAACTGCAAGAGAGGAGTTTCCGGCTGGAAATCCGGAAAAAATTCCTGACTGTGAGGGCGGTTCGGCAGTGGAACAGATTGCCAAGGGAGGTGGTGGACTCTCCCTCACTGGGGAGACTCAAGCAGAGGCTCGATGAGCACCTGTCGGGGATGCTCTAGGGGGATTTCCTGCTGCAGGCAGGGGGTTGGACTAGATGACCTACTAGGTCCCTTCCAACTCTAGGATTCTATGATTCTACGTAGGTGAGGCTGTGAATGAGTGGCTGGCCCAAGGTCACCCAGGAAACTTAGAGGCAGGAATCCAGGTGGTGGATCAGTCGTCAGTGTACCTCCATGCAGTGGTGGGCTTCAGGAGGTTCTCACAGGTTCTATAGAACCCTTTGCTAATGAGCACCTGGTTCTGAGAACCAGTTACTAATGAATGGGACATAGAACCTGTTGTTAATTTATTTGAATCCCACCACTGCCTTCATGCCAAGAAAACCTAGAACTGCAGCTTATGTGAACAGACTCAGGAATAATTGCTCAAGGATTTGAATATGTAACCCAAAAAATCGTCCAGAGTTCTTGCAGCTTCTGTCATCACAAAATATTGATGCTTTAAATGCGGTTGCCTGTTTTTTTCTGGAAGTGGTTGCTAGACACAGTTAATATTGTTAATTAATTTAATTAATTTGGACCTTAGACATTCTAAGTGTAATAACTGTTATTCTGTGATTCTTTGTGATTTTCTGTGTAATGTTTTGCCGTTGTTTGTATGATGCCAATAAAGGTTATGCTTATGCTTATGCTTATGCAAGAGAAGAGGTGGCAGTCTCAGTTCTTGGAACATAAAATGTAGCTGACCTTAAAGTGCCGCTTGGCCACAATTACAGTGGTACTTTGCTTAACAAGCGCCTCGCTTAACAAGCGTTTCACATAACAAGCAAAAATTTCCAAGGAATCATGCTTCACACAACAAGTTTTGCTTCACTTAACAAGCAAGCACGCTCTGGGCACACATGATATGCAGCCCTGACACTCTGCACAGAGGCTCTTTAAAAGGGCTGCCAGCCAGCACTGCTGCCTCTAACTGCCCCCCAACTTGACGGCAGTTGCCTGGGGGTGCCAGAGGCAGCTGCCCCTAACTGCCCCTGAGTGCCCCCACCGACCACCTTGAACCTCCAGCAACAGCCCAGGTAAGCCTCCCAGGAAAGTATCATTGATTGCAGTCTCCTAACTATGTCTACTCAGAAGTAAGGCCCATTGTGTTAAATGGGGCTTACTCTCAGGAAGGTGTCTTTGATTGCAGCCTCTTAACCATGTCTACCCAGAAGTAACCCCCATTGTGTTAAATGGGCCTTACTCCCAGGGAAAGTGTCTTTAGGATTGCAGCCTCAGTAGACTTCATAGGATCCTGCACATTGAATGCATGTTTTGAATTCAATTCCAGTATTTTATCATCATTTTTACATATGAATATTTTGGGGGTTGTGGAACCAATCGTCTGAGTTTCTATTATTTCCTATGGGAAAATCTGCTTCACTTAAAGAGCGTTTCACTTAAAGAGTAGGCCTCCGGAACGAATTAAGCTCTTTATGTGAGGCACCTCCATGTTCAGCAGCAGTGCTGCTTGCTGTGGGGAGAGGCAACAGCAGACAAGGGTTGCAATCCTAAAGACACTTTCCTGGGAGGAAGACCCATTGGACACAATGGGGCTTACATCTGAGTAGACATGGTTAGGATTGTGCTCAAGGACTGCTGCCTTCCTCAGCCTCTGGCTGGCTGCTGAAGTTTGCTGAATTGGATGGCACTTGGTTGGCACGGGCTCTCTTTCCATGGTGGATTCCAACCTTTTGAGATGAAAGCACTGGAGATGGATGGCATTGGAGCAACATTGCCTTTATTTAGCACTGTTCAAGTGGCATATGCATGGAGGAGGGAACAGAAACTTCTTTGAGGCAGCACATCTTCCCTGAAGAATCCTGAACATGCACACCCCGTAAGGAATTCTGCGTTCTCTCTCGGCCTTCCTTAGGTTATCTACCAGCCTCCCAGTTGCTCTTGTGATGCTTACCTACATTGCTCTTCCCAAGCCTGGATGAAGCCCACGCTCAGAAGCAGAGAAGATTCCTAGAGGACTGGACCAGCTGGATGGTCCATAGGGACAGTTGTCTCGGGCAGCGGGGTGGCATTTGCCTGCACTGCTCCTCTTCCCCCACCCTGATTTGGAAAGTCAGTGGGAATGGAAGAGAGCAGAGAACTAGAAGTGAGGAGGTGACATTTTATTTAATCGTCTTTATCCAGCCTTTCTTTACCCAGCAGAAAACCTTGACGTGTCTGACAAAATAGGATAAAATGAGCAAATCCTATTAAAAAATGAATCAAGCCCCAAACCAGCAAACAGTAAAGAGAACCAGATTAAAATCAACACGCCTTGCAGCAGAAAATGCAGCTCAGCCAGAGGATAACAGTGCAAGCTTAAGCATATCTACTCAGAAGTAAGTCCCATTGTGTTCAGTAGTACTTACTCCCAGGAAAGTGTGGAATGCAGTATTGAAACCCACCCCCAGCCACCAAATGGCTGCTGGAACATCCAAGTGACTTGCACAGGCTGGGGGCCACAACAGAGAAGGTCCTGCTGTGAGTTGGGGGAGCGAGCGGATGGCTGGGGGTGAAGCTGTGGGGCACAGCCTCCCTGTGTCTAAGGGGCCCAGGTGGAATCTGATGTTTGGGAGGTGGCACTAATAGGAAAATTTCCCCACCTGTCCTGAAAATAATCCACCCCCTTGATTATGGTTGTTGCATTTCAGGTGAGGCCTCAAGTCAAGAAGCCATGGCATCTTCAGCTGCACTCTCGTCACTCATCACGATGGCTGGATGGGAAGCCAAGCCTTGGTCGCCCGTCACTAGGCTGCTCTTCTAGGCGGTTTGGGTGCAAAGAGATTGCACAGGAACGTCTGGCAGCAGTGGGTGGAGTAGGTGGCAAGGCCCAGGTTCAGGTTTGCGCCGGGGCAAGTTGGAGAACATTTCTTGGTGATTCTCTTTCCAAAAACCAGTGAACCTGCAGCGCACCAGGAGACATAAAAGAGGGCAGGGTTACTGGCCATGCTGGAACCACATACAGATCCAACCACTTTCATTGACAGTGGGACAATTTAGGAGATCCTTTGCACCATCACAGATCATAGGGTGGGCTGCCAGGATGACGTTCAGAGATCCTGTTTGCAAAACCTCAGAGTTGTGCCTTGTGTTGTAATGTGGATGCAACGCCACATGAGGAGGAGTGTGTTGTCCTGTGGACCATTTCCCCAACCTTGTTTTCCATGGGGTCTGCAGGAGGCAGAGGCATCACTAGGACTTGCATCACCCAAGAGCTTGTTGGTGGACCTCTTCCCATGCCAGCCCTTATAGAATAAATTACATCATCACAGAAGCTTGTGCTTTACAAATTTCAACTGTTTTGGGAGGTTTAAGCGGAGTTGCTCAGATTTAGCAAATTATATTTCAGTCAAATCTTGCCTATAAGATCCAGGAAATTTGGGCTTTTGTGTATTACCTGTGTATTTTGTGTATTTTGAGATGTAGCTCCTTGTAGAATTTTCTGGGAGGCTTCTCCTGAACCCAGTGGTATACTATGTATGTAGCACGAGGTGTCTTGTGCCATGGATGCATAGGTGCTGGTGGGCACAAGTGCACCCACCCATCTAGCACTTCCTCCACCCCAGCACCCTTCTATGCCAGCTGAAGAACATTCCCTGGCTGCCTCAAAAGGGCATGTATGTGGTTCCAGCTGAGCTGTGCATGCGCCCTTCTGTGCCAGCCAGAGAAGCACATGCACTTTTCACAGCTGGCCAAAGAAACCCTTTGGCTGGCTGTCAAGGGCACACGCGTGGCTGCAGATGAGCCACACATGCGCTCCTCACAGTTGGCCAGAGGTTTCTCTGGCTGGCTGTGAAGAGCCCATGTGCTTGATGACATCATGACGTGATGACATCATGTCATGTGTGCTATGGGCACACAGTGCCGTCAGTATGCCCTGCCTAAACTGGAGAGTTGCCCCATAGAAGCCTTTTTTCTGCAGGCTTGTGGGCCTGGTGCTCCCTGATATGAGCTGATCAAAGGCAGCCTACATCTCCCTGGGACTTATGATGGGCGCAAAGAACCACACACACCCGTGCACATGTTGGTAAAGCAGCACTCGGGTTGTACACACAACCCACTTGGCACTGTTCCCTGTATCTGCTGAACGAGTGCACCTGACACAGCCCATGTGCCTGCAAGTTGCCTGCAACAAGAGTGGCATTGCTACCGCTCTGGACCTGAAAATGCTGCAGCCCCCGCACACTTAGGATGTCAGACTGGCACCGATTCTGCAACGTACCGATTCCCCAAGAAGTCACGGAGGTCAGGCAGTGCTTATCATTATCTGAGCATTTGGTCATTTTCAAGCAGCCCCAGTTGCTGGCCTTTTTCTCGCACGTGTAGCACATCAGTGGGTGAACTGGGAAAAGAGAGCGCAAGGGAGCAGTGAGAACAGAGGCAGCCGGGGCTGCAAAGAACATTTGCAAGGATTGTTGAACTCTAAGAGGTGTGGATTTGCTTCTGAAAAGTCCCAGACACCTTCAGAAATGAACCCTACAATCCAGAGTAACTACGGGAGCACGTAAGAGACTTTACGTGCACCTGTAGTTACTGCACCACCTAGTGAAAACCTATGGGAAATTCATATTTCAATCCAGAGTAAATTGTTCTTACACCAGAGCAAGGACTCCACATAGTTACTCTGGATTGCGCCCGAAGTGTGCCCCAAAATTGGACACAGCTGAGACTTGGCATCTCTGGCTAAATGGCAAGTGTCAAAAGCAACATCTCCTATAACTCATTCTTACAACCCAGAGCACCATAACTCCCCGCACGCTGATGAAGTGGTGCCAACGTGGCAACCTCTGTGTCCCCAAACGGGGGGTTTGGGGATGCGGAAACCTCCTCTGGGGAAGGAAACATTTGTTGCTTGCTGCAGGATGAGCCCCAGCTGCTATTATGGGTCACAGACCTGCACCAGTGAAATTGCTGGGGCAAGTCCATGTTGACCTGTGAAGGATTATCAAGCCAGGAAAAGGGATTAGGATTCTCCAGCATCGCTGCTGCTGGACCTGCCCCTTCCCGCTGATGCTCTGAGCCAGTGGCATAGCTAGAGGGATGCAAAACACTTTTACAGGGAGTATCACCGCAGCATGCCTTAGCCTCCATTCCACCCCCCCCCCCGAATGGCTCCAAAGGTGAGGGGGGCCACTTGCACACTGCAGGGAAAGTCCCTGCAAAACTCAGTGCTTTGCACCTCTTCTAGCTATGCCACTACTCTGAGCCCACACTGTCCATATTGTCTGCATCTGCCTTCCATCTATGAACCCCCCACCCACAACCACTGATTATCCCAGGAGCAATTTGGCAGCCAATTCATGTACAGCATAGAGCAGGGGCTTCCAGGAGGGCCATATCATCTCTCTGACACTGTGTTGGGGGCCAAAAACTAATTTACATTTCAAATTTGAATACATTTACATAAATTTACATATAAGAATGTATTGGAGTGGAGTACAAGGCTTGCCAAAGGGCCAGATAGAGAGGTCCTGCCGGGGGTGACATTGACGCTCATTGAGGGATGCATCTGGCCCCCGGGCCAGGGTTTGGAGACCCCTGGTATAGACACCTGGGCCAAAATAAACTTCATGCTTTACCGAGCTGTATCATCTCTTATTCTGAGTGTCCCCAACTTCCCCAGGAGAAGCTGCGTCTTTCTCAGGACTCTCAAAAGCAGAGGAAGGCCATTTTCATCAAGACTTCATCACAAGCGGTTAAATACCAAGGTCACAGTCCTGACTGCCAGGTGTCCCCCACGGTTACTACTTGGGGGTGGGACCTTGAACTCTATGGGATTTCTTTCTACATAGAGATGCATAGGATTGCACTGTAGGTGCTTCACAATGCTAACATGGATTCTGGCCCTTATAAGAAACGTGGAGCCCCTCATGTGAGTGCATTAAATACAATACACTGCACATGCGGGATCATCAAGCCTGTTTAGTTTGGGGTGGGGTTAGATCCACTTTCATTCCATTTTCCTATTTCTAAGTTTTTAATGAGCTGTTCAGCATCTCCATCCAACTTCGCTATCCAGGGCACACCCAAGTTTGCTCCTCCTAGTCCAGTGATGGCAAACCTATGGCATGCATGTCACAGTAAGCATGCAGAGCCTCTGTTGGCACAGGAGCCAAGTCACCACACCATTGCCCAATCATTGCTTCTCTTCAGAAAAGAGCTGACTGACGGCACCAGTGCCAAATGTGCATGCCTGGAACTCTGGGCTTGCATATTAGGCCAGGAGCACCCTGAGCCTAGTGCACATGTCCAAAGTTCTGGGCATGCGTGCTGGGCATGAGTGTGCTCTGCTCTGAAGAGAGCAGAGCGTGCCGATGTCCAGTGTGCATTCCCAGAAGAGTTGTATGCACACTGAGCACTGGCACACTCTTGGTTTTGGGCTGCAGTTTGGGCACTCAGGCCGTCAGTGGTTCGCCATCACTCTCCTAGTCGGCACCTTCTCTGTGCATGTTCACATGTGCAACAACCACTTTTCATCATGTACCCTGAGTTTCCCAGCCCTTTTTTGGCTCCAGTTCCACAACCTGCTTGCTGCCTCTTTTACTTGGCCATTCTCTGTGTTGCCCACACTGTCCCCTTCCTCCTGCTGCATTGCCTTGGGACCCTCTTCCAAATCCACTTCCCCATCATCAGGCTCTGAGTTGTCCCAAGCCAAGGAAGATGTACAAGATCAGAACATGGGTGTGGGGGATGAGAACCCATGGCTGTATCTCACTTCTGCTCATTGTCCCTGGGATGCGCTGAAGAAAGGTCCACCAGCACCTTGCGCATAGCCTCCAAAGCAGAGCCTGAAAATGCTAGCATAGGCTTGCAGGCAAGGAGAGCCTGGGTTTTGTGCATAAGGTGGACATGGACCTCTCCAGCATACCAGCTTACGGCACACATGTCTTTGCATATATCCAAAAGAGGACATGCTTGAAACCCTGCTGGTTTGCCAGCGACTGGTGGCTTCCACAGATGGATGAGGAGAGCTTACCTTGACTAACACACAGGAGCAGACAGAGCAGGACTAGGAGGTCAGGCTTCATCTCCGGAGATGCCTTATGTGCTGCAGACAGAAACAGGCTCCTTCAGGACAGGCAAGCGGTGCACTCCTGAGGTGTGTCGGGCAGAGTGACAGAGATGCCGACGCAGCTGATGATGGAACTTTTATTCTGGGAAGTGTCAACACTGGAATGCATGTGGGCGAAGGACGGGCCCTGCCCTCGGAAAGGTGCAGCCATGAGAGGCGTCTGGTGCCTCCCAAACATAGGGGTATCACAAGGACAGGCACCCTGGTAAGCTGCTCCCAATACAGTCTCTGCTCCAGCACCCATGTTCAGATCCAGGGTCGGATGGACACCACTGGAAGCTCTTGACTACTGCCAATCTGAAACCACTGCTGTGCCCAGAGCATGCATGCTGCGGCAATGTCAGCCTCAGGCAGCCATCCTGATCTCCTCTCTCATCCCACCCGCCAAGGAGGCAACTTGGGAGGATCCACTGAAAGGATGGAGCTCATGGAGAATAGAGTGCCAAGGACCCCCAAGCACACAGCTGACCTGGCCAAAGCCCCTCCTGTGGAGTCGGAAATGGCTCGTCTTAAGATCAAACCTCTTTATGTCTGGGGTTTCGGTTGTCATCCTTCCCCACAACCAAATGTTACTTAACCCATATCTGACACTGGTCCCTTTCATTGCATATTTTTTGTACAATAACGTAAAGTATCTAAATCTAAAATGCAACAATTTGTGGTTCTCCTGCTGTGGCCAAAAGGCCACCGTCCTCTAGAATGAGCAACTAGAAGCTGGATTGGGGAGTGGCTGCACCCAGAACAGCACCAGCCCAATCCAGAGGATCCAGCTAAATTTTGTGGGTGGCAGCGCAGAGATCACGTTTGGGAGCATGGGGATGTGCAAGGACAACCTGCTTCTGCCCACAGATCTCCTTGCTGGACTGGGATGACGGCGTGGCATTGCTGCACACATTCCTTGCACCTTCAGGGCAGGGCAGGGCAGGGCTCCTCTTGTTCCTGGATACTCAAAGCTTGATTGGAGGTGTGCAAAATTTATAATGCAGGGCAATGTCTTTCCTTCTGTTGCACAACTTTATGCAGCGTGTGGAACCCGACATTGCAGCATGTGGAATCCGGCATTTGCCTCCGCTGTGACAGCACCAAGGAGCGCTCCACCTGGGCAAGTTGTCACACTGCAGCACAACCCTATGAATGACTACTCAGAAGTAAATCCCTTTGCACTCAATGGGACTTTCTGACAATTCATTTTCTGACCATCCACTCTTTTGACACCTTTCTCAACGCATGTTCTGTTCTCTCGGCTGTTCTAAAGGCCAAAGTTGCCCTTCCCCACGTTGTAGCTCTTGGTCTAATCCCATTCCTAAAGGAGTTAATGAGAATTCATTTCCAGAAATCTATGTGTGGCAGCAGGCAGGCCTCCGTCAGTCTTGAAAGACTATGGTATCGTGCTCGGCGCAGCATATGCTGCATGCGAAGCATGAAAGCCTGGGTTAGATTGTTATGGAGGATAGGCTGTTACCCAAGCAGCAAATCCCCCTCTCCATGCCACTGAATTAGTCCAATGGAAAGGCAGAGCCAATACGATTGGATCCAGTTGCGTCACAGAGCTGGGCTAAGGACAGGAGCTCACCCTGTCTAGTGGGACCGACCTGGGTCTCGAAACCTGGCCTGCTGGTTAACAGGCACAGTGTCTTAACCACTTGCGCCATCCACAGCCCTGTGGCAGCAGGAATTTGCAAGATAAAAAGGGCATTGGTAGTTTATAAAGTAAAGACTGGGTTCCACTTTGCAATGGTTTTAACTTTTGGATAGTGCTTCGGTTCCTAACCCATCCAATAAGTGGGGGATGCCTGTACGCAATTACACTCCGCTGCATAAAAATCAACATTTATGCCAAAGAAAAGGAGTAACTCCTGAGTAAGTTTGGATAGGATTGCAGCCTTTGAGATTTCAAAGGCATTATGCTGGATGGCATTTAAAAGAGAAACACAGCCAGTGCCACGCAACACAATTTTTGTTGTCCTGCCCCAGTTTTGCTGTGACTTTTCAGTGCTACGTCTGGCTTTTAATTAGATGATTAAATGAGGAAATAAATCAAGCTATGCCATGTGAATAAATACAGTTGCATAAATGTGCTCTTTTTGTATCCTGTGTACTGCTTCTAAAATGCTGGCGACACATGGAATTTGAGAGGGCGGTGAGTGTAAAGAGAGAAGACTTGACTCCGAGCACCCAGTCCCAGCCCTGAACCGTGAAGCGCTTTGCAGGCTTGAACTACATAACATGACGCAAAGTATTTTAGTGGGTGTGCAATCTGAGACTGAAAGTGATGCTTATGGTTTTGGGAATTCAGTGGGCATTCTGGAAGATTGGCAAGCCAGTGGCATAGCTAAGTGGCCAAGAAACTTTGATTCCAAGGTAATTAATAAACCATATGTGGTACCATGTATGGCACCGGTTTATGAATTAAAAAATTAAGAATCATTACTCTGGTCATCAATTTGAACAAAAGGTTTTTTAAATTGCTTGTTCATTCTGAAACAGTGAGGAGGATAAAGAGGAGGAGGAGGAGGAAGAGGACAAACTATCCAACAGGACAACACCTGCTCAGGATTGGCTTAAAGGACCTGGGCTGAACCTCCCATATCCAAATTTACTCCACAAAAGGGAATAAAGTTCCACTTCGATGAAGATGCACCACCAGGATTTGAGGCTGCGTTGCACCCCCCAATAAGGCTGTGGGTGGCACAAGTGGCTAAGACACTGTGCCTGTTAACTAGCAGGCCAGGGTTCGAGACCCGGGTCAGCCCCACAAGACAGGGTGAGCTCCTGTCCTTAGCCCAGCTCTGCAACGCAGCTGCAACGCATTGTATCGGCTCTGCCGTTCCATTGGACTATTTCAGTGGCGTGGAGTGGGGGATTCACTGCTTGGGTAACAGCCTATCCTCCATATTAATCTACGCAGGCCATCATGCCTTGCATGCAGCATTGAGCACAATACCATAGTCATAGAATCCTAGAGTTGGAAGGGACCTAGTAGGTCATCTAGTCCAACCCCCTGCCTGCAGCAGGAAATCCCCCTAGAGCATCCCCGACAGGTGCTTGTCGAGCCTCTGCTTGAAGATCCCCAGTGAGGGAGAGTCCACCACCTCCCTTGGCAATCTCTTCCACTGCCAAACTGCCCTCACCGTCAGGAATTTTTTCCGGATATCCAACCGGAATCTGCTTTCTTGCAGTTTGTCTCCATTGGTTCTAGTTCTGCTTTCAGAAGCAGCTATGAACAAATGAGCCCCTTTCTCCCAATGACAGCCCTTCAGGTATCTGAAGAGGGCAATCATGTCTCCCCTCAGCCTCCTCTTCTCCAGGCTGAACATCCCAAGTTCCCCCAACCTTTCCTCGCAGGGTTTCCCTTCCATCCCACTGATGATGGGATGACTGATCTTTCAAGACTGATGGATACAATACCTAATTTGGTATTGTACATACAATACATACAATACCTAATTTGGAAGTTATTATTGGGAAGAAAACACTTTCCCAGAAAACTGAAACCAATTTCTATGAGCAGAATTTTATAGAGTATTTGGGAATTCCAGAGAATGATTCTGATCAGAGGAACTGGGGTTTTAACACTCAGATGATAGCAGTGTTCATGGGCCAATCCAGGAAAACAACTAACTAGAGATCCCACCAGCATCAACATCTTTGGAGCTTCATGCTGCTGCTCCATTCCCGTTGCAGAGGTCTCCCAGCAGCAGGAGGTTGAAGCACCCTGTCAGGTTGGTTTCGGCACACTCTGGCATGCACATTGGAGGTATGCACCATTCCTGAACACCCTACAGCAGCAGAGAAATAAGGTCAAGACCCACCCATTCATGGAACGTTCCTCTGGTGGTTCTCACCCTGTCCCACGGGAAATGGGACAAGCAATGTAAATCCATTGACACTTTGAGCGGAAAAATCAACCTCACCCCAAAATAAGTGTTATCAGGCCAACAAGTTTCCCGAGATCTTTCCAAGAATCTCTATTCTGTGGGGACTGGTCCTGCCTAACTGTCCCAGTTTGGTCTTCTATGAGAACATAAGAAGATCTCCACCCAGGGTGACCATACATCATAACCCAAAAAAGAGGACAAGACCTTCCAAAATGGAGGATATCCAAGATAAAATGTAGGACACGATAAAAGCTAAAAATATGTATGCATTTTGCTTTCATGTGGTTAATTGGAACTTATTAAATTTAAACTAATTCTTAAATTAAAACTAAATGTTACTTATTAAATTTAAACTGTCGAGTTTATTAATTTAATAATTAATATCATTAATTATTTACAAGAAGGCTGCATGCTGTCTGCTTACAAGAAAATGGAGGTCAACAAGGGTTTTTTTCAGGACATAAGGCTGAAATCCAGGTCACATCCTGGAAAAAGAGGACATATGGTCAACCTCTACCAGATTAGGCCAAGGCCCATCTAGTCCAGCTTCCCATAACTTTCCATGGCCCACCAGATGCCTTAGGTAGCATTAGATGGACTGTTCGAAAGAGAACCGCCATGTAACATTTCACTAATTAAATTCTCCAAGAGGTGCAAGTTGTTTTCTCGCAGGGGCCGCTTTGTACCTCTAGGGACTCATCAGGTGTCCTGTGGCAAGGAGTTCCAGAGATTACTTAACATCATTGGAGCACCGGATGATGAGGGCCCATCTAGTCCAGGCTTCTGTGCCAGAGAAGAAGGGCAAAGAAGAGGACATCAGCACATCCTATGCCAAGGAATTCCACAGACTACATTCCATCGGCAGAATCTCCTTGCTGGATGCGAATGCCCATCTAGTTCAGGCTGCTTCACCTAGGAGGAACACTCAAGAGAACATCAGCACGTCCTGTGGCAAGGAGTTCCCTAAAATATTTAATATCAGTGGAGCTCCCTTGCTAGATGGGGGCTCATCTAGCCAGGCTTGTGGGCCTGAGAGGGACACACAAGAGACTTCAGCATATCTAATGGCAGGGAGTTCCACAGACTTGCTGGAAGAAGGGTCCATCTCCTCCTTTGTCTGAAAGTGGCCCCCTGATATCTGTGGGGGGACTCAGGAGCACACAGCTCATCCTTTGGCAGGAAGTTCCACAGACTAACAAATGAGAAGGCTTTTTCCTGGACTCACTAGTGTCATGGGTAGGGGGCACACAAGAGAACATCAGCAGGTCATGTTGCAAGGAGTTCCATAGGCAATTTAGTATCAGTCACTGGAGTGACCCCTGGGGGCCTGTTGGGGGACACAGGAAAATGAATTTCAAAAGTTTGCATGCCTTGCTGTAAACCTCCTTCTTAACCCACCTACCTTCTTAACCCACCTAGTTCACAGCATTTCACGTGTGCGGTTTCCACACATGGGAATTGCTGGGTTGGTTGCAGAACCAAACTCTGCGCATGTGGAGGACCCACAATACCCTGGAACACTCACATACTGGTACTTATTCACACATTCCTTTCCAATCGTGTGTGTACTGAAGGCCTGCATTGGAGGACAGCATCACTCTTAGAAGAGCCCACTGCAAATAGGAAACCTTAAGGGGAAAAGGTAAAAGTGGAAAGCAGCAGCACAATCATAAGGATTGTGCCCCTGCAGGGGAATTGGGGGGATCATCCCAGGATCCGGGGAGCACCGGCAGAGCTCCCCACAGCTGAAAACAAGTAAATGTTTCTGCTGTGACTAGAAACTTCCTTATAAGAAATACAAATTTTAAGTAAGACACCATGCAAGATATCTCCAGACTATGGTTGCCACAATTCCCTTCCACAAAATCAGGACAGGATTCTTTGTCCCATTTGCCAGTATGTGAATACAATCCCTGCAACTTGTTATTGTTTTAATGTTTTTAACTTATGTCTGTTTTTAATGCTTTTAATTGTTTTTTTGAATGTTTTTAATTTGTTTTATTGATAGCTGCCTTGAGTCGGCTACGGCCAGAGAATGGCGGGATATAAATTTACTAAATACTGTAAATAAAATTGGTGCTGTCCCTGTTTTGGGGACATATGGCAACCCTACTCTAGACTGAGACTATGATGGAGCTCACCTCATTTCTGACTTTCACACTGGCCAGGTTGGCCCTTTCCTCCTCAGAAACACAACAGAAGAATCAAAACCAGTTTGAATTGTCATCAATTACACCTTCAAAATTTATACAAAACACTAGCGAAGACGTACCTGCATTGCGGGAGTAAAATTTCCAGTATGCCATCCCCACATTGCGCATCAACCCCCCATTGCGCATCAACCCCATGCGCAACATCACCCATGTTCATCAACCCCGCATGCACATCAACCCCACATGAGCAACACCCCCCCCCCCACACACACACACAGCATCCTCTCCAGTGCACAACATCCCACCCAGTGCACCAAGCACCAAATTGGCTGGATGTTGGTCAGTCTTCCATGTAAGTATAGGACAAAAATACATTGCACCCAGTGATGGGCCCGGCCTGGCCCAACAACCGGTTCCCCGGAAGTGGGCGGGGGCGGGGCAGGGCCATGGAGGGCACACCACCCACCCCAGCACACTGTAGCTGCGGGTGGGCGGGGCGAGAGGCGGGGTGAGGAGCGGGCCCCAACCCGGGCGCACTGTGTGTGCACCAAGGTTGGCGCAGGCGCAGTCGTGTCCTGAAGCTGGTCTTCAGGACATGACTGCGCCTGCGTCAGTCTTGATGCAGCCACAGTTGCATCCTCATCAGGACGCGACTGCACAGTCACGTCCTGAAGAGGACGCGAGTGCGGCTGCGAGATAGTTGACGCAGCCGCAGTGATGGGCTCCCCCAGGCGGCGAACCGGTCCGCCCGGGTCTTTGGCCCGCCACTAGTGATCGGATCACTAGCGGCAGGCCAAAAGGAGGAACAGGTTCGGGCCCATCACTGATTGCACCCCTTTTCAGCCCCTTAAGGGTTAGATTTCTCCACAACACTTCTTAGTGGGTGTTCATGTCACAGAAGGAACCCCCTCCCCAAATTTCATGCTTCTTGATCCCTGCAGGGGTTGGGGCAGAGCATCCCTCAGCCAGGGATTCTCAATGGAAAGTATAGGGAGGAAAACATGCTGTGCCCCATTTCACCCCTTCCAGTTGGAATTTCCAAAAACCAGTCCTTAGAGGGTGCTCCGTCACGGAACACCCACGCCAAATTTCACGCTACTTGTCCCAGCAGTTTTGGCTGGGCGTTGATGAGTGAGCAAGTGAGGCAGCAAGTGACTTTTCAATTTTTAATATATAGATTCTGAAATAGTCTTTTAAGATGTCAGTTCTATAACCTGAAGCAGCCCAGATCCACCAGTATATAAAACTTCAAACTCAGACATGCTGTTCTGACATTAAATTGGATCTGAAGATTGATTTTTTTGAAAAGTTAAATTTTTTAAAGTCATATTTTGATTATTTTTTATTCTAATTAAATCTTTTCTCTATGCTGGAAACTCAAACATGGTGGGATTGTTTCCGCTTTTGTGTTTTGAAACGTGTGTTGAAAGCAGAGACCAATTTAGACAAAAAAGTTTATATTTTAAAGAAGTGCTCTGAATAACTGCAAACCAGAAACAAGAACACCACATTAATGAGCAACATGGTATGTAACTATTACTGTGCCTAGTGCTAATAACGGGGTTAAACAAGTCACCATAATGCTAGTTTGATCAAGAGAGCCAGAATGTGTAGGCATAGTGCAAATCCTTGAGTGAATTCAAGTAACATCCACTAGTGGGATCATTTAATGGCATTTTCCTGGATAAAATATAAGTTTTCCTGCCATAGTGTGCTGCAAAGTGGGTCATCAGTATTCTAATCCCAAAAGATCCCAAGCCTGGAAGGATGCGCTCCTACATCTTTGCACAGCCCCTTGGATTTTTCAGCCGCAACCTGCTCAAATAGTGCCAAATCTCACCTGACCACCGTTATGGAGGAGCTACCAAAACTGCCCCCCCCCCCCATTTCTGGCCATGCAAATCTGGGAAGCAAGGGCTTGGATGAAGAGCATCTCTGATATAGACAACAGGGCCCGGATGAGGAAGACTAGACGGAAGTCTTTATAAGGACAGAAAGATTGTCTCCATCACCATCACCAAATTACTTCTGGACACCTCCCACAATGTCCCAATAAGTAATAAGTTGTGAACACTTAAGGGATCAGGGAGTCAGGTTTGCAATTGCTCCAGATCAGGACTTGAGGACTTGGAAAAGAGCAGCTGTGACCCAACTGGAAGGTGCAGATTTCTCTCCTGGGCACCTACGCAGCCTCCACCATTTTGGAAGTTGGGCACAACAACCCAGAATCACAAGTTGTCTGCACTCGAAACCAGTTTTCATGGCTTCCTTCCCAGAACCATGGATTTGTCGTTTCAGAATCTGAATCCCTATTCCAAAATTTAATTTTCCTAAAGTATTTGGGGGGGAAAACCGGTTTAAGTCTAAAATAGACATGATAAAGAACCCAAACAGTAACACAAAATAAGCCAGTGGAATCCCACCTTTTCCTCCTTTAACAGAAAGACCGTAGAAATTACAGCAGGTAAGAAGTATTTTTTTACAGACATATTTTGTGGGCACCAGAACGGCATAAATGTATTGACGAGCTACCAAGTAAGCAAACGGTTGAGTCGATCCTCCAACGCAGCGCCAAAGAGTTAGAATTCAAAATCTTCATCCGCCATGGCTATGGCCCACGCAAACTTCTCTCTCTGAGTCTTGTTGTAAATCTTTTCAATGGGCACACCAAACTTTTTGCACCTGAGAACAAACAGCACACTCAAAGGGGGGAATATTTTAGTATCCAAACAAATATTATCCATAATAATAGTATCCATAATAAATATTTTGTGACACATGCTAGTGCACCCATGCGCTTGCTGCAAACAATACGCAGGTGTCCCAAGCACTCACCAGGCATTTACTCACCAGGCCACGCTAATCCGGGGGTCTAAGTAATTCAGCTTGGAGGTGCCCAAAGCAATCTGCTTGTTCTCCTCCTTGTCTGTGGCCTGCACATCCAGCTTTTCCAACTGCTTTTCTATCTTCTCTATCAATTTCTGCTTCTTTTCCACAGCACTGTTTCAAACAAACGGGGATCAGACCCAGGAAAATGCAAGAGCCCTAAAGAAACATTAAACCTCCCTCCTAGTTTGCTTCTGGAAACAACCAACCTGCAATTCTTGGGATGCCCTATAAAACATTTTAAAATAAACCACTCTCTAAACTTCCTGCCAACTTTGGGGTGATGTCCTATTTTGAGAGTTTTACAGATTTAGGAATAAAGATGGCAGTGCACCAACCACATGGCAACCAGTTATGGTGTGGACTTGTGGGAGCCCCTGAAAGGGTCCGAGGGACCCCCAACCTCTTAGGAGCACCCTTTGAGAAACGGTGTATACAGTGTGGCTTTGAACCTGGAGTCATCAAAAGAAAGGAACTGCCAGGCAATTCAAGGTGGAGGAATTTTATATATACATATACATATATACATATATATACATATACATATATACATATATATACATATATACATATACATATATATACATATATACATATACATATATATATATATATACATATACATATATACATATATATATATATATACATATATATATATACATATACATATATATATACATATACATATATATATACATATATATATATATATATATATATATATATATATATATATATATATATATATATATAAACTGAAACATCACTGACACTGACGGATCAATGCCGAGCCAAAACCACTGGACCTAGAAGCATGAAATTTGGGGAGGGTGTTCCTTCTGTGATGGAGGCACCCAGTTTTCAGAAATTTCAACTGAAATTCCAACTTCACCCCTTATACTTTATTAACTCAAGTATTTACTCAAGTCTAATGCACCATCAAATCTAATGGGAGCACCAAACTTATAATCAAAATATCACATTTACTCAAATCTATTGTGGGCTGTGGGGTGGCGCAAGTGGTTAAGACATTGTGCCTGTTAACCAGCAGGC
This sequence comes from Cryptoblepharus egeriae, assembly GCA_030015325.1. Classification (NCBI taxonomy): domain Eukaryota; kingdom Metazoa; phylum Chordata; class Lepidosauria; order Squamata; family Scincidae; genus Cryptoblepharus; species Cryptoblepharus egeriae. The sequence continues at coordinate 2,375,985 of JAREYC010000003.1, read as the reverse complement.
CAGGGTTCAAGACCTGGGTTAGCCCCCCAAGACAGAGTGAGCTCCTGTCCTTAGCCCAACTCTGCGATGCAGCTGGAACCAATCATAGTGGCTCTGCCTTTCCATTGGACTATTTCAGTGGCGTGGAGAGGGGGGATTTGCTGCTTGGGTAACACCCTAGCCTCCATATTAATCTACCCAGGCCTTTGTGCTTTGCATATTGTTGAGCACGATACCATAGTCTTTTGAGACTGATGGATGCCGATATTGAATACTCATTAGCTATTAATTAACTATTAATTTTGTCTTTTTCTTTGTAAATCACTTTTTGAACTTTTTAGTGGAAAAGCGGTATATAAATACTGTAGATAGATAATTAACCATAGAATCTAATGCGCACTCTGATTTTGGAGACTAAATTCAGCTGAGAAAGGTTGTCACTTAATGGGGAATGTGACGTGCTGCTGCCCTACACATTATGGCTGGCCATTGGGGAGCCACAATGCTGGGCTGGATGGGCCCAATTTTGTTCTGCTCCAGCACAAGAATCATGTGAAGAAAGGGCCACATCCCAGCTATGCATGAAAAAATAAAATCCCATTCATTGTTCATAGTCAACCCATCGTTAAGTCAAGTGATACAGGATGCAAAGAATCGGGGCCCAACTCACGCTTTGGATTTCACACTCTTTTTGGCTTTATGGTCAGCCTTTGCCCTTCTGAGCTCCATCTTTGTGTCCACCAGCTGCTGCTTTTTGGCACTGATCTGGAACAGCAAGAATCAAAGCAAGTTCCCAATCTAGCATTGCTCATTCTAGATCAGCATGGATGGACCTCCAGACTTCTCCTTCCTCCATTCCTTCCCACATCTCATTCTAAAACATGCTCCTTCCTTATCCTCCACCGTCCTCCACGGCCACATTCTTCTCCTGCCCATTATCATGCTTACATATCCTCTGTAAGCTTATCCATTTCAAGCAGCTACCAGGAGTTGGAGAACGATGCTGCCCTTGCCCAACTCTTGCCAGTCCTTTGCCAGTGCAGTGCAAACCCATTGAATTAAAATGTGTAGATATAGGCAAGAAATGGCACAACAAGGACAAAGTCTTCCCAACTCATTGCTTGCCCCATCTTGATAGAGAAATCTAGTTCCGCTTACAAAATGTCACAGTGCCGACCATCCTGATGTTGTTGTTATCCCCCTCCCTGGCTCACCTTCTTCTGGAGGTTTTGCATAGATTTCTCAAATGTCTTGGGTGTTGCCCGTTGATGGTTGCACAAGACGGCCACAGCTCGGTTGGCTCGATTGTAGGAGAGGAGCTTGGCAGCTACAGTGTCATCCTCTGCCCAAACAAGAGACAACTGTTAGGGATGCAGGATGTTTCTCCCAGTCTTACAAGCTTATGGAAAGTCCTGGCTCTCTACACCATCTTCTGGTGAAGGAAAAACAATTATCAACTGGGGGCACAATCCTAAAATATTTAGGCCAGCACTACTCAACCATCTCCCTGTTCCCGCAGTGGTGTGGGGAGGCTGACGCACGTCGGTGCACTGGCCTAACCCACCAGGAACGGTGCGGAAGTGCCTAATGGTACTTTCGCAACATCCCCAGGCCAGCACAGGACATATAAGGACATATGGCCTAATGAGGTTGGGATTGCAGCATGAAAATATTAATATTCTGTCTTTTTGTAAGGAATTACTGGTAGTTTTGAATTATTCTCCCATGTATCTGAATTGCATTTGAATCAACTAGGTAATCCTGTTAGAGCTGCAGGGAGGGCTAGAGGCAGGTAGGACTAGATGACCTACTGGGTCCCTACCAACTCTGGGATTCTATGATTCTATGAATTAATGTGTTTGGTACTGGTGGCTGATATATTTGATGTTGTTCATGGAATTGGACTCATGAATTGCATCTGCTATTTAATTATTATGCTCCGATCTTTATTATTATGCTCCAATTGTTATGCTCAGATGGCCAAAGGAGGTGGTGGACTCTCTCTTACTGGGGATCTTCAAGCAGAGGCTCCACCAGCACCTGCCGGAGATGCTCTAGGAGGATTTCCTGCTACAGGCAGGGGGTTGGACTAGATGACCTACTGGGTCCATTCCAACTCATTCTATGATTCTATGCTGCATCATAGCTGTGAATTACCTTGAGTTCAACAGGGCTGTGGATTCCCCAGAGTGACTACCTTTTGATGTCAGATGAGAGCTCATATCCCGCAAACCCAAAATGTGCAAGTATTAGAGAGTATTTGAAGACTGGCAGGAATTAATGATCATATCTATATAAATCAGCAACATCCTGGGTTGTGGTCCCCATGCCCTGCCCTTACCTTTCGTCAAGGCGTCCAGCTGTTCCTGTAGTGTGATAGATGCATTGTATGTTCTAAACACCTTGGCTGTCAAACCATCCATCAAGTCCTGGAGATGTTTATTCAATGATGTAGTCTGGAAAAGAGGAATTTTACAACTACTTTAGGAAGAAAATCAATGATAGGAGTCTGCATTCTTTGGTTTCCCAATTCCCCTCCCAGCTCAAACTTATCCCTCTCTCGCCTGGACATGACAGTGGAGTCTTTGGCCCACACCAATGCTTAATTTCTGGGATTTGCAACCACAAGATGTGGCTCCGCAAGAGAATGCAAATGCAGGCTGGCCAGCAAGACGTCTGTCCAAACCATTCCAGACTTACAGACAACCGGTCGAAGAGGTCATCCCCAAGATCTTTGTGCTCCATGAACTTCTGCAAGTTTTTGAACACCTGCAGTATCCAAGGAGGAAAAAAGATGTAGCAAAATGTTTCTCCAACTTCTATCTCTTGTTCCAAAACAAAGTCAGTTTTGCTCAATTCATGGGTATGGAATTAAGGCAGATGGTGGTGCACAAGGGTCCCCACGCTGCCAAACATGCTGTCCCAAGGGTAGATTACAGTTGTCACTTAATGGGGATTGGGACTTAAAGGGGGGACAGGAATGTTCCTCTCACCTGCTTCGGCACAGGCACTTTGTTGCAATAGCGGATGCAGTCCTTGCCCAGGAAGTCAAACTCCACCACATTCAACTTCCCGTCCAGTTGAGGGTGCAGCGTGATGTGCTCTACACGCAGGGAGCAGCAGCCCACGGTGTCCGCCGTCTCACCTTCCTCCTTTTCGTTTCCTGCTCTCAGGGCCAGCTGGGAAGCGACAGGGAACGATGAACAACCCCACACTCAGGCGCCCAGCTCCAAAACACATGTGCGGGTACATGCAGAAAATGCGCCAACTAAGTGAAACTACATTGCGCATTTCTGGGGCAGGCTGCCACTTGTCATTGTTTGGGGCCCCAGCAGCAATTGGAAACGCCAGCAGCGGCAACTACGTTGGACAGACAAACGGGCAGCAGGACTGGACTCATCCCTGTGCTCCCACTACAGTCCTATTTGGAAATGCAAATACTATAGGGTGCAATGTGGGGCATGCAGGTAGAGCATCCCCATCCCCAAAACTGCACCACAGAGATAGAGGACCTAGATGAGTGGCTCATCTAGATGTGCATCTAGATGTGGATCCCGATGGGTCTAATCCAGTAGCCAGAATCTTATGCTCTGACGCAGCAGGAGGAGCTTGCATACAGAGACCGCGCCATCAATGCACATAGCTGTGATGAAGTGCGCCTTCACCTGAGGAAGGTGAATCCATTTGTCCTTGAGTTGTTCGGGTGCATGGTCCTCACCTTGTCAATGAAATAAAGCGCCACCGCCCTCTGCCGCTTCTTCATCTCCGTGGATTTCCAGTCTTCTTCATATTGACAACGGATCTTGTCCACCACCCCTTTCAAGCGGCGAGCAACTTCGTATTTTTGCCAGTCCTTCTCCCCCTGGAAAAGAAGCAGGATGTGAATTCTCCCCAAGACCAGCTCCCCACCACCCCAAAAAATAAATTCATATTCCACAGAGTGCCCCTGAAATTCATGGAACTTGTGTGGACGATTCCTCCTGCTGTTAGAAATTGTACGCATTTCTTATTTAATATTATTTATTAAATAATAATATTTAATTATTTAACATTTAAAACTACTGCCTATAATTTATTACATATAATTTAGGAATTGCAAAAAGGCTACATGCTGCCAGCTCACAAAGATAAGGAGGACAAGGAAGATTTTTTTTCTCCCCGGGACACAAGACTGAAAAAAGAGGACATGTCCTGGAAAAAGAGGATATAGGGGCAGGTCATGCAGATGCAAGGACTGCAGCAAAGAGAGTTTTCAGACAGAAACTGTCTAGGAGAAATCTCATCACCCCCACCTTCAACTTGGAACTGGGATTCAACATAATATATTTTATGGATCCCTGGATGTTCTCGGTCCACGATGCCAGCCAGGTGACGGTGTTGTCAAATCTAACTTCTTTCCACTTGTGGCCTGAAGGAGGCTTCGGGATCTTTGAATCCCTGGGAGAACAAAGTTTTTTTATGGTGAATCAGAAATAATAATAATAAACTATTTCTACCCCACCTTTCTTCTGGAGCGACCCAAGAAAACAACAAGCAAAATCTTTTCCCAGAATTATAAGTAACAGTGGGAGTAGACTCTCAAAAAATATTAAATCACTCCAGCACTTCCATGGAGTAATTCAAAATCTCCAAAGTTTGCGGAGTGCCCACAAACTACTGTTTCATAACCAAGAGTCTTCCTGTCCAGCTTGCCCCACCATCCCCTATATTCACAAGTTTAAACCAAGAGTGGGCAATTTATAGAAAGGCCATATCATCTCTCCGACACTGTGTCAGGGACCCGGAGAAAAATAATTAATTTGCATTTCAAATTTTAATAAATTTATAGTCAGGAATATATTAGAGGTGGAATTTATATGAATGAATGCATTTTATTGATAATAATACATGCATAATACATGCATAATAATACATGCATAATACATGCATGTAGAACATGAGAACAATGAACTGTTTCAAAACCTTTGGCAACCTGTTATCCAGGATGCCAGTAAAACAAACCTCTGCACATGACTTATGGAAACAATCCTGGTGCCCACCTGCTACAATTTATAATGACATCTTCAGGCATTATTCTCTTCTTTAGCTTCCCCATTTTAGGGTGCTCCCCACGGCCCCGGAAGAGACCCGGAGGCTCCATCTTGAAGTTGCCGATCTTTTCCCGATGCCCGTCAACAATGCAGTAACCATATTCCTCTTGGATTCTCTCTGCCTCCTTTTTCAATTCCTAAATCAAAAATCCAAAAGAAATTCCTTTTTTGGCTTTGCTCAAAAAAACCAAGAGCAAATCAATAATATTAATATTAATATTAATATTAATATTAATATTAATAGGCACACCCGGTGCAGTGCCGAAAGACCTTGGCAGGCACCTGAAAACTATTGGCATTGACAAAACATCACTCTGCCAACTACAGAAAGCCGCTCTTCTGGGATCAGCATGAATTATACGCCGCTACATCACACAGTCCTAGATTCTTGGGAAGGGTGCGACTGGTGAAGTGAATGAAACCAGCACGAAATTGTTTGCTGTGCATTTATGTTTGATTTTCAATAATAATAATAATAATAATAATAATAATAATCTACATCACACTACATCACTACATCCCTACGATCCGCTACATCACACAGTCCTAGACTCTTGGGAAGGGTTGGTGAAGTGAATGAAACCAGCACGAAATTGTTCGCTGTGCATTTATGTTAGAGTTTCAATAATAATAATAATAATAATAATAATAATAATAATAATAATAATAATAATAAGCCGCACATATTATTTTGAGAGATCTACGGTAGACTTTGGTAAGTCTGGAGCAAGAAGTCTGATGCCGATGCTGGGCAAACATTGGGCAACGCTGGGGTGCTGGGCAAACAGTGACCCATTCGGGAGCCGTCCATCATCATTCCTGACTGCTTGGCAAAGGCAGCTTCATACCAAGAGCACTACAATGGTCTCACCTCCGACAGCACAATCCTAACCCCTGGTTAGGCCGGTATAAGTCCTGGCACAAGTTCCATGCTGGCATGGCAGTGTCACAAAAGTGCCATAAGAAACTTCTGCACCACTCCTGTGAGAAAAGGCCAGTGCACAGGCATGCGCCAGCCTCCCCATGCCACCACCGGAATATAGAGATGGGCGAGTTATACTGATCTGAATTAGTTAGGCTTGTATGCTAAGTGTTTGAAGCACCCGTGGCTGCCTAAAAGAGGTGTTGGAGGTTAGTACTCCTCCTGAAGCCATACAGTCAACAAGGATCCAAACCTGTTTCTTCTCCTTTGACAGAGCCTTTTGGGTCTCATGTTTGTCCACAAAATACTGATGGATCTCCTTGAAATTGCACTTTTTCAGATTTTTGATTTGCTTTCTCTCTTCTGCCGTCATTGCCTGTGGGGAAACCAGGAGGCCAGAAAATAAGTCCTACATCATGTTTCACAGCAGGAAAATGGAGTCACTCCCCATGGAACTAAAAAATAAGCTAGCTGTTAAAAAGGTATTGGAAAAGGCCACAGGTTAAGTTATTTAACTGCCTCCATGGGTGTGTGTGTGTGTTTAAATAAAAATAAAAAAATTAAAATATATATATGGTATATATCTCCACATGTTTCTAGCTTGGTTAATATGTTATCACTGGTGCAATAGGTGCACGGCAAATAATTCCTAGTTCCCATGTGTCTGTATTGTAGTGTTCATGTGTATTATAAACAAGCTCAGTAAAATTTGTTCTTACAAGCTCTGCCTTTAACGTATTCATTTACGTACATTTATTCCAATTTGAAAATGTTAATTAATTTTCTGGCCCCTGACACAGTGTCAAAGAGACGATGCAGCCTCTCCTTCCAAAATATTTGCCCATCCCTGCCATAGACACATAAATCCAAAATGATCACCTCTTTCCAATCATGGAAGAAGTTATCCTGGAAGACCTTCTTAGTTGTGTACTCGTGATCCAGCATCTTGGCATAGAAGGTTGCAATCTCTTCTGCAGCCAGGCTGAGCTTCATAGGCATCCCTAGAAGACAAGAACAGATGCCTGATCAGTTATGTCTTATGGGTACCCCCCCCCCCCACCCCAGGAAGCTAACAACACACAGCATCAAAGCAACTATCATCTCCTACTCCACATCCCCAGCCCCACTAGTAGCAGAGAATTCAATGCAATGGTTTCTGCTTCCTTTGGTCTCTCCTGAATCTTTGAACAATCAGTCCCATTAGCAGCAGGCCTCCGTCAGTCTTGAAAGACTATGGTATCGTGCTCGGCGCTGCATACGCTGCATGCAAAGCATGAAAGCCTGGGTTGGATTGTTATGGAGGATAGGCTGTTACCCAAGCAGCAAATCCCCCCTCTCCACGCCACTGAATGAGTCCAATGGAAAGGCAGAGCCCATACGATTGGATCCAGCTGCGTCGCAGAGCTGGGCTAAGGACAGGCGCTCACCCTGACTTGTGGGGTCGACCCAGGTCTCGAACCCTGGCCTGCTGGTTAACAGGCACAGCGTCTTAATTGCTTGCACCACCCACAGCCCACTTTTAGTCCCATTAAACAGCCTCCAAATTCTAGGACTGCATTTACTCAAATCTAATGCACCATCAAATCTAACGTGCACCCCTATTTTAAAAGGCTTGAGATAAAAAAAAGTCTACCGTCAACTACAGGTACAAAATTTAATTTTCCTGCATACAACAAAGAGTCCTATGATAATAATAATAATATGACAATGGGTTTATGGTATGATTTTTACCTAATTGCCCTACTTTATAGAACAGTGGGTTTATGGCTACAATCCAGAGTAACAATGGGACTTTTCACATCGACGTAGTTACGGTGCCACCTATGGGAAATGCATAGAGCAATCCAGAGTGAGTGCCTCTTACATCTTCCTGTAGTTACTCTGGATTGTAGGGTGTGTTATATTTTTAATTACAATACAGTAAACTGTTGAACTAAATAATAACCTATATTTATAATCAAAATACTGTATTGACTCAAATCAAATACACCATCAAATCTACGCTCTGATTTTGGAGACCAAATCTGGCTGGAAAAGGTATGTGTTAGATTCAAGTAAATATGATATTTTGCAAGAAATTCTACTATTTTGGCATCCAGATCTACTATTTTGACATCCATTAAATGTTTTTAATCTGTTTGTGTATATTTTAAATGCATTTTATGTTTGGTTTTATTTGTTTTTATTGCTTAAATTGTATTTTTATTATTGTATAATAAATATTGGAAGCCACCTTGAGTTCCCTTTTGGGAAGAAAGGCAGGGTATAAGTCAATAAATAAATAAATCCAGATCACGCACAGTTTTAAAAACTTCTGGCACATCCATCCTTATTTATATTTTTTCTCTACTGTAAAGGTGCTGTTTTTCCTTCCAATTAGCCTAAAGGAGCATATGTGCTCAGGATCCAGTGTGTACAGACTCTCAGGATGCAATCCTAACCAATTTAGGCCAGCCTAACTCAGCTGGTATATCGTCCCAGGGTGGTGCGGGGAGGTTGACATATTCCTGTACATCTCCCCAGGAGAGGGCAGGATCCTCATGCCAGGAAAGGACTTATGCCAGGACTTATGCCAGCCTAAGTGGAGGTTAGGATTGCAGCGTTAGGGAGAAATCCAGAGTAACTACAGGGAGTCCTTGCTCCAGAGTAAGAACAAGTTACTCTGGATTGCAATATGAATTTCCCATAGGTTTTTACTACATGGTGCAGTAACTACAGGTGCGCGTAACGTCTCTTATGTGCGCCTGTAGTTACTTTGGATTGAGCCCTTAGTCCAGTTGTTGCCCATACAAACACACTTTATGAAAAAGTCACCCACCATTGTAATAGAAGCGGACATCATCCGGCAGTCGTTCATAGGCAGGTGCAAAGTAAGGTCCTTTATGTTCCAGCTGCTGCCACTTCACACCGTCCTCTCGTTTCTCCTCTTCCCACCTTGGTAAATAAGACGAAGATTGCAGAAGGTTCAAAGATTACTCAAATCCTAACCATGTCTGCTCAAAAGCAAGCCCCATTGTGTTTAATGGGTTTTACTCCCAGGAAAGTGTCTTTAGGATTTAGATTGCATTTAGGATTTAGATTGCAGTCTTTAGGATTGTCTCAGCAGACAGACTATTCTGGTTTGCCAAGGGGGGCTATTTAAAAATAATAGATGCTGTTAGGCGTTGTAATCCGCTTTGTGAACGTTTCATCAAAAGGTGGGTATATAAATACTGTTGATTGATTGATTGATTGATTGATTGATTGATTGATTGATTGATTGATTGATGTCCATATTATAGTTCGGCTTATAGATAGATTCCCATATTATTGTTTGCACAATGTCTTCTTTTTCCTGTGCAGTTTAAACAAGTTTTAATGTGTGTTTATATTTGAGATTAAATTTGAAATTGAACTTGTATGGTATGAAGACAAACTCTACAATCCAGAGTAACTACGGGAGCACATGAGAGACATTACGTGCACCCGTAGTTACTGCACCTCCTAGTGAAAACCTATGGGAAATTCATATTGCAATCCAGAGCAAATTTTTCCTACACCGGAGCAAGGACTCCCCATAGTTACTCTGAATTGCACCCTAAGGGTGAAATCCAGAGTAACTACAAGGAGTCCTTGCTCCAGAGTAAGAACAAGTTACTCAGGATTGCAATATGAATTTCCCATAGGTTTTCACAAGGTGGTGCAGTAACTACAGGTGCACATAATGTCTCTTACGTGCTCCCGTAGTTACTCTGGACTGTGCCCTAAGAGCACAATCCTAACCACGTTTACTCAAAAGTAAGCTGCATTGTGTTCAATGGGTCTTTACTCCCAGGAAAGTGTCTTTAGGATTGCAGCCTAACAAATCGATACATACATCCCTACAATCCAGAGTAACTCCAGGAAGACGTAAGAGGCACTTACTCTGGATGGCTCTATGCATTTCCCATAGGTGGCACCATAACTATGTCGGTGTAAAAGGTCCCATAGTTACTCTGGATTGTAGCCATACTGTATATACACATGTAGATACATAAAACAGATTTAAGACACCAGCAGTTCAGAATCACCTTCATTTCTAACACATCTGTCTTATTAATATCTCCCCCCGATAACCACCAGATCCTGCAACTTACTATCATACTTGGCACACACCCCTCTGGATTAACCCTGCTATAGATTAACCCTGGGTTAATTAACCCTGCTACAGATTAACCCTCTGGTTCTTTCCTGCTGCAGGCAGGGGGTTGGACTAGATGACCTACTAGGTCCCTTCCAAGTCTAGGATTCTATGATTCTAACCCAGTGGTGGGCTTCAGGGGGTTCTCACGGGTTCTATAGAACCCTTTGCTAATCAGCACCTGGTTCTGAGAACCGGTTACTAATGGGACATAGAGCCTGTTGTTAATTTAGGTTATTAGGACATCGAACCTGTTGTTAATTTATTTGCCTCCCACCACTGATTAACCCCCATGCAAGGTGATCCTTGCAAACCTCTCACCTGGCCTGAGGAGTCTTCACATTAGTGTACAACGAATAAAAGCGCATAAAGGTAAACGTCAGGAAGCCATAAAACAATACTGGAACTGTACTGGGAGAGCCATACTGTACTGGACGAGCCAAACCATAGAGCCATACTGGAGGAGACCGGGCATGAAAAGGAGAGACTCCCCTTTCAGCCAGTGCAGCCACATGTCTAAGCATTCCAGGTTTCCCGTCATGTCAATCTGCATGCGCTGAGCATCCAGCTGTCACCACATGTCAGCACATGTCCCTTCCACTAGGACATGCTGGGGCTCGGCTCAGCTTCCCCTTTAGCTCAGCTGAACAGAAAACGGCTGGAATCAAAGCCTGTTTTTGGAGTGACCCTTTAAAGAGAGGCAACCAAAAACTTGTTGAAGCACATCATGCGCCATGTGTGCAATGCTTTGAAAGGGGAAGTCTGCATCACTACCCACATCACCAGGACCAGGAGAAGATGGGAAATGTAGTCCAGTAACTTACTGGCAATGTCATCCAATGTAAATTACTTGCAACCACTCATTCAACCAGATGTCATTCATTGCAAAAAAGGACATGCTCCCCAAAATGTAGGGCACCCAAGAAAAATTTATTTTATTTATTATTTATTCATTCAATTTTGATCCTGTCTTCTTTCTTGCATAAGGAAACCCAACGCAGCTAACAGCATTAAAATAAAACACAATTAAAACTGGATTCAAAAAGTACATACAATTAAAATAAAAACACAAATAAACTATGCAAAGACATTTAAAACCCAAGTTAAAAACAGTGGCAGACGGCAATAAAAAAGGGTAGAAATATATTTCTATATTTCTATTTATCGAGAAATAAAAAAGGGTAGAAATATTTTATAAAAATAAAATAATGTAGGAAAAACGTAGGACGTGACATAATAAAAGCTGAAAACGCTCAAGCATGTTGTTTTCTATGTGGTTAAACACTATATTAACTATTAAATTTAAAATAACTGCACATTATATAATATTAAACATTTACTATTTATTATAAATTTTATTTTACATCTAAAACTATTAAATAGTTTCAAAATAAAAATAGTTATTTGTTTATTTTTAAATTATTTATAAGCTTATTTTATTTATTTAAATAAGTTTATATAAACATAGGCAACAATCCAGAGTAACTACAGGAGCACGTAAGAGACATTACATGCACCCATAGTTACTGCACCACCAAGTGAAAACCTATGGGAAATTCATATTACAATCCAGAGTAACTTGTTCTTATTCCGGACCAAGGACTCCCCGTAGTTACTCTGGATTTCACCCTTAATCTATTTAAAAACTTATTTATTATTATTAATTTATTATTTATTAAAATTTACTATTACACAATCTATTCTAAACTATTAGGTACAATTTATTAATTACAAGAAGGTTATATGCATGCTGCCTGCTCTTAAAAAAGGAGGACAATGAAGATTTTTTTCCAGGACACAAGGCTAAAAAGAGGACATGTCCTGGATAAAGAGGACATTGGATCTACCTGACCGTCAACAACCCACTCAATATCCATTTTCTCCTCCATCACACCCTGGAGACTGGCCCTGGCAAACACCTGCATTCACAAATTCTCCTTTCTAAAAACTGATCCAGCAACTAGATTGTTCTCTATGTTTGCAAACCTGTTACTGTAATAAACAGAACAGTGTAATCCTAACAGTCTACTCAGAAGAAAGTCCCATTGTGTTCAATAGTAATTACTCCCATGGATTATTTTAAGCAGGACCTCCGTAGCCAATAAATGGAAGACCTTCCAGTCTCTGTTTTCTAATATTAAATACAGTTTAATTTAAAGTTTGGCAGAGGACTTTATACACTCTTCTATAAATTTAAAAAAAATTTATATTTGGGAAAAAATTTGGGAAGGATAAATTTTTTTGCTAGCAAATGCATTAAATCTAATATTGAACGGGGCTTAATAAAAATAGAAATGGACACTACAGGAATACAAGTGTATCCACCAGGTTAAAGGAAATTCCTGTGGATAAAAAAATCAGTGTATAATGAAAACAATAGAAAAAATATGTAAACATCCATTTCCTTATTCCTAATGGAATAAGGTTGTGTCTTAATATCTGCAGTGGTTTGATTCTGGGACTCCTTGCTGATACGGAAAAGGTGTTATAGCAATTTTTTAAACGTACATCCCTTTACAATTGTTTAAAAGCAGCTTTTCTTACTATTGTAAGAGGCAGTCAGCAATTAGAAATGCAAAGGATCCTCTGTCTTTGCCTGGCTCAGCTAACCAATGAAATGATTGCTTGCATGACTACCTAACTACAGCAGTAGAAAAGCAGTTTTTTAAAGCTGTGATTTGCAGTGGTCATGTGTGCTGAGTGAAATCCATGTATTAAAACGTATTAATACATGTAAATCTGGACAAGCCAAGCTTTTGCATGTTGCAAGTTGCAAGTCTTTCCCACTAGATTCAAAAGGTCTTACTCCCAAGTAAGTGCACACAGGGTTTTAGCCCCAATAAAGTAACTCATCTAGCTAATTCATTCTGGATATAAAACTTCAAATATCCTTTGCTATACAAATAACATTCCAAGTGCAGTCTGTAAATGCTGGAAAGTTCACATATTCTAAGAATAAGAACATTATTTTTTTTTTTTGTGGTGGTGACCTAGAGGCCAAAAAGAATTAAAAAAAAATATTATGAAATGCATGCAACTGAAGGGGAGGCACATAAAACTTAATGCCACACAGCAGCTAAGACAGCTCTGAAAAAAAACCTAATACATGGCCATGAAAGAAAGTTTTTGAGCCCAGGTAGATTGAAAAACAAGGGCCTTCTTGGTGGTGGCTCCTTCTTTGTGCAATTCCCTTCCCTGGAATTAAGAACAGTGCCCCCCTGGACACCTTTCAGAGGCACCTAAAAGCTTTCTGTTTAGATATTTACTGTGGTATCAACCCATTTACTGCAAGTTGGTATGTTTAATAATATGTTATTTTATTAGTTATGTGATCGGGGCTGTTTGCTTTATTTTCATGTTTTAATTGTTTAAGCTTCACATTTTTGGTTGGTGTTGTTTTAACACGACTGCACTGTTTTTGTGTTATCTGCTTTGAACCTGTTATAATGTGGCAGAAAGGCAGGCTGCCTATAAATTTATAAATAAATAATAAATTTATTAATTAAATAAATTATTTAAATTTTGCAAATAAATTTTCCACTTAAATGGACAGGGATGACTCTGGGAAAGAAAGAAAGAAAGAAAGAAAGAAAGAAAGAAAGAAAGAAAGAAAGAAAGAAAGAAAGAAAGAAAGAAAGAAAGAAAGAAAGAAAGAAAGAAAGAAAGAAAGAAAGAAAGAAAGAAAGAAAGAAAGAAAGAAAGAAAGAAAGAAAGAAAGAAAGAAAGAAAGAAAGAAAGAAAGAAAGAAAGAAAGAAAGAAAGAAAGAAAGAAAGAAAGAAAGAAAGAAAGAAAGAAAGAAAGAAAGAAAGAAAGAAAGAAAGAAAGAAAGAAAGAAAGAAAGAAAGAAAGAAAGAAAGAAAGAAAGAAAGAAAGAAAGAAAGAAAGAAAGAAAGAAAGAAAGAGTTTAGGCTGGCCTAAGTCACTTAGGCGGTGACTTCCCTTTGCGGTGTGGCAAGGTCAAAGTATGCTTTGCACTGACCTAACTCCCAACCTCCTCTCCCTCCCCCCCCCCCCCCCAGAGTGGGGCAGAAGTGTCTTACAGTACTTTCTGTCACCCCAGATCAGCACAGGATTTATGCTGGGGCTTAGGCCAACCTAACTGGAGGCTGCAATTTTAACCCTCAGTTAAGGCCGGCATTAGTCCCGGCACAAGTGCACAGATATGCGCCACCCTTCCCACACCACTCTGGGAATGAGAAGCAGGTGAGTTGTGTTGGCCCAGATTGATTAGGACTGTGCCCAAAGCGGTTGACAAGAAAATAAAAAATATATACTTATGCCAGTCCACTGACCCATCCCGCCCAGCCTGCTTAAATGGGAAGCTATCTTTAGTTTTCCTGACCAAGAGGGGACCTTTCTCATCCCCATACACCTGATCTCCCCCATAAACGTACATTTCCAGGAGAGGCTGGAGATACCGGGCACCAAACCTGGGTCCTCTGACCTGTAAAGCAAGTGTTTAAAACCTTGCTCTTTGCCGCATGTTCTCTACTGCCCTGGGATTCTCCCTGTACAGCCTCAGCCGCTCTGTGTCAGGCCAAATATACTACTTACCACTTCCACCTGCTCCCCTCCTCTTTCCCGTCTTCCTCTTTTTTTGGCTTCTTCTTGCACCCACCGTCGTCCTTTGCCTTCCTCTTTCGGGATGGTTGCTCGGCCTCCTCCTTCTTGGCTGCACTTTTATCCCTGCTTTTCTTGGTACTCCTGCCTGGACTGCAAGCATCTTCTAGGGCCTCCCTCTCTTTGCTCTTCTTCCTCTTTGCCAGCTTCCGCTTTCCAGGATCACGTTCCGGTGGGATTTCAAAGGGTCCCCCAACCTCCTGGCCAGCCTTGGCCAACTCTTCCTCCTTGGACATCCTTTCAGGCATTTCCTCACTGTTGCTCCTTCTCTCCACCTCGTTCTCTCTCTCAAAGTCGGGTTCCGATTTTCTCATTCCCTTCTTCTGAGATGTCCTCCACTCGGTGATGCCTCCATCTCCTTTGATCTCCTGGGGTCCCTTCAGCCACTTCTCCTCCAGCTCACGGCCACCTGCTTCTCCAGGGCTTCCTGGCCTTTCCTCCAGTACGGAATGGTCCTTCTGTTGCTCAGTCTTCACTACAGAGCTCTCCACTTTCTTTCTTTCCTCCACTGTTGCGCTCACTCTTTCCAAACAGACAGAGACATTTGTCGTTGGCTGTTTTTTAATCTGCCAAAAGGAAAGGGATGCTTATCAGAAGTAAGGCCATGGGAGAATCCTGCCACCAGACCACTCCAACGTGGGAGGAGATTATAAGACCTAATATATCTTATAAGATTTTAGAAATCTAAGATCTTATAAGTTCTAAGAGATCTTATAACCACTCTGAGATGGTACCACTTTTTCAAAACCATCTGCAAAAGTGGGTTTGAGAGAATATGAGCAAAAATATAATATCATATAAGTTATGATATTAAACATTTATTTTATTTATTTTATTTATTAATTTATGATATTAAACATTTATTCTCTTTTCTTCGCAACCCAAGGGCATTCAGGGCAATTTAAGCCAGCACATTTCCCCATTCCCACGGTGGCCCAGGGAGACCGGCAAATCCCCGTGCACTAGCCGAACCGCCCAGGAGTGGTGCATAAGCAGGGTGACTGGATGCCAAACCCAAAATTCCTGAACCCCAAGGCCAAAATTCCTACCCACTTAAAAACTTGCCAAAAAAGGAATTTTTTGTTTTTATATTTTTGTTTTTTTGGTCATAACCTTTGATAGGAAGGAGATATCTCAAAATTGATTTGTACATTCGATTCTGCACTTCAGTACGAATCCAAAAACATATGACATGATGGGGTACTGCACACCATTGCGAAGTTAAAAAATGAAACCAAAATGTAGGACAATGAAGCCAAAATGTAGGACACCAAGACAGGAGGCTAAAAATCTGGACAAATCCGGGTTTTTCCGGTCATATGGTCATGTCTAACAACACTTTTTGTGCTATCCCTAGATCAGCACAGGACTTGTGCTAGCCTAACCCTCCAATCCAGAGTAACTATGGTAGCACGTAAGAGACATTACGTGTACCCGTAGGTACGGCACCACCTAGTGAAAACCTATGGGAAATTCATATTGCAATCCAGAGCAAATTGTTCTTACACCGGAGCAAGGACTCCCCGTAGTTACTCTGGATTGCACCCTAAGTGACATTGCACTGTCAGTTAAATCAATGGCAAATTGATTCTGGGCAAAATCAAAGGAAGCTCCCATAAAATAATACATATTTCATTTGCTGTGTTTGGGTGGGTTTATGGGTACTCAACCCAAAGGGATTTTTTTTAAAGGACTCATGAAAGATGACAGATTCATCCAGGTCTTGGTCATGCAAGCAAAGAGGAACCTTCATGGACAGAGGCAGCGTACCCATCGTAGAAGTTACAGGGGTGCAAACAATGGGATGAGGAACCCTCGTGGCCACCATGGGAATCAGGATGAGCCTCCTTTGGCCTGCTCTGGCAAGGCAAAGCAGGACTTGTGACCTCCCAGAAAAATTAATGGAATCTTAAAGCCAACTAACAAAACCCTCACACCAGACTCAAAAGCCATACATGAAACGGCACATAATGTATGCAACTGATATAATTCCAATCATGACGAGTGACGCATGAGCTGAGAACTTCATCCGTTCTCACATCCGTGTTCATGGAAGTGCTACCTACTATTTTTTCATATTTGGGCTTTGCCTCTAGTTTTGTGAAATTGCAAAAGATGCAGAGGGAACCCAGCAGAATTCCCCAGTAATAGGAGGCAAGTCATTGGAGACCCACAGAGGGCCAACTACCAACGAGTTGCAGAAGCAGCAAAATAAAATATGCATCCAAAGGCAAATACCCTACATGGTTAATACTGGCCACAGAATTCAACACAACTTGAATAAACCTGATGCGGATTTAAATCCACCCCTGTGTGCACTTAAAACCTTCAAATGACATAATGCTACAAAATAAGGTTTTATCAGACTTACTTTCTTACTGGGCAGGTACGCTTTCTCTGGTCTTTCCAGCTTCATCTGCTCTGCTGGGGGCTCTGCTCTAAATGAAAACACAGCACAAGGGAACTTCAGAGTTGCATCCGAGAAGCCCAGTGCAACCTCCCATGATGAAGATCTTTATTTGCATGCCCTTTCTAGACACATTCTTCCTTTTCCCTTTCTAAAAAAATTTAACAGGCCGTAGGTAGACTTGTATGCACCCTATAAGTTTGCTCTGCAAACATTAGCAGGTCCTAACAAAGGTCTTATTTTTATCTGCCTTTGTGATCCTCCCGCTATCTGGACATGAACCACATTTAAAATAAAAGTACTTAGGCTACAATCCTAACCTCCACTTACCCCACAATCCAGAGTAACGACAGGAAGACGTAAGAGGCACTTACTTTGGATTGTTGTATGCATTTCCCATAGGTTTCTCATAGGTAGCACCGTACCTACGTCGGTGTAAAAGGTCCCATAGTTACTCGGGATTGTAGACTTACGCCTAAACCCTGGCATAAGTCTTGTGCTGATCTCGGGGTATCACAAAAGTGCATTAACACACTTCTATCCCACTCCTGGAGGGTTAAGCCAATGCACAGGTATACACTGACCTCCCCACACCATCACGGAAAGATAGGCCAGGTGACTTAGGTCGGCCTAAATTTCTTAGGATTGTGCCCTTCCTGTTTCTTCCAAGTACTTATGCAAAGCAAAGACAGCAACCCAATTCAGATTTTTTTGAAACAAAATTATTTTCACAATTATAATTTTCACAATTAATTTCACAATTATTAATTTCAAGAGCATTCTAGGGAGCCCTACTGCGGATCATACACTGCAGCCTACCCTAACAAGTACTGTGGCAAAACCCGAGGGTGTTTGCTTCAATAGATCGCCTTCATCTGCTTTTACCTGAGAAAACCTGAAAAGCTGTTATACTCTGAGAAGTCCATGGAACTCCCAAAGGCCCTGGAAGAGAAAAATATCCAGTGTCCCAATCAAACATGGAAATAGATACAGTGATGGCAGACCTAGCAGGGGTCTCCAAACCTTGGCCCAAGGGCCAGATGCAGCCCCCGGCAAGCATCAATGTGGCCCCCAGCAAGACCCATCTATCTGGCCCTTCGGGAAGCCTTGTAATCCACTCCAATACAATCTTTTTACGTAAGTTTATGTAAATGTATTCAAATTTGAAAAATAATTTAGTTTTACAGTTTTCTCATAGTGTCAGAGATGATGTGGTCCTCCTGCCAAAAAATTTGGTCTCGAACAAGGCTGGTTAAACCCCTTGAGGTCCAGATCCGGGGTTCAACGGAAGCCTTCCACGACCAGTTTGGAAGTGCTGCAGGACTTCCATGTACCTAGATCAGGATGACCCAATGCTCTGGCCAGTTGCATCTTATGGTGCAATGCACCAGTGGACATTGCACATGGCTGTCTGTGACAATGTGACCGACCAGAGTATTACGTTGTCCCAGACTGGGGACATGTTGTCCTACGGTGCTTTGGAACTAGGAGTGCTGGTCACGCCAACAAACTCATTCCCAGTGTGCAGCTGTTGGGACTTTAGCACCACTGCTCTAGATCACTGGTTTCCAATTCATGGTCAGTGGGCCGTAAGTGGTCTGCAAGGTCTCAAGAAAAAAAGAACACATTTCAATCACATTCAGCATCTTACCAAGCAACTTACCGCATTCAACCACTACCCCCACGGGAGAATGAATCCCCTACAGCCTCTGTCTCCAACAAAATATATATTTATTACTAATATTTATTAAATAAACCAATAACATGTGCATTATATTCATAAATAATAAAACTATATAAATATAAATGATTTTTGTTAAATATATTTATTAAATATATTTATTAAATAAACCAATAACATGTGCATTATATTCATAAATAATAAAACTATATAAATATAAATTTAATTATATTTTTGTGTCCAGGGAGTGGGACATTGCAAGTGGTCCAATTTAGTGGTCCATGGGCTCCCAAAGGTTGGGAACCACTGCTTTAGAAACTCTACATATAAGAGATTATTGTGCTTTCGTGCCAGACCGAAGGGCATTTCAGATGCACTATTTCTACAACTCTAACCAAGAATTTGTACCTATGGGTGGACTATATCCTTCTTCCGGTCCAGTCTACCCTATAGATCCCCTACCCTATAGAAGGGCATTTCAGATGCACTATTTCTACAACTCTAACCAAGAATTTGTACCTAAGGGTGGACTATATCCTTCTTCCGGTCCAGTCTACCCTATAGATCCCCTACCCTATAGAAGGGCATTTCAGATGCACTATTTCTACAACTCTAACCAAGAATTTGTACCTAAGGGTGGACTATATCCTTCTTCTGGTCCAGTCTACCCTATAGATCTAGGCCAGCCAATTCTGGTCCAGACCGCAGAGGGACCAGATGCCAAACCGAAAATTCCTGAACCCCAAGGCCAAATTTCCTAATCCCAGGCCAAAATTCCTACCCGCTTTAAAAAATAGCCAAAAAATGTATTTTCTTTGTTTTTCGGTTTTTTGACCATAACTTTGGATAGGAAGGAGATATCTCCAAACTGATTTTTGCATTGGATTCTGCTCTTCAATACGAATCCAAGGACATAAGGCATGATGGGGGTACTGTGCACTATTGTGAAGTTTCAAAATGAAGCCAAAATGTAGGATAATGATGCCAAAATGTAGGACACCTGGACAGGAGGCTAAAAATCCGGACAAATCCGGGTTTTTCCAGTCATCTGGTCACCCTGGCCCCTATACACCAAAAGAAGTACATACGCAGATTGGATGCTTCCCTGCCACTTGGTCCTGGCAACACCTCCTGCCACACAGTTTATTCGTGCACCTCTTTCATATATTCCTTATATCTCATCTAGGGAGATATTAATTTATACAGCAGGGAGCTGATATATTTGCATATATCCGAGGACTTGTACCCCCCCTTTCTGCCTCTGTCTACCAGGCAGTCTGTATCATTCAAAAACATACCAACACAACCCATCCAATGCACTTTTACAACCCTGTGCCAACCTTTTACGTCCCTTCTCCAATTTCTAACAATAATTTGGAGAGCATAGAAAACCACACACTTCATTATTGCTACTGCGTTTTCTTCGGAAAAACAAGGGAAAGTCCATCCTTGTGCCCCGTCTTCACCCATCATGACGGTGCAGATGGAAATATTGCTTAAGGGGCAATCTTTCAATATAGTGTGCCATCTTTCAATTAGTGGGCAAAGTGAAGCGACAATTAATTTGCTGTATAGCTGATCTCCAGACAGCTTAGAGGCTTTAAGAAGGAGCCTCCAGATGGCTTTACTCAGCCAAGCTAGAAGGAAAGATTCATTATAGCTCTCTTTGGCACTAATAAGTACCGTTGTAAAATTATTCACATTGTGTCTGAAATATAGGGTAAGCAGATAGGGTCAGCAGAGGTGCTGTTCATGTTGTTTAAGATCCAGCCATTAAGAGAAATAAAAAAGATAAGTATTAAGGATAAATTAAGTATATATTACCTTGATAAAAACAAGTATAAGTATAAAAATTAAAAAGATAAGTACAAAATAAGTATAAAGGAGAAAGGAAAAGTCACTTGTACAAAAAAACTCTTTTTTGTATTCGGGACACAACTTGTTACAGGAATTGAACAATAAGGTTGTCCACGTTTGAGTATCTTTGTGCAATTTTTCCATCTAGAGATGCTAGAACTGTAACGATCTAGAGCAGGGGAAATGATCTAGAACACACCCCAGCCTGGGTGCCCAATGTGTCCCACCATGGCAAGCCTCGAACCAGCCCCTTGGCCAATCTCTGGACCTATAATACTGGAGCTATGATGGTGACGTGGAGGGAATAGGGGTCCAGTTAAGACTTTATTTGCTTTATTTCTGTGCTTTTTGTTTTATTTATGTGTTTTATTTCTGTGCTACGGGCTGTGGGTGGCGCAAGTAGTTAAAACACTGTGCCTGTTAACCGATCTGTGCTAAAGAGTACTGAGCATGCACACTGGGCATAGATGTGCTCCG
This sequence comes from Cryptoblepharus egeriae, assembly GCA_030015325.1. Lineage (NCBI taxonomy): Eukaryota > Metazoa > Chordata > Lepidosauria > Squamata > Scincidae > Cryptoblepharus > Cryptoblepharus egeriae. The sequence continues at coordinate 2,354,792 of JAREYC010000003.1, read as the reverse complement.
ATATGCACAGAGCAAAGCGCGTCAGTGTCCAGTGTTCATGCCTGGAACTCTGGGTGCTCCTGGCCCAATGTGCATGCCCAGAGTTCCAGGCATGCGCACTGGGCACCAGTGCCATCAGCTAGCACTTCTAGTCTGCAAACCCAGAGCAAAGAGCACTAGGGAGCTGCTCACCTGGAAGAGTGCGCTTCCTCCTCCAGGAAAGGCATTTTGGATGGGATGGATTCGATCTTCTCCTGAAAGAGAAACAATGGGATGATTAGTCAAGACGGACATAGAAATCAGATGAAACCATGCTAATCCTGGCACTAGCTCGACATGGGACTGCAAGTGCAGGAAGGTCTAGAGGGACCTGTCTACTATTTCCTGAATCACCATGTTCTACATCTTTTAATTGGGAACATATATAGGGCACCAGCTTCATATTTCAGGTGCAAGTTTGCAAATCATCCCAGAGACCCTTTTCCACACAGGCCAGACAAAGCATCTCAGTGGACAGGCCTGCCCTCAAATTGCCATCATGTCGGAAGAGGCATGAGCATACCATGCTGCACACACTCAGGAGCATTTCCAGGGGGTGCAACCTGCACCCAGGGGGTGATGTGCTGTGGGGGGCTGTGGCACCCCAAAAATGCAACTTCCCGACAGAGTACACTACCCCATCATGTCATAAATCTTTGGATGCATATTGAAGAGCAGAAGCCAATGCAAAAATCCTTTCTGAAATATCTCCTCCCTATCAAAAATTATATGGCCAAAGAACTGAAAATAAAAATATGCCCAGAGATCTATGGAAAGTGAAAGTTTAATTACAAGTAAGTGAATGTGCCATAGTGTGCCAAAGGGCAGGCTGAAAGATATCCAAGGATACCAGAATTGTCCTGATCCAGTGAACGCAGCCTCACAAATCACCCCCAAAGCAAGCCCTTGCATTGATCTATGGGAAGTGAAACATCCATATTGCACCTTTACTCATGAGTAGGCAAACATGCCTTCGCTACTTAATTGGAAAGCATAGACTGAGGAATCTAGCCCTGATCCAATGAATGCAGTCTCCCCTCCAAGAAAGAAGTCTCTCCTCCAAGGTTCCATATGCCCTACAGAAACTGTGCATCCGTGTTTACTTGTGAGTAAGCAAGCATGCCTTGGCTGGTGTGGAAAGTTGGACTTTCCAACACTTCCAGTATGGTCCTGATCCTATGCTCTTAGAGCTTAGTATATGCTCCACAATGCAACGGATCTATAATTTACAGCTGAATGCAATGGAAAAAACAATATACCGTTTTTACTTGAATTTAATGCACCATCGAACCTAATGCGCACCCTATACTTGTATTTTAACAAAATGTACAGCCAATGACATATAGCCATGTTCATCATGTGGGTTATTTCCTGCCACTGCATGGGGTAACGTGGTGGACGCGGGTGACGCAAATCCTAGTGACGCCACAGCACACTGTACATGCTCAGAGTAGCCACCTTTAACTTGGGCATATGGAGACTCCCTCCTCTATGATTCAACTCCGTTCCCAAAGTTGGACCCCTTTGCAACTATATAGGGCTATACCTGATGGTGCTTTAATTTTCTTCAACACTCCATAGCCGGCCTTTTGTATGAGATTTTGCTCTTGGCCTCCTGTACCTTTAGTCAGATTCTTAGGAAAACAAGCAAACAGCGGGATCAGACACACGAGCAAACTCGACGCCAAGCCTTGACCTCCTCTTTCATTCCCCACCCATGTCTTGTGTAGCTTATTTATTTATTATTATTTATTAACAGAAATTATATCCTGCCTTTCTCAGCAAAGCTGACTCAAGGCGGCTAACATACACATTTAAAAATATTTTAAAACATTTAAAAATTTACAAACAGCCCCCCACCCTAAATGTCATAAAAACAGATTGTATGCAGACTGTAGCACCCCCCACCCCTCGCAACGCCCTAAGATTATTCCATCGGCAGTTCATCCACTAATCCGGATGAGGAAGATGCAAGAAATAAACCCATAGTAGGAACAGGTATGAAAGTATCCTTACTTAGGAAGTCATGGAGCTGGAGATCAGGGGTGTGCAAACCCCAGCCGGAGTGCCCGATGCAGCCCACAGCGAGCCTCCATGCGGCCTTGGCAAGCCCCCTCCATCAAGCCCCAGGGTCTCCCAAATGTCCACTTCAGGGTTCCTTGGACCTTCAGCAATAGTGCCCAGGAAGGCATCTTAACAGGTGCAGCTCATGATCTGGGAGTTGAAAAGCTGCACCTGCTGGAATTCCCTCCTCTGCACAATTGTTAAAGGTCCTGCAGCCTGAAGTTGAAAGTTTGGAGACCTCGGATCTAGGCTGCAATCCTAAAGACACTTTCCTGGGAGTAAGATCCATTGAACACAATGGAGCTGACTTTTGAGTAGACATGGGGTGCAATCCAGAGTAACCACGGGGAGTCCTTGCTCCGGTGTACACTCTCAGGATGCAATCCTAACCAATTTAGGCCAGCCTAACACAGCTGGTATATCGTCACGGGGTGGTGCGGGGAGGTTGGCATATTCCTGTACATCTCCCCAGGAGAGGGCAGGATCCTCAGGTCAGGAAAGGACTTATGCCAGCCTAACTGGAGCTTAGGATTGCAGCTTTCAGGTGAAAACCAGAGTAACTACAGGGAGTCCTTGCTCCAGTGTAAGAACAATTTACTCTGGATTGCAATATGAATTTCCCATAGGTTTTCACGGTGGTGCCATAACTACAGGTGCTTGTAATGTCTCTTATGTCTCTAATCCGTAGTTACTCTGGATTGTAGGGATGGTTAGGATTGCACCCCAAGCCCTGAAATCCTTGACCCAGCATCAGGCAGATAATGTGATCCTCCTGCCAAAAGGTTAAACCCCCACTTCTTGTAAAGTATGGCCCAAGAGGGTGAAGCCGTCCTAGGCAATCCGAGCATGGAAAGCACATCGTGTAAAAAAGCTCAAGGCACAGCATCTATGTGTATAAAACTGAAAAGTCACTGACTCACTGATTCAACAGCCAGCCCAAACCACCAGGCCTAGAAGCATCAGATTTGGGGAGGGCTTTCCTTCCATGACATCAACGCCCACCAAGAACTGATGCTGTCAAATTTATCCCTTAAGGGACTACAAAGGGATGAAACATATTTTTGGCCTATAAACATGGAAGACTGATCAATACCCAGCCCCAAATCCTGAACCTGCCCACCAGTGTAAGGGGAGGTATCGCACATGGGGGGTGTTGTGCATGGGGGCTTATGCTCAAGGGGGAATGTTGCACACGGGGTTTATGTGCATGGGGGATGTTGCGCATGGGGGTTTATGCAGAAGGGGATGATGTCGCACATGGGGGTTTATGCACATGGAGATGTTGCACATTGGGGATACTGCGCATAAATTGGGGATGGTGCACATGGGGAGTTGATGCACACGGAGATGTTGTGCATAGGAGGTTGTTGTGCATGAAGTGATGTTGCGCATGGGGGATGATGTTGCGCATGGGGCTTGATGTGCATGGGAGTTTATGCACACGGGGGGTTGATGCGCATGGGAGAATGTTCCACTAGGGGGTTTATGTGCACGGAGGAATGTTCCACTTGGGGGTTTATCTGCATGGGGGGATGTTGCGCATGGGGGGATGTCGCATACTGGGAGTTGATGCACATGGGGATGTTGTGCATAGGGGGTTTATGCGCATAGGGGGTTGTTGCATATAGGGGAATGATGTTGCGCATGGGAGGATGTTGATGTGCATGGGAGGACATTGCACATGAGGTTGTTGTGCAGTGGGTGGATGGCATACAGGTGAATTTTACTCCTGCAACATGGGTACATTTTTGCTAATATTAGCTAAGGGTTACCAGAAATGGGATTCTCCTGCAGTGGTTTCTCCTCCAACAGAATCTTCTCTTTCAAAGCAGGAGGCTGCAAGAGAGGAATCTTTTCCAAGCTAGATCTTCAGAGCTTGCAGTCCTTGCAGGCTACAAATCTGATGATCAAATGAGAGAGGCTTGGGTGGGCCACACTTTTGGAACACAATTAAAATTGTGCGAACAGTATAAATGAAGTCACAGAACTAGAAGACCCCAGATAAAGAATCAAACCCATCCAGAACATGGCAAGGTTCTACCACCTCTGCAGAAGGAGCAAAACATCAGAAGAGCCTCCACTGGATCAGGCCAAAGACCCATCTAGACCAGCTTCCCGTATCACTCAGCAGCCCATCAGATGCCACCGAGAGCACATATGGCATCTACATCCAGATGAAATGCCTTCCTATCTCTCTGAGATAGGAAGCCGCTTCTCCTTTCTTGGAAGGACTTTGAATATAATTATATTTAAGGATATATAAATATATATTTATATTATATATTATATAATATATTATATTTAAATATAAGGATAGAATAGGTCTCAGGCGGCCAACATGCTCATCCAGCATGACATTTCTGTGTTCTAAGTCTGTCATCTTAGCATTATTCTTGCCTAAACAGGGTCCACTTAGGGTCCTAAGTGTCCTAGTTAATTTTATGGACAGCCATATAAGATCTGGCACATGGAAGCGCATCCTCTGGCATTTTCATAAGCAAAGTCTCTTCCCAGTCAGATTTTTAGCACCCTTTATTGCCCACTCATTCAATCATTCCCAATCCGTCTTTCTGCAAACTTGCTTCTAAATAAACTTTCCTTTCAAGTGGTCTAATTTTCTACGCAACTTACGTTTTGGAGCAACTAAAGAGTAGCACTTGCCTACCAGTGAGATGTTATTGACTCTACAGGTAAGCACGATGCCGGGATCAAGCAGGTCTCAAAGGGAATGGCGGCCACTGTGACACTGGTGCAAGCTGGACCAATGACCTTGGATCTTCCAACTAAGTCACTGTGACATAAGCGTAACCTGTGGTTATATTATGGCACCACTCACATGATAGGCGTTTGCCTGGTTCCTCTGACCCGGCGGTACGCAAACTTTTGGGCAGGTGGGCCATATCTGTGTCCGGGACCAGGCAAAAAAGAATCAATTTACATTTAAAATTGGGATAAATTTACATAAACTGATACATTAGGAACATAAAGGGCTGTGGGTGGCGCAAGTGGCTAAGTCACTGTGCCTGTTAACCAGCAGGCCAGGGTTCGAGACCCAGGTTGGCCCCACAAGACAGGGTGAGCTCCTGTCCTTAGCCCAGCTCTGCGACGCAGCTGGATCCAATCGTATGGGCTCTGCCTTTCCATTGGACTAATTCAGTGGCATGGAGAGGGGGGATTTGCTGCTTGGGGAACAGCCTATCCTCCATAACAATCCAACCCAGGCTTTCGTGCTTCGCATGCAGCGTATGCAGCACTGAGCACGATACCATAGTCTTTCAAGACTGACGGAGGCCTGCTAGGAACATAACTTATATGAATGGTACTGTGGTGGTGACGTGCAAGGGAAAACAGGGATGTGCTTTCACCAAACATAGAGACTTTGGGCACAATCCAGAGTAACTATGGGGAGTCCTTGCTCCGGTGTAAGAACAATTTGCTCTGGATTGCAATATTAATTTCCCTAGGTTTTCACTAGGTGGTGTAGTAACTACGGGTACACGTAATGTCTCTTACGTGCTCCCATAGTTACTCTGGATTGCAGGGCTAAAGACAGTTTCCTGGGAGTAAGACCCATTGAATATAATGGGGCTTACTTTTGAATAGATATGGTTAGGATTGTGCCCCAAGCCAGAAAAGGGGGATTAACTTAAATCTTGACCACAAACCTCTTGCCCCAAAATCCTGTGCTGACTCAAATCTAATGCTCACCTTTTCCAGCTGAATTCAGTCTCCAAAATCAGGGTGCGCATTAGATTTGAGTAAATACAGTATATTGATTATAAGTTTAGGATGCACATTAGATTCGAGTAAATATGGTAGTACACATGGAGACAGACCACTAAATTGTTCTGAGTCAACGATAAACACATGTATACAAAAAAAGTGGGGAGAAGACTCGGCCTGAAGCTCTTGCCAGGCCAATGTAGACTCCAGCAAGTCTCCAATGGGTCATGTTGGAGATTGGGAGGCTCCCCATAGGACAGATTTGGGGTCTCCAAAGGCCACAAGTGGCCCCCGGGCAGAGGCATACCGAGGCAAAATTTCACCCGTGACAAGGACTGAAATTTCACCCTATTGAAACAGAAGGGATTCCAGGAGGTCATCTAGTCCAACCCCGTTTGTAGCAGGAGAGATGGGGCCCTGTCGTCGTTACACCTCTGCCCCCAGGCTAGGGCAGCCATGCTCTAACCCGTGATATTGTGTGCCGCAATGTGCAAAACAGGATAATGCAAACAATGTGCACATTTATTTATTATTAAATAAATAAATCTATGATTATTAATAGATTTGCACATCTATTTATTCAAACATGCTTGCCAAGTTACCTATGGTGAATAAGTGCAACCAAGCAGCTAAACTTCACAAGTTAAGATGGCAGTGCTAACCAGCTTTTCAACACTGGCATAGCTGTGCCAGCGGGGCACGTGCTGCATCCGGCAGTTGAGGGGGTGTCGGGGATCAGGGGACCTCTCAGACTGTCTACACCTCCACATGCGCCAGAGGCATGAGATCTAAGTGCAAAGCAGCACCTGGCTATTTAAAGAGAAATGTCTGGCAAGTACCAGACAGGGGGCATTCATGGTAATGCTCCCATTTTCAAATGCCTTCCCCTTTGAAATCTTCTTCCCTTCTTTCTGAAAATTAGTTTTATCTGCTGTGCCCTGATCTTTAAATGTATTTTTCTTCCTGTCTCCTACACTTTAAGAGTTTTTCCCATTTATATTTCTGTTTTAAACCATATTAGCCCTATTGGACTGCAACATAAAGAATGACAGGGTGTCTTCTATATATATAAAATTGAAAAGTCACTCATTGACTCACTGATCAACGCCCAGCCAAAACCACTGGGCCTAGAAGCGTGAAATTTGGGGTGGGTGTTCCTTCCATGACCAAGGGGTGCACTAAGAACCAGTTTCTGGAAATTCCAACCGGAAGGGGGTGAAAAGGGGCACAACATGTTTTCCTCCCTATACTTTGCATTGAAGAATAAGTGACTGAGGGATGCTATGCTCCAACCACTGGACCTAGAAGCATGAAATTCATGGTGGGAGTTCCTTCTGTCACATGAACACCCACCAAGAACCATTGTGGAGAAATTTAATCCTTAAGGGGCTGAAAAGGGGTGCAGCGTGGTTTTTGTCCTATACGTAACATGGAAGACTGACCAACATCCAGCCAAATTGGTGCTCAGTGCCTGGTGCACTGGGGGGATGCTTTTAGGAGGGAGGGGTTGCACTGGGGAGGACACTGTGCATGGGGTGTTGCACATGGGGGATGCTGCGCACGGGGAGATGATGCGCATGGGGAGGTGATGCATATGGGGGTCGATGCACATAGGGATCTTACGCATGGGGACTGATGAACCTGGGGACTGATGCGCATGGGGGGTTGTTGCACACTGGGCATGGTGTGCATGGGGGAACGATGTGCATAGGGGGGCTGATGGCATACAGTGGAATTTTTTGCCCGCAACATGGGTACATTTTTGCTAGCAAATTATAAGTAAATTAAACAAGGAAATCAGCTCGGAAAGACTAAGCTGAATGAATTCAGACATACATTTCACACCATTTGATTTTTGCTGCAAATTTGTCGGAGGGACGTATTTTGATGGCATGTATGACTGGTAGGTCACGTCTGCAACTCCATGTTCCTATCATCAAATGAAGCGCATTGGCGCGCACACCTGTCAAGACCCACAGCTAGACCTTAATCATGTCAACCTGTGCTGGAAAATAATCTTGAATCTCTGTGTCGGAAAATTTTGGACCTTCTTTTCCTAAAACCAAAAGCTTTAAATTTGTGAAAGAAGAAAGCAGTGGGCACATTTCTCTGAGCATGTTTGCTCCTTTTAATCATCCTAATTTCACCCACCTTTAAATGTTATGTGGGACAGAATGCAGGATTTTAATCCATGCTTAATATTACTTTCAAATTACTGGCTTGGGAGATGGAAAATCCTAATTTAAGCATGTGAGAAAACATCCTAGGGGTGTTTCCAGATGACAACGAAGCATTCGTTTACATGGCATCTGCCCTGGAACCGATCCACGTGTAATTTAAGGAGCGCAGACACCTTGGGGCAGAGGGAGAATCTCACCTGGTTTGCCTTTTTAAGAAGGGGAGATCTAACAGATGCTTTCATGGAAATCACAAAAATCATATGTTCCCAAAATTAATGGGAAAGAAAATTAATGGGAAAGAAAATTAATGGGAAATCATTCCCATTAAGGTGCCATCAGATTTGAGAAGGAGAAAAAGCACTGATATCAAAATGAAAGATCACTGCTTCTTATTTCACATCAACCAACCCTGAGTTACTACTCTGGGTTATTCTGTATTCATGGTCGGGAGTGCGAATTAGGATTTCCACTCCACCCAAAGTACCGACTACTTTGGCTACAATCCAGAGTAACTACCATTTACACCAACATAGTTATGGTGCCACCCATGGGAAACCTATGGGAGTAACCCCCAAATCCAGAGTAACTATGGAAGCATGTAAGAGACTTTATGCGCACCCATAGTTACTGCACCACCTAGTGAAAACCGATGGGAAATTCATATTGCAATCCAGAGTAACTTGTTCTTACACCGCAGCAAGGACTCCCTGTAGTGACTCTGGATTTTGCCCTAAGTGCCTCTTATGTCTTCCCATAGTTACTCTGGATTGTAGGGTCTGATTGTGAGACTGCAAGTGTGTTTACTATGTGTACACTAGCAGCTAAGAATGGTGTACACTAACAGCTGAGAGCAGAATCTCAACCATGTCTACTCAAAAGTAAGCCCCGTTGTGTTCAATGGGTTTTACTCCCAGGAAAATGTCTTTAGGATTGCAGCCTGAAAATCTCATCTTTGTCACAGTGATGGGGTCAGTACGAGGCTCTGAGGACCAACTTCTCCCACCCAAATCTGCCTGGTCTTCACAAACCTCACCAGAGCCACCATCCCGTGCCCACCTCTTGTGGCCACACAAGTGGCAGGGCCTTCTCTACAGCAGCACCGGGGTGCTTGGGTTCAATCTCTGCCATCCTTTAGGAAGGCAATCAAATCACAGACCTGTTTCTTTTATGTTTGCTCCATCTGAGTTCTTCCTTTTGTTGCAACTACTGTATTAATTGTATATGAGGATATTTTCATATTTTAAAGATATTATTTGCATGGCCCTACCTGTCCTGCTGGTATCTTAAACAGCATTGGAGACTCTAGGTATATAAGGGCGCAATCCTGAGTAACTACAGGGAGTCCTTGCTCCGGTGTAAGAACAATTTGCTCTGGATTGCAATATGAATTTCCCATAGGTTTTTACTAGGTGGTGCAGTAACTACGGGTGTACGTAAAGTCTCTTACGTGCTCCCGTAGTTACTCTGGATTGTAGGGTATGTTTAAATAAAATAAGAATGTTTCATCTTTCTGTACCAACAATATGACATTGGTGAAATCCAGAGTAACTACAGGGAGTCCTTGCTCCGGAGTAAGAACAAGTTACTCAGGGTTGCAATATGAATTGCCCATAGGTTTTCACTAGGTGGTGCAGTATCTACTGGTGCACGTAATGTGTGCTTCCATAGAGTAATCCATTACTCTGGATTGTGCCCATATGCTTGGAGGAATTGATTTTTTTAAGTCCTCCAGATAATGCATCCTGAACATCCCAAAGCATGATATAAATGCAATTAAAGACTGAATAGGCAGGAGGGTCCTGGGTTATTATATTCAACACCAGTATATGACATAGAGACAACCCTATAGAGGAATCAGCACTTAAAATTAAATCTACAAAAGTAATCTCTATATGGAATGGGAACCTTTCAGCCCAGTCTTAGGGCGCAATCCAGAGTAACTGCGGGGAGTCCTTGCTCTGGTGTAAGAACAATTTGCTCTGGATTGCAATATGAATTTCCCATAGGTTTTCACTAGTTGGTGCAGTAACTGCGGGTACACGTAATGTCTCTTACGTGCTCCCGTAGTTACTCTGGATTGTAGGGTTAAACAACTTGGCTTAGGAAATAATACCACTGAATGAAGCAGCCTTTATATCTGAGCTTGGTCTGCCTCTTAGATACAAGGTCACCGGAGAGATGCATGTAATTCGAGCATCCTTTTCACCTGTTGTCTGGTCTACCTGAGCTACAGAAAGAGAAGGCTCCAGTGATCAGGAAGGGTAAATGAGTGTCCATATGTCCCATTTTCCCAGGTCATGTCCTGGATTTTAGCCTGGAAAATCTTCAGCGTCCTCCTTTTTCTTGTAAGCAGGCAGCATGTAGCTTTCTTGGAATTAATAAATTAACGTAACAAATTATATGTAAGAGTTTCAAATTTAATCCTAAGTAATATAGTGTTTAAATTAGGGACCCCTTGTAGGTAAGGGGGGGTTAAAGGAGGGACCCCTTGTGGCTCCGGGGTTAAAGGCACTGTGCCTGTTGGTTTTATCATTGGCAGGTTCGAGACCCGGGTTCTGCGCAAAGTAACATTCTGGTGACAGTCCGGACAGATTTCCCCATGTTGCAAGCCAACACTACCGTGAGAGGAAATAATGCTAAGAAAATCTGGTGACTATAGGGTTGATGACTATAGGGTTTCGATTTAAAATATGAAAGCAATAGTTATGACTGTTTTTAGCTTTTATTTTGTCACATCCTACATTTCTCTTTGAGGTCCTAAATTTGGGGGGGGGGGCTTTGTCCTCTCTCTTTTGTTTTGTTTTTTGGTTATGGCATATACCAAAAGAAGTCACCCTGCATAAACACAAAAGAAGACAAGGCCCCCCAAATATAGGACACCCAAGAAAAATGTAGCACATGACAAAATAAAAGCTAAGAACTGTCATATATATTGCTTTCATGTGGTTAACTTAGGCTGCAATCCTAAACTCCACTTAGGCTGGCCTAAACTCTGGCATAAGTCCTGTGCTGACCTGGAGGTGTCACAAAAGTGCAGTAAGACACACCTGCTCCACTCTTGGGGGGTTAGGCCAGTGGAGAGGCATACATCAACCTCCCCACACCATCAAAGAAAGATAGGCCAGGTTAGTTAAGCTGGCCTAAATTTCTTAGAATTGTGCTCATAAACTCTGTATTATTAAATTTAAATAAGCTTTTAGTATTTTTAACATGTAATTTATTATATTAAATTTATTAATTCAAAGAAGGCCACGTGCTGCCTGCTCATAAGAAAAAGATTTTTTCCAGGTCATAATGCTAAAAAAGAGGACATGTCCTGGAAAAAGAGGACATCTGGCCTTCCTGGAGATACCCCCTTGTGTAAAACTGTCTGCAGACAGAATCCAGCACAGCAAGGTTCAGGGTGCCCATATGTCATACCCAAGAAAAGTGGACAAAGCCTTCCAAAATGTAGGACACCCAAGAAAATGTAGGACTTGACAAAATAAAAGCTAAAAACACTGATATCTATTGCTTTAATACAGTTAATTTAAATACTATATTACTTATAGTTAAATTTAGAACTATTTGATATAATTTATGAATGCCAAGAAGGCTACATGCTGCTTGCTCAGAAGGAAAACAATGAAGATTGTTTTCCTTCCTCAGGAACCAAGGCTAAAAAAAGAGGACATGTCCTGGAAAAAGAGGACATAGGATCACTCTGGGCTAGATTGGCTAGTGTTTTGTGCCAGATTTTTTGTGTGCTTGCAAGCATCATAAGGGAAACAGTTGCAATCCTAAACATAATTTCTTGGAAGTAAATACTGAATGAAGTGGGACTTACTTCTGAGTAGACATGCTTAGGATTGCACTGTTATAACTTTAGAAATAAACAATATAAGCAATCATATCTCTGTAAACCACTTTGGCAACCCCAGGGTGATCGGATGCTATAATTGCAAAATGTAGGACAAGCCAAATAAAAGGTTAAAACACTTCTATATATTGCTATCATGTGCTTAATATAAATATTACTTTAAATACTATATTATTTAAATCATTATTAAATTTTTAAATAATAATGATAATAAATTTAATAACATTAAATTATTATTAAATTTAAAACTACTGCATATGATTTTTTCATTTCAAAAAGGCTACATGTTGCTTGCTTGCAAGGAATTGGAGGACAGTGAAGATTTTTTTCCAGGACACCTGGCTAAAAAGAGGACATGTCCTGGAAAAAAAGAGGACATCTGGTCAAGCAAGAGCTTTCCCAGGCCCCTCCTTGTAGTGCTTTTGCCAGGAGAGAACCTTCTTGAGGACCAGAACCTTGACTTGCATTTCCACCCACCTGCAACTGCAACTGAGCTGGATTTAAAGGGGGGTTGCAAAGGTTGTGGGGGGGGATCCTGCTGGAAGGAAAGCTTCTCTCCTCCCTGGATCTTTCCAAGAAGTTACTTTAAAAATGCTGCTCACCTCTAACTGGGGGGATCTAAAGGTATTCTGGGAAGGAGCCTTAAACAGAAAGGAGCCTAGCAAAATTAATTAATTAAATAACTGATTAGATAATTAAATAATTAAATAAAATGAAAGTTGGGGGGGGGGGGTTCATTTTAAAGACACCTGGTCCCAGCTGGGTTTTCTGCAAGGACCACAATTGGCAATTATGAAGCCAGGCTGGAGGATGCTCTTGCAAAGGGCATCAAGGCACCATCATGCCAGGCATTTAAGGGCCCGATCCTGTGCCACGTTTTCCCTTTTTGGGGAGGAGTCACCCAACTACACCCCCCCCCAACTTTGCACCATAATTTTGGTCCCAAATACTTTGGGTTCAACCAGACTCAGGCTGCAAGCTGATCCATATTTACCTAGGAGTAACCCCATTGAGTACAGTGGGACTTGCTGTTGAGTAGACATGCAAAATGTTGGGCTGTGAGTGGAAGGACTTAGGCTGCAATCCTAAACGCATTTTCCTGGGAGCAAGACCTATTGAACTCAATGGGGCTTACTTCTGAGTAGACATGGATAGGATTCTGCTCTTACTCCTAAGGAATGTGTGACGAAGACTGCAGCCTCAGAGCCCATCCTTGCACGTCTACTCAGAAGTAAGTCCATTATAGTCAAGGGGGTGTACTCTCAGGAAAGTATAGTAAGGTTTGCAGCATCAGAGCCCAACCTCATGCCTGCCTACACTGAAGCAAGTCTGAATAGAGTCAATGGGACTTCTTCCCAGGAAAGTGTGGCTAGGTTTGCAGCCTCAGAGCCCACCTTGTGGACGTTTACTCAGAATCAAGTCCTTTGTACTTAGTGAGGTTTCCTCCCAGGAAAGTGTGGCTAGCCTTGCAGCCTCAGAGCCCATCCATCCAGTGCATGCCTGCTCAGAAGTCAGTCCATGCTAGTCAATGGGGCTTCCTCCCAGGAAAGTGTAGCTAGAGGATGCCACTTTGTTTCCCTTGCAAAGGCACCAAAGGGAAGAGGCTTGATTGGCAGCTCAGCCTGGGAGGAAGGGGGGGGCACAGCCCAGACAGCCCCCCCCAGCCTCCCCATGACGTCATCAGTGTTCTAATTCCCAGGGTTGCCAGGAGAGACCAGATCCCCCCTCCCTCCCCCCTTCCCAGCCTTTGGGAGGCACCAGGGCAGTGTCAGCCCAGCCTCTCCTCCCCCCATTGGGTGCATCAGCTGCCTTCCCTCCCCCTGGCTGGATCTTCCTCCTCCTCCTCCTCCTCCTCTGGTCACTGCTGCCCAGGATCTCCTTTGGGGTGGCAGGATCTTGCTGGGTGCTCAGCCCCTCTCCATCCCTGCACAGCTGAAAGGTTTGGGGGCAGGAAGGGGATCAGACCAGCCACAGCTCCAGCACCCCTTGGGCTGGCATCCTTTGGGGTGGGGGGGCTAGTCAGTGGGGAGGGGGCAGCCTGGGCAGCAGCCCACCCCCCCCCCCCAGTGCTGAGGACCCCCAGGTTGGGAATCCCAGGCAGCATCCACAGAGACTGTGCCCCAGGACCTCATTGGGGGTGGTCAGGATCTTGCAGGTGGTGCCCACCCAGGAGGCAAAGGCTAGGGAAGGGCACCCCAAGTCCTGGGGTGTCCACAGAGTTCCTGGATCCAGGCAGAATCCTGAAGTAATTCAGGAGCCTCTATAGGGCAGGATCCTACAGAAATATAAGGTGCTAAGAAACTCCATAGAAGACCACTTGGAGGATCCAAGACTGCCCTTGTTGGGAGCCACAGTCCTGCCTGGAGCTGAAGCTGCCTGACTGATGCCTCCTTGTTGATGGGGAACATGATCCCAGAAGAAGACAGTCCCCCAGGAGGAGACCCTGATGGAGATGGAGATGGGGGCTTCCCTCTCCTGCTGCAACCCTCCCAGAGTGGCAGTGTGCGCAAGGTGAGGCCGCAAGAAGGCTTGGGGGTGCCAAATGTGGGGGGCAACAAATGTGGGTACAGGACAGGAGCGTGCCAAAAACCCGAGTGGTGTTCTCAGAACATTCTGTGTATGTGTGTCCATATATTTCTGGCTGTTGGTAGCATTTTGTCTATTAAGTTTGTAGGATCTTATGTACAACTTTGCTTACACTTTGTAGGATCTGTCAGTGCAGATCCTACAACTTTGTCTGCTGTAATCCTTATGGGATCGATGGACTCCACTAAGTGCTGGACCTTATATTTTTTTTCCTATTTCTTTGTCCTAATAGTCCTGGTTGTGTCCTATAGTCAGCATCTGATGCCTAGTGAGGCTAATGAAATTGAGGGCACAATCCTAACCAATGTAGGCCAGAACAACTCTGCTCATCTCCCATTGGGAAGGTTGGCGCATGCCTCTGCACTGGCCTAACCCTCCCCAACAGTGGTGCAGAATGCCATACTTATCTTTTGTGACACTCCAGGCCAGCACAGGACTTGTGCCACAGCTTATTCTGGCCTAACTGGGTTTAGGATTGCAGCTTTAGATGCAAATCCTATAGTCACTCATATGGGAATAGATCCTCTTGGACTGAGTGGCCCAGACTTTGAATACTTCTGTGTATGTCTCCCTTGTAAATCAGCATTACTCCTCCTGTTCCCCATATTAAGTGTTATTATAATTTATAAACCTGAACCAAAGACTTTTACAAAGACCACAATCCTGACCATGTTTACTCAGAAGTAAACACCATTGTGTTCAATGGGTCTTACTCCCAAGAAAGTGTCTTTAGGATTGTAGCCAAACTGTCATCTTTGTATCCTTGTGCGGGATCACATTGTTTTCACATCGACATCCTCTCTGATGTAATTTATTTTTCACATTTTATACAACCTTCCCCCAGAGCACAGAAAGTTATCTAATTCCTTCTCTCCTTTGGCCCTCACAACAACCCTATGAGGTAGGCAAGGGTGAGAGATACAGACTGTTCCAAGATCTCTTGGGAAGCTTCCTGATTGAGTAGGGACTTGGATCTTCCATGTCTATCAGGGCAGTCCTATCTACTCAGAAGAAAGTTCCATTGTGTTCAATAGTACTTACTCCTAGGAAAGTGTGTGGTTAGGATTGCAGACTAAGTCCAACCTCAAAACCATCCTGGGTATCAGGATTTCAGGAGTTGAAATCTTGCTGCTCACAACTTTTGGTTGACCCCAACCACGGTATTAAAAGTTGGTGTTTCTGAATTGTCACTGTTTACAAACATTTATTATTTATTGTTTACAAAACGCTTATTATTTATTTTTCAAATATTTGGTATTTATTGTTTACAATTAGCATTTGTTTTTACAAATATTTAAAATTACAAATTAAAATTACAAATTTTTGTTTACAAACAATTGTTATTTATTTTTACAAACAATTATTATTCGTTTTTTACAAATATTTAGTATTTATTGTTTACAATTTAGTATTTATTGTTTACATTAGTATTTTTAATATATTGTGTTTATTGTTTACAAACATTCAGTATTTATTATTAGCAAATGTTTATTATTTTGTATTAATAGCACCCCCAGCAGGCCTCCGTCAGTCTTGAGAGACTATGGTATTGTGCTCGGCGCTGCATACGCTGCATGCAAAGCACAAAAGCCTGGGTTGGATTGTTATGGAGGATAGGCTGTTACCCAAGCAGCAAATCCCCCCTCTCCACGCCACTGAAATAGTCCAATGGAAAGGCAGAGCCAATACGATTGGATCCAGCTGTGTTGCAGAGCTGGGCTAAGGACAGGAGCTCACCCTGTCTTGTGGGGCCGACCTGGGTCTCGAACCCTGGCCTGCTGGTTAACAGGCACAGTGTTTTAGCCACATCCGCACCCCCAGAGTACATTGTTATTTGCAGGAAGAATCTTTCAAAACTTCACAGTGGAGGCTTCAGTTGACCCGAAGCTGGTTAGTCTGGGATGTGGGGAGAAACTGGAGAAGTGGGGATGAGCTCCAGGTGAGCCAGGTAATAGTGGAGAAGCCCAGAAGGTGAGGTCAGGGTTGGCCTGTAGTTGCTCTCTGGGGGATGCAGAACAGGATTGGCTCCATGTTTCTCTTTCCAGCCTTCTGATCTCTCTCCAGCTGGCCTGCGTTCCTGTTTTCTCTGCAGGCAGCATCACGGCTGTGTTTTGGGCAGCTCTCCTCGTCTGTTAATAACCACCCAGCCTCTGCTGGGAAAAAAGACACACACGGGGATCATCATCCTGTGGCCAGCTAGACTTTCCAGGGCAGTGGTTGTCAACTTTTTTCATCTCACGGCACACTTAACAAGGCACTGAACTTGTCAAGGCACACCATTTGTTGTTTTGACCATTGACAAGGCAACAGGGTGACCAGACGACTGGAAAAACCCGGATTTGTCCAGATTTTTAGTCTTCTGTCCAGGTGTCCGACATTTTGGCTTCATTTTGAAACTGCACAGTACCCCATCGTGCCATATGTCATTGGATTTGTATTGAAGAGCAGAATCCAGTGCAAAAATCAGTTTTGAAATATCTCCTTCCTATCAAAAGTTATGGTCAAAAAACCGAAAAACAAAAACTATATATATATTTGGCAATTTTTTCAGCGGGTAGGAATTTTGGCCTGGAATTAGGAGTTTTGGCCTTGGGGTTCAGGAATTTTGGGTTTGGCATCTGGTCACCCTGACCGGTTTGCCACGGCACACTGGTTGAAAATCACTGTTGTAGGTGGAAGCTTCTGGTTTTGCCAAATACTAACAATCCACAGCTAGTTGTGGCTGATTCCCAGTAGGAAAGGCATACATATTCTTATATTCTTCTCACCAGCAAATGCTTAATGAATGCTTACTTTATATTATTATTATTAATAGATATAATTATATTATTAAACCAGGCATGTACTGTACACAGCTTTTTTCAAATGCAGAGCCTGTCCTACCTAGTTGTGGATGTGCCCCAATTTTGGTGGGCTGGTAGCATTTGGAGAATAAGAACGTAAAATGGACTCTGCTAAATGGTCTGGGTTCATATATCTCACGGGGTGCATCAGGTACCTCACTGAGCACACAGGGCATCAAGAGACCTGCGTTCTGTTGCCACTCCTGTGCATTCAGAGAATTCATCCAAACATCATCATCAAGACTCATAAACTGTGATGGACTTTGCTTTCATCAATTTGTCCAATCCCCTTCTAAAGGTACCTGCTCAGATGCCATCAGCAAATCCTGAGGCAGGGAGTTCCACAGATGAATGTCACGCTGGGCAAAGAAATATTTTCTTCTGTCTGATCTGACATTCCCACCAGTTAATTATCCTGGGTTTCCTTTGGTTCTGGTGGTGTATGAGAGTGCAAAGAACTTCCTTCCATCCACTTTGAATTAATCTGCAGGGTTGTGTTAAAGTCCCGGTTCTTCCCTATTTCTTGCTGTCCTTGATTTTGGGATGACTTTCAGTTTCGCTTTGTGCCAGCCCTACTCTGGTTCTTACCTAAATTCCTAAGTTCATAAATTCTTACCTTATGTCATTTACTATATGGAATCAAATCTGGATTTGCCTCTGACTGTACATGTAACACAGGGATGCAGCCGATGGTGACACCAGGTCACGTACTGTGAATTGTGTATATGTAACACTTGTCCCGTTGTCACCACAAGTGTACCATGGAGCAAAATAGTATAGGAAGGAAGGGATGAGAGACCTGATCCCAGCCTGTTGTTGCTTTCATTTAGTTTTAGAGATACACTTAAAACACCTA
The DNA here is from genome assembly GCA_030015325.1 of Cryptoblepharus egeriae. Taxonomy (NCBI): domain Eukaryota; kingdom Metazoa; phylum Chordata; class Lepidosauria; order Squamata; family Scincidae; genus Cryptoblepharus; species Cryptoblepharus egeriae. The sequence goes on along the minus strand of JAREYC010000003.1, from coordinate 2,336,663 downwards.
AAGTGTACCCTTGAAACATGTACAGAAGCACTTTTTGCATATCACAACAGGCTTCTGCACAGCAGGCCTGCATGATGTGCTCATGTGCATGTGCTGCCATGTGCTCATCCTAAGCATGGAAAGCATACTAATTAATAGTCCTGTGTTCCAAGACTCAATTCTATTAATTAATAATACAACAAATGTTCTTTCATATTCCACACCCATGCACCTGCCATGCACCTCAATGTTCAAAGATTCTCCAGGCGTCAATAAATATGAACCTGCTTCCAACTTAGGGACACAGTCGCTTTCAAAATGGTTCCAAGTCATTAACCTGTTGGTTCGGTGACAACGGCTGATGCATCTCCCAACTGGTTTGTGGCAAGATTTTCAGAAACTGGTTCCCTCTTGACTCAAGCCGGGGTGGAAAAAAAAGAAACTTTCCCAGTTGACGCAGCCCCAGGCGAACGGACGGAGTGCTTTGCAAGACGCCAGTAGCAATAAATCCACAACCTGCCTGGACTTGCCTCTGTACATGTGACTGTCATGTTCTGTACAAAACCTGTGCATTTATTTCGGCATTTTATCAATTGAGTGCCTTTGGTGTGGGCTGTGGGTGGCGCAAGTGGTTAAGACACTATGCCTGTTAACCAGCAGGCCAGGCTTCGAGACCCGGGTCGGCCCCACAAGACAGGGTGAGCTCCTGTCCTTAGCTCAGCTCTGCGACACCAGCTGGATCCAACTGTATTGGCTCTGCCTTTCCATTGGACTAATTCAGTGGCATGGAGGGGGGGATTTGCTTCTTGGGTAACAGCCTATCCTCCATATCAATCTAACCCAGGCTTTTGTGCTTCGCATGCGGCGTATGCAGCACTGAGCACGATACCATAGTCTTCCAAGACTGACAGAGGCCTGCCTTTGGTGTTGATGGCAAATGGGGCTCTGCAGATTTTGATTCTGAGTCAGAGTTTCATCACATATGTGGCACCTTGCACACCGCGTAGTACATCTGGAATAACCATCTCCACGTGGTTCTGTAGCTCCTCAGTCAATCATACATTAGAATTCAAATGCTGGTGAAAAGGAAGACTAGACCCCAAATCCAGAGTCACTACAGGAGCACCTTTATGTGCACCCATAGTTACTACACCACTTAGTGAAAACCTATGGGAAATTCATATTGGAATCCAGAGTAAGTTGTTCTTACACCAGAGCAAGGACTCCCCATAGTTACATTGGATTTTGCCCAATATTTCACTACTTTAAATTTTTGAACTTGTTTTTTAGTACAATGACATACCCTACAATCCAGAGTAACTATGGGAGCACATAAGAGACATTATGTGTACCCATAGTTACTGCAACACCTAGTGAAAACCTATGGGAAATTCATATTGCAATCCAGAGCAAATTGTTCTTACACCGGAGCAAGGACTCCCCATAGTTACTCTGGACTGCGCCCATAGCTGGCCAAGGTCATGAATCCACAAGAAGTGAATACAAGTGTGAACCTTGTGATCCGACCTGTGCTAGGCAAGATTCAATAATGCACCCCAAGGGATTTCTGCATTACTAAGGCTGCAATCCTTAACATACTTTCCTGGGAGTAAGACCCATTGAACACAATGGGGCTTTCTTTTGTGTAGACATGATTTTCTACTCTAAGTGTACTCTTTTCCATGATTGTGCTCTAAGTGTTCTTGGATTTAATGCATAAACCTGATTTAATGCATTGGGGGTTCGGTTTAGGGTTGGAGATCCACAGGTGGGTGTCACCCCAGCGCATGATGAACTTGCGCCTCTTTTCTTTTGCTGTTTATTTTGTTTTTAATGGAGGGAGAAGAAAAGGAGTGGTTGTAGGAGGAAGAAGAGGAAAAATGGGGGAAGACAGGCCTATATGATGACTTTTAAGTGGGGTCAGTGGTAGCCAAGGCGTTCACAAGCCTCTCTTGCATTCTGTCGGAGAAGCACCTTCTCCTTGTGACACGAAAGATGCTTCTCTTTGTCCAGAGTCCAAATTATAACGGGAATTGTACCTGCAGGTTCTTACCTGTGTTTTTCATAACAAGCGGGATCCACGTCAAGGCTTAAAAGAAGATTGTGTTGGACTGTAATGGCAGCCAACTGAATGCATCATGGTGCAGATAGGGTAGCTATGGTGACTCGGGGCCCCGGCCGTTATCTCCCCACTGCTGTTTGGTCACTGGGGCCAGATGGCACCTGTTTCCTGTGGCTGCTTCTCCGCCTGGCGTTGTGCCCTGCGTCTCGGACAGATTGCCGTTTGCCTGCCACAAAGGCTCTCGTTTTTCACGCTGGACGCAGACAGGCTTTGGGGTTTTGTTTTGAAGTACACGGACGCTGGCTGCCAAAGGGGACGAGATGTACAGCTCGCTTCCCAAGTTCTGTGCACAAATGATCGCCACTCGTACAACAAACCGGTCTTCATGTGTCGTTTAATGTTGGGGTGGCGCAAACAGGCCGACACCACCGGAGTTTTCCGACAGGCTGTGCTGAAATGATTCCCCGTTTGTTTTTCTGCACATCAGTGCCTGTCTGAGTTTCTGATGGAGTTAAAATAAAAATTTTAATAAAATTTCCCTTCCCTGAAAGCTTATGCTTTAAATTCAGCATCGCAGGCCTCCGTCAGTCTTGGAAGACTATGGTATCGTGCTGGGCGCTGCATACGCTGCATGTGAAGCACGAAAGCCTGGGTTAGATTGTTATAGAGGAGAGGCTGTTCCCCAAGCAGCAAATCCCCCCTCTCCATGCCACTGAAATAGTCCAATGGAAAGGCAGAGCCAATACGATTGGCTCCACCTGCGTCGCAGAGCTGGGCTAAGGACAGGAGCTCACCCTGTCTTGTGGCGCTGACCCGGGTCTCGAACCCTGGTCTGCTGGTTAACAAGCACAGCGTCTTAACCACTTGCGCCACTCACAGCCCATAAATTCAGCATTGGCACGGAGAAAAAAGTCATGCTTGGTAGGCAACTGCTTGTGTGAACCAGTGATGCCCTGGGGAAGGGCAACAAACCCTTTTAGCGGAGCCATTCCCATGAAGCATGCAGTGCCTTGTTTATCCCAGTGTTGCTGACTGTAGGATCACTTTTTGGACTGGTTATGACAGTATCACCAGTGGCTTCGGGCCAGGATATGTGCTTTTCCAGTTCCACTGAGCTCAGCAGGAAAGTTTGTTTGACGTGTCTGGCCGTTGTCTGCGGTACTCTTGGTCCAAAGACAGAAAAAGGGTCTTCTCCATTGTAATCCTAAGAACATGAAACTTTGGTCCCCTCTTTATTAGCTCCCCATTAATTCAAGTTTTTTCCCCAGTTCTGGAAGATTTTTGCCAACCTTGAACATACAGTATATATATCCGTATTTACTCGAATCTAAAGTGCCATCGAATCTAAGGTGCACCCTGATTTTAATAGGCTTGAGATTTTTAAAAAATGTTTACTGGTAGCTGTAATGCACAGCTGCAAAGCAGGTGCAAAATATAATTTTACTGCATAATAATAATGAGTTATATAACAATAATATGACATGATTTTATGTGATGATTTTAACTTTACTGCACCACTTCATACAACGGTTTCTCACATTTTTATTACAATAAAGGTTGTAAATTAAATACTGACCTATACTTATAATCAAAATACTGAATCTAATGTGCCATCAAATCTAATGCACACCCAATTTTGTTCAGCGCTGTTCTGATCACTTAATGGCTTTCTATAAGTCCTTGGGGTACATGGAAAGGCGAAGGGTGGCGCAGTTGAGTGGTTTGTTGTAATACATGAACTGTGCATTCCTCAATAACGGGAAAAGCCGGACGGGTGTTCCTATAGAAGTTCCAAAAGAAACCACAGTCCATATTGACTATAGCATAAGCAGAGTTTGACAGATAGTAAAAGTTATTACTTTCAGGAACTGCATGTTTCAGGAATTTTCAGTAACTGTATTACTCATGAGTAATTCTTGAAAAAAAATTTCGTCTGCAGTAAAGGCCTATCCTTCCCTCTATGCTAGCAGAGGAATGAGGACAGAAAGCCCCATTGTGTTCAGTGGATCTTACTCCCAGGAAAGTGTCTTTAGGATTGCAGCCTAAGTCCATTCAGAAGTCCGTAAGTTCAGTGGATTTTCCTATGATTAACAGTTTTTAAAAGTGTCGCAGAAATTTCTGGATCAAACTGGTGTATAGCTTCAAATTCCATATTTATTTGAATGTAGCGCTCACCCTTTTCAGCCAAATTTAGGGTGCAATCCAGAGTAACTATGGGGAGTCTTTGCTCCGGTGTAAGAACAATTTGCTCTGGATTGCAATATAAATTTCCCATAGGTTTTCACTAGGTGGTGCAGTAACTACGGGTACACGTAATGTCTCTTACGTGCTCCCGTAGTTACTCTGGATTGTAGGGTTATTCTCCAAAATCAGGGAGTGCATTAGATTTGATGGCCCATTAATTTGAGTGAATACAGTATTTTGATTATATGTCTAGATCAGTATTTAGTTTAACAGTTTACTATATTTTAATAAAAATGTTAATTGTATTCAATAGTGCTGTGTTAAATGCTATACAATAGTGCTGTATTAAGTAGTGCAATTAGGTAAAAGCATATTATTATATTATTAGTATCATCATCATCATCATCATCATCATCATCATATAACACATTGTTTTATGCAGTAAAATTAAAATTTTGTGCCTGCTTTGAAGCTGCACATTACAATTGCTAGTCAACATCTTCTTTAATCTCAAGCCTTTAAAATAGGGGTGTGCATTAGATTCAATGGTGCCTTTGATTTGAGTAAATACTGTATTTACTCAAATCTAACGCTCACTTTCCCAGCTGAATTTAGTCTCCAAAATCAGGTCGCGCATTAGATTCAATGGTTAATTATATTATAGATGTGGTGTTTTGATTATAAGTATAGTGTGTGCATTAGATTAGAATCAATGGTGCATTGAGTCAATATGGTATTTCTTATAAGGGAAAATTAAAAGAGGAATCCTGCCATCCTGCCATAGCTTCATGTCCACCAATCCAGCTATCTGGAAGGATGGGAGCTCAGCTTCTGCACCCTTCCTTGCCTGCATGGGAGAAGATCATGCTGGTGCCAAGGGCACAGTATGGCACCCGTGTCTCTAGGACAGTTTTGCAGCATCCCGTGTACACCTCACGTATTGAGTTGTAGCCCGTTGGCTCATCGAAGCCAGGATTTGCAGAGGTTCTCCAGCATCTTTGGGCACAGATGTTCATTCCCATCGCCGTCCAAAATCCATTTTAACCTCCGGTATCTCCAAAAAACCCCATGTGAATCCACATCCTACTGGTGGATTCAGCATCTGAGCCAGATGGATCTTACTGAAATAAGGACAAAATCCAGAGCAGTTACGGGTCCACGTAGTTACGTCAGCCTCTAGTGTTATCTTATGGAAAGTCACCTTAACTGCTCCGGAGCGAGGGGCTTAATTTGACTTTAGGATATGGGCCTAAGGCTGAAATCCTAATCTCCAGTAAGGTCAGCATAAGCCATCGCATAAGGGTGCAATCCAGAGTAACTATGGGGAGTCCTTGCTCCGGAGTAAGAACAATTTACTCTGGATTGCAATATGAATTTCCCATAGGTTTTCACTAAGTGGTGCAGTAACTATGGGTGCACATAATGTCTCTTACGTGTGCCCGTAGTTACTCTGGATTGTGCCCTAAGTCTTGTCCTGATCCGGGGGTGTCCCAAAAGTACTGTAAGGCACTTCTGCCCCACTTCTGAGGAGGTAAGGCCAGTGCACAGGCTTATGCCAACCTTCCCACACCACCATAGGAAGATATGCCACCTGAGTTAGGCTGGCCTAAATTAGTTAGGATTGCTCCGTAAGTGAACCAAGCCACACACCGCAGAGGAATGCCAGCCCCCTCCCCAGTGTGGGCTCAGGAAAGAGTCTGGGGGTGGCCCAGAGGGGGCTTGATTCCTCTCCAGCCCCGCGGCATTCAGCCTTGCTTTCAGATCCTGCCTTGCAAACGTCAGGGGGCTTTCCCCTTTGTGCCGCTTATGGAAAGCGGGCCTCATTTTGGTATCCTTTTGGGGGCACGCGGTCTCTGACGCACCCACACCTCTCAAAAGACCCTTTATGCGCACCCCTGGGAATCCTGAGAACCATGTTTCGTTATTTACCGGAATTGTCCGCTGCACAATGGACACAATGAGAACTTTTTCCATGTGGCTGAAGCTTTTGTCGCACATCTTGAGAAATGGAACCACTTCCTTTGGTGGGAGATACTTGGATTAAATAAATCTGCATCTTCTCACTTTTGTCCCCCTTAAAAAAAAAGAATGTACTAATCTTACAGGCTGAGCAAACCTTACAGGCGTATTTTCTTGACAGAAGGATCTGTTGGCTCTGATGAGAGCTACTCCCGAGTAAATCGTGCACAGGATTGCAGCCTTAAGCTGAAACAGTACTTTTTAAGGGGCTTGAAAGTGGCTTGGAAGAACCACAGTGCATAACAAGTCCAACCTTGTTATACATGGATTTTTTATACACGGGTTTGACTCAACACAAATGGCCACTGCAAATCACAGTTATAAAAACTGCTTTTCTTCCTGTTGTAGAGCCAGTCGTGCAAAATCATTCCATTTTTCAGCAGAGCCAAACAAAGTCAGGAGGACCTTTGCATTTCTAATTGAATTTCTAATTTCTGCATTTCTAATTTCTAATGCCTCTTTACAACAGGAAGAAAAGTTGTTTTAAGCAATAGTTAAAGGAACATACATACCTTTTATTTTTTAACGCACTTTTTAGTATCAAAAGGGAGTCCCAGAAACAAACCCTTATGGATATTGAGGCACATCCTTATTCCATTAGAAGCAATGAAGGAACAAGAAACCTGGAAGTTGGTCCTTAAATCTATTTTTCCACTTTAAAAAAAAATACTTATTTTAAAAATCAGTGTATTAAAAAAGTGGAAAAATATATTTATAAATAAATATAAATACAAATAAATTATAAAATATAAAATTACATATTTATATATAAAATAGCCTTGAGTCCCTTAAGCGGAGAAAGGCAGGATATAAATAAAATAAATAAATCTGCCTTTAGCAACTTAATAAGCTGTAGCTCTAGAAATTCCCATCTAGAAGTAAGGCTGTAATCCTAAAGACACTTTCCTTGGAGTAAGACCTATTGAGCCCAACGGAGCTTACTTCTGGGTAGACATATTGGAAATCATGGGAAATTTATATCTAAGGGTTCAAGACTGGATTATTTGTTACTGGACCATGGCACCTCCCTTATGAGAAAAGGCCACCACATTTATCATTCTTCGGTTGAGAAAAAGGGTGCCTAACGGGGGACATGATTCATGCGCACAAAATTCTGCACGGGGTGGACAGAGTAGATAAAAGGAAGTTCCCTTCCCCACAACACCAGAACCAGGTGAGTGGCGGGATGGTTAGGAAAGATAAAGAGAAAGTATTAATCAGTGGAACTCCTTCCTACATGACTATAGGGGATGAATAGAGTGGACAGAGAGATGCTCTTTTCCCTCTTCCACAACCAGAGAACATCCGCTAAAGGTGAGAGAATTGGGACCGTCAAAATTAAATATTTCTTTATCCAGCATGTAATTGGTCTGTGGAACTCCTTGCCACAGGATGTGGTGATGACATCTTGCCTGGATGCCTTTTCGAGGGGACTGACAGACTAATGGAAGAAAAGTCCATCCCTGGTTATGCTGATTACATGCAACTTCTGTGTTTTAGAGGAGCCTCTCGCTGAATCCCAGCTGCAGGATGCAGGTCTCTTGTGTGCTCCCAGTGCCAACTGGTGGGCCGTTGTTGGACTGATGGGGGGCTTTCCCAGCCCGACTCATGCTAAAATTAGGTTTCAACTGGACAGTAGTTTTTGGATCCACTCACATTGATGAGGGAAGAGAGATGAAAGAGTGCAGCGGAGTTTCCTGTTATTAAAAGGATGAGTAACACCCAACCAAGGGGGTAAAGTAAAAAATGAAAAATGCAAAAATAGGGAACTGGGGGAAACATGGAGGATTTGTTTAAGGGTGGTGGTGTTAGAAAGAAAGAAAGAAAGAAAGAAAGAAAGAAAGAAAGAAAGAAAGAAAGAAAGAAAGAAAGAAAGAAAGAAAGAAAGAAAGAAATGGAAGTGATATTTCATATAGTCTGATAAATATACAGTGGTGCCTTAGTTTACAAGCGTAATTTGTTCCGGAAGCCTGCTTGTTATCCAAAATGCTTGTTTATCAAAGTGAATTTTCCCATAAGAAATAATTGAAACTTGGACAATTTGTTCTACAACCCAAAAATATTCATATAAAAAAGATACTGCAATATAATACAATACTGCAATATAATATAAAATAATACCAAATTAACCTGCACTTAGAGCACAATCCTAACCTACTCAAAAGTAAGCCCCATTGTAGTTAATGGGGCTTACTCCCAGGAAAGTGTCTTTAGGATTTTAGGTCTCTCAGGCTGCAGTCTGCCCCCCTTCCACAGAAGTGAGACCCACTGGTTAGAGTAGACAAGTAAGGCTAGGGGCAAAATCCATAGCAGTTATGGGTCCACGCAGTTATGTCACCTTCTAGTGTTATCTTATGGAAAGTCATCTTCACTGCTCTGGTGTAAGGGGCTTAATTTCACTTTAGGATATAGGCCTAAGTCTCTCAGGCGACTTTCCATTGTCCCCCCTTACATAGGAGTTAGCCTCACTGACTGTAATAGGCTTACTTCAGAGTAGACTTGCATAGGCTGGTCTCTTAGGAGAGGCTGAGTAGGAGATGCTGGAGCACTGAAAGTGGTGGTGTCCTAACCAGGACTAACTTATTTGCTTGTATTGCAAGATGTCACTTGCCTTGCAAAACTAAATTTATTAGAAATGTTTGCTTGTCTTGCAAAACACTCTCAATCCAAGTTTTACTGTAGATAAGACCATCCGAAACCAACCCCTTAATGTGTCTTGCCAGGTGCTTTCTGTACCCAGAGTATTCATGGTTGTCCAGGTTGTCCATGATCCTTGTACCCATACCTAGCAAGGCAGGTGGGTGGCAAATTGTCAGACACTCCTTTCACCTTTTCTGGTGATTTTCATTACCATTTTTAGAAGGTATCATGATTTGGTTCTTACTGGGAGCATCTGGGGCTTGAAATCCTAACAACAGCCATAATGATGTTCAGAGTTCTACCCTAAGTGTAGAATACAAACAAGAAGGACGGTCTTGAAGGTGGGTTGACATTACCTGATGATCCCTCAGATGGGTCCTTCAAGCAATCTTGACAAGCACTTGTTGGAGATGCTCAAGAGGATTTCCGACTATAGGCCGGGGGTTGGACTAGATGCCCTATTGTGTCCCTTCCAATTCTGTGGTTCCACGAAATTGTGTTTTAAAAGTGGTCTTCTTCTATGGCAGGGCTGCGACCCTCTGGCCCAGACGCAGCGCAGCAAACTGCAACACCGGCGTGCACGAATTAACCAGCAGATCAACAAGGAGATGAGGATGCGCGCTGGCGCAGAAAACCTCTTCCGGTGAGTTGCAGCCCATCGGCTGGTATATTATCTTCTTTCAAATCACTATTCTCAGAACGGTGGGACATTTCTCCAAAAGTTCTATTTAGGCTGCAGTCCTAATCCCCATTTAGGCCAGCCCAAGTCCCGGGCTAGCAGGGTGTTGCAAGAGGGCACCACTCCTGGAGGGGGGTCAGGCCAGTGCAGAGACATGCACTCCCCACACCACCACCGGAATGGGAAGACATGTGAGTTAATAAGGTCTAACCCTACAATCCAGAGTAACTACAGGAGCACGTAAGAGACATTACGTGCACCTGTAGTTACTGCACCACCTAGTGAAAACCTATGGGAAATTCACATTGCAATTCAGAGCAAATTGTTCTTACACTGGAGCAAGGACTCTCCCATAGTTACTCTGGATTGCGCCCTAAATTGTTTAGGACTGTATTGTTGGTGCCACAAATGAATTAATTTACTGCGCCATCCTGTACCTACACCTTCACTCTAAATGAATTCCCTCTGTGTTCTCTGGGGCTGTTTTCACTTAAATGTATACAGCATTTAGGTCACAATCCTAACCAACTTTCCACTGCTGCTACTCCACTGGAAAGTTGGATAGGAGCAGGGTGACCAGATGCCCTAACCTCAAAAGGAGGACAAGGTCTTGGAGTCCTCTCAGCCTGACCTTTCTGCAAAACATGTTTGCCTACTCACAAGTAAAGCCACGATATTGGGCACTTTCCCACAGAACTCAATGCATATTTTTACTTGTAGTTTTTTGGCCATAACCTTTGATAGGAAGGAGATATTTCAATACAAATTGAAATACAATACAAATCCAATGACGGGGTCCTGCAAAGCTCCAAAACGAAGCCAACGTGGAGGACAGTGAAGCCCTTTTGGAGGGCACCTGGACAGGAGACTAAAAAAGAGTACAAATCCAGAAATTTCCATTCATATGGTCACCCTGGACAGGAGGGATTTGAACCTGAATCTTCCAAGTCTCAGTCCAGCTCCCTAACCATTATACCATCCTGTCTTTTAGTGGTTGACTCTTTTATTACCTGTTTTAATGGTTTTAATGGTTTAATAATGAGATGTTATGATTAAGCTATATGAAAGACACTCAAGTACAGGAATGAATCTGATCCCCTTCTAAGGTGCCAGTTGTGTGTTGGTTGAGTTGCCGCTGGGCAAGTGCAGAGTCTTCCGGATCATCTTCCAGGCATTGAAACCTGCCAGACTAGCAGGGAAGTGGCTGAGAGTGACATGTGGAAAAGTGGAACTTAGGGTGAAATCCAGAGTAACTACAGGGAGTCCTTGCTCCGGAGTAAGAACAAGTTACACTGGGTTGCAATATGAAAAGAGGAACTTAGGGTGAAATCCAGAGTAACTACAGGGAGTCCTTGCTCCGGAGTAAGAACAAGTTACACTGGGTTGCAATATGAAAAGAGGAACTTAGGGTGAAATCCAGAGTAACTACAGGGAGTCCTTGCTCTGGAGTAAGAACAAGTTACTCTGGATTGCAATATGAATTTCCCATAAGTTTTCACTAGGTGTTGCAGTAACTACGGGTGCACGTAATGTCTCTTACATGCTCCCGTAGTTACTCTGGATTGTGCCCTTAGTTGCAAGAGGGACATCCTTTTCTCGCCTTCTCCTCACCATTTTCTGGAGTGAGCAATTAAAAATCTGCTGAATAAATGAGAGAAGAAGGAGTGGAGGCATTTAATCTGCCATCCCATTAAAATGTGGAGGAATGCAGGGGAGCTTCCAAGCGATGGCAGTGAAGATGTGTTTATGGGATTGAAATGCACATCTTGGGTGACTGATCACTATCCTGTCTGCGTCAGAGGCCATGTGGCTGCTGAACCCCCCCCATAAAAGACATTCCCAGATATAAGGCTAGAGACATCCCAGCTGCTTTTATTGCTCAAGAGGACTGATGTATCCTTTAAACAGCCTAGAAAGCACCAGCACAAAGTACAGCAGGAAACTGAGTTGACAAAACAACTCCATGAAGAGACGTTCCCCTCGTGTAGAAAACTAGCAGATCAGGGGAAAGTTTTCTTGCCTGGCCTTTTTCCTAGTTTTGTTTGTGGAATTAATTGGCTGGGGGGGCAAAGCATGACTGTAGTACAGGGTGACCATATGTCATAACCAAAAAAGATGGCGAGACCCCATGAAAATGTAGGACATGACAAAATAAAAGCTATACAGGCCTCCGTCAGTCTTGAAAGACTATGGTATCGTGCTCTGCACTGCATACGCTGCATGCGAAGCACAAAAGCCTGGGTTGGATTATTATGGAGGATAGGCTGTTACCCAAGCAGCAGATCCCCCCTCTCCACGCCACTGAATTAGTCCAATGGAAAGGCAGAGCCAATACGATTAGATCCAGCTGGCATCACAGAGCTGGGCTAAGGACAGGAGCTCACCCTATCTTGTGGGGCCGACCCGGGTCTCAAACCCTGGCCTGCTGGTTAACAGGCACAGCATCTTAACCGCTTGCGCCACCCACAGCCCATACAAAAGCTTTATAAAAATAAAAAATATATAGCTTTGATGTGGTCAATTTAAATATTGCTTATTGAATTTAAAATATATTACATACATTTGATGAATTACAAAAAGGCACTGGGTACAATCCAGAGTAGTTATGGGATCTCTTATGTTGACATAGGTGGCACTTAAATCTGGATTGCTCTATGCATTTCCCATAGGGGTCCCTGTAACTACGTCGACATAAGTTGACCTGTAACTACTCTGGATTGTAGTCTACATCTGGCTACAAAAAGAATACCTCGGTCTAGGTCTGGTGTTCATGAGAACAAATCAGCCTGCATCTAAACAGATAAGAGCAAATGCATTTTATAGTTCTTTGATTTTAAGCAGGGGACAGGCCACTGCTTCCCTTTCCACGTTTTTTCCTCTCCATTATTTAACTTATATGTCTACCCTTTTGCGGGATCATCCCTTGAGAAGGTGTACAATCAAAAACAATATAAATCACATTAAAAGTCAGCAGAAATTCAGTACAAAAGTCACAGAAGTGGCAGCCGTGAAATCCGGTAGAGCCAGAAAAACCGCAGAGAGCAGCAGAGCCGAACACGGGCATGCCTGGGCAGACACCTTCCTGAAAAGCTTTTGCCTGGCACTGGCAAGAGGGTGCCAGGCAAGCTCTCTTCGAGTGAGCCTTTCGCAGGCAGGTTGACCTTCTAGAGAACAACCACCAAAGAAGTCCACCAAGGTGTGCCCAGAGTTGCCAGTTGGTGTTTTTTGTCAGCCGCTGATGCCACCAACAGACTATACAGTTAGTGAGAGGTGTAGGGTATGAAGCCTCAACACTTTAAAATTGTAGCATCAATGGAAGCATTCCATCCCGGATGCCCTGACATGCCCTCACCCAGGAACCCCCCTTAGCACAGGGTGACCATAGATCATAAACAAGAAAGAGGACAAGGTCCCCCACCCAGTGAAGAACATGCCAAAATAAAAGCTAAAATCACATATTTTGCTTTCATGTGGTTAATTTAAACACTATATTATGTTATGGGTACAATCCTAAGAAATTTAGGCCAGCCTAATTCACCTGGCCTATCTTTCCGTGATGGTGTGGGGAGGTTGCTGTGCGCCTGTGCATTGACCTAACTCCTCCAAGAGTGGGAAAGAAGTGTCTTACTGCACTTCTATGACTCCCCCAGGTCAGCACAGAACTTATGCCAGGACTTAAACTGGAGTTTAGGATCGCAGCTTTATATATTATATTATAATATATTATTGACTGTTACATATAATTTATAAGTAATTTATTAATTCCAAGAAGGCTACATGCTGCCTGGGAAAAGGAGGCTTACCTATGCAGTCCTAACTCCCAGTTAGGTTGGCATAAATCCTGGCACAAGTCCTGTTCTGGACTGGGAGATGCTGTAAGACTCTCCTGGGAAGAGGGTTAGGCCGTTGATGGACATTATTCTCATGTAAGCAGGCCTCCGTCAGTCTTGAAAGACTATGGCATCGTGCTCGGCACTGCATACGCTGCATGTGAAGCATGAAAGCCTGGGTTGGATTATTATGGAGGATAGGCTGTTACCCAAGCAGCAAATCCCCCCTCTCCACACCACTGAATGAGTCCAGTGGAAAGGCAGAGCCAATACGATTGGAACCAGCTGGCGTCGCAGAGCTGGGCTAAGGACAGGAGCTCACCCTGTTTTGTGGGGCCGACCCATGAATCGAATCCTGCCTGCTGGTTAACAGGCACAGCGTCTTAACCACTTGCGCCACCCACAGCCCACATTCTCACGTAGGTGCATTGAATACCTACAACATGTGAAGAGGACTTAGCCATCAACGGAGGCAGGGTGGACAGGATAGGGCTGCATGGTTAGGTTTGGGAAGTGCGGGATGTGCCGAGGGAGGTCATAATGTTTGGGAGGGAGGTTGATATTTGGAGGTTGATGTTTGGAATTTATAATCTGTATTAACTTTGAAATAAGTTAGTGGTGTCAGTGGGACACAACAGCTAGGAGATGTTTGGAGATGGAGGTGGACATTCCTGGTCCACTTGCTGGTGGAGATTAAGGCTGCAATCCTAAAGACACGTTCCTGGGAGTAAGACTCATTTAACACAGTGGGGCTTCCTTTCAAGTAGACATGGTTAGCACTGTGCTCTTTTTATCTATCTATCTATCTATCTATCTATCTATCTATCTATCTATCTATCTATCTATCTATCTATCTATCTATCTATCTATCTATCTATCTATCTATCTATCTATCTATCTATCTATCTATCTATCTATCTATCTATCTATCTATCTATCTATCTATCTATCTATCTATCTATCTATCTATCTATCTATCTATCTATCTATCTATCTATCTATCTATCTATCTATCTATCTATCTATCTATCTATCTATCTATCTATCTATCTATCTATCTATCTATCTATCTATCTATCTATCTATCTATCTATCTATCTATCTATCTATCTATCTATCTATCTATCTATCTATCTATCTATCTATCTATCTATCTATCTATCTATCTATCTATCTATCTATCTATCTATCTATCTATCTATCTATCTATCTATCTATCTATCTATCTATCTATCTATCTATCTATCTATCTATCTATCTATCTATCTATCTATCTATCTATCTATCTATCTATCTATCTATCTATCTATCTATCTATCTATCTATCTATCTATCTATCTATCTATCTATCTATCTATCTATCTATCTATCTATCTATCTATCTATCTATCTATCTATCTATCTATCTATCTATCTATTGCTGATTTGTACCCCACCTTTCTCTCGCACAAGGGGATCCAAGGCAGCCAACAACAATGTTGAAAACAACAAAATACAACAAAATACTTATTGCAGTTAAGAACATTACTAGATGAAGTAGTCATTCCCTTCCTGTGTGACCTACCTCGTAAGTCTGTTGTGCGAAGGCAAGAGAATTCTGTATGTGCTGCCCTGAATTCCTTGGAGATAAGGAGTGGTGCAGAGTGACAGCTAAAGAAGCTCCTTGCTTTGATTCCAGGGCCACCAGTAACCACAAAGTGAAGGAAACCGTCGCCTTAGAACTCAGTTACGTCAACTCCAACCTGCAGCTGCTGAAGGAGGAGCTGGAGGAGCTGAATAGCTGCATGGACGTGTACCAGAATGACAGGTGATGGGGTGGCCGTGGCCCACCTGGCAGGGAGGGCGGGTAAGCTGGGCTGGGAAGTGAAAAAGGGGCACTTCCTTGGTGGCTCCAAATAGCTTATCCCCTGGATTGTGCCTAGTGCATTTTTGGTGTGTGTTTTTTGTTGTTTTATTTTGGAGATTACTTGTGAGTAAAGAATGCCAGCATATCCAGGCTTCTGGTTGCAGAGCTGGCATTAGAGAGAGATCAGGGATAATCCCTTACCGTCTTGTGGGGGCGGATGGTATCACTCTAACTATATCTCAGTCCTGACCTACCTGGACTATCTCACTCTTGGAAAGCTACCAAGGAGCTTTCACTCTTCAGAACTTTCCTCTTTGAGTTGGTGGCGGGTGATGACCCATCTCTTCGCAATGAAGTTCCGTTCAGACATTTAATCCGATGAACTTTCAATCTGCTTGAAGACAAATTACAAATAATGATTAAGTTTCCAAAATAAAATCAATGCAACTGGAGGAGAAAAGGTGGAAAGGAATGGGGATGGGGAGTGGACGTGGCAACTCTAGGTGTCGCTTCAGGAAAAAAGATGGGAAGAAGCGTGACTTGCTCCCCAGCAAAGAAAACTGCTGCCTCTTTCTCTGCACATCTGCACACGCTTGGAGGTCTTGAGGAATAACATCTGGAAATGGAAGCTGAGCCTTGACACTTTTCTGTTCCTTTTCTCCAGTGACTCCATCAGTGTCCCAATGATCCCGCTGGGGCTCAAGGAAACCAAAGAGCTGGACTGGGCAGTGCCTTTGAAGGTAAGAGAGGCACATGTGGCGCCTTGGCGCATATCCACTGGTGTGTATGGCACGCATGCAGTGCTGGGACACCATCCACAAGGCCCTGTCGTGACGGTGGCCAGAAACAGGGCCTTCTCAGTGGTGGTATCTCCTTGTGGAACTCCCTCCACCCCCAAGTTAAAGAAAGCTTTGTCATTACTAATCTTCCGACGAAGCCTAAAGACTGTTTTCGTTAGACAGGTTTACAACAGCTCTTCTTTTAAAAGATCATTTTATCACTGTCTGGTTGGTTTTTTTAACTAACTTTATATATTTTAATTGTTTCTAGCTAGTTTTAATTGTTTTATCGTTTTTGTTGTTAGCTACCTTGGGAAGAAAGGCAGGATATAGAATGAAGGAAGGAAGGGAGGAAGGAAGGAAGGAAGGAAGGAAGGAAGGAAGGAAGGAAGGAACAAACGAACGAACGAATGATCTGGGCCCTTCTGGCCCCCATCGTTCAATGCTTTTCTTTCACTGTGAATTAAATTGTGTTGTTAGCCATCTTTAATCTGCTTTGCGGAGAAAGGAGGATACAAATCTATTAGAGAGAGAGAGAGAGAGAGAGAGAGAGAGAGAGATTGATTGATTGATTGATTGATTGATTGATTGATTGATTGATTGATTGATTGATTGATTGATTGATTGATTTCCTTGCCTTGGAAAGCTTTTTTGTTGCAGCTGAGAGTTGCCGCCATGTGGCCACTTTGCCCTGAGGCCACATGCCTCCCCTTCACCACATGCCACATACCATATGCCTCCTCTTATGAATGAGCACAAGAGCAGTGCTTTTAATTTCGGGGGTAAATGTTCTTTCAAAAACATGCCTTGCCTTGCAGGAGATGATCCAGAACCACTATTGGGAAGACGGTGACTCTTATGAGGCCGAGATCAGGGAGCTGATGATGTTACGGCAGGTGCGTCATCAGCTTTAATCATGCGACGGGAACTGGCTGCCCACACTATGGGTTTTGCCAGGGTCCTGCAGAAACATGTGTGCCTGTTTTTCTCTGGGAGGTCACTGTAACCCCCTCACAGAAGCAATGGTTGAAAAGCAGTCAGTGATAAGAAAATCTCATATATTTCTTCTTTTTAAAAAAAATTCATAAAAACATTTCTTAAAAAGAGAGAAAATAGCATTAATTTTTTAAGACAACGAGCAACAAATGTATGTTAATAATAATGGCAGAAGACTCTTTGGAGTTAAGTTTGGAGTGTTCCTAAAATGCCAAGCCTTGGCTTCATACCAGAAAGCCTGCAATGAGGAGAAGTGGGGCTGTAATGTTTTATTCCCTAATGTCAGCCGCCTTGGGCTCCCCCTTACGGGGGAGGAAAGGCGGGATATAAATTGATTAAATAAATAAATAAAATAATATTGCTACGGGACAGCACAGTACTGGAGGTGTTGCAACACCCTATAATGCATTGGAGCCATTCAGGGCTGAGACAGCAAGCCGCTTACGTGGTGCGCTGCAGCATCTGCAATACTCAGTGCAGCCCACCACTGATGGAGACCCACCAACCTGCCCCCTCCTTAGATCTCCAAGGCAAGTGGGTCATGCAGCACCACCAGATCACCTCCCTTCTCAGCCAGGTGGACAACGAGGGGAAAAGGGAGAATTTGGTGCACATCAGCTGTGACTTGCTGTCTCTGTGACATTCATCTCTCTCTTCCCTTTTCCTCCCCCAAAGGCCATGCGGACCCCCAGCCGGAACGAGGCAGGCTTGGAGCTGCTGATGGAGTACTACAGCCAGCTGTACTTCCTGGACATCCGCTTCTTCCCCCCAAATAGACACCTGGGGGTTTTCTTCCACTGGTGAGTGGCTCTTCTTTCTTCCCAAAGGAGCAGCAGAGTTTTCTGGATCAGAACAAACCCATCTGGACATCTAAGGGCTCTTCCAGCGTCATCTGGGGGGCAACAGGTGCAGTTAAGAATACGTTTCAGATTCTGCAGACGGGAAACTGAGGCATGAGTGGTTTTTTGGCATCTAACTTTTTTCTTCCTTAGAAACCAGGCAGGGGATGGGGAAGGAGCTGGTCTGGAGTATAAATTTTTAAAAACCTTTTTAAACATTATTCAAATGTTGCTTTCATATAAGTATGAAATACTTTTAAAATCTAAATTTACAATTAGTTACAAAAAGGAGTTCCAGGCACCATATTCCCTTTTGACTTTTGAACAAGGTTCTTCTTCTCAGACAATCCCTGCTATGACTTATTCCTAAACTTTAGAAACAGTAACTGCAGTGCAAGTGCTTCTTTTGCCCCCTTCACTCCTCAGGTATGATTCACTAACGGGGGTCCCGTCCCACCAGCGAGCTTTGGCATTTGAAAAGGGGAGCGTCCTCTTCAACATCGGCGCTCTGCACACCCAAATTGGCGCTCGCCAGGATCGTACCACTTTGCAGGGAGTGGACTGTGCCATCGAAGCTTTCCAAAAAGCATCCGGTAAGTTAATTTGGGGGGGGGGGGAGGGTTGCGTTTCAGGAAAGCAAAATAAATATAGGGGTGCCTCTCGAGGAGGTTTTTATCCTTCTACTGAACACTCAGAGTCAGTGGACATGATCCTGTTCTTCTTTTTACATGAGCAGCATCCACATTTTAAATGCTCCTGCCTGATGTGCCTTCCTCCTTTACTAACCCCCATGCTGTGGGACGAGTGGCAGGGATTTTGAAGAAGTTCAAGTTGTGGACCTGATCCCACAAAACTTCTCCCATGGTGGCTCTTCTGCTCTTTTCTAGGGGCCTTCAACTACCTGAAGGAGAATTTCTCCAACGCCCCCAGCCTGGACATGAGTTCTGCCTCCTTGAACATGCTGGTGCGGCTGATGATCGCCCAGGTGCAGGAATGTGTCTTTGAGAAGGTCCTCATGCTTCGTGCCCACAGCGACTTTCTAACTTGCCTGCAGCTTGCTCAGGAAGCAGCCCAGGTACGGCATCTGAGTGTTGGGGCAGAGCCGTGATTTTCAACCTCTTGCATTTCACGGCACACTGATTATGTGCTAACGTTGTGCCAAGGCACACCATGCTGCTGATGGGGGTGGGGTTTATCAATGACATTTGATTGATTGATTGATTGATTGATTGATTCAGTGTCATTAAAAGTCCAGGCTGTCCACCAGGCTCTTTTGCTATCGCATAGATATTCGACCAGCATGCCATGGTACACTGGTATACCACAAGTGGTCTTCAAATGTGCCAAATTAATTAAATTAAGCCAAAGAGCCCAGTGTATGGCTGGACTTGATGCTCTCTGGAGCTGTTTTGCTCCACCTCTGTGAGCCTCCTGGACTGATCACAATAAAGCTCTGTTCAGAACAACCTCCCCTTATCATATTAGGTGACGGAGAAAAAAATGTCTTCGTCCATTTTATGCTCACTTCAGTACATTTCTATTAACCTCCATCAGTCTTCACCTTTTTCTTCTGAACCCAAATAATTGAGCATTTCCTTCTAATTTGCCCAGCATGGAAGAACTTCCCATCCTCCTGCCCTGTATGGAGAGGGTCTTGGGGAGCACCCTGCACGGAGAGTGTCCTCAAAAGTGGACACTAACTTTTGTGATCCTGGCATCATAACAGAAGTTGATTCCTCCTGGCAGCAGGCTGTGGAGGAATTTAAGGAGGTCCTCCTGCTCCAGCTGTGCCATTTTGTAACATCCTCACACTTTTCCTCTTCCCATCCTGGAAAATGAATGTTGCAGGTGGTGCTAGGCTGAGCTATGTTTCAGGATTGGCCAGAGTCCCTATAGCTGGATCCCCGCATTTATTTATGGTTGCAGAGAGGAATCCCAGTTCTTCTTGATGTATCATTCTCTAAAACTCTGTCATGTCCACATGTGCGCACTCCACTGCACATCATTTTTTCTGATGGCTGGCCGGTCCTTCCCTCCGTCCACACCAGGATCAGGTAGTGATAGCTTCGTCTCCACCCCTGACTACTGATTTCTGGAAAATCCTCTGCAGGACCCCGTGTGGCAAGCTGATCTCTGCCTTTGCCCTCTACAGGTAGAGGAGGTTTACTCTTTGGTGTATCAGACCATGACCCAGCCACACGTGAAGGACTATGTCCCATTCTCGTGGATCACCATGGTGCATGTCAAATCCGAGCACTTCAAGGCCCTTTCACACTACTACGCAGCCATGGCACTCTGTGACTGCCCACGTAAGTATCCTGGGTCTGTTGGGGCACCTTGCACCCATTCTTGTGTCAATATCTGTGGCTTGTGTACAACTTGCACCTGATTCCATTGTGATGGTGCTGCGAGTGCATCACTATTCCTTCTGCTACTACTTCTCATGTGTGTTTAAAGGGGCTGGCCACCAGCTCACTGGCTGGTAAACAATTGCTTTACCCACTTGTTAGTTAAGGTAAGCTAACTTCTTTCAGGTTGCCCTGCTAGCCGTGACTGCTAGCCATAGGGTGTGGTGCCCATCTCTGTTTCAGGGGCACGTAGCTGCACCCACTCAACCAAGGTGCCTTTCTGAAAATTTAGAATATAAATTATAACAATTTATATATTTAATATAAATATATATTATAATATATATAAATTACTCGAGAATATAAACTACTCGAATTTAATGCACCATCAAATCTAATGTGCACCCCAATTTTAAAAGGCTTCAGATTTAAAAAACCAACTACTGGTGATTCTAATGCACAGCTGCAAAGCAGGTGTAAAATTTAATTTTACTTCATTCAACAATGAGTTATATGATAATAATAATATGATGATAGGTTAATGTTACGATTTTGACCTGATTGTACTACTTTATACAATAGTGGGTTTGAGTTACATTTTTATGAAAATATAGTAAGCTGTTAAACTAAATCTGACCTATATTTATAGTCAAAATACTGTATTTACTCAAATGTAATGCACCATCAAATCTAATACACGCCCTAATTTTGGAGATGTTATCTGGCTGAAGAGGGTGAGCGTTGGATTTGAGTAAATAAGGTATATGTTGTTGCTTTCTAGTGATGGTCCATCTAGCCCAACAGCAGGGAGGGCGAGAGAGAGACTAGTAGATCCACTTCCCACCACCATCCTGGGCTAAGGAAATAGCCTGATGTGTGGGGCGGGGAGGGGGAGACACTGGAGAACCAGTTATGCTCCCTGCTGGGTGCTGGCTTCCTGCCTCTCTTGGCCCTTAATGGGTTTAAATCCCGCTGGAGATGGTCAGACGCTGCCCAGCGCTCTGCACCTCTGTGGAAATCAGGAGCCTTTAACTGGCCATGATCACTCCTCACTGAGTGGCCGTAATCCTGAAGTTCATCCTCACCTAAGAAGATTATGTGAGGCTCAGGTCAGTGAATTATAATCAGTGTATACTTTGGGGGTTTAGTGGGGGTACATCATCTGTTTCCATCTCATAGAGTCTGGGTTGTGTAGTCCCCGGTGCTTCTGGTTCAACCCTTGTGTACCATCAGCTCTGGATCCAGACCTTCCAGTCCTTCATCCCACATAAACCTTTGCTTGATGTCCTCCTGATGCAGCTTCACCAGAAGCAGATCTCCCAGACCACGAGAAGGCCTTCCTCCAGTTCTACACCACCCCGTTGGAGGTGCCATCTCTGCGCTTGCTCTTGCAGGATCAGGAGGAGCAGAGAAGATTGGGTGAGTGGCTTCCAGAGGGTTCTTGCAGCCCTCATCCAACTGATGAAGTTTGTGCAGAGCAGTGTCCTCGCTACTCTCTGGAGCGGCACAACTGCACAGCCTCAAACGGGTGATGACACTAAATACCATCACTGGAGGCAGCCTTATTTGGATGGACTATAAAATGTGGGATGGGATGGACTACATTAATGATGAGACAGTCACTGGGATGAGCCTCAGTGGCACCTGACCACGCTGGTGGACTCTTACCTGCATGTTTGGAATTGTCCTGCAAAGGATCCCTGTATCATTTTTGCAGGAAAGGCTCACCTCCGAAAGGCCATCATGAGGCATGAGGAGGCCATGAGGATCCACAGCCTGTGCAAGATCTTGAGGAAGATGGACATCCTGCAGGAGGTCCTCTGCTTGGCCCACAAGCGTTCACTCAACAAGTACTTGGAGATCGACCACGAGGAAGATTTCTTTGAAACTGCCGAGGTCCCCAACATCCATCGTAAGCAGGCAGGGGGCGGAAGGTTGGGAACACTGTGCTGGGTTCTCCTGCAGGCCATCACAGCTGGAGATCAGCAGCTCTATCTATCTATCCATCCATCCATCCATCTATCCATCCATCCATCCATCCATCTATCTATCCACCCACCCACCCATCCATCTATCCATCCACCCACCCATCCACAGTATTTATATACTGCTTTCAACTAAAAAGTTCACAAAGCGGTTTACAAAGAAAATGGAAAATTAATAATAGCTAATTAAAAGCTAATAGGTCCCTGTCCCAAAAGGGCTCACAGGGTGAGGCTGCTCCTCACAGCTCCCCAGGTTGCATCCATAGCATTGCTAATCTCAGCATGAGTGGAGTGCTCAGGTGGTGGTGCTCTCCCCCCACCTCCCTGCTGTAGAGTTACGGCATTGCTGTGGCTCCGTTTTGGATGGGGTCACTGATTGTGACCTAAGCCTGTGCTCACCTTCCCAGTGGTTTCCCCCATCTTTGCAACACCTTGCCCAGGTAGGATTGCTTGATCCTGATTATAGGCTGCAACCCTTGCCACACTTTCCTGGGAGTAAGCACACAATGGGACTTACTTTGGAGTAGACATGCTTAGGATTGCACTGTTAGTGTCCTGTTAGTATTAGCTGCAAGCTTTCTTCATTTGTCCAGCCTTTATGGTACATCTTTCTAGCTGTTGCTTTAATCCTGATTTTGCGCTGATTTTGTGCCACCACCTATTTGGCTTTGTTTTCAGCTTCAGTCCCATTCCTGCTTATCTTGCGAGTACGTCCCATTGGACTTGGTGGGGCTTCCTTCTGAGTACTCTTGCAGAAGATTGTGTTGTGAGTTAGAATATTTTAAGCACAATCCTAAATATAATCCTTCCCATTGTGTTCAGTGGGGCTGCCCTGGGAAAGCCTTTTTAGGATTGCACCCTTAAAAAGTGATTCTCTGAAAACAACCCCTCTAGCAACCTCTTTGGTGATTAAAGAGCAGGGTACAAATGTTGCATTTGTGGTCCGACACATCGTGCGCCATCAACTCTCTCTGTTTTTATAGCCAAAACACATCAAAGAGCAGAAATCAGACCCCCCAACTTCTCCAACGTGAAGGTCACAGACATCTTCCATAGGCTGGTATGTACAAAGGGGACCTGTGGCAGTGTCCAGTTGGGGGGGGGGACAGCATAATGCTCTAGCCTTCTACAATGTGTAGTGATACTCTCTCTTCACAACACCGGCGCATGGAGCCACAAATGAAATGGACCTGAATGTGGATTTAGGCCAATATAGATTTGGGCATGTCTGATGTTCTGGAATTTCATGCTTCACTGTGCAATGACCACTTTTTCTAGCCAGAGCCCATGTGTCTCTTCCATGAGACGGTTCCACAAGCCTGCACGTGGTCTCTCTGACCCATCCCAGTCCAACCAGTGATTTTCTGCAGTGTCCCTTTGGTCTTCTTCAGGGCCCGCTGTCAGTTTTCTCTGCCAAGAACAAGTGGCATCCCCCGCGAACGGTCCACCTGGTGCGAGGAGAGAACGGCTTTGGGTTCACCCTCCGAGGGGATTCTCCCGTCCTCATTGCTGGAGTCATAGCTGGAGGTTGCGCAGCAGTAAGTTGTGAAAATTATTGTTGGTTTGTGATAGTGACTCAAGGGGGAGTATAGTATGGGGAGTATGGACGCAAGGGGAGGGTCTGCTCCTCTCCAGATAGTATGGGGAGGGACCAACATGCATTCAGTCAGGTGATGAAAGTGTTGGCCAAACCAATCCATAGAAAAATTAAATGGCAGCCGATTCAGGACATAAATTGGATTTTCCACACAAACCAGTGGAAGGAAGTGTGTAAGCTTCCCAGTCAATCAACCGTAATCATATACAGCTTTCCAGCAAAAAGTTCACAATGATGGTTCATCGTCTTCACCTTGTGATTCTGCCTCCTGATTTTCCAGGGAGCTGGCCTGAAGGAGGGCAACTACATTATTTCCATCAATGGCAAGGACTGTCGATGGTCCAAGCATGCAGAGGTGGTGCAGATGCTGAAGGTTGTCGGGGACGAGGGAGCAGAGGTCGGTGTGGTTGTGTTGCAGTCTTCGGATGGACAGAGCATGGTAATGTTCCTTCTTGGCACTGGGAAAGGCTCCATGGGGTGAGATAGGAAGGCAGGATTAGCAAAGGAGATAGAGGATTAGGAAAGGAGGTGATATCCACCTCGAGTATCCTTCCTTTAGGAAAAAATTGTTGATGTGGAATGGGTGGGAACTGTGCAGTGGCACCTGTTGGATTCTTAGGGTGCAATCCTAAGCTTGGCCATCACAACTCATTGGACTTCCCTTTCCCTGGTGATGTAGGGAGGCAAGCGCATGCCTGTGAACTGCACACCTACATGTGGTGCAGAAGTGCTTTACGACACTTTGGTGACACTCCCAGCTTAGCACAGGACTTATGCCGGGACTTAAGTGGCTAAGACACTGTGCCCGTTAACCAGCAGGCCAGGGTTCGAGATCCGGGTCGGCCCCACAAGACAGGGTGAGCTCCTGTCCTTAGCCCAGCTCTGCAACACCAGCTGGATCCAATCGTATTGGCTCTGCCTTTCCATTGGACTAATTCAGTGGCGTGGAGAGGGGGGATCTGCTGCTTGGGTAACAGCCTATCCTCCATAACAATCTAACCCAGGCTTTCGTGCTTCGCATGGAGCGTATGCAGCACTGAGCATGATACCATAGCCTTTCAAGACTGACAGAGGCCTGCTTTAGGCTGGCCTAACTGCAGGTTATGATAGCAGCCTCAATGAAGGTTTTGTGGATCCCATTTCAAAAATTTTTGCCATTTGAATAAGTCATGAGGTAGATGCTAATAAGGGATACTTCCAGTCCCATTAATATGTTATTTCATATTAAACTGATATTTTATGATAAGAAAACCAGAGTCTAACTTAAGTATCTAAACTCAACTGTTGAGAGGGGTTTGTAGAGTAGTACTACTCCTCTGCACAATACAAATCAAATAATAAATAGTCCACATCTGCCAACGCGCCTCAGGACACACTTCTCTGGAGATAGTAGCAATAAGAACTAGAAACTTGTCTGTGTTGAAGTTGATGTTGTTGTCCTCAGGGAGCTGTATTCTGACCCACACTTTAAATTCTGCACTCCCCACTTGGTCCCCCAAAAATCTGTCGAGGAGGGCAGAATTTTGATTCAATCCCTGGCACCACTTCCAGTGAATAGGAATGGGTGGAGGGAAAGATCTCTCACTGGATGCCTGCAAAGCAGTTGCCAGTAACAGCAGACATTGGTATTTATTCAAATCTAACGCGCCATCAAATCTAATGCACACCCCAATTTTAAAAGGCTTGATATTAAAAATGTTTACCAACAATTGCAATGTGCAGCTGCAAAGCAAGTGCAAAATTTAATTGTACTGCATATAATAGTATGCAGTACTGTCTGTCCTGCTTTCTCTGTCCTGCTTTCTCTGTCCTGCTTGCTTGCATCACTTCTTTTCCATCTCCTTTTTTTCCTTGGAAGGCAGAGAAGAAGTCGCCAGTCCTGACCATGAGCGCCAGCAGCCTGCTGAGGAGCAACAAGGAGAACAGTCAGCGGAGTCTGATCCACAGCGGCCGAGGAACCAGTACCCTCCTAGCCTGGGGCAAACGCAGCAAGCGGAGCAAGAGCAGCGGCACCTGCAGCCTCCCCTTTGCCGCCATGGGGGACAACGAGCTGGCCTGCTGAGAGCATGTGTGTGTGGGTCTCCCCAGACTGCCAGTATCCCACTAACCTACCCCTTGAACTGGATCAGCAGGTGGCATCGGAGTGGGGATCGCGGGGGGCACTTCTGCTGTGGTTGGGGGCTGGCCACATCTAGGCTTTTGCTCAGGAATGGCTGCCATCAGACTTGGGGGGAGCAAACCTGTGGCCAGCAAAAGATGGTGGCCAAGTGAAGCTTCCATTGAGGGGGACAGTACACCTTTAAGTGCCCATATGGGTGGTAGGCACACTGCTGTCTTCTGTGAGTTTCCTGAAGCCACTGCTGGAAACGGGATGCTGGACTTGGCGGGTCTTTGGTCTGACCAAGGCAGGCACTTCTTACATCCTCAAGTCTGCCAGGAGCTTCCAATACTGTGGATACCAGCAGGACAAAACAATTCTGAGTGGCACTTTCAATGGGCAACCCTGGTCCAGTGTTGGGTTGTGCGGACAGTCGCATTGTCCTTGGTGTGGGAAGGAAGAGCCCACTTCTGCTCTGCACCACCATGGCCCTCTTGCAAGCCCTGCAGTTGGGGTCAGGAGAGATTCCAAGTGTGGATGAGCTTGGAAAATTGCAGACCCCTCATCGAACTATTGGCAGATTTGGGGCTCTCCCCCTTGAGGAATGAAGGGGGGCAGTTAAAGCACTTCCAGACAATTTGCAAGGGCACTAGAAAGCTGAAAGGGAAACCCTCGTTTCAGAGAGATCTGGCAAAATGCTTGCGGTGTGAGCCATAGAGCAAAGATCCTCCACAAAGGGCGCAATCCTAATCAATTTAAGCCGGCCTAACTTACATGGCGTATCTTTCCGTGGTGGTGTTGGGAGGTCGGTGTACCGTATGCAGTGCCTAACCCTCCCAACAAGTGGGGCAGAAGTGCCTTACGACACTTTTGTGATCCCCCTAGTTCAACATAGGATTTGTACTGGGGCTTAGGCTGGCTTAACTGGAGATTAGGATTGCAGCGATCCAGTCTCTTCCCAAAAGGCAAAGCTGCCCCAAATCCAGGCCAGAGCTCCCCACATTTGAAGAAGCTCAGAGAGAAACATTCCTACGAGAGAAGATTCCGGCAAGCAGCCCACGTTAGCACACAGTGAAAAACGTGCTGCATACATCGGTCCTTTGCGTGTGTGTCGTTCCTTTTGTCTGCGTTCTTGTGTGACCGGATCCAAGTTGCCACTTTTTTTGTAACTAGCAATTTT
Source organism: Cryptoblepharus egeriae (assembly GCA_030015325.1). Taxonomy (NCBI): domain Eukaryota; kingdom Metazoa; phylum Chordata; class Lepidosauria; order Squamata; family Scincidae; genus Cryptoblepharus; species Cryptoblepharus egeriae. The sequence continues at coordinate 2,309,602 of JAREYC010000003.1, read as the reverse complement.
CCTGTTGTTAAGATTATTTCTGGAACTTTTCAAATGTGAAAATAATTTTATAGCGTTCTGCAATAACGTAACTTATTAAACTGAATGTGTGTGTTTAGGCCCCGTATTTTCCACATTAGCTGTTTCCCCTAGAAATATTTACTTTTCAATGCAGCTGATCTAAAAAAAGGGGGGGGAGTATAAGATTTTTTTTTTAAACATCAAAAAAGCTTTTCTCTGATACTTTCCGCTATGAACCAGGATGCCGAATGTTCAAGCAACCCCTGTAGCTGTGCAAGGTATTCATAAGGGATAATTAACAAGGGGTAAGTAAATATTCTACGTACAGGAGACATCAAGGCAATTCCTGACCTCTCCAGCAGTGTGACTGGGATAAATCCTTGCTAAGACCTTGGAGTGACCTTCAGAGTAGGCAGAGGGGAAATTGAGATCCTGGGAGATTATGGGAAAGGGTTGCGCTTGCATCAGATAAATTTAAGGGAATGGCACTTGTGCATATTTTTTGTGTCTCAGCTTTACATGGAATTGCATGTGTGTCTCAGCTTTACATGGAATTTACATGTGTGTCTCAGCCTTACATGGAATTGCAGGTGATGCTGTCTTGACTGGTCGTCTCTTGGAGTTTTCCAGACCATGTCGCAGGACACTTTTTCAGGAAATAATTTTCCTTTGCTTGGTTTCATTCGATGCAGCCATAAGGGATGGCAAAGATCCTTCTTATTTTGGGATGTCGGTAGGTATGCAAGCAAAGACAATTGTCCTCCACCCAATGTAAAAAGGATTTGTGTGTCCATGGATTTGATTTATGCCTTAAAAAAGCAGGCCGCCGTCAGTCTTGAGAGATTATAGTATCGTGCTCGGCGCTGCATAACGCTGCATGCGAAGCACAAAAGCCTGGGTTGGATTGTTATGGAGGATAGGCAACCCAAATAACCCAAGCAGCAAATCCCCCCTCTCCACGCCACTGAATTAGTCCAAGGGAAAGGCAGAGCCAATATGGATCCAGATGGCATTGCAGAGCTGGGCTAAGGACAGGAGCTCACGCTGTCTTGTGGGTCCAACCGGGGTCTCGATCCCTGGCCTGCTGGTTAACAGGCACAGCGTCTTAGCCACTTGCGCCACCCACAGCCATGCCTTAATTCAATTAGAAATACTCATCATTGATGGGGTAAAATTGTATATTCTAAAGAGCACGTCACAGGTGATGTTGGAATTGGTGACTTGAATCATTCCAATCCGATCTGAAAGCTGAAAGATCATGAGAAGGCTTAGGATTTTTCTGACGCCCGGTGTAGGCACGCACAGCAGGACAATGAAGGATCCCAAGTGGTAGAAGCGACTGCAGTTCATCTTTCAATGCTTCTGGTTTTAAGAAATTCACCTCTGCAAGGAGAAAATAACACCGGTGTGCTAATTCTTTATCTCTGTGTCTTTCCGTCGTTCTCATCCTTTGGCACACTGAGAACGTGCTAGCGTGGTCAAGGCACACCATCAGTTATTTTGACCGCTGACAAGACACACCACACTGCTGGGAGGCAGATCAAATCCCCAACGGTTCCAAATTCCTGCGGCACATCAGTGGCCCATCTACAGCACATGGGTGTGCCACGCAGTGGTTGAAAATCACGGGCTGATCTGCAAGGAGTTGGTTTTGAAGTCTCAGAAAGGTGTATAAGGTGTAGATCAGGACAAATTTCATGAGCAAAAGGGAGACTCCATTAAATGTCTTGTTCTTGTTCTTTTTCTTCTTCAGTAGAAGAAATCCCTGGTGGATTTTGACCATTTTTTGCCCGTCTCTATTTTGTTTGGCATCATTGAGGTTTCAAATCATGGACCTGATTCTAATTCTGAGAAGCCTGCAGAGGGCACTGATGTGCCTTCACTAAGGCTGGTCATCCTTGTTTTCCAGGTACTCTCCCTATTTTCTGATTTAAACCAGCAGAGATTTGTTGTGGTGTTTCGGCTTCTATTTCAGATTCAATGTGTTTGTGTGTGGGGTGGGGATGCCTTTCATGTCAGCCGTCTTTCATACCCATAGGTGGTGTACAAGACGTTCCTCTCTACCTACCTGATCCTTATTTTGTACTGAACATGAACCCTACAACCTGTTCTTAGAAAATTTGATACCGCAATAAAAACAGTGCCTCCGAGTATGCGTTGGTGTTTTTTGCCCTTGCCACTTCTTCTTATATTGTGCACATACAGTGGTACAAGCGTTTCACATAAGCAAAAATTTCCAAGAAATCTTGCTTCACATAACAAGTTCCACGTCACTTAACAAGCATGCACACTAAGGGCACACGTGCTATGCAGCCCTGATGCTCCGTACTGAGGCTCTTTAAAAGGGCTGCTGGCCAGCACTGCTGCCTTTAACTGCCCCCAACTTGGGGGCAGTTGTCTGTGGATGCCAGAGGCAGCTGCCCCTAACTGCCCCCACCGACCACCTTGAACCTGCAGCCTCCTAACCATGTCTACCCAGAAGTAAGCCCCATTGTGTTAAATGGGGCTTATTCCCAGGAAAGTGTCTTTAGGATTGTAGCCTAAGTTGACGTCATAGGATCGTGCACGTTGAATGCATGTTTTGAATTCAATTCCAGTGTTTTGTCATCATTTTTACATCCAGTTAATATTTTTATATGAATATTTTCAGGGTTGTGGAACCAATCGTCTGAGTTTTCATTGTTTCCTATGGAAAAATCTGCTTCACTTAAAGAGCGTTTCACTTAAAGAGCATGCCTCTGAAACGAATTAAGCTCTTTTTGTGAGGCAGCACTGTATATTTTTCTTCTATATATTGTGTAGCTTCTTATCTTGTCGCTTTGCCTCTGTTTAAGCATACGGTGCAGCCATGTTTGGAATCCTGTGGCTAGTTTTGGTTGGATATTATGGACCTGCAAAAGGGGGCAACCAGAAAGATCACATGGCTCAAACACCACGTTCCTAAGGTCAGACTTCAACATTCGGACCCTTTTAGGTTGGACTAACTTGATTAAAGAGGGACGTGGTTGAGGCCACATTATCTGGGGTGATAGCAAGTGTCGTTCCCCCCCCCCCAAAAAAACACAACTTTGTAAGCCACCTTACATTTGTATTAGCATGAGAAAGGTGGGTATAAATACAATAAATGAAATACCAGAGTCAGGGCTCATCTAATGAAACTGATTCTCAAGAGATCTGTAACAGGCAAAAGGAAATTCTTTTCCTTGTGAGCAGGCAGCGTGTAGCCGTCTTGTAATTAATACGTTAGTTGTAATAAGTAATCTAGTGATTAACCACGAAAGCACTATAGGTATCTTTAGCCTCATGAAAGCAGCAGGCCTCTGTCAGTCTTGGAAGACTATGGTATCGTGCTCAGTGCTGCATACAAAGCAAGAAAGCCTGGGTTAGATTGTTATGGAGGATAGGCTGTTACCCAAGCAGAAAATCCCCCCTCTCCATGCCACTGAATTAGTCCAGTGGAAAGGCAGAGCCCATACGATTGGATCCAGCTGGCGTCGCAGAGCTGGGCTAAGGACAGGAGCTCACCCTGTCTCGTGGGGCCGACTTGGGTCTTGAACCCTGGCCTGCTGGTTAACAGGCACAGTGTCTTAACCACTCGTGCCACCCACAGCCTAAAATATTATTGCATTGCAGGTTCCACATTGCTCATGAAAGCAATGTATGTGGAAATAATATTAATAATATATTTACTCAACTGAGAGCACAATCCTAACCATGTCTACTTAAAAGAAAACCCAATGAGTTAAATGGGTTTTACTCCCAGGAAAGTGTCTTTAGGATTGCAGCCTGAGCCATCTTTAAGAGTCATAGCTCCCATATAGCTACATCGGCTGCAGCGTCTCCATCTCTGTGCTTCAACATGCTGCATGGAGCAGGAATGTCCATCTCTGCTGGGGAAGAATAACTCAGTGCGAACCTGCATGATTTGTACAAATGCCTGCCTCTGGCCCTTGCCACCTCCAGTGGTTTGCAAAGATGGCGAAGATGGCCATCACCAAAAAGATCAGACGCGTTAGGTAGGAGAACCCAACGGCTGGATGACCCCCCCCCCCCCCGTATGTGACCCTCAAGCATCAAAGACAAGGGATCCCACAGAATGTCCATAATCATCTTTATTCACAACATGGAGTTGACGCTTCATTTCCATGCTTCATAATTACAAGAGTTAGTCAGACAACATTACACAGTAGGTTGCCCCTCAAAAGAGCATCAGAGGCCCAGAGTGTCCTGGCCTTGTCTCTTCTTCCGCCAGAGAGTTCAACCTTTTGCTGCTTGCCCAGTGCCTGAGATGATTGTCCAAGGAAAAAAATTTGGGAACGTGGAAGGGAACTGCTCCCTGTCCCATCCACAGGGCCAGACTCTGAAATATTTCAGTCCAGTGGTTTACCATCACAATATCCCGCCTTGTGCAGACATGCACATGAGTGCAGGCACACAGCTCCCCAACGAGTCAAAAGAAAAATTAAAAAAGAGGGGCTGCTTCTATTGCCCTTCATCTGGAATGGTTCTCTGTTTTGCTCCTGGACTAATGATGCTTTGGAAAAAGGTTGAGCAGAAAAGAGATGGTGGCTGGGAAAGAAATCATGGGGAGACAGTACACTAAAACCCTGATTTGTGTCCAAGTGGTCGACTCCACATTCCTAATCGAGCAGATTTTTTATTTTATTTTAAAATAGTGCAGGTTAGCTGGCACCAACCAGTACTGGGGCATGAGCAGGGTGGCAGAGAGGGTGTTCCTGGGAGGAGGATGGAATGGAGGGTGGAACAGGCACAGGAGGGAGCAGGATCTCTACCATATCCTATCTCTACCATATCCTAACCTCTCCTTCCAGCCAGTCCAACATTATACAGGGCTTCTTGGATTTGCACCAACTGAACAGCTGGCATGGATCCAATAAGTCCTATAGAGATTGGTGTAGAGCTGTTCCCCTAACCCCTGGTTTAACATGGGTAAGGGGAAAACTATCCCCTTAAGGAGACACCTCCAAACCTATATTGGATACAGTGGCGACAATTCATCCTGTCTTGTGTGGGTGCCAACAGCCTAGGCAAAGCCTGCTGGTGGTGGTCCAAAAGCTGGATCCTGCACATTGCAGGAGATGCACATCACCATGTTGTCATTGTTGAGAAGCTGGGATGTGCACATTGCCCCGGCATCTGGAAGGTTGTGCAAAAAGGTTGCCAACTACACAGCGTGAAGGTCCCCCACGGCCTGGGTGAGCAGAACCCATTCCATGCACTTCCCACCAATTGTGGGGGACGACGACTCTTAATTGGCATGGGTCATGCTATGGACCAATACAGCAGACATAGAGCTCACTTTCATGGCAGGCAGCTCAAACACTCCACATTTTTGTGGCGTGATTAATGAAGCAACCCATTCAGCGTGACAAATCAAATTATTTGCTGTCAGATAATTTCACTGGCAACACTGGTGGGGGCTAGGAGAAGACCACCTCAAGGAAGCCCCCAGTCTTGCCCCCTTGTCTCTGCAAAGTAGGTCAAATGAAAGGGCCAGCTGGCCCAGATCAGGACAGCGAATGGCATAGTCCTGCTGATGGCATCTAGCTTTCATTTTTTTTAAAGGGGGGTTTCACAGCTCAGTGCAGTTCAAGGACCTTCCTTCTCCATCCCAACCCTTGCAGCAATTAGTGATTAAGATATTAAAAGGAGAGCGTTTATTTATGCCGATGACATGCAGGCTTAACAAGCCTGTACCTAGAATATTTATCGGTTGCTTTTAACAATAAGTTTTCATTTATTGGACATACATCAGGCTGCTGACAGACTGAGGGAGGGGATGGTGCCAATGAAGCAAGCCAGACCACTATTACCCCACAGACACTGGTCCACGTAACTGGCCAGAGGTACATAGCCCTAGTTGAAGCCCTTGCTTTGGAGCTCCAAAGGAAGAATTATTTCACTTGTGGGGTTTGGATAGATTGGTAACCCCTAATAACCAACTTCCACAACGTGTTTCTCCTCTAGTCCTCTAAAACCTGAATAATGTTGTAATCAAGTCTATTAACTCTGCTTCTTATGTATTCCATAGAGAGAGAAAGCACTGGACCTTGGAATGAAATTGACTTCATTGGAAATGGCATATAATGAGCTCTGGACTTTTTGGAGAAAGATGAGCCTCGTTTGCTTAATTTTAGGTTATGGCTTTTGCAATCTGTTGGGCCTGCATTAATCTGTATTTATGATTTGGTGTCACATGGAAGAAAATCTGAAAGGAAAACAGAGAGCTCCTCTCTCCAACAACAGGGATGACTGGGCAGATGAGCCTTCTCAATAAATAAATAAATAAATAGACAGTACTAAAAAATATATATGTATATATACATACAAATGTTTTAAAGAAGTGAGCACGTAAGAAGGAAAATGGCCATCAGAAATGAACAAAGCTGGAGGACAGGGTCACATTTAAGAAGGAACGAGGTGCTCAGACAACAGCAGTGAGTCTTAATAGAACAAGTGATGCTTTGGTTGCTTCATCTCCGCAACATCACTCCTCCCACAGAACCTCAGACCACAGAATCCAGACCAGGTCCCCTAATCCTCCACAGATCTCTTGCTGCAAACACTGGCAACAAAGATGGCTTGGAAAAAGGCCATGGCTGTGGTCCGAGGCCACTTATTATTCACAACGTGTGCTCCAGTTGTGGCAGAAATGCAGTTCTGGGCATAAGTACAGTTAGATTTCACCCAGGCTGCTTAGACCTTGTCATGACTGTAACCCTGTGCTATGACCAGTTCCAGCTCCCAATGACCGCCAGGGACTCCATGCAACTGGTATCCTTGGCTCTCTCCTGCTCCATTTTGGTCCCTCTTCCTCCCTCCCACATGGAGGAAGCAGCAGAAGCAGAAATGCCCTTCTCAAAGACTCCACAGACTCTGAGAAGCACATGGACACTCTCTGAAGCTGAAGCTTGCACTTGGAAAAAGGGGTCACCAGGAACCCTTTCAGTGGCGTTGAGGCTGCTTACTCTAAGCTGTTTAGAGGGCTTTTCTTTCTTTCTTTTTGGGATTTATATCCCACCTTTCTCCACAAACAGACCCAAGGAGGCTGGGTTAATAGCTTTGCCCAGGGGTGCCATAATTCTCTTCCGCAAGATCGGGACAGGACCCTCTGTCCCATTTGCCAGTACATGAACACAATCCCCCAAAATCAGGATTGTCCATTTTTCGAGACATATGGCTTTGCCTGATCTACTTGCCTCTTGCTTGAAATCCAGTCCACTTCCCCAGACCTTCAGTGGAGCTGCTACTGTCCCTTCAGCATCCCCATCCAACCCACCAATCAGCCATTTCAGTAAGTTCAGCCTAGGTTTGGTGCATCTCCAAGATGGGCTTGAGTGCATGTCTTCTCCAATGAGAAGGTTCTCTCCCCACTTTCCAGCTTGGTGCATGGCAACTTTGAGTCAAGGCAGTCACATGTGATGTGTTGTAGTGCACTCAAGTGTACACTCTTATGTTTGGCCCCAGCTCTGGAAATGAGGAGCCCAACTGGCTAGCGTAGTGGGCGTTTTTTGGAAAGACTATCTATAGAAAATATACAGACCCTGAATCACCAGCATCACTTCATGGGAGTCGGGTGCCTTTCCATTCATCCCCCCGTGATCAGACTCAGAACAGGGACTGTGCTTCTCCAAATGCTTCTTTTACATTGCAGATCAAAGTGATGCACTGTCCAGGGAGCCTCTTTAGAGTACTATCCAAAAACCCCTGGAGATTTAGCAATGCAAATATGAGACCCACAGAGGGGGAAGCAGGCACAGGGGGGAAAGCAGACATGGCAGATCAGTTACCACCCCCAAAGGTTATTTCCCTTTAATGAATTCATTTGTTCTGAAAACTGAGTCCTATAACACTTCCAAGGAAATTTAATTTGCAAGTGTAAGTGGCTCAGCCTTTAGCTTTGTCACTGATAGGTAACAGCCCATTAAGGTATTAAGGCACTTCATCAGACTAGGCTCTTTACTCCTTTGGTATCTAAAACCAAGGAATAGGCCCCATTTCCTGTTACAAACCAGAATCTGGTTCTTAGAACTGGGACATGGGTAGGTAGTGGCTCATGTGACACATGAGTGTGCTCTTTAGGTGGCCTTGCCATTCCTGATTCCATTCCCTGGTTCTTCTTATTTGCACAGTTGGGCCAGGGTCAGAAGCAGGATGGAGGGTTATGGAAAACTTCCAAACACAGAGTGAGGGAGGCCCATTTTAGTCCCCATGCAGAGGTGCTTTGCGGCTGTGGGAATCACAGATGCTAATGAGCACTCAGCCAGCACATCAGCAATTCATAGAGCAAATAACAAAAGTCAGTCCCATCCCGTCCCCCCGTCCGTCCATCCATCCCATATAGAAAAGCAAGATGTGTGCAAGGCATCACATTGGATTACATCACTGGATTACAGCTGGCCAGAAAAATCTCCAATCTGACACCATCACAATATGTATCCCCAGCTAATGGGGCAAGAGGCCCTCTTTCAAGTGGGTGCCCCCTTTTTATTTAGCAGGGGGAGAATAACTGGCCCTCCAGACCCCAGCAATGTCTGTTCTAGTGGCTTCTGCTGGTGTTCTTTTGTATTTTAGATTGTGAGCCTTTTGGGGACAGGGACCCATTAGCCATTAATTTGTTTTCATTTTCTTTGTAAACTGCTTTGTGAACCTTTTAGTTGAAAAGCGGTATATAAACACAGAAAAAAGATGTTTCTAAAGTTTTCGGTCTAAGGGACCGTGGAGGTGGCAGCCACAATAACTTATAAAAGCTGTGGCACTCATCTGGATTGTAAGTAAATTTGTCAGCACGGATGCAAATTTGTAGAGGTTACCTTATTCCAGGAAAGATAGCGGATGGTAAATTAGTTTTGGAGATTAAATGAACAGCATTAGCATATAGTGATGGGAGCAGGTGTGCAGGGTGACAGAGCTGCAGTCATCCATGTATAGGGAATGTTGGGGGGGGGGGAGCAATGCTCACTCTTTTTCATCTTGGTCATTCACCAACCACCTTCCATTGGACAACCTTTTAAATATTCAGCATTTGGCTGAAAACACGCCAGACCTCTTGGGTCTATGGCTGCTCTTTAATTAAAAAGCTATGGCACCAGTAGGGAAGGAATAAATATATTTTTGGTCAAACTCAATCAGGTAAATGGTCAGGACAGCAATGAAATAAATAGCAAACTCAAGATTAGAGCATCGTCCTTACAAATTAAAAGCTCCAGCAATGGGAAACAAGATACATACACCTCTGGATTAAAACTATGTTGTTAGCAAATTTATAATGGAACATTTTAACTTTTATCTCTCTGTACAATGTTCTTTCTGCCTGGGCTACTGGAACCAACAGTGATGGATTTTTGTAGTGCTACCTTTAGGAGATGATTCCACCCCAAAGGTGGTACTTCTTTGGAGGAACAGAGGTATCTGTGGACAAGACTTTTGGTCTTCAAGTCCTGGCCCACCCCCAGAGAGCTTTTTCTATGTCCAATTGGCAAGGAAAGTGGAAGAACCCCAGTGCAATTATTTGTAAGGCTCCGTGTATGCCGAGGGCAGCAGTGACCTTCACATTAAGAAAGACTTTCAAAGTTTCTGAGAACCCCAAAGGTTTCTAGGGCTACAGCCTGAAAAGACCTGGATGAGCCTCTTTTATAAACAAGAGGGCACCAGGAAAGCTAATGCTGTTTTTCCACCACCAATAGCTACACACACTCCAGAAAGGTCAACAACTTGGAGGCCATAAGGCTTTTAACAAGCTACAATACCCAACAGGTGGATAACTGATCTCAGATCCTCCTTCTGCACCTATTTCTCAGTTCCAACTCTCAAAGCAAAGCAGTGGGCAGTAAGGAAACATACTATGGAGCTCTTGCCCCTAAACCCAAAGAGTGGGGTGCTCCCTGGCCGATAGGATGGTCTTAGCAAGTGAAGGAAGTTGAATTGGAAGACAGGTGGTGCAGCAGTTCCTATTTGGGGCAACAGGTGGAATCAACAGAGGGGCTGCCTTGGTTGCCCCCATCCCAACAGTGTTCAAATAGAGCCTCCACATACACACCAGTCTGTCAACCCCCCTTGCCTATCAGAGCCCACATAGGAATGGGATGCAGGATGGTTTTTTACTGCTGTGGGTGGTGGGCAACAGCCCTTCATACCATCAAATTATGAGAGGCAGCACTGAGATGTGTTTAATCCAGTGCCAAGGCCAACATTTGCACGTGACTCAGCGCTGAAACAGACACATCCAGAAGTTACACTGCCGTACCCAGGCTGATATGCTGGCCACACAACGAAAGGGTGTCAAAACATGAATGCCAAGGTCTGCTTCGGAGTCTGGACCTTTGGTGTGGCTACTTGGCTTTCTGCCAGGTCCAGTTGCTTTGAGCAAATCATTCTCCTGAAGGTACGAGAATGTCCCAGCATCTCTTCCGATTTGTTGCTTCTGCAAAACAGGTCTGTGCAACTGTGGAGGGAGCGAGTGGCTGGTTCTCATTGTTTCCAGTGAGGGTAAAAGGCACTTTCTTTGGAGACCAGCATGGACAGCTGCCGTTGGCAAGACTCGCTGGCAGTCCCAGAATCCAAGGATGAGCAGAGATCCTCCAAGAAGGATCTCGAAGCCCAGGCATAGCCAAAAAGAGGCCAAGCTGCCACACATATGGGGAAGCTCTGATGGGAATCGGCATGCCCATCTCTGCAGGGCAAAAAAAGGCATTTTCCTAGCAATAGCAGCTGGGCCTAACCAGCTGATGTCTCCCATTAAAGGCCAAGTGAGGAAGACCACAGGATGAAGGCTCTGGCCTGAAACTAGCTATCTGTAGTCAGCTGGCCTAGCTGGTTGGATATACTGGAAGGAAAAGATATTCTTGCACTGAAGCACTGCCTTAACAGCCCTCAAATCTCCATCATTCTCTTACCCCGACCATTTTTCCAAGCCATGAAGGCAAGAGCTGTGGTGACTCAGCTGTGCCTGTTACTGGGACAGGATAGGAGAGGGAGATCCTTTTATGGGGCCCTAGCTCCCAAGGGCAGGCACTGTCACCCTACTGAGATGAATCTGGAGGAGCAAGGCTCTCTGTGAGACCCCAATGGCATAGCCCAGCTTTGTGGAAAGGTTTTGGCAGATGAGATGGTAACACTCCATGAAACAGAGACACCGCCATCCCAAAAAAGAAGGGGAGAACAGAAGATAAGGTTTTGCCCACTTGCTGTGACCCTAGCCTGCATGGGTTGGACACAGTGTTGCTACCCCAGAAAGCTCTCTGCATGCCAAGCACACAAATCTGTAAAACTTCCTTGTCTCACATGCTCCCAATTTTTCTTGAACAACATATACACAAAACAAGACTTGCCATTCCTGGAGCATGTAGGGATGGTGGTGGGAGTGGATCCGACTGGAAACTTTCCCATACAGGCCTTGTTAGAGACAGTCACAAACATTGTGGAGCAGGTGGGGGAGACAGACCAGGGCTCACCTGACTTATTTTACTGAGAAGGGGAAATGAACTGGGGAAAGGGGTGGAATTGACTATAAACAGCAAACTTGTCTTAAGTCGTGTTATAGGACTGCATTGACACAGACATGAGTGGGTATGGGATGCCTGTCAAGGGGGCAGACAGGTTATGATGGCCACTTTTCAGGCTGAAACTGGGAACCCTGATTGGCCTGCCTCTCTAACAGCAGTCTGCATAGGAATGTCTAGCGCTTTTTCAGGCCAGACCACATGTGGGAGAGGGGCTTCCAGAGACAGAAGATGAATTGGATCCAGGCTGACTCCATTCATGGTTGGTGCCTTCTGTTAACATGCAGAACACAGGCTGAGCTTGGGGCTCTGTGCAACTGCAGGAGGTATCTGGTTCTCCCCACCCCGTTCTGAAATTACCCCGTTCTGAAATTCCACCAGCTTTTTCAGGAGGGACCAGGAAAAGAGATTCTTAGCTCTGCAGGGCAAGCATAGAGGACACACAGAATGGCAAGGTGAGCAAAAAGGGGGATGAAAAGGTGAGGATAGATGGCTTCTGGAGAACAAACTCAGCCAAATGTCCTGGTTGGCCAGCTCCAAAATCCTGCACCAGTGACCAAGGACTGCAGCATAACTGGCCTGTTTGCTGGGCATTGGGACAGAGAGGGAGACGGAGTACAAGGGAGGGCATGGCTCAGCCCCTTGTGGCAGTGACTGTGCTGGAACAGGAAAGGGGAATAGTAATAGAGAGCGACATCAAAACTGTGCCTGGGTCTGTATGCTTTCAGCTCTCGCTCATAGCCTGGCAACTCATGATGGTTCCAGGTACCCGATGGTACACAGACACTCCACCCCAAATTCACCCTGACTCCATGGGTAATGCCCAGCTATGGGCTACATCTTCCCAATCTGGTCTGGACTAATGGAAATTGACTGGACGCTCCCTCATCTTCTCTGCGATGTCCTCAAATGGAGTCTGGAAATCCAATACTTGCCCTATGATCTCAAAGGAATTCAATTACCATTTTGAAAGACAAAAGCTGATTCCACCTATCCTCTTTGCTGTCTTTGTTCCTAACCCAACTTCTGTACCCTTCTCCTTTCCCAAGAAAGCATACCATAAACTGAACCTAGAGTGGGTAAGGCTCCCCTGCCATACATACTCCAACACATCTGAATCCTGCCCATTAATTCACTCTCTTTGGGATCTCCAGCTAACTGAATCCCATAGGAAGCAAGCTCTTCCTTCAGGTAGCCAGGCTACAGTGTCTCCAAGAGGGGGCTGCTTTGGGGCAGCGTCGTTGAGTCCATAACAGAAGCACCAGGGGAATCCCACAAGGTGAGCAGAGTCCAAACAGCAGTATGAATGTCCAGGTGCTCACTCTGCACAGCTGACACCAAGCCAGGACTCTCCCTTGGTCATGTCAAGAATAGTTCTTGTTGACTTTGGGGGTGGGGGGACTTGGGTTGAGGATGCCCACCTGTGTCCTGGTTCCATTGGCACCGTTGCTATAGGACCCCCTCCATGAAGCTTGTGTCCAGGTGCTGAATGAGCACCCGGATGAAGGACATCTCCTTACGGGTGTTCTCAAAAATGATACGTGGGTCGTCCGATTGGCAGCGTAGGCAGTTGGGGGCCATCACCATGGCCAGGTTGTTGACATCCATCTTGGTGACGGCGACATTGGTGGGCTGCACAAACACCTGGCATGGGGGGAAAGGAGAGAGGGTTGGTTAGCCAGGCTAGAGAGACTCCATCACTGTCTTAAACCAAGAAGTTCCAGAAACCATGAACCCATGGTTTGGCAGATGAGCATTTGGTTTCCATGCCCTTGGGGCACTTGTAAGCAGAGCATCAGGAGGAGAACTGCCTCCTCTTGCTCACCCTTGGCATCTGATAAGGCTCCAGCAGAGCCTGGGAGCTGGTTCCAGGCCAAAGCCAGAGACTGCTCCCTGGGTGGCCTTACCTGGAGGAAGCGGATGAGGTAGCAAAGCACCATTTTGTTAATCCTGGGCAGAGAGTGGACCACAGCAATGGCAGCTTCAGGGTTCTCGTAGTGGGTGATGCACTGTTCGTAGAAGTCATGGGGGATCAGAGGCTCCTCCAGCTCCCGGTACCATAGCTTCAACAAGGAAGCTGCAAAGAAGGAGGGGGAAGGATCAGGGGAAAGTGTTAGGCACACGGGATGAAAAAGAAGGGAGGCAGGAAGGCTCCATGACACAGGCTGGGCCTCGAAGGCCCCTTGGCACCGTCCATCCCTTGAATCCCTAATAAACTCTTGCCTAAAGTCAGCTGCATGTCACTTATTTCAACTGAATGCAGGCTTCAGCTGGACTCTGGATGTGGAAAGTAATTTGAATGCCTGTGACGTCCTCTTAAGGAGTGTCTGCACTCCTTTCTATGGCATTCCAGCCATAGTGCCTTCTAAGAATCCTTTCCCTTCCCCCTAAACATCCCTTATAGCCCCTTGCTGCCCAAAGCCCCCCCATGTGACATGAAGAATAGAGTCAGCTTCCATGCCCCGCTCAGTTTGCTGATGTCTTAAAATTGCTTCAGATCACAGGAGTTACAAAACTGCCTTGCAAACAAGTCTGCAAAGGTCATAACAATTCAGTAGCCTTTTTGGCTTCCCACTTCTGGAAAAATGGAGTTTCCTGGCACCTGCAAGGGATTTTTATTCACTCCAGGTGAGAGCACAAAGCACTCCAGCCTCTCTGGTGTCCAGAAGGACACCAATGGAAACTGGAAGGAGCAAGCCTGGCTTTTAAGACTGATTCCCGATGGCAGCTGGCTGGATGGTGTGGTTCATCAGATTTGGTCAAGATCCACTAAGCAACTGGCTGCTGAAGGGGCTTTGGGGCCAGGGAGAAGAATGGGGCTGTTCTGCAGAGTGACCTTCCACACGCATTTCCTGTCCTCCTCACCAGGAACATGAGGGTCTTCCAAGCCTGTGGGGATTTTCCACTGATCAACCTGCAGCTTGAGGGCATTAACCTCATCAATGTCTCCAGGGACTCTGTAGAAGAGAAAAAAAGAAATGAGACGGTGGGACAGGCTGAGCATTGCTTCATGCTCACCAACAAGCAGGCCCCATCAAAGGCTCTGCTGTTAGGGCTGAGCCAGGCAGGGTCCCCTAAGCCCGTACAAGAGAAGACACCGCATGCTTGTGCCATGTGTTCAAGCTAATTGTGTTTGACCTTTCCTAAACCATCTTCTGCTGTATTTATTCTTTTCCATAGTTTTTTAATTTCTTATTTTCCTTTCTACTATTTTTCTATTTATTATTGATTTTTACTTGCTGCTAATATTTATATTGTGTTTTATTGTAAATCACCTTGAACCTATTCTGCAAAGTTGGGATATAAATATCTTAAATCAATCAAGAAAGTAACATAAAACAGGGAGAGGAAGAAACTGGAGCTTGGGTACAACTGCAGCAGCCCTCCCTCCTGGGCACGGGTGCCCTGCATCATCACAACAGTCCTTGGTATCCACTGATGAGAAAGCCCACCCTTCTTGATGGAGTAAGGGTGCTCCTGAGAAGGGCAGGAGTTACCTGAAAATGCCTTCAGTCTGGTCTCCATTGAGGGCCAGAACTTCTTCCGATAGCCTGGTCTGCACCCAGGGGAGCTGGCGGTCTGGATATCTCTCCTTCTGCATGTTCATGATCTCTTGCAAGGAGCTCCCAAACATGGAAGGGCTGAAGACAGCATTCTTGGCATGACGGATCTCTTCAATGTTTGGCTTCTTCAGGCCCTACAGGAAATGCAGTTGGTAGCAGGAAAGCATTAGATAGGAGGGGGAAAAACGGCTCAATATTGCTCCCTAAGGTCTTGTAGTGCTAGCATTTTCTTTCCATAACACCACCAACATACATGGATCTTCAAAGAAATAGTACGTAAGTTTCTCGTACTTGCCCTGAGAAACTTACACACTCTCACTCAGACTCCCAATCACTTTGAGATCTACTTTGTGACCAGTCATCACCTGGGGCTGGTCAGGATGTGAGATAGGGCCTTCTCCATGGTGGCCCCCAGCTTTGGAATTCCTCATAGAGGCCCTGCTAACCTCCCACCTCTGCTGAAGACTGTCTTTTGCAGGAGGACCTTCAGATTGGATTGATTTTGTGCCATGAGGGATGATCTTTTTGGCTTTCTGTGCCTGATCAGATGGAACATGAGGGATGGAAAAACTAAGGATCAGGAAAGTGGCTCTCTCTTGGTCCTCAGCATCTAGCTCAGCTTCCTTGGCCAGAAGATCCAAATCACCTCTAAGCCACACTCTGAATGATCTGAACTGAGCTCAGAACCATCTCCGTTGACAATCTCCCACTCTGCGATTCGTTCATACATTGAAGGGGCTCCTCATCAATGGGGGAGACACTTGAAAATGGCCAGCCCACTTTGGCTCAGACTCACAGCAATGTACCATCATGACTTTCCACAACCCACACTTGACCAGGGAGGGCCTTCTGTGCAATGGAAACCCATGGGAAGCACAGAAGCACAAGACGTTCAAAGAAACAGTACTCTCTGTTCTTTCATGTGCCCTTAGGAAAGAGGCAATGGCCTCCCACTTACCCTCACACACATTTTAGCACTTCATTTATTTTTTGTTCACACTGAAGCATTTTAATGATTCTAAGCTGCTTTCAGTAAGATAAGGCAAAAAAGTACTTTTATTTTAAATCTATATTCTTGAAACCAAAATGGATGCTGATGCTGAGGAATGTGAAACAAATCTTTGAAGTGGCAGCCAAGCTTATGGCCACAGAGAGGCAGCATTCTTCTCCCAAAGACAGGAGAAGTAGGGAGCCAGCAGTGCAGGGCAAGAACAGGTGTAAGGCTGTGAGAGGCACAACACTCTTCTCTGGTTTTGTTGTTTTCCAGTTCCAGTATAAGCTGCCTTAGGAGGGCAGTTAATGGGACCACAAAACAGGATACAAACATCTTTACAATAAACCGAATTAACCCCAGCAGTGTGGAGTGTGTCCAATGACTCCAGTGTGTCCAATGCAGAAGGGGCCAAATCCTCATGCAAAGGGTCAACAGTCAATATGGACGGGACAGAATGGAAAGAGAGACCAAGGAATGGAGATGATCAAGGAAGAATCGATCAGCTGCAAACCAGGCCTAGCGGAGAGGCTCAAGGCAACACCAGCCTAGTGATCACCTTAGTCCCTTTCAAAGTGGGAAACCAGCCATTTTTTTGGCTGACCTTTCCACCTTTGAAGCATCTCCCCCCAAGAGACACCACCTTCCAGGGAGCATCTTGGCTACTTGGCACAGCAAAAAAAAAAAATGTGGGGTTGTAAGTTTGTGTGGAATTTAATTGCTGGAAGCAATGGGGTATTTATATTTGTATCGAGATTGTTGTATAGTTAGTTGTGTTTATATTCGTTTCTTTTTTAGTGGTGTTGTCCAGTTGTACCTTGGGGAAAAGCACCTCATTTCGTTGCACCCAGTTGTGAGTGTAATGACAAATAAATTTCTTCTCTCTCTTTCTTAAATCTCTTTCTTCAACCTTTTGAAATGGAGCCAGGCCTTCAACCTTTTGAAATTCCTTGTGGAAGTGGCTTTTGAACAGTGTTGCTGAAACATGTTGTTGATTGTAAAGCTAATGTGTGCTTTTTAAAAATCAGATCTGTTGCCGTTCTGTCATTTTCTTCAGTAGGCTGATGGTTTCCCTGCCAATATAAGGGTAGGAAAAAAATCTAGAGATTTAAAGATCAAACCTTTAAAAGGTTTAAAGATCCAAACAACAAGACTTGTTCTGGTTGATGTTCTGCCAATAGCAACTTCATTTACCCTCTTTTCCTCCCTGCCAGATGTGGCTGGCCCAGCCATGCAGTGACCTGTTGTGGGTTGCATCAGGGATAGATGGAGGGGGAGCAAAGGGGCCATGAATTCAGGGTGCCCTTTCCCCCAAGTCCACTGTCACATGTCTCTCCAATCTCCAAACCCCATTGATCCTGCTTGCTAAAAGTGAGCAAGTATTGGATCTCCTGGTTTCCTTGCTGTGCTCCATCCTCAAACTGGCTTTAAAGTTTAAAGGGGAACAATTCGCTTTAAACTCTGTGCAAGGATGAAGCATAGAGAGGAGATAAGGAGCTTTTCTTTGGAAGGGGAGGCACAAACTTACATGCCCCTCTTGGCTGAGGTGAAAGCTGCAAGTCAAGTATTAAATCAAACAATGGACCCAGCTGGACCAGCCCCACAGCCAGTGGTGGGCCCAGCCTGCCCTAACAACCGGTTTTCCGGAAGTGGGCGGGGCCAGGATGGATCAGGGGGCGGGGCAGGGGAGGGCATGCCACCTTAACCTTTAGTTTACCAAAAAAATTGTATCACTTGTGACAGCATCAATCAGTATTAAGCCCCTGGGTTCTGTGTAATTTATTCCTATGCATTATGCCTTGTTGTGCTCTGAGGGGGAATGTGTGCCACAAATAAGAACATAAAAGCATAAGAAAAGCCTCCACTGGATCACCCCAAAGACCCATCTAGTCCAGCTCCTGAATCACACAGAGACCCACCAGCTGCCTCAGGGAGCACTTATGACACTTGCATCCAGGTGCCTAATACAGCAGACGCTACCACAAGTTTCACTGGTGGTGCTCATACCACTGGTTGAGAAACACTGATCTACAGTTTAGGACCAGAGTCTGTGGTGTCCCCTCTGCAGGCTGAGGTTTGCCTCTAAGCCCCTACTTAAGGCTACAATCCTGTCCACACTTTCCTGTAAGTAAGCTTCATTGAATATAATAGGACTTCTGAGTAGTCAAGCAAAGGACTGAGCTCTTAGTAACTAGCCTCTGGCTCCAATCCTATTCACTTTCCTGAGAGTAAGCTCCACAGACTCTAATGGGACTTACTTCTGAGTAGGCAAGAACAGGATTGGGCTCTAATGCTGCACTCCTCTGCACACTTTCCTGGGAGTAAGCTTCATAGATTGAAATGGGATTAACTTTTGAGTAGTCAGGCATATGATTACAAGCTCTTAGAAACCAGCTTCTTTCCAGGGAGTAAGCTTCACTATTATAATGGAACTTACTTCTGAGTAGACATATGATTGGTCTTTGAGGCTACACTCCTATCTCACAGGGGAGTAAACCTGATGACTTTAATAGAATTTACTTCAGAGTAGGTAGTGGACTGGGCTCCTGGGGGGGGGGCAGGATGGGAACTGGGGCTATTTCTTCAGGTGCCCCCCCCCATACTTCCTGCCCACAATCTCAGGTGGAGAGATTTCTCAGAGGGGCAGGATGAGGTGGGGAGATCTCTTGGGGGGGGGGGGAGCAAAAGGTCTACAGTGTGGATAGGATTGCAGCCTGAGCCCAATCCTAACAGTGTTTACTCAGAAGTAAGTACCATTCAAGTCAATGGGGCTTACTCCCAAAACTGTGTGGTCAGGATTTTAGCCTTACAGTCCAATCCTATGCAGGCTTACTTAGAAGTAACTCTCATTCTAGTCAGTGGGGCTTACTCCCATGTAAGTGTGGATATGATTGCAGCCTCAGAGCCCAGTCCTAATCATGTCTACTCAGTAGAAAGTCCCATTATAGACAGTGGGCTTACTCTCAGGAAAGTGTGGATGGGAAAGTAGCCTCAAATCCTATGCTACTCAAAAGGAAATCCCATGATAGTCAATGGGAATTGCTCCCAGGAAAGTGTGGCTAGGATTGTGGCCACAGGCTGCAGTCCTCTACTAAACAGTGTGGCTTACTCCTGAGTAGTACTGAGTAGTTCTCCATGCCTAGTACTGGGCTACAAAGGCACCCAGGGAAGGAGGGAGGCAGGCAGGAAGGCTTGCTGCTATTACTCACCTAGGCTCCCAGAGGTTTGTATTTCCTAACCCTGATTTTAAAGCATGGAGCTAACAGTGATGCAAACACCCTCCA
Organism: Cryptoblepharus egeriae; assembly: GCA_030015325.1. Lineage (NCBI taxonomy): Eukaryota > Metazoa > Chordata > Lepidosauria > Squamata > Scincidae > Cryptoblepharus > Cryptoblepharus egeriae. The sequence goes on along the minus strand of JAREYC010000003.1, from coordinate 2,290,242 downwards.
TCTCAGCAGTCAGAGTCTGGATGTGCTGTGATGGTCACAGTGCTCTGTCTGAATGATGGTAGAAGGAACACTCTTTGTATTTTAAAATTAAAAAATAAACTTAGGGAGGGGAAGGAGGGAGAGAGAAGGGGAGGGGGGCTCAGGAGGGGAGGGAGGAGGGGGAGGAGTAGAACTTCAGCTCTGGAAAGACAGACCCAGAGGCCCTTTAAGAGAAATGCAAACACACTTGCATGCAATTCAAAGATGATACCTCCCAATAAACAACCGGTTGCTAACATCAGCCCCCAATTAACAACCACCTCTACAGAACTGTCAGAACCAGCCTCAGCCCACCTGTGCCCATAGCCAGAGAAAACCAGGCTGGAGATGTCTTTAGCATCACAGCAGGAAGGAAGGAAGGAGGGGAAAGAAGCCTCCTCTTTAAAAAAAAACCAAAAGCCTGAGGATGCTAGTATGTTCACCTGCAACACTCCTGTCCTATCAGATCTCAGTCTGGATGGAGCAAAATGGGATAGATGTTGTGCTGAAATGGAAGTCCTACTTGTTAGAATTTCCTTCTCCAAGTAATGGGGAGAAAAACTGGTTCTTGAGCTGAGTCCAGCTACAAGTTGTGAGCTTGAGCTGTGCTCCCTGCAAGATCACAGGGTGAAGGGAGAACAACCTTCCAATTATGCAGCGGCAGATCCCACAGTCAGACATTCTCATTTCTCCAGAGAATCAGCAGCCTGCAGTGTGGCACGTCAGCCCTACTTAAAATGTTCTCTTCTTCCATTATTGATGGGGAGACAACAGACTTCCCTGGCAGTTGCTTAACCCTTTGCAAGCAACAGCAGCAGCATTTGGAAAGTTGCACTGAAGCCTCCCCTCTTGTGATGCTTCACAGGACTAATCATGGCTTCTCTTAAATGACTCCCCTTCCCTGAAACACAAATGGCCTGATCAGAGCTATTCTTGAGAATCTGTCAGTCTCAGTGATCTGCAGCAAACACTCGGCTTTCTGTAAATAGGTAAAGCCTCTCTGTGTGCAATCTACACCTGCCATAATTAAAGCAATTCTGCACACTTAAAATACACAACGTGGGACATACAAACGTATCCGTGACAGAGCAGGAGAGAGATTGCGGGTTCTAGTGGAGAGCATGTGCAGCATACAAAACAGCACGAAAAAGGTTAAAATTCTGCACCCAGAAAAATCTGAATTCTGCAACATTAATTTTGTGGCCACTGAGCACACATCAACTAGTTCCCTTATTTACAAAACAATCTAATCATGCCTACTCAAAAGTAAGCTCTATTGTGTTAAATGGGTCTTACTCCCAGGAAAATGTCTTTGGGATTGCAGCCTTCGTTTAATATACTACGTAGTTTTTGCTGTTTTGCATAATTTATGCAGGTTTTGCTAGATGGGAGAACTATGCCAATAACTTGGTCATCTTGAACCATCAGAAACCAGACTTGCAGGTTCCTCTGGCTTCCAAAGCCATAGCAAGCATTGCTGGCAAGGTTTCAACTACAGTATCTTCTTCTCTGTATCTTCTTCTTATGCAAATGTGAATCAAATTATTATTATTATTACTAGTTTTTAATAAAGAGTGCACTATTTACTATTTAACAAAAACAGATATTCTTAAACGAAAGAACTTGGCCTACGCTATAACTTAAAAGAAGTATATCAACACAAGATTGATATCATATCAACACATCCTCAACTGAGTCAGTGGTGAAGAAGACCTTCCAAAAAACCTCTTTCCAGAGCAGGTAATAATAGGAATGGAAGTTTCTGCATGCAGACCCCATTTCCATGGCTGGAATGTCAGGGCCCACCTAATCAAATTTTGCGCCTCCTTCCAAGAAGCCTGCAAACTGGGCATCAGGGTAAGGATCCCTCCCTGCTGTTGCCTCTGCAGCTGATGTGTAGAGGGAGGCAGCCCCTAAAGTTGGAGGCTTCATGTGTTCACTGTGATTAACAGCTCTTAGTCAGTGCCTCTGCCTCATCTTCCTCCAGGAATCCGGCTGGCTCATCCTGTTCCAAAGCGGTCTCAGTCACATAAACTGCAGCAGCCGTGCCATATTAATAATGCAGCTTTCCCCTTTTTCAAATCTGTTGCCCTCAACTTGATGGGATGACCCCAACTATGAGGGAGAAGCTCTTCTCTCCAATCAACAAGCATCCGTTCAGCCTGTTTTCGCATTTTTCGTTTGGACAGAATGGAAGAGCCTCGGGGCTTGTGGCTTTCTTGGCTGGGAAGGTGGATGAGGCCGCTCGGTCCAGCATCAGGCCCATAAGCAGGGCTGCCCATGTTGCTTCTGGATCCCTCTCCTGCCAGAACCTGGTAAATCCAATCACTGTGGGGGCAGACACTGCTCTTGCCTTGAGCACAAGTGCTCCGGCTTGCAGCCATGTGCCCAGATGACACCCCTCCAGTCAGGCTTCCGAGGGCTGCTCCCTCCTTCTACCAGTTAGCTCCAGTCACGTCTCAGAGGGCTTAGTTTCCTTGCTCTGGTTCGCTCCCCAAATGTCTCCTGAGCCTTTGCAATCTGTATTTCCTCCCCCCACATGTGCAGGAAAAAAAAGACAAGCCGCAGCCATTTGTCCTAATGAAAGCTGCAGATCAGTGAGTCATCATGTTCTGTTCTGCTGCCTGGTTGGGAGCTTAACAACTGGGAAAGCTAAACAGCTGCAGCAGGGAAGGGAAAAGGGTCCCCTGATCTAATTGGCACGAATCAGTATTGTAAAATAGGTGCCACTGAGGATGAGGAGGCAGAGTCCCAGCAGAGCTGGTTCAGGATGTTCCAGGAAAATCCAAAAGACACCCACGATCCATAAAGGGTTTGTGATCCACAGGGGGGTTCTGAAGAGAAGCTGTGCACAAGTTTAAGGATGCTCTCAGCCTCCTCCCGATCTGCATCCCAAAAATAACAGCCTTGGCCTACCTTATAGCGTTGCTTGAAGAACTACAAGAAGATAGTAGATACTTGGACTGCCTGCTTGGATACTTGGACTGATTTACCTGGATAAACCTTAGCATTCTCCAATATGGGCGTTAGGGCTGAATCTTAGGAAATTTAGGCCAGCCTAGCTCACCTGGTCTATTTTTCTATTATGGTGTGGGGAGGTCTGTGTATGCCTGTGCATTGGCTGAAAACTCCCCACCCCCAGGAGTGGGGCAGAAGTGCCTTACAACACTTTAGTGACATCCCCACATCAGCACAGGACTTATTCTGGGGCTTGCCACTCTCGAATTGGCCTTTTTAGATGTTGACCCATACTAGATGTTGTTTCAGGACCTCCAATCAGAGCACGATACCAGAGTCTTTCGAGACTGAAGGATGCCAATGAGAAGCCAGCCTAAGTGGAGGTTAGACACTATCCTAGGAGTAAGACCCATTTAACACAATGGGGCTTACATTTGAGTAGACATGGTTAGGATTGTGCTCTTAGTGTCTATTGCTGTGGACCACTCAAGTTTGGCCTGATGCTGTTTCTACGGTTGTCAACGTATGTCCTAGGCATCTTTACTCAGAAGCCAGTTTCACTGTGTTCAGTGAGGCACTCGACAAGCACTCAGGCTTGCAGCCACACTTGTGTTTGTTTCATCTTTTACTGAAAACCACACAAGTGCTGGTTACTTCTGAAGGCCAGGAATACGTAGGCGCGTAGACAGGCAGAGTATTTTTAACACAGCTTCATTATCATCATGAGCTGCTTTTTGAGGACAGTCCCACGCAGCAGCAGCAGCACAGAAGCTGGTGGTGTGAAACGGGTTACATGGAAAGAGGCACACTTGACTCCGAGACGAACGCAGAATCATAGACATAACCAGCAGTTTAGGTCCCTTGCCTTAGAAGCTGCAGATGCCAATAAAACACTGAGAAGTTTGGGGATGATATCATCAGCTATGCCAGCTTCCTGGTCAAGATATCTAGTGGCACAAGGGCTGGGGAGTCCTAGATGCACACAGTTAATCAGGGGAAGGGATGGGCTATTGGGGCTGGTCCTGGAAGAGAAGTAAGGTCAGAAGCAGCAAAGAAGAGTTGAGTCAGACAAGCAAGAGGAAAAAGGGCAAGAGAAAGACCTAAGAAGGGAACAAACCAGAGGAAGGAAGGAAGAATACCTTGGGCTTTGCTTCAGGGGTTATGGCCTGCAAGATTATCAAGCCAGTTGACTCTCTGTGATGCAAACCTGGCCAGAACCAGTATGGGTCAACATTACAGGTGCCATCAAAAACTAGAGAAGGACCAAGCTCTGCATGTCAGAAAGGAATGAGTCCCAAACCTAGCATCGTCCTTGAAACTGGGAAGACCAATCCTGCTGTGCCACCAGCTAGGCTAGGCTTCCATCTGAGAAGGCCACCTAGGAAAGACCTACTCTATTTACTTGAATGTAGCGTTCACCCTGTTCAGCCAAATTCAGGTTCCAAAATTAGGGTGCACATTTGATTTGATGGTTAATTAGGTTTGAGTAAATATGGTATTTTGATTATAAGTAGAGGGTGTGCATTAGATTCTATGGCACATTAGATTTTAGTAAATACGGTAGCTTTCTGTTGAGTCTAGAACCTAGTTGAACGCCTTTATAAACAAGTGTAATAAGTGCCCAGATGCCCCCTGGAAAATTGCTAAGTGACCACAAACTTTGTGAAGTTGCAGAATTCATGAACACTTCTGGAGGGTGTCGTCTGACGAAGTAAATGCATGCACTTGTTCCCAATTTGCTATCAGTTCCAATTAACTGTCTTCTATAAAATCCACATCCAAAGCTATACAAAAGGGAGAAGCAGAGGTACCTTCTTGGCTCCGGTCAACGCAGCTTTCTGGAGCTTGTTGTAACAATACTTGGCGTAAGTGCTTATTGCCACCCCTAGGAGAGACAAAGACAGAGGAGGAAAGGAGGTCAGAACTGGAACACTCCAAAAGGCTTCCCGAGAGAAAAGGGGCAGCAAGAAAGACCCAGCAACATCCTGAGAGGAGAGACAACCCGGCAGCACTTCCAAAGCAGATCGCCAAGGAGAAACCAGCCCCCCTCAAAACAAGCCCCTTCACAGCCACACCTAAATGGGACTTCACAGAGCAAAGGCTTCTGTGACCCTTTGCTCCGGCAGTGGTTTCGGCCAGGAGTATATACAGCAAACATGCTATGACAGCAAGTCATCCAATGAAGCCTGAGCTCCTACGGTTTTTCCACCCTCTTCTGCCACTGCCTTTTGCACTGGATTCCCCCTCAATTGAACATGGTTCTGTGTGCTTGGCCATGCCTCTCCAATATCAGTATGTCCTCAATCATAGCTTTAGGGTGCAATTCTAACCTATGCCAGTACAACTCATCAGTCTTCCCCTTCCTGTGGTGATATAGGGAGGAAAGCGCATGTTCATGCATGGGCCTATCTCTCCCCCTAGGAGTGGCACAGAAGTGTCTTATACCCCCAGGTCAGGAGAGGACTTATGACAGAGAGTAGGCCAGCTACGTGGGGGTTAGGATTGCAGCCAAATGTATGAAAGGACCCCCGCCCCCCAAAATGTGTAGATTCATATTCAAGCTCATATTAAATGTGTGGATGTGGCAGACACAGCCAAAAGGCAGTTCTTTTTCCCTTTCATACACTTATTGAACATGTGATGAGGAACATGCAAGGTTTATCGCTTTGATCGGTTCATCTTTCTATATATTAATTGCCATCACTGCTAAATCACACAAGACAACTTTACTTGTATTTTTGCTATGCGTGCAGTTTCTTACAATTGCCTGAGCACGTAAGAGCCTTTACTGTTAAACCCAATGAAGCACATAGTGTAGCACCCTCACAAAATGCCAGAGGTTTTGAAGGCAGATTCTCTAGTCCCCAGTTATGGAAACATCTAAGGAACAATCAAATCCTCGTATCTGACTCAAGCAGCAGAAGAAACTCGGAGAAGAAGCCTTGGGAAATGTCATTAAGATCTGAGGAGCCCCATTCAGAGCAAGTGCCACCCAAGACCCTAGCCATGCCCACGGTAGGCAAGAAGCAGCCAGACCAGATTTTGCCTACACCGGTAGGCAAAATCCATCCACAGCATGACCTTCAAGCAACCCTGAAGGGCTGTGAGCAGCGGCTGGTACTCTGATCTCTCCACGAGGACGCTGAGGGGGTAGTTATTAATAGGCTAGCCTTACTGTCCCCCTGGGTCTCATAATCCAATTAAAGTTACAGCAAAGAGGCCTTGCATAGATGTGAGCATCCTGGACGGCAGACACATTGTGCACAGCGAGGTCAACTCCCTGTACACTGCTCAGTCTTTTGGGAGCCACTCCACCTCCTGCCACTTGAACAGAAGAGCCACACTGAGCTCTTCCAAGCTAAGCCATCCCTCCCTACACTAAGATGTACACTACACTAAGCCTCCCTACAAGCTCAGACTGGCAGCATCTCATGGGGGACAGGCCTGTCCCTGAGATCACCATCAGGGATCTGATCACCAGATGTCAGAGATATGGGATCTTATTAGGGACATGTGCAACTGTTCCCATGCTGAAGCACACATAGAGAGGCATTCTTGGACTTTCCAGTTTTTCTCCCACTGGCCAGAGCCAGACCTGCCTTGCTTCAGGACAATAGTAGCCTCACGTGCCTTCATGCTAAGCCCTGGGTTCTCCTGCATGCAAAACTGCATGCTTTCCCATTATCTGCTGTAAAATCTCTTTCCTGTCTAGCTGAACCATCATGATAATGTCTCTGCAGCTATGAAGATGCCAGGCACCAAATGTGGTCGCTGGCCCATGTCACCCACTTTCCAGGATGGGTCCTCAAGGCTCCAGGTGTGGAAAGGGGAACAAATGGCCAGAGGCCATTCTTGGCAGCATCAGAGCAGCTGCCCAGTCAATTTCCTGATGATGGCAAAATGGGAGTGGGAGGGAGGGAAAGGAAGAGATATAAAGGCAAGAGTGTCTGAAAAAAGCAAAACAACCAAGTGACAAGGTCAGGGCCCTGGAGTGCCCCAGTTCCCAGCATAACAGGCCAGAGTCCAGCAAGCTTACTGGGAAAGAATTTAAGTGCTGAAGTTCATGGCCCCTGCAAATATCATAGGCAGTTATCATCTCAGTGGTTGAGGATCAGTGGTGCCTCCTCTGACTTTGAGAACTACAAAACAACTTCTACATGTTAAAAGGAAAGGAAATGAATTTATTCTGCATCTACCCTTGTCACTTATTTTCGCATCCAAGCAGCCAAGTGGATACATCAACAAAAGCTAGCATTCCCTTCATTCCTTCCCCCTCCCCCCAATTCAGCTGAACAGACATAGCTGGTGTGGGAGCAGGGGGGAAGAAAAAGTGCATGATCACCTCTGCACTTTCAGGCTGGAGAAAAAAGCACTTCATGCCACATCTACAAAATCAGACCACTGCACACCCTGGATTCCCTCCTTTGAATCCCCTGCACAAGATCTGCCCTGGTTGGACTCCATTTCCCCCCAACAGGAGCCAGAAAAACACATTACAAGGTTCACAAGAGGAGAGGGCTGTTCAGTGCCCTGCAGTATGGAACCATGGACTTTTGCATAAGCTCCAGCCTCCATATGCATATGCACCTTCAACTCCAAATTTTAGGATCCTGACTTTGATACAAGATTGGGTTCATCTGTACCTATTATTCCTGAGGAAATGCCTCCCATACTGAAGGGTTGGAAGTGGCCCTGGCCCGCTGAAGATGACATAGAGGAAGAGGCAGACATGTAGTGATGAGACACAGAGAGATGCAGCTTCACTCCGTAGAGCAGCTACTAACCTGCTCCCCCCCTACAGCCAGGATCTCTTTTAATTAAATGGGCTTTCCAGGGCAGATTGTGGAGAGGGGAATCAGGACTAATCCCTGCTCAAGAAAATGCACAGAAGCCTGACTCTTGGCTCATATGTTTTCCTCTGCTTCAGTACCCAGATCGCACAACACTGCATTCTGCGACCCTGTTTGGACCAAGAACAACAGTTGCTTCTCCAAAAGGGTGCTACAGCATGTTGTAGGAGCCACAGGTGTGGCCAGGCCAGGCAGGTCCTGGTACGGATCTCACGGGGAGCTAGTGGGCAACTGATAGACATCCATATGTTTTCACACCATAAACTGTGCTGGCATTTTTAGCGAAAGGGTGAGATACAAATATTTAAAATGCATAAACAATATGGAAACATTCATTTTCCAGACGGAACATAGAGGCTTTCTAGTCCCTGGTGCGCAAAGCACCTTTTTAACTGATGACAGGAAGAACTGACCCTGCAATATGCCACATGCAAATGCTCTGCCACTGCCCAAAGCCCCCTCCTTGCCCATGTAAAAATGAGGATTCAAGCCCTGCATGAAAGGAGCACTAGCCCTTTCACGCGCAGCTTGATTCCAGCATTCACCCATTTAATTGTGGAAACCATGGCTTTTTCCAAACTCCCAGCAATCAGGCAAAACCAGATCTCTTATGCCAAACAAAAGCTCTTTTATCAAGTGAGGGGTGGGGGTTCCCACTCATGCCAGGCCGCTTTTCCAGTTCCTGCGGATGGTGCAACCAAACACCTGGGCCCGGATGCCAGGAAACTGAAGTGAACAAGCAGCTTAGATTCTCCCCCTGCTGCCCTGTAGGATGCCCTGAGCCACTGACTCCATTATTGACTTCATCTTCATTGACTTCAACAACATCCTCAGCCCCACTCGAGGAAATGCACACACAGCATGAATTCCCTGAATTCTAGTTAGAGGTCTAAAAATAGCAAGGAAGAACAGAACATAGTTCTGCTAACTGTTATGACATCCAAGTGGAGGAGAGAAAATGGGGAGGGGCAAGAAGGTCAGCAGCAGCCTGGAAAGATGGGCATGAACCCTCCAGGACAAGCAGCGTTTCCCCCTTTGTGCTCCTCCAATGCTCTTGACTGAAGTTGATCTTTCAAGTTTCCTACTCAGTCTCCTTTCTGACTGCCTCCTGCATGTGCTGGCAAGGATGGTTGTGGATCTTTCTGTGAAAACACCTTGAAGTTCCTCCAGCTCTCCCTGGGAGGCATCAAAAGCACTGCCTGCTTTCAAAGCCGCTCCAGCCCCCTTGTGCTACTTACCCCTTCTTAACAAGGCTTAAGCGCTGCATAATAAAGGGTGAGAAATAAAGGAAAGGGGCTATGCAAAAGGCACACATAAATACCGAGAGTGATGAAAGGATCAAGACCATTTTTAAAGCCTCTTTCCCAGGGCTCTTTTGGTTCAGTTCTCAACCCACATCTGGGAGCAAAACTATACATATGCATCATACATAGCAACTGCTCATCAATTCCCTCCCTGTGTTTTTCTCTTCCTCAAACATCCACCACTACGAGGGACTCTGATCATCAGAACCACAACCCTCTCATTCACTCACTCACTCAGTCCCATACACCAGAGTGCTATTCAGGGAGTGGGAAAAACACACCACTGACAAACAAGGGTGGTTTACGTCACATGCAGCTCGGCTCTCAATGTAGACAATAGAAAAGAAAGACACAAACGTGCACACACAGCATGAATGCAAAATTAGGCCAGGCTCACCTGCAAGAATCTGCAGGCAGCTTTGCACTCCACTTTCAGTTAACTTACTGCACCTTCTGTTAATGGCACATGTTTTGAATAAATCAGGAAGTTTTCAAGTAGATGCAGTGATACTACAGGACCAAAGCACGAGGGTAGGGTGAGCACATCACAGAAGTTCAATACCACTATTCTCACCTGCAAGCCTCTGGGCTCTCCAGAGCATCTCTTTGCAGCTGTACAAGTGAGAGCTGCTCCCTGCAGGAAAAGCAATATCAGCTGCCCGAACCTACCCTTCCTCCTTCTCCCTTGAGGCCCAGCTTAGTTCCCTGTGATGCAGCACATGGAATGTCAGGTTTCAGTCTGAGAACTGCAACTTCACGGTTGGGCACCACCACAAGTCTCACCTGCCTCAGGCAAGCTACCACCTGAGCCATTTCAGATAAGGAAGGACCAGGAGGCGCGCACGCACGCACGCACGCACGCACGCACGCACGCACACACGCACACGCACACACACACACACACACACACACACAGTAGAGTGCTAAGGCATCATTGCAAATAAGCCGCCTGTCGTAGGTGGCACAAGCAGTTAAGACACTCTGCCTGTTAACCAGCAGGCCAGGGTTCGAGACCCGGGTTGGCCCCACAAGACAGGGTGAGCTCCTGTCCTTAGCCCAGCTCTGTGATGCCAGCTGGATCCAATCGTATTGGCTCTGCCTTTCCATTGGACTAATTCAGTGACGTGGAGAGGGGGGATTTGCTGCTTGGGGAACAGCCTATCCTCCATTACAATCCAACCCAGGCTTTCGTGCTTCGCATGCAGCGTATGCAGCGCAGAGCACGATACCATAGTCTTTCAAGACTGACGGAGGCCTGCTGCATGGAGTTGGGTCCTAAGTTTCCCTCATGGCTCCAGCATTGCTGACTCAGACTGGCAGCCACTCCAGGGTATCCAGCTGAGAGTGGGTCTTGTCTTGCCCTACCCAACATCCTAAGACCTACCTCTGTCTTCCACCTCTCATACATACATACATATTGATTTAGCTTCACCTTTCAAGGCAGCTGTAAGATTTATCAAGATAACATTAAGCACATCTGCTACTGCTAGTAGTTAATAACCACTCCTGTTGTGCCTGACTAATGACTAGCAAAGACTTGGATCATGTGGTCCACAGGGCCAAAATGTGATGCTCAAGTGTTGCATGCGCAGAAGCTTTCATCAGCCCTGCAACTGTGAGACCAATCAGTGATGAATGACAGCAAAACAGGCACTTATACCATTTCAGAGATGAAGAAGTTGCCAGCGCCACCTATATGCACTAGCATCCCCACAGTGTTGACATCCCCACTGCTGCAGTTTACACATTTGCATGATACAGGCCTTGCACCAACACAAGCATTAAGTCTCAAGCAAAGTCACTCATGTGAAGGTCAACTCAAGATTAGCACCTGCTGGAGGAAGCGCAACTGACCCGAGCGTGGCTCTGCAAGCTACTGAAGACAGGCAGATCTGAAATACACAATTAAGGGGAGGAGCATGAAGCCAATGTTAAAAGGAGGCTGAGTGGAAGCTAGAAAGCAGTGAGAGATAAAGCACAGTTGGCATCTACATCTACGGAGAGGGAGGGGCTGGGTGAGCGCACGGCCGTGGCCCCCTACCATCGTGCTCCTCGATATAGGGCTTGGGTTTCTTTCTCAATTTGGACTTCTTCTTATTGTTCCTTTCCAGGAGTTCTTTAATGTGCTGAGTCACTGGGAAACAAACAGAACGATGAGGACAACGGAATGGAACACAAAGAAAAGGGGAGGAAACACAAGTTCAAACATAAAACTGAAATCAAAAGGGTGGGCAGTCTGGCTTCCAATGCCGGCAGACTCAGGGAGGCTGTTTCAGATCCATCTGTACCTTTGGAAGGGAGGCAGAATGAAGCTGTCTCAATGAAGGTCAAACCATCTTAAAGAAGAGACAACTGATCTCCGGTTCCAACTGACCAGCAGAAACAAGCAGTGCAGTGAGCCAGAACATTTCTCCCCAATCACCTCTGGTTGTGGAAATACTTACCTTTCTTCTACTCTTGTTGGCACTCCCGCACCCCCTCCCCTGCTGCTGCTGCTTCCTCTTTCCTGTATCAGTCACATGGTTCAGTTCACACAATAAATGAAGATCATGTCACATAACATAAGCTGTTTGCATAATGATGGCACCAAGGGCAAGCAAGGGCAACTGAGAGCAAGGGCAAACCAAGGCAGAGCAGAGGACTAAATAACTGAGCACTTTCCATAAGGAAAAGTACTGAAGAAAATAGCCAGGACTATTATGAGTATGTATGACAGTGTATGCATTGTTATTAAGTGTATAGTGTTGTATAATTCATATAAAAGTAAAATTGGCTTCCAGGATGCACCTTTCAAAGTTACCAGTGGGTTCAGTGGGGCCAGGTTCAATGTGGCCAGGTACAATGTGGCCAGGTTCATGTGAAGCCAAAGAGGAGTTCCTAAGAGCAGAGACCCTTTCTTGATCACCACATGCATGCAAACCAGGACAAAGAATGCAGCCTTAGTGATTTTAGTTGACACCTGTGGGTTTCAAAACGCACCAGCTTCCCGGAATCTGTACACTGGCACCACCCAGTGCAACACTGTCCTTTGCAGGGACAGAACTGACACCAGCAGAAATAACTTCATAGGAATCCTAAAGAACAGAGAGACGCAGCAATCTCTAAAAATCCATTCCCAGAAAAGGAGCCTGTGAACCCCAACATAAGAAATGCCAAACACATTTAATGCCTTGCAGGTGGGTAAAAGATGGCATTGTTCCAACTCTATCACCTTAGGAATCTTGCCCTTCTCCCTGCATAACTCCCATGAGAAGCTCCTTTCCCTTCGAAAGGATGCAAAGTGCTCGTTGGCCAGGCAATGGGGACAATTTGCAAGGAAGTTGCCTTTATCTGGGCTTTCCATAGAAGCACAAGTTGGGGTCGAAGCTCAACATCAAACACCAGCCTTCGCAAGAGGAAAAGCCAGCAAAGATCAGTTCAGCCACCATGTGATCAACACAAAGTGCAAGAAACAAATTCTGCTCGCCCAATGTGGTCGACAGTGGCAAGTGTCTGGGTGCCTGTTGTCCACAAAGCTGAACAGGGCCCCATGTTTCTCCTTCAATCCAATCCATCCCCTGCTGGAGACAGAGGCTCAGGCAATTGTGGAAATTACTCCCCCACTCTCCTCCTCCCCTACATCCATAAAGTCGGAAACAGAGGACCCCACTGTCATGCAGGGTGGAACTAGGACAACGTCTCTGTGCATTTGTGATACTGCAACTCCACCACCAACCAGCACTCCCCCCCCCTCAGCTAATTTGCAAGCCCCAAATCCAAAAGAGTGGGATGTTACATGCGTGAGAAATCCCATGGGTAATTATCAAACCCATGGCTGGCTTTGAAATCTGGGCCATGTGTGGGTGGATGCAGAAAAGTGGAGCTCCTCCAGCCTATCATGTTTCACATCTACTGATAACTGGACAGTCATGCTATTTGTAGCACTAGTTCACCACTTGCTTTGCAAATCAATGCACTCATATGCAGCTGGGTTTGTACATCTCTCTATGACTACCAGCCTGTAACTCAGAGAACCACCCTAGAACAGTGAGGGTGCTGGACTGAAACAGCAATGATCCAAGTTCATATCTTTGCTTGGTTAGGGAGCTCATTGGATGCCCTCAGTCAATATAGACCTTTCTCTGTCCTATTATGCCAACAGCCCCAAGTAGCTGCAGGTTGTAGAGGGGGTTGCACTCTTGCTCTGTGTTTCCTTGCAGTTGTATACAAAAATCAGGCATGGAGGTCAAGTCACTATAAGCAGTAGAGAAACGGCACTCTGATGAGACAGAAAGGATATATGGAAATTCATCATTATACATATATGATATTACGGAAGGGACATATGGTGAAGGAATATACCCAAGAGAGATACAGAGGTAACACGTGCATGTGTTTCAAAAGGGTGACTTGATGCGTAAGCAGAAGGATTTATAACAGACCAAACTGAGGATGCCAGAAACAGGAATATCAAAGTAACTTTGCTGCAGCCTAGAGGTATGGAAAAATGGCATATGCAAAGGTAAGTCACACCCTTTGAAACATATGTGAACAAGATACAATTGGCTAGTATAGAATTGAGTGAACACCTTTGGATAGCGACCATCGTGGGTCTAAGGTCAGCTTTTTGCCTATAAGAATGAGCATTTGCCTATAATTAAAACGCTTTATTCTGGGTCTCTATTCTTGGGATCTGGCAGATTCTGTGCTACTCTGAACCATCTACAATGTAACCTGATAATTAGGATAACTAGGATAGGAAATTCTAAGTAGTGTAGTTCTTAGATTTAGCTTTGTCATGTGTTGTGTAACTTGTATGTACTGACATTTCACACGGTGGGTCTCGAGAAGCCCAATGTCGCTTACCTCTTTTATGTTTGACTAACCAAAAATATTTACTCTGATGGAGTGCATGCTCTGGGTGAGGGAATTACTCAGAGAACCCAATACATAAGCTGGAAGTGTAGGCCTGAATACATAAGGCCTGAAGCGCTCTGACAAATAGGTTTGTCTCCTTTCCCCTACCTCTACTCCTGCACAGGTGAAAAGAGGAAAAGCCTCTGCAAAACAAGCCCAAGCACTTTTGGTCTCCCCCCCTACTCCCCAAAAACCTGAAGAGTTGAGATCTCCAACCTCCCTTCTCCAATAAGAACTCCTGAGAAAGAGAGAGCAACACTCCCATTTCCAACTGGACAGTTGGAGGATTTCCAGCCTCCCAAGAAAAGGGAGGTGGGGGCATTTTTTATTGTTATTTCATAAATGGAAGTTCTGTGTGTAACGCATGCTTTGGAGACTGTTTAGTTGAAGACGTTCCTCTGTTCATCTCCGGGTTCATTAATTTGTTTTAATTCTGTAGCATGATAGTGCCGGAGCTTTAAAATTACAACAGAGAAGATGATTTCTGCCCCCAGAACTAGAAACTGCTACATCATCTATAATATATGTAAGTTTTAATAACCTCAGCAGAAATTCCCACCAAGGACACGCAATGACTCCAGAGACAGGGAGTCCTTACACAATATCCTGCATTAAAATGGAGGCTGAAAGTCCAGCACAGTCTGATCTGAAGTGAAGGGTGCCCAGAGGCAGGCCAAGCCCAGGATCTGCTGCTGTTTCTCCTTCTGTTACAAGCCTAAAGACACAAGAGAGGGCCTGTTGCTCACAGTCTCTGCCATCCCACTCACCAGCCACCCACACTCTGAAATCTTAAATTCTTGCAGATGAAGGACAAAGGATGTGACATCGCTTAGTCCAGTGGAAAGAGTATGGGGGAGAAACTGGGCTCAGTCAAAACAAGGCATCTCTGTTGTGCCCAGACCAGTTGTGCCTAGCTTGCTGCTCAAGCGCCAAGGCCAGGATTCTGTGCCTCTGTACAGACAAGCCAGCAAAAAGAGAGATTCATCTTGACTAAAGGGGGACCAATCGTACCTCCTATGGGATGAGCTATGGCATGATCCTAAAGTTCAAACTTTAGACTCAAAGAGAGTTTACGGTGAAAATCCTGAACTGACAATCTCTAAAAGAAATCAAGCACATAATCTGTAATGGAAAGCACAAAAACTTCCATAGCCTCTTCTTAAACCATTCTCACCACCTGGCACTCTTTTCCAGGTAAGAACATAAGAAGAGCCTCCACTGGATCAGGCCAAAGGCCCATCTAGTCCAGCTTCCTGTATCACACAGTGGCCCACCAGATGCTGCAGGGAGCACATATAACACCCGCACATATAACACCCCCTGCATCTGGCATTTGGTGGTTGTCCACCTCTACACACACCCCTCGTGACTTGTAGCCCTTGATGGTCCTTTCCTCTTGGAATTTGTCCAATCCCTTCTTAAAGGCATTGAGGCTAGATGCCATCACCTCATCCTGTGGCAGGGAGTTCCACGGATATTGAGTAGCATGAGGAGCTGGGGTGAGGAGAACCTGTGTGGAGAACCATTACTGGGCTAAATCTTCAAGAGTACAATTAACTGCTTGAAAGAGTGTGGATGAGGCCTACAGAAGATGCTGGAGTAAGATGAGCAGAGGACATCAGTAGTAAATCCAACATAATACAAAATAGCAAGATAGAAGAATAAACTATGCAGATTTGTTGCCTGCCTCATGCAAACAGATTGCCGACTTCATCTATTCTTGTTGCTGAGTTTTCCTATTTCTTCCCCTCCGCAGAGCCAGCAGGCCCAGCCAGGGAAGCAGATTCATGCACTTCTGCAGCCACATCGGGCCCTGACTACATGGAAGCTATTTTCACCAGCAGCCAAACATTTCAATCAGGCTTCAAAAGAAATGGAATTAGAGCAGGGGTGTCCAACCTTTCAGCTTCCCTGGGCCGCACTGGAAGAAGACGAGTTGGTTTGGGCCACACATAAACACTAACAACTTTTTTAAAAGTAGGACAAAATGTAGGATGTCCTACATTTTGTCTGACATTTTTTAAACCTTGGAGTAAGTCTCACTGATTTTAATGGGGCTTACTTCTGAGTAGGCATGATGCATAGAATGGGCAGCGATCATCTCCAATCTAAACCTTGGTTTAAGTCTCATTGATTATCATGGGGTTTTCTGCTGAGTAGCCATGCATAGGATTGGGCTCTCAGACTGCAACTTGGGAGTAAGCCTCATTAATTTTAATGGGGCTAATTTCTGGGTAGGTCTCAAGGGTAGCAGGCAGCAGCTGGGATAGAGGCTGAAGCTGCTTTGGGGGGATGCGGGTGGGCGACCGCTGCAAGGTCTGCAGGGGCCTGAAGCGCTCTGAATGCCAGGAGGCAGGGAGGGGGAAGAACCAGGCAGCCCAGACCAGCTTTGTGGCAGGGTAGTGAACAGAGAAGCACGCAAAATTTGAAAATGGCTGCTGCCACAAAGCCAGTTTTTCCAAAGGTGGTGGCCAGCTTTGTAGGAGGGCTGCATCCACCCTCGTCCTGGGCCGCATGCAGCCCCCCGGGCCAAGTGTTGGACACCCCTGAATCAGAGGATATGGTGCGATTAGAGCCGAAAAGCTGTTCTCCCCACATCTTTTCAACTCTTTTATGTTCCAAGCAAAACGCATTCAGCGATCAGCCCAGTCCCGAAAAGCTTGCAGCAGGAAAACGTCTCGCTTCCCCTTCTTCTGCTTCAGAAGCATCATAAGCTCTCTGATCTGAACGGATGCTTCAGGGTGGGGGTTGAGCTACAAGTTTTCCTCATTAGGTTTTGCATGTCTGTTGATCTTAGAGGCTTGTTTTCAGGTGCTTTTATCAGTCAGCAACAAGGCCGAGCCTAGGCAAGCTGAAATGCTAATACCTAATCACAGAAATTAAGTGGTGGCTGCATCTGATTTGGAGGCCAAAGTGCCATAGATGGAGGTCAAGGGCACTGCTGAGGACAAGGGCCAGCGCAAAATAATCACTTGCAAAGGCTTAACCAGGCTAGAGTGCTTCAGGCTACGCAGAACTGCGGCATTAGATCTCACCATGTTCTTAGGCCAGCCAATTGGAGAAAGGCAGGCAGCATTGGTAATGCAACCAGGATTTAAGCTTCCTCTCATGCAAAGTTAAACATTAGGTTGTCAATACAGAATCAAAGCATTGGAAGGGACCTAATAAGTCATCTAAGTCCGTCCCTGTACCTGTTGCTAGAATCTTCCTAGAGCATCTCCAAAAGATGCTTGTCAAGCCTCTCCTAATATATAGGAATGAACTTATATTCATGCTGAACATGAAAGACATTCTAATGACAATCTCATTATACAGTTTCAGATCCTTCCCATGCACTATGATGATCCAAACGGGAGGCTCCAGTGCTACTATTAGGTGAAGGTCTCCAACTCTGGTGCACACTCAGCAGTCAACTCAGAAAAGGGAAAAGAAAGGGATAGTAGCCTGTCAAAGAGTGATGGGTGTTGATTCTGAGGAATCCAGTCTGGTCAGAGACAAGGGTATAGTTGTCAATCTCAACACTGGTCATGGTGGAACCTTCTGGGTTCTTGATACTGATATTCAAGACAGTCTTGAAGAAGGCACTGCAATAGTTGAAGACTTCCACAGGTTGTACAGGCATTGGGCAGTTGCACTCTGCACTGTTTCCAAGTCTATGAGGCATCAGAGAGCCCTGGCCTGCGACTATCTCTGAGTCCACCGGGCCAGTCTCAACTTACTCTGGCCTGCAACTATCTCTGAGTCCACCAGGCCAGCCTCAACTTTACTCACTAATTGTTCTTGCTTGAGGTACTTGATGTAGTGACATCACCATACATTAGTAAAACTTAAGACTAACGATTTATTTGCAGCACTTAATTTGTTCCCATTAAGCATAAGCATCCAGCGCATCACTCACAGAATATAAAAAAATAAAAACTACCTCCTGCACTAATACTTAGTTACTTCCTAAACATTTATGCTATTAGAGCATTGTCCCACAACCTTACGTCCCATAGTAAGGGATGCCAATAGCCACCAGCCTCACTGACTTCATCTTCTTCTTGAGAGCACATGGTCTTCCAACATTACACCACCATGTTGAGCCTTGTCTCTCCTTCTTCCCAGAGCGCTCTGTGCTCTTCCACCTCCCAGTCCTCCCATACCCCTCACACTCTTCAGGGCCTAGCCACCAAAGAAATGACTTCAAGTTAAAACATTAGATACATTCACAAGAGATCATGCTGGCCTAGGCATGGCGGTACATGACACTTCGTGCTTTGCACGATACCATAGTCTTTCAAGACTGATGGATGTCAAGTTTTTCATGGTTCCAGCAGAGCTCTCAGGAGAGGCAAGAGAAGAGCTTCGGAGAGGGTTTCATACTTCTCAAATGCAGATGAGATTTTTAAACTTAAAATGTTTCATACTTTTCAAATGTAGATGAGATTTTGGGTCATGAACCAATTTCAGGTGAGTCCCCATTCATTTCAATGTTTATTTTATTTTTAATTTATTAGACTTGATGTTACCATGATATGTGATTGTGTTTGGGGAAATTTTAGAGATCTGCCCTTATAACAGGCTACTATGTATATACCTGGCTATTATATATCTATATAACATATGTATATAAAATGTATATGTGTGTGTATGTATATATGTGTGTGTGTGTGTGTGTGTGTGTGTATATATATATATACAAGTTTTTCATGTTATATATATATATATATATATAACAGGCTACTATGTATATACCCACATACCTGGGCTGTGGGTGGCGCAAGCGGTTAAACGCTGTGCCTGTTAACCAGCAGGCCAGGGTTCGAGAACCGGGTCGGCCTCACAAGACAGGGTGAGCTCCTGTCCTTAGCCTGGATCTGCAATGCCAGCTGAATCCAATCGTATTGGCCTTGCCTTTCCGTTGGAGTAATTCAGTGGCATGGAGAGGGGGGATTTGCTGCTTGGGTAACAGCCTCTCCTCCATAACAATCCAACCCAGGCTTTCGTGCTTCGCATGCAGTGTATGCAGCGCTGATCATGATACCATAGTCTTCCAAGACTGACGGAGGCCTGCTTTTATGTATATACTTTTAACAATGATAGTCAAGGCTTATTTCTGGGTGTGTGATTGGGAAGTTTGGGGAATTTTTTTAACAGATTTGCAACTGCTTAGAAGGGTTAGGTGGATAGTTCTTAATTTTTTTAATTAAACTTATTATAAACTTGTAATCTAGTTATTTTAAATTTTGTCATGTGAGGTGTTGAAACTTTTCTTGCTTGATGATGTCAATTCAGGTTAATAACATCACTTCCAGGATCTCCTGACAGATTTTCCATCTTCCTAATAAAAACTAGATCCTAGTGCTAAAACATTTGAGACTCACTGGCCAAGAGATCTGCTCTTTTGGTGTTAATGTATAAAGCAGGAATCTCAAGAAGTGGAATTTTGTGCCAAGCTACACACAGATGTGCAGAATGGTTTTTCTACTTTCTGGCCGTCAGGCAAGAAGGGAAACCTGGGAACTGCCATCACAGAGAGTTATATTACAGGAGGAGCTGACAAAAGTAATGCACTTTCACACCTTGCTATAGAAATCCTCAGGTTCCCCTTGCTGATCAGGCAGAGAACATTGGCTGCTGAGGTCTCACTGAGAGTTGGTATGCGGTTTGGTGCTTAACGATTGAGAAGTACAGTCCTGTGTTAACAGCACCTAGAATAACCAATTACCAACTCTAACTTTACCCGCAAAAAGGGGAGGTACGGGGGGACTGGCTGATGAATCAAGGACTGCTGTATTGCAGCTGACATTTATAGTATAATGACATGTTTAATGGGATAGGATGAAATACAACTTGCAAAAAAGGCAGCAGCTGCCTTTTTCTGACTTGCCAGCATAGCACTGGGGAAAGGGCAGAGTTCAGGGTGAGATTCCCTCGGCTTTTGCTTTCCCCCAAGTGTGCTCCCAAACTCCTATTCAGGTGTGCTGACTTCGCTTTCTCAGACTACACAAACCTTCCATGCATTTTTGTACACAGTGAGTCACCACCACAATGAATGTGCAGCCAGTGCTTAAAGGAAACAGATATTTTCCCAAGGGCTGCTACTTCAGAGGACCAGGATGAAGAAGTGCCATGCCCCCTGTTCCCCTGGGTGCCTCCGCTGTGATGATGCAAGGGGGCACATGCTGAATCCATCTCTGCCCAGTTCAAGAAAGCCGTGGCATCGATACAGGAAAGCAATCCCTGCTAACTGGGTAAGAGGCCGTCTTTTAAGTGGGTGCTCCTCTTTTATTTAGCAGGGGAAGAGTAACTGGCCCTTCTCACCCCAGCAATGTCTATTATAGTGGCTTTTGCTGGTGTTCTTTTGCACCTTTTTTAGATTGTGATCCCTTTCGGGACAGGGACCCATTAGCCATTAACATTTTCATTTTCTTATAATAATAATAATAATAATAATAATAATAAACAACTTCATTTATATCCTGCCTTTCTCTCGGAGGGACTCAAGGCTGCTTAAACACATCTCCACCAATTATTTCCATGTTAGTGCTTAGAAGTGTTAAAAGATCTAAGATTTTTCGGCTAGCTATACTCCACTGTTGTGTATCTATTCCTGTTGTGTATTTATTCCCAAGTTTCTAAAAACTTTTTAGAGCCTGACATTTCACTACTTCCTTTTGGTGGCATTGCCAAAGGCAAAAAATGTATTTAAAAAACCCTGCAAATGTGCACATAGGAAAGTAAAGTGTTTGTGTGGATCTAAAGGTAGTTAAAGTTGTTAGGGACAGTCTTACTCAGAAGTGTCACAAGCTGCTCTTGGTGACCAGCTGCCTTTTTTTTTTTTTTTGTTTCTCCCCAAATTTCATGCTTCTAGAAAGCCATCTGTAAAAGCCATATTATACTGTAACAGTGGTAGTAATATTAATTGCTGTAATTAGGGAATAGTAGCAGTAAGAGCAATAACAGCCATCAGGTAAGTGACCTGTAATGAGACAAGATGAGGAAATCTTGAGAACTGGAACATAAAAAGGAAGACAGAAACCACAACCTATCAGCAATTTTTGTCACCGCATCATCTAGAGCCTGACTCCACAACATGCTGAGCACGACCGTTAATCAATACTCAGAAGCCGTTCCTAAGACAAAGAAATAAGGTGTTTGTGTGTTTATATGATGCAAATGAACATTTGTGTTGCTCAAGACTATCTCAAGGCCACCAAATTCATTTCACATTAGATCTCATGATGGATTCTGCTGAGCCTCAGATGGGGAAAGCAATGCTAATGCCCAAGGGTTGTCCTTGCCTCATTGCCTGCAGGTTGCCATCTTAGTGCCAAGTCGCCAATCGAGAACACAAACAGGATAATGGGCTTTCAAAGAGACCAGACCAGAAGATGCCTCCCGCCCTCTTACCTTTTGTATCATTCACGGGATCCATGTGCCTATATATATATCCTTCTAAATATGAATGGAACTTGGGAGTGGGTGGAAAGAAGGCCAAGCAAATGGACATGAGCTCCCAGCCACGAGCCAGGCTCTCGTAGCGGAAATTCTCAGTGGTCTGCCGGCATAGCTGGATGTACAGTTCGTCCCGGAGGCCCTGCATGCTCCAGCCTTTGGTGGCAATCTCCAGAGCTACATTGAGTTGGTCCGACTTGGCCCGCCGGTCCCCCATGTACATCTGGATCAGTTTGAAGATCTCACAGGCTTCCTTCTTGACATTGCGGTCAGTGGTCATGATCATGGGCTTCTTGATAGACTCACTGCTCCAAGCGAGCATGTTAGCTATGGAGACCTTGCGCCGGAAGAGGCCCTGGGTGTGCTTGTTGAAGTGCTTGGAGGCCCAGTTCTCAATGTCCGTCTCTGAGGAAGGTTTCCGCAGGTTGAATGTGGGGAAGACACAGCTGGTGCTAGGCATCATGTTCCTGTTCTGCCGGCTGCTCTCGAACTGGGCACAGGCGCCAAGGTCCTCTGACTGAGAAAAAAAGGGAAGAGACAAAAAACCATCACCATTAACCTCCACTGGGAAGAGTGGTGTTTCTCCTTCCCCCTCCCACTATACACTTGACCAGTGAGTGGCAAATGGCAAAATTTGGTAGAGCTGAGCTTTCTCCAAGTTTTACTGGGCATCATTTGCCTATAAGTAATAGCTGCAACATGGCAGTCAATTTGAATGACCTGCATAATCTTTTCTTCCTCCTACCTTTCACTTACCTTGGGGTCCATCTCTGTGTATTAGAGATGTTTTCTACTATGTGGTGCAGCCATTTTCAACCACTGTGCCATAGTATGCTGGCTGTACTGTGGATGGTCTGCAAGTGTGTCATGGAATCATTTGTTAACAGAGTCAATGGGAGGATGTAACCCCCAGCTGTCAGTGTGGAGTGTTGTCAATTGTCCAAAAACTGATGGTGTGCCTTGACAATCGGGGGGGGGGGGGAATCCTAACCAATTTAGGCCTGCACAATTTTCCATTCCCATGGTGGTGTGGAGAGGCTGTTACATATCGGTGCACTGGCTTAACCTCCCCAGAAGTGGCAGAGAAGCGGCTCATGACACATTTGCAACACTCCCAGGCCAGTATGGGACTTGTGCTGGCCTATCTGGGAGTTAGGATTGCAACCTGAGTGCCCTTCTAGTGTGCAGTGAGATGTAAAAGGTTGAAAATTGCTGATGTAGCATGTTGGAAAAGAGAGTGTCAGAAAAGAGAGCATTTCTGGCATACAGTGGATCCCGTTGCTCAGTCCTGAAACATTTATCCATGTTGGGAAAAATGTCTGCAGAACTGCAGGCAATCAAGTCTAAAAGCTTTGGGGGTCATGAGCACCATGACCAAGGGAAGCGGCTCAATGGCACCTTGGGTCCACGGCTGCTGCTTCTCTTGCAATGTGCTGGGGGAAAATATGCCCCTTACTACACTCTAATGCACAGTTTTTTGCAAACAGAAAGCTTTACCCGACTTATTTATTTTATTTAAGGGGATCTGCATTCTTAGATTAAATACAACTGAATGCTTTGCACTTCCGAGTTTGGGGAAACCACACTAGGAAGCAGATCAATATGGATCAATCTATGACAATACAGCATCACTGCAGAGGGTGGAAAGAGGAAAAAGGGGCAGGAAGAACACTCTGTGAAATAGACAGTAACTACAAAAAAAGA
The DNA here is from genome assembly GCA_030015325.1 of Cryptoblepharus egeriae. Lineage (NCBI taxonomy): Eukaryota > Metazoa > Chordata > Lepidosauria > Squamata > Scincidae > Cryptoblepharus > Cryptoblepharus egeriae. The sequence goes on along the minus strand of JAREYC010000003.1, from coordinate 2,267,072 downwards.
CCAGCCTGGCAAGAGGTCAGCCATGTTCATCCTGTCGTCACTCTAAGCCTTTAAGCCAAAATGCTCATCGGAGAACTTCCAGCTCAGCCCATCATACAACCAATCGTGGTTACCTTTTCCTCTGGGTTCTAGTACTCAGATCTCACACGTCTGATCTTAACTACCCAACAAAACTTAATCTTGATTGTAATAGGTGATAAAATGGGAAATGTGTTCTGGTTTATCATGGGAAATATATTTTGATTCCTAAAGCCTTCCAAACCGGCTAGACTAAAACTCAGAGATTCAGAGTCCTGAGTGGGTGATTTAAAAGCGCACAAATATCCTGGAGTAGAATTCAGGCTGTTTCTGGAAAGGCTGTGACCAGAGAGGAATTTATCTTCATTTATGGGGAAGCTGTTGAAAAAATACAAGACTCTTGGTATTGTGGTTGGAAAAGAATTAATGACATTGTGGATTAATGTCACCCAGAGGACCCAATGGAACTTTTGTTAAATAATGTTGACTGGCCTGTGAGTAAAAGAGGCTTTGCTCTCTATTTGTTAACTGTAGCTAAGGCTATCCTGGCTAGTAAGAAGCATGGCTAAGGAAGTGCCTCCCTTCAGAGATTGAGCAGCAAGTTCAAATATCAGGGCTGATTGTCAGGAAAAAATTGATCTGACATATGATGTTGATTTAGGAGACTGTGAAAGCACGGATGAGAGAGTTAAGTTCTGGTTTGTTACCTGTTTTGAAAACCCAGATTTCACACACTGTAAAACTAAATATTGCTTGTTTTGCATTTATTGATCAATGACAATTTAATACTAATTCTTAATTGACAGGAAGCTGACTGGCAGCACAATCCTATACAAGGAGGTCCTTTTCATCCACAGGTTCAGAACCCTCAGATTTAATCCAGTGCAGGTTCCAAACCCAAAGGAGGACCCACAGACTACTTCCCACACACAACTGAAAGTGTACATCCAGGAGGCTTTCCGATGAAAGCATATTAAATAAAGCAGGACTTGGTTATTTGATCCCTATATTGATTCAATAATCTGGTCTGCACAGGTCTCCTCAAATTTAGCCAGTAAAATAGCAAACTGGGCCACTGTTACATAACACAATTGGTACAACACTAACAAATTAACAATAATTTGTACAACTAAAATATGGTTTAGCATCCAGTCCAGTCTATTTAGCAACTAAAACACATTGTACACCATGAACATTGTAGCACTGAAACAGCCTGAAATTTGCAAGGCTTTACCAAAGGCTTCTTCTCAACATTCAGGACTGGCTTAATTTAGCCTTTGTCAGGAATTTAGCTCTAGGGTAACCTCACTCTAGAAAAAGCCCAGCTTATTTGCTTCCACATCTAACTACTGCATAAAATTCCTCCTAAATAGTTCAAGCCCAAACCCACTGCCTGGCTTTCACATTAACATGCCTCACCTGGGATGGATGCAGGTAGGGCTCGGGCGAAGCCAGGTTTGTCTGCACAGACACACTCTTCTCCAGGAGGATCTGGGGAAAGCCCAACTTCTCAAAGGTGTTGCGTTTCCAGTGCTTGTTCTCCTGCTGGGCCAGAGCCTCGTCCTCGCTGAAGGCACGCACAACTGGGCCCGGCATGGGAAGAGGCAGAGCCCCATCACTCTCGTAGCCTGAGCCATCCTTCTGAGAATCCCAACTGCTCCGCTGCTTCATGTGGTAGTGTGCTTGCTGGGCCTCCCATGCTAGCCGCGCCTGGGCCAAAAAGGGCTCTGGGAAGGCCCTAGCCATTTCAGCCTCCACAGACCTACTCTCCATGTGGTTCATCAGCGGTCTGTTGCAACTTGATGGTGGTCTCTCCTCAGGCACCCCTTCTTCCCGCTCCCCAGAGCCATCTGTGGAAGAGGCATTGGGGTCATAGGAGAGCGAGGGCTTCCTGCTTTTTCGTTTGCGGGTACCAGGGGAGTAACCTGTAGAAGACATGGTGTTCTGCTGACTAGACCATGACATGGAGTCTTCACCCTGCGAGGCCTGGCTGACCGGTGGGCTGTGCCGGAAGTCAGCCCCTTCCATGCTGCTGTAGTCTCCAGATTTCACTTCCAGGCGCTGGTCCCGCATCAGGCAGGGGCTGTGCTGCAGTGAATAGGAGCCACCAATGGGGTTGGGAGAGTACTTGTGCCTAAGGCCAGTCTTCATCTTAGGGCTGGAGCCCGACTGTTCAACGTAGACCAGCTGCCTGACATACTCTTTTCCGGCAGGGCTGTAATCCAGGCTCATGAAGCGATCAGAGCCCTTCTGCTTGGTCAGCACCAGCTGCTGATAAGGTGAGTTGGAGCCCTGTTTGGGCGACTGCAGGAATGGATGAGGCTTGCGGATGGGTGACTTCTGCGGTGAACCAGCCTTATAGTTCCCACTTGCATCAAACTGCATGTCCACAGGGGGCTCATCATAAATGGGGGCCTGGTACTCCATAGGAGGTTCCTCATACAGTGGAGGCTCATAGGCATAGCGTGGGGAAGAGGGCTGGGATTCACTGGAGTGTTTCCGATGCTGGGTCTGGAGTGGAGAGCAGAATGATTCTCCCCGCCCCAGAAGCGGTGAGCAGCCACCCACATGATCAGCACGTTTCAGGAAGGGTGACTGCTTTCTTTCCGGGAAGAAGACAGAGTTGTCCGAATCAGTGCCAAAGGTTTGGAGGCTGGGGGATGGCTGGCCACCTGAGGGCCTGCGGGATCGGGTCCCCTGCTGGCTGTCAGGGGTGTAGCCATTGCCCTGGTGCATGAGGAAGCTGGGCTCCCGGTCTGTCACCTTAATGAGCATCCGCTCCTTCGTTCCTGTGTTCCATCTGAGAGAGGATGCCCTGAACAGGGAAGAGAAGAGAAAGTAGCTGTCAGTAATGGGGATGATGAAGCACCAGCTTCTTGTAAATACTACTGTTGCTACAGGTTTGTTTATGAATTTACATTTCTACCTTTGCACATTAGAGACATAGTCCTTTGCCCATTGCAAGTCCTCCCTTTGCAAGTCCTCCCTTGCAAGTCCTCCCGCTTGCAAGAAGAAAATCCTAGGCATGCTTCAAAGGCCAAGGATGCAGCTGTGAGTCTGGTCAATGCCAAGAGAAGCAACTGCACCTGAGCATCCTGCACTCACCTTCCAACCCTCCACAATGATAGAAAGGCAGGATACAGATGCAATAAGTGGTAAGTGATACAGGCCTTTAAATAGTTTATATCATGTCCAAAAGGAGTCAGCCACTAATACAACACAACCCCCCAAACTGGGTCACTGCAATTTAATTTCTTTTTATGTTTCAGTGTTGCTTGCTATTGTGAATACTGCACCAGCCATTTCTGCCATATCCAGAGGGATGCAAAAATAGGTAAACTGTTTTTATTATGAAAACACCGTCACAATACGGATGGCATACAAACTGCAATCAATAACAATCTCTTGTGCTGAAATTGCCAGCCTTCAACCTTTACACTTTCTGAACTCTTATAACTGTATACCTATTTTTCCATCCCCCTGTATATGATGGGCTTAAAGTTTCTGAAAGTTCCACTTTCTGACTGTATTAATCTACCATATTTTACTATGCAAACTGAGCTACTCCTGATGAAAAGTGGCTATCAGCTCTATTATTAAAATTCATTTGGGAAAATTTATTTCCATTACTAGGTATACAGTTGTAGGACTCTCGCTGCCCAGAATATGATTTATGAGCAATCTAGCTGAGGGTGAAAGCATTTGCAAGATTCACATCATACCAAATTGGAGTTTGCCAGTTTAACCATAAAACCAATGGACACATAATCCAACACCAAAATGGCATTCAGAGGTGGACAGTCTCTGAATATATTTATTACACATTCACCACTTTCAGTGGTGTTCAATTACAGAACTTTCAGCAAATTCTATTAAACTGCAGTGACTCATTGTGGGTTCCTGAGTGCCCCATTACAGCCAGGATTCATTTTGTTTTGTTTTGTTTTAATTCTGAGGGGTCACTCAGTGGTCAAGCCAGCAGCCCAAGTGGACTATAAGAACAGAAAAGCCCTGCTGGACCAGACAGAATCCTGTTTTACAGCAGGAACATGTGGCAGACCCATGCGGGAGAGGCTGGCTTCAGAGTCCTGCCAGGGCACACTCTTTACTGGAGATCCTCTTGCCAAAGCACTGAATGCCACCTCTTGCTGATCCAGACTTCTGATCCATCCAGTTCAGTATTGGCAGCACCAAGTGGCAGCACTTCTTTGGGATTTCAGGTGGGGAATTTTCTCTGCCCTACCTGGAAATGCTGGAGATTATCCTGGAACCCGTGGCAAACGAAGTCAGGGCTCTTCCCCAAAGCTACTAGACTTTCCTGTCAGTGATGGTCAGGCTTGTTTTTTTAAAACTGGTTTTTCTTTTTTGCCACCCTGCAGCAGTGCTGGTAAAAGGAAAACTTTCGGCAGCTCCAATTACCCTCTTGGTTCCCCAGCAATGCCCCCAAAGAAGCTGAGGCATTTGCAAGGGCATTTGCAAAAGACCAATATGACAGCCAAGAGCTCCCAAGAGACATCACCTCTTGCTTACTGAAATATATGTATCCCTCCTTTCCTCTCCTAGAACCCACAGTGCCTGCCATCCTCTGCAACAAATCCTTACCAACTATATCAATATCAAAGCCAATCTAAAGTGCCACAAAAAAGTGGAACCAAAGGCAGCAGTGATCAGAAATACCTATCTCTGAACCCACCAAGCAAAACTAATGGCCCCACTGAGTAAGGGGGCCAAGTTTCACTAAAACAGACTCAAAATGCTCCCTGCTAATGCACTTTTTCAACTCACACTAACTCATATTCTTCTGGAACAACATCAGTGAAATGAAAACAGGGGAAAAGAATATGTGCAGCTCTGTGATCTGGATCCCATAATTACTATTCCAGCAGCATATTATCACATTGAGCATTTAGTAATGATAACTTTCATATAGTAGCAACTGCACAATACTAACTCTTGAGGGTTGCACTACCAAAGTTTAAGGACAGAGGCTTTCATTGACACCTGCTGAAGAATTTGGTGATGTGTGTGGCAAGAATTCTGGGGCACGCTCCAAGACACGCACTTGATTCTTTTGCCATGTGAGGAGTGCCCCAAGACTTGGAGAGGACAGACTTCAGGCCATGAATAGCTATCTATGATTGCTTTTTTATCAGAACACCAGGGGCCAGCAATTCAAGACAGGTGCAAAACCATGGCCAACAGGGAGAGAGGCATATCCACAGAATTAGGAATGAGAGAGCTTTCAGTACTAGAGAGTTTCAGTACCAGAACTGAGCTCAGTATGTTCTTCCTCCCCTTGCTTAGAGCATATCCTTCTGTGCACCACATCATAAGCGGAAACTGGTAGTAACGGGAGAAGTTATCAGCCAGGGAAACCATCACTGACCTTTTCTGCAATGAAAACTTGATAAGCATCAAAAGAATCCCAGCTTCTCCAAAACACAGCATTGTTCCCAGCCCACCCATAGTATTTTCAAGGAGGTCCACATGACCAGTTTTTGCTGATCCAGTATTTTGGCACCTGAAAAGCTGCCAATGGAAAGGAGAGACAAGATTATTTGGAAATAGTTTGTAAGGGGAACTTTGGAAGGTCTCCTGCATAAATCAGGTTAAAATAAATGTGAACTGTTATAATAGGGCTTGGACAGGAATGAGACTCAGTGGTGCAGTCTTGCCAGTCTCCATCATGCCCAACATCTTCCAGAATCTGCTGTCGCTGATCAGTTGTCTCAAGTGGTCTCATTGTCAGGCAGCCTCTTGTTAAGACGATTAAGCACTGACAAAGTTCAGAGCTGTTATGTGCACAACAGGTCCCTGCAGAAATCATTGTGCACACAGCCCCGAAGAAAGCGAGGCAGGGGGGTGCATTCTGCAAGTGTTCAGATTAGGCAACCAGTAAACATAGCCATAATCTCCTTCTCTGCTTTGCTCCAACAGCTAGCTTGAAGGCAACAAGTGCCCAGTTGAAAGGAGGGAAATGGCAACAGCAAACTGGCCTGCTTCCACTATGAATGTGCTTCGGGCTGGAAAAGATTCCCTCTTAAGAATCATAAGAAGGAGTATCTGTCCTATTTTTAGAAGTCCCTCCAATGTGATTTTATTCAGCTGGTTTTATGAAGGAATCAGATTTTACCTCTATAACAAGTCTTGGTGAAAGGCCAGGGGAACACCAAACACAGCAGATAACCTGATCATGCACTTGTTGAGAGTTTACAGGGGTTTTTGATCTTCATTTGCTGAGCTCACATTCCACTACCCAAGATCTACAAAGAGACCCCTGTGGCCACAAGGCTCAGAGTGTGCAGAGAGGCATGCTGTCTCACCTCAAAGCATGGTCACAGATATATCTCCCGTTCCTTTTTAGGGACTTAACTAATATAAATGCAAGTAGCTGGTTCATCTTGCTGTTACCACAATGCATTCACATAATTAAACAAGTTGCTGAGGCACAAAGGTCACGGGTCACAGCCAGGACCAGGTCTACTCAAAAGTTCTCTCACAGACTCTTACCCTTTCTTAATGGCTGGCTCTTCCATAACTGCAGATTTGAAACTCTCATGCAAGAATACTGAATATGTACTGAAGACATCCACAACACACAAGTCCTGCAGCACCTTAAAAAATCTCCAATTTCTTGCATGTGAGCTTCTGCAGAAGTAGGTATACACATGGGGAGAGAGGAGGAAACAGAGAGCAGCTGTTTCTTTACATCTGAGCATGCACACCCCTTCCTATGCAGTCCACAAAAACCTCTCCTACCATTTCTGTGTTTGCCTTTTTGGTGCCATAAAACCTTTAGGGTGCAATTGTAACCAATTTGGGCTGGCATAATTCCCTTGTTTCCCCATTCCTGTGGTGGTGTGGGGAGGCTGGTGCATGCCTTCTAGCACTTTTGTGCCACCCCCAGGCCTGCAGAGAATTCATGTTTTGGCTTATGCCAGGCTAACTCGAGGGTTAGGATTGCACCCTTAATCATTTGTGTTGTCACAGATTGATATGATTGCTCCCCATCTAGAAAAAAAAATGTAGCAAAAGAAATTGAAAGACTCTTGAGATGCAAACAGCAAAAATTGATGATTCCTTTTCAGCCCCAGGAATTGCATGCAATTCAATCAGCAGAAAATGTAAGAGAATATATCTGAGTAGACCAGAATATCCACCCCACAAGTGGGGGTGGGGAGAGCTAAACACTCCAGATTCAGCAGAGCTGGGCAAGCAGCCAGGATCCCACATAGTAAGTGCTTATTTGCTGACAGAACAAATCAAGGATGGAAGCACTAGATAAGTACATAACACAGGTAGGAGACCAAGAGCACCTGGAGAGGTCGTGGACAACATCTGTGGAAGTGAGAGGAGCCCTCCTTCCCTGGTGCTGAATTCCTTGTTCTACTTCTGCTGTTCCCATGATCTATCCTTAGAAAACTGCAGAACAACAGCGGTAAATTTCCTAAGACTACTAGCAGACAAACTACTGGCACTCTGGTACCTATGATGTGGGAGCATTGGCCAGTGGCACCCTTCTGGCTCGACATTCAAACTTGCATCTACTTGGTGCTCCAAACTCTCCTCACTCCATCCATCACCATCATATCCACCCCTAAGGCATATACCGGTTTTATGGGACTTCATTCAGGAAAGAATTCTGTATAAGTGTCGGCTGCCAAGAATCTTATTTTGCAGAAGACAAGGGAGAGAGTTCCACCTCCTGGATCCAACAGACTGAGACCCTTGCCATTGCCACACTTTCCAATTTATGAACAAATTCCATTTGAAAACCAGCTCTACGAAGGACACCTACCACATAGCCATGGCAGTAGATGGAGTCTTTCAAGGTGCCTACCCTTGAGGACCTCATCACCAGGAAATGCAGCCCAAAACATCAGTTTCATGTATTTTGGTGGAACTTACATTTATGAATGACCAGTGGCATGGATCCAGGGGAAGCAAAGGACTAAATTTTGCAGGGAGCCTCAGCACACCATGCAAGCAGCCCCTTCCCTTCAAAGCAATTGAAGGGAGTAAGGAGGGAGTAGCAGGAGTAGCGAATAAGAGTCTAGTGGATGGACTTCATCCATCATACTACAAAATGATTTGATCCCTCCCAGGCTTCAAGAGTTAGAAACCAGCCCCAGCAGGCAAAAGGCCAAATTCTTCCATCATCTGTCTTTTATTGACAACGGCGGCCCAACAAAAAGCCCTGGTGCCAGGTGGCTAGGCTATGAGGAGGAGACCCTTTGATGCTTGTACTGGAATATAAAGAAGCCTCCCTTCATCAGATGCTGTGCAAACATGACAGAGAGAGACATGTGGAAACTCCAGTGCTCCATTGCTGCAGTTCACAGGGCACCATCAAAGGCTGCGACACTTTGCAAGCTCAGGATGCAAGTCATGGATCTCCCCTGGTCCTCTGAGAGGTGGGGCCATGCATCTTCTGCACCTGTAACACCCACCTTCTATGTGGGAGCTGAATTGTGAAAGACATGCAACTCTGCGTCATTTGAATCATGTATGCAGATTGTGATTCACCATGTCTGGAGGGGGGGAGAGACAAGTTATTTTAGCACAGTGTTTGCAATCTGATGCATAATGCGGTCCTGCAACTTTCATCCAGTATTTCTCAGCTGACCTGCAAAAGTCACAATCCCAAAAGCAACACTCAAAGACCCAGCAAGCCATTCTCTAGGACCATGGACACTTTTTCTGGAACCTTCAGTGAAAGCTGCCATACCCTTCTATGCCACCTCACCATGGAGTAAGGGCCCTCATCCTCTCCCTCTGCATTTCCTCAATATAACATGCATATTTAAACCATAATCCCAGCATATAAATGAACAGAGCAGATGGGCGATGGGAAGCACATACCACACAGCAAGCAGAGTTTCAAAAAGCTGAACTTTTGTCTTCTTGACTCTTGCAGAGGAACATAGACATGTGCATTGGAGGACTCGCAAACCAGCTCTTCAACAGTCACCTTTCCTTCCTCAGAAATGCCTCCCTCACAATCCTAGAGCCATGACTCTCGTCTTTTCTTTGGCAGATGTAAACAAGACTTCCTTATACTAGGATGGATACTAGGACAAACCACTGGCCCACCTAGCCCAGCATTGTCTCAAAGATCACCCAAGATCTCTAAAACCAGAGATCCTGCCAAGAACAGAGCCCAGGACCTGTGTACAAATTAGTGAAGCCGCCTCACTGACCAGGAACAGAAAGAGTAAAGCTGGTATTTGACCAGCAAAATATTGGTCAACTTTACAGCACTGATGTATTATAACAAACAGTGAACAACCAAGTTGAATGCATTCTCAAAAACTATAGCAGAATCCAGCCCCTCCCAGAAGCATTGTAGAGCTCGGCATGCTGAATGAGATAAAAGCTCTTCATGCCACCTCTTCACAGCAAACACACTGGTCTTCATGGCAGCCTTACAGTTGGCCCTTCTTAACCGGAATGCATTGGAATGCAAGGTGAAGTGAGGGATGGATTCAAACCTCTTGGGGCGCAAGGTTCATGGGGACACAACAGAGAGAGAAGCGGGGATCAGAAGAAAGTGGCCTGCAAGCAGTAGGGCAAGCATTCTTCCAATCCCCACATGTCAAAGATGCCTACAATCACAGCACACAACCAGGCAGAAAAATAAGATCTAGAAGACGTTTGCTAGAGAATGTCACAGAGGAGGCATTTCTAAATGAGGGGTGCATGGCCCTTATTCCTCCAAAGTTGGGGAGCTAAAAGCCATCATTCCCACCACTATAGGCACCAGTATGTTATTGAAAAGACAAGCCATCACCAGGACAAAAGTATGCTGCTGGACATCACTGAATATTTGACCAGCATCAAGGAACAGATGGCTAATGGGCCAAATTGACCAGCAAGCCAGTCCCAGAAAAAGGGCCCGGTAGATTGTTCTGCCTCTAAAGATATCTGAATGCCTGACAACACCAGCAAAGCTCTGATTCTCAACCCAAAGTTAACAAAGTCCATATTTCACGTAGCCATCTGTTTATCTTTCTGGCAACACCGAAAGGCACAGGGGAGCAGGATGTCTCTGACGCACCATCAACAGATCAGCTCCTGACACAAACCAGCCATGGGAAGAAGACTGCAGCAGAATGCTAAGCAGCCCCTGTTCAGCTGCTGCCATCCCAGATCTCACACAACAGAATGAACTACACTGTATAGTAGGCAACACTTAATTGCTCCCTGTTGGAAAAAATTGTCTTTTTAGAATGGTTCGTGGTGGAAAGAATGCATACAAAGAGACAAGAAGCGCTGGGCAGAAAGAAAGATTGGAAATCCCCATCCCCTGACAGAACATTACCAGGAACCACCAGGCTGATGAAGGCCACAGAAACCAGAGACGGTGGCACTGCCAACAGTGCTCAGCACTGCTCAGCAGATCAACTGCAAGCCCTTGAAAGACTTCCCTTGGGATTCAGAGATTGCTGGAGGCAATCCAACAAATAATCCAGACACACTATTCTGTTTACAACTGAGAAAGAGGATCATAATATGAAATCCCTTGTTAGATCTCAACAATAAGATTTCTCTGGACCCTAAAGTCAAGTCTATGGCATCTTGACTCATTTGTGGCTTCTGATCTCAGAGTTTTCAATGCTATTGGACGATTGGCTGAGAGTTGGGTAATACTGGACCAAGCAGCTGAAGGACAGAGGGAGATTTCAACTGCTAATCAGTTCTGAACTGCTGCTGGATCAGATCTCAAGTCCTCCTTCTCCAGCATCCTGCTCCTGACAGAGGCCAACCGAGTGCCTCCTCCAGGACACTCACAACCAAGGCTAGAAGCCTCTCCCTGAATAGGGTTAACTGACCTTGAAAGCAATCCAAAGCAGTTGCCATCACTGCCAGTTTGCGGTACATGTCCTTCTGGCACATGTCCTTCCGGCCTACTCACACAGTGGGTCAGGACCTCGCTTTGTCTCCTCCCTAAATTCCACTCTGTTCATGGTCCTGTCCTCTTTTGGACGCCTGTCCATTCATGCCACTCCTCTGCATGAAAAGGCAGCTCTGCAGTGGAACCCTCCAGTTCCAGCCACTCACCTCTTGCTTCCTGAACCAGCAGGGGACTGCCAACCCTTCAAGAGCAACTCAAGGGGTTTCCTCCCCTCTCTTCCTTAAAGAAGTCCTGACACTTGCTAAAGTGTCAGCCGTGAAAAGCAAAAAAAGTTCAGTAGCTTAGCAGCAGTCCAAAGCAGCCTCTGGAGGCAGGCAGGCAGGCAGGCAGCAGACACTGGGCTGCACTTGGCATACCAATGCAGCAGGACTGAGGCTCAACTGAGTGCACCTAAGAACACAAAATCTCTTCAGTTGGGATTTTCCTATGATCTTGTGAGCCTCAGAGGGATGGGACAAGTGGTACAACCAAGCAAGCTCACCTTGTTGCTGGCTCTGAAATATCCAGGGGAAGGATGACTCTCCTGCTTTAGGTTGCTGTCCAGTCAAAAGAAGTCATCCAGCAAAGACTGTGACAGTACACCCCTATTGGCAGTAAGATCTATTAAATACAGTGAGATTTACTTCTGTATAGACATATTTCTGCTTTAGCTGGTGTTCTTTTGCATTTTAGATTGTGAGCCCTTTTGGGACAGGGACCCATTAGCCATTTAATTTTTTAATTTCTTTGTAAACGGCTTTGTGAACTTTTTGTTGAAAAGTTGAAAAGCAGTATATAAATGCTGTAGATAGATATTTAGGACAGCATTGTGAGTGCTTTTGAGAGGCGAAGCTGGAATGAGCTTGTGATGGCATACTGGACTCTGTGCTCAGCTTCCTGCGCTCACCACCAATCACACTATCTCTCTCTCTCTCTCTCTCTCTCTCTCTCTCTGCCTCTCTTCTTCATCTGCATAATAGGCACATGAAAGGCCTACTTCACAGATGATTGAAGGATGAATGAGGACTGAACAGCAAATTATATTGCATAGGGTCTGTAATGGCTCCCCACCGATGGACAGACAGTGCCTTTTCGTGGTTTGTGTGCTTCACTGGATTGTGTGCTCCAGTGATACAAAGGGCTATGCTGGTGGTAGCGTAGCTACTGACAGGAACTCCCATGCCAGACAGGCCTTTGTTGAGGAGCCAGACTAAACCTGTCCAAAATCCCACTGAACGTGGGTTGTCTGGAGAAGGAAAACTCCCACCTCAAAACTCCCACACTGCCTTGTGACTATACTCATCTATGGAAAAGGCTTCAGGAGTCAACCTCGAGGCAAAATCCAGAGCCAGAGGACCAGAAGCAGTTCGTGACTGTGTACAATCACGTTCTGGTAACTCCTGTGATGCAGTTGAAACCAATTATATCAGCTCCATGTCAGTGGCATGGAGAGGGGGGATTTGCTGCTTGGGTAACAGCCTATCGTCCATGTTAATCTACCCAGGCCATCGTGCTCTGGAGAGGACATTCAGAGCACAATACCATAGTCTTTCGAGACTGAAGGATGCCAATGCAATGTAATGGCTCAGCTGGTTAAGATAGCAATTCTGCAACCGGCAGGTCAGGGTGCAAGACCAGGGTGCTCCAAGAAGGAGTAAGTTTTGGTCCTTACCCCAGCTCCTAACAACCTAGCAGTTCAAAAGAATGCAAATGCAAGTTAATAGGTACCACCTTGGTGGAAGGTAATAGGTAAATTAATAGTTAAATAGGTACCACCTTGGTGGAAGGTAAACAGTGTTCCATGTAGTCATGCTGACCACGTGAACATAGACACGTCTTGGGACAACACTGGCTCACAGCTTGAATCAGGAATGAGTGTCGCACGCCACAGCTGTGGCTGGTGCCCTATAGGCAGCAGGGCAAACTGCAGCATCACAGCTGGCAGGGCAATCTGCCAGGGACCTTTACCCCCTTGCATAGGGGGTATTGCTGCAAATAACCTTTGAATTACATTGAATCACAGACAGGTGCAATCCAATCACTTTCTGAGCTGTTTATGTTCCCAGGTGAGGGGACTGATCCAGGTTTTCCCTGTATTTTACACTGTACACAGTTTCCAGGGGAGCACAGAGGTGAACGACAAATGACCTCATTGTAACAAGTAGTTTTTGAAAATATGGCTATAGTAACCAATATGAACGACATTCCAGATGCAAATGCACATTTTTGAATGAAGTTTTACTTTATTTCAATTCCTCAGAGGTCTTGTTATGAAGAGCATGGATGGGAACTGGACTCAGGGAATTGGACTCCATCATGTAGGTCCTTCCCAACTCTAGGATTCTACTGTGCAAAAACAATCAAAATGGGAATCAGACCATCAAACTCACCTTTGCTGCACAGCTCTGGAAATAGCTTCATAGGCCACAAGAAGAGGCAATTTGTTTTAGAAATACTGTGCTGAATTAGCTCTGATAAAACTCCAAATCCAGGGAGCCATAAAACTCCAAATCCAGCCATATAACACCAGCATGTCCAAAGGCCTCATATCCCTGAAGATCAGTTGCTACACAACAATAGCAGGGAAGAGGCTATTGCTTTTATGTGCTGCTTGTAGATTTCCTGGAAGCATCCAATTGTGGGAAAGCGGGAGGGGGGTTTGGACTAGATGGGTCCCTGGTCTGATGGTACCCTTCTGGCACAAGATTCTCGACCAATCCACAGATATATATATATATGAGAGAGAGAGAGAGATTTGCAGCCAATAAAGCTGAGTGGGAAGTGGAGGGATTTATGCCTGGTTGCAAAACATGTGCTCTGTGGCCAGGCCTTGTGGGCTCACCGTAGTGAAATCTAATCTCTTAATTGCTCACTTGCTGGAAAAGGGAGCCACATGGCAAGGAGAGAAGGCTTGTGCAGCTGTTGCAAGATACGCTGGATGTGCACGGAGCAATGTGCTTGCAATATCATTTGTTCTGTTCCTTTTTTAATTCATCCTTTTAAAGTCATGGTAGCTTCAGTATTAATTCCTGAACACCAGCAAGACCAGACCACCAGAACTCTGAAATACATACCTAGTCCCCTGCTGGAAACCAAAATCCCACATGTGCAACCACACCCACAATGATTTCTTGAAACATATGTGCTCCCAGCTCCTACTGCGTATCTTGTTCTTTCACTGGTAAAGAGGCGGCAGGGCCATGGCTTCCCCTGCTGCATGCAATTTGGTTTAGTCACTCTGCGGCATCTGGAGTCATTTGCCCCCAGCAGTCATCTGCCCAGTCCCCACCATATTACAAAGGCTGTGGGAGTGGTACTAGGCACTTGTTCCTGCCTCACAGTGGCAGAGGGAGCATTGGGTGGATGGGAATGGTGCTTGAAGAGCAGCTCCGTTCAGTTCTCTTAACATCTTTTCCTTAAGACCACCTACATTTGAGGCTATGACCTCTGTAAATCATAATGCTGGATACAATGAAATATTCCTGTTAGTACATACTGCACTTACTACCAGATATAGATGTCACTGGACTATCCCATATTCGTGTGTTCTGAGAGTGTCTAGTTACACCCTATAAAATGTTGACCTTGCATAGCCCCCTCTAAATATCTCTTCTCAACACAATAAATGCCCAAGAGTTTAATCCTATTTTCACATGGAAGATGCTCCATTCTGCCTTGATTATTTAACCTCACAATCCTGTGCATGTCTACTCAGCAGTAAGTCCCATTATAGTCAATAAAGTTTACACCCATGTAATTGTGATAGGATTATGGGTTTAGTTGCCCTTTCTAGTGCCTTCTCCAGCTCTGTGATACCCTCTCTTCGGCAGGCAGAAAAGTAATCATAACGAACAGGAAACTGTTCTGCCGACATATTAGCCTCCTCCACACACAAATAGAGCCTAAATTCCCCACCAGATAAAAAAGGATAAAATCATTTGAAATCAACAAGACACACACGTCCTAAATTTGCCCAGCATAACTGTACAAAAGCCAAATACTCAACTGAAAGCATCTTTATGGGGTAAGACCAGGGTGACCATATACAATGGAGGACAGAGTGTCTCTACCTTTAAACACTGTATAGGAAAGGGAATTTTGGCAGGTGCTGCTTATTTTCTGTCGCCCACAAAGGCCAAGAGAACACCAGGATTAATCCAGTAGGACTCCCTCCTCAATCAGAAAAGGCATGTGAAGATAATCTGCCACTTTGAAAGGACAACTTCCTTATCTCAGTCAAGGACAGTTGGCCTTGGCCAAGGCCTTTGGATGGAGAGTGGCTTTTGTACACAACTGGGGCTGGAGACAGCTTTGCCAGAGAGGGTGGAAGGCATTTGGAAAGGTAGAGCACCTGCCATGCCATCTGATTAAACTCCTGATCAGAAATGATGGGAGGGAAGTACAAGAAGGGTGGGTTTGTTTCTGGTTAGTTAAGAGGATTACAGCCTGAGTCAGAATACTGAACACAATAGGCTTACTTTTGAGTATAATAATTTTGTTTTCAAACACTTCTCCTTATAGGGAGAGAAGTCCACTTTCTTAAATTCAAAACAAGACCACCTACTGCCTGGTTCCAGCCTCAGTGCTGCTTTCACAGAACCATTAATACCAGGAAACTATTGAAGGAATGAGTGGAGTACCCGGACAGTCCTTTTCAGAGCTCTTCGGGTTGGGGGGGTGGGGGGGAACATTTCCATCTGTCTGTTCAAACTGGAGATTAAATCCGAGAAGCCCGGCAGACAGCATAAATGAATTTGTCTTGTGTGGCCGGTGGGGCTAAAACTAAATTACAGGACTGGAAAGAAGGTCTCCGGGAAGGATATGTTTATGTCTGATTACAGGTGCCAAGTGCAGCCTCGTTTCAGCCCTTGCAGACATTACAGTCCACTGGCTTGCACAATAGTTCTTCCTGCAAACTATCCTGGTTGAGTAGGGGTCTGTGTTGCTTTCCCCCATCTGGTTGACCATATCCATGGGCCAACTACGAAGCCATGGCACAGGCCCCTGTGAATGATCAAGGATATTTCTCTGCAGTAATGTCACCTTACTGCTGGCCAAGAGATTAGGGCCAACAGCTAGAACAGGAAAACACATTTTTGTGGATTTTAGTGTTTTCCAAACTTACCAGAGACTGGTTTTACGTGTTTTTATTCAAAATTTACTGATAATCTCTTCAAAAGTTTTCTGGGTAAGTGGTATAGATTGCACAGTGTCAGCAGGTACAAACACAGTCATTATATAGTTAATTAGGTATTGCAAAATACTTTTGCTTGTTACTTTTACAAAAAAGAGAAATTCAGAAAACAGTGTTATGTGTTTTTATTTCATTATCACCATTTTCTCCTAGTTCTACAATACCTTATTAACAGTATTGTTGTAATGCGGAGAGGAAGATTATTTTTTCCTAATTTTATTTCCTAACCCCCAGCCCAGAGATTTTCAAACCAGAGATCCCTGGAAGCTTAGTGGAATTCTGCAGTAAGAAGTCCAGTGATGGTAGACAGGCCCTCCTCTTGGCTGCTGCGTTCTTCCCAATACAAATCAGCTACGAGATACCATAATTTTGAATGTATTTTGGGAGGAATCAGGCACGGGAACAGGGGACACTCTGTTCACACTCAGAACAGCACTCTCTGTGAACCAGCCTGACCGAACCTTTGGCAAGGTATATGAGGTACACAATAGACACACAGGAGTTCCTCACTAGACTATTGGCTGGATGACCTCTCAGAAGGCAGAAACTGTGAAAAAATATTTCCTTCACCCTACAGAATTCAAGCACTAGAATTATGGAAGTCATTTTAAAAAAATCCCTCTGACCTTCATTTAGAAATAGACAATCATATAACAATAGCTAAGCTGATGGAATGTTCACTGCTTTTTCTTTTTGAAGCAAATGTCAATATAAAAACATGACTCGTTGAATAATAATAGTTTAAAAATTGATTTGATTGAGAAAAACACAGCAGTAAAAATAATAAGGTATGTTTCTGTGCCAATGGACTTTCTGGACTAGAGTTAATTTTGGAAGTTGTACTGTATAAATCTCCAGCTTTGTAGTAATAGGTACTGTAATAGGTATGGTGCTATAATAGGTGCTGCAATAGGTATGCTGTCTATTTTTATATGTGGATAACAACATCCTCAAACTCAGAGAATTCAAAGATCATATGAAATTGCAAATGACACCTGAGTTAATCTATTCCAACCCTAAGGGAAATCACATGCTTTATAGGGCTACATGTAGTCACAGTATTGATATTCTGACAGCAGCATTTTTTAACAGTAACTCGTGACACCTTTTAAATGAATATGTCTCAATGCAAACCTTGGCTCACTGAGCAGGTGGCTGAGGCACTACTCCTATCTCTACCACCATGAGTGGGATCCTGGCACTCTACTTGCTGCTTCCTCACCTCCCTAAAAATGTTGCCACCTGTGCTCTGATCCAGGCAGACACATATAGATTGGGCACCAAGAATAGGACATTCTAGCTACCACTTGCTCCCATTTAAAGATAGAGAATTGTTCTTCATGAGAAGGGAAACCAAATACTGACTGTTGGTGACCAGGACCCCAGAGCCAACAACTGGGTGGAATTCAAGGAATACAATCACTGTGCTGAACCTTGTGTCTGAAATGCTATTTTACACCACATATGACACAAACTCAGAATAATTACTGCCACAGATGACTTTTGCTTCTTGGCCTCCAATAGGAGCAGCCTGCAGTGAGAGATCAGCTCAGCCACACTCAATACTGAACACCTGGCTCAAAAGATAAGTGGATGTTCCTTATTTACTCATGCTATTCAGTTTCTCTCCAGGACCTTACAAAGATGTGGAATAGCTGGCATCTGCTGGAGGATGCTGTCACACAAGTAGACTCCTTGCACATTTCTGTGCTAGACTGGGACTGTAACCCCCGAGGGAATCAGGTTTCTCCACCCCCAGTTCCACATTGCATTTTCTCAGTCCCACACCAAAATGGCAAAAAGAATTTCCTCCCAGTGGCTCACATTGCAAGTGCTGTTTAAACAATCGAGGAAAAGGGCCACTCACCTGTAATGGAGTCGTTGCCCATCAGAGCTGTAATCTCGATAGATCTCATATTCCTTTTCAAAAACTCCGGGAGGCGAGGAACTGCAATACAGTACAAGTAGAGGAGCCATTAGACAAGGCAGGCATGAAATGAGCACAGCTTCACCCCACCCCATTCTGAGAGTTTGGAGGTGACAAAGCATTCAGAAATTCTTAGCATTTACACTCAGAAATTAAGCGATCCAATTGGATAAACCTGTAATTTAGGGACATCAGCTTATCTGCTCAGACCCTTTTGCCCAGCAGGGCTAAACCACACCTTTCAGACAGCTCATGATTTCACCTTGGGGAAATCTTAACTTTTTATCCAACTTTGCAAAGTTGGCGGTGTCTCTGCAGCTGTACACCTGGAAAGTGTGTGATGTGGCCTCACCCAAGACCTGTTCATCACAGGTCTATGTATTGTTGGAAGCCATGGAGGAGTCTTGAAATTCCCCCCACTCCACCATCACAGCTTCAGTTGTGTTTGGACAACAGGGTCACAGGCTCTCAGAGAACCAGAAGCTGGCTGCAGACCAATAAGAGATCTCCACAAGCCTCACTTGGCCCTGGGCCCTGGGTTTAGAAACCCCTGAGCAAGGTCAAGGTGCCACCACCTTGTTACCACCATCAGTCCAAATATTTACAAACATGCTTAAAGGACATTCATGCACATAGGATGAAGCCCAACAAAACACTTGCTCTGGAATGTTTTTATAATTTTTTTATTTATTATAGGATAAGGTATTTCCATTAATGAGCGAAAATTACAAATGCTTCCAGAACAAAGTGAAAGAAACTGGTTGTTTTAATCAGACGGTATATTTTAAAAGCAGAAAAGTGGGAATAAAAATTAGCTTTGACAGATGCTAAATTTTAACAAGAATTCTGAGCTTTAGAATTATAGTTCACAGAAATGCTATGTTGAATTTGGAAAAGCCCATTTCCTCCCTTTCCTGAGCAACTGCAACTATAATGCTTCTGTATTATATTGTACATGCATGTTACTTGCATGGCCAGCCACTGTGGTTGTAGCACATTTCAGTACTCTAACTGCTATGTCACCAGGGCATGCACCACTATGACCAGGTCTGAAAATACAGGTCCAATAATAGCTGGCACACCAGGCAAAGCTGAACAAAGGTTCCTCTGGTACCAGCTGCCACATGCTGATCCAATAGGACCCCAAGTGGCAGACTGGCATTTGGATGCTAAGGATGCCAGGGATTTGTCCTTTGCACACAACACCTTGGACTGCCACTGCCAACTCAAGGAGTCAGTACTGGGCTGAATGGACTAATGACCTGACACCATAGAAAGCAAACTCATACGAAATAAAGGCTTTAGCTCATTAAAAGGACTCCTATAGCACAGTGGCTAAGACTGAAACCTTATACACTTACCTGGGAGTTTCATTGAACACAGTCAGATTTATGGTGTTTCTAAAATGACATGCATGGGATTATGCTGCAAGAATGAGCTGAAAATAAGGAACTCTCTGGTTCAAACCCCAGATCTGAACTCTCAAGGCAGCTCTGGGCAAGATGCTCTTTTTCCTAACTGGACCATTTTAATGTTGTTAGCCACCTTGAATCCCCTTGAATTTGGAGAAGTCCAAGATATAATCTTGCAAAGAGATAAAATTAAGAGTGGTGAACTGGGGCAACACAGGGCAGGCTCCATTTTCCTTTCCAGTGCCATAGAGGACAGGTCATTGAATGTAAATGTCCCAGAAGAACATCTCCAGCAGCGCCATCAAGAAGACACTTGCTTAAAGGATGGACACTTAAATCCTTAGGCCCCAAGCTCACCTGCAAGGCCCTTTTTGTTTCACTCAGTTCAGTGAAAGAGCTGAGCAGCTGCTTCAGTCTCATCCACTATAATGACTGAGACCTAAATCTGGCTCACTGCAACATGACTGTACACAATGAACGTGAGAAGCCAAAGCAGGATGCAGATGTGATGTCTTATTTTTAAAAATGGAACCAATGCTTTTCATTGGGACACGGTTGCACTGCTGCATACTTGTCTTTCTTCTTGTGGAAATCCACCCCTTCCCCAGAGATGTTGCCAAGTGGCTGTCAACACTGATCCTCCCATACCCCTGCCGGCAACCTGATCAGGTCCATGCACAAGCTTGTCACCTTTCACGCTGAGCTTTGGCAGGCCTGCTGCTTTGGAAGCAAACAAGTTAAAGAGGTTTGGACAGGGAAGGAGAGAAGCCAGTGCTGGAAAGCACAAAACCTCCTCCCCATGACAGGAGCCTGTGAGAAGAACACAAAGCTGCTGCTCAGGCCAAGAGGCTCTGTTCTTCCCACTACCAGCACATCTCTCTAGGACAGTGGCAACATCAATAGCCCTACAAAGCTCCACTGCTTGCTGACTGCCAACTTTTTGTTCATCATGCGAGAGTAAATCAGTCACCATCTTCCCCCCACATCCCTTTCTAGCCATCCAGTCCCAAACTCCACTTCCTCAGATAGCAGATACACTCATTCTTTCCTCCAGCAAGATAAGCATTTAATGGAGCACCCTTTGTTAGCAGTTAGGGCAAAATCCAGAGTAACTATGGGGAGTCCTTGCTCTGGTGCAAGAACAACTTAATCTGGTTTCCAATATGAATTTCCCATAGGTTTTCACTAGTTGGTGCAGTAACTACGTGTGCACGTAAAGTCTCTTATGTGCTCCCATAGTTACCCTGGATTTGGGGGTTAGACCCTTTGTTAACAGAGTTAAGAGTGCTGTTCCAGTTGCCCTCACTGAGAGAGGATGTCAGACTACTAGATGACCTCCAAAGTGCTTTCCAACTCTTAATGTTCTATAATTTGGTAATGCAGTTCAAGTCACACCAGGCCAAACTACCTTTTGGCACATGGGAGCCACTTGAACATCCTACACGTGGCAGCTGGCTGCATGCAGGCTGAGTGCCTAAACACACTAGCAAATGCTCTTAACACACTGTAATACAAAAGCCTGTTCCTACACTTAGGATGACAATAAGAGGATGTGATCAGATACAACAAAAGTCAGAAATTTTGAAACACACACAGGAAACCTAAAGATGAGCCTGGGGACCAGCTTAGAGGGCACCTCATTTGGCCCAGAAGAGGGGTAGCAAATCTGGCAGGACAGAGCTTGTGCATCTTTGCTAGAAAAACATAGCTGAGGTTCAATCTATAGGACCATTCTATAGGGGCCTATTGTTGAAAGAGTGCCTCTTGCCCATCCATCAGTTCCACTTCTAAACAGTGTCCATTTAACAACACAAGGCCCAGAAAGCAACACTGTGCCTATGTTTGGTCTTCCCTCTATCCCATCCACTGCTGCAACACTGAATCTTCCAAGGCACCACTGAGGCTTCATGTTGCAGTCCAGGTCAAGGCCTCATGATCAAGTATTCCCAGAGGGAGAGTGGAGGAGAACACATGTGAAGCTGATGTTATAATGACACTGTTTCATCCAGCATGAAAGGTGGCAAACTCAATTAAGACAGACCATTCCAGCAACAGACTAGTGCCCCAAACTGAGGAGAGCTGCCTCCCAGTTCTGCTGTGTCTATGTCTAGAGCATCCTACAAATGCAAGTGCTTAGGGAGGTGGTGGACTCTCCCTCACTGGGGATCTTCAAGCAGAGGCTCGATGAGCACCTGTCGGGGATGCTCTAGGGGGATTTCCTGCTGCAGGCAGGGGATTGGACTAGATGACCTACGAGGTCCCTTCCAACTCTATGATTCTATACTCTGGGTAGGGGCAGTTTCATTTCCATGTACTGTGACATTCCTAGTGCTCAATTTCAGTATGAGCAACAGTCTTCAGCTACCAGCCTCCTGCTCCCTCAGCTGGAACCTTCCACCCTCTCCTCTCCTCCACTGATCTCCAAGATCTTTGCTGGAAAGAGATTTGTCAATTGGCTTTCCAGACATTGCTTGGCAGCCTGCCCAGAGAAAGGGAAAGAGCTTGACGTGTTTGGGCAAACGCTACAGAGCATGCTTTCCCAGTGGGGGATATAGGGAAAGCAGAGAAACAGCAACTGCTGTCAACAGTAGACCTTGCAAGGCCAAGCATACTGGCAGAAAGGTTTCTCACTCTGCTTTTTTCCACTACAAAATTCCTTTGGATTTGAGAGCAGAGCTTACTTCAAAATACAGGTTCTGGCAGTTTTCTGGAAACATCCCTGCAACGGCAGTGGAGGCAGCACAGCTGGGTTGCAACCTGCCAAGTGAAACTGCTTCCACCACAGCATGTCCGTGCTCCCCCCCCCCCCCGTTAGCCTCCCATTTGTCACAACTGTTTTGACCATCAGAAGCTGCCGAGCTTGAGATCCACAGAAAGATTCCCAAACAAGGACTTTAAAGTTGCACCTCCTGAGCCCCTTGCCTGACAGTTACCGAGGCAAGCAGAGACTCACCAACTCAAGATCACCACTGAGTCCCAGCTAGAAAGGCTCTGTTCTGTCATAAGCAATGGGGACTGCTTTCTTGGGTTATGTTTATTTTGTTTATACCAATATTAAAAGAAAACAAACATACACTATCAAAACAAAAATACATAGAAATAAAATAGAAAAAAGTACACAAAGTTATCTCTAACAGTGTACAAGAGCAAAGCCAAGAAATCTAATTACTTACTGCCTTTATGTTAGTAATCTAAATTTTCACCCCTACATAAGCTATATTTCCAACAGTCCCTCTTATCTTTATAAATTCCACTGGAGATTATTATTCTCTAATCCTTTAAAACTAATCTTCAAATCCAAAATCCAGTAATTCATTGTTCTCGCTCTTGCATGAAGTCAGTGATTGGTTTCCAGTTGTTTGCAAAAGTTTTGTAAGCAATTGTGTGAATGCTAAGCAGTCCTGAGGCTCACTCTCCCTCCCTTATGATGCTCCATGCTCCAGAAAGTCAAGATCACCAGAAGTCACGGCACCAACAGACAACTGGTCCAGGTTGCCAACAAGAGAAGTCTTCCAGGAGCACCACTGTGTCACCCGCAAGCACTCAGCTGGAATTTCAAATGAGCAGCACGAAAAGGTGCCCTGAAAAGTCAAGTACCTGCATCGTGTCAAAAAAATGACAAAAGGGGCCTTTTGTGAGAGAGGCGGAAGTAATTAGTTCCCAAGATGGGCTGGGATTGCAGGAGCCTCATCATTGGCATCTGCAGGAGGGAGCAAAATAATTGTGTCACACTGATGGGTGACAAACGTCACCGTCACCAACACCGTCAGAGAATAAGGATTGCAGGGAAGGAGAGAGGCAACAGAGGATCAAAGGACATGCTGGGATTTGACTAGAAGTACTGAAGGTGTGGTCAGACTGGCAGGGGATGCCTTTCTGCCTTCCCTCCCCACCCTGCCAGCATGTTATCCTCCAGCAAGCATGCTTCTGTTTCTGTTTCTTTACCACTCAGTTGCAAGGGGGCAAGATGCAGCAAGAACAGCCGCTCATTATACCTTGTCCTCTTGCAGTTCTTATCAAAAAAATCCCAAATCACTGTTTAACTGGCACCCATCTGATGCCCGTTTGCTTATCTCTGCCCAGGGCTCCAGCAACTGATGCAACCTACAGGCTACTTTCCAAGACTTCCATCCCACTTTTTCTCCAAGGAGCTTCACATGCTTCAGGTTTGATTGCAGGACTCTGCTCCTGCAGGCACTTTTTGTGTGTTGCTTCCTGTCTTCCTCCTGGCTGCTTGGCCTTAACTCACTAATGTCTTCTTGAACAGCTGCTTGAAGAATCTGTCCAGCTCTGCCACCAACCCCAACCTTGCATGCAGTTCAGCATCTCTCCCTGCCCTGACAAGCCCATGCTGCTTCCTTTCTGAGCACACCGAACAGTTCAAAGAAATTAAAGCAATGGCTGGAATAGCTTTGGATGCAGGGATCAGCCCCTCTGGTAAGCCACCTGTTGCCTTCTCCCAGCCAATCTTTAATTATTAGTGGCACTCTTCTGCTAATTGCTATTATTAATTATATTAATGATTACTGTTTATAGTCTCCAGTGAATTGTGCAGCTAAGATGCTGAACTCCAGCTCAGATTCACAATAAGAAGCGTGCTGTCTGTCTGGCCTTCCATGCTGAGAGAATTATGTTGGAGTCTCAGGAGGGAAAAGCCACTTCTGGAAAAACACTCCATGCTGTCTTTCACCGCAGCCTGCCTGAGTCTCCTCACCTGCTCTCCAGGATGCCTCATGTTCACTCATTTGCATATGCAAACAAGGCAGGTACCCAAAGCAGGCAGCGCCCTCTGACACCTGTCATGCTTGCAAAGCCACAGCAATGCACCACTCAGGATGGGCACCAGTGAGAAGAGTGTAGGATAACATACCATAGGGAAACAACCATCTCATTCAACATGTGTTTCAGAAAGCTGTCATAGCTTGGGGGAAGGGTGCGGGGGGCACCCAGAACCATCTGCACAGCAGATTAAAACCTCCTGTTCACATTCTAGTTAACTCTTTGCACTGTGATCATCTCATCTATGAGGACCAGCTTTGTTTTAGCATCTGGGGATGCCCAGTAAGGTTTTGGGGACTGCTGGGAGTTTGGACAGGATTTGATTGAGGAATGCCAGAGTAGACAAGCAACTAGACAAGAAATTCAGAGAAAATCAGGGAAAGGGAGAAAAAAAAATCACACACATCCCAGTTAAGCAGGCAGGACAGGTTAGACTCACTTGATTTAGAATCAGCCTCAAATAGGAATCAGCCTCAAATCAGCCCCAGGACAGAGACTGATAGTAGGACTCTGAAGCCCAGCAGCAGTGGATCTTTGACCTTTTCCCAGTCCTCCAAAACTTTTAGCCACAGATACATGCTCAGAACCTGGGGTGAACTGCACTTCAGGAGGGCTTTTTCCCTATTTCCTTTTGCAGAAAGATCCAGAAGGCTGAAGCCCATGAAAACACATCAGCCAAATAATCCTCCTTATACAACACCATGCATGAACCTCTGGCCTATATCTATGGAATCTCTCCCTCTCAGCATCTAGCCACAGAAACAGAGGTCATGTTCCTTAGTGCAGAAGAGGCCAATTCCTCATAACAAGATGCAAAGCAAACTGCAGAGGCAGCAGTCTTGCCACTCACCCAAAGAAGGGCCAGGGAGATGTGTGTACATGTGGAGCTACACATCCACTCTCCCCTCCACAGCACAAACTCCTAAAAAAAAGGCACCAAAGCACTGCAATGTTTTAGAACTGGGAACAGTACAATAGCGACAACATAGCAGGAGCAGCTGTTTTCCATGGGGATAGTGGTAGCTCAGCCCAAGTAGACAGCCTAGTGCAAGCTTCAGAAATCACCAGGCGCTCAGGTAGAGCTCAACAAATTCCACTACTACTCAGGCAGTTCCGTCTCTCAGGTCATAGAGCCAAGTTATTTGTGGACCAACTACAACCACTACACAACTCTACCCAAGGAAGACCTCCAAGTACTGCCTATTCTGACATCCTATCATTACCTTTCAGTTTCTTCTTTGACAGTGGCAAACTGAGATGGCTGACGGTTGGGCCGATTCTGCTCTGGTGTTTTCTCCCCTCCTTCCAGCTCCTGTTCCAGGGAAGAGCTGGTACTGCCTTCCCGACTGATGTTGCTGCTGCGTCCAGGGCTGTTCTCGGTGGAGGCCCGGGGCGATTCGGTATTCTGCTTCAGTGTCTGGAGCTTTGCCAGAGGGATGATGTCACAGTTCTGTGGGCGGTGCCACACCGTCCGCTGGGTGGTGGCATTGTAGTAGTAGAAGCGTGATGTGTTGGGGTCGAAGAGCTCCCACCATTGGTTCTCACTGGTGCGCTTGATGCGGACACCAGCAGGCGGATCCCAAACACACTCTCCTGTGATCAGGTTGGCATACATGCGCTCCCGCGTGCGAGGCTCGATGATTTCCACCCATTCCAGCCTAGAAGGAAATTAAGAATACAGAGAGAAAGACATTCAGAGGTTGACATTTCTCTGTGCTGCGGTCTTTAAGAAGCTTAGAGTAAGGGTCTTAGGAAAGGACCTCTCATTTAAGGACACTCGGAAACTCTAAGGTGGAGAGCAGGCACTGTCACCCAAAGTGTCTTGAGCATTATCAGGGACTCAATTCTGCTCTTTCAAAGAAAGACCAGAACATTCTCCCATCATTCAATGATAGGTCAGGCCTAGAACTGTTTCTTTTCAGAAAACAAGAACTACATGTGCTTTTGAAAAAGGGACCCCTTGTAATGTACTACAATGTAACTTAACACACAATCACACAATAACTTGAAAAATACAGGCCTACAAAAAAAATTTAGTTGCCAAAGATGCATCCACACACAAGAAAAGAATGAAGCATAATCCAATCTGAGGCAACCACAAACCCTTCCCGTCTCACAGCTATAAAGCATTGCAAACACAAGTAAATTAATTCACAAGCCTGAGTGCCAGAAGTCTGTCTACAGAGTGCCCAATAGTATCTACCAGCTCATACACTGGTGTAGCAGTGGCCATAAGGAACCCACCGGGTGGAGGTGCAAGTCACACAAAGCCCTGAAGCCCCACATCTCAGGTTGTTGGAGCGCTTTGCAGGAACTGCCTCCACCCCACTCTAAAACCCACTGAGAAAGGTTTCAGCACATGTGGCCTGCTAGAGCCCCAGTTCTGATGTTTGTCCCAGGAAAAGCCTTTGCAACACACTAGAACTATTGACTGCCAGATAGAATCATTTAAAGCAGGGCTCTCTAACCCCAGCCTACAAACCACTTTCAACCTTCCATTTTATCCAGCCCATGGAATTCCCCAATCTTTTGGTGCTAAAGTACAGGTATATACCTCATTAAGGTACATCATGCACCTGCTGGTGCATCTGAGGATGGAAATGGTACTTGACAATGTAGACCAGGCTGCGATTCTAGCCATAATTTCCTGGAAGTATACAATGGAACTCACTGAACACAATGTGGCTTACTTCCAAGTAGACATGCTAGGACTGAGCCATCAAAGATTTCCAAACTTTTTAGAACAGGATTCACTTGTTTAAAATACACTCAATCAGAAACCAGACTTTTAAAAAAGGAGAGCTAGAAAAAAATATTTTATTTCTCTCAAAGCAATAAGCAAAAAAAGACACATTTATCTCCCTATATTTACACATGCTTGCAAACTGTAGAGCTGAGCTCTTGCAAGACAATTAGCAGCTACTTAATTCTTGAGTAGCCTCTGCATTTAATTAATTGCATTTAATTTCTGTCTGATCCATCACCCTTTGGTGACCCACCAAAAATAAGTTTGTGATGCACCAGTGGATCCCCACCCACAGTTTGGGAACCACTGATGCAGATTATTTCACACCTACATGGAATGCAAACACAGTTTGTAAGGTCCTCATAGAACAAATATGTCAGTGCCAACTCCACGAAAAGGAGAGGGCTAAGGCGGGTACTGCACCAGCAGTAAGGTGCAGCAGCCCAGATAAGCTGGCTGGAGAAGAATGGATGTTAGAAAGATGTGGTGGAAGCAAAAACTGCATTGACCTCCCTCCAAACACTTGCTTGGCATCCAAATTTTTCCTCATGAGCCACCTCTCCTGAAAGCGTTTTCCATCAGCGTTCAACTGAAGTTGTTTCCTCATTTTAAAATAGCTCAAGTCAGGATCTAAACCTTAGCACAGGCAAACTACTGAAATCCCCTCCCATCACTGCCATGGCTTTGCCCAGTTTCAACCCCCATCCCACTATTTACAGGTGTCCCCCCTTTTCTGATGGTTCCTTCTGTGATAATCCACTCTTTCAATTATACCCAGAACTCATTCAACGCATGCACCGCTCTTTCAACCTCTTTCTGCTGTTCTGAAAGCCAAAATTGCCCTTCCCCACGTTGCAGCTCCTGATCTAATCCCATTCTCAAAGGAGTTAATGAAAATCTATTCGCAGAAATCTGTGTGTGGCAGCAGGAATTTGCAAAATAAAAGGGGCATTTGGAATTTGCTACGTAAAAAAGCAACATTTATAAATTAAAGCTCTAAGGACACAGGCAGAGCCAAATCCTTCTTAGTTCTGCTAGGAGGCAGCAAATGCTGGCCGATTAAGCTACCTGGTGGGACCAACTGGTGGGATGCTATGGGACACAGGAAGCTGTACCAGATGGGTCACTGCCTGATCCACCAGGGTTCCTCTTATGGACCCGCTGTATGGCAACCACTCTACTATGTGCCTTCCCAACTCAGAAGGACATCTCTTGATGCTAACAGAAAACGTCACAATTGATCCGAAGCCTCAGTATCCAGCAAAACTAATGTCTGGGACCAGGCAAAGGGATTCTGCACATTTGCTATCAGCTGTGAGAAAAACCAAGACACTTCCCACATCTTTTCCAAGCTAAATTAAGAGAAAATGTATGTAATCAAAATATAGACACACTCACAACACTTCTTTTTCCCCCTCCACATCCTGCTCTTGACCACTCTACATAACCTGGCATTTTAGTGCTGCTCCAGGCCTGTTTTGCACCAGTTTCCATGCCTTTGCTGGCCAAAAGATCATAGATCCTGTCAGACAAATGCGGAGCTCAGGTGGCTGAGAGCATTTGTCATTATGCACCTTATGATACAGACACACATCCAGAATCCAAGAGAGCCCCCCTGCCGGATGCTGCGTCCAATTCAGACCATTCAGTTGCAATAATTTTATCTCCTTTCTCTCAGAGGTGTTGAAAGATTTGACATAGTCATGCAGAGGAGGAGAGCATTTCTTTTGCCACAGATGGTAAAAATGCACATTTGTACATAGATAGGAGAAGCCTTTCCACCTATGAGAAGCATGCAAACACCTTGTTTGCAGTTTTACCCAACAACTGATTCTTATTTACCTTCATGATATTGGAGTCTCAGAAAATCCTAACTAGCTCAACAGAAAATCTTCAAATGACTGCTTGTTTGACTTTGTTAATGAGGCATGCACAGTGATAGTGCTTTATAAATAATAGACATAGCAAATTTAAACTGCTTATTAATCCAGACAGAGAAATCCTATATGTTTGCCATCAGTTGTAGAAAAAACCAAGACACCCATCAGAGCTTCAGGGAAGAGACTCAAGTTGCCCTTGAAACATCATCTTAACACTATGGAAGCTCTTTCCTCATGGACTCACTCATAGTGCTACTATCACATCTGAAGACCCACAACGACATGGACAGGGCAAGGAATGTTAGCACATCCCATGCTGAATGTGGGGCATCGCAAATTACCAGTGGAGAGACCTATGGCAATGCAGAGTTGCACTGGTGCCAATTCAATGAGAAGCACCGATGCATTCATTCAGCCCTATCCATGCAGTTGCAGGCCTTTACGTATTACGTGAACCTACTGGAAAACAAAACACAGTTTTCATGACAAGAATAGAACACTAAAAGGGCACATCAGTCATCTGGGAAAACAAGCCAGTAACCATCCAGCTCAAGCCTCCTGAGGAAGTGTAGACAGAGGAAAAGCTCTTTTTGCCTCTGAAACCAGGAGGCAGTCGATTCATTTAGCTCAGAACACGCCAGCTTAGTGGGCTGCTCCGGCTGGCGCATACGCCAATGGGAAAAGGTGGCGTTTTCATGACAACAGCTTGTTGGCATGTTGCTATGGCTCTTTTGCACAACCCTCCCTCTCTGAGATCTCTCAGCAAGCAAACGAACGGGGTGAGCATTTCTGTTTGCAAAGAGGCTGCCCAAGCTTTGCACATTTATCTTCCCACTGCTAGAAGGCTGGAGGGGCCCCATCCACCTTGCTCCTCCTTTTCATTTGCCAGGCGCTGTCAGTCTTCCTATGCAACTCAATACTTTACACTTCCAGGAAACAAGCGATCAGTGCCCAAGGTACATTTGGGCTTTAGCGACAAGTGGGATTGGAGTGGAGAGGGGGAAACGAGGAGTGGAGAAGCACAAGCCATCCACATTTTCCCCTTCAGAATATCCAAGTCCATGAAAGAGCAGATGCACACAAGCAGCCAACTTCAAGGAGGGTGCAAGACATCTAGGAAGTCACAAATCAAGGAAGGATAAGGCTGTCCCCATTTCACACTGGGATGTGGTGGGGGAGAGGAAAAAGCAGCCTATGAATGCCCGTTTTGCTTTGGGATGCTATCAAGTGTTGCTCTCAACGGGGGGTGGGGGGTGGGGGGGCTGGGAATAAAAGCCGCCAGGCCTTGTGCTTTTTCTCTTTTGTCCTTTTATCGATTGCAGGATGCCTGCTGAGCTGATTGCCTTTGATGATGAAAAATAAAAGCACTGGTGGAGGCAGGAGCTTGGAAAGCTCCGAGAAGGCAGCCAGGCTCTTTTGCTGGGAAAGGCTCAAGGAGACAGCACTCAGGCCTCACTCTGAAAATACCACTACAGGCAACAGCACTCTGCAGAGGTTGAAAACAGACCATCAGTGGCTGAAAAACAGTCTGGCCCCATAAGTGCTCAGCTGCACCTACAGTTTAGGTGCATTTGTGGAGCATAAGGGCACAATCCAGAAGTGCACTTGGGTTACCCTAATAAGCATTGGCTGACCCAACTGCAAGATGGGCCACCCTAGTTATTCTGGAAAAGGCTTGGGGCAGCCTAGGGCAACATAGGTGGACCTGGAGTGCCTAGCTGGGCCAGCCTAAGCAGTTCAGGAGAGGTATGTTGATGGCATGTTTAGCACTGCAGAGGGCAGAGAAGTTACTCTGTATCCAGAGCCTGTTTCCAGGGCAGAAATCCCTCTTCCAGCATCTCAAGAGTTAGACCACCTAAAAACCAGGTACAGTAATGAGTAGACACAGAGGGTTCCATGGTAAGGCAGAGTAAGAATGGCAGTGTTGACCAAAAATCCGAGTTCTTGGCCAGCCTGGTTGCAACCCCTGCCTCTCAATTTTAGGTTATGGCACAACTACAGCAGCCATTTACCTGGGGATACAGCAGGCCACTCCAAGAAGCCCCTTGTATTCACTGTAGGCTGTACTGGTATCTCATCAGGGACTCCTTCTAAGCCAGGCACCACAGCTATTCTTTGTTCAGTGTGATCTGAGGGAGGTCTCCTCAGGAGCAAGCCCTCCCCATATGTCGCTTACCTGGTGCCTACTTAGCATGTTCTGGAGCAGCTAGGGCAGCCCAGGCTTCCTGACTCTCTGGATGCAGCATAACTTTCTGCTCTGGATTCAGAATAGTTGGGGCAGCCCAGCTAGGGCACTCCTCACTGTCCTACCTCTGGATCACATATGAGAAAGAGTAACCAGACATATCATCTTTACCAGCCCATTTTCCCCTCTTCTTCAAAAACTTTACCAATAAAGACTCGTTTGCTGTTCTTTATTTACACCAGTGAAAGGCAATGTTTTGGCTCCCTGGTTGAGGTGCTTCAGCAAATGGAAATTGCTAGGACTGCCTCTCATGTGCCATTCCCAACCATTGACTTCATCAGCACATAATCTGAGAATTATTGTCCTTGGGAGTTCCCCCTGCTCCCACCAATTCTATCCACAACTCACCTTCATTTGGGCCATTCAAGAAATTACTCCTCATGCTTCGCTTCCAGCTGAGATGGTCTGAGATTTGCCTGGGAAGGCAAGGTGGAAACAGAAGTGGGAGTCGAGGGGATCTCTCCTTAGCAAGTGGACAAAAGAAACAGAATCAGACCTTTCTAAAAAGCGGATCTTTCCAAGCAGCCTGGATCTCTTTAGACGGGCCATTGTGATGAAGATTTTATATTCAAGCAGGGAGCCAGAAACACACACTGAGTCACTCTCATCTCAAGGACGCAACACTCTGAGGCACAAGGCTGTGCACAAGGTGGTTAGACCTCACCTTGAGTCCTGTGTTCAGTTCTGGGCACCTCACTTGAAGAAAGATGCAGCCAAACTAGAGCAAGTCTAGAGGAGAGCGACAAGAATGATCAGTGGGAAGGAAGGGAAGCCTATGAGGAAAGGTTGGGGGAACTTGGGATATTCAGCCTGGAGAAGAGGAGGGGAGATATGATTGCCCTCTTCAGACACCTGAGGGGCTGTCATATGGAGGAAGGGGTTCATTTGTTCATAGCTGCCTCTGAAGGCAGAACTAGATGGGTACAAACTGCAAGAAAGGAGATTCCAGTTGGATATCTGGAAAAAATTCCTGACGGTGAGGGCGGTTCAGCAGTGGAAGAGATTGCCAAGGGAGGTGGTGGACTCTCCTTCATTGGGGATCTTCAAGCAGAGGCTCGATGAGCACCTGTTGGGAATTCTCTAGGAGGATTTCCTGCTGCAGGCAGGGGGTGGACTAGATGACCAGCTAGGTCCCTTCCAACTCTAGCATTCTATGATTCTACATCTTGGAGAGCAAAAAGCCCTTTTGTGGCTGCTCACCATTCTTAGAGGAATCCCGTTCAATTTAAACATGTTCCTTTTTGAAGAAGCAAGCAAGGCTTCTGCACTCTGCTTGCAAAACAGAGACTGTGCCATCCCTTAGGAGAGAAACTGACTGAAGATAGGAAGGCCTCCGGCCACAGGCTGAAGACATACAAGGGGCAACACAGATCTAGGCAGCTGGTGACATGCCCATTCCTGCCACTGCCAGCTCTGGGGAACGTCTGTCATATTTTAAATTCCTGTCTACCTGTTTGATCCAGAGACAAAAGAAATGGTTACTCTCTAGCTCTAAAGATACTCTCCTACTTCCAGCCTGCAGCAACAAAGATTGGTCCTTCTACTAGGTTCCAGTGATATATAGCGGTGCCTTGAACATAATTCATTCTGGAAGCATGTTTGTCTTACAAAGCATTCTTTATACAAAGCACATTTTCCCACAGGAAATAATGAAAAACCAAGGATGACTAATTTTTGCTAAAAGAGTCACTGGTGTCTTTTTGAACAACTTTCACAAGAAATCTTCTAATGACACTTGCTTTTGTCTCCTTTTGAGGATTTCATGGATTGCATTGTCATTCAACAGATTCATCGCTTGCACTCCTACAGCCTTATTTGGGTGGTGCTTTTCTACAATATTTTGCACAATTTCCCAATGTTTACAAAATTCCTTCACCTCATTTTATGTGAGGGATTCCTCGTCTTTATTCTCCTCCTCCTCTGCAGATGACACAGATCTCCTCCATAACCTCTTGATGTTGCTCATGATGCAGATGCATCCATTCATTCGTTTTACAATGAATTTTCATTGTAAAACTGTTTGTCTTACAAGGCAGAACTACTTAGAAATTTTAGTTTGTCTTACAAAGCATTCTTCTTACAAGTTATTTGTCTTACAAGGTTACCACAGTATCTTCAAACATATTAGAGGGTTAGGATCAGACACCCACTCTTTTTAAATGCTAGCAGGGAAAGAGCTCCCCAGTCCACAGACCATGGCTTTTACAAGGCAGGTTCCTCTTCCCATGCATAAGGATTATCTCCCATGCAGCAATTTTTTTTATATTTGGGGTACAAAGCGAAACAAGTCCAAAACAATGGGGGTCCAGGGTCAAAAAGGGAGGAAAAACTGAGCCCAAGACAGGTATGTACTTTGGAGGAATGTGAAGAATGTGTGTTTTGGAAAACGGTTCTGGGCATAAGGGGTAGAAAGGGAAATTGGACAAGGGCCTTTCTGGAAAAACAAGTGCAGGCATCTTCCATGCACTTCAGGTGTGGATGAATTACAAGAGAGAAGCCGATATGCAGGACATGCCACAAAACAGTTCCTGGGAATTGAACAATCCTGTCACCCAACACCCAAGAAACCCAGCACTCCATCAGGACACATCAAGCATTTCATTCCCTCTGGGACTGCAGCAAAGCACTGTCAGCGCTGGGAGACCATCAGGAGGCACAAAGCCGTTGCAGAATCAAAGGCACCTTCATACTAAACCCAAGAAGTCCTGTTGACTCATGATCAGAGAGTTGCATAACCCATAATCTTCCTTCAGCTGACATTGCAAAGCAGCCCGTCAAATCCCTTCACCATCAAGGAGGTGGGGGCTGGAACAAATGCATGCAATCCATGGACTGCCAACAGCTGCCACAGAGACACAAAACTCCACCAAAGAGAAAAAAAACATCAGGCACACAGAGTGCACTTGACTCCAGGATGCACTGTTTCCTTGGACGCTCCCAATCACTGACTTTACCACCGCTATCAGAAAGCCTGCAAGCATGGCATGAACTGTTCAAGTCTATCACTGGACCTTCTTGCCCAGCACTGCCTACTCCAAATGGCTGCAGCTCTCTGGATCTCAGGCAGATCTTGCCTTGTTAGCCAAAACTCTCCAACTGGCAAGGCTGGCAAAGCAATCAACTATTGCAGTGACATGCTGACACTATTGACTGCCCTGGAAAAATCAATCTTTTAGGAGGAAAACTGGAAAACTTGTGTGTCTTATTGCCATGAGCAGCTACCCTCCAGTCCAGGGGTGTGTGGAAAAGCTGGGATATCTATTTGTATTTATATATCACTTGTCAACTAATCCCGCATTATATTCCCACGTTAGCCTTCCTTTCCTCCACACTGCAGTCCTAAACCCTGATAGGATGCACTAATACTTCTATCTGCTAAAATTCAAAGAGACAAGGATGGATCCATCATCTCACCTATTCGGGTGGTCTGCATAAAGGAGAAACTAGTACATTATGCTGCCTAATCCACTGAGAAAGAAATCTATTACAATATGCTATCTAACCCAGCCACTCTGGAAAGCCCACAAGTGGATTATGAAAGTAAAACTCTGCCCTGCTGCCACTCCCTCAATGGAAGACCATTGATGTGCATCAGGATGCAGAAACCAAGCAGGTAGAGAGAGGTGATCTGCCTACCCAGCAGAGCTCTCCAAAGACAAATACCAGCCGGGAAATGTCTGGGACAACTCTGAGCAGAAGCCTCCCAATGCCAAGCTTTCGTGGCAAATCAGAGCTCGATGCAGGCCAAAAGGAACACTGTTGACAACTCTTCCCCAGAGGAACAGGTGGCTGGGGAGAGAGGAAGCAGAACTGCTACTCAGCGACAGATTTCCATAGGAGAGAAGGGTCTGTTGTCAAGAGGCCTACTCTCCAAAGCCAAATGCCAGTCCACATGCTCCACAAGCACAAAACCACATCTCTTGCCCAAGCAAAGAACCCGCTGGCAGGGACAGTTGGGGACAGCATCTGCGATCCAGCCTGTCGGAGAGAGCAGACTGCATGGCTCAGAGCAGGATTCTGCTACTGCCCCCCACCCCTTTCCACACTTGAAAGCCCCTTTCAAAATCCACAATACAGACTGTGCGCACAACAGAGGAATGAATTCTGCTCCCAGAAGTATGCAAATTGCATATATCTGCATTTATGTGGCCCCCGAGCACTACTTTTCTGCTTCCAAACATGCAAGTTATCTTTAAATGCTTCCTGTGATTTATGAAAAGAAGAGCATATAAACCGGGAGCCTGGTAGTCTCATGTGGTCATGAAGGAACATGGATGAGAATGAGAGAATGTTGGAGGCTTGCAAAAGATGCTCGTGTGAGTGGCTCAGGCACTGGCCATAGAAGCAGAAGCCCCCCCGCCACCTTTGCTCCCCCAGCCACTGGTTTCAGAGATCTACAGCATCTTTGGTGAAGGTTCCATTATTGCTTATAACCATTAACAAACATTCTTCCATTAATCTGCCAATGGGTCCCCCTGAGCCACCTAGAGTAGCTTCTGGCAAACTAGCAACCACTAGTCACCTCATCTTGTGGCAGTGATTTCCACAAGCTAAGTAAAACACAGTGTGATGAAATACCAGAATCATGATACAGAGCTGTAAGAAACACAAAAACCAACCCAGGTTGCAACCCTAACCTAGGACGGCACAACTCTTCCCATTTCCATGATGACATAGGGAAGCAAGCACATGTCTGTGCACTGGCGTAGCCCTCCCCTAGGAGTAGTGCAGAAGTGCTTTATGGCACTTTTGTGACATCCCCAAGCCAGCACAGGACTTGTGCTAGAATTTAACTAGGGGTTAGCATAATGTGCAGTACACGAGAAGAAGCGCCAGCCCAGAGAACTGCAAGATTACTGTGATGGCAGCAGTGACAGTGGAAAGGGGGAAAGCAACGGCTCCCACAAGTTGATTTCAGCTGGAAGATTTTCAGAGCTATGTCCTGCCTCCCAACTCTGCTGATCTCCAGGATTCAACACCAAAAATTCTAGTTCTGCAGGAGGCAGTGAACTTAACTGATTGCAACCTGCCACAAGTTGGCAGAACCAATACCATTCTACCAATAGCAGTCCCAAGAGTCCCAAAACAGAACCTGGTTTTCCTTTTCAACAAAATGCCTGTCAAGAACTGCCAAGCTGAGAGGTAAGTCCAACCCAGCCAAACTCCCTTGTCACTTCTGGGTTTTGTTGCTCTCCACCTGACGGGGCTGGGCGTCCACAGAGAACCCTCCAGCATCCTGACAAGCCTGACAGCTGCGCAGAGCCACTTTCCCCATCCCTGACAAACTTGCGTCTCCACTTTGGCTCAGTGTGGCCAAGCTCAAGCCTGCAATTAAGCTTCTCTGCTGGCAATTACTAGAACAATGTGCACACTCGTCAGGGCCACACGCTGCTCTCCAAATAATATGTCTTTGGGATTTTTTCCCCCTCCGCAGCCCCGTATGCTCAGGCAAGGAACAAAGCAGCTCTACTCAACATCTGCTCGCTCATCCAGAACTAAAACAAAAAAAGACCCAGGAAACTGGCACATGCAGTCCTTGTGCCAGGACTGATGCTATTCAAGGATTCCAACTCCCTTCATACAATCACACTGATGGAAAGCAGCTCTGATTCAGCAGAACTGCTAGGACTGTAAGTGCAGAATACCCTTGGCCAAAGAACATTTGCAGCCGATCCTGCGTAAGGCCCATCTCCACACCATCTCCATTTTCTCTTTGTGGACATGGTCAAAAACACACACACCTGTCACACCTTCTAATCTATGTTCATTCAAGAGCTTCTTTGGATTATGCACGTTGAGTTTTCCCAGGACACTTACAATTTTTGTAGCAGGACAAGAGTTACCTTTGATATGTTGAATGGTGCTTTGGGAAGGAACAACTGAAGGAGAGAACAGCAAGAAAACTAGACAGGTTAGCTCAACTGGCCAAAATTTTCAATGGTTGGATGAATAGATATAAGAGGTTTTGCATTCTACTCCATTCTTGCACCTATGGAAACAATAACCTATTGGAACAGACAACCAGAGCAAAGAAGGCCTTGTAAACTGGTTGGTTTTGAAGGCTGTTTATGTGACAAGGTAACAGAAGCATGTGTGAGCGGGTAAGATGAAGACCAGGATGGCGGTGAAGAGGGGAGGGTGCTTTCAAAAATGATTCCAGCAGAAGCATTCAGGAACCATTTGGACACCAAAAACATAGTTGTCACTCTGGAAATCCACCCAGGGAACTGCTCAACACAGCCCTCATTCCATGCAATGGTCCAGCAGAATGACATAGGCATGTGCCATGGAATTGTGTGATGGGTGGAACTTGCACTAAGGCAAACAGATTTGGGGACAGATAAGGTAAACAGATTTGGGGACTGTTTAGTCCCCAAATTTGCTGCCTGCAACCTGCCAGTCACAGAGCCACTCTAATATACTTCCCATGTGCTGCAAGCAAGCAGGAAGCCAGTCAAGATGGTCGCAAGCATGACTCCTATCTCATTACCTGTCTCTTCTGCAAGTCAAAAGCATCCCACATTTCCTGTTCCGTTTATGGGGTTGCAAAGAAGGACGAAGTTCAGGGTGTGAGAAGGGCTCATTGCCTTACAGAGGGGAGGCAATATTTGACAGAGAATCACATTCTGGCCGGGGATCCTTATAGCGTCACAAAAGATGGTCAGATATAATTCAGCAAGTAGTATCTGCATTTGTTTTTGGATTGGTATAGGACAGCAACAGCTCCTGAATGGTGGGAGTGGGTCTCATTTCAAAATCCCAGTTGTTGTTCTTCCTAAATTAATTTAGGAATTTTTATTTTATTTTATTTAGCTGTATTATTTAGCCTTCTGTCTAGGTTCATTTTAGACAGTCTTATTTAGCTTCGAAGCTGCTACCCAACTTCCACAAAAGTGCGGTCCTCCAAACAGCTGCTAGGGGTGCACCACCACGAGGCTGCTGCAGGCCTGGGGAACAGCCCTGTGGTTGTCATCCAAGAAGAAGCTTCCAGAAAGGAGCCACATCCACCCATGCACCATGCCATGCGCCATGCAGAACATCCTCGCTTGGTAACCCTGATGACGCTATCAGTGTTCCCCCGGCAACACATGCTCGGAGCTTGCTGAGACGCCATCCTTACCAAGGGGGTAGAGCAGGTTAGGAACACCTGCTGGCATTTCCTTCCTTCCCTCCTTGCAGCATCTGACAAACTGGGGGGAAAGGGAAAGCTCACTGATCAGCAAACTGGCAAGGGTGGGCAGAAGAAGCGCTTCTTGCAGCCAGACCTTTCTAAGCTACGCAGGCCATTTCCCCGAGAATCATCCAAAGAGGGGCATGCAAAGAACCACCCTTACCAGATCTGGAGGAGTCATCAGTAAAAACTGCACTATACTTGTGGGGCTGCTCTAAGTGCTGCTGTATGGCAGTTCAATTTTCTCTGACCTGAACGCCATTTGAAGGGTGCCCTATCCTCTTTTCCCAGGAAAATGTCTTGGAGTTAATTTATTTTATTTTATTTATTTAAGGAATTTGTATCCCGCCTTTCTTCCCCCAAAAGGGGGAACTCAAGGCGGCCAAACAATTAAAAAACAATAAAACACCACTAAAATTACATATGATAATAAATAGATATAAAAACACATTAAAATGTAGTTAAAATACAATTAGATTAAAGCTAAAAAGTAGACTAAAAGTGATAAAACAAAAAAGATAAAAAAGATAAAAGCCCCCCAACCTCTGCCCCCATTTAAAAAGCTTTTTTAAAATAAAAGGTTTTAAGGCTCCGCCTGAAGCTCTGTGTTGAGGGAGCTTTCCTCAGATCTAAGGGGAGGGAGTTCCAAAGCCGGGGTGCCACCACCGAGAAGGCCCTATCTCTGGCCGCCACACCTCTCACATCTCTTAGTGGCGGCACAGTCAGAAGGGCCCCCTCAGATGACCTTAGGTGACGGGTCGGATTTTACGGGAGAAGGCGGTCCCTCAGATACCCTGGACCCGAGCCGTTTAGGGCTTTAAAGGTCAGGACCAGCACTTTGAATTCAGCCCGGAAACGAATGGGCAGCCAGTGTAGTCACTGAAGCAGTGGCCCCACAGAGTTGAACCGACGAGCCCCAGCAACCACACGGGCCGCCGCATTCTGGACTAGTGGAAGCTTCCGGACCGTCTTCAGAGGCAGCCCCACATAGAGCGTGTTGCAATAATCTAGTCTGGATGTCACTAGGGCATGGGTCACCGTGGCCAGATCTGAATGACTCAGGTATGGTTGCAGCTGGCGGATCAAGTGAAGCTGAGCAAAGGCTCCTCTGGCCACAGCCGCCACCTGGGACTCCAGGAGCAGCTGCGAATCCAGGAGAACCCCCAAGCTGCGAACCTGCTCCTTCAGAGGGAGTGCAACCCCATCCAGAACGGGATGATATTCCAATACCCGAGTCGAGGACTTCCAGACCAGGAGAACCTCTGTCTTATCAGGATTTAATCTCAGCTTGTTCACCCTCATCCAGTCCCCCACTGCCTCCAGACAACAATTCAGGACTTCAACTGCCTCCTTGGACTCAGGAGGAAAGGAGAGATAGAGCTGGGTGTCATCAGCGTACTGGTGACACCTCACTCCAAACCTCCGGATGACCTCTCCCAGCGGCTTCATGTAGATGTTAAATAGCATGGGGGATAGAATGGAATCTTGTGGCACCCCGCACCGAAGAGGCCAGGGTGCCAAACAAGCATCCCCCAGCACCACCTTCTGGGACCGGTCAGCCAGGAAAGAGCGGAACCACTGCAAAACAGCGCCTCCAATCCCCAACCCGGACAACCGACCCAGAAGGACACCATGGTCGATGGTGTCGAAGGCCGCTGAGAGGTCCAGCAGGACCAACAGGGACGCACTCCCTCCGTCCATTCCCGGGCGTAGGTCATCCACCAAGGCGACCAAGGCAGTCTCTGTCCCAAACCCCGGTCTGAAACCAGATTGGAAGGGATCCAGATAATCAGCTTCATCCAGGACCCTCTGAAGCTGAGACGCTACCACCCGCTCGACCACTTTACCCAGAAATGGGATGTTTGAGACTGGCCGATAATTGTTTAAGTTTTTAGGGTCCAGGGAGGGTTTCTTTAGGAGGGGGCGAACCACCGCCTGCTTTAATGCAGGCGGCAACACCCCCTCCCTCAGAGAGGAGTTCACCACCCTCCCTGTCCATTCGGCCAGTCCATCCCGGGCCAATCTGATTAGCCAGGCTGGGCAAGGGTCCAGCGGGCAAGCAGATGGTCTCACACTACAGAGAATCCTGTCCACATCCTCAGGTTCTACAAGTTGAAAAGAATCCCAAAAGATGGATAAGACAAAGTTTAGCTTTGTGGGGGAGGAAAGGTGGGATATAAATTGATTAAATAAATTAAATAAATTTGGAAAAAAAAATTTATTGTCCTCTTTTTCCCTCTGAGCAAGGAGCATGGAGCCTTATTGTA
Organism: Cryptoblepharus egeriae; assembly: GCA_030015325.1. Classification (NCBI taxonomy): domain Eukaryota; kingdom Metazoa; phylum Chordata; class Lepidosauria; order Squamata; family Scincidae; genus Cryptoblepharus; species Cryptoblepharus egeriae. The sequence goes on along the minus strand of JAREYC010000003.1, from coordinate 2,226,539 downwards.
ATTAATAAATTGTACATAATAAATTATTTTAAATTTAATAAGTAATATGCTGTTTAAATTAACCACATGAAAACAATATATGAGTGTTTTTAGCTTTTATGATGCTGTGTTCTACATTTTTCTTGGGTGTCCTACATTTTGGGAGGGGCCTTGTCTTCTTTTTTTGTTATGGTCACCCTGGCCGTTTGGGAGGCTCCAGCTAAAAATCCAATTCAAAACATCTACAAAATAAATCACTACCACCTAGACAGTAAGTAAAAGAGAAAGGCCAAGATTTCATAGTCAGCATGCAGTCCACCATGGCCAAGGATCGTGACTGCTGTACAGAACACATAATAAAGTATCATTACTTACTTAATACTTAATAATTACTTAAGAAAGCAAGTTAGGGGAGGTGCTGGAGAGGAGGAGGGAGGAAGAGCAATGAGTTGGGGTTGACTTTAAATAAAGCCAGTTTGCTGCTATTTCCAGCAAACTGGCAAGGGGCCTGCAGCTGCCATAGGGTTCTGCCAGGAGCAAGAGAATAACTATGGCCCACTCACTGTGTGCCATGAGCTCATTTTTCCTGACGCCACTTTAAGGCTTCCTACCTTTAATGGGCTTTTTTTCTGAAATCACCCTCTTAATAATATCATCTAACTCACCACATACTCTGTACAAGGAGGTTTGATGGCAGATTCAGTGGATGTGCTACAGTCTCACCTCAACCTTTCTTTTCTGCCCCAGTTTCCTGCAACACGTCTGACCATAATGGTCAGCCAGACCACTGTCCTGGCCAATGACCTACAGCAGGAGCTGAAGAGGGAGAAGGCAGCCCTACTGGCTCTGCTGGACTTCTCAGATACTACAGAGTCCTTCTTAACATCCCAGCTGCAATGGGGATGAGGAGCACCATTTTAGAAATCCCCATCTTTTATCCTAAATTGTTTAACATCTCCATGAAGCTGGTGAGACAGGCTGCTCAGAGGTCTGAAATGCCACGTCATTGCCAGTATGCATGCCTACAACACTTCAGTTCCACCTGTCACTTCCATCCAATACAAGGGAGGCTGTGGAAACCCTGAACAGGTGTCATCTGCAGCTGTGACAGACAAGATGTTGGTGAACAAACAAACCTGATCTAGGCAAGACACAGATGCTGCTAGTCAGTAGTAAAGCCAACTTTGGTGCAGCTACAACCTGCAGGGGACAAGGTTGCACCCCCATTCTCCACCACCACCACCTCCCAGAAGGATGCTCCCTGATACAGCTTGGCTCCTTCAGGCACATGTAGCACGATGACGGAAGGATTGGGATATCAAAAGGACTTTCTTATTCAAATCTTCATCCAAGGTTCTGTCTTGCATGCAACCATCATCTGAAATAGTTTGATGTGGTGCAGAACAAGCCTCTCAGGGCAGACCCATACTTATGGAATGTCCTACCCCTGAGAAGTCCAACTAGCTAACTAGAAGTCCAACTAGTAGTCCAACTAGTGTCTGATTTCAAATTGGCAGGAAGGGTTCTTTTAGCTTTTTTCCCAAATCTTTTTGGTTGTCCTGATTAATATTGTTTCTAAATCTGCTCTATTGCATTTATTTGATTTTGTTTTTACAGTGTTTAGTTTTAAAATGTGCTTGGCACAAATCCTCTTTGCTCAGACCTCCATGTATGCCAACCCATAAAAGAAGAGTTCTGCAGCTTGAGTGGTACAAGATTCAGAGAGCCTCTAGATCATTTTAACATCTCCCTGCAATAAAAGGCCTTTAAATCCCACATATTAAATATCCCAAGGAAAGAAAGCACAGATGACCCAGCCTGCTGCATTTTTAATGCCTCGCTGTACACAGCTTGTATGTCTGCTGATGACCCTAGTCCTCATTCTACCCAATATGGCACTTTGCCCAAGTGCTAATATTAGAACAAAATCACAGGGTGAAATTCACATTTAAGCAAATCACTGTTAATCAAACCACCCTGAATTACACTATTACCCTGTTACTAAGATGAAAATAAACCTTTCTAAGGCTCTGCAATGTTTTCAAAGCCAGAACAGTTGCGTTCTGTGTTCAAACCCTACTATGTTCTGTACTGAGAAACACACTACCCTAATCCAATATACTGAACTGTAGCCTTAACAAGGAACCACAGCCAATGGCCCCAGAAGCACTGACTGGGAAGCACTGATTTACACTATAACTAATGTTGTCAAATACAGCACATTAGAAAAGGGACAGATATCAAAAAGTTTAAGATAAAAAATTTTTTTAAAGATACAGAAAACTAAGATTACCCTAGAAACGAACTCTTCTGAATCTGTAAGAAACAAAAATTCAACATACATCATTTTTAGTTACACAGTGTAAAGTTTAGAAGTGTGTTTCCAGACCAATTCCAAGCTGCAATTGGGGGCATCCATGTTCAGCTTATGGTTCTAGCTCTGATGCTAGTAAGTGCTCCCAGATTCCAGCACTGCCCTAGAGTTAAGCAGCAGCTATGGCCAGGTGTGCTTTGGCAGAGATCCTTTAATGTTCAAGCAGATCTGGCCAATCTTACACCCTCCCCCCCCCCCCACATCAAAATTGGATGTCTGCATTACTGGTTTTCACTTGAAAAATGTTCAGAAACGGAATGGTTCTTACAGGGCTCCAGGCCTGAGACTGCATGAATTTCAGGTGTTCAAATATACCTGTTGCCAAACTGTTTCTGGGCTCAATTCAAGGCACTGGTTTCCACCTTTAAAGCGCTAAAAGGCTTGGATTCTCAATATTCAAAGGTCTCTTGCCATAGGGATCTACCCTATGAGCTGAGCCTTATCAGCTGAGGCTCTCCTCCATCAGAGATTCAGCTGGTTGCTGGTTGCATTTCAGTTGCAGCTCCCCCCTTATGAACACTGTGCTCCTAGGTGCCCATTTGACCCCCTTGCTTTTATCTTTTCAATGCCTGGTTAAAATGTTCTTCCCTCATCAGGCATTCTAGGCAACTTGATTAATTTAACCCCTTTGAGCATAGTTTGTTTCTGCTGCTGAGTGTCTGTTTTATTGATTAGTTGTTTGATTTATTCTTCTGTTAATTGAGCAGTTAGTTTTAATGTGGCTGTGAGCTGTGGCCTAAAAGGCAGATACAAATAAAAGCGTCTGGTGCCCAAAGACTGGAGCACATTCCTCCATCATGCTGACTATTCATGCTCAAGTCCAACTTAAAGAGCTTATCTTGGCCACTGCAATACATAAAGGTTTGTGGCTGAGTATTCTCAAAATCTGTATCTTAAATATATCTCAAAATATTCTTCAAATCTGTATCTAAGACCTTCCTTTCTGTCCCACCATTGCATGACAGAGCCCTACAAGATACCAGAACAACCACCCTGCAAAGATTCATTTGGCCACGTCTTCTTTTATAGTTGCACAACTTTTAGAAAGGTTTTTATTTCAGCAAGATTTCAGGTTGCTATCTGCTATCTTATTTAAAGAACCATCCAAGGCACATCTATGCAGAGATGAGTCTCACTGCATTCAATTGAGTTTTCTCCAAGGAAAGTATACAAGGAATTGCAGCCAGGATGGTATAGTGGTTTCAGAGTCAGACTTGGACCTGAACAAGCCAGGTTGAATAAGCCAGCTCAGCCACAAAGCATCCTAGATGATCCTGGGTCAGTCACTATCTCTTAGCCACATCTCAATCACAAGGTTCTTGTGAGGACACAAGGAGAGGAACCATGCACACCAACCTTGAGCAACTTGGAAGAAAAAGTGAAAGAAAAATAAAATAGTTCCATATTGCTGATTTGCTTTGTATTCTGAAAGCTGGTGGACATCCCCAGAGAGATGGAGGCGCCAGAGAGATGGAGGTGTGAATTGGCAATGCCCCAATCTGAATTATTCCATCACCCCACTAAGTCACCTTAAGATAAGCCATTCCCCAGTTGCAAGAAGGAAATAATAGCACTTGTCTCACTGGGCCGTTCTAAGGATTGCATCAAGATAATACATATGAAGGGTTCTGCACACTCAAAAAGTGCTATACAAAATATCATTTTACTGTATTTTCTTTCATTTTCCATATTTTTAACCATGAAAGCCAAAGTAGCTGTTAATGCTCTTGCTTTTCCTGCGACATCCAATAGGCAATAACTGAAGATTACAGATCTTTAGTCTCATGTAGCTGGATAATCCTTACATTCTTTTGATATCTATATATACAGTATATAAATAAATAAATAAATAAATAAATAAATAAATAAATAAATATAAAAGAGAAAAGTCACTGACAGCACAATCCTCACCACGTCTACTCAAACATAAGTCCCATTGTATTGAATGGGTCTTACTCCCAGGAAAGTGTCTTTAGGATTGCAGCCTGACTATAAAAGAGAAAATATATAAAAGAGAAAAGTCACTGACTGACTCACTCATCAACACCCTGCCAAAATCTCTGGGCCTAGAAGCATGAAATTTGCGGTGGGTGTTCCTTTCGTGACGGAGGGAGTCACTAAGAACCGGTTTTTGGAAATTCCAACCAGAAGGGGGTGAAAAGGGGTGCTACGCATTTTCCTTCCTCTACTCTGCATTGAGGAATTGGTGACTGATGGATGCTCTGCTCCAACTCCCAGACCTAGAGGCATGAAATTTGGGGAGGGTGTTGCTTATGTCACATGAATACCCACCAAGAACCGTTGTGGAGAAATTTAACCCTTATGGGGCTGAAAAGGGGTGCAAAGTATTTTTGTCCTATACTTGACATGGAAGACTGACCAACCTCCAGACAATTTGGAGCTCAGTGCCTGGATGCTGTGCATGGGGAGTTACACGTTGGGGGGGTTGCACATGAGGGGTGTTGCATATGGGGAGATGATGCGCATGCGGGTTGTTGTGCATGGGGGTAGATGCGCCATGGGGGGGTTGGTGTACGGGGGAATTTTACTCCCGTAACGCAGGTACACTTTTCGCTAGTTAAGAATATATGTGTACACTCTCTCTCTCTCTCTCTCTCTCTCTCTCACACACACACACACACACACACACACACACACACACACACACACACACACACAGAGCACTCCAGAATCTCTAGATCAACAAGTCTCAAACATTTTCGTTTCCTAAACACTCCTAAATAGTCTCAGAGAGCCCCAGAATGTCCACACGTGCACTGAATTGGCACAGCACCAAACAGACTGCAGTCACATATGGTGTCCTTGTGGAGCCTCAAAAGGGATCTCAGGGAGACCTAGGCCTCTTACAAGCACACTTTGAGGAAACCTGCTCTAGGCATACAAATTTCTAGGGAAGAACACATTATAGCAACACTCATCCAAGGAATCAACAGAAAACACAGCATAAAGGGTGACTTGTGACTATCACCCATGGTCCAATCGAGTTTCCAAGTGAATCACACGTATTGTTCACATTACACTTTCCACCAACATCCCTCAACCAGAAACAGACAGCCCAAAGATATTATCACCAACCTGCTGTGTGCCCTTAATTGTGGGAGCATTTGTTTAACCACATGGTGCTATTGTAACCACTGTGTTCTCCAGTGCATTGCAAGCCAGACTGCAAAGTTTTAAAACATGATGGAAATTGATGACCCACATTTCTAGATCCTAGACCCCAGGGATACGTTGGACAGACCATTAAGCAAAGCCTCACAACAGCTGGGATTATTGATTAAATTGGAAAGCTTCTTCACAGGACATAGTGAAAATAGTTCATGTTAGTTTAGCATCCTTCATCTGAAGACCCAGATGCTAGGAGAAATCATAAGAAATGTTCCCATATAGTGAAAGAGTTGATAGAGTAGCACTAAGACTGAATCCTATACTCATTTTCTGTGAGAGCTTGACCATAAGCTGTGAGAACTTGACCATAAGGAAGGCTGAGTGCCAAGGAATATAGGCCAATATATTGTCCAATATAGGACAACCTTTGAATTATGGGGCTGAAAAAGACTCTGAGAGACCCTTGGACTGCAAGGAGAGCAAAATCAGTCCATCCAGCAGGAAATCAACCCTGACTGTTCACTGGAAGGACATATACTGAAGCTGAAGCTCCAATACTTTGGCCACATCATGGGAAGGGAAAACTCCTTAGAAAAGAGCATGAAACTGGGAAAAACTGAAGGCAAAAGGAGAAGGAGATGGTAGAGGATGAGGTGGTTAGATAGTGCCACCAAGGCAATGAACATGAATTTGGAATTCCGGAAGCAAGTGAAGCATAGGGTGTCCTGGTGTGCTGCAGTCCATGGGGTCACAAAGAGTCGGACACGACTTAACAACTAAACAACAACACCAACTTGGGTCCTTCCAAGTTAAGACTACTGCCTGGTATGAACGAGAGCAATATGGGAGCTGCTTCCTTGTATCTACCCATCCCACCAGTGCAAGAACAACAGAATCACATGAAGGAAAAGCCAAAGAGCAAGGGATCCCACATCATTGCAAATAAGCTGGAATCAGACCTTAAAGCCAACTACCTTCTTCCTGCACTGCCCTTGCAAATTCAGATCTTATACAGGCTCCTCTTGCCCTGGTCTTTGCTACCCAAGTCCCTGCTATTACCCCAACAGGTCCCACGGCTGCTTCATTGCCTTCCAGCCAGAACATGAAAGCGACAAGAGAACTCGCCTGATAAGAATAAGTTCCTTGTTCCAACTGCCCCACCCTGCCGCTCTCTCATTTCTGAGTTCATTTTCCTCTTTTTCTCCTACTCAGTGTTTGAAAGAGATCCTAAATGAATACCTTGCGAGGCAGGTTGGGGATTTTGCAGAGGCACTTGAAGGAGACATCCTGCAGACAACCAGTCAGAAATAGAACCAAATCTGTTTAACAGGGCAAGGAGGGCTGATTTACAGGCTTTAACAGGGAGTACTAAATTTACCCTGAACAGGCTAATGTGCATGACGCATCATGGCTATGCAGTGTGATTCACTTTGAAACAAACTATCCTTGACCCTCCACTGTGTGCCTTCCAAGCATCCTTACGCCTGCAGTTTGATGAAGCATGCCAACCACGGCAGTGGTACTTTCAGCTGTCTTGAGCACACAAAGAGGATGTGAGATGGATGCACACCGAAAGTCAGAGGCACATTTCATCCAGATGCATCACTTGGCACACTGTAAACCCTTCACTGTCCCCTAAGAAATCAATCCCTGGGTGGAACAATAGCACAGGGTAGTTATTCTGTTGGATTTGATACCCATCCCCTCCAAGAATGAGAAGGATTACCGTGCTGGAGGACAGGATGTCTCCAGCAGCAGGTACTTAGAATGCAGGTGCGTGTGCCCAATTTTTCCACCAGTGCTGTACTGTACAACAGGAAAGATGCATTGCCATCTCCAAGTTGTGAGAACATGAACATGGGAGATTCTCTTGCTTTCTGAAGTGAATTGGACATTCAAGAAAAGCCACCTATAACTCAAAATGTTATACTAATTTCCCAACATGAATTCAAGGATGTGACTGTGTCAGAACACCACCTGATATCCAGAATCCAGCAAAGCCCAGGCTGCCCTGAATGGTGTCCTCCTATGGCAAAACAAAAGGAAAACCCATGGCAGCTTGAATACTGCAGATCATACATCCAGAAAACGGAATACTTAGGGCGCAATCCAGAGTAACTACGAGGAGTCCTTCCTCTGGTGTAAAAAAAAAATTTGCTCTAGATTGCAAAATGAATTTCCCATAGGTTTTCACTAGGTGGTGCAGTAACTATGAGTGCATGTAATGTCTCTTGAGTGGTCCCGTAGTTACTCTGGATTGAAGGGGTAAGGGTTTTATTTGGTGTGGAACTACAATATAGCAGGCATATCCTCTCCAGATTTCATCTCCAGCTGACAAGATCCCAGGCAGAACTTGATGAGTAAGATCCAATAGCATAGGTATAGGAATAGCAGATCAGTAAGTCTTGCAGACACTGCAACATACCATATACTGTAGATGATACTGTCCCCCAAGAGCTGCTATTGGGCTATCTTCACCAATGGCCTGACACCATAAATCAAAACAATTCAAGGACCATAAAATAATGCAGTGTTCAGCTGAAAACTGTGAGGAAGTAACCCCAGGAGCTCTCATACAAGGAAGGTCAGTTCCTAAAACAGCTTTTCCTGGATAATTCTGCCAGCACCAGCCAAGGAAGAGTTATACAGATAATTCATTCAGATGCACATTTTTGCATGTACTCACTTGATAAATTGATTTCAACCATATTCACCCACCAGGGTATGCATGACTTGCATAAGGAATAATAAAATAGTTTCCTGAGCTAAAAGGATCACAAGGTAAAAAGAAATTCAAGGGGGACACCAGCATCAGCCATTGGGAGGGAAGCAGAGCCAGCTGAGATTGGCTGAGACAGTTGCCATCTCATGGCTTGTATGTTGTTTAAAAAGAAATCTCTCTGCTTAGATAGCAAGGGTTAAGAATGTCTCCTTACCATGGCTGGCTTTTGGAGAATAAAGGCATGTTATTCAGTCCTAAATTTCAGTTTTAAAACTGATTATTATGACTTTAAATGGTATGTTCTTCAGTTTTAGATTGTTTATATGATTTTCAGCCCCACCCCATCTTATTGTGCTATGGTGGATTAGCAGCAGGCCTCCATCAGTCTTGAGAGACTATGGTATCGTGCTCAGTGCTGCAGACGCTGCATGCGAAGCACGAAAGCCTGGGTTGGATTGTTATGGAGGATAGGCTGTTACCCAAGCAGCAAATCCCCCCTCTCCACGCCACTGAACCAGTCCAATGGAAAGGCAGAGCCAATATGATCAGATCCAGCTGGCGTCGCAGAAACAGGAGCTCACCCTGTCTGGTGCGGCTGACCCGGGTGTCAATCCCTAGCCTGCTGGTTAACGGGCACAGTGTCTTATCCACTTGCGCCACCCACAGCCCAATAGTGGATTATAGACACTCAAAATACAGGGTGTCCCTAAAGTCTGGACACATAGGGAATATCACTTACTATATCTAAATGTGGGATTACTGCATCAATTCGTTCATGTGAATTTTGCAAAGCACATGAAACATTGCATTTTTGTGTCACCAATGATGGAAATCACATTGAAGATGTTATTGAATATTCCAATGATGAAATAAAATGTTGTTGAAAAATTAATTCAGATTTATTGAAAATATGCTTTTTTCCTGTGTCCAGACTTTAGGGACACCCTGTGGATCAAAAATTCTATATAATGTCTATATTTGGCAGGGGAGGCTGTAATGTAAAAATTCCAAGATATGGGAGTCTCCTGGATGCCGAAACCTTTACAAATCACATCCAAATATGCTTCTCAAGTTCCATCCCAACCTCACTCACTTTTCCCAAAATATAGATCAGCCAGATAGAGAGTGAGTGAGGGAAAGGAAGAGATAAACAGTCCCATTCACCACACCAGGAACTCCATCACAAATGTGTGTCAGCTATCCTCATCTTATTCGGGTCACACTGCAAAATATCCATGTGGGCACAGTGCCATCCGCTTGCACTCTGTTGCAGAATACATATTGACCTACAGCATTAGATTGTCTAAGAACACATTTAATCAAGGATGCAGCAGTGCTGAGCAGAAACCCAGAGGGAATGTCTCAGTTTCATCTGCTTTAAGAAGGCCCATTAATTAATTTATGGGATTTTCAGGAGTTTGTGATGGCCACAAGCTTAGATGACTATAAAAGGAGATTTTGAGAAATTCATAGAAGACCAGTCCTTCAATAGCTATTTGACACAATAGTTGTGTGGAACCCCCATGTTCTGAGGCACTACTTCAGAATACCAAGACTGAAGGGATGAAAATGCCAGTGATGGACTCAGTCCCACATAGTTTTTCTTATTTAGCAAGGGAAGACCTGCACACCTGCCACATCATGCAGCCAAAGCAGCCCACTTTGTGAAAAGTCTTCCTTTTTTATTGCCTGATATGGAACACAAAAAACCAAGAGGTTTAAATTAAGCATCTGGTAAACAGGTATTTATTTCCAGATTTAATTGGGCGATGTTAAAGTGTACAATACAATCACTATTTAAATTGGCAGGTGGTCACTAAATTAGTTCATAGAGCGAAGTAAGGGACAAGGCAAGAAAAAACACAGTCAATTAACTACCGCTAAGTCCATTTAAGAATATTGTTCTAGCTCTGGGAGAAGATGGCTGTGACCACTGCAAGACCGTGAACGGACTCACAGCAGCTAACATGCCCCTTTTCATTTACAGACTCTTGAATGCACCACTCCACCTTAATACTGCTTTTAGCTATTACTTTGATACCTAAATAGAGCTTCAAGGGAAGTATATCTGCAGAAAGAACAAAGCAAGAAACATGGAGTGCTGTTTCTTATTTGGGACTTTCCCAAGACACCTGGTTAATTGCTGATGAAGCCAGAAAGGTGACCTGCATAGACCTTTAGTTCAGCCTAGCAGGTCACATTCTGAGGTCCATAGTCCAGCCCCCCACTGCCCACAACCCCTCTTTCCTTCAAAGATGATCTAGGCCAGTGGTTTTCAAAGTGGGGGCAGGACTCCCTTGGGATTGCAAAAAGCTGTTTGCAGCCATCTTGGGAGCTGGTACTGGGCACCTTTAATGTCACTTCCAGACATGACATCACTTCCGAGGGTCCTGGATAGATTGTCATTCTCAGAAGGTGGTCCCAGGCTGAAATGCTTGAATACCAATGATCTAGGCTGGAATCTCTTTGTGGATAATTTTCCTGAAGATGCTATCTGTTCCTGGCTGAGCCACGTGGGCACTGCCAGTCTGCCCAGACCCTGCTACCTTCAGCAACTCATACCTCACCTCTTCAGTCTCCTCCAATACTGCCCTTTATTTTATATATGCCCACTCTATTTTATCTCCCTACTGGCTTTCTCTCCTGCCCATTATTTTTTTCCCCATCTTTCTATCCATTTTCCAACCCAAGCAGAGCAGAGCAGACATGGCTACCTGAAAGTGTTCCTTTGCAGCACTGAAAACTTTGGGAGCACTCTGTCTAAGGAGTAAAAAAACCAAAAAAACCCAGTAAACTGGCACAATGCTTTCTTTGTTATTATTTAAATGTGTTTTTTTCAAAATATGTGGCAACTTTGTGTGTGCCACTTAGAAAGTGTCCACATGCCATAAGTGGCACATGTGTCACAGGATGGCCATCCCATGTTAGAAGTCTATTCTGTTTTGCTGGTGGGCAAGGGGAGAAGATTCCACAAGCTTCAGCTTCTTAACAATCAGTGAGTCAAGTGACATGAGTTATGTAGATGGTTCTGAGCCACGCATCTCATGTGAGTCCCCAGCTAGGAAAAGAAATGTATTCTGGGCAGTTTGGGGAAGGACATGGTGGAAAGGGCATTCCAGGAATCATGTTTGAGCTAGTCCCAGATAGCAGACTACCGAATTCTGATATTCCCACAAATCCTTCCTTACCACTCCCCCAAATCTTTTGGGTTTGCACAGCAACAATCTGAACCTTCCTTCATTATGCCAGAGCCCAAAAGTAAAAGAGCTTTCAGCACAGTCCAGCAAAGGCAAGAGGCACAGGCTAACAAGCCAGTGCAACCAAAGCTCACTGACAAGCCTTAACCAGAACTCAGAGGATGGGATCAGGCAGTACTCAGAGGCCATTAGCCCACAGATGAAGATTTCCTGCTACAGGCAGGAGGTTGGACTGGATGATCCATTGGGGCCCTTCCAGCTCTATGATTCTATGATTCTAAGTCACTTAAACAAGCAAGCTAGAGGGGATCCTTTGGTTGAAACAGCAAACAGAAGGTGAAAGAAAAGCAGTGGCCCAGAATGACCCCAAGGTCACCATCCCAGGATGGGCTATTGTGCTACTCACATTCCTGTAGTTTGGAGTGACACTCCCAGACCAGCTAAACAAACCATTTGGACAAGACGGAGGTGCTCTGTTATTGCCAGCGACACACAAGGCCACAGCAACACTTCAAAGCCTGTACTTTCCAGGAGACCTGGGGATCCTTAGCAGGGAGTCCTCCATGGAAACACTCAGTAATGATGAACCATCTATGTCTACCATCTTCTCCAACAGGAGACATGCTGATGCAGCCTCTGTTCAACAGAGGATCTCAAAGAGGTCAATGGGATGACTCCTACAGACAATCTATCATCACCCACCAAGAATATTAACATATGCCTCTCCTTCAAATGGATCACAGGAGTGGTACTCAACCAACTTACTGTAGATCAAATACAGTACCTCCAAACAGCTACTGCTTGTCCTGTTTGGGGGGAGCACAGAGAGAAGAGGAGGAGTCAATAGAGAAGGCAAGGAATTCTCCTACTTCCTTAAATATTCCCAAGTAGGTGTGAACACCCACCGTTAACCTCTTTCACTGCCTTATAATCTCCCTTCAAAATCCATATTTGTGTTCTGAACCCTCGATCTGTATTCCCAGTTGTCACCAGGCTTTGAACCATTCATCCACTTTCTTCTCATCCTATTCTTCTCTCCCTCCCCCACCCCCAGTATTCTTAGATGCATTTCAAACTGTAGGTTCCTTGGGAACAGGAACTATGTTCATACAATTCCATAAGCAAAAACCAATGGTGCAGTTATTTATTCTGATCTACTCCCTCTCCTTCCCCCCCCCCCCAACAAGCAGCTGCTTTTAAGTGAAAATAAATATGCTGGGAAACTTAATTAAAGCTCTCCTGCATAATGTGCAGTTTGGCTCAAAGTTTTGACAATGTGGGAGAGACAAGGGTTGAACAGGATGAAAACAGAAATGCAGTTACAACCCACCCACCCCCCATGCACAGGCCCGTTATCGTTGGAGATGAGGAGTCAAGGGGAGAGATCTGGAGGAAGGGGGTTCGCACTGTAATGTGCCCCAGCCAACAAGATGGGGGAATCTAGAGTGTGCCTACAAAGTGCAACTCCCACTGGCACACAAGAAAAGCCATCTCCTCAATACCACAAGCCACAGCAGGAAGCATCACCAATGCCCAACAATTCCCATCCCAACAATTTCTCAAGCTCTCCTACAGCAGCAGGACAGTCAGAGCCCTCACCACCGGGCCCTTCATCTCGTAAGCTCTGAGAAACTTCTGGCTCAGACTTCTATTACTGACATGTATTCACAGGGTGCTTCAACAAGGCCCCAAGCAGTTGGCTAGGAAACCCTTCTGTCCAAGGGCTGTGGAGGCACCAGCAAGAGATCTCCACCTCCAGATTCCTCAAAACTGGAATGGAGACCCAGCCACAGGAACTAAATAAGGAACTAGCTCAACAGGAACTAAATAAGGATGTGCAGAAATTTTGGGAGTATAATTTTAATGCCCAAGTGGCATATTCCACCCTTCCAAACGGCCCCAAATTCTAGATAAATATCAAGTCCCATTTCATCATCATCATCATTATTATTAGTTAATGTTTATGTACTTTCCTTTCTCCAAGGACTCGAGATTTTACATGCCTTCTCCTTTAATCTTCACAACTACCCTATGAAGTATAGTAGCAAGAAATAAGCATGATGCTCACTGGGTTACACTGAGCCTAAGTAGTGTAGTGATCAGTAGTGGTCAGTCTTCCCCTGATCTAAGTCTAACCAGTATACCAACTTACCTTCCAGTCCCAGGACTTAAACAAGAGAGGTAAACACCACTCCAGTATTATGTTCTTACCCTTTTTGTATCAGAGTCCCTATAATACAGTGATTTTCAACCAGTGTGTGATCCCACACTGGTGTGCTACGGATAGTCCTCAGGTGTGCAGCGAGAATTTGGGGAGCGACATTAACTAATAGTAAAATTAGTTAATTAGATTAGAAAAAATCTAAACTGCTGGTGTACCTAGTCAATGGTAAAAACAACTGATGGCGTGCCTTGACAATTTCATTGCCTTGTTAGTGGGCCATAAGATGATAAAGGTTGAAAATCACTGTGATAATAAGTAACAGTTTTACCTGTTACAAGTTTGCAGGATGACATGAGTTAGTGCTTACCCACTATGCCTGAGACCCCTGAAAAGAATGGGAGACTTTTAAGAAACAGGGCATTTCCATGAGTCCAGAGAACAGGTTCAGTCTTAATACTGTACCTTCTGGACAGAAGCAAAAGCCGTGAGGTGACTTTTCATCATATGATTCTGGGGAAATTACAGTAATCTGCTGGATCTTCTTTATTGTGGGGGTTTACAAAGTATCTTTACATTCTTGAAAAAATCTTATAAACAACACAACGGTCAATGCAAGAATTTCTATTTCATGTCATATCCATGAAAAGATGTGAATGTTCCAAATGTAAAAAACTGTTTATCAACATTATGAGATATTGCAGTAATGGAAGAAACTGCCGCATTGTCTTCTGCAGCTTTTAAAAATCAAGATTTCAAAAACTGGCAATGCCTTCCACTGGATCTCATGGAAGTGACCCAATTTGGCTTGTTTACTACCCACACTCTAAACAGAATCCAGGCTTTTTTTAAAAAAAGAAGAAATCCAAAATTCTTTATGCTAAATGTATTACATAAAATATGCAAAGCACCAATTTCCTGCCTCCGGCACCAGAAACCCTAGTTCAGTTCCACTTTCCCATTTATTGAGTTTCATCTTTGCAGTCATAAGAGGAGTCAAAAATATTAAATTTAAAATTCTTGGTATACAAATTTCTGTCAAATATCAAACTGCAAACAGTTCAACATGTGTACCCCACTCTGCAAACTGAATTCAGGAGTTCAGCCATAGGAGACCCAATGCAGTGCATTTGTATGGAGGGTCCCAAACATCAACCATGTGACACAACTACAGCCTCATCAATTCCTGGGCTAATCTCAGTTTCGCTCTCACACAGCACTTCACTTTCTGCACCCCGACATGGACATGGTGGCATCAATGTGGGGTCCCTCCAAAGTGTGGTGCCCAAATTGGCACAATCAGCCAAGTTGCCCTAAGCCAGCTCTAGACCTGAGCCCTGTTGCAGGTGGTCAACACATAACAGTATCTTCTTCCCTATATATAAAATCAAAGAGTCACTGACTAACTAATCTTGAAATTCTACTCCTGCAACAGTGGGTCAATTCCACAAATATACAACTAAGGGAGTAGAGTTGTGGACACATGTCCCAAACATACACAATTCTTATACATTGGGCTCAAATGCATGGCCCGTGCCTTGGAAAAAAATGGAGAATTAAGACCATACATTCAAAACCAGATGCTTTTGGGAACCACATGTGTGTGCCTATGTTGTGGGACCCTGAACACGTGTGGCTAGGGGGTGGATCCTTTTTCCCAGCCCGCACAGACACACTGTGGGATGATACAGAGCATGATACTGTGGGAGGTCAAGACGGGACGTCTGGAGAGTTAACAAGTAAGAGTCAAGCCATTTTTGTCTTTGCAAGCCCCAAAGTCAGCATTTATATTTGATTAGCTGCTCACTGCTAGGCTGCCAAACTACATGTTGCTATTATCTTATCATGCAGCTTTTTAAAATTCATTGCCTACTTCCCAGCCTCAAATGAATCAAATTGCTCTCCCCTCCTCCTGGGAGAAACTATTTGCAAGAAATACGCTCAGCTTCCTTTTGCCAACTGACAGCTCTAAGAAGCAGAATTCTGAAATCTCCAAGAACACACTGGGGAATGAGGCCCATTGACTGACTTTATAAAAATACACAGTCCAAGTTAGAGCCATCAGTTCTGAAGGAGGCAGTCATTCTCATGGATCTTAGAAGACATTTTCTTCTTCTTGGTGAAGCTGGGGAGACAACAATACAGTACACAGAATCACAGAGTTGGAAAGGACCTTAAAACATTTATTCCGGTATATTCCACTTCACAGAAGACACTCATTTCATGGAACCACTTTTGACTTTGTTTAAAAAACAACAACCACAAAAACAGAGGCATCCAGAGTGCAAACCTTGCTGGAAAGAACAAGCCTTCGAAGGACCTGCTCCATTATGGGCTGCTCAAACCAGGAGGTTGGTACAAGGAAGCAGATCAGAATCCTTCTGACTGTTTGAAATGACTAAAGCATGAACCAATCCTGTGCCATGGTCCAAATACAGTTCCCCAGCTCAGTCAGCCAGTCCTATGCAACTCTGATTACATACGCAACTGACATACGCAACTCTGACATACGCAACTCTGATTACCACTGCCAGACATACATTCAGAGTCTGCTGAAACTGCAGCTAAGCCATTTGGGGTGGAGGATCTTCTAGCTCAGCTTCAGCATTTCAGTTCAGACACATGCTTTGAACACATACTACTGACAAATTAGCAAAAATCCTCTATGCATTTTTGAAAGCTACGGAGCCATGACCCCAAGCATACCTTTTTAATGCTGTCACGGCAGCCAAAAATTCTTCAAGTTGAGCCTCTGTGCAGAAAGATGGAATAACACAGATCCAAAGTACTTGCATTTGCTTTCTCACCATCTGTTATATTAATTGTGCAGAGTAGCCCAAGAGTTCACACTATTTTTCAAAGAGAGAATTAGAATCAGAGTTGGAAGGGACCTAATAGGTCATCTAGTCCAACCCTTTACCAGTAACAGGAATCCTCCCGAGAGCACTCTGACAGGTGATTGTCAAGGCTCTGCTTGAATATCCCCAGTGAGGGAGAGTCCACCAAACTAACCCCACTGTCAGGAATTTTTCCCCAAATTCCAATGAAAATCTCTGACTGCTGGTTTCGTTGCTAGTACACTTCCTCTGCAAGTGCTCTGTGGGGCTCCCTGCACTGTGCCCCTGATAGCACCTCTGTTGTGTTTCAAATAGCCCCCCTTCACCCAAAGGGGGTGCAATCCTGGGTATCATAGTGCTGCTTTCCTCTTCCTCTGCGCCATGAGAGCAGGGGATCCTTACACAAACTGGGGGTCATGACTTTGAAGAGACTGCCTTGTCATTCATCAAAGGCATTAATGAAGATATTAAAAACAACTGGGCTTAAAAATAAAGCCTTGCAACCCCCCACTTGGAAACTGTCCTCCAGGTTGACACAAAGCCAATGACAAACACCCTTTATATATGGCTATCCAGTCAACTGCAGATCCATCCAACAGGGAACGTCTCACAAACCTCATGGATTACCGGCTATAGGCAGGGGTTTGGACTAGATGACCTACTGGGTCCCTTCCAACTCTATGATACTATGATTCATGGGCACACCTCATTTGCTCCAAACTTCTTGTTTTTCTGTTTGTTTTTTTTAAATGCATTTCCACTTAGCTCCACATCAATCTATAATATGTTTCAGCACACAAACTGCCTGCTTGGGCCCCTTATTGGCTAAGCCAAAACAATATTCATGTGAACGCATCCTCCTGGCATGGGTTAAAACAGCCGCAAGATAAGGAATCAAATTAAATAGGGCACATAAGAACATGGATGTGGCACACATCAGATTGATTAAACAGATGAAGCTGGAAATCTGTCTCGGTTTCAGATAAGAGGCCCTTAAAAAAATTAGCATAACTGTATTTGAAGAAGACTCATGAAATGGTTTCACTTGGAAGGGCTGCTGCGGAAGGTCCCTCTGCAATCTCTATTAAAATAATGAGAAATTTCATCATCATTAGCAGGGTGTTTAATGGCTGCCTGCCAGGCCATACCTCAGCACCCGCTGTTAATTCCACTTACTGGTAAGTGCCTGTGGACTAGGTCATAGGGTCAGATGCTACTGCATTGTGGGAACATCATGCTCTTCCAGCACAAGGCAAACTGCTACACGGTCTTCATGATTTTCCTCCACACTAAAATAGCCAAAAGCAGCTTAGGAGTCTATATTCATTCCTATATGGATTTTTTTAAGAAGAACCAGCCAGCCAAGCAGTAAACTTTGAAAACCAAAAACCTGAAACATCCAGAGTTTCACAAATGTCATCCTTTAAATGCACAAGCATAGCACACACAGTACAGTCCTGCTGCAACAGCTGCTGCAGATTCAAGCTAAGATTCCCCCTATTCCAGCACCTATTCCAGCTGAGAGGTTTTAAGCAGGTAAGGAGAGGAGGGGTAGTACAAATGCAAGGAAGGCCATAAACTCAGAACATGGGCTACAGCACCACAAGCAGACCTGAACTGTTGTCAGCGACACTTTGGCAGCTAAGCCTTAATGAGGATTTGAATGTTTTCAGAGATCTAAAATTTGAGTAATGATCTGGAAATGCAGCTACAGCTGTCAGGAGAACTTATTCCAGGGACTGCAGAGACAGAAAAATGACACTAGTCAAAGTGAGTCAAAGCCAAGAACCCCTCATGTACAAGCAGACAACAGACCACATGTACTGCTCCAAGTCTCATCTCAGGATCTTAGCAAACGGCTGGAAAACTGACATCAGACATTGTGGGCCACTTAATATAAGGCAGCCTCATGAATACTAAGCTTGACCTAAAGCTGTGATCAGGCCAGGGTAACCTAGGTTAGCTTTGACCCATTACTCTGAAACCACACCCAAGGCACCTGCCACTGAAGCAAGCCTCCGTCAGTCTTGAAAGACTATGGTATCGTGCTCAGTGCTGCATACGCTGCATGCGAAGCACGAAAGCCTGGGTTGGATTGTTATGGAGGATAGGCTGTTACCCAAGCAGCAAATCCCTCCTCTCCACGCCACTGAATTAGTCCAATGGAAAGGCCAATACGATTGGATCCAGCTGGGGTCACAGAGGACACATAATGGACTATGTGGGTCCCCCGGGAGAAAGGCGGGGTACAAATAAAGTATTATTATTAAAGTATTATTATTGGGTGACTGGGCTACATAATGGGAAGACAACAACCTTCGAAAACCAAGATCAGGGGCACCAGTTATTAGATGGTGATGCAACTATCACTTCTTAAGACAACTCTGGCTTCAACATATTACATACCTAGTTGCCACTCCCTGTGCCAATACATAAAAGCTTGTCAGCACCAAAGGACAAGACCAGTGAGAAGAAAGTTCATGGCTAGGACAAGGGTAGAAGAAGAGAAAGGCTGCCATGTCACAAGCCAACAATCACATCTGTAGGAATCAGCCAGCCGTGTCTGTCACTGTGCTCAGATAGCATTTTGGTCATGAAATACTGGAAGAGGCAGAAGCAGCAGGCACTCTATTTGGTGTATCTTTAGTACTCAAAATAGATTTTAGGGTCACAGGGTCATGGCATGGTCCTCACACGGCTCACTAGAGCGGAAAATTAAGCTGAGCCAACCAATACCAGAATGCCATCCAGTAACAACACACTGGCAAGTAACTTGCACTTCATAAAAATAAAGAGCCACCCTGAAGCAAAGTACAGCCACGCTTGGTGCTCAAGATGTGGGACTGTCATGGGGTGTGCATGGGTTAATGGGCTCAATTCTATCTGAAGGGTGGTTCACCCCAGCTCTTCTATGTAGCCTGAAAATGAGTGTCTTTCCAGACCCGCATTCTCTGTTTGCTACTGGTTTGCCCTCACACTCATAGGTATGGCCTTTGGACCCCGTTCTCTCAAGAAGCCCTGTGAGGTATATATTAGACTGAGAGATTATGACTAGCCCAAGGTCATCCAGAAAGGTTCATGACTGATTGGAGATTTGAACCTGGAACTTTTAGGTCCAAGTCCAACACCACATTGACTATGCCCATCCTGGCTTTCTCCGAATGGGTATTTTCATGACCACATGAACCACTTTATCTGCCCCGACTTTAGATCAAGTGGGCTGAGATGCCCACACAGCTGGCGCATGTCAATTTTAATAGGAAGGATGACAGAAATTCTTTGTAGGAAATCCAGATGAGGTGATGCTCAATCTTGATGCTTCTCTGTGGTCCTTCTGTAAGGGTGCTGAATTTGAACAGACTCTGAAGTGATGACTGTAGCAGAGTGTGCCAGATGCTTCTGCTAAATGCAGAATCATCACAGAAGCATCTAGTGCAGAGATTCTCCAACTTTTCAGAGGGTCTGCTCCTGAAGTAAGATTTTGCAAGGGAACGGAGAGTGATGCTATCTCCAGAACTGCATCACTAATGGGGGTGAAAGGAGGGTGCTTTTACTTACTACCAGCTGCAGGTGGTGTGGGGATCCTTGAGCAGCCCATCTGGTTATATCACAATCAGGACGTTCTTCTATCAACATGATTCAGAGAGCTGTGCAGAGGGCTGTAGAGGACTCCTGCACCTCCTGTCTAGCCTGTATTAAGTAAAAGCACCCCTCTTTCATCCCCCATTAGTGATGTGATCACTGTCCTCACCAGCTTCCCCACACTTACCTCGTAGACAACCAGGGAAGCTTTACACAAGCTGGTGGGTCGCAAACAACCAGTCTGAGAACCAGTGTCTTGAGAACAGTGTCTCAGTCAAAAAAAATAGGACAAAATCTGGGCCACGTTGTCTTCATTTCAGATCCGTTCACTGTTACAAGCGTCAGCTGAATGGCGCTGGTCATCTCCTCTGAAGGAGGCCAGAGGAAAAGACAGTACTGTCACAGGCTACCATATCAAAGGCACTACATTTAAATGGATTACAGTTCAATTTCAGCAACCCACTTGATTTAAAATGTTTCTATGGCAACTCTGCAGCAGCAAACCACAAAGGACTTCCAACTAGAGACTGATGTAGGAGGAAAGAGCTGCCCCCTGACATTTCTTGGGGTGCGACTGGAAGGCCTGTAACCTCCTCTTATGCCTTCTGCCATTACAGCTGCCAAGCTCCTCTGATGGGCCAAGAGCAGCATCACTTGACACAAGGCACTCGGCTGTCTGGTAAGTCTCTAGCAACCCTCTGATTCACAGAGTAAATGTAAAGTTATGCACGTGGGAGTAAAGAATCCTAACTTTACATGAAGGTTAATGGGCTCTGAGCTATCTGTGAGAGCAGGTGACAGATCTAGGGGTGCTAGTGGAGAGCTCAATGAAGGCGTCAACCCAATGTGCGGCAGCAGAGAAGGCGGCCAATTCCAGGCTTGGGGTCATTAGAAAAGGGACTGAGAATAAAACAGCAAAAATTGTAATGCCGTTGTACGAATAGATGGTGAGGCCACTTTTGGAGTAATGAGTCCGGTTATGGTTGCCGCATCTCCAAAAGGATACAGAGGAAATGGAGAAGGTTCAGAGGAGAGCAACTAATATGATTAATGGTCTAGGACACTTTCCATATGAAGAAAGGCTACAGTGTTTGGGGCTCTTCGGTCTCGAAAAGAGGCACTTGAGGGGGGACGTGAGTGAGACGTACAAAATTATGCAAAGGAGGGATAAAGTGGACATAGAGATGCTCTTTTTCCTTTCAGACACCAGAACTAGGGGACATCCACTAAAATTGAATGTGGGGGGGGTTAGGACAGAGAAGAGAAAATATTTCTTGACCCTGTGTATAGTTGGTCTGTGGAACTCCCTGCCACAGGATGTGGCCTCAATGCCTGTAAGAAGAGATTGGACAAATTCCCAGAGGAAAGGATCATCGTGTGTTACAAGCCATGAGAGGAGCATAGAGGTGGACAACCTCCAAATGCCAGATGCAACCTGATGCAGGAGTCATATGTGTTCCCTGAAGCATCTGCGGGCCACTGTATGATACAGGAAGCTGGACAAGATGGACTTTTGGCCTGATCCAGTGGAGGCTCTTTTTATGTTTCATCATATTAGCCCTGTCCAAACCCCAGCACCAAGGCAATGCTCTCCTTGTTCACCTTGCCAGAGGGCAATGTGGTGCTACCACTGTGGACCACTGTCAACAACTGAGATGCAACTCCAAATCTGATGCAGCGGTAGGGCTTGAGTTTGGAAGCAAAAGTAGCATTCTCCCTGATCCAAAAACCAGGCTCCATCTTCAGCATCTTCTGTTAAAGGGACTCAGGTGGCAGGGCAAAGGAAAGCCCTTGTAAAGCTGCTGAGAGTTCACAATGCTGGGCTAGTAGTCACTCCTTTAGACATACTCCTTTAGAATACACCTGGGATTTCAGACAACAAACAGAGGGGACAGAGAAAGGTAGAACTGCAGGCTGTCTGTTTTCAGGTTTCTATTAAGTGCCTGATAATGCTTTATGAGCCATGTGTCATGTCATGTTGTTGAACCTAGAACCAGATTCAGTACTCAGAGCTCTTTCCCTTGCAAAACGTCCATACCACATCCCACACATGCTCATTAATGCACACCAAAATTATGCATCTAGACTCTAGACACCATAGGTTCTGGACGTACAGGAAAATTGCTGAAACATGTATGAGAAAAATTGCAGGCAGCAGGCAGAAAATTACACATATTTGGGGAATAAGTTCAGTGCAAAATTACCTACAATCCACATCTTTCTTCATGGAGTCTATCTAACTTGGCAGTCCTTTAATATACAGCACTGAAATAATGCAAGGAAACACATCTAAAGGCTTCCGAGTCTGGCATTTCCATCAGGATGGGCTAGAAAGTTATCTATAGAACCCTAAAGCTAAACAATTTCAGCGGCAGATTTCATGGATTACAGTCACCTTCAGCAGCAGCCACATGGATGGAGATAAACAGGTGTCCTTTGTTATCCACCAGAGTTCTGTTCCAGAACCTCTGTGGATAAAAAAAATCTGTGTATAAAGAAAACAAGGGAAAAATAAGTTTAGAGACCCATTTCCATGTTTCTTGTTCCTCAATTGTACCTAATGGAATAAGGTAGTGCCTCAATATCTGCAGGGGTTTGATTCCGGAACTGAAAAATGGAATGACTGCTTGCTTGGCTGACTCTCTACAACAGTAGAAAAGCAGTTTTTTAAACTGTGATTTGTAGTGGCCATTTGTGTTGAGTCAAATCCATGTATAACAAGATTGGACCTGTTGTATCTGCAGGCGCAAGCTCACTTGGATTCCCCTTGCATCTGATAAAGATGACTGTGGCTCATAAAACCTGCTGCTCCCCAAAAGTGTGTCTGTCTTTAAGGAATCACAGAAAGAGGCTGTTTTTGCTGCTCCAGACAACGGCATCCCTTCTGGAACAGTTTAAAATCAGGATTGAATTTACAAGGAGAGTAAGAGGTTTGGAAGAGTTGCTTCGATTACCTATTTTATTCCACTGTGGGCGAGAAGGAATAGAGAAGAACACAAGTACTAGAGATGTTAGAGGTTAACCACTACCAGAGAATGGTCCTTTGGAAACAGGTAGGAACTCCAGCCTCTAGAAGGCAGCCCAAAGATTTATAGGGACATTAGAATATATAGGAACAAAGCA
This sequence comes from Cryptoblepharus egeriae, assembly GCA_030015325.1. Taxonomy (NCBI): domain Eukaryota; kingdom Metazoa; phylum Chordata; class Lepidosauria; order Squamata; family Scincidae; genus Cryptoblepharus; species Cryptoblepharus egeriae. Next base: position 2,203,435 of record JAREYC010000003.1, on the reverse strand, counting down.
ATTTGGTTTCTCTTCTTTGAAGCAGAATTCTTTTCATTTGCCTTTATAATAAATTGGCAAAACTGGCCTATAAATAGCAGAATAAATAAGCAATCTTTTTTCCCCCTAATCCTCTTCCCAGCAGCCTTTACAATCCCTCCCCGCCATGCCACTTGCAAGGAGAAGTTCACGTTCCATTTCTCCATCCAAGTCATTAAATAAAGACCAAACCAACTCTTGTTTACGCCAACATAAAAGGAGAGATTAATTTAGGCCCACAAGATTATGCAAAGACACTGGGATTTATTTTTAAGGCTCCGATGCCAGTGTTCTGCTGAAGAGAAATTTGACATTATAACAGTGTCATCTACTGCAAGTCCACATTGATCCTGTTCAAGTATTTAGTCAACAGAAATAGTTTATGCTGCTTTCTTAGTCTCATTCAGACCTTCCTAAGCAATGATGTGAAGAGGAAAAGCTGTCAGGCTGACCTCAGTCAGGCAACAGATGAAATGGAGGACCCAATCCTATCCAACACTCGTGCTAATGCATCTATACCTTCAGAGCATGAGTTGCATCCTGAGGTTGGAGGGCAATCATGGAGGGCTCCTCAAGGCAAGGAAAAGTTCGTTCCGGCATTGAAGCTGGAAAGTTGGACTTGACTGGGCCCCGAGAAACACCAGGGAATTTAATTTCCAGTATACTAAGCAGCATGCAAAAAAAAATATAAAATATACAAGCTTCCAAGAGAAGAAAATTTGGTGGTTTACTTAGATGGGTGAGCAAGATCTACAAGATACCAGTTCAATATCTCTTCCATCAACTGAAATATCTGGCAGGTCAACCTCACATGAACATAAGGTATTGCTTTGTACCATGCAGACTATTGGTTAGTCTAGTGCAGCTTTGTCTGACCCTATCTCTACTGTCTCAAACACAGAAAGGACTTTCCCAGCCTGATAAATTGGATGTTGTGGCACTTCCTACATGTGCACAACTGGAGGTATGGCCCTTCTTAGAGGATGACTGGAAAGTCGCTCTCTCCATCTTTGCCCCCTTCCCAAATCTGAATTCCATACAAGGAAGCAAATAGCAGGGCAGAATTACTACTGTATATTGAGTGCTATGAACACTTAATGCTTGGGCACATCTGTAGTGAGGCTATACTGTACCATCTTTACAACCCCTTTGGTTTTAAATGTGTGTTCCTTTTACATTTGACTAGGGTTGGAAAGATCCACTAAGTCATCTCAGGCCAAACACTCACTCTGCGCCTGCAAAGAGGACATGAAGGGGGTAAGGAATCACAGAATATATTATTTCCATTATAAATTGTTTCCATTATTATGAACACCTTATGTTCCAGGAGTCTGTTCCCAAGTGCAGTAATACCCTCATTTCTGTTGCTGTAGCTTAGCTGTCAGTTTTACTGTGAAGCCACAGGGAATGTTCTTGAGTAGCATCCACGCTCAGCAGCATTGGATATAAGCCAGAAGTAAGGGCTTTTGTTCCTAAGTGGAACATCTGTAAGTAGGGAAATTTCTATATTAAGAACGAGAGACTGTAAGCTTCTCTCAGCCTTGGAATTAAAATTCTAAAATATTCCAACTCACCTGCTTGGATTGGCTGTACTCTCCATAGCAGCTAACTCAAGGTCTAGGTAACTCAGCTCGCCCCAACCACCTGCACACATTTGTTGTCGCATTAAAGTGGCTCCAGCAGAGGATTAACACCATCCAGAGTAACTATGGGAGCTCTTACATCAATGTAAGAGATATTTATGTTGACGTAGTTACGGCGCCACCTGTTGGAATCCTATGGGAAATGCATAGAGCAATCCAGAGTAAATATCTCTTATATCGACGTAAGAGCTCCCGTAGTTACTCTGGATTGTGCTGTATATCTTTTTTGGTTGCCACATCTCAAAAGGATATAGTGGAAATGGAAAAGGCGCAGAAGAGAGCAACCAATAGAGCACCAGGCTGGGGCACCTCCCTTACGAGGAAAGGCTGCAGCATTTGGGGCTCTTCAGTCTAGAAAAGAGGCAACTGAAGGGGACATGATTGAGACATACAAAATTATGCAAGGGATGAATAGAGCGATGTTCTTCTCCCTCTCACACAACACCAGAACCAGGGGACATCCACTACAACTGAGTGCTGGGAGATTTAAGGCAGATAACAGAAAGTTCTCAAATATTGGTATGTGGAACTGCTTGCCACAGCAAGTGGTGACAGCATCTTTCTGGAGGACTGCAAATTTCTGGAGGAAAAGTCCATTATGAGACATGCCATGATACGTATGTGCAACCTCCTTATTTAAGATATAGGCTAACTCAAAATGCCAGATAGAGGGGAGGGAACCAGGATAGGTCCCCTGAAGCATTTGGTGGGCCACTCTGATATACACGAAGCCCTTGGCCTGATACAGCAGGGCTCTTTTCTTATGTTATGTTCTTATGACTGGACTGCTAGCCTTTATCCACACTAGCCCTTACAGCCCTTTCAATCTGCTTCACTATCCAAGGAAGGGAAACACCTCCTAGAAAAACAGAAGCAACAGAACTGGCCTACAGAATTTTTTCCCAACTGTTCAGAGTAGAGCTTCATGTCTGCCCCCCACCCTTCACAATTACCAAGGAAACTTATGTAAAGCAGCACCATTTGCAGAATAAAATTGTGCCAGAAAAAGGGAATTTTTGCAGTCCTCAGACATCATACATGCACAACCACTTGCATTACTGGGGCCCAAAGCAATTTTAACTCAAGGTACATATGCATGATCCTAAAAACATGCACTTTACTGTTTAGACAAATTTTAAGTTTTGCCACTGCTTTGGATGGTAAAAGTAACCCCCAAACCAGCACTACAAGCCATTTTGGAGATTATTCTTGGGCTGCAGAATGGCAGATATGCAACATGCATTATTAGCCAGCCTTATTCCAACACTCTGGATGGCTTTGGAGCTTTTCTTTGATTTCTGTCCTTCCTCTTGGCAAACAGACAGCAAACACACCATCTCATAATGACAAATCAATAAGAAAAACAGCTGTACTGCAGAAACAGAAGAAAAATTTCCCCAGAAGCAGCTCATGGAACAATTTATTTTTACAAGATTTCTCCTCCCGCCATGTCTTGTTGTTGTCCTTACACAAGGAACTTGTGATGACACACAAAAGTCTTTCCTCAAGCTGCAAACACTCAGCTATTTCCACCTTGTGGGACAAAGGCAGGGAAAAAGGTTTGCTTTACATTCTGGAAAGTTCATTGTCACAGGACACAGAGTAAAAATTTTAGAGTACAGCAACTCCTTTGATACATGATGTTGTGTGAGGCTACAGAATGACTCATTTGACTAGGTCACCTATGGACCCAAAGGGCCAACCCCACATACTGTACAGCCACTGTAAATATTTGTCACTGACTGTACCAAAAAATTGCCACTCACTGTATGTCTATTACCTGGATAATGTCTTAGGACTGATGTCTCAAGACTGACTTAGGACATCAGTCTGTCAAAGCACATCAGCACCTTCAATGTACCTATCTATCAGTTAATAAGTGTCACATAGGTGTGCCTGTGCACAGGCACACACACTTTTGAATGTGCATGCACACACATACATGCACATACACACACATGAATGCACATGCACACGCACACACATGAATGCACATGCACACACACCTAGTGCTCAATCTATGTAGCCATCATGGTTGATAGGCATAGAAATGATGCCCCTCCTCTATGAAAAGTTCAATTCATAGAGGAGGGGCATCCTTTCTATGCCTATCAACCATGATGGCTACATAGATTGACCATGTTCCCAAACACTACATTAGCTATTTTCGTCCATGTTCATCTCCTAGAACACTGACAAGGTGCTAAAATTGTTCCCGGACACCACTGGTTTTGACAACTGACAAGGCCACACAACACCAAGGAACACCACAATGCACATACTCCAAAAACCCTAAGAATAAATTACACTCCCTGAACTCCTACAGTACACCTTTGGACCATGTGTGACACAACAATGTGCCTGTAAAAACTGATGCATTATACCACTGAACAGCAGGTGTTTGGATGGGGAAGGGCAAGAGGGCTGCTGGCTTCCAAGCCCTGCCTACGGGGTTCCCAGAGACATCTGGTTCGTAACTTTGAGAAGCTGGATCCTGATCTAGAGCAGACTCTGCTTATTCCAAACTGGCAGGGCTGTTCTAATGCTTCAATTCATTTCAAGAAAGTCAGCCAGAATTCAAGAAAAACAAGCATGTTAATCTGTTGCTGCAAAAACTGCCACTTTACTTGAGCCCTGAGCTGGCAGAATTTGTCTGCATCTGAACCAGTAAACTGCTGTATGTGCCGTTGGATTTCACAGTTCACTGACTATTGACTTCCACTGTCTTTGATCCTTGGCAATCTATCTGAAAGCACATCTGAAAAACAAGCTGATTTCTCACACACGAGCATTCTCCAGCCCATTCTCTTAATGGTCTCAGCCCACCATTGGTTTATTTAAGGAATCTGGGTCCTCCCTTTTTCCAACCCTGACAAACCCTATAAATTGGCTAATTTTAAGAGGATCACACCTTGCACCTTTTGAGCCAGAAGAGAGGAGAAACCTCCAGGAGGATCTGGATAAACTGGAATCCTGGGCTGTAACAAACAGAATGAATTTCAACAGGGAGAAGTGGAAGGTTCTGCACTTAGGCAATAAAAACCAAAAACATAGGTATAAAATGGGGGATACTTGGCTTGGCAGCACAACATGTGAGCGGCATCTTGGAGTCGCAGTGGATCACAAGCTGAACATGAGTCAGCAGTGTGATGTGTCTGCAAAGAAGGCAAATGCCATTTTAGGTTGCATTAAGAGGACTGGAGCTTCCAAGTCACGAGAAGTTCTAGTTCCTCTTTATTCTGCATTGGTGAGACCTCACCTTGAGTACTGTGTTCAGTTCTGGGCACATCACTTGAAGAAAGACGCAGCCAAACTGGAGCAAGTCCAGAGGAGAGCGACAAGAATGATCAGTGGGATGGAAGGGAAGCCCTATGAGGAAAGGTTGGAGGAACTTGGGATGTTCAGCCTGGAGAAGAGGAGGCTGAGGGGAGACATGATTGCCCTCTTCAGATACCTGAAGGGCTGTCATAGGGAGGAAGGGGCTCATTTGTTCATAGCTGCTTCTGAAAGCAGGACTAGAACCAATGGGTACAAACTGCAAGAAAGGAGATTCCAGCTGGAAATCCGGAAAAAATTCCTGACAGTGAGGGCGGTTCGGCAGTGGAAGAGATTGCCAAGGGAGGTGGTGGACTCTCCCTCACTGGGGAACTTCAAGCAGAGGCTCAATGAGCACCTGTTGGAGATGCTCTAGGGGGAATTCCTGCTGCAGGCAGGGGGTCGGACTAGATGACCTACTAGGTCCCTTCCAACTCTATGATTCTATGATGCTTTGAAGACTGGCAGACCTCTGGCCACAACCATGCAGGGTCTGGAAACAGAACTGGCATTTTGCCCACTCGGGACAGCTACATGCCACTGGCATTGCCATGGTACACACAGAAGATACAGGTGTCCATAAACAGACATACCAATTCTGGCCCCTGTACAGACTTCACCTCTCCAACCCTCCTGATCTTCAAACAAGCAGCCACTTTAGCCACTAGTTCAAAGTCGGTATGCATGCTGCAAGAAATATACAAATGGTATACAAACAAGCTAGTACATGGCTGCCTAGAAGCCAGGCCTTGCATGAACACATGACACCCTCAGGCAGCTGCCAAGAGCACCTCAACATCCAATTAAAAGTTCATAAAGCAGGGGGAAACTTAGGCGAAAACCCTAACTTTGATCAGCACTGGGACTGCAATGCATCCAATTCGAACATATGCATGTCTTCTTTACCTAAGCAACCACCCCCAAAAGTATTCAGATTATGATCTTTTTTTTATTTTTAATTGTAACTCATCTCTTTCCCTCTAAGGAACTCAAAGCAGCTTAGGCAAGTCAATAAAAAGAATCCATAAAATCTCAAAACCACCAGAAAAGCAGGACACACACAAACTTGGCAGGGCATCCAACAAAGTTATCAGAGGGACGAACAGGTATCAGAAGAAACCAGGAAAGGCCTGCTGAAGAAATGAAACACCAGCAAAGAGAAAAGCAAGACACGTGTCAGGCTAAAGGGTGCGGGAGGTGCAGCCCAGACCAGATGACACACCCAGTGGGGGTGCTGTGCACTGGGGGACCCAAAAAATTTAACTTTGCTATGGTGTGGAAAACCCCTTTATTTCATATACCGTTGGATTCGTACTGAAGAACAGATCCAATGCAAAATAGCACTTTGGAATAGCACCTTGTGATCAAATGTTATGGCCAAAAACTAAATAAAAATATTCATTGAACTCCATGGAAAGTGAAAGTGACCCATATTGTGGCTTTACTCACGAAAGGGGAACCATGGCATATTCCATTGGAAATGAATGGCAGACTGAGGGGAATTCAAGGACATCAGAATTGTCCTGATCCAATGAATAGAGCCCCACAGATCACCCCAGAAGGCAGTCCCTGTATTGAACTGGCATTGCAAATGAAACTGAACTGCACAATGATACAAGGGAATAAGCAAGCATGTCTTGGCTTGTGAGGAACGTCAGTCCAGAGGAGTACAAAGCTTCCAAACTGGTCCCTATCAGGGACCTCACTAAGGTGTTACATCACCTTTGAGTGGGATGACATCCCTCGTGATTGAAATAGCTAAAATCATGGTTTGTAGAAATAATCTCATCATGTTATATACAGTTGGGTTCATAATTTACAGCAGAATACAGTGAAACAAACCACTTTGAAATATCTTTATTGTATTAAAATGTATGGCCACCATTCAGGTTTTTGCCCCACCTACTGCATGTGGGTGAAGCACTGACCTCCACACAGGGTGACACGAACCCAAGTGACAGCCCTGATGCCAGGCAAATGGTGGAGAACTCAGCAAGGCACCAGCAAGTGCTTACCATTTCTCTACTCCAACCTCAACTACTACAGGTATCACCTGCTTTCTGACAGTTCATTTTCTGATGATCCACACTTTCAACATCTTTTAATTATACTCATAACTCGTTCATTCAAAACATGTTCCACTCTTTCAACCTCTCTCTGCCAAAATTGACCTCCTCCATGTCGTAGCTCACAGACTAATCCCATTCCTGAAGGAGTTTATGAGAATCCATTTGCAGAAATCTTTGTGTGGCAGCAGGATTTGGCAAGCTAAAAGGACATTTGCAATTTGCTAGCTAAGAAAAAGCATTGGAAGCAACATTTATAAACTAAAAAAGTTTGGGTTCCGTTTTTCAATGGTTTTCACCTTTGGACAGTGCTCCGGTCCCTAACCTGTCCAATAAGTGGGGGGTGCCTGTATCATGTTTTATCCACATAACCTCGCAGAAAGGTCGGTTAAGCTGAGAGAAATCAGTGGCCAATTCCACTCCTATGGGCTTTGAAGACTTACTGGTATGTCCCTGCAAAAGTTACTAAAAGGCAGCAACAAGTCAGATCAGTGGATTGTGACATTAAAAGGTCAACAGACAATTTTCTATCTGGCTCATGACGAAGCTCAAAGTAATTAGGTAAGGATAATTCAAGGCAAGGACCAAACAGAATTTGTTCCTGTTATTTCACCCACCCATATGTGGTAGACAAAACGTAGGCTTATTTATTTATTTGCAGAGTTTATTTGTGGTATTGTTGCTGCTTTGCAAATATATTGATTATCCTAACCCATGGTTTAAGCGCTGCAGATGGTTTAGTGGTTAAAGGCACTGTGCCTGTCTATTGGCAGGTCAGTGGTTCAAAACCAGAGTACCGCAAGATGGAGTGAGCTCCCATTAATTGACCAGCTCCTGCCAACTCAGCAGTTTGAAAGCATGGAAATGAAAGTAGATAAATAGGTACAACCTTGGTGGGAACGTAACAGCATTCTGTGTGCACGCAGACCACATGTCCACAAAGGTGACTTCAGGCAACACTAGCTTTATGGCTCTAGAAACAGGATGAGCACTGTACCCTAGAGTTGGTCACAACTAGCAGGGCAACCTGCGGGGAACACCTTTTTCTTTACCCCAGGTTTACTCAAAGCTGTTAAAAGCCACAGCACTTTACAAGAAAAAAAGCAGCCAGATTCCCAAACAAACTGATGTCAAGTTCAGTTTAAATAAAGCAAGACTGGGAAAGCTAAGTCCAAGGGGCATTTGCTGCCCTAAAGAACCCTCATGAAAGGGATGTTTCTTCAAGCAGAGGCTTGATGCACATCTGTTGGAGATGCTTGTAGAGGATTTCGTGCTACAGGCAGGGGGTTGGACTAGACGACCTACTGAGTTCCAACGCTAGGATTCTATGATTCAATTTGGCCTGCAGGGAGCCCCTAGCCTCCAATGAGCCTACGGTCATCACAGACTGTTGGACCCTGCGCTGCCCTATGTCTGCTGGTTGCAAAATCTGTGTTATTCCTGGTTAGAATTGGCACATAAACAGGCAATAGAAATTAGAACTAAACAAGCTAATCAGCCACATCTGTATGTAAAAAGGTATTAGCCTGTAACACAGGTGTGAGCAATATGTGATATAAGATGTTTAGATGACAGATTAATACAACTTAATTTTAAACATTCAACAGCTGATCCTTGTGTATATACTAGAAGTGTATACACGATTGGTCAAGGGTGTGTATTTAAGTGTTGGTTCAGTACAATGTATTTGGTGGGCATACCTGAAGGTATGTGGGAGTTTTTGACTCTCCATGCTATATATTTCATTTGCTATGTATATTTTGTTGGGATGCTGCAAGAACTTATATATACAATATAATATAATTATAATATATATAATATAATATATATAATATATATACAATATAATTAATACTGGAACTTTATTTGGGCATGCTGTTGTTATTTCTACGCTGGTACTCTGCTATTTAAGGCTTAAGCTGGACTAACATTCAAAGAAATACAAAATGGCTATATATGTCATCAGCATGATAAAATTGAGAAATTACTAGAAACCTATGACATGACTATTTATAAAGGTGCTAGTACTCCTATGTGTACTGACTTCAGTAAATCAGAATTTGAACAGAGTCCAAATTGTATTTGGTTATGTAAATGTATTTAGATTTGAAATGTAAATTACAGTAAATCAGGGTCAGAGAGATATGGCCCTCCTGCCAAAATGTTTACCCACCCCTGGTATAAAGCAAGAAGAACAAAAGAGTGGACCCAACTCTGCACCGTCTACACTACCCCAGAAAAGGCGGCGCTTTGCTTGCCTGCCTGCCAACCCAATCTGGGCCCAGAGACTCAAGTCTATAGGAGGCACCAAAATAAAATCAATGCAACACAGCTAATGGGTCCTTGGCTGAGAAGGTTACTAGTGCTCTCAATCAGTTAGAGGGAGGGTGGATTTCCATATAACTGAAGTGATTTCAGAGCTACACAGTCGATAGAAATGCATTGGGGCTGAATGTAAAAACCGAAGAAGAGGTGGTGGAGGGGAGGAGGCACTCATCAGACACTGGGCGCCAAGGCACAGTGTGCACAGAATGCTATTACCTTCCCACCAAAGTGGTACTTATTCATCCACGTGCATTTGCATGCTTTCTAAAATCTAGAAATGCTTTCTAGGCTCTAGAAATAATCTAGAAGGAATACTACTAATTTTATAGCATCTTTGTATCACGTTTCCACGCGTATGGAGGCAGGTCAGCTTGGTGTCAGACCTCCTGGCTTTTCAGTGGGCAGCCAAGATAAAGTAAGCATTCTTGAAAACATGTTTTTGAAAAGCAAGAGATGACAGCTGATATCGGGACCCTGACAAAACATGCCTCTTACTGGTAGTAAGAATATTGAGTATTCCTCAGTCCTTAGTAAGGACATTTGTTTTGCTTATGATAGCAAGATGCTGTTTGCTGTGTTGAGTATTCCAGTAAAAAATTACTGTATAAATTTAAAAAAAATCTATTTTCAAATGTTTGGAACAAACCAGTATGTGACTGGTCTGTTGGTCAACAGACCAGTCAAATATTTTTATGAAGCCCTCAGGTTTTGGCTTTCTGCCTAATAAGCCCTTTTTAAAGAAGCCATCACTGTTCCTTTTCCTTAGTTTCTGTTTAATTTAACTGAAGACCAAGAAAAAAAGTTCAGCAAGGTTTTCATACTTCTAGAAATGTATTCAGTATTATTAACATTATCGATCATTAGTTATAATTTACATGTTATGGTAAAAAAGTTAATAGATGGATGTTCCTTTACCTCTCATGCAACACCAGAACAGGGAACATCTACTAAAATTAACTGACAAGACATTCAGAACAGACAAAATATTTCTTTACCCAGTAATTAATTAATCTGTTGAACTCTGTAATCTGCAGCATGTAATTAATCTGTAGAACTCCTTGTCACAGGATCTAGTGATGGAACCTGGCCAAAAGGAAGCAGAACAGATTTATGGATGAAAGGTCCCTCACACCCTACAAGTCACGATAACTACATGCAACCATTGAGTTTTAGAGACAGCCTCTCCCTAAATGCCAAATGCAAAGCAATGGCAACAGTATATAAGTCTCTTGTTGTCTTGCATGCTTACTGATTCATCAGGTGAGGCACTATGAGATTAGGAAGAGGTTCTGATCAAGAAAGACTCTTCCAAATTTTTGTCTGCTGGTAGACATTTTGTCTTTCAGGGGAGGTTATGTTCAGTTGGATCACACTCCTCCTTAAGGATCAGGTCTTCAATTTCATAGTACTCCTGAATCCAGCTTCATGAGAAAGGCCCATACACTTGATGGCGCAGAGAGCCTCCTACCAGCCAGGATTGGTGCACCTGTTGTAACCTCTCATTGCACACAGCAATCCACACTAGTGTTGCACATAAGGTTGCCTTTGAATGCAGCTAGAAACTGCACTTCAAAACACAGCTGCTGGGCTGCTAACTGATGCTGGAAAAATGGGACGCTCTCAACAATATCTAAAATGCTCCACTGACTTCTAGGGATCTTCAAGACAAACTCAAAGTGCTGGTGCTCTTGCTTTTTAAACCTGGGCCACTAAAGGAACACCTGTTTCAAATATGGTTTGCCTGTATACCTGGTTCTTCTTCTTCTTCTTTTTCTTCTTCTTCTTCTTCTTCATTTCTTGAATAGGCAACAGAAAATCAAACTGAATGTGAAAAATGCCATCTTGTATATGAAAAATAAAGGAATATGTATTTTACAATATTCTCAAAATGTCTATCCTGTTTTTGCACCAATGAGGATCTCTCAAGATTCATGTTTATCTTGAGCTTTGTGTTATTACAAGGTAATAACTAAAAACCCAATACATAAGGTTGCAAAACCAAAGTAACCACAACACAGCCCAGAAAACAAACTACAAAAGGTTGGGGAATGAGCAAATTGACAGAATTATTTTCCACCTGGGAAAGAGCCAGATTTCCTACCCAAATGAATAGTGACAAGCAGGGGAGAAACACATCTTAAAGAACAGGGAATGCCACACAGTGGAGTTAACCATCAAGAAGCGCCTCCTGTAACAGACTTCAGAAGCCAGAGGGACATGGTATCACAACCATAAACTGTTTCAGGCTCTAAGAATTATAAGCACTTTGAACTGGACCCAAAAAAGCACTGGAAACCACTGCAAATGAACAAGGGCCAAGCACTATATCTTATGCCAGTCACTACCCCGGTAGCTGCATTAAAGCTTCTATGGGTCTCCAAGAGCAGCCCCATATAGAAGGTGCCCCATAATGCCAAGGGATCACAACTTGCCCTCTTCTTTTTCCTCTGCCACCTCTTACCCAACTCCTCAGAACACTCTGTGAGCATCCTTTATGTTATTCAGAGAAAACCAATGCCCTTAAAATGCTCCTACAAGGAATACTGATGCCCATACCCTACAATCCAAAGTAACTACAGGAAGACCTAAGAGGCACTTACTCTGGATAGCTCTATGCATTTCCCATAGGTTTCCCATAGATGGCACTGTAACGACGTCAGTGTAAAAGGTCCCGTAGTTACTCTGGATTGTAGCCTAAGTCAGAGTTTCTCAACCCCCAGTCCGGAACCTGACTGGTCCGCAAGAGGACTCCTCTAAATGCCTCTTCCCCTCCTCGCAGCAGGAGGGCTCTGTTGGAGGATTGCAGCCTCAGAGACCTATGCCTTTTACTCAGAAATACCCCATTATAGTCAATGAGGTTTACTTTCCAATAAAAGTGACTAAGATGGCTTTGTGCATCTTCAATGCATCCTGCATTGAAAAAGGTTGAAAATTGCTGCTCTGAGTAGACATGTATAGAGACATTGGGCTCTCACCTACAATCCTATCCACAGTAACCTGGCAATAGCTCTATTCATTATAATGGGATTTATAGCTAAAGGCAGCTGTGCTGTACTCTAGGTGAGGAAGCCCTCCCTCCATGCAGAACTCGCCCCCCCCCCCCCCCAAACTCCTGGCTGGTCCCTGGAAAATTTCTTTTCCATAGAACCAGTCCCAGGGGCCTAAAAGGTTGAGGACCACTGCCCTAAGTGACTAAGAGGTAGAGGGAGCCAGTAGCATATCAGGCAAGGGACAAAACAGGGGAGCCTGATGGAGCCACAACACACATTGTAAGCGGCTCCTCCTGCTTGCTGTTAGTCACATTCTGGACAGCAAGGGCAATGCACCACATGCTTGCTGCAACAAATGGTATCTCCTGCATGTTGCTGTTACTGCCAGGAATGGCTCTGATGGTAAGAGAAGCACTTATATGGTGCCTGCAGTACTTACTGTTCTGCGCCCTCCCACCTATGCTACTGCAGAGAGCCAAAACTAGGCCTCCACAGAGGCTTCAATAATTGATCTTGGATTTTCCTTCCAGGGTTGGGATGCAGTGCAACAAGGAAGAGGTTCTCTCCCCTCATTAGCCAAATGATAAATGCTTGGAATTCTCTGCAAAGGAGGAGCCAAGGCAGAATTCACTCCCTGGCATCTGAGAAACAAACAAAAGAAAATTAAAATAGACTTGGCAGAAACACTCAATGGGATTAGGCACCCTGCCAGACTCAGTGACATGAGGTTCTGAAAATCCCAGGTCTGAGACTTGGAAAGAATTTTCTTAGCAGGCACGTTGGAAGTGGTTCTCCATCAAGGAAAGGAGCCTCTAGAGGCAGATCTCACAAGATCAGAAAGACACACCCAGCAAGTTCTTGACTGTGTCAGAAAAAGCAGCAAATCTTGGCCCTGCAGCTCCACATCTCTTCTTTTAGGGAATTATAGAAAGGGCCAGAAGCCTTCAATTCTGAACTCCAAAGCTGGACAGAAGCCTTCAATTCTGGACTCCAAAGCTCCAAAACATTTATGCACCACATACTGGAATTACTAGAATGGCCAAAAGCAGCCCAGCTGCAGGTAAAATACCGCCAGATGATTCCAGTGAACAAGTTAAACTCTGGAGCACAAAAGAAGGCAAAGGCTGCAGTTTCCTGAGGAGCTTCACACATAAAATGGGCTCCTGTTCAGTCCAAACTTTCAAAGGAATCTAGAAAAGGAGAAATTTTGCACTGTTGTACCAGAGGCATCCCTTTCACACAAACAGGTCTCTTACTGGACTAATTTGTCACCTGCGCATTTTCAGGATGCCAGGAAAAAATAGAATCCTCTCCCTTTTCAAGATTTTTCCGCCACCTGCACCAGGAGTGATGCTTTGAGACACCCACACCCATTACACAGAGACCAAGATCAGTTAGATCTTGCTAATTTAAGCCCCATTATTCTGAATGCAGAGGTATCGGCTTCCTCCACCCACTTTGTGAGCAGTGAGTGCTTCACAGCCACAGATGCCATGATGCTGCTCACACCATTTTCAAAATCAGCATTTCAAACGAAGGGCATTCTGCTGATCAGCACTCGGCACAGCCACCCCGGCTGCACACTGCATACAAATTCTACTCTAAGCCAGTGATTCACGGGCAGCACTCCACCTGGCAGGTCCAATAGCGGGATGGACCAAAGCTCTGCATCGCACCTTGCCTTCCATTAGCTGCGGTGCAAAGCCAGCCACGTACATCCCCATTCAAGCCACCTGCTGCCTCTGTGCAACAGAGGATCATCTCAGCCTACGCCATCCCATTCCTCCAGAACACACTCTTCTATTTGCCAGGTGCAAACCGACAGCCAAGGTCACCACGCAAGGGTTAATTCAAATGGCATCACATGCACAGTAAAATTAATAACCCCCCATCCTGCAGTAGTTTAGCAGCATACAGAATAAAGGGCAGGCAAGGGATTCAAAGCTATTGCCACTGAAAGCAAATGAAAAGAGAGAAACATGCCTTCTCAGCACACCGAAGCATCTACCCTCAGCTACATACCAGTCCTCACCCCTGGATGCTCCACAGCACCATTATGTACTAAACTCCATACACACCACCCAAATACCAGTCTTCACCCCAGCCCCTCCCACTGCACCAGTGGGCCCCCATAGCCAAGCCCAGGAATTCCAATCTCCAAAATGCACCCATCCTTGCAAGCTTAGATTGCAGCTCTTATCCTGTTCCCAGGCCCAAGTAGAAGACAAATAATACTGCATTTCTCCCATCCGGCATGACTGAATTCATGGCATGAATAGATGCGAGGCAGGATTTGGCATTCCTTGCGCTGCTGTTCTCAGCCTTCAGGCAATTTCCACCACCCTACTCCTTTTGGCAAACCTGTGGTTCTCCATGATTTCAACATGCTCCTTGGATGCTCAGTGCAATATGCGAAGATCCCCTTGCCACATACACACACCCCTTAGTCCATCTCACTTGGCTCACATCCAACTTAAGAGCCCATCCCTCCGAGGGAAAAAAACCCTAAGCCTCCTGCATTACTACTGCTCGCCTGCCCTCCTCTCAAGCTGATCCAGACTCCACCACCACCTACGGCTGGCATCAATACAGCCTCCCCCCCCCCCCAAAAAAAAAAGAGAAACAGCAGCAAATGCTCTTCTGTTTCTGCCAAGAATATGGATGCCTCCACCGCACACTAGGGTGACAGCATTGATCTTAGTGGGGAAAGGGGACACCCACAACCAGGGTGCAGCAGCAGCAGCATTGCACATGGACACACTCAGAAGCACAGCGGCAGAATAAGCAATGCAGCAAGGACAGGAGCGGGTGTGGGGAGAAGCCACCTGCCTGCAGAGGGATGGGCAGGAGCAGGTGCCACGGGAAAGGGGGAGATGGGGCAGACTGGACAGGAATAGCAATGCAGAGATCCTCTGCAAGGGGACAGCACCACCTCCAAGCAATGATGGTTACACAGAAAACAGGCCTCTCGGCAGAGTCACTACATCACGGAGGGGAAAGGAGCCTCCAGTGAAGGGCTTACACCTTCTCCAGGCTGTGGGGCAGGATCACCGCAGCCTAGAGAGGTGTATGAGGAGGAAAAACATAGAGAAGGTGCTGATGGAGCTACAAAGGAATCTGTGACAACTGGAATCTGAAAAGGAAGACTTTGGGGGCAGAATTCCAATAGGAAAGTCAAGCATGATATTCAGAGGAGTCCAGGCTGATAGGGCAGAATAAGATCATGGGAAAAGAGAGCAGGAAAAGCCTTCAAAGGTCTGACCGCCCCCCCCCCCCAAGGGCCACCAGGTGCACAGGATGAGAGCCATCAAGGATCCGTTCTCTCCAAGCTGGGATATATTCTGGACATATTCAGAGGAGCCAAGACCTGGAAACAGACTAATATGGCCCAACATCCTAGTCAATGATCACAGAAGTGATCCTCGTCCCACAAGTGGGAGCGAGGCAGCAAAATTCAGGATCACCCACTGGGGGGTGCCACGGCCCTCTCTGCCCCACTCTTGTTGCTGCTGGGATGTGGTGACAAGAGATCCAAAAGAGAAAGCTGCTGAAAACCTGTGGGGTGCACCCCCTACTGATACCATGCTTGCTAGGCAAAGGAGGGGCACAGTTGCAGCTTCATGGCTTGAACAGGGCAGTGCCAACCAGTAGCATAGCTAGAGGGGGGCAAAGCACTGAGCTGTGCAGGTGCCTGAATGCGTCGTGCAAGCAGAGCCATTCTGGGAGGGGGTGCAAACCACTTGCATCCACCTTCACTCCACTGCCCCCACCCAGAAGTGCTCTAAGGGGGGGGGTCTTTTTGCATGGTGCATTCAGGTGCCTGCAAAGCTTAGTGCTTTCACACACCCCCAAAGCCATGCCACTGGTACCCACCACCTTAGGATGGAAAACTGGAGGGGCTGCAAAGAGGGGAGGAGAGAAATAAACTCCCCTTCCCAAAAAAAATCACCATATTGCTGCATTTTATACAGTATCAAGGGGGGAGAGAAAAGCACTGCAGAGCACTGCAAAAGGGGGGCTCCAACCTCAGGAAGCTTTCATAGGATGGGGGGCTCTCTCTTGCTCTCCCCAAGAGGTGCTCTCTCACCCTCTGGGGGCTCTCACTCCCTCCCCCCAGGGCTCTTTCACCACCCTCCAAGAAGGGACCTCTCAGGCGCCTCCACTTAGGGGTCTCATCCCCCCCAAAAAGGGCTCTCTCACCCCCCCCCCAAGAAGGGCTGTCTCATACCATGGTCCCCTCCACCCCCTCAAAGTAAGGCTCTCGCCTCCAAGAAGGGCTCTCTCACACCATGGGGGATTCTCTTCCCCCTCCCCCCAAGTAGGGCTGTCTCACCCCATGAGGTGTCCACTCAACCCAAGATGGGGGCTCTGTCACCCCCTCCTCAAACAGGGGGACTCTGTCGCCCCACCTCAGGAGGGGTCCTCTCACTCCCCCAGGGGGACCCTCCTTCCCCCCCCCCCGAGGGGGCTGCTGCAGCCTCCCCTCCCCAGAGGAGCCCTGCTGGGCTGCAATGCAGGGGTCTCCCCTCTCCCTCCCCCCAGGTGTCCCTCCCCCTCCCCCCTTGGAGGCTCCTCCCAGTGGGCGTGGCCTCCCCCTCCCCCCCACAGGTGTGGGGTTCCAGCCACCTACCTCTCCGCCATCTTCTCCCCCGGCCGGCGGGGTCGTCGTCACCGGGCGCGGCGCGGAGGGGGAGGACGGGGGGCGGCGGCAGCCCCGCAGCCCATGGCCCCGGCAGCGCTGCGGCTCCGGCCGGCCTCCCCGCCCGCCACCGCCGCCTCACCTCAGCCTGGCTGGCCCTGAGGAGAGCGAGCGCCGCGTCCCCGTCACCACCGACAACCGCCTCAGCCAATCGCTGCCAAGGGGCGGGGCTTCTGCCTCCAGGCCACGCCCCTCGCCCCCGGTGTTCATGGGAGTTGTAGTTCCAGAGGAACCTGCTTGGCCGCCATGTTTGAGCACAAGCTCTGGCTGCCGGCCCTGAACTGACCCCTGGTGGGGGTTTCTGTGGGCAGAGCAAGGCAGGCAGGCTGGCTGGGGCTCTGGGGGACTCCTGGCCGCAGGGGGAGCTGAGGCTGCTGTGGGGAGAGGAAAGGTGGACCTGTGGAACTCCTTGCCACAGGATGGGGGTGGAAGGAAGACCCTCATGTGCTTCAACACCCCATGCGCATCACCCTCATGTGCTTCAACACCCCATGCGCTTCAGCCCCCATGCACATCAACCATCCCATGCACATCACCCGCCACTCACAACAGCCACGCATGCGCATCACCCCATGCGCATCACCCTCATGTGCTTCAACACCCCATGCGCATCAGCCCCCATACACAACAGCCCCCATGCACATCAACCATCCCATGCACATCACCCACCACTCACAACAGCCACGCATGCGCATCACCCCATGCGCATCACCCTCATGTGCTCCAACACCCCATGCGCATCAGCCCCCATACACAACAGCCCCCATGCACATCAACCATCCCATGCACATCACCCGCCACTCACAACAGCCACGCATGCGCATCACCCCATGCGCATCACCCTCATGTGCTCCAACACCCCATGCGCATCAGCCCCCATACACAACAGCCCCCATGCACATCAACCATCCCATGCACATCACCCGCCACTCACAACAGCAACGCATGCGCATCACCCCTTGCGCATCACCCTCATGTGCTCCAACACCCCATGCGCATCAGCCCCCATACACAACAGCCCCCATGCACATCAACCATCCCATGCACATCACCCGCCACTCACAACAGCCACGCATGCGCATCACCCCATGCGCATCACCCTCATGTGCTCCAACACCCCATGCGCATCAGCCCCCATACACAACAGCCCCCATGCACATCAACCATCCCATGCACATCACCCGCCACTCACAACAGCCACGCATGCGCATCACCCCTTGCGCATCACCCTCATGTGCTCCAACACCCCATGCGCATCAGCCCCCATACACAACAGCCCCCATGCTCATCAACCATCCCATGCACATCACCCGCCACTCACAACAGCCACGCATGCGCATCACCCCATGCGCATCACCCTCATGTGCTCCAACACCCCATGCGCATCAGCCCCCATACACAACAGCCCCCATGCACATCAACCATCCCATGCACATCACCCGCCACTCACAACAGCCACGCATGCGCATCACCCCATGCGCATCACCCTCATGTGCTCCAACACCCCATGCGCATCAGCCCCCATACACAACAGCCCCCATGCACATCAACCATCCCATGCACATCACCCGCCACTCACAACAGCCACGCATGCGCATCACCCCTTGCGCATCACCCTCATGTGCTCCAACACCCCATGCGCATCAGCCCCCATACACAACAGCCCCCATGCACATCAACCATCCCATGCACATCACCCGCCACTCACAACAGCCACGCATGCGCATCACCCCATGCGCATCACCCTCATGTGCTCCAACACCCCATGCGCATCAGCCCCCATACACAACGGCCCCCATGCACATCAACCATCCCATGCACATCACCCGCCACTCACAACAGCCACGCATGCGCATCACCCCATGCGCATCACCCTCATGTGCTCCAACACCCCATGCGCATCAGCCCCCATACACAACAGCCCCGTGCACATCAACCATCCCATGCACATCACCCGCCACTCACAACAGCCACGCATGCGCATCACCCCATGCGCATCATCCTCATGTGCTTCAACACCCCATGCGCTTCAGCCCCCATGCACATCAACCATCCCATGCACATCACCCGCCATTCACAACAACCATGCATGCGCATCACCCCATGCTCATCACCCTCATGTGCTTCAACACCCCATGCGCATCAGCCCCCATCCACATCAATCATCCCATGCACATCACCCGCCATTCACAACAGCCATGCATGCGCATCACCCCATGCGCATCACCCTCATGTGCTTCAACACCCCATGCGCATCAGCCCCCATGCACATCAACCATCCCATGCACATCACCCGCCATTCACAACAGCCACGCATGCGCATCACCCCATGCACATCACCCTCATGTGCTTCAAACACCCCATGCGCATCAGCCCCCATGCGCATCAGCCCCCATCCACATCAACCATCCCATGCACATCACCCGCCGTTCACAACAGCCACGCATGCGCATCACCCCATGCGCATCACCCACATGAGGTGCTTCAACACCCCATGCGCATCAGCCCCCCATACACAACAGCCCCCATGCACATCAACCATCCCATGCACATCACCCACCATTCACAACAGCCACGCATGCGCATCACCCTCATGTGCTCCAACACCCCATGCACAACAGCCTCCATGCACATCAACCCCCTATGTGCATCACCCCCTGCGCATCACCCTCATGTGCTCCAACACCCCATGCACAACAGCCTCCATGCACATCAACCCCCTATGTGCATCACCCCCTGCGCATCACCCTCATGTGCTCCAACACCCCATGCACAACAGCCTCCATGCACATCAACCCCCTATGTGCATCACCCCCTGCGCATCACCCTCATGTGCTCCAACACCCCATGCGCATCAGCCCCCATACACAACAGCCCCATGCACATCAACCATCCCATGCACATCACCTGCCATTCACAACAGCCACGCATGCACATCACCCCATGCGCATCACCCTCATGTGCTCCAACACCCCATGCGCATCAGCCCCCATACACAACAGCCCCATGCACATCAACCATCCCATGCACATCACCCGCCACTCACAACAGCCACGCATGCGCATCACCCCATGCACATCACCCTCATGTGCTTCAACACCCCATGCGCATCAGCCCCCATACACAACAGCCCCCATGCACATCAACCATCCCATGCACATCACCCGCCACTCACAACAGCCACGCATGTGCATCACCCCATGCGCATCACCCTCATGTGCTTCAACACCCCATGCGCATCAGCCCCCATGCACATCAACCATCCCATGCACATCACCCGCCATTCACAACAACCATGCATGCGCATCACCCCATGCTCATCACCCTCATGTGCTTCAACACCCCATGCGCATCAGCCCCCATCCACATCAACCATCCCATGCACATCACCCGCCATTCACAACAGCCATGCATGCGCATCACCCCATGCTCATCACCCTCATGTGCTTCAACACCCCATGCGCATCAGCCCCCATCCACATCAACCATCCCATGCACATCACCCGCCATTCACAACAACCATGCATGCGCATCACCCCATGCTCATCACCCTCATGTGCTTCAACACCCCATGCGCATCAGCCCCCATCCACATCAACCATCCCATGCACATCACCCGCCATTCACAACAGCCACGCATGCGCATCACCCCATGCGCATCACCCTCATGTGCTCCAACACCCCATGCGCATCAGCCCCATACACAACAGCCCCATGCACATCAACCATCCCATGCACATCACCCGCCACTCACAACAGCCACGCATGCGCATCACCCCATGCGCATCACCCTCATGTGCTTCAACACCCCATGCGCTTCAGCCCCCATGCACATCAACCATCCCATGCACATCACCCGCCATTCACAACAACCATGCATGCGCATCACCCCATGCTCATCACCCTCATGTGCTTCAACACCCCATGCGCATCAGCCCCCATCCACATCAATCATCCCATGCACATCACCCGCCATTCACAACAGCCACGCATGCGCATCACCCCATGCACATCACCCTCATGTGCTTCAAACACCCCATGCGCATCAGCCCCCATGCGCATCAGCCCCCATCCACATCAACCATCCCATGCACATCACCCGCCGTTCACAACAGCCACGCATGCGCATCACCCCATGCGCATCACCCACATGAGGTGCTTCAACACCCCATGCGCATCAGCCCCCCATACACAACAGCCCCCATGCACATCAACCATCCCATGCACATCACCCACCATTCACAACAGCCACGCATGCGCATCACCCTCATGTGCTCCAACACCCCATGCACAACAGCCTCCATGCACATCAACCCCCTATGTGCATCACCCCCTGCGCATCACCCTCATGTGCTCCAACACCCCATGTACAACAGCCTCCATGCACATCAACCCCCTATGTGCATCACCCCCTGCGCATCACCCTCATGTGCTCCAACACGCCATGCACAACAGCCTCCATGCACATCAACCCCCTATGTGCATCACCCCCTGCGCATCACCCTCATGTGCTCCAACACGCCATGCACAACAGCCTCCATGCACATCAACCCCCTATGTGCATCACCCCCTGCGCATCATCCTCATGTGCTCCAACACCCCATGCACAACAGCCTCCATGCACATCAACCCGCTATGTGCATCACCCCCTGCGCATCACCCTCATGTGCTCCAACACGCCATGCACAACAGCCTCCATGTACATCAACCCCCTATGTGCATCACCCCCTGCGCATCACCCTCATGTGCTCCAACACCCCATGCACAACAGCCTCCATGCACATCAACCCCCTATGTGCATCACCCCATGCGCATCACCCTCATGTGCTTCAACACCCCATGCGCATCAGCCCCAATGTGCATCCCCCCTCATGCACATCACCCTCATGTGCTTCAACCTGCCATGCGCAACAGCCCCCATGCACATCACCCCCGTGTGCTTTAACACCCCATGCGCATCAGCCCCCATGTGCATCACCCCTCATGCACATCACCCTCATGTGTTTCAACATGCACAACAGCCCCCCATACACAACAGCCCCCTTGCACATCAACCATCCCATGTGCATCACCTGCCATGCACATCACCCCCATGCACAACAGCACCCCATGTACATCAACCTCCATGCACATCAACCCCCCAAGCACAAGAACCCCCATGCGCATCACCCCCATGTGCTTCAGCCCCCATACACAACAACCCCCCATGTACATCAACTCTTCCATGCGCATCATCCCCCATGACTCAGTCAGTCAGTGACTTTTCAGTTTATAGACAAGAAGTCTCTCTGCTGCTTGTTCACAAGAAAAAGGAGGATGGTGAAGATTTTTTCCCAGGACACAAGGCTAAAAGAAGAGGACAAGCCCTGGAAGAAGAGGACCGTTAGTCAGCCATGTTGGTGAGGGTGTCCGTCTGGACTTGAGCCTTGGGAAGGGAGTGGATATCACAGAGATGTAACAGCAGCAGACAGAAACACACCAGTGTTGGCTTCGCTTATACTGTGTATAAGGCTGCAATCCTAAAGACACTTTCCTGGGAGTAAGACCCTTTGAACACAATGGAGCTTACGTTTGAGTAGACATGGTCAGGATTGTGCTCATAGCCTCAATGGTTACTTTGTTTAAGAAAAAGTTGCTCAAAGGAACCTGCAGGAGATACATGTAGAGCACAATCCTAACCATGTCTACTCAAAAGTAAGTCCCATTCTGTTCAATGGGTCTTACTCCCAGGAAAGTGTGTTTAGGATTGCAGCCGTAGAAAAAGACATGGAGTCCTTACTGGAGTCCTTCACGCCACTCAGATGCCCACGGGTCACATCTTGTCTAACATTCCAGTGCTGGTACAGCCGGGCCAACTGGGCATGAACTGGGCCCTGCAATGGGGGGAGCAGTCACAGAGACCTCCCCAGGAAGGGAATGTTTCTTGTGGCTGCACCACCATTGGAAAGTCAGAGAGGACTGGACACCAAGAGATTCAATGGGACTAGAGTACATAGGCAGATGATTGGGCTGTCAGATAAGTCTCCCATGAAATGTGTGCTCATTTAGATCCAAGTGCTTACTCCCAAGTAAGGCTGCAATCCTACTTTCCTTGGAGTAGGCTCCATTGAATACAGTCAGACTTATTTCTGAGTAATAGGCTTAGGATTGCAATGGTAGTGTGCCAAGATTGCAGTTGTCCATGAATTGACCCAACAGCCATTAATTTTTTCCTTGTTTGTAAAACATTTTGTGAACATTTTAGTTGAAAAGCAATCTATAAATACTGTAGAAAGAAAGAAAGAAAGAAAGAAAGAAAGAAAGAAAGAAAGAAAGAAAGAAAGAAAGAAAGAAAGAAAGAAAGAAAGAAAACGTGGCTGTGAAAAGGGTTCATCAAACCACCAAATGACACTTTGAAATATATTGCAAAAATATTAAATACAGTATTACCACGACTAACTGAGTAACCACAACTAACTAACTAACTAACTAACTAACTTTTCAAGTGGATGCTCTTATTTAGAAGTGGGGAGTAACTGTCCTCACCACAGCAGTGGTTTTGTATCTAGTGGCTGCTGGTCCCCGTTTGTGATCCCATTTGGGACAGGAAGCCATTAGTTCTTTCATTTTACAGTGGTGCCTCACATAAAGAGCTTAATTCATTCCAGAGGCCTGCTCTTTAAGTGAAACGCTCTTCAAGCAAAGCAGATTTTCCCATAGGAAATAATGGAAACTCAGATGATTGGTTCTACAACCCCCAAAATATTCATATGAAAAAATTAACTGGATGTAAAAATGATGACAAAACACTGGAATTGAATTCAAAACATGCATTCAATGTGCAGGATCCTATGAAGTCTACTTAGGCTGCAATCCTTAAGACACTTTCCTGGGAGTAAGCCCCATTGAACACAATGGAGCTTATTTCTAGGTAGACATGGTTAGGAGGCTGTAATCAAAGACACTTTCCTGGGAGTAAGCCCCATTTAACACAATAGGGTTACTTCCAAGTAGAAATGGACCAGACACTTTCCTGGGAGGATTACCTGGACTGCTGCTGGAGGTTCAAGGTGGCTGGTGGGGGCACTGGGGCAGTTAGGGGCAGCTGCCTCTGGCACCTCCAGGCAATTGCCCCCAAGTTGGGCAAAGCGCTGGCCAGCATCCCTTTTAAAGAGCCTCCATGCGGAGCATCAGGGCTGCCTAGCACGCGTGCCCTTAGTGTGCTTGCTTGTTAAGTGAAGCGGAACTTGTTACGTGAAGCAAGATTTCTTGGAATATTATGCATGTCATGTGAAATGCTTGTTATGCGAGGCACTTGTTATGAGAGGTACCACTGTATATTGCATTTGACAATGATCACAAATACTCCTGTTTCTGCATACATGATTGAAATAACCCAACAACCTTGCAAGGTAGGTCTGTTTTATCATCTCTCCTTTGCAGATAAGTGTCTGAAATGCTAATGGTGTTGATGGAACTGAAGCCCTGGGTACTCTTTTCCAGATGGAGGCCCTGGATAGCATTCTGGACCTGGTGACGCTTGTTTTAAAGGACCCCCAAAGACACAGTGAACTCCTATTCTTTTGATTCAAAGATGATTAAACCTTCATTCAGCAACTAAAAGGGGGGGCAAACCAGCCCCCCCCTCCTGTTTCTATGGCAGCAAAGGCACCTGGTGCGGGTGGGCACGGAGATGCTGGCATCGCGCATTAGTCACAGATCCGGCTCAAAGCTGAAGGATGGCACCTCAGCCAAAGGACTAAAAGTGGAACGAGAGACCTCCATGCCAATGGCTGTCATCTTCTGAAGCTGAAATAAGTAGGGCTTACTTTCAAGTAAACATGCACCTGAAAGCTCTGCAATGCTGAGAGCTAGCCACAAAAATAAAACTGGCCTAGAAAGTTCATTGTGGAGATTGGAAGGCTGTGCGTCTCCAAGATCCCAATCCCATGATGTCTACTCCCATGATACTCAACGGGGCTTACTCCCAGGAAAGTATGGATAGGACTGACTTCTTGGGTTGATGTCCTAATATCCAGTTAGGCTGGCATAAGCCTCAGCATAAGTTCTTTCTTGAACTGGGGGTGTCACAAAAGTGCCATAAGGCACTTCCGCCCCCTCCTAGGGGGGTTATCCAGTACATAGATGCTGGTACATAGATGCCAGTACATAGATGCTATCCAGTACATAGATGCTGGTACATACATGCCAGTACATAGATGCTATCCAGTACATAGATGCTGGACTACATACATGCCAGGACAAGCGCCAACCTAAGCCACACCACCATGCGAAGATGTGTCAGGTAAGCTATGCCAGCCTAAATTGGTTAGGACTGTGCCCTCAGTCTGTGTGCCTGTGTCAGTGTATGAAAGCCAAAACTCCTACTGGATCATGCCACAGGTCTCCACCATGAGCAAGATGTCTTTCCTGGTTGGCTAATATCAGCCCCCATCAATGTACAGTGATGCTTCACATAAAGAGCTGAATTTGTTCTGGAGGCCTGCTCTTTAAGTGAAACGCTCTTTAAACGAAGCAGATTTTTCCATAGGAAATAAAGGAAACTCAGACGATTGGTTCCACAACCCCCAAAACATTCATATAAAAATATTAACTGGATGTAAAAATGATGAAAAAACACTGGAATTGAATTCAAAACATGCTTTCAGTCTGCATGGTCCTATGAAGTCTACTTAGACTGCAGTCCTAAAGACACTTTCCTGGGAGTAAGCCCCATTTAACACAATGGGGCTTACTTCTGGGTAGACATGGGAGGCTGCAATCAAAGAGACTTTCCTGGGAGTAAGCCCTGTTTAACACAATGGGGCTTACTTCTGAGTAGTCACAGGAGACTGCAAAGACACTTTCCTGGGAGGCTTACCTAGGCTGCTGCTAGAGGTTCAAGGTGGCCAGGGGGGGTTTCTGGAATGCCCAGTGACAGGCAAGGTTTATTGCTCCATACATTGCATGTCATTCTTGCGTCTCAGGCTCCACAAGGGTGATTTATACCAACAACAAGCAGGGCATCGGACAGCATCTCTGTGAGTTACCTTATTTTTCGGATTAAAAAACATGAGCCAAAGCAATTTGGCTCTCCCATCCGACGCATGCAGTTGCCAATCTATTTTGGGAGACTCCTTATTTCAGTTTGCCTCTTTTTGTCTCAAAGCAGGGGTGTCACTAGAGTAGTGTGGGTTGTGCGGTCAGCACTGGGTGATGCACCCAAGGGGGATGATGTTCACTGGGGGACATAAAAATTGCAACTTCGTGATGGTGCGTCAAACCCCATCATGTCATATACTGTTGGATTCATATTGAACAGCAGAATCCAATGCAAAAAGCAGAGCATGGATGCTGTACTTGGAGACAGTTCACACTGAAAGGGGTCAGGTTGGATGATCTTGAGGACCTACCTCTATTTTTCTATAGATGCCACAAGTCTCTCTGTGGTTTAATAAACATGTTAAGGTCTGTCTTTCCCATGCCAACACAAATGTGCAAAGCTTACAAAGTTTTAGTTCCCTTCCTGCTGCTGTCTGTGTGATACAACAACCCTGTGAGGTAGGTGAGGCCGAGAGTGAGTGACTGACCCAAGCAGTTATGCCTCTAGGGTGGGGGGGGGGTGCAGTCCGCACCAGGTGATGTGCTCAAGGGAGTGACACATGATGTACCCAAGGGGGTGACACAGCCTAAAAATTGCAACTTTGTGATGGTGCATTAAACACCATCATGTCATATACCGTTGGATTTGTATTGAAGAGCAGAATCCAATGCAAAAGTCCATTTTAAAATAGCTCCTTCCTATCAAAGGGTATGGCCAAAAAACTAAATAGTACTACATGTCTTGCCTTCCTACATCATCAATGGGAAGACCGTTGTGCCCACCTAGGTATAATTGCACCCTATTTCTCTTTTGCTGCCCTCAGCCCTTGGGATGAGGGAGGCTAGAAAGAATTTAAACATGAGCTTTATGGAATACATGGCAGACTTGCAAGGGAACATGATTCCACCCTATTATTGAAGTCCACTAAAGGATATAGATGGGGAAAAACACATTATTGGAGGTAAAGCCTATTTTAAAGAATGCTCTGCTCTAGTTTCCAAGACGTACTCCTCTTAACCATTATATTTCCCCCCGCTGAATCTTAAGCATCCATGCACACTATCTAGAGACTGGAGTTTTCAAAAGTTTCCAGTGGGAGGAAGTTCTCTTGGAAGAGGGCTGGGGAAGGACAGCCTCTGAGAATGCCTCTTTTTGCACCTTCGCTTACAAAACCTGACGCAGGGAATGTAGCATTACTTTGGAGTAAACATGGTTAGGATCTCACCCAGTGGTGAGGTTCAGGGGGGATTTGATCCCTTTGCTAATGAGCACCTGGTTCTGAGAACGGCTACTTACGGGACATAGAACCTGTTGTTAATTTAGCTTATTAGGACATAGAACCTGTTTTATTTTAATGCTGCTGAGAGCTCCCAAGGCTTCTGTTTCAAACACCTTCTAAACAGCTACTTCTCCAGCAAGAGAAGACCATTAAGTGTGTGTGTGTACATGTGTGTACATGTGTGTACATGCACGCGCACACACATGCTCACACACAGAGGTGGAAATGTAGGTACTGTATACAGTTTTTATTATGAAAAAAATATTTGGTATAATTTATCTGCTTGCACCGCCAGGAACAAAGTTTCCAGAGAAAGACTGAAATGCTCCATTAGTGGCTCCTATATGTTTTGGTCTTTATATGGAGGGGTTGTTTTTGGGTGGCAAACCTTGCATGCAGAGGGTCCTGGGCTCGGTGCCCAATACCTTGGCTGTCTCTGTGTGTGACTGTGGAGGCCCTTGTCCAATGGAGCATGCAGTACAACAGGGTAAGACAGAGCAGTGGCATAGCCAGAGGGGGGCAGAACAGTCAGTCTTGGAGGGAGCAAATCTGGGCAGGGTGAACAAAATGGAGTCATATGGCTCCAAAGGGCACAGGTCCCTTGCACACCACAGTGAAGCTCCCTCCAAGACTGTCTGCTCCACCCCACCCAGCTACACCACTGAGGTGGAGCAATAGACCAAGGCTGCAATCCTAAGGACACTTTTGTTGGATTAACCCTACAATCCAGAGTAACTACGGGAGCAAGTAAGAGACATTACGTGTACCCGTCGTTACTGCGCCACTTAGTGATAACCTATGGGAAATCCTTATTGCAATCCAGAGCAAATTGTTCTTACACCGGAGCAAGGACTCCCCGTAGTTACTCTGGATTGCGCCCTAAGACCCACTGAACACAATGGGACTGACTTTTGAGTAGACATGGTTAGGATTCTGCTCCAAGACAACTTCCTATGTTCTGCATGTCCTGTTTTTGCCCACTCATCCCACTATCTGAGCGTCTCTCATCTGACCACTCCAGGATCTTGAGAACTTATGCACCCCTTCCTTTTTGCTGCATCCCCTTGTTGGGTTTGTTTGTCTCTTTTTAGACAAGGCTGTGTCGGGCTTGCCTGCTCTTTCAAAGACTCTCAGTGACAGAGACACTGTGGAATGCATGCGCACCCTGGAAACAGGAGGGGGCGAGGGGCTTGAGCCTCCTCCTCGCTACCCTCCTGCACACCAGTGCTCTTTGTGAGCGCAAGAATGGCTCCTTTGACAGCAGGCTGGTCTCTCTCTGGGCTCCAT
Source organism: Cryptoblepharus egeriae (assembly GCA_030015325.1). NCBI lineage: Eukaryota > Metazoa > Chordata > Lepidosauria > Squamata > Scincidae > Cryptoblepharus > Cryptoblepharus egeriae. The sequence continues at coordinate 2,174,731 of JAREYC010000003.1, read as the reverse complement.
TGTGCACAGCTAATAAGATGCACTTCCCCGGCTTCTTGGCCTGCAAAGAGAGCTGGCGTGGACAAGATGCTGCCCCGTATCTTGACATTTCCAGCCAGAATAATGTGTTCCTTGAAGCAAAGAAGGGCCTTTTCTCTGGGCAATTGGGCAAAGGTCAAGACCCTTTGAGAGCCAGCTTTAAACAGCTCCCCCATCACCAAAGCAGGTGTTCCCAACAAAGTTTGGCAGAGGGGATTAACTTCCAGCAGAACAGGGACGTCAGCTGTACCCATGCCAACATTCATAAAGGCCCACTTGATAACCAGAAGCCCCATCAGATGCTCCACCAACATTTCTGTTTAGTCACCAGGGACATCCTGACTTGCTGTCTCTTGTTCCTCTTAAGATCACTCATCCTGTTTTGCCTGCTGAGAAGCCGGAGTAAAAAATGCGTTCACAAGAGTTGCCAGCATTGTCGACCTTCCAGGCGTCCCGGGATCTCCGTGTGGCCGTGCCTTCTTTCAAGCACCTGTTCATAGAAATGCAAACCCACAAGCGCAAAGGAAAGCATGGCGCTGAGCACATGAAGGACCATTGCAGTTTCCAAAAAGGCATGGAAAGGAGGACACAGAAGAGGTTTGGGAAGTTGTGTAAGGGGATGAGAAAGCCTTTTTCTCCCCCTATGATCATGATCTCACAACTCAAGGTAATCCTGTGAAACTGAGTAGCAGGAGATTAGGGCAGACAAAAGAACAAACACACAATACAACACTTTTTGAATTCTCTGCCACAAGGAACACCCACAGCTCCTTAGCTTTTATACCAATTTTTTTACAAAGAACATTAAAGGGAAGTTAAGGAAGAGCACAATTCAAACCATGTCTACTCAAAAGTAAGTCCCATTATGTTCAATGGGTCTTACTCCCAGGAAAGTATGGATAGGATTGACTTCTTGGGTTGAAGCCCTAATCTCCAGTTAGGTCCCATTATGTTCAATGGGTCTTACTCCCAGGAAAGTGTCTTTAGGATTGCACCCTTACAGCACAATCCTAACCATGTCTACTCAAAAGTAAGCCCCGTTGTGTTCAATAGGTCTTACTACCAGGAAAGTGACTTTAAGATTGCAGCCTTGCTCCTAAGTAAAGCTGCACAGCTGCAAAAATTATGTCCCTAAGCAAATGTCTAAGTTTGCCTCTTGCTGAGCCAGACATTGATGCTCAGCAAAGGTCCATAGAAAAAGTTTTGAAGCAAGCACATGAGCATGCCTGCTGATTATGGGCACAATCCAGAGTAACTACGGGGAGTCCTTGCTCCAGTGTAAGAACAATTTACTCTGGATTGCAATGTGAATTTCCCATAGGTTTCCACTAGGTGGTGCAGTAACTACAGGTGCATGTAATATTACGTGCTCCCACAGGTATTCTAGATTGTAGGGTATGTCAATATTTGTCCTGATGGACCAATTTAAGAATTGCTGCCCAGCTTCCTCTGATCAGTTCCCCATAGGCAACTGTGATGGCCTTTCAGCATCCCTGGTGCTTGGCCAGGAAGGAGTTAATATCTCTGCACACCAGGATCCTTTGGCTAGTAGTTACTCCAAGGGCAGGAATCCTGACCAGCCCTTGCTGTGATGAATGAATCCAGGACTGACTGCCCATGAAAGTCTGTCAATACAATTTGCTGCTACCCCTCACTTCATGCGCTCAGCCCAAAGACAACAATCCAGAAGAATAAACAGTCCCCACAGTGTGATGGGGGGCTCAGGGGGTCACTATGCTGGACCAACAGGAAAGAAATGGCAACTCACTTATAATTCTTGGTGCTGCGGATTGGAATTTACTTGGCCAGAACCTGCGCAGGTGCTTTTAAAAAGAGGAGTCACTTTAATGGAGTGTAACACTTCAATCCTCTTGAGCAGTAATTCTGGTGTGATGAGAATTTGCAAATAAAAGCTGTTGCAAAAAAAGCCTTTAGCATTGCACAAAACCATGTGCTACCAGAGTGCCAGCATGGCGGACACATCAACCTTGTGTGTGGCAGTGGCATAGCTAGAGGGGGATGCAAAGCACTACGTTTTGCAGGAAACCTCGCTATGGTGTGCAAGCGGTCCCTCAACCTCACCTTTGGAACATTCCAGGTGGTAAAAGCATGATGGAGGTGGAATGGCATCTGAAAAGCCAAGTGCTTTGCACCCTTCTAGCCTTTCTAGCTATGACACTGGTGTGTGGCGATGGGACCGGACCACCCACCGACCAAGGTAAGTCAGTGGGGGAGAAAGGGAAGGTGGGAAGAGGGTAGAATAGTGATGGCAGAGTTTGAGCGGAGCATGGAATGGGGTGCTACAGGGTGTGAGAGGGTTATCAGATCCTTCCTGGACATGCTCTACCCACTCACCCCCCTGTAGCATCCCATTCCAGGGGTGCAAGTCTGCAAGGAGGTCTGTCTGAAACCCTTTACTCTTGGCAGAAGACCTGAAAAGTGAATATGATACAACTGATACTTTTCTCTGTTTCTCTCCATCCATTTCTTGCCATTGATTGCAATAGTTTCATTCATTTTTTTCTGCTTAGAGTCAGAGGTGAAAATCTGAAAATCCCATTAGTCCCAGCAACAATGGGGACTCGATTTCTTATACAGAGATGGGCAGGGCAGATTCCATCTTTGGCCTTTTAGAGTATTAATTTTTGGGTTCTTCCTTTTCTTTACAGAAATCCCAATGGGGAGAAGCTGCCTTAAAGCCATCTTAACCCAACCAATTCCCCCTCCCATCCCTTTAATCTCAGATTAGGTGTATTAAAGACGGTTAAACCTCCATCTCAATAGAATCCATTCTAAAGAGCTCAGATAAAGCCCCATAAGAGGAGGGGGTTGAGATGGAAGGAATGATCTTTCTTTCTTTCTTTCTTTCTTTCTTTCTTTCTTTCTTTCTTTTTCTTTCTTTCTTTCTTTTTCTTTCTTTCTTTCTTTTTCTTTCTTTCTTTCTTTCTTTTTCTTTCTTTTTCTTTCTTTCTTTTTCTTTCTTTCTTTTTCTTTCTTTCTTTCTTTTTCTTTCTTTCTTTCTTTCTTTCTTTCTTTCTTTCTTTCTTTCTTTCTTTCTTTCTTTCTTTCTTTCTTTCTTTCTTTCTAGGTTATGGGAAAGATGGTTATGGTATCATAACCAGAAAGGTTATTGGAAACCCTCCCATATTTTTCTGAATGGGACGGCAAATCCCTAACACTTTTCCAGTACAAGCATCATGCTTCTGAGCACATTGCCTGCTCTCCGGCTGGCGCCTGGCCTGGCAAAGGTACAGAAGGCAGGGCAGTGGGTGAGCTGCAGTGTGGACACACAGGCCAAGACTGGAGTTTACCCCAGGGTTTCAATGGGGGGAAGTCTTCCAGAGCGGTGAAAAACTGTACATGAATTTCAGCACTCTGGACAGGGCCCCCAAAGGGCTTGATGTTGGGTAAGCCCTTCTAGACCCTGGATCAAGTCTCCCCCTAACCTCAGTCTCCACTTTGCATTGAAGAATAGAAAAGTATTGTACAGGTATCCTCCACTTTCCAACTGTTTTCTGATAAATCCACTCTTTCAACACCTTTCATTTATACCAGAACTCATTTATCCAACACATGTTCCGCTCTTTCAATTTCTCTCTGCTCAAAATTGGACCTCCCCGTGATGTAGCTCCTGGTCTAACCCTCTCCCCAAAGGAGTTCCTGAGAATCTATTTGTAGAAATCTTAGAGTATCAGGGATTTGCAAGAGAAAAGTGGCTAGCTAAAAATGTTGGAAGCGACATTTATAAACAAGAAAAACACTGGGATCCACGTTTTTAACAGTTTTCACTTTTGGATGGTGCTCCAGTCCATAACCCATCCCAATAAGTGGGGGACACCTGTACATAGCCTAGCTCTTTGGCCTGTGGTCAGCACTCAGTTGCCTCTCCATCATCTGGCTGCAGCAGTAAATTAGTTCAGGGGTATGGGATGTAACCCTTGGAGATGCATATGGTGCTCCCAGGACATCTGCCTTGTGGAGCCCCTAGAGAGTTTCAGCCTTTTCCTCTCCTGGTACACTGACAAGGCACTAAAATTATCAAGGCACACCATCAGTTGATTTACCATTAACAAGGTACACCATGCTGCTCATAACAGGCTCAAATCTCCAATAGCCCTATTAAAAATGTGGGGGTCATTGGAGAATGCCATTGGGGGATCATAATGACCATACCAGGAAGGTCATGAAAAGGTGGGTGCCACCTTCTTGGAATCATACATTAGACACCACCATCTTGGAACGTGGCACCACCACGCTACATTCCAAAGTCTCATGGCACATCCACAGACCATTCATCAGTGCGCCATGGTACAGTGGCTGAAAATCACTGCTCCAGTCTTAGATGTTGCTGCTCAGGGCATCGTTGGCCAATGCAGTCGGCATAGGTGCCAAGGCCCTCTTTCCCCATGCTTCTGGAGCTTCTAACCCTGCTGGTTTTTTCTGGCTAAGATCACTCCTGGAAGCCCATAAGATAAACTTTATTGTCATTTTACTGTGCACACACAGGTACACATCCACTGGTACACACAAAATGAAATTATGTTGCTTTCTCACAGGAGTAAACTCATACCATCACCGAAAATAATGTCAGATTAACTCTGTCCATTTTGAGAAACACTGTGGAAAAAGGCAGCTTGAGAGTTCTCTAATTGAACAGTATGGAACAAAGCTGTGACCAAATCTAGATGTTCTGCAACGAATGCTCCAGAGCCTCCTCCTTGAGGGTAACAAGGAGAACAGGGGATGAGTAGCATCCTACAATACTGTGAACCGGATTGTATCCTGAATCCCAGTTTCCTGCAGATCCATGGAAAGTGTTCTACAGAATTGAGCCTGGGCTTCCTCAGGCACTGCACTGCCACAAAACTGGGGTGGCCACTGAGAAGCCACCACCCCACACCTACCTACCTACCTACAGTATTTATATACCGCTTTTCAACTAACAAGTTCACAAAGCGGTTTACAAAGAAAATGGAAAAATAATAATAGTTAATTAAAAGCTAATGGGTCCCTGTTCCAAAAGGGCTCACAATCTCAAATGCAAAAAAGAACACTAGCAGAAGCCACTTGAACAGACACTGCTGGGGTGTGGAGGGCCAGTTACTCTCCCCCTGCTAAATAAAAGAGGAGCACCCACTTGAAAGAGGGCCTCTTGCTCAGTTAGCAGTTAGCGCACACACTCTCCAGCCTTTCTATGGAATTGGAAGGGCACCCTCTGCAGCCTCCTCTTCCCAGTTTGCTCCTGGTAGCAATATTTGCACAGATGACTTTTTTGCACAGATGCCAGGAGCACATGAGCCACGCTGGGGATCCAAGCAGAACATGCTTGGAAACCTACCTGGAAAGCCTGAGCCAGCCCTCTCCCTCCCCTGCTGCTGGTGCTGCCAGACACATTCAGCACAGCAGAGACTGACCTGGAGGATGGAAGAGGAGGCTCCGCCTGTGCAGCAATAGGAGGGGATTTTTAGGAGACTGTTTGGTTGAGGGGAAGGGACCATCTTCAGTCTGCTGATCAGTGGAATGACTGCTGCAAAATGTCATTGTGAATGTCTTTGGGAACCATTGATGAAGCTCTCTTATGTCTCTTACTTCTGGTCTCAGAAGTAAGCCCCATTGGCTTCCATGGGGTTTACAATCTAGGAATGTGTGTAGGATGCCACCAAATAACCTACAATGCTGCCATCTGTTGGCCACAGTTCACTCCGATCCTAACTCCTTGTTCAGCAGGGAAAGGACACCAAGAGTGGAAGTGTTTGGGACCCTGTTGCATCCACCCCAAGCCATTGCTCTCCACCTTCCTTCAGCCCTCCGTAGGATCCTTTCTGGCCCTCTGCAGGTCCAGCCCACATGCATAGAAAGTTGCAACGCTCCAGGACAAATGCACAACTCTCTGTTAGGACTGGGCCATAAGATGGAGTTGTGCCGGCAGCAGTGATCGGCCACAGGTTCTTCTGGAACCTCAGCAGGAGCCAATGGAAGTAGCAGATCTAGACCTGGGAAGAAAGGACACCACAAGATAGCTGGAGAGGGTGCCATCAGAAAGAACTCACCGATTCCAGAGCCTGCCAGATTCACTGGCAGAGTCAGCTGCAGGCAGCACAGGATCAGACCCTTGACTTCCACGCAACACACTTGGACAGCAAATATGTCTTCAGGATACCAAGGCAGGCAGACCCCATAAGGACCAGAGCCTGAACCAGGACAGCCCCACCTGCATCAGAACTGAAAAATGCTGGCATGGCTCCTTTGTGTACATCCGCTCCGTCCATGAAACTGGGTGTTCTGGATGTGGGGAGGAAGCAGAGGAGCTGGGGGGCAGGTTGAGACACAGGCAGCTGTGGGATGAAGCAAGGGGTGCCACGGAGGGATGGTGGCAGCGGGGAGAGCAGGCAGGGAACAGCCAAACTCCACATCTAAAGACCGCACAGCACAGACCACACGGTCCCACAGGTGTTGGCTGGCAGACCCCACATGGAAAGTCTTTTCCCAAACAGCTGGCAGGAGCAGCCTGGAGAGACAGGGAGGGAGAGGAAGGAGAGAAGAAGCAGCCTTGATCTCCTGTTCCCCATCGGAGAGGCTGTCAAGGTCACCGGACACTTCACCAAGGCAGAAATCCACAGGACAGCCATAAGGATGGCCTTCCCCCTTTCATGTCCATCAACCGGTGTAGTGCTAGGAAACCAGGTCCCGTGCAATGCACAGGCAGTTCCACAACTTGTGAGTAAGCTCTGAGTCCACTTCCAGATATCTGCTCTGCTCCAACATTTATGGTTCTCTCTTGCCCTCGTACAAAGACATGTGCAGAGGGTTTGTTATTGAGTGACAGGGATTGCCTCTTCTGTGCTTGTGCTTGTCTTGTGGCTTCAGCCTTCTGTTTGCAGAATGTGTATCACCTTGAAAAGCATTGTAAGAACATCAGAAGAGCCTCCTCTGGATCAGGCCACAGTCTATCTTGTCCAGCTTTCCATATCACACAGTGGCCCGCATGATGCCTTGGGGAGCACATATGACACCTGCATCCAGGTGCCCCCTTGCATCTGGCATTTGGAGGTTGTCCACCTCTATACACCCCTCATGGTTTATAGCCTGTGATGGCTCTAGGAATTTGTCCAATCCCTTTTTAAAGGCATTGAGGCCATCATCACATCCTGTGGCAGGGAGTTCCACAGACTGACCACACGTTGGGTCAAGAAATATTTTCTCTTGTCCATCCTAACCCTCCCAACATTCAATTTGAGTGCATGTCTCCTAGTTCTGGTATTATGTGAATGGGAAAGAGCTATCCATCCCTTGCATAATTTTGTACGTCTCAGTCGTGTCCCACCTTAAGCAACTCCTTCCCAGTCTGAAGATCCCCAAATGCTGTAGACTTTCTTCATACCGAAGATGTCCCAGACCATCCATCATTTTGTTCACTCTCCTCTGAACCTTCTCCAACTGAAAAGGGGTGCAATGCATTTTCCTCCCTATACTTTGCATTGAAGAATCGGTGACTGAGGGATGTTCTGCCCCAACCCCTGGACCTAGAAGCATGAAATTTGGGGAGTTCCTTCTGTCACATGAATACCCGCCAAGAACCCATGTGGAGAAATTTGACCCTTAAGGGGCTGAAAAGGGGTGCAACCTGTTTTTGTCCTATACTTAACATGGAAGACTGAACAACCTCCAGCCAATTTGCTGCCTGGTGCCTGAAGCACTGGGAAGGAGGGTGCACTGGGGGATAGTACTCATGGGAGTTTGATGTGTATGGGAGATGTTGTGCATGGGTGTTGATGCGCATGAGAGGATGTTGTGCATGAGAAGATGTTGCACATGGGGGATGATGAGCATGAGGAATTTTGTGCATGGGGGATACTGTGCATGGGGAATTGATGCACATGGGTGTGTTGCGCATGGGGGATGTTGTGCATGGGAAGTTGATGCACATGGGGGGATGTTGTGCATGTGTGGATGTTGCCATGGGGGGGTTGATACACATAGGGGCTGTTGCACATGGGGGGATGTTGCGCATGGAGGGATGTTGTGCATGGGGGGAGGTTGCGCGTGGGTGATGTTGCCACGAAGGGAGTTGATGCGCATGGTGGGTGTTGGACATGGGGGTGTTGTGCTGGGGGGTGTTGCGCTGGGGGGTGATGCACATGGGTGTTGATGTACATGATGGGGGATGTTGTGCATGGGAGATTGATGCACATGGGGGATGTTGTGCATGGGAGATTGATGCACATGGGGGATGTTGTGCATGGGGGGTTTGATGTGCATGGGGGGTGGTGGACATGGGGATTGATGCGCATAGGGGGATGTTGCACATGGGGATGTTGTGCATGGGGGGTTGATGTGCAGGGAAGAGTGTTGCACATGGGGGGACTGATGTGCAGTGCATGGGGTTTGATGCACACAGGGGTTGTTACCCAGTGGGGGGATGGTGCACTTGGGGGACGGTGTGCATGGGGTGGTGGTGCACATGGGGGATGATGCACATGGGGGTTGTTGCCCAATGGGGGAATGGTGTACAAGGGGCGATTTTACTCCCACAATGCGGGTATGTTTTCATTAGTGAATTAATAATAATAATAATAATACTTTTGTCCCAGCCTCTCTTGGCAGGCTTATATCTGCACTCAGTCTGCCTTTGCATGGTGTCTCCTGCAGGAGAGGTGAATGAAGCAGCCCAGGCTGTCCCTCAGGGCAGGAGCTTTCCATGCAGGCAGGCAAAGGAGACACTCAAGCCACCCTGCAGTCAAGTGGACTCCATTTCCCAGGGAGCACTGCAGGGGGAGAGGCATGCCCAGGCCTTCCCCCTCCAACAGTGCAGGAAGGAGGAGAGGCAGCTCTGCAACCAGGTATGTGGCACCTGCTGGAAGGCACTCTGCACATGCTCAGGGCCCAGTGCCGGGGTGGGCATGAGCATCTCCTGCACTCCAGAGCCAGGCAGGAAGAGCTGGCCTTGAACCCCTGCCTCCCCTGCAGGGCACATGACTCTGCCTGGTGCTCCCCATCCTGGTGGGTGCCCTTCCTGCTGGCCCAGGTTTAGGGACCAGGCACCTGTGCCCCCTAACTGCCACTTATGCCCCCTTACCCCCCTGTGCCCCCTTGTCCTCTAAGCAGCTATGCCCCTATGCTCCCTTATGCCACCCATGCCCCCTTATGCCACCCATGCCCCCTTACCCCCCTATGCAGTTATGCTCCCCTTATGCCACCTATGCTCCCTATGCACTTATGCAGGGAGAATCTAGTCCAGCCTTCTGCAGCTCAGAGTGACTCACTGGTGGTGGGGGTCACCAGAGCACATCAGTATATTTTGTGGCAAGGAGTTCCACAGACTGCTTTCCATCAGTGGAGCTTCCTTGTTGAGTGTCTGCCCCCAGCATCTCCCCTGCCTGTGTTTGATGCATGCTGTGAGTGGAGAGTGCTGGTGGTGCCCCCAGGGGCAAAGCTGCTCCCTTCCTCCCCCACCTGGCACTCACAGGGGGTATCCTATATTGGGGTAGGGAGGAGAACCCTGCTGAACAAGGAATGACTCTTTGGCAAGACTGTAGCAAGGCACAAGGGACAGGAGTGCATGCCTTCAGGCCTTGGGTCTTGACCAGTAAGGTGGGGTATAAATAAGGCAAATAAATAAAGAAGCCCCCTCAAGTTCCACAGGTCTTACTCCGAGGAAAGCACGTAACGAGTGCACCCTTGGTGTTTTGCACAACTTCAGCACCCCAGCAACCCCCTTACAGCCCAGACCCTGGACCCCTCATTTGGTGTGGTCCCAGATACAGGCCCAACCTTGTTATGCATGGATTTTTACGTACAGATTTGACTCAACACAAACAGCCATAGCAAAACACACTTTGAAAAACTGCTTTTTTACTGTTGTGGAGAGGCAGCCATGCAAGGAATCATCCTATTCTTGAGCTGAGCCTGGCAAAGGCAGGGGTCCTTTGCATTTCTAATTGCTGATTGTCTCTGCAACAGTAAGAAAAGCTGTTTTTAAGACAATTGTAAAAGGACACACTTTTATTTTTTAAACTGACACATTTTTTAGTTTTAGTAGGGAGTCCCAGAATCAAACCCCGACAGATATTGAGGCGCCATAATATTCCATTAGGTACAAGCCTAAAAACATGTACCCAAAATAATGGCACATTTGTCCCCATTTTTAGTGATGCCATCATGATCCCCCACTTCTTGTCTGATCCCCCTTGGGTCTACTTCAGATTGTGAGGCAAGAACCTGTCTTCTGTTTAAAAGTGCCATGTGCAGTTTAGGGTGGTCCTAAAAAATAAATGTCAGAAAACCTAAAGTCTTACCCCCTGGAAGTGATGTATGTATGGTAGTAAAATCCTATGTAAAGTTTCACAAGGATTGGAAATGTTTCAGTGGTGCCACATGCAGCTTAAAGTTTTGACTACACTGTCGTTTGACATTGTAAGTTTAACGTGTACTGTATGGATTGTGCTTTTAGAGCAGGGGTCAGGGAACTTTTTTACCTTTTACCCCAAAATATATTTAGATACCAATGTTACCCCCTTGACTTGAAAGGAAGGAAATCATATATTATTAATATTGTGCACTGTGTCAGGTCCTTGTACACTACAGTACTGTAACACACACAGCCGGGCATGCATATAGAATCTATATATAGATGCTATATGCAGTGAAATGAAATTCCTGGGGGTAGAATCATAGAATCATAGAGTTGGAAGGGACATAGTAGGTCATCTAGTCCAACCCCTTGCCTGCAGCAGGAATTCCCCCTAGAGCATCCCCAACAGGTACTCACCGAGCCTCTGCTTAAAGATCCCCAGTAATGGACAGTCGCACTGCCGAGATACAGCCGGGCATGCATACAGATTCATATGTATGCCCGGTTGTGTCTCAGCAGTGTGACTGTCCAGTACCCCTAGGAATTTCATTTTCACCCCATTTGGGGTAATTTACCCCATTCTCTGACCGCTGTTTTAGAGAAAGGTAACATTTTAACTTTTTAATGCTAGTATTTCTATTTCAGGTACTCTTATCAATGTTTCATTGGATTGTGCTAAATTCAATTAATGAAAAATGGCTAGTGTTAGTGGTGCATCAGGTGCAACTGGTGCTGTGACACGTAAAGATACTGATACCCGGCTTGTCGGCCGTGAACTTGATGCGATTACAGGAAATAAGCTGCCGTCTAATGGCGATGTTCTTCGTCGTTTATTCTTCCTCATCAGGACAAAAAACAACACAGTCAAAGATGCCGCACGAGTTATCCTGGATGAGTTAAAACCTATCTGGGAAAAAGCCAGAATTCCTATTATTGCCGATTACAGTGCAATCCCGAAGATTGAGAAGCAATATAATTCATATCGTGCCCTTCAGAGAGGCAAATCCCGCAGATCTAATCCACAGATCCAGAAGGAAAAGGCTTTTCAAGAGAAGTTAGAGGAGCTTTTTGACATTGCTCATGCCAATGCGCATAAGGTGATGACCGGAGAAGAGGACAAGTTATTTTTGCCAACCCAACGAGAAAAAGGTAGAGACAAAAAATTGGCAAAGAAAGACAAACGGACACAAAGTTAGCAGCACGTGCAAAACTTCGGGAAAAACATCAGCAAGAAAAAAAGAAATTATTCGCTTCTAGTCGAAGTAGTACAGAAGAAACTGAGCTAGAGGAAATTGCCGCTGTTAGTGTTGCAGCCACTTCAAGAAAAAGGAAACATGGCAAGTATGGGAATATTGTGTACTCCACACGGTGGAGCCTTATATCGCACCCAGATAGTAATAGAAAAGCAGTGCATCTCCTTTCTGCCACAGCTGCCAGTCTGGGTCATCACGTTGAAGATCTTGCAATCAATGCGCAGGACAAGAATCAGCGTTCGACAAGAAATATCAGATCACATCCAAGAGTCGTTTTCTCCAGATGTACCATTGGCAGGTCACTGGGAAGGAAAACTTCTACCTAATGTGACTGGGATGGATAAAGTTGACAGGCTGCCTGTTCTTGTTTCTGGATCAGGTGTACTTACTATTGGTTTCTTTCAATGCAATCGCTTCTCCGGGTTGCTTTCACACTTAGCAGTATCATATATTATTGTACAGGCTTATAGGGTTGTACAAGAATGTACGGATTACATATTTTTATATATGCAGTAGTTCCTCTTTTTCAATGTTAATGTGGCACCTGTAAATATTATTGAAATAAAGTGACATTTTGCACACAAGGCTTATTTCTCCTGTACTTCAATATGAGGGGGGGGGGGGTAAGACTTCAACATATTAAAAAAAATTAAAACCCATTACTTTGAGGACCACCCTAATGCACATACAAACCATAGGAATGGGTGCTGTGGGCAGGCCTGTTTGCACCTTGAAAGTTATTTAAAAGCTTCAATACATTGGATGCTACCTGCAGGGTCTGCACAAAGGTAACTTCAGTGATAACCCCTGAGTATTAATTCATCCAGCTAAGGATATTCCAGAGACCTCTGGGTTCTAGAGTCAGAAGGGTCCTTAGAGATCATCCAGTCCACCCCACTGCTTAATGCAGGTAACTGCTGCAGTTTCCTTACTGGTGAGTGTCCGGTCATCTCCGGTGATGTCCAGTCACCCCCAGTTTCCAGCAGCCTCCAGCAAAGATGGACCCAAAATTTCAGGAGGTTCAAGGGCAGTTGTTAGGATGGTGGCAATAATGGATATGGTGTGCTGTCACCACTGGGAACATCCTCTATAAATGCTTGTAATATAGCAGGGTAATCAGTTCTTTGTATTGTGTACCTTTCCTTTCCAACAGATCTTATCATGGCTGACGGGGCCAGGCTTCACCGCATTTTGGTGACAGGTGGAACAGGCCTAGTGGGAACAGCCATCAAGCAGGTGGTTGCAAATGGGGCAGGACAACCCAACGAAGAATGGATTTTTGTGTCATCCAAGGATGCTGACCTGACGTGAGTGAATTCTCTCTTCGTGTTCTCTGCTGGGGCATAGATTTCTGAGCAATAAGGAGTGTTGGCAATGTTAGTGGCCAGTGGGGCAGTGTGATCAATTAAACTGGATTGTGGGGCAGCCCAGGGGTTTTGTAAGTTGGAAACAGGTAAGAAAGAAATTTAAGAACATGCAATTTAAGAACATGCAAAGAGTTTTCTGGGAAACTGGGTTACAGAGTGCTGGGGGTGTGTTGTACCTCTCCACCCTGATGTCTTCTTCTTTGTATCAGGAATGCTGCAGAGACAAAAGCCCTCTTTGAGAAATACAAGCCCACCCACATCATTCACCTGGCAGCCATGGTAGGTGGGCTCTTCAGAAACCTCAAGTACAATCTGGATTTCTGGGTAAGGATTCTCGGCTCATTCTTGAAATGTCTGTTCCTGTATATGTATCCCCTGTATAGGAGCTGCACCTTATGCTTACAAAACCCAACAAGGTAGGGAAGACTGAAGGCTCAATCCTATCCAACTTTCCAGCACTGATGCTTGCTCGCTTACCCCCAAGGCTGGATTGTGGCTACACTGGCAGTGGAAAGTTGGATCGATTGAGGCCTGAGAGAGCTTTAGGACCAAGATTAGCCAGTGGACTGAGTGCAGAATTGAACACATGCCTTTTTAGTCCTAGCCCAACACTAGGCATGACGCTATGCTGATCTCATAAATAAATAATTCTTGGTGCAACTGTGGGGGCACACCAGCCCTTTCTGGATCTGTCCTCTTCCATAAGTCACAGAGGGAGATTCCAAAGCACATCAGAATACAAGGAGAGCCTCCACCGGATCAGGGAAAAGGCCCTTCTAGTCCACCTTCCTGGAACTCACAGCAGCTCACCATGTATATCCTAGGGCTTTCTCCTGCATCTGAGATTTTAAGGTTGCCTTCTGCCTACCTAAGCGCACACACACATACCCTCATCATGACTGGTAACCTGAGATGCTACCACCTGTGATGGTCTTTTCCTCTTGGAATTTGGCCAGCCCCTTCTTAAAGACATTGAACCTGGATGCCATGAGCATAAATTGTGTTTTAATCTGTATTTACTGTTATTTTTAGTGGTGTTTTATTGTTGTTTTAATTGCTGTTAGCCGCCTTGATTTCCCTTTTCTAGGGAGGAAAGACAGGATATAAATGAATGAATGAATGAATGAATGAATGAATGAATAAATAAATAAATAAATAAATAAATAACCACACCCTGTGGCAAGAGTTCCACAGATTAATTACACATTGAGTAAAGAAATATTTTCTTTCGTCTGTCCTAACCCTTCCAGTTCCTCTTAGGCCTTTCCCCTAATGAATTAAGGCACTAATAAATGAGCACAATCCTAACCGTGTCTACTCAAAGGTAAGCCCCATTGTGTTCAATGGGTCTTACTCCCAGGAAAGTGTCTTTAGGATTGCAGCCTAAGAACACAATCCTAACCATGTCTACTCAAAAGTAAGCTCCATTATGTTCAATGGGTTTTTTTTACTCCCAGGAAAAACTGCCTAAGGCTACGATCCTTAAGACTCTTTCCTGGCAGTAAGATCCCCTGAACACGATGGGGCTTACTTTTGAGTAGATATAGTTAGGGTTGTGCTCTAATTCTGTACTTAGAAAACTTAACTGAAAATCAGTTCAGGGTGTGTAGTGTGTAGTAAAACTGTGTATGTTTTAATTCTGCAAAAAAGGCAACTTCTTCAGCATTTGTACCATGTGAGTCGGTGTCTGCTTGTTGTGGATTGGAGTTTCCTCCAATTCATGATGGACGAGACATAGAATCATAGAATCATAGAATCCTAGAGTTGGAAGGGACCTAGTAGGTCATCTAGTCCAACCCCCTGCCTGCAGCAGGAAATCCCCCTAGAGCATCCCCGACAGGTGCTCGTTGAGCCTCTGCTTGAAGACCCCCAGTGAGGGAGAGTCCACCACCTCCCTTGGCAATCTGTTCCACTGCCGAACCGCCCTCATCATCAGGAATTTTTTCCGGATCTCCAACCAGAATCTCCTCTCTTGCAGTTTGTCCCCATTGGTTCTAGTTCTGCTTTCAGAAGCAGCTATGAACACATGAGCCCCTTCCTCCCTATGACAGCCCTTCAGGTATCTGAAGAGGACAATCATGTCTCCCCTCAGCCTCCTCTTCTCCAGGCTGAACATCCCAAGTTCCCCCAACCTTTCCTGGTAGGGCTTCCCTTCCATCCCACTGATCATTCTTGTTGCTCTCCTCTGGACTTGCTCCAGCTTGGCTGCATCTTTCTTCAAGTGAGGTGCCCAGAACTGAACACAGGACTCAAGGTGAGGTCTGACCAATGCTGAGTAAAGAGGAACTAGAACTTCTCACAACTTGGAAGCTCCAGTCCTCTCAATGCAGCCTCAAATGGCATTTGCCTTCTTTGCAGACACATCACACTGCTGGCTCATGTTGAGCTTGTGATCCACAATGGTGACTCCAAGATCCCGCTCACATGTTGTGCTGCCAAGCCAAGTATCCCCCATTTTATACCTGTGTTTTTGGTTTTTATTGCCTAAGTGCAGAACCTTCCACTTCTCCCTGTTGAAATTCATTCTATTTGTTACAGCCCAAAATTCCAGTTTATCCAGATCCTCCTGGAGGTTTCTCCTTCTTCTGATGTGTTTGCTACTCCTCCCAGCTTGGTGTCGTCTGCAAATTTGATCAGGCTCCCCCGTACCCTGATCATGGGGATACCTGGCCAGCCTGACACAGGGGCCTGTCGCCAGGACGTTCTATGTTTTTATTCTGCACTCATAAGAATTGTGGAAGAATTTGGATTAAAATAAGAATAAAAGTGGGTGTGTTGGCAGAAGGAATTTGAGTCTGCGACCAATTGTGGTTTCTGGCTAGAGAAAAAAGGCTGCTCTGTAAGATTCCACTGAACTGGCCATAGTTGTTGGAGTGGCAATTTCCATTTGCGCTTCTGCATGTGTAGCAAACCATGTGCACCTGTGCATTACGTGAATCAGTGCAACACAGGAGGGGAGTAAATCAGAGCCTGATTCTCAGGCATGTGAGTTGTACAGTCAGTGAAATCCTGGTCGTCATTTGTTCCAGTCTTTGAAAGTGACAATGCAATCCTTTCATGTCTACTCAGAAGTAACTCCCATACTGTTCAATGATACTTACTCACAGGAAAAGGTGGTTAGGACTGCAGACTGAGTTCGCAAGTTGTGTATGTATATCTGTGTAGTGAGACTCCCTTTAGGTTCTCTTTAAATCTAGTGTCGTGACCCTCTTGCAGAAAAAAACCATAAGCTTTTGCAAAGAGGAGATCATCTTTCCCTGCCTTATAGAAATCTGAGGAACGCTCCCCCCTTTTTCCACCTTCCATGTTTCCTGGAAAGGCACCCTTTGCCATTGCCCCAAGTGATTAATTCCTTGCTCCTGCCAACATCTGGTGCCAATCCCTATTTTTTTCTCTCTCCCGGATGCAAACGGGTTCAGCAGCTTTTAGGTGTACACACACAAGGTTGTATTCCTCTGTCCTGGAGCTGGTTTGTTTGCTGTAGGCCAGGCACCTACCCTTGTGTGTAATTTGCAGCCACATCATCCTATATGTGACAGTCTACTATGGTCATGGTCGAAGAAACTACAAGTCCCAGCGTGCCAAACTCCACTTTGGATTGCTTCTCAACCAGTGCCAGAATTGTTTCTCAACCAGTGGTTGGGGTATCACCAGTTGAACTTAATAATACAATAATACTGTAATTATTTATATCCAATAGCAAATAAAACTATTAAAATAACAACTATTAAAAGCTGTAACAACTATTAATATTAATAACAACTTTTAAAAGCCATGATAAAAATATGATTATATAAAAAAATTCACAACAGAAGTAGCAAGGGAAGAAGACTTAGGAGGACAGCCATGTGACAATGTACAGAACCTGGAGTCTTTGCCTAATTCTCTTCTCTCCTTTCCCGCGCAGCGGAAAAACATACACATCAACGACAACGTCCTGCACTCTGCGTATGAGGTGGGCGTTCACAAAGTGGTCTCCTGCCTTTCCACCTGCATATTCCCTGACAAGATCACCTACCCTATTGATGAGACCATGGTAAGGACCACACCCTGCACCCTTGCCAGCCTTGGAAGGGGTTCACACAAACATGGAAGTATCACCAGTCACTTGGATCCCAGTGTTGCAATTTACTGGTGGTTCGCAGAGCTCGGCTTACATCTTGGTATATACCTGTCACAGTGTGACTCGTGCTTGGTCTACCAGCTCCTTCCCAGAGCCCATTTGTTTGCCAATGGGGGAATAGAGGGTGAGCGTGAAGAACAAAATGGAACGCCAGCTTGATTATCTCGGAGGGTTGTGTGTGCCAAAATAAATTAATTTTTACAATTCAAATTCTGTGCTTCATCTCAGAATCAGAATTGTGTTTGACATTCTTTCTTTTTCCAGATCCACAATGGACCTCCTCACAACTCCAACTTTGGATATTCCTATGCAAAGAGGATGATAGATGTTCAAAACAGGTACTTCCTTTTGCTCCTTCTGCATCCCTCTCTGAAAAGTAGAGGCTCGACAAGCACCTGTCGGGGATGATCTAGGAGGATTTCCTGCTGCAGGCAGGGGGTTGGTCTAGATGACCTACTAGGTCCCTTCCAACTCTAGGATTCTATTATTCTAAGTGGTGTCACATCTTGTTTTGCACATTTCAAGCCAGGGTGGGGTTTTTGGGGGGGCTTGGAGGGTCGAGTCACATGTCCTTTGGGCAGGTTTGATCCCTGGCATTACTACTTAAAAAGATTGGGTCACAGACCAGTGTTTCCTCAGCATAGCTCTTTACATGGTCCACCTCATGGAAATACCACCAGAAGTAACTGGTGATTCTTCATCACCAGCTGCTTCCAGACTGGGAGACCAGACGCAACATTATACATGTCAGTAAGAGGCTTGGGGTGGAAAGAAAGGCTTTTTCAAGCGCATGCTGGAGCTCTGCCTGCTAAGCCTCCTCCTGCTGCTTGTCACATTGCTGGTCTCACTGCCAGGCACTTGGGGTATCATGCATACCACTAGGCACCACATCAAGAACCTCTGGTGGGACAAGGAACACTAGCTGAAAAAAAAACTGTCATAGACAATGGTCTATATAATAAGGCAGATTCATATATGTTTGTGCCACTGTTTGCTGCCAAAGAGCTTGGTGGTTTTTATTGCTCTGTCATTGATCTTCTAAGGTAATTCCTCAAGTACCATCTGTGGAGTTTCTAAATAAACTGAATTATACAATAGACATTCATGGAAAATAGCAATTGGGATTTAAGGGTAAGTGGCACTTTGACCTCTTAGGGTTACATGTTCCAAAAAGCTATTTATATGGAAGAAATCAGAATTCTGTGAGTGGTAGATCCCAATTAGCCTTAAAATTTGCTGTCATATACCGAGCACATCAGTGCCACCGCAGGGTCAGTGCCTCAGATGCTCAGCTGAATGGAAGCCAAAGGTTGTGTTTTCCCCTAAAGTGAGCCACTCCTCACCTGCTCTTCTCCCTCCAGGGGCTATTTTGAGCAGCATGGGTGCCATTTCACTGCCGTCATTCCCACCAACATCTTTGGACCTCACGACAACTACAACATTGAGGACGGGCATGTGCTGCCAGGCCTCATCCACAAAGTGTACTTGGCAAAGCGTAAGTGTGGCCAAAAGCCATCTGCTGCTGTGTGTGCATCCGAGAAAGTGGCCTGTTGCATGTGACCTTTCCTTTAATAGCACAAGTGACTTTCAAAGAAGGTGGAAGAAAGGTAGCAGTCACCTTGCAACAGTGGCATAGCTGGGGGGGGGGGCAGAGCAGTTAGTATTGGAGGGAGCCTCACTGCAGCATGCATGGGACCCCTTCCCTTCAGAGTAATTCCATGCAAGGGGCTCAGTTTTGCTCTTCCTACCTGGAATGGCTCTAAAGGAAAGGGGTCTATTGCACTCCACTGTGTGGCTCCCTGCAAGACTGACTGCTCTGCCCCCCTCGCTATGCCACCATCTGGAAGGAGCTGAGCAGGAAGTGAGAAGAGGATGTCTTCTGCATCTGTCCTTTTTCTCTATTGTCTTGTAGAAAATGGCACCGCTCTTGCTGTCTGGGGGACAGGAAAGCCCAGGAGACAATTCATTTACTCACTGGTAAGCTTGGGAACAATGGAAAATGGAAAGATCAGTGAGCGGGTAGGGAGCGAGGAGGCTGGGAATAGAATGGCTACACCTGCAGATTACAGTATGGGAACAGTTGTGGCCCAGTGCACAGGTGGTGGCATAGAAGGAAGGATGGTGCTGGCTGCAGCTACAGTCCTGGCCAGCAATAAATGCAGCTGTTCCTTTTTTAGAGCAGAGTCCCAGTTTTCTACTTGCTTTGTCCTTGCAAGGACCAGTGATCAAAGTGAAGACCAAGAGAGTCTTTCCCAAGCCTGCCCAGTAAGTCCAGATTGCAGCTCACACACCACAAAGGGGTTTGACTTGACCTCATCAGCTCCCAGGTCATGTCCTCCTCTAGGGAGATAACAGGGCTGGGAAAGACTCCTCTGGTCAGGATTGTACCGGTTGCATGAACTGCCACTTGAGGGCAAAGAGAACTTTGTTTGCCCCCATCCCCTGCATGCTCTGCTAGTGAGCTGTGGACCCTCAAAACAACATAGGAGACAAGTGGATTTGGTTTTTAATCTGTGGAACTCCTTGCCACATGATGTGGTGCTGGCATATAGCCTTGATGCCTTTAAAGAAGGGATTGGACAAATTCCTAGGGGAAAGGAACGTCACGGACTACAAGCCATGAGATGTGGTCAACCTCAGAATGCCAGATGCACCTGGACGCAGGTGTCATATGTGCTCCCTGAGGCATCTGGTGGGCTACTGAGTGATTCAGGAAGCTGGACTAGATGGACCAGTGGAGGTTCTTCTTATGTTCTTATATTTTGCAACACATGGGACACTTGGACATCACACACCCCAGCCATTCCCACAGGGCTCTTCCTTCCGGCTCACAAGACCGGAGACGGGTGTCTGTTCTCTTGTACACACAGGATTTGGCCAGGTTGTTCCTCTGGGTCCTGAGGGAGTATGACGAGGTGGAGCCCATCATCTTATCAGGTAAAACTGATTCTTGCAGACTGTGCTTTGGGTCTCATGATGACAAGGTATCCCCCCAGATAGTCAGACTTTTTGCATACTAGCAATGATAGCATTTATATAGAGCTTTCTGGGTCTGCGGAGCACTTTGCATTGATGACACTGATGTAATCCTCACAACAGCCTTGTCAGGCAAGGGAGTGTCACTAGGGAAGGGCAGGTGGAAGGGCTGAGGTTGAGGATCTTGCCTAAGAACCTGGAAGTTCAGGGCATTCATCGTTTTGAAGGCTGCAATCTGAAGAGCATTTTCTTGGGAGTACGGCTGCAATCTAACCATACTTTCCTGGGAGTTAGTACTATTGAACACAATGGGACTTAGGTCTGAGTAGACATGCTTAGGATTGCACTGTAAGCCCCATTGAACTCAATGGAACTGAGTAGACATAAATAGGATTTTGCTGGAAGTCTTGGTTGCCACTTTCTCCGCTGTGTGACAACAGCTAGCTCTCTGTTACATTCAGTTGTGCTAGAAAATGACACGGTTGGACCATCTTTCCTGTTCATAAGCAGATCCCAGTGTTCTTAACTGATTTAATTTATCTGATGCCAATAAAGGTTGATGGATGGATGAATGAATGAAAAACTGATCTCGTGAAAAACGGTTTCATGAACTTTGATTGTTTATGTAGTTGGAGAAGAGGATGAAGTCTCTATCCGGGAAGCGGCCGAGTGCATTGTGAAAGCCATGGGCTTCCAGGGCGAAATTCTTGTATCTTTATGAACCATTTCCAAGGCACGGAGTGCCCTACAACTCCTACCTCACCTGTTACTTTGGGGTACCCTTTTTACATTCCCCTGCCATTCTCCTGCCAGCCTTGCTCCACAAAAACTGTAAGGTGCAATCCAGAACAAAAAGAAATCTGAAAGGTCCAGTAGGACAGTTCCTTTGTTCCGTTCCTTTATTAAGACTTGCTAAAACAGGGAGACCAGAGGACCAGATTTTTCTGGATTTTTCCTCTTTTTTAGACTTTATAAAACATTTAGACCTAACAAAAATTATAACAAAAAAACTAAAAATCAAAAATATGTTTTGAATTCTACCGGAAAGTGAACGTGCCCAATATTGCGGCTTTACTCATGAGCGGACATATGTGCCGTTGTCTGCTGGAAAGGCCAGGCTGAGAGGAGTTCAAGACCTTGTCCTCCTTTTTAGGTTCAGGAATGTGGTCACCCTGGGCTGAAATCGCTTGAGTAGCAAGCTGGGTATTGAGCAAAACCAGTCTGGGCAGAGGAGCCTCTCTAAGGCTGCAGATCTAAATGACCTTACACTGGAGCGCAGAAGAAGTTATGAAGATGTAATCTGATTGCCCTCGTAGGACAAGCTTCAGGCTCTTCTGGAGCTGTCAAAGCAGTGACTGGTAGCTTCTCCCTCCAGAGATGCATTGTGGATTTTCCTCTGCCCTACTTGCAGAAAGGATCAACATCTATCAGAGATGCTGATACTGTGAGATACTGAGCCCTGCATCCCCCCTCAAGGTAGACTGGATGCAGCACAGCACAGCCTCGTGTTTGTGACAGTTCTCTAATCAGTTTTTGCTTTTCATAGGCTCTCAACCCCCCAGTGGTGGGCTTTGGGGGGTACTCACAGGTTCTATAGAACCTTTGCTAATGAGCACCTGGTTCTGAGAAGCTGTTACTAATGGGACATAGATCCTGTTGTTAATTGAGGTTATTAGGACATAGAACCTATTGTTAATTTATTTGAATCCCACCACTGCCTAAGACAGGGCTTGGCACAAACTTTCTCCCAGGTTTCAGGCAGGGTCAGGGTTTCTTTCCTTAACGCCACCTCCTCCCCAGTTCGACACTACCAAGTCCGATGGGCAGTTCAAGAAAACAGCCAGCAACGGCAAGCTGAAGAAATACCTGCCAGATTTCAAGTTCACACCATTCAGCCAAGGTAAGAAACATTTACAGTACATCCTTGATGGAAAGTGCTGCTTCTGATAGGTTAAACCTGTATTCACAACCGGCAGGAGCTCTCTAGGTCTTGGGTTGTTGGCAATTCTGCCCCATGACGTGTTTGGACTCAAGCAGAAGAGGCATCTAGGGCCATGTATGGACCAGAAAGCCCTTCTCTAAAATCTTTTACAGGTATCCCTCATTAATTAATCCATGTATAAATAAAACAATGGAAAAATAAGTTTAAAGACTCAGTTCCAGGTTTCTTGATCTTCCATTGCACCTAATGGAATAAGGTAGTGGAAGAGATTGCCAAGGGAGGTGGTGGACTCTCCCTCACTGGGGATCTTCAAGCAGAGGCTCGATGAGCACCTGTCGGGGATGCTCTAGGGGGAATTCCTGCTGCAGGCAGGGGGTTGGACTAGATGACCTACTAGGTCCCTTCCAACTCTATCATTCTATGATTCTAGTGCCTCAATATTTACAGGGGTTTTATTTTGCATGACCGCCTCTCTACAACAGTAGAAACACCGTTTTTAAATTATAATTTAAATTATAATTTGCAATAGCCATTTGTATTGAGACAAAACTGTGTATAAAAAAAATCCACGAATAACAAGCTTCGACCTGTATTTTGTTTCTTATTGATCTTATTGAGACATTATTAAGTAATCAGGTGAAGTTGGCTGTTGCTGTAACAATAATTTCTAAGGTTCCATACGTCTTTTATGGGTTGGTGAAACTACACATGGATTCAGCTCTACCAGTTTGTGTAATGTTTGTGGCAAAAGGAGAAAGCTGCAGCCAGTTGAGCCCTGACCGTGTCAGGCATTGTCTACTCAGCATTGCAAAAATTTAATTGATTTATAATATATTAAATAATCAATATTTGAATAATAATCAAGTTATTTATTAAATCTTGTGACATCCACCACACTATGTTCCTTGTTGACTTCGTCTTTTTCCAAATTGCTCAGAACTTTTCACTTACTTCTCTCCAACCCCATTTATCCCCTAAGAAAGACTAACTAGTACAATGTGCTTCGTGGCTGAGCGGAGAGCTGAGGCTGGGGCAACACTTAGCATTGATAATGAAGCAGCTCTGATACCTTCCACCATTTGGGGGGAAGGTTGGATAACCTGGATGCTTTGAGATCCACCACCTCATTGTCTCTACCTTTTTCTCCCTGTCTTCTGCAGCTGTGAAGGAAACCTGCGACTGGTTCTGCAGCAACTATGATATTGCCAGGAAATAACAACCGGGACGAGGACAGCTGAGCAGAAGCCAGTGTTGCTGTCCTCAACTTTGCATCAAACTCAGGTCTTTTTTGTGCTGGAGTAAAAAAATAAGAATAAATGGGGCATTTGGGGCTCTTGAAAAAGAATAGAAGTAGCACCTTTTCCGAAGCAGAGGTCACAACTCTTTAAAAATAGTGCCCTCTGCATTTAGGGGCTATGATGGTGGTAGTGCTCTTTCCTCTTAGAAATATATAGACCAACACCAAATTCTTCTTGAGGCTCAGTAATGGCTTAGAGACAATGCTATTTCCAACATACTCTGGAATAAAAACATAGCAACTCTGATGGTAAAATCCAGATGGTAAAATATACAATGCAGAGCAAACTCTGTAAAATCCAGAGTAAACCCTAAGAGGAAATTCAGTGTTGGTTTCCTAAGTTCTCATATTGAGACATGAGCTTGTCTCACCATCTGTGATGATTGACAGGGACAGTGCTGGAGAAGGTTGCTTGCTACCAGGAAGAAGACACGTGGAGAACACCGTTCCTCCTACCTGGAGATCCAATTTACTGGGATTTCTTCAGCACATAAACTGGTTGCAACAGGAACTTCTAGCAAAATGAATGACTGGTCAAATCCAGCTTCTCTGTACACACTTAAGACTTTTAACGTGAATGCAAGAAACTGAAGGGCAAAAGATCTCTGAGAAAGGATGGATTTCTTAAATGAAATAAAATCCTTACCCAAATTTTCTCCTGGTTGAGGTTCTGTTCGCTTCCAAAATTTAGAGTGCTGTGACAGTAAGAGCACCATCCTAACCGTGTCTACTCAAAAGTAAGCCCCATTGTGTCAATGGGTCTTACTCCCAGGAAAGTGTCTTTAGGATTGCACCCTAATACAGGTAGCTCTGGGAAGGCTGTAAGACGTGTACTTGCCCCATCATGTTTAAAAGATACCCTTTGCAATAAATAATACAAGTCTTTTACTTGTAGTGCAAGTATATTAGCAGGCCTCCGTCAGCCTTGAGAGACTATGGTATCGTGCTCGGCGCTGCATACGCTGCATGCGAAGCACGAACAATGGTTGGATTGTTATGGAGGAGAGGCTGTTACCCAAACAGCAAATCCCCCCTCTCCACACCACTGAATTAGTCCAATGGAAAGGCAGAGCCAATACGATTGGATCCAGCTGGCGTCGCAGAGCTGGGCTAAGGAGAGGAGCTCACCCTGTCTTGTGGGGCCGACCCAGGTCTCGAACCCTGGCCTGCTGGTTAACAGGCACAGCGTCTTAACCGCTTGCGCCACCCACAGCCCTTTACAAGTATATTAGTACAAGTACAAGTATATTAACTAAAATAGATTGATTTACAGAGCTAGGATGAAGTGGGACCATCTGCTCAGATCCTAGTTTATATTTGTTTATTAGATTAGTATTCTCCCCAAAAGCAGACTATATCCAGCCTATGCCTTGAGCATCCCAGCGCATACTTTCCCCACCGAGCTACACCAGCTCCCCTACAGACTTCATACCATTATCCGGCATGATCT
The DNA here is from genome assembly GCA_030015325.1 of Cryptoblepharus egeriae. Taxonomy (NCBI): domain Eukaryota; kingdom Metazoa; phylum Chordata; class Lepidosauria; order Squamata; family Scincidae; genus Cryptoblepharus; species Cryptoblepharus egeriae. The sequence goes on along the minus strand of JAREYC010000003.1, from coordinate 2,149,954 downwards.
GGAGCGTTCCTCCACCAAACTGTGAAAGCAGGATAAAAATGAATAGCAAAAATCTATTCTCGGCAAAACTCCCTATAAGGTGCATCATGTATAAAGTAGGAATAATTAAGGAAAAATGCAAGTTGTATCTGAAATTTTTATTCAACAAGTGTGCAAGTGTCACATTTTAAAATAAATGAATGCATTGCTGACTAAAACAGAGGCGGTGGCATTCTTTTGCTGCTCTGGGGAAACAGATAGGTTTGCATTTTTAAATTTTGAGGTTGCTTTCAGATTGGTATGTCATTCAGAAGCACATAAATTTTAAAAACAAATGCAACTGTATAATGTTAAAATAATCAGAGTGGAACAATAGTACCCCAGAACCCCCCAAATTCCACATGCAGCTGCTCCTCCCATTCTGTGATGACTCAAGATCCTTTTGCTGGAAGGAGGAAAGGCTGCAAGGATTTAGCTGCTTAGGTGGTGTAGGAGGCCTGGCCAGAAGCATGAACATGGCAGAGCATGTGGCCAGAGAGTGCCTTCTTCCTGCACTTGAGCCCAGTCCTGGTGACTCCTTGGCAGGACAGCCGGGAAGATGCTGAACTACTGGATCTTAAAGGAGGAAAAGAGGTAGAGGGATGATGGTACAGCCAGTGACCCCCACTTCACAGCACTGCTTCAGGGTTTACCTGAGAGCCAGTTTCATCCACTTTAATGCCCAAATCATCATTCTTCAAGATTTGTTGTAACCAAAGGGATTACCAAGCCAGACCCCAGACTCCCACCACAAATAAAACCATGGTTGGATCATGCTGGATCAACCATGCTGGATCAACCATGCTGGATCAACCAAAGTCTAGCCCAGCAATGAGAACCAACCGGTCGGCAAAAACAGCCAACCACTCACGGTCCCATCATTGATGTGATGGTTGCCCCTCCACTTATCCCCAGCACAATACTTAATTCTCCAGTACTTACATATTACTGATGGTGGACCCAGTAGGGCTGGTGTCCCTTGAGCTGGGAAAGGGACGAGAGGCTGAGCGTAGGTGGCACCGGGAGAGTCTCTCCAAAGGGAACTGGTGGGAAAGTAAAGCAACACCACATTGGTGGAGGGGTGTTCAACTTTTTGGCCAACGAAGACAGAACCAAGTGAAATTCATGCAGACTGCAGGCATCGAGGTTCAGCCATGCTCACAGGTAGCACCACAACTTCTCAATGTGTGTCATATGTAGCCCTACAACATTACAATATGTGTAAAAGTCTACACATATTGGCTGCTGGAACTTATAAGGATCTCTTAGCAAGACGAGACGGCATGAACACTGAAACTGCCATACAAATAAAGTGCCAACATGAGAGGACTACTTCTGGATTACATCAAAAGGCATCCATCAGCTCCAACACTCATGTTCCCGCACGACCTAACTAGATACCTCCATGGAATCCCACAGGTAGGTACTCACAAGTGCAATTCCCCTAAACATGGAGGTTCCACATGGCATCAAGCTTAACTGATAGACAACGACACCTCCATAAAATTGCCTGATCTCCTTTAAAAACCATCTAATAGTAACATATTGGGTGAAGCACATTCTGCCAGGATCTCCTATAAGGCAGTCTTAGTAGGCATTATCCCACTAAATTGCAGAGGTTGGCTGTGGGCCACATCTGGCCCCTGGGCCAGCGATTGGAGACCCCTACATTAGATGCTTACAACAGATTCTCTCCCATAGTGTCCTAACCATTTCCTCTCCAATACCTCGTTCCGGATGGGGTGGGTCAAGCTGACATGTTGTAGCCCGTTGGGTTGGAAAGAGTGGACCACCTGATCCTTCAGGAACACTGACCCCTCTGAGCCCTCTCGAATGGCAACCTCATCATGGAGGAAATGTCCGCTCTTTGGGGATTCCCGTCCATCTGCAACACAACAACAAGACTGGCCCATTAGAAGAGGAATGAGATGGAAGAGCTACCATAAATTGCGGAGCCACCTCAAAGAACAGATGTGGGAAACTCACACAACTGTGTTATCTAAATTTACTACTTCAAAAATCAAAGCCAGTAGTCCTCATGGGAATTCTTCCCAGATGTCAGAAAAATGGCTCTGATACAACTACATGCGTGTGAGTTACCGGTAAATGTTCAGAAGCTGGAACTGAACAGTACAATCCTAACCATATCTACTCAGAAGTAAGTCCCATTGTATTCAATGGATCTTACTCCCAGGAAAGTGACTTTAGCATTGCAGCCGAAGTGTAAATTCTCCATCCTTCATGTCTAAGACTGGATTTTAGGGGGGGTTGGAGGGTAAACCCCCCCAAATGAAGAGTTGGTTATATTGTTTAGTCATTCAGTCATATCCGACTCTTCGTAACCCCCTGGATTGCAGCACACCAGCCCCCCATCCTCCACCAGCTTCCAAAGTCCATACACATTCATGTTCACTGATGTGTGTTGTGGTTCTATTGATTTACTAGGTTTGGCATTCATTTCTATTTGAATACCATTAGCTGTTTTTGAATTAGATGCTTTAGTAGAAAACAAATGGTAATAATAATAAAATTATTAGCCCTGGAGAATGATAGGATGGAAATGCAGCACATGTACATGCAGCGGCTCAGCACTTCGGTGATCAGTTGAGCCTGTATTCTGAAAAGGGCACCTAAAAATGTCACTGTATATTTGTATGGAGACAATGGCCTGGCTAACAATAATAGAATATTTTTTATTGTCATTGTATATTTGTATACAATGGCAATAAAAAGTATTCTATTGTTAGCCAGGCCATTGTCTCCATTTTGAACTAATATCACAGGGTTTGTCTGATAATCGTAAACAACTTTTCAGCAGCGACATAAGGGGAATGCCGGTCCGAGGTTAAGTGACAGCCCCACAACTGAATGGGGCATCTGTGGCAGTGCCGGAGAGTTGGTTAGGACTGTGTCCTGAGAAGGTTAGGCTGGACTCCCCATTCAGCCCATAGGATCAGCTGAGTAAAATTCTATGAAGCCAGTTTTTCCCATAGACATTTCTGCAATTTAAGGTGGAGGAGAGCTTGCTTCCTGCACAGGACACAAAACTCCCATCACCTTCTCTCCTTTTTCTCTCGGCCCCCTCAGTCACAAAGTTCCCCCTGGATTGCTTACTGGACACATGACTTATTTCTGGCAACTTCTCCATTTCCTCTGTCCAGAATCCATCATCATCATCATCATCTTTCCTGCAGAGGACAAAGAAGGCAGGCCTGTCATTTGTCACAGGCAAATAGAGAATCTGGTTTCTGCCCCTTTCTGCTGAACATCCCAGCATATGCCATGACATGCCAGAGATCTGTGGGGTGCACTGCCAGGCTGCATGCTGAGTCACAGGAACCCCTGAGAACATGGGGTACCTGCTCTGAGTACCTGCTTTATGGAGCAGGTCAACACTGGGCAGAGCACCCCGGAGGCACAGCCAAGTTGGTGCAGTGGCTAGACTCACCCTTATTAACCAGTGGTCGGTCATCCTTATTGGCTCTCAGGGAGAACCTGATTCCATTCTTCATTCAGCCATGAACCTCATCTTGTCGCATACTTAGCCCAACCTCACTCACCTAACCTTGGTATGTTAGGATGAATGAGTGGGGCGCATCTAAAGAAGAGCATGCGCTGCTGTGAACTCCTTGGAAATTTTACATTGTGAGTCCTTTAGGGGTAGGGACTTTAGGGATAGTCCTTTATAGGGATTTTTTGAAAAAAAAAAGTTAATTAAAAGCAAATGAGTCCTTTAGGGATAGGGACTCATTTCATATTAATTAGCTATTAATTTTTTTTTCATTTTCTATGTAAACCGCTTTGTGAACTTTTTAGTTGAAAAGTGGTATATATGTAATACTATGGATGGATGGATGGATGGATGGATGAAAGAAAGAAAGAAAGAAAGAAAGAAAGAAAGAAAGAAAGAAAGAAAGAAAGAAAGAAAGAAAGAAAGAAAGAAAGAAAGAACAAGGAGACAGTCAAGCACAGGGAACCCAGAGATGTTATGGGTGGCGAGTGCATAATGATGAAAGAAGAAATAAGGGCAGAAAAACAGTTTGGAGAAGTTGTGTGGAGCAACAGTAAATACAGTATAGTGTTTGTTGCCATCCATGATTTCAGGTATCTGTGGTAGTAGCAGGAACACATCCCCTGTGGTTGAGAGAATGACAACTGTGCATCAGTATACATGTGTCAACTTCAGGCATTTAACAAGGAGGTGGTCAGGCAGCAGGCTCCGAGATGTGGTCCTGCATCTTCAAAGCTGAGGGGAGGAAGATGCAGAGCAATTCCTCAGCTGCGATGCCACAAAATGCGATGATACTCACAAAACAATGTTGGATCATGTGTTTCTTGCCACAGTTTCCTACCTCTCAGGAGTAGAGGTGATAGGGACACCAGTCACACTTTTCATTCCCATCGCACGTTGCAAAAAAGCAACACGGCTGCCTCTCAGGGCAGAGCGACAGATGCATCCCCAAAGCCAGTTGCCTACGAGAAGAACACAGAGGCATCCATTACCTGTATGCACATTTCACAGACAATTGTAATCTATCTGCTTACGGTACCACAAAACCATTTTTGCTTTCATTATTCCCATTTGTTTTGTCAGTGCAATTCAATGCTCAGCCATATGTTGACAATGGTCAGGCACAGGTATTGACAAGCCATCATGTTAGTTGCAGTTATGGACTGACTAATGTTGGGTGGGTTACATGATTCAATCAATCTATCTGTTGCAAATGGGTGTAGTTAATTCTTTTTCTTATTGATAATTTTTAAAAAAAAAAATTTTTTTTGTTTTATATCTTTATTGTTTTATTATGTATTTGATTGTTGTTAGCCTCCTTGGATCCATGGAAGAAAAGAAAGGAGAGAAACAAATTCAATAAATAATAATAATATAAGCCTTCGGTTCAGGTATACCTGGCCCAAAACGTAAGGGAAGAGATTCAAAGAGATTCAAACCCATAAATGCAATTGATTGATTGGATTGATTGATCGGATCATTAAAAACAAGAAAATTTGTTTACAGTTGAATTGGCTCTTCACGCCATAAAGATAGGGCTCCTACAAAGTGCAATGTACCACAAGTAGCAGCTCCAAGGAATAGATTGATTACCCAAGCCATATATCTTGGATGGCGATATATGCGTATATGTGTGGGTGCGATATATGCATATATGCGTGGGTGGCACAAATGGTTTAGACACTGTGGCTGTTAACCAGCAGACCAGGGTTCGAGACCTGGGTCGGCCCCACAAGACAGGGTGAGCTCCTGTCCTTAGCCCAGCTCTGCGACGCAGCTGGATCCAATCGTATTGGCTCTGCCTTTCCATTGGACTGATTCAGTGCTGTGGAGAGGGGGGATTTGCTGCTTGGGTAACAGCCTATCCTCCATAACAATCCAACCCAGGCTTTCGTGCTTAGCATGCAGCGTATGCAGTGCCGAGCACAATACCAAGATGATAGAGGCCTGCTATATCTTGGATAAGTCAGGAAGCTTGGAAAGAAGCTTGGTGCCACATCACCATGCGATGAGGGCAGGATGTTAGAAGCACAGGTATGAAGAAGGGAAGGAAATCCAACAGTCTACTTGCCTATAACAGCCAACATCAAGACGATGGTGAGAGACTTAAATCCCATGGAAGCGACATGGTTGAGCTCAGAGAGCGCATTAGCTACAACCACCACTAGAAGGGTGGCGCGTGGAAGGCCAGGAATCTGCAGAAAAGTCATGATTAGGGCGGCCAGAAGGAAATAGCAACCGTGGAGGACACATGTGTTGAGAGTGCTCAGGCTGATCCCTGCAAGACAAGAGGTACGGATATGAGAAGTTAAACTCTCCAAATTCCACCATGGCTGCAGACCCTGGGGCCACATTCCACCCTGGCCAAGAGAGTGACCCAACCCAATGGCTTCTCAAAGGTTTGACTCCACCAATGCGTGGTGGAGGCTAGTACATCAACCCTATGATGGACCTCTTCCCGTGCAGTGGGTGGAGCAACACCTAAGGGGACTGAACAGGGTGACACACAATCACCCCACCCATCTATAATATTTGATAGAGATTTCAATGCCGTTCGTCTCACCACATTCTGTATGGTGACTTGCACTGATGCATTACAATGAAAAGTGCAAGGATTACAAAACTTTGATGACTAGTGGTGCAAATTCTGCTGTGCACACCCGCCTTGCGCTCTCCTAACCCTACCACCCCCTTGAGTGAATTTTCCAACCAGATAACCCTTTGGAATAAGTGACGCTCTGCTTGTACTGCTGTGAATCCAAGTTATCAGCACTGCACCAGAAGGTCTTGGCCCATTTAATTCCCAAAATTAGGAGGTCTGCCTAGCAAAAGGTGAGCTTCCTTCTGAAACTTCAAGCCCAAAGAGACCCCCCGTCAGCTTTACCTGCCCAGCTGATGAACCTTTGGAGGTGCTGGAAATGTCCTTCCACGTGGCTTTGCATCCGGTCCAGAGCGTACTGCAACAATCCTAGACTCTCATTCATCCTTTGCAACCTCCTCATCATCCCATCGTAGTGCAGACCCGCCTGCTCCCGAAAGGTCAGAAACAGACCCAGATTGGTTTCTTGAGAGGAAGGAAGAAGCCAACACTCAGAGACTGGTGTGTACAGATGAGAGAACACTGTCTCGTGGGAAGGGAGCCTGGGCTGGGTTTCGCTACTGGCACTAACCTATTTTGGAGCAGAGCTCCTGAGCTTGCTGATGGACTTGGGTCAGATCCTGAAGGATGGCTTTGTGACCTTCCTGCAAATCCAGATCCTGATTATTCAGATGACTGCTTATGTTTTCTGCGGAACGAGCCAGAGAGTCAGCAGTTTAGGATTCCTTTTCAAGCTATACGCCGTTTTCAAATCGGTTTCACGCCGTTACAGGTGTAGCCTAATTATATTCCTCAAATATTATTAATCATATACCTCAAAGTGACTGAGGTTGGCTCTTTAATTGGAAGATAAGCATTCCTTAAGGCACAGTTAATGGCTTAAAGGCAGCCTGCTTACCAATGTGGCAGGTAATTAAGCTCGTCTTAGGAAAATTCTAGGAAACATGGAGAACAATGCTACCTATGTCTACTCAAAAGTAAGCCCCATTGTGTTCAATAGATCTTACTCCTGGGAAAGCGCCTTTAGGATTGCAGCCTTAGAATACTTGTCTTAGAAAACTTTTAGTTTTGTTTTCTGTTCAGCTTGGAGGCAGAGCCCTACCCTTTCCCCAAGTGATCATCACTTGTGAATGCTCTGAGCTGAAACGGCTTGCAAATTACTTGCAAATGCTTGCAAATTGCAGGAGCTCAGCTCCTTGCAGGGCAGTTCAGGAGCCACTTGAAAAGGAACTTGAAAGAGAACCCCCACCCAAACATCTCCCCCCCCCCAAGCATTGGTACATGCACCTTTGATCCTTACCCATCTTCCTTGTGATGCCCTCGATCATGAGTGCCACTTGCTGCTGCCCACTGGCGATAAGTGCTTTCTCCTGAACCAGCTGATCCATGTTGCTGTGGATGGACACCTCCATTAGTTCCTGGCTGTCCTGCAGTTTCTCTTGCTGGGTCAGCAGCTTCTCTTGGCTGCTTGCCACTTTCTGTAGGGACTCTGAAGTCAGCTCCTTCAGTTCCTCCTGGTTGCTCTGCAAGGAAGACACAAAACAAAAGCCCCAGATGTGAGTGCATCAACAACTGGAAATTTGGATGATGATGCCCTGCGGCGTCAGAGGGAAGGAACACATTGGATCCAAAAGACCAAGTGAAGGTGATGGGTTGATGCTTCCACTGCCCTTTAGTTAGATCCATGTAGAATTAAGCACAATATCTTATAGCCCCAATAAATTCCTTTGACTCTGGATGCCTTCTGTCTCTTTTAACCCAGGTTAAATATTTACTGTACTGGGGCAAAACTTAGTACAGATAGCAGAAGGTCTATATGTCTTTGCCACTATAGGAGCAAGGTGGGATCCCAAATTGGGCACAATCTGACTTTTCCACTGGAGGAAAGGAAACGGCAGAGTCATGACCGACCCCCAAACAAAGCTTGGGCTTGTGGGGTGCCCCCGGGTGGGAGTCTTCCTTTTTCAACTCCTGCAAATATGCAGGTTTCCTTCTTGTATGATCAGCCAAGCTCCTCATCTTCAAGGGTTCTCATCACAAGGTCAATGGCTGGCACATGTGCCCCACAGTTAGCTGTTCAAGTAGCTGGATGCAAAGCTGCCCTGCTAAGATAACGATCCGGTGGTCACTTAACATGTGAAGTTGACTGATGCCAAGTCATCTGGCCCAGATATGATAGTTATTTGCTCAAAAAATACATGGTATTCCATTTGCAGAATTATTTTAGGGCAGAATTGATAAGATTCAGGATCAGAATTAATTCAGGCAGAATTTACAGTTTAAATTTAGGTACAGGACCAAGTGCCTAACCAGAACAGCAGCTTCCTGTTCCACACTGCAAGAACTTGAAACTATGGGATTTACAATTCTTCAAGCCAAAAATAATGAGAAATTCCTACAAACCTTTAGCATCTTCATCGTTTCCAACTGGTCGACCGCAGTCAAGACGAGGGTATTGACAGTGTGCTCTGCCTGGCGCTTGAACTGCATTTGGCGGGTGGCATAGCAGACTGCGCGAGCTCGGTTGCTTACAATGTGGTAGGCGTTCCAGGTATCCGGATCCATTTCAGCGGTGCAAGCTGCTAAGGCCTGCAAGGAAATTGAATGCTTGGGCTGTATAACTCATTTCACAGTTTAGTTCCAGTTCCCGCCGAACCAGCTTAGTGCTTGGTGCACCCCATAGGCTGTTTTAGGGCAGCCTTCAGAGAAAAGTCCAGAAAATTGCTTACCATGTCCGCAGTACACGGGTAAGTTTTGCGACCCTCTGTACTGGCCTGACAGTTGAAGAGGGACACAGCCAGCTTGGCCAGTTCTTCTTCCGTCAGATCCGCACAAGATGACCGAAGCTGTCCAACAACCTGGAAAAAGGTGGACCAACATGTACACAAGACTGCCTTTGAAGACAACGCAGAAACATCAACCGGTGCAAAACACAGCAATCAGACTGTTGGCAGGCATGAAACCTTCTGCACATCTCTCCTATACCACGTGTGGCCAACCTGTGGCTTGCATGCCTCTTGTGACACACAGACACCGTGAGCAGCATGCAAACATTTCCAGATATTTTTGAACACATTTAAATAATAGCAAAGTGCACACCACAGAAGTACATCTTAAGAGGTTGAGAAGATGCGGGTTGTGGAGAAGAGCAATGAGTGCACCTTATATGGATTTTGGAACAGGTTCTGCAGAGCCAAACTCAATATCCTTGCAGGTCACCTTTCATCAGTAGTTAGCCAGATATCATTGGAAAACCTCAAATAGGCAACAGCGCTCTTGTGTTTCTTGCTCTGTATGCTTTGGTACTCAGATATATTGCCCTTGAACTTGGAGGCGCTATAGCTATTGAGCTAATTGTTAAACACCATAAGGAGTGGCATGTTCAAGACACCCTACATACAAATGGACAGACAGAATGATGTGGCTTGGCCACCCCAGTCCTATATCAACCACACCAACTTTCCAACCTAATTCCCGGAGCTGATTACTACCTTTAAAGCTTTATATAGTCTAAAGTTGTTTCATGTGGTGATCAGGAAGTTTGTCGGACATACCCAGCCACATTGCTGGCTTTTCAGCCTTACCTAAAACATGTTCTTCTGCCTGTCAATGCCTCCTTACCCAATGTTTGAATACTTTTACAGCAGATCAGACTCTCTCTTTTCACCTGATGGATTAGCAGCTTATTCTGCCAGCATTGCCCATCATAGCTGATTCACACGGATTAATTTTTTATTGTGAACTATTCTAATATAGCAAAGCACAGTATCAATAATTAAATTACAGTAATGCCTCTTCCCATTTCTGACAGCCCTGCTCTGTAGAAAAGGAGTTTTGTGATCATAATTGGCCATCTAAGGCAATCCAAGACTTTCACGTCAACATCTATGGAGTTAGAGCAGAGGTCTCCAAACCTTTTGGCGGGAGGGCCACATCATCTCCCGAGGCCATGTCAGGGGCCAGAAAACTAATTTAAATTTCAAATTTGAATAAATTTACATATTAGAATGTATTAGAGTGGATTACAAGGCTTGCCCAAGAGCCAGATAGAAGGGTTTTGCCAGGGCCACATTGAAGCTTGCCGAGGGCTGCATCTGGCCCCCGGGATGGGGTTTGGAGACCCCTGAGTTAGAGATATAACTTAAACTTATTAACTTAAAAGCAAGTTAACATCTATAGAGTTAGAGGTATTTTTATTTTGGGTTTCTTCATCAGAAGAGGAACCCATTTTCCTCCCCACCAGTACCCATTTGTTTCTGTGCACTCCAAGTGTACTGTAGTAAAGAATGGTCAGCCTCCATTCATGTGAACTGGTTGCCCAGAGGGCCATTTGGTGGCATCCTCAGGGATCAGGTGGGAACTATCCCTTCAAAAGGTGCATCTCCCTGGTCAAAGGAAGGAAGCCGCTTTCACGTGAGAAACCCAAGAGGATGATGCTCGGGGAGTCTCCCAGAGGATCATTCTCTGAAGGACAGACTAACCTTGTAGTGGCAGGAGTCCAGGGGGGACAAGTCCAGCTGCCTGGACTCAGCCAAGAACTTCTCGTCAGTTGACATCATCTCAAAAGGAACACGTGGGAGCCCTTCTGGGTCTGGAGCCACTGGTGGGGAATGATGGTTGTTAGGGATTTCATCATGAAATAGCCATCTGAGGAACCCAGCAGAGGGAGAAACTATCAGCAGAAAAGAGAGGATGTGGATCCAGGAATCCAGTGGGGGCATCTTCAGAGGGTATCCTGGGAGAGAAACAAAATGCAACAGTGAGGTATAGAAAGGAAAGCCTCAGCCTCCCACATCTGCTCCCAGACACATCATACACAGCCCTGCAGCGATACTTAGGGCCAGTGGTGGGATTCAAATAAATTAACAACTGATAATGGGCTGTGGGTGGCGCAAGCGGTTAAGACGCTGTGCCTGTTAACCAGCAGGCCAGGGTTCAAGACCCGGGTCGGCCCCACAAGACAGGGTGAGCTCCTGTCCTTAGCCCAGCTCTGCGATGCAGCTGGATCGAATCGTATTGGCTCTGCCTTTCCATTGGACTAATTCAGTGGCGTGGAGAGGGGGGATTTGCTGCTTGGGTAACAGCCTATCCTCCGTAACAATCCAACCCAGGCTTTCGTGCTTTGCATGCAGCGTATGCAGCCCCAAGCACGATACCATAGTCTTTCAAGACTGATGGAGCCTGCTGCTATGTCCTAATAACCTAAATTAACAACAGGTTCGATGTCCTAATAACCTAAATTAACAACAGGTTCAATGTCCCATTAGTAACCATTCTCAGAGCCAGGAGCTCATTGGCAAAAGGTTCTATAGAACCTGTGAGAACCCCCTGAAGCCCACCACTACTTAGGGCCCAACCTGTGCAACCATTGGGTGCTGATGCAGCAACAATGCTGCTCCAAGAAAGGGTGACAAAATGCCATGACCAAAATAAGAGGACAAGCCCTCTCCCCCAAATGTAGGATACCCAAGAAAAATGTAGGACGTGACAAAATAAAAGCTAAAAAAATATACTGTATATTGCATATATATTGATATCTATCGCATATAGTATATAAGCTATAAAAGCTATATAAGCAATATAAATTGCTTTCCTGTGGTTAACTATTTCCTGTGGTTAACACAATATTACTTATTAGTTATTAGATATTACTATATTAAAACTACTGCATATTTAAAATCCAGAACCTACCTTGCACATCAGAGCAAAAACTGGGTTGGGCCCCCCCCCCCCCCCAGTAGCAGCTGAGCTGGCCCAAACAGGGTATACATGTATCATAACCACAAACATGTATCATAACCAAAAAAGAGGACAAGGCCCCCAAAATAAGTAGGACACACAAGAAAGGTGTACCTCTTTTATTTAGTGGGGAAGAGTAACTGGCCCATCTCACCCCAGGAATGTCTATTACAGTGGCTTCTGCTGGAGTTCTTTTTGTTTCACTGTTTCACTGTTGGTTTCATGTTTTAGATCTAATTTTTCCAAACAATAATTCCAAACCACTATTCTATATCCCTTATCTACGTTTTGGAAATGTACATAAACAGTATTGAATATACATATAAAAAAGCAGGCCTCCGTCGGTCTTGAAAGACTATGGTATCGTGCTCTGCGCTGCATATGCTGCATGCGAAGCACGAAAGCCTGGGTTGGATTGTTATGGAGGATAGGCTGATACCCAAGCAGCAAATCCCCCCTCTCCACGCCACTGAATTAGTCCAAAGGAATTAGAATCTTAGAATTTTTCTAAGATGAGCTTAATTACCTGCCACATTGGTAAGCAGGCTGCCTTTAAGCCATTAACTGTGCCTTAAGGAATGCTTATCTTCCAATTAAAGAGCCAACCTCAGTCACTTTGAGGTATATGATTAATAATATTTGAGGAATATAATTAGGCTACACCTGTAACGGCGTGAAACCGATTTGAAAACGGCGTATAGCTTGAAAAGGAATCCTAAACTGCTGACTCTCTGGCTCGTTCCGCAGAAAACATAAGCAGTCATCTGAATAATCAGGATCTGGATTTGCAGGAAGGTCACAAAGCCATCCTTCAGGATCTGACCCAAGTCCATCAGCAAGCTCAGGAGCTCTGCTCCAAAATAGGTTAGTGCCAGTAGCGAAACCCAGCCCAGACTCCCTTCCCACGAGACAGTGTTCTCTCATCTGTACACACCAGTCTCTGAGTGTTGGCTTCTTCCTTCCTCTCAAGAAACCAATCTGGGTCTGTTTCTGACCTTTCGGGAGCAGGCGGGTCTGCACTACGATGGGATGATGAGGAGGTTGCAAAGGATGAATGAGAGTCTAGGATTGTTGCAGTACGCTCTGGACCGGATGCAAAGCCACGTGGAAGGACATTTCCAGCACCTCCAAAGGTTCATCAGTTGGGCAGGTAAAGCTGACGGGGGGTCTCTTTGGGCTTGAAGTTTCAGAAGGAAGCTCACCTTTTGCTAGGCAGACTTCCTAATTTTGGGAATTAAATGGGCCAAGACCTTCTGGTGCAGTGCTGATAACTTGGATTCACAGCAGTACAAGCAGAGCGTCACTTATTCCAAAGGGTTATCTGGTTGGAAAATTCACTCAAGGGGGTGGTAGGGTCAGGAGAGCGCAAGGCGGGTGTGCACAGCAGAATTTGCACCACTAGTCTTCAAAATTTTTGTAATGCTCGCACTTTTCATTGTAATGCATCAGTGCAAGTCACCATACAGAATGTGGTGAGACAATTGAAATCTCTATCAAATGTTATAGATGGGTGGGGTGATTGTGTGTCACCCTGTTCTGTCCCCTTAGGTGTTGCTCCACCCACTGCGCGGGAAGAGGTCCATCATAGGGTCGGTGTACTAGCCTCCACCATGCACTGGTGGAGTCAAACCTTTGAGAAGCCATTGGGTTGGGTCACTCTCTTGGCCAGGGTGGAATGTGGCCCCAGGGTCTGCAGCCATGGTGGAATTTGGAGAGTTTAACTTCTCATATCCGTACCTCTTGTCTTGCAGGGATCAGCCTGAGCACTCTCAACACATGTGTCCTCCACGGTTGCTATTTCCTTCTGGCCGCCCTAATCATGACTTTTCTGCAGATTCCTGGCCTTCCACGCGCCACCCTTCTAGTGGTGGTTGTAGCTAATGCGCTCTCTGAGCTCAACCATGTCGCTTCCAGGGGATTTAAGTCTCTCACCATCGTCTTGATGTTGGCTGTTATAGGCAAGTAGACTGTTGGATTTCCTTCCCTTCTTCATACCTGTGCTTCTAACATCCTGCCCTCATTGCATGGTAATGTGGCACCAAGTTTCTTTCCAAGCTTCCTGACTTATCCAAGATATAGCAGGCCTCTGTCATCTTGGTATTGTGCTCGGCACTGCATACGCTGCATGCGAAGCACGAAAGCCTGGGTTGGATTGTTATGGAGGATAGGCTGATACCCAAGCAGCAAATCCCCCCTCTCCACGCCACTGAATTAGTCCAAAGGAAAGGCAGAGCCAATACGATTGGATCCAGCTGTGTCGCAGAGCAGGGCTAAGGACACCTGCTCACCCTGTCTTGTGGGGCCGACCCGGGTCTCGATCCCTGGCCTGCTGGTTAACAGGCACAGTGCCTTAGCCACTTGTGCCACCCACAGCATATTATATTATATTAAATATTTTTTACATATAAAAATATACATTTAAAACATATAAATGTTTTTAAAAAGTTTTTTTCCCAAAAAGAAAAGTCCATACTTACTAAATTTAAGCCTAAGTTTTGGCCCACCCTATGTATAAATAATTTAATTCGTTAATTATTTAATTAATTACTGTACATACGAGTCATATATAATTATATATATAATTATTTTATACATATATTTTTATAGATATCAACATCATACACACAAATATATATATATATATATATATATATATATATATATATATATATATATATAGATGTGTGTGTATATATATGACTTACTTCTGAGCAGACATGCTTAAGAATGCACCCTATATTATAATAATTATATTAAAATACTATGGTTTAATATATAGATACTATACAGGTGATGGGCGTACCTGTCTAACCACCGCCTTGAGCTCCTGCATCTCAGGTGTAGATCAGAATCCCAGATGAAAACATCTGCCGTGACGTCACAATGGGGCTCCGGACCAATCGGAGGCGCTTGACGAGTCCCTCATTTGCATAAGAGGCGTGGCCGAACGCTGATTGGTCCCGACGCAGGCGCCACGTGTGCGCGGGGATGGAGTACCTGGGCTTTGCGGAAGGCGCTGGAGACTCACCTGGGAGGATGGAGGAGCCGCAGCTGGAGGGGCGCGTGGGCTTTGTGGGCGCAGGACGCATGGCCCATGCAGTGGCCAAGGGGATGCTCCTGGCAGGTGGGTCCAGGGGGGGCCCTGCAATGCAGTGCAATGCAATGCAAGGATCTGCAGGACATGGGGGGGGGGGGGGAGGACCAGGCAGTGGCAGAGACTGTCCTCATGTAAAGGTATCTAGCAACCTCCTGCAGCAAGGAGTTCCACAAATTAAAAAAAATTATTTTGTTTGGGTAAAAAAAATATTATTTGAGTAAAAAATTATTTTTTT
The DNA here is from genome assembly GCA_030015325.1 of Cryptoblepharus egeriae. Lineage (NCBI taxonomy): Eukaryota > Metazoa > Chordata > Lepidosauria > Squamata > Scincidae > Cryptoblepharus > Cryptoblepharus egeriae. The sequence goes on along the minus strand of JAREYC010000003.1, from coordinate 2,134,755 downwards.
TGGCCATTGCCGGTTACTGATCTCTCTGCCTGAACACAGTATGTGGACATACATTTTATACATCAAATCACGCGTAGTATAAATCATCTTGAAATTGTATATTGTGATTCCTAAACACACTTTCCTGGGAGTAAGTCCCATTGAATATAATGGGATTTACTTCCTGAGTAGATAGGGTTAGGCTTGCACTATACATTGCTTAAATATGAGGTGCTGCTGCATAACTGTTTTAATGTATTGGATTTTATTGTTTTTTTTTTAATGCATTTTTATTAGTTGCCTTGAGTCCCCCCAGGAGAAAGACAGGATAAAAATAAAGTTGTTGTTGTTGTTGTTGTTATCTTTAAATCATGCACATTTATATTGAAGTTAATCTTTTTGAAATTGCATGATGTGCTTCCAAGTTTCCACGTATGGAAGTTTCCACTTACGGACGTGCCACATAAGTTTTGTGCTACAATGAGACTGGAATTTACTACTGGGTGTAATTATGTGTGTTTCAGTCCCAGCACTTGTCATGGAAAGTTACTGCAACTGCTGGAAAAACACTGTAGCATCCCTCGCTTATCTGAGAGGTTGGGGATGAAAAGTGGAAATGGTTGAAAAGTGGAATCTGGAATCGTGCAACTCCAAGAATGCTTTTTTAATTTGCAACTTGGAAACACCCCTTTTATCTTGCAAATTCCTGCTGTTTGCAAAGATTCCTGCAAAATGGGTTTTCATTCCTGCCGTATTGGAAGGAGTTAGACCAGGAGTTAAAGGGACGATGTGTGTCCTCTGTCTCACACACACTTTCCAAACAGTCTGAATCATCATATTGTCAGATCAACATGGGGAAAGCAATTTTAGCCTTTGAAACAACAGAGAGAGGTTGAAAGAGCAGAACATGTGTTGAATGAATAATTTCTACATGTTGAAAGAGCAGATTGTCAGAAAATGAACCATCAGAAAGTGGGAGATGCCTGTAGTGTATTCTTGATTGTTCCCTGCTTGTTCTTTGTAGCACACAGGAATGACCACAGAGGAAGAGCCAGTTTGATTTGTGGAAACTTGTTTGATGGTGTTCCGCTGTCCTTTTGCTGTGCCAATTTCATAGGACCTGTGAATGCCTGAGGACATATTTGGCTGATGCATCTTCCAAAAAGATTTCTCTCTCTCCTTCCTTCCTTGCAGGAGAAATCCAGGCGGTAAACATCTTGGCCAGTGCCCCATCCAACAGGAATCTCAACAAGTTCCAGGTACTGGGCAAATGAGTGGTCGTTGCAGGGTGACCCCCTTGTCAACCCTTAGGAATGAGTAACACACCAAAAGTCACCCTTACCAGCCACTGAACCCCAAGGTCTGGTGTTGACACATGGGCCACAACACTCTACTGGGCAATAAGAATCATGGGGGCAGTTTAGAGGAAATTCCTAGGGGTCCCATCATGTACAGTTGCATCCCATTACCCTACTCACCTAAAAATACATGTCCAAGAAATTCCTTTTTGACCTGTAGGGGAAAGGTAATAATAAATAATAATAATGAACTTTATTTCTATCCCGTCTTTCTCCCGGAGGGACTCAAGGCAGCTTACAAACAATGCATAAAAACATCAACAATAAAATCCAAATACATTAAAACGAATGTATTGAAAGATGGTAGAAAGATGGCTCTCTTGGAAGAAGTTAGCTGGGGAAAAGACATGCACCAAGAATTCATCAGCTGTAAGGAACCTTTTTCCCAGGGAGGGGCTGGGATGAGTCGCAAGGGGGGAGTTGTGCTGGCTTAAATTATTTAGGATTACACCCTTATTAGTATAATCTGGCTTCAAGAACATGTTTATTATCTAAGGGGGGGACATTTATTAACTTGATCTCTTCCTCTTTTGGCTTCTTCACTTGCAGAGTTGCACATGCAATAGTAGAGGGGGTGGAATAAATCCTGCAAGCAGCGTAGCTGAGTTTTGTTAAGAATTTTAATACAGCAATGAAAGAACAGCAGCTGTTTTTTCACAGGCAGAAAAAGAAGGTGAACAAAGTTCTAGCCAAGGTAGGAGAGAATCATCTGCAAGCCATTAAAAATAAGAACCAAATAGGTGATTTCTCCCCTCCTGGTGAGGTCTATGGGATTCATAGACATTATACGTACCTATAGATCTATATCTGTAGATCTAGATAGATACCTAATCTATATATCTATCTATAGATTTATATCTATAGATCTAGTTCTCATGCTGTTAAACTTCCAACATATGGTGTATCCTCTTCTGGGTTGACTTCTGTGCCAGCCATGCACTGACTTACATGGAGATGTGCTGGCCTACCTTGAGGAAAGGATTGGGCTGTAAGCCAAGGTTTGAATTATGAGTATGAATTATGTTTTTGAAATTCAATTCTTTGACTATTGTAGTTGGGTTATCTTGTGGTTCTGATAACTTTAGGCTTCTGATGCTGTGCACGAACGTTGTAATGGGCCACACACTGCTGTGCTGGAACAAGAGGATACTAGGTTGTCGGGGAGAGTCCGACAATCTGGATTTATCTTGCCTGACATATTGTGCACAGACTGGTAGATAGATGACTCCTGCTTGCAAAAATCCTTAAAGAATTTGGAAGATCAGGTATGAGGAGCCCCTAAAAACCTTGGATTGCAACACAATATTCCTATTTGTTTTTCCTCTTGCTCTTTTCATGAAAGGAATCCGGCTGCAGGACAACACACTGTAACCTGGAGGTGCTAAAGGATTGCACTTTTGTATTCCTGGCTACCAAGCCCCATATTCTTCCAGGGGTTCTGCAAGAGATTGCTCCAGCTGTCACCCCACAGCATGTGATCATTTCAATGGCGGCTGGAGTCACGCTGCAGACCCTAGAAGAGGTGAGTTCTTGGAGAAGTATCTTTTTCCTGCAAAGATACCCCATAGGAACATCCTGCTTCATTTTGTTGAGGGGGGGGGGGTGGTTGTGGGACCGCCACCTGATGAATACAGATATAGGAAAGGGACGTTGCTTGGTGATAGTGCACCTATGGAACGGCTTGATTTGCTCCCCGCTATCTTATGGCAAGGCTGAGAAAAATTTCTTTACTGGAATGGTGGAAAGGCACTATATGTCTGAGCAGTGTTTGCAAGGCTAGTTTGCCCTGGATTAAGTTTTATAATTAATGTATGCAAAGGAATATTTATTAATCCCATCTTTCTTCCTTAAAAACGGGGAAATATTCTGACTTGAAACAAACCTTGGCCATTTATCCCTGAATGCAAAGTACATATGAATACCCATCAAACGTGCCCTTCTTCTGCATCCCCACAGCTGCTTCCTACAGGGACTAAGGTGTTGCGGATCATGCCTAACCTTCCCTGTGTGGTCCTGTCGGGTGCAATCCTTCTGGCCCGGGGCACCTGTGCCAAGGAACAGGACGTAGCACTGCTGAAGAGGCTGCTGTCTCCATGTGGGCTGTGTGAAGAGGGTCCTCAATCCTACATAGACATCCATACTGGACTTAGCGGCAGTGGCGTGGCCTATGTGAGTCTTTTGTGTTGGGTTCCAGTTGGCCTATTCTAGCCCTTGAAAATTGCAAGCGTGGTATTTGACCTCAAAGAAATCCACCCATTTGTGGCTTTTGAAAAGCCCAGGTTGTAGCCATGATGGCCATTGAAACACAAGCACCAGTGGCAGAGCACATGTGTGGTATGCAGAAGGTCCCATCCTCAACTTCTGGCATCTCCAAGTAGGGCTGGGAATTATGCCCAAGAGAGCTTCGGCCAGCCGCTAGAGACCATATAGATCAGTGTCCATATTTATCAGAATTATTCTGAATCTGCCAAAAGATTTAATAAAATTCTTATGTCATAAAAAATTTAATAAATAATTTAATAAAAAATTGCCCCCCTTGAGGAGGTGAGAGCAGCAATGATAACTGATTATTTTTCTTCTCCCTTGAACTTCCACGCAGGTGTACATGTTTGCGGAAGCACTGGCAGAAGGTGCTGTGAAGATGGGGATGCCGGGAACCATGGCCAGTAAGATTGCCGCTCAGACACTCCTGGTAAGACGATCAGGTGGCTTTCCTTTGGAGTCAAACTCAAACCTTTTTAAATAAGCTTTTGGGGTCCAGGGATTTGGGAAGCCCCAGGGATGCAGGAAGCCAGTGCATGGCTCCTGCAGCTTGAAAACATTAAAAAGTTCTTGCACCCCACTTAGATGATTGCTTTTTACTGTTTCCAAGCTATGGGGAGCCTGACAGAACCCCAATGAGGCTCTCCTGATAACCCCCCCCCCCGGGACATCTTTAACAGGATGTTAAAGAAACTGTGTGCACAGGGGCATAATCCTGAGAGTTTGAGAACCACTGACCTACAAGATCACTGAATCCAAATGCCTCACAGAGGCATCAGCAGAAGGTGATCTGGAATAGCTCAGCCCCTTGGCATGACTTTCCAGGATTGGGGGGCACTGCTGCTGTCCTTTGGGAGCATGTGAACATCATAGTAGAGGGTGGCTACCCCGTTAATCCTTACATAAGTATTAACATCTGAATACAGCAATAGGTGTTGATCTATATGGCATCCTGTATTGGTATTCCCCCCCTCCCTGTTATCCAGTAGGATTCTGTTCTGGAACCTCCTGTGGATTAAAAAAAATGGAAAAATAGATTTAAAGACTCATTTCCAGCTTTCTCCCTCCTTTATTGAGCCTAACGGAATAATCAAACAATTATGAGACTCCCTGCTGTGAAAAATGTGTAAAATAAAAGCAAATGAAAAAATAAAAGTGTTTTAAAAACAGCTTTTCTTACTGTTGTAGAGAAGCAGTCAGCAATTAGAAATGCAAAGGACCTCCCTGCCTTTTTCTGGCTTAGCTGAAGAATGAAATTATTTCTTGTATTACTGCCCCTCTAACAGGGAAAAAGGAGTTTATCAAACTATGATATGCAGTGGCCATGCACGTTGAGTCAAATCCATGTATAAAAAATTCAAGAATAACAAGATTGTAATTAAGGCTGCAATCCTAAAGACACTTTCCTGAGAGTAAGACTCATTGAACACAATGGGGCTTACTTTTGAGTAGACATGGTTAGGATTGTGCCCTAAGCCTCCAGGTGCTGCTGGAGCCAGATCTAGGCTCTGCTTTATGACTCTAAGCTTTTTACTGATAGGTAACCTAGGGCACAATCCAGAGTAACTACAGGGAGTCCTTGGTCCGGTGTAAGAACAATTTACTCTGGATTGCAATATGAATTTCCCAAAGGTTTTCACTAGGTGGTGCGGTAACTAGGGGTGCATGTAATGTCTCTTACGTGCTCCGTAGTTACTCTGGATTGTAGGGCTGGTCAATTTCTGCAAGTATTACAGTACCTTTTTTTCCCTTCCCTTGCAGGGAGCAGCCAAAATGATGCTGGAAACTGGTGAGCACCCAGCAGTCCTGAGAAGTGCAGTTTGCACCCCAGGGGGCACCACCATCCATGCTTTGCATGAGTTGGAAAAGGGGGCTCTTCGAGCGACTGTCATGAATGCTGTAGAGGCGGCCACCAGCCGGGCTTGTGAACTGGGCAAGAGATGAGAGGACGGGCATCTGGTGCTCTTGACCAGGCAGGGATTTTTCACTAAGGAACGAAACAAGCTGGCAACACCCCATTTCCACTCCCATGAAATGGGGTCCCTCGTATATGACACTCGACACCATAACCAACAATCTCCAATTTCTCCTGAAGGAATATTGGAAAGAATCCAGTAACTAATACGAACAGTGGGACTGTCATGAACCTGTAGGATCTGTTTCAGTCCCCCAGATCCGCAATAAAACGCTGCTGTTGATGCTTATAGTATTGATCTTGTCTCCTTTAAAAGTCTCTGATGCACCATATGTGTACCCCAGGGGTCAGGGAACGTTTTTACCTCTTATCCCAAAATATATTTAGATATGCCAATGTTACCCCCTTGATTTGAAAGGAAGGAAATGGTCACCCAAAGTCCGGATTTTCAATCTTACTTTTAAAAAAATGTAGGACTAAATGTAGTACGCCCTACACTTTAAAAATCTGGAGTAAACATAAAGTCCTAAACCAGGAAATAAATAGGCAATTGCTGCCCTTTCTGGTGGAGAATAAACTCAAATATCCCCACGTCAAATCCTGAGTTAAGGCAAATGGAGGCCCTGGGCTAGGAGACCTTAGATGGCGAGGAGATCACTATGCAGTAGGTACCACTGGACACCATGCGCCAGGTGCATCAAGCACCAAATAGGTTCTTAGTGGGTCTTGCATCACAAAAGGAAGGTGCTCCTAAATTTCATGCTTCTAGGGCAGGGGTCAGGGAACATTTTCACCTTTTACCCTAAAATATATTTAGATACGCCAGCGTTAGGCGTGCATATGAAGGTGTCCCTTTGGGAGGGAGTCCCCACTGCCTGGAATGGCTCCGAAGGGGCGAGACTTCCTCCCAAAGGGACACCTTCATATGCACGCCTGACTGTCTTGGCAGGGCATTACCTCCAGGAATTTCATTTTCACCCTATTTTTGGTAATTTACCCCTGTTCCCTGACTACTGTTCTAGGGCCAGGGGTTGGCGCAGGTCATTGCGGAGTCAATTAATCAGTTTCAATGTTAAGTATAGGGACGAAAACACATTGCACCCCTTTTCACCCCCCTTAAGGCTGAATTTCTAAAAAGGAGCTCTTATTGGGTGCCAACATCACAAAAGGAAAATGCTCCCTAAATTTTACGCTTTTAGATCCAGTTATTTTGATGAGTGTTGATGAGTGAGTGTAGGGTGTGGGTTTTATTTTGTCATGTCCTCCATTTATCTTGGGTGTCCTCCATTTTAGGGGGTGTCCTTTTTTGCGGCTCAGACTTCTTCCCACCTGCAGTGGTGTCACTCTGTGTATCTGACTCAAGAGCAGCCAGTGAGAGGCAGAACATCCCCTTTAGAATCTCCTGGCAAGGAAATAGTTAAATCACTGGGGAGATGGGTGGGATTATGCAAATCACTGGCCAATCACAAGCTTCTCCTTAAAGGGAAAGTGATGAAACTGACCAGACAGACAAAATCCAATCAGGTGGGGGAAACTGACTATTGGGGAGGGGGCGCCCCCAGGGGGCAGACTCAGGAGCATGGAGAAAGCCTGTAAATTAATTTCCTGCCCCTCAATGCAGTATCAGAAGAGGATGTGGTCCTCTTTCCAGAACATTTGCCCACCTTTTCTAGAACACCTCAGGTAACAAATTCAATTCATTCTGGAGGAGTGTTTGTTATGTGAAACGTTCTTTACGCGAAGCAGATTTTCCCATAGGAAATAATGGAAACTCAGACGATTGGTTCCACAACCCCCAAAATATTCATATAAAAATATTAACTGGATGTAAAAATGATGACAGAACACTGGGATTGAATTCAAAACATGCATTCAATGTGCACGATCCTATGAAGTCTACTTAGGCAACAATCCTTAAGACACTTTCTTGGGAGTAAGCCCAATGGGGCTTACTTCTGGGTAGACATGGTTAGGAGGCTGCAATCCAAGACACCTTCCAAGTGTCTCCCCACTTTCTCCTTCTCTCCATCCTTTCTCCTCTCTCTCTCCTGCTCCCTTCTGGCTGTCCCTGAGCTGCTTCCCTCTTCTCCACTGCTCTTCTCTCCCTCCAGCCACAGGAGGAACAGCGCACAAGTGTTGCTTTTGCTATGCGCAGGCGCGCTAGGCAGCCCTGACTGCTTTATAAAAGTGCTGCTGGCCAGCGCGTCTGCCCCAACTGCCAACCAGTGTGTTTGTTCCATGAAGCACAGTTTGTTATGTGAAGCAGAATCCTAGAGAAATTTTTGCTTGTTACGTGGAACGTACTTTACGTGAGGCGCTTGTTACGTGAAGGCGCCACCGTATATTGCTTTTATGTGCTGTATTTCTTATTATTAAATCTAAAACTATTGTATATAATTTATTACTCACACAGTGCAATCCTAATCATGTCTACTCAGAAGTAAGTCCTATTGTGTTCAATAGTACTTACTCCCAAGAAATTTAATTTAAATTATTTAATCAAATATAATTTAATTTAAAAATTAAAAGGCTACATGCTGCTGCTTACAAGGAAAATTTCTCAGGAAATTAAATTTATTACATTTAATTAATTAAAATTAATTAATTAAAGTTTTTAATTAAATTAAAGTTTTTAATTTAATTAATTAAAATAAATTAATTCCCCCTTACTACCCCCTGAATTTAGTGCCTCTGAAATTAGTGCTGCGACCCCCTCTAGCTACGCCACTGTTCCTCTTGCCCGCCCTCCCTCCTTTCCTAGCCTCCCAAAGAGGCACGGGCTGCGCATGCGCAGACCGGAGTCACTTGTCTGTGTCCTCCCCTTTTACATGGGACATTCCACTGCTCACCCCCTCCCTTCGTTAGACCCTTCCAAGTCCTTGGACTGTTCCAATCTGGAAAATAGGGGGGGTTGGTTGTGGAAAGAGACAAATTGCTTCTGTTTCCCACTTTTAGCCCCTAAATCGGAGCGTTCTATGGACGACGATGCCTGTGGGACCTTCGAAGCCTTCGTCTGGGCGGGGCTCGGCTGGTCTCAATGGAACTTTCCAGAGGGCCAGCACCTCCCCCTTCAGCGCGCGTGGACTCTTCCATTCCTGCCTCCAAGAGTCTGGGACTGTACCATTCGCGCCATCGCGAAGGGGGGAAAGCATGAGAAAGAAAAAGAAAATCTTGATCTCAGCAATAAACCTTGACGGGAAAGGGGAGCAGAATGTCTCAGAGGTTGTGTCGGCTGCCACGATTTTCTCTCCTTTTCCACGGTTTTCTCTCCCTTTCCCCATCACCCCCCATGCTGAAGGGGTGATGGTATGTCCCCAGTTGCCGGCTACCCAGAATCCTTCGCGCTGCGCATGTGCTGTCTTTTCGCAGGCTGAGGAGGAGTGGAGCTGGTCTGGTCTGGTCCACCTCGTGGGACTCCCTTCTCTGCTCCCCTCGCTGCGGCCTCTCGCCCCCTCCGCCCTCCCTGGGTGAGTAGCGCCTGTTCTCCCCAGCAGGGGCTGTCTTTCAGTGGGCTGAGGGACCAGGCAGCCGGGGGGGGGGGGTTTGGCCAGACTCCCATGATGCACTGCGGGAGGGGTTGGCCAGACTCCCATGATGCACTGCGGGGGGGGGGGGGTTGGCCAGACTCCCATGATCCACTGCGGGAGGGGTTGGCCAGACTCCCATGATCCACTGCGGGAGGGGTTGGCCAGACTCCCATGATGCACTGCGGGAGGGGTTGGCCAGACTCCCATGATGCACTGCGGGAGGGGTTGGCCAGACTCCCATGATGCACTGCGGGGGGGGGGGGGTTGGCCAGACTCCCATGATCCACTGCGGGAGGGGTTTGCCAGACTCCCATGATGCGCTGCAGAGGGAGGGGGTTGGCCAGACTCCCATGATGCGCTGCAGAGGGAGGGGGTTGGCCAGACTCCCATGATGCACTGCGGGGGAGTTGGCCAAAATCCCATGATGCACTGTGGGGGGAGGGTTGGCCAGACTCCCATGATGCACTGCAGGGGGGTGGTTGGCCAAACTCCCATGATGCGCTGCAGAGGGAGGTGGTTGGCCAGACTCCCATGATGCACTGCAAGGGTAGAGTGGGCTAGACTCCCATGATGCACTGCGGGGGGGGGGTTGACCAGACTCCCATGATGCACTGCAAGAGAAGGGTTGGCCAGACTCCCATGATGCACTGCGGGGGGTGGTTAGCCAGACTCCCATGATGCACTGTGGGGGAGTTGGCCAAAATCCCATGGTGCACTGCGGGGGGGGTTGACCAGACTCCCATGATGCACTGCAAGAGAAGGGTTGGCCAGACTCCCATGATGCACTGCGGGGGGGTGGTTAGCCAGACTCCCATGATGCGCTGCAGAGGGAGGGGGTTGGCCAGACTCCCATGATGCACTGCAAAGGTAGAGGTCCAGGCTCCCATGATGCGCTGTGGAGGTAGGGGTTTGGCCAGACTCCCATGATGCACTGCGGAGGGAGGGGGTTGGCCAGACTCCATGATGCACTGCGGAGGGAGGGGGTTGACCAGACTCCCATGATCCACTGCAAGGGTTGAGGTTGGCCAGACTCCCATAGTACACTGTGGTGGGAGGGGATCAGCCAGATAACCATGATGTACTGCAGAGGGAGGGTTAGACTAGACTCCCATGATCTACTACAAGGGTAGGGGTCGGCCAGACTCCCATGATGCACTGCAAGGTAGACCAGACTCCTATGAATCACTGCAGGGAGGATGTGTTGGGCTCTTGCTCTCCTAATTGGTCTGGAACTCCTTGCCACAGGATGTGGTGATGGTACCTGGTGCCTTTGAAAGTGGATTGGGGCAAATTTTTGTAGGAAATATCCATCACGGGTTACAAGCCATGATGGGTACACTATGTGCATACAACTAGTCTGTGGAACTCATTGCCACAGGATGTGATGATGGAGCCTGGCCTAGGTCCCTTTAAGTGGAGATTGGACACATTTCTGGAGGAAAAGTCCATCCAAGTTATAAACCATGATGGGTTGGTGCAACCTATGTATTTTAGGCTTGCTCAGAATGCCAGATGCAGGGGAGGCTGCTAGAATGCAGGTCTCCTGTTGACTTGTGTGCTCCCTGAAGCGTTTGGTGGGCCACACTGAGATCCAGAAACTGGACTAGATGGGGCTCCTCTTAGGTTCCAGCAGGGCTCTAGTTATGTTAGTAGCATAGCTAAAGCAACAGCCCCTCCCGTTCAGAGCCATTCTGGACGCTATGCTTCTTGTTTCGCCAAAGCGCCTGGAATGGCTCTGAAGGGGAGGGGCCACTTTCACAGCAGCATGTAAAACTTTATGCTTTGCACCCCATCTTGCTATGCTACTGCTTTCAGATCATGCCCTGATGATGTTGACGAGGAGTAGTGTTGCTGGAGTGTATGGCAAAATGGACTGCAGAGACTTAAAATGGCATTGTAAGACTGAGAGTAGGGAAGTTTCGCTTCTAGTAGGTAAAGTCTTATAGTCTCTACTTCTAATAGAGTAGGAAAAAGGGGGTGGACACCCTGACTGCATGTGATGCTTATGGTATTATGGTGATGTCACTACAAAAGTCTCTTGGAAGGTTCAGAACACTTTGAATAAAAAGGTGAAAATGGGTAAACCACCCCGTGTCTCATGGATGATGAAAATGTATGTTTTACTTCCAGATGCACAGCAAATGTCCCTATTTCCATGTAGGCTTTTCAGATTTGTCATGTGCCTAAGACAAAATGATGTACAAAAGAACAACTGAGATCCAGTCTCTCCAATATTTAATGTATTTTAGCATAACCTTTACTGTCATGCTAGTATAGCCATCAGATTTCTTGTTGTAGGAAAACATAAGTTTGGCCTATATCCTAAAGTGAAATTAAGCCCCCTGTTCCGGAGCAGTTAAGATGACTTTCCATAAAATAACACTAGAGGGTGACGTAACTGCGTGGACCCGTAACTCTCTGGATTTAGCCCTTTATCTTTATCAAATTTACTGCTTAACCCTAATCATCCCATTACACAGCTAATGGGATAACTAATGCCAATTTCAGAGGGCTAACAAAATATCTACAATATTTATATACCACTTTTCACTTTGTGAAAAGTTCACAAAGTGGTTTACAAGAAAATGAAAAAATAATAGCTAATGGATCCCTGTCCCAAAAGGGCTCACAATCTAAAATGCAAAAAGAACATCAGCAGAAGCCACTTAGACAGACATTGCTGGGGTGTGCAGGGCCAATTTCTTTCCCCCTTCTAAATAAGAGGAACATCCGCATGAAAGAGTGTCTTTTGCCCAATTAGCAGAGGTAACATATAGTGCAATTTTCTATATTGTCTAGAAAGAACTTGAGGTGCTTACTTGAGTTGTTAATAATAACTAGCTGTAATCTGATAGAGTCAACTTATTTTACAAACATCTAGAGTGAACTGGCAGCAGCAATTTGTGATTTTAAGCAACCTGCTGGTATGGTAACAAGGGATGCTGCCAGCCATATTTGTGGCTAATGTGAATTGATGTAAATGTAAACTGTGTAAAAGTTGTATATACTGACTTAAAGAGCCTGTACCTTTCCTATTTGCAAGCAACTTACAATTTGTTTGTAGTGCTTTATTTCCAAGCAAGAATGCTTGCCCAGTTTGCAACATTTTGCTTTATGAAAGGGAGCTTGTTATGATCTCTGGTTAGGATAAAGAAGGTTTATAAAAGTTTGGTGGCTGTATTCAGTGTCTTGGTGTCTTAGGTAACCTTTGGGCCTAGTTCTTAGAGGGGTAGTACAGTTACATGACAGGTTAGGGTAGACAGGATGAGGAGCTGTCATTCAATAGAAGGGTATATGCTTTACATGAAGACAGTCCCATGTTCAGTTCTTGGCATCCACATATAGGGCAGACAGAATTTTGTTCCCTAGCAGTGTTTCTCAAAATGTGCTCCTAGATTCCTTCGGGAGCGCTTTGAGCACACTGTGTGGTTGCAGTTTGCTCTGTGCTGTGCCACTCTCAGCATGCGCCAGTGCTCTGGTGATCCCCAAGACTCCTCTCCAGAGCCTAAGATATTGGAGAACCACTTCTCTAAAGAGGTGGATACAGTTCTAATCTAGATGGACCAGTGGTCTGTAATTACTGTATTTGGTGTAACTTACAGAAAGTTATCTGTGCTTTATTTAAATACACACTAATAATCTTTACCTTGGTTTCTGTAAGTTATTAATTTGGCTGTATTCAGCAAATGAACACATGTTGCTCTCAAGGCCTCAACACTTTGTTTTCTAAGAGTTGACCAATTTAAAAGTTTTGTAGAAGACCTGTAAACTTCTCTCTACTAAGAAGTTTTTGTATCATTTAAGTGAAGCTCTGGACCGTGGGGTCTTTGCGGACCCTTTGGAGGATGAAACTTGAGTAGATCATGTGAAGTTATTAATGAGGACTGCTGTAACCCACTCTGCTGTCAGGTGGTCAGGCCTGGAGCCAGGATTCTAGATGGAGAGGGCAACAACTTTTTCAATTACTGTATTTTTGGTATCTATACTGGTGTGCAAAATGAAAGGATTATTATGGGAAAACAGATCTATAACTGAACAGAAGGGGGCACACTACTGGCTGGGAGGGGGCAAAACCCTGCCTGGCTCCCCCCAGCTATGGGGGTGGTGCCAGCAGATCACATGACGTGTTAATACATTGTGCATTAGGCAAGTTTTTTCAAAGTTAAAAACTTATGTGCTGCCATTGATATTTTCAGAGATGCGTACTGTGACGAGCAGCTTGTAGTTATCCATTTAGCTGGGTCTGAACCTATTCTTGCTTGCTGTTCTGATCACTTGTTCATGGATTTTATTCCTGTTAGTGAAAATATTTTGTTTCTATTCTTACTTTCCCTAAATTTTCTTTCTTAATGCTGTCCTAGGCACTAAAACAGTAAGTACTTATTGCAGAGAATCTTGCTTGCTTTCTTGTACTAAAAGTGATTTCCACTAAGATAGATTTATTAAGTGTTGCTTTTAAAATGTTTTAATATAAATAGATACAGTAGTTATAGGTGATGTAATTGCAGTTTAGTTTGCTTTCTTTTCATTTTGCTGCTTGTGTGGGGGAGGAATTGTCTGATGTATCTTTCTGCATTGCTTCCTCCCTTTATGTATTACCTGCATTTCTTCTGCTTCGTTAAATAACATTGCCTATTAGGAGGTTTTATCTTTTGGTCTCTGTCCTTTTTGAACAGTAATTACACGCTCCAAGTCTTGCCACTTACACTCTAATTATGCCATATTAAATATAGATATTAAATATTAAATTAAATATTTAATATAAAAATATAATTAAATTATCATTAATGTGTTAGTTATTAGTTAATATAATATAAGCAGCATAACTCTGGTTGTTGAATGCCAACTCAAACCAAAATGCATTAAAATGATTACAAGAGGAAATCATGGTTACAGGTTCTGGTGGAAGGAAGTTCCACGATTACGTAGTGGCTGCTTGAGGTCCCATTTCTCTGCATGCCAAACTTGGTTTTATGGACAAAACAGTTCAGAAGGGATATTGCAATTGTCACGATCAGAAGGTGGCCTTGGAAGCACGTGGTGCCAAAATCTAATTTTGACAAAATAAACATGGAATCTACTCTGGATGATCTTCTATACAGTATCTTAAATATGGGCACAGTCCAGAGTAACTACGGGGAGTCCTTGCTCCGATGTAAGAACAATTTATTCTGGATTGCAATATGAATTTCCTAGAGGGTTTCACTAGGTGGTGGCGTAACTGCATCAATGTAAATCTCTCACATAGTTACTCTGGATTGTAGGGTATGTCACATAAAGTGGTACCACTTTTTTTGTAACATTAATTCATTCCTAAAACAACCAAATCTAATTCTACTATTTAAAGAAGTATGACAAATGCTGTTCATTGTTTACTATGTTTAGCAGATAAGCTTTATTATTATTTATTAAATGAGTAGATGTTTTTACAAAGCCCAGTCAGAACATAGTTTAATTGGAGAGTTTAATTGATAATGGAAGATTTAGTGCCTCTAAATTTTGTAGACTTGTCACTTCTGTCAAAAGGATAAATGCTAAATAAAATTTGGCTTTTTTTCTTCCTACCTGGCACACCTTCACATATCATGGTTTCTTGATTGGAGGAGGTTTAATTAATGTGACTGGAAGACTCCTGTTCCTTTTGTGAAAGGTCTTGTTTCTTCCAATTTATACTCCTTGTCCCTTGCCCAACAGCGACTACAATCCAGAGTAACTACGGGAAGGTGTAAGAGGCACTTATTCTGTATTGCTCTATGCACTTCTGATAGGTTTCCTATGGGTGGCACCGTAACTACATCGGTGTAAAAGGTCCTATAGTTACTCTGGATTGTAGCCACATGTTTTGGCTGGATTAGATGAGTTTCACTTTATTTGCTGAACTTAGTTCATGTCTCTGATGGGACTTTTGTCCTCTGCTGGACTAGCTGCTAATTCCTGTCTACACTAAAAACATTCTGAAATTAGGGATTTGAAGTTAAAGCAGACCTAGGACCTGCAAGTGAGCTGGAAATATTTTGATCGTCTACAGAGACAAGACACATTGGAAGACCCAAGAGATTGCTCCCACCAGTTATTGTTTTTCCTGCTCCTTGATGCTATTGTGATGTCATGGACTTTACTAGTCATAATTCCCTAGAATTTTCAGTGTGCTCCCTTATGCCAACCCACACAGCTCTCAGCTTTTCAACATCGTGTGATGATCTTGGGTTGTGTAGATTTTCACATGGGGCCAAAGCTGGACATTTAGCAAGGAAAAGTTTACAAGTTTGTGGAACGATCATTCTCTGTCCAGTCACCGATAGTAAGTCAGGAAAGATGTCTTAAGATGTATGTTAAGGAATGTAAAGATCTTCTTAAAACAAAAAAAAAACCTTAAGGGCGTTTTATTTTTTAAGTATTTTGTTCACTTATCTAGTGTTGTGCAAACCCTGGCCCAGGGGCCAGATGTGGCCCACGGCAAGACTCATACAACCACCCTACAGGCAAACCTTGTAATCCTCTGTCTCTTAATATATATACCCATATATGTAAATATATGTAAATTTATTTAAATTTGAAATGTTATCATTTTTTCAGCCCCTGACACAATGTCAGAGAGGTGATGTGGCCAGCATTAGATTTGAGTAAATACAGGTATTTTTAAAAAAGTTAACTTCAGAAGTTCCAAGTTCAGTAATAAAATGTACATTGGTCCGCACTAACTTTCCATTGGGTTTATAGGGTTTAGAAAGAAATAGCTATAAACAAACAGATAAATAGAATTTATCTGATTAACAATTAATTAATTAATTATTAATTATCTGTTCCTAATAGAATAAAGTTGTGCCTCAGTATCCACAGCCTTCGATTTTGGGACTTTGATTTTGGGATAAATAGAATTTATCTGATTAATAATTAATTAATTAATGATTAATTATCTGTTCCTAATAGAATAAAGTTGTGCCTCAGTATCCACAGCCTTTGATTTTGGGACTCCCTGCTGATACAAAGAATGTGTTAAATAACAGCAGTTTAAAAAAATAAGAATTGCTTACCTTTACAATGGTTTTCCCTTTACAAACAGCTTTTCTTACAGGTTGAGAGAGGCACTCAGCAATTAGAAATGAATAGGACACCCTGCCTTTGCTTAGCTGATGAATGAAACTGTTGCTTGCGTTACTGCCTTTCTACAACAGTAGAAAAGCAGTTTATAAAACTATGATACACAGTGGCCATTCATGTTGAGTGAAATCTGTGTATAACAAGGTTGGACTTGAGTAACTACGGGGAGTCTTTGCTCCTGCGTAAGAATAATTTACTCTGGATTCCAATATGAATTTCCCATAGGTTTTCACTAGGAGGTGCAGTAACCATGGGTGCACATAATGTCTCTTGCGTGCTCCAGTAGTTACTCTGGATTTGGGGGCTTGTCTCTGCCATTGTTCCTATTAAATTCCTGTATATTTCTGTGTGCAGGACTCTTATAAAAGAGAGAGAAATGCATTCAAACACCTCATTTCTTGTCTAGCAGACTTTCTTGGTTTTGGGATGAGCTCAAATGCTCTTTCCCTCCTCATGTACTGGGCTTTGTAGAAGGCTTTCTGTTTGTTAAATCATAGTTTGCTGTGATCTCTAAACCAGTAACCTGGTCTGAGTGATCCACAGTGACCAGAATTGCAGCAAACTACAGCTTGTTGTTAAGGTTTTATAGGAAGCACCAAAACCACATTTTTTTTCCCATTTGGATTTAGCAGATTGGTTTAACAAGTCAGAAAGCCTTCCATGAGGTTGTGTGTACAGAAGGAGAACTGTGACTTGTTTCCAATCCAGCAAACCATTGTTTGGACCAGGAAAGTGATGTCTGAAAACAGCCAGTGGCAGTCATCCATTTGGTAGATCCTACTAGTGCTTAAGAGCCTCCTAGTCCTACTGAGCTTAAGGCACAGCGTCCAACTGATTTATGACAAAAACCATAGCCAAGTTGATCAAAGACTGGATTCTAACCTTGAAAAGGTTAGAACCTAGTGATTATTTGCAACTATATGATTGTGCTTATTAATGCCAATAAAGGTTATGTTGTTGTTGTTGATTGTGCTTGTCTCTTAATGCTACCTCCATTTGGAAGATGAGGACAAGAAAGCTTCTTTGTACAGCAGAAAAGGTCTGGTTGGATAAGCACAAGTATGACGAAGCGGAGAGGCTCCACTACGAAAGAGAGGCTACTCTTGCGGCCACTGCTTCGGGTACCTGCCAAGAGGTGGTGACAGTGAATGGCTTCTACCATGATGAGCATGTTGAGGAAGGGCTGAAAAGAGACCTGCAAAGAAAAGGAAGTGAGAAGAAACAAAAGAAAAGGAAGTGCTCACCCAGAGGCAAACCTTTGACTGCAAAAGTGGACTTTGTCCTGGCTGGGTTATTTGCTGAGCACGTGTGGTTTGACAAGCCTCTTTTTGACCAGGCTGAAACCGCCTATAGAAAGAAGCTTTCAGATATGTTGTCACAGGCTGCCCCCGAGAAGCTCCTGGCTGCCAAGCAGTCCGCACTGGTGCCATGGTCAGAAGCAGAATTTCCAGGTGTTCCGCCAATGGGAAACATGACCTTCTTGCAGTGTGCTCACAACAGCCTGATTGCCTGCCACCATGTCATTCAGGACGTTTGGGTCAACAAGTTCCACTTTGACAATGCTGAAAGGGGGTTTGTTGAAAGATCCCAGCTGATGGTTTTGCCACACATTCTGGACCTCACATCTGCGCCATTGCAGATTAACAAGGACAGCATTGGACAAACGCCCGACGAAGGCTATGTGACTGCTTTGCCTACCCCTTCCACCCCAGCCATTGCATCCCAGCCAATGGGTCAGGTTGCTGCTTCCTTTGCCTCCCCCAGTCTGACTGATGCCTCAAACCAGACGGTGAATGGCAAACCCCAAATATCCAGTTTACAGGCTCTCATCTCTGAAGTGTGGCTGGAGAAGCCCATCTATGATGATGCCGAGAGATGTTTCTATGCAAACATGTTTGATGGGCACCCTCCAGGAAAGGTGAGGCTGCAGGAGCGTGGTCGGCCAGACTTCTCAAAGAGGAGCCGGAAAGACAAAAAAAGCCGCAGTATAGTGAAGCAGATGGCAAACAAGAGGGGGAATTACACTTCTGCTATACCTCAGGATCCTGCACACTCACCATCTGCCTGGTATTTCATGCACAAAGACAGTGAGTTGTCATGGCTCACCAAACCCATCTATGACAGCGCTGAAGCACAGTACTACACATCCAAGGCTTTGAAACTGGCAGAGAGCACAAAAACATCCGAGTCAACGCTGGCAACACTCTCGCAGCCTCCTGCCCAAGTCTCAAGCGCACCAGAGCCTCACATTAAGTAGGAAAAGCTTGTTCTGGGGTAACGCACTCAGATCTAATGGGCCAGAATAGAGATGGACATGCTTGTATGTAAGGGCAGAAATGTTTGTTGGAGAGTGTGCAAGGGGTGGGACTTTGTGCATGTGTGTTTACCTATTTAATACCTTGCATGTATGTTACTTGTTGGAAATGGTTAACAGGCCAGAACAGAAGTTCATTTGAATAGAAGGAAGGCTATAGGACCTTCCCTTTCTAGATTAGGATTATTTCCGTTCATCTTGGAGTCTTTGAGGAAACAATTGAAAATTTGGGTTACAAGTTAGGATATAGTAGTTCTGTACTTCTAAATTTATTTGCAGTTAGATTTTTGATCACAGGACATACCCAATTCATAGGTTGTAGTGTCCCTTTCTGTTGACCCTCTTTGTTGGCTTTTGTTTCTAGAACTGAAGTACAAATGCTTCTTGACAAAGAGATACCTTCATGTGGTTGTGCTCTATAGAGCGTATGAGGCTTGGAAGTAAAGATCAGGTTTGGGGCAGGTTTGGGATGTCATGGAAGTGAAGTAAAACAGAACAACAGATCTATGCTGTTCTCTGTTTCACATTCTGATTCATTGCCTTCTTTCCAAATATCTTGCCCAAACGTAACCGTGTCATGTCCTGCTATGTATTGTTCAGTGACCTCGGTGCTTGTGCTTCTGAAGGGAGAGCATTTCATCACCCGTGGAGGGATAGCCGGGTGCGTTTTTGCAGGAAAAGCTATGCAGAATTTTGTTGCGCCTTAAAGATTAACCAGAAGCTTATCTTAGTATAAGTATTATCTTGACATAAGCTGACTTGTGGTCCACCAAAGTTTATACTGTGTCACAAATGAGACTTCAAGGTGTGACAAAACTCCTGGTTGCATTTCATTTACTTACTGGTTATTAATCCCATTCCCATGTTCCAAATTCCCCACCATTGATGGATGTTTGCACTTCCCCCAGAAACAAATTTGGTCTTGGAAGCACCTTCTGAATGAAGGCCTCCAAAGTGCACTGTGAGTGATGAACTGTATTGTTCTCCTTTAATCAAATTTCAGCTCCCTGCCTTATGTTGGAGTCCTAGTTAATGTGCTTGCAGAAATTGATATTGTACATCAAGTAAGCTACATAGGATAATTTTGGTGTTGTATTGTTCACCAGTAGTCCATAGTACCAGGAGCCCAGTGGATCTCCTGCCAGAGTAGATGGGCTCTGTTATCTTAGAAAGGAGAAGGCAGTGTTGAGAAAGAGATCTTACAACTTGTGTTTGTAGATCTTGGAATTTCAAGTGCCTAATTCTTGAGAGAGGGCAAAACCGTATAAAAAACATTCAGCCCCCTGAGCTAGATTTTCTAGCATATGGCAACTGTGATGGAAGAAAGAAAGAGACAGGATGGGGCTATGATATGCGCTTTGTCCCCCTTCCCTTTGATCACCAACTTTTCTGGCTCTTTGAATTGGGAAAAGAGAGTTTTGCTTCACAGTTAACATACTATGTAGTTGGTCTGGAATTGTCTAAACTGCTTTTCGAAAGATAATTCAAAGGAGCATCTTAAGAGCGAACCAGAGCAGGCAGCCAAGCAAGAGTGAGCGTTTGTCGCAACTGATCCAATTTTGATAAGCCTTTCTTGTGGGGTGGAGGATAGTGAATTGCTACTGGCGATAGTCCCAAGGGGGTGGGATGGAGGATTTGCTACTGTTGGACTAAGTTGGTCCTACTTGTTTGATAGCCTTAGTAAATGCCTATTTTTAGGCATTTATTTTGTTTCCTTGTTTTTCCAGAAAAATGGCAGCCAGCTTCCTCATGCATGACAAAATCTGGTTTGACAAGTTCAAGTATGATGATGCTGAGAAGAGATACTATGAACAGATCAACGGTCCGGTTCCCAGCCCTTCCTGCCATCAGGTAAGACACTCTGATCTTTCAACCTCACAATTAGGCCATTTTGATACCATTTTGATTCACAGAGCACAATAGGGTAGTGGAGACCCTTTTTCCTTCCTGTTTTCTTGTGTCATGTTCTGTCACTATCTCAGCCCAATACCACTGAGCATAAGATGAGCCATTTGGATCAGACTAGTAACTCTAATCCAATATCTTCCTTCTCAGGGTGGATAGGCAGATGCTTACAGGATTCTTCCAAGCAAAGCATGCTCTGGTGATTCTGGGCTCTTTCCCTGCCATATTCCAGTAATTTGCATATAGATGGTGGCTGTAGAGCCTGCAAAAGTATTGCTCTAGGTAGAGTAGGTGCAACATCAAGCTTTTTATGACATATTCTCTAGTCTTTCCCCTGCAGTTGCATTGTTGTATCCTTATTTCCTAGTGCTCTGGGTCTGTCTTGGGAATGCCTTGAGAAGGAGATCTTCCTTCTGCAGGGCATCCTGGGGAAAGAAGAATTTTTCTCTTACTATAGTGGTGGTGTAGTGACAGTCTTGTTCTTTCTATCTGTTGGTCAATTCATACAGCTTTCGTAGTTTGGGCCAAGCTGGTTTCTACTTGTAAACCCGAAGTAAAAATGTGCCAGTTGTTAGATTTGCAGGGTTGCTGTAACTTTCTTGATGTGGTTCCCTGCTCAGCCCTTTCTCCAATTCTTTGTCCTTGGATCTTGGTGCTAAATACAGTATCCTCCAGAGTGCTAAAGTTTGTAGGCTAGGATGACAAATAATAAACATTCAGAAAGCACCTTGTGTTCTCTTGTAGGAAAGTAAAGCAGAATATGTGACTTTTGCTATCTCCCAAATGTTCTGCTATACTGTGGAAAGATTACATAGGTTATTAGGTTATTAGGAGCATCATTGTGTAGTGAACCTTTTACGCTCACCTGGGAAGTGGCCGAATAAGTTGCTCCGTGTCCTAGCAGCCTTGTTGTTGAGGGTGCTAGATTGAATGATGTATTTTTAAAAGTTATCTATGCTGTATCGTGGGGAACAAAGTTTCTTCCCCTTTCCTCTGTTACAGCCTGAGAGGGAGAGAAAAAGTGATATAGTCATGCACAGATTCTTCCTTCTCCTGTGTAGGCTGTGAACAATGGTGTTGAGCAAACTTGTGCCCTGTAGGCATCTGAAACGCTTCCTATGAAAACTCATTTTGAAGCTGCTGTGCATGTAATTGCAAAGAGTTGCAGTTCTCTGTTTTCATAGAAACATAAGTATATGGGGAGCCCAGGTTGACCCCCCAAATATCTGATTAAAACTAGGGTCACAACAGTGGCAAGGGCTTTGCAGCAACCAACCTGTTTCCCGCATGAAGCATGCTTTGTGCTGGTGGAATCTGCCTGTTTGCTTCCTTTGGCCCTCAGATTAGGAAGCACTTGGGACTTGTCAATTAATGTCAAAAAATTCAAAAGGGTGGTAATTTCACTGGTGCATTAAGCTGCACCTCAGCTGTTGTCATCTTCAGAAACTGGGACAGGACTTCCTTTTATAGGTTAGGCAGCAGTTCCTGGGCTTTTTCCAGACTGTGCTTGCAGCAGTAGAGTAAGCATAAGAGGTGTCATCTCACTGTGCTTATTGTCTTTCTCCTCTTTATACGTACCTGATCCATTCCTAAAAATGGAATTTCACATCTTCCGTTATGTGGAAGGAAGGCACAGGATAAAACTTCTATAAACTTGGAACAAAAGAGACATTTTTTCCATTGGTACTAATGATGTAGCAGAATGTTTTCCTAAATCTTACTAATTAGTCTGCATTCTTGCAAAAAGCCCACATCTTTCTTAATTGGCTCTCGTCAATAAAAACTAACCAAGTGCTCACCAGGATAACACATAACAGTGGCTTTAGAGTAAGGGACATTCCTCATCCAGCGTTGTGGCCTGGTCTGTCATACCCATTGTTCAGTGCTTTTTGGAATGCAAAAGCTGATCTCCCTGTCCCCATCCCATCAATATTGAATTTTTAGGCAGCTTTCCCCTTCCTTGGCTTACAGAAGTAAAATTCACCGTAATTTTAAAGATCCAAACTTAAAACAATTTTTATCAGTCAATACTAAAATAACCCGAGATTAAAAACGGAAGGATAGCAATATAAGGGCACCATTGATTTAAAAAAGTGTTTATTTTTATCTCAGTCCTTCCTGACTTGGAAGTTGTATGAGAGGGTTATTCTGCAGTTATAAGGAAGGTGCTTATTCATTGTGCAAAGAACTACAAAAGTGTATTTTTGGTCATCAGAGTGAAAAGCGCCTCCAGTTCTAATTCACCAAAAACACTGTAAACCAACATCTTTTCCTTGCAAGAGTCCAGTTAGGGCAGTCCTGGTGCAGAAAATGCAAAGCTTTGATATTATTGCTTCTGCAAGACAAATGATGTGTGATGACTTGGTTTCCTTTATAACCCACCTACTGTATTTGCCTGGCTCAGCAGCAGGAAGGAAATGTTGCCAAGACAGAAGTTAATAGTGTGCTTCTGTCATATAGTTCATTGGCCAAAGCTTGAGTGGAGAGCCTAGAGATGGTTGTGTAATGAATAGCTGCACCTCAGTTTCTGAAGCAAAAGTCAGTGGGCAGCGAGGGTTATCCGCTGCTAGTATTCCTCTCTGCAGAAGGCCTTCTAGATGGAGGTGCTGGCAGCACGGCCATGGCATGCAGCAGGTGCATGGTGTACTTTTTCTTGATTGTGGGTGCAATCCTAACCTAGGCCGGCACAACTCATTGGTCTTCCCATTCCCGTGGTGACGTAGGGAGGTCAGTGCATGTCTGGCCCCAGGACTGGCACAGAAATGTCTTCCGGCACTTTCGTGATACCCTCAGGTCTGCACAGGACTTAGGCCGGCCTAACTGGTGGTTAGAATTGCAGCCTAACAGTTCTAGACAGTTAAACACTCAGCCCTCGTTTTGCGTGACCCACCTTCAGTCCTTTTTCCTGTATCTGTATGTACTTTGAAAAACAAAAAACAACCACTTGGTTCTTTCTGCACTGTTTGCAGGAGAACGGAGCCAGCACGATCCTCCGCGACATTGCCAGAGCCAGGGAGAATATCCAGAAGTCGCTGGCCGGAGTGAGTACCTGGGCGCTCTCTCACCAGCTGGCTAACTGCATTCATTTTTCCTAGCTATGGCATATCTCACAGATAGTCCCCCATCCTTCCTGTGACTGAGTTTCTCTAGGCACTATGTGTGTGGCTTTTCTTGTAGAACATTTTTAAAAATGGGGTTATAATTTTGGAGGGGGATTAATCAGGTGGCATGAGCTCTGTCATACCAAGGCTGTGTGAGAGGCATGCGCTGTGTCCTGCTTGCTGTATCCAAATTGCATTTGCAGACTAATCCCGATGCCCTCGGTGTGTGTTGTGCCTTAGTGAGAATTCAGAGCCAGAACATACAACAGTTGTATGGTCTAGCTTTTGCTGGGCTGTTTCATTTCAGGCAGCATGTATCACATTAGTCTGTTTTTTAAAAAAGGCTTCTACTCCTGACTTGCTGGTGTCGTGCATGGTGCAGCAGTAGAGCACCTCTTAGGAATGTGGCTTTGATCAAGCCAGGACACAGAAAAATTCTTGCCTGGTACCCCTGAGAGATGCTATTAGTCAGTGTGGACAGTACCGTTCTATATGGAGCAATTCTGTATAAGTTGGCATGCTATTTACAAAGTTAATCTTATTTGACTACAAAGTGTCTAGTTATTTTGAATTTCTGTTCAACACCAGACACATATCTAGCAAATGGATTTTTTGAACTTTCTAAAACTTTACGCTGCAATTCTCTGCCACATTTTTCCAGGAGCCTGCCCCACTGAACACAGTGGGACTTACTTCAGAACAGACATGCATAACCGGGTAGTGTTAAACAATTACTTTTCAGATATTTTAAAATCAAGTTTAATTTAAAGATTTAAAAATCCAAGATGATAGATTAGTTCAGCCAGTTCTGCATGAAAAGCTTAAAATTTCTGAGCTGATTAGCCAAATGAGCTAGGAAGCTGCCATCCTCTTTCTCTGTTTGTCCTAATTTGGCAAAGAAAAACAAGGTTTCTTTTTCAGATCCCAAACAATTTAGCTTGAATTGATCCAAAGGGAGAAAACTCTCTTCCACACCAGTAAAAGAAGCTGTTGCTACTAAAAGCTGGTTTATAAAGAAATAAATAATGGCAACAATATCTGAATTTTAAGTAATTTTTACTTATTTTTACTGAATTTTTAACTTCTTCCAACTTGTGTAATTTTCTTTAAAACTTCAACATTAATGTTTGAGTGGTTGATCTGTGGACGCCTGTATCATAGCCAACTCCTCTTCCTCAGCAGTTAAGTGCCTCTGATTTGGAGAATTGTCTATTTGCAGTAAATGAAGTGAGGCTAATGCTTGTTTAATTAGTGTTTTTAATGCCTCCAATTTACCATATTTCCCGGCTTATTACACGCACCGGACCATGAGATGCACCAAAGTTTAGAGGAGCAAAACAAGAAAAAAATATTCTGAACCAAATGGTGTACTAATATATTTAATAAAATATAGCAGAATAATATTTCAACCATGTAAAGTCAACAGTGGTATTAAGAAACATTATCACTGTCATTAACAAATGAGGAAAGACTTTAAGCTTCAAGCACTCTTCTAATTTTCTGGTAACCCCCAAAACTCATCATCTCTTCTGTCAGTGATTTGTGACTTTTGCACAAATCTCATTGCAAATGATCAGACAACAACATTTTGCACAAATCTCATTGCAAATAGTCCAGGAAGGCAGGTAAGTTGGGGAGGTTCTTTTGGGGGGTAGGTAGGGAAAGGTGAGGGGATCTAGATAGATAGGGAAGAGTGAGGGATGCACAGGCATGGAGCAGGAGGGACCAGGTCTTGTGCATGTCTACTTTGGAGCAAGTCTCCAAGCCAGGGAAGGCTGGTTAGGATTGCAACTGTGCCAGGGTGACCAGATGGCAAACCCAAAATTCCTGAACCCCAAGGCCAAAATTCCTACCCCCCCAGGGCAAAATTCCTACCTGCTTAAAAAATTGCCAAAAATGTATTTTTTTGTTTTTATATTTTTATTTTTACTTTTTTGCCATAACTTTTGATAGGAAGGAGATATCTCAAAACTGATTATTGCATTGGATTCTGCTCTTCAATATGAATCCAACGACATATAACATGATGGGGTAAGGTGCTCCAGGATTGGCCGTATCACTATCAGACGCAGAGACATTTTCCCCCCCTTTGGGAAGAAAAAAAAGTGCGTCTTATAAACCGGGAAATATGGTAACTCAGTTAGGCTACTATCCAGAGTAACTACTGGAGCACGTAAAAGACATTACGTGCATCCGTAGTTACTTCATCACCTAGTGAAAACCTATGAGAAATTCATATTGCAATCCAGAGTAATTTGTTCTTACTCTGGAGCAAGGACTCCCCATAGTTACTCTGGATTGCACCCTTATTTCTCTTTATAAATCTCACTAAATTATTTCCAAATTTCAGTCGCGTCTGCAAAAAAGGGGGAATTTTCCTTCCTTTTGTTCAAGGTTATGTTGATAGGATTCAGACTAGTTGGCAAGCGTTCTACATTTTTCTTCAGCCCAGAGTTTGTTGTGATAATGTGGTCTATTTTTTCACAACTTTGTTCCCAAACCATGATTGGATTAGGCCAATTCTTGATATAGTGATCAAAACAATTCTCTACCGTGTCCTTTGGGAGAGTCATCTTGGTTCCTCCCACTTTATTCAGAGCAGCTGTTGCAAAGTGGTGGCTTCTGAGTAGTAGGAGGGAGGGCCCTATGGATAGGGTGATGCATGGGGGCCAGGAACTATGTATGGTAAGTGAATCTGGATGTGGGGCTTCCCTGTATTCCACTCATTTAATTTTATTTTGTTCGTTCGTTCCTATTGCCTGCCCCAACCTTCTTGCATTTATCTCCAGGTTTCTTCTACTTTTGATTGACTATCACCTCAACTCCTATCACTAACAATCCTTTGTTGATCGTGAAAATGTGCTGTTTCAGAGACAGAGGGCTGGATGTGCGCTGCACATAGCTGCAGAAGAGCAATAGATATGGTCACCACTGGAAAGGAATCTGCATCACTCAAATAGAATAGGGAAAGTAATCCTGGAGATAGCCCAGAGGTCTTAAGTGGTCTTCCAAGAACTTCCAGCGTAATATCATGTTGGGTAATGACAGGAAGGAACCACTTCGGTCAGAGTTAGAAAATAGGGCTGATAAGCCCTACAATCCAGAGTAAATACAGGAAGCCCTGCAATCCAGAGTAAATATGGGAAGACATAAGAGGCATTTACTCTAGATTGCTCTATGCATTTCCTATAGGTTGCCTATAGACGACACTGTAACTATGTCGGTGTTAAAGCTCCTGTGGTTACTCTGGATTGTAGCCATGGTCTCTTATTTTTTATCCTCTGTGTAATTGTGATTAACAAATGTGTCATCACTTGACCCACAACAGAAAAACAAATCCAATTAAAAATCATGTACATATTAGATCAATATCTTGTTCTATCCCATGTTGTTAAGAGAGTTCACCTCAGAGCAGTTAATAATCAACAGGTTAGATACTTGTCCTAGTTTCAAAAACAAATTAGCTGACTGTACTTGGGGAAGCCGTGACATTGACTTCAGAAGGTAGTGCATTATTAATTCAAGTGTCGTTAGGTTTCTATAAATTTACTGAGCAGTTCATAGAATCATAGAATCCTAGAGTTGGAAGGGACCTAGTAGGTCATCTAGTCCAACCCCCTGCCTGCAGCAGGAATTCCCCCAGAGCATCTCCAACAGGTGCTCATCGAGCCTCTGCTTGAAGATCCCCAGTGAGGGAGAGTCCACAACCTTCCTTGGCAATCTCTTCCACTGCCGAACCGCTCTCACCGTCAGGAATTTTTTCCAGATTTCCAGAATCCAGTTCTTATGCTGCAACACCAAGATTAGACTACAGTTGCAAAATTAAACACCAACAAAAAATTAAGTGCATTCTTATTTGACATAATATTAAAATACATTCTTCACAAGTCAAATGTAGGTTTCATTTTTAGAAAGCATTTAGATTAGAAAGCATGGCAAGTATTTTAAAATGGTGATTATACTGAAAAAAAAACTCAGATTAAATTTGTAGGTACATCCATAGACAAATGATTTAGGGCAAAAACCAGAGTAATTACAGGGAGTCCTTGCTCCGGTGTAAGAACAACTCACTCTGGATTCCAATATGAATTTCCCATAGGTTTTCACTAGGTGGTGCAGTAACTACGGGTACACGTAAAGTCGCTTACATGCCCCATAGTTACTCTGGATTTGGGGGTAAGTTATTTTATTTACCAAAACTAACATATTTATGAATTCATTGGGAGGTAACCAGTCTCTAATTCAACAGGTTAATGGTGCCTATTTTGCAGGATATTTTCATGCCTCATCACTACCACTGTAAAAAGCCTAATTCCAAAAAATACATTTAAGTTGCTTGTGCTGATGCCTGCTTTGACTTCCTTGACTTTTATATCGCTTCCCCCAATCCTGTATTCGCTGACGCTGTTGAAATGTGGCACTCTTCAGGGAGAGGTATTGACTCTGTCCTATTTTGCAGGGGCAAAAGGGTTGATCAGTTTTGGAAAAAATATGGCCTGATGGAACTATTTTACAAAACATTGGTTTGTTTACTTAAAGATTTATAACCCGCCTTTCCTCTGTAAACAGAGGATATATACAAGGATAAATTTTGCATGTATATGTTCATTAGACTCTTAGTATCTACTCTGCAATCCTAAAAACACTTTCCTGGCACTAAGATCCATTGAACATAGCGGGGCTTACTTTTGAGTAGACATGGTTAGGATTGTGCTCTGACCCTACAATCCAGAATAACTACAGGAAGACGTAAGAGGCACTTACTCTGGATTGCTCTATGCATTTCCCATAGCTTGCCCGTAGGTGGCACCGTAATTACGTTGGTGTAAAAGGTCCCGTAGTTACTCTGGATTGTAGCCTAAGTGTCTTTGATCTAAAGCATACCTTAAAATAAAACTTTCTTTACATGGGTTTTTGAGATGATTGAATGTTTACAAAAACCCATGTTAAGAAACATTTTAAACATAAATGTAAAAAAAATGGAATTTAATCCCTCCTTGTTAAGTAAGCAACAAGCTTCAACCATCAGCATCAGGAATTCACTGAATATTTGACAGTATTTAACCCTGGTCATTGACTTGCATGCCAGCCTGAGGTCTTTTTCAGCGAAGGGATGCTCGTCTAGCAAGGGACAGGAATGAATCTTTCCCATCACAGAATAGGTTTTTGGGAATAGTTGGTGGTTAGTATATATGTGAGAAGTAAGGGTTTTGGTTGGGGTGCTGGGGGAAATCACTCTTCCTGTCCTGCAGTTTGGAGTCTGATTCATGCCGCACAAACTAGATGTTGGCACAGAGGTGTGTAAATACAGTACGGATAACAAATTGGTTTCCTTCCAGCCTTCCAATATAAGGGCTGTTGGAAAAGGTTGAATATCACTGGGCTAAGTTTTAGGATGCAAGGCATTTCCATGTATTTCATAATTTGTTTTAAAAGCAGAAGGATATATTGTTTCTTTGTTTGCATTGACTGTTTACATCTTCAGGATACAATGAGGGTGATATAGAAGACTCACTTATAAAACTATTCAGCTTAGGGCTTTAATACTCAATAACCGTCTTGATGTTTGGATACGTCCTGCTTGTCAATTCAGGACAAAACAGAAATCCAGGCATAAGACAAAAATAACCAGAGGTCACTGTCTTCTTTCCATCTTTCTGCTACCTGGAATCTTTGCTTCACATAACTGTTCATTGGTCACTTCCATCAATTTTATTGTTTTCAAAAACATCTTAAATTATGTTTCTGTGTAGTGAATTAAATGAATATATTTGCATTAACGCTGTCGGAGTGATGTACGGCAGTGCCTCCCAGTGACCTCTCAGTTTGTATTAAGGACTTCTCCCTTTAAATAGTAGGGGAAGGGAGAAATCTGTGGCTCAGGATGACACCCTTGCAGAGGAACAGTCTATTTCCAAACCTCATGGGTGCTTTCAGAGGCTGGGTTAGTGATTTGCAACCACAGGTGTGATCTGGGTGGTTGGATTGCCAGGTGTCAGTTGGCTTGATTCAAAACTCACTCCAATTTTCACTCAAAATTTCACTCCAATTTCCTACTTCACGTAAGGGGTTGGACTAGATGACCTACTGGGTACCTTCCAACTCTAGGATTCTATTTATAGGACCAAAGTAGGCAGGTAAAAGAAGTGGCTCACTTGGGTTTCTGCTATATCTGCTCCTAAGGAACTTCAAAACTACCTCTAAAAATGTCTGAAACGTCATTGAGCATGTACTTTTGCAATGCTTTTCAGTGCACTAAGCATCCGTTTAAGAAGGTAGTGCAGTTTCACATGGCAAAAGCCATTTAAATGAAGCTGAAATTTATGAGAGAGAAGAAGTGAGTGACTTTGCATGATCACAGGGTGCAGCTTTTGATAGAACTCAAGGGAACTGCGTTACAGAGAGCGTATAAATAAGATATAAATACCAAAACCCTAAATGAAATGCACTAGAGTTTTGATAGAAATGGTACATAAAATGTATCAGAGTAAACTAGCAGATCAATGCACAGAAGGACTCTTGATGCCATCAGTTGCACAAGAGTCAGTTGAATTGTGCAGAGTCCCCCAGGGAAAGAGGCAGGATATAAATAAAGTACTTAGTACTTACGGCTGCGTCACTTTGGACTGCAGACTTGCCTCTTCCATTTCTTCCAAGTTGTCTTCCATTTGCTGTAGTACAGCAGGCAGGGTGGCCGCTCTGATTCTCGTTCTTTGGCATGTTCACTCCCAAGTGTTTGCCTGGTCCATGGCTGCATGAAAATATTGGAGTCAGTAGAATATTCTTTGACACCCCCAATATGCTGTTGCCCTTCTAGCTCAAGACAGTCTTGCAGAACCCCCAAGAAGCCTCTCCTGCTCGGCGCAAGAAGCAGTCGGGTCGCGCGACTGTAAGTCGCTTGGGAAAGGGGAGAAGCATAACTAGCTTATTTGTCCGTCTGCTGCTCAGCCTGGGGGTGCTGGGGATTTATCCAGGGCACTTACTTCAACCTGCTGCTTTGCCAACACTGCACCTTGAAGTTGTTTACTTGCACATCAGCGACTGCCCAGTGATATTCAGTCATTCATGAAGACATACATCCCGTGGTGGGCTTCAGGGGGTTCTCACAGGTTCTATAGAACCCATGGGTTCTATACATACATGCGTTGTTCTGAGAACCAGTTACTAATGGGACATAGAACTTGTTAATTTAGGTTATTAGGGCACAGAACCTGTTGTTAATTTATTTGAATCCCACCACTGCATATATCTCAGTTAACTTCTGAGTACCAGAAAAAAATTTTCCATACCTGTGCACATGCTGGCACGGCTGTTGTTAGATCCATGCTTGAAAGATCCCATCTTTTCAGAACGCTTAGGCTCTCTTCAAAAGCTTCTGCTCTATAGTATAATTTTCAATGCTTTCCTTGAATAGCCTTTGACTAGAGTTTGAGGACACCTCCCAGTTAAAGGGCATAACCATTATAATTTTTTTTTATTTAAAATGAAGTTCCTCTTAGATTGTGGATATCTGTAGATCCTTAGAGAAGACCTGGAACAACCTATGCCAGTTCTGTGAAGAAGTGATGACCCACCCACCACTGAAATGAAATGTGGTCAACATCTCCTATAGTTCATGACATGGTCTCAGAGCAGGAGTGCTTCTCCTTTGAGACAATTACATACATTAATACTCTTTTGTGGAAGAGTGTTCAAGATTCTGGCCACAAAAGGATGATTCAACAGTTGCATTTTTTTATATTAACTCCATAACAATACCCTTAAGAAGTAGAGAAGACTGATTCTGAGCATATCACTTGGGCAGCAAGACTTGTGCTTTGTACCTTTTGCTTGAAAACCACTGGTTGCTCTCAGAATGTGTCCCCACATGCAAGTCTGTCAGGATGGTGTGTCTTGTTTGATATGTGTCAGTTGGCCTCCCCTTCCCTTCATACTGTCTTTCTCTGTTTCAGAGTGTGAGCAGCAACTCTTCAGCAGGGCCTGCTGGAGACCAAAGTGAGCTGGTCACTAGGATTGCGAACCTCGAGGCAGAGAATCAAAGCCTTCGTAGTGGTGAGTGGTGAAACCTAATAGTATGCAGGATTTCTGGTGGGTAGCATGCAGTACCCTTTCCTGCTCTCTTCTTTCAGAGACAGAGATGCATATTTTGTTCCTCATTGTAGAGTGCTAGACGGTCCTTCTTCTGCTTTCACCATCTAACTGGAAGCCAGTATAGTGCACCAGCCATTCTGTGCTTTCCCTGAATAATGTGTTTTTTCTCCTGCACTTCTCCAGTGGTTAAAGATCTCCAGCTTGCTATCTCTAGACTGGAAACACGCCTGAGTGTGCTGGAAAAAGCATCTACCTCTCATCACCCTTCCTCAGTGCCACCAACTCAGGTAAAACCATTCCGAAAGGAGCCTTCTACTTATACTGCTCATTCCTTTAACAAATAAGAAATTCTGCACCCCCATCCAAGTCTTTCTATATCTTTTCCTTCTTTGTTATTCTAAGCAAGTTAACCTGCACTGTGTTGTGGACTGACAGAAATAACGGCTTCCTTGTCTTTTGTGGAACCAGGCAGTGTGATTCTTACTTGAGAACTTGGTTTACCAGTATTTACGGAGAATCAACCCAAACTGTATACAGTCAAATTGCTTACCTTAAGAGTATCACTGGGAATAAAACCTGTATCAAAGAATACTTCCCACAACAGTGTGCCTGCCACACAATTTGAGGACATTGGCAAAAGGTTTTGAGAGGTTTTTCTAGAGCTCTCTTGGGATGATTTAGCTGTGAATCCCATACCTTTGAGCATACCTCTGGCTGTATGTTGCAGGGGAAGATTGAGTTGTCAGGAAATATGATCCTTGACTTGTCCTCCTTCTGCAGAACTGCCTTGAAACTTCAGCTCTTGCCTTTCAGAGCCCCTGAAATGTTTCAGAGGGAAAAACAAGAATCATAGAATCCTAGAGTTGGGAGGGACCCAGTAGGTCAACTAGTCCAACCCCTGCCTGTAGCAGGAAATCCTTCTAGAGCATCTCCAACAGGTGCTCGTGGAGCCTCTCACCAATTGAGGTGATGAAAGGAGTCAGAATCGTGAGTCCCTCTGCTCATTTCTGCAATTTGTGAAATGAGAAATTTCTGTCTGCAAAACAGGTCACCTTTCTAAACGTTTACTGGCAGGAGATATTTGGCTTCCAGAGATGGCGAGTCTGTGCTACTGGGTGTAATCCGCCATGCAGAAGTTTCCTTTTGCAAGTCCCACTGAAATGAACAGGAGCTCTAGAAGAGTTCTCTTGACTTTCAGCAGGGTTTACACAAGAGAACTTTCCATGGTGGAGTATGCCTACCTGTAGTAGATAAACATGAAGATTGGTGTTGTCAACTACTGGTGCCCCACAACCTTAGGCAACCTGCATACCTACTCTCAGTATAGTTAAAAGCTCATCTGTCTCTTAGTTCCTTGGTGCTTATGAAACATTTTTGCTTCCCCTTTATGGCAGGGATGTAACCGTTTTGTTTTCTCCTTACTCCTTTTGTAGAAGGTGCAACCACTGGCTACTCCCTCCAAGAAAGTTGAGCTTCCTTCTGCTTCAGCGAAGACAGTAGAATCTGTTGCTGAGGAGGATGATGACATTGACCTGTTCGGCAGTGATGATGAAGAGGAAGACCAGGAAGCTGCCCGAGTCCGGGAAGAGCGGCTAAAGCAGTATGCAGATAAGAAGTCCAAGAAGCCTGGCCTGATAGCCAAGTCCTCCATCCTCTTGGATGTCAAGCCCGTAAGCTCCTGTTTCATCTGTCTGGGGAAGGAAGGTCTCCTGATCTTTAAAATTCCATTTTCCAAGGATGTCAGTCAAAGTGACAAACAGAAGGCTTTTTACCCCTTCAACTAAGCCTCAAAACTTTGTTAGGATGAGAATGGTGAGGGGACTCAAGGGCATGTAGTGAACCTTTGCCTGAGTGGGGACTTGTCTGCATCTTCCATCAAATGCCATCTCTTTAGCTACTACATCTCTCTCTCTCTGTCTCTGTCTCTGTCTCTGTCTCTCTCTCTCTCTCTCACACACACACACACACACACACACACAAACACACACACCCTCATCGTGCCCCTCCTGCCCATTGGTGCCTGGTGGGTGCTATCTTAAATATAAGATATTTAAAGAGGGCTGTGTAACTTTTGTGTTGACGGAAGATGAGAAATAAATTCAATATCCTGTATTGCTGAGCCTTTCCCCTCTTGTGAAAAGGCGTGTGGCTCTCCAAGTTGTGACCATCGACATGTCATGTCGGTTTTAATTCCCTGCTTTGCTTTGCTTTCTCCTTGCCTGTTCACTTTTCTTACTACCAGCATTACTGACCCCTTTTCACTTTTTTCAGTGGGATGATGAGACGGACATGGGCAAGATGGAGGAATGCGTCCGATCCATTCAAATGGATGGCTTGGTCTGGGGAGGCTCCAAGTTGGTTCCAGTGGGTTATGGTATCAAGAAACTCCAGATTCAGTGTGTGGTGGAAGATGACAAGGTTGGCACGGATATACTGGAAGAGGAGATCACCAAGTTTGAAGACTATGTAAGTTCCCTGCAGACAGCAGAAGGGGGCAGATGTGTTGGTGGTTTGAACCAGCTCATCTGATATAATTCTGGATTGGAAGATGCAAACTGGAATTTGTATCTAGTGGCCTTGCCTCTTGTGCACCAGAAATCTTGATGTATTTGGATACTGGGATCCCCTTAAAAATATTTTTTAAAGGAAAAATCAGTGAGAAAATAGCCTTCCCACTTACCTTTGTGCTGCAGAATTGCCCCTTCTGAATGTTCCAAGGCAGGCAGACTTCTGGGTCACGTAGTCACCTTAGCTATATCTGATCCCAGAAGTGCAGAAGAATGCCATATAAACCATGTACTTTTGTGGCAGGAAGACTTATTTTCTTCCTATTTTCAATATTTTGGAAGGGTATCCAGGTATCTGTGGATATCTTTATCTGAGGGGAGGGAGCACCAAACTCCCACAAAGACGGAGGGACAACTAGGTAGCCACATGCTGCAAGCCCAGATCACAGTGATATTATTAGGATTGTGGTGACACGTGCTTCCATTCTTGATTTGTGATAGGATGTGTGTGTCTCCCAGTGGCTTTCTGGAAGAGGGTGGGGGTTAGAGGTTTCATCAGATTGCAGGTGGTGTGCTTTGCAGAAAGCCTGTGTGTGGCACACCTTTCCTTCTTTAGTCACCTCTGGGTTTTCAGGAGATCCTTGTCAGGGTCTGCAGGCCTGTTAATATGAACGCTCTTCTGACTTTGGCTTTTCCTGTTTTCAGGTGCAGAGTGTCGACATCGCCGCTTTCAACAAGATCTAACAGCAAACCTTTACACTTTCAAAAGCTTAATAAAAGGTCAAGTGTTGAAGAGCACTGCCCAGCAAGGGTCTTGTTCCTTAATCCGTGTGCTGCCTTTTCTTTCACAGGCTTTGGTGCTACTCAGTGTAAGCCAGTCACGTAGATTTGAGAGTCCAGTGTATCGAGGGTGTGCCATTAATTTTTGATGGCTCTCAAATGGTTGCTGCCTGGAGAGACTCAAACTGATGCTGAAATACTTCCTGTACAAGTCCAGTTTATTTCAGGAAAGCTTGAACACTGAAGCTGTTCCTTCTGCATGGTGCACGTACCACATTCTTTAAGGCCACCTCTTCCATGTACGCATCATGTTGCATTAAATTGGGAGGGATGTTGGCTCTCCAATAACCTGGCAGAGCCTGCCTGCTTTAGTCACCTGGGTCTGTCTGATCTCTCCTCTACAGCGCAGGTAGTACTGTCTTGGTCCTCTCTGCTTTTGGTCTACTGAATGCTGTCGCTTTGGATAAACACAGGCAAGGTTGTTAGAAGTTCAAAACCTTCTGAGTTCAAATTCCTTGAAACAAATGGTATGAAGTTAATGCAGAGGGTGTAAGCACGTAAGGGCCTCTGATGGATCAGGCCAAAAGCCCATTTAGTCCAGCTTCCTGTATCTCACAGCAGTCCACCAGATGTCTCAGGGGCACATATAACACCTGCATCCAGGTGCCCCCCCCCCCCCCGCATCTGGCATTTTGGGGTTGTCCACATCTACACCTTTCTATGCACACATATACATGCACACCCAATCATGGATTGTAACCTATGATGGTCCTTTTCTCTAAAAAAATTTCCAGTCCCTTAAAGACATTCAGGCTAGATGCCATCACCACATCCTGTGGCAAGGAGTTCCACAGATTTATTTACACACTGGGTGAAGAAATATTATCTCTTGTCTGTCCTACCCTCCCAACAATTAATTTGATTGGACATCCCCTCGTTCTGGTGTTAAGGGAAAAGAGCATCTCTCTGTCCGTCCCTTGCATAATTTTGTACATCTCAATCATGTCTCTCCTCAAGCGCCTCTTTTCTGGGTTGAAGAGCCCCAACACTGTAGCCTTTCCTCCTACAGATGGTATCCCAGATCATCCATCATTTTGGTCGCTCTTCTCAGAACCTTCTCCATTTCCTCTCTGTTCTTTTTGAGAGGCACGACCAAAACTGGACACAGGACTCCCAATGTGGCCTCACCATCGACTTGTACTATTACTATTTATTTTTAAAATTTATATCCCGCCTTACTATGTCATGCTTTCTAATGCCAGCAGGGAAAATGTGGCCGGAATCTCTCTCCTTGCTTCACACCAGAACCTGCCCAGAAAGTCCTCCTCCTCTCACAGCCTGTTGCTGTGAGCAGAGCAGTGTTGTCACTGCCAGGCTGAAGTGAGCAACTGGGCCAAACTGTGAGTGGTCAGAGTGCAGAAACCTCATTGCTAAGAAATGGGAAGGTTTCTCACCATTCCTCTCTATGCGCTTTGGGTTTGGACCTTTCCATTTTGAAGCTCCTGTTCTCCTCACATGACGCAGGGACTGCCACGACTTGGACCTTCAGTGGAAGGAAAAATGGATGGCAATCCCTGGGCTCCTCCATACCTGTGACCAGAGCTCTTCCACGGCTTTTATAAGGAGTGTCTTTTTTGAGTACGTTCCACTTCTTGCTTACTGTGCTATAATTCCCTTTATGGTAGCTGGCTAGGCTCAGCAGACTTGCAGCCCAATCTACTCAGCAGGAGGGCTGCAAGCTTAAAGATACTTTCCTGAGAGTAAGACCTAGTGAACACAATGGGGCTTACTTTTGAGTAGACATGGTTAGGATTGTATTCCTAGTCAGATGATAATCTGATAATCAAAGGGGCTTACTCCCAGGTATAGCTCCTTACTCCAGTCTGACTGGAGGCATTACTGAAGATAGATAACCTTCTAAGGGTGCAATCCTGACTTAGGCTAGAGAGAATGGCCCAGCTAATCTGGCCTTATTTGCCCATATTCTGAGCAGATTGTTAGGCCAAATCCATAGGGCTAGGAAGCCTCTAGGCTGGCCTAACTGTTGCTGAGGAGGCAGCATGCTCACTGGTCTGTAGGAGTTGGCCGTATCCTGAGGTTGAGAGGCAGGAGTGGTGCTCAGGCTGGCTTAAGACTTAGAACTTTTTATTTTGCTGACATTTTTATACTATCATGGACCCCTATGGGTCTACTCAGAGTTATGCCAGCTGCTCCCCTGGAAACAGGCTGTGGATATTATTACAGAATTCCTGACGCGGGTCGCCAAGTGGGTTTCCTACACCTCCAACCTTAGGAACACTTTCAAACTCCCAAGAAATAAAACTCAGTCCAGAGTCCAGGGAGTAAAGAGTAGCAAATGTCTTTATTGTAGATACAATAGGATCTAGGCCTCGTCCTTATGGGATCCTTCATGAAAATGGCTCAGAACCCTGAGCACCGGATGTGCTGGGTCTTAAATACTCAAATTTACATCACTAAGATTCAGTAAATCATACATTTTGATTTGCACTTGACATTGTCTATCAAACCAATTCTTACCAATAGTAACTCATAAGTATCTCTCCAATCACATACTGCATTACTTGCATTACTTAGAACAACTTTGATTTGCTAACTTAGTCCACACCATTTGACGCATGTATCATACAATTGTTGCCACATTCTTATGTTCTTCTACTTATTCTGCTTACTTGCAATTCTTTTAGACTCATACTTACCCATAATGCTTTACAACTTGGAACTGGAGGCCTAGCCTGAGTGTTGCTTTAAAGTTTTGCTCTCTTTACTTAGTGGTGTTAGTATTGAGGATCAGTACTATAGATTATTAGAGGTTAATAATGCTTATCTGTTGCAATATGGACTAACTGCACTGTTCTAGGCTGTGCTCAGCATGCCCTCAACACACCCCTGCTGAACTGCCTAGGCTGATGCACGGCTAGGCTGGTGTAGCTCCATCTGCCTAAGTGGACTTAAGCTGGCACAAGCCTTCTCTGGTGCAGCTAGTTGGCCAGATAGGCTAGCCTAAGTGCACTTCTGGATTGCAGCCTTTGTATTTCAGTGACCACCTGCTGTAGTTCATGTTTGGATAGTGGAATAAATGAGCAACTGGGTTACTACCTGAGTAGACTCTTCACATGCAATGTGGGCTCTGCCTTCTGCCGTGTTGTTTTCTGGTATTGGAGGCGTGGAGGATGGTCAAGGGTCCTGGCGAAGAAAGCACCACCTGTCTGGTGATGCTGACATTTTTAGGGAGCCATAAGCACCACCTGTGACAAATTCAGTTCTTGGCTGCATGGGAAATTCATGCGTCCGGATGAGTTACATCAGATATCCCATTGGTGGTGTTCCCACCCTTTACGTTGTGGCCACCTTGAGTCCCCCAAGGAAAAAGGCAGGAGGAAAGTAAAGTACATTATTATTACTTTCCATTAGTGATACTTAAGCAAACAACCTTCCCAACTTTCCATCTTTTTTAAAGGCTTCTCTCTCTTCCTCTCCCAGTCTGGTTAGTCCCCAAGGGGAAAGTGAATACTAACCATGCAGTTTGGGGGTGCAGCTGGAAGGACTCATGCACATGCCCTCTTGCAGGAGGCTTGTGTCCCTCACATGGTCAGCATGTACACCCCGCATCAGGCCAGTGACTCATCATGTCCAGTTTCCCAGTAGCCTCAGGCACACTGCTGTGTTGGCCTTCTCTTATAGCCTACATCCAAAACCGGGAGGTTACGCATAACCTGTGATAGGCTTTTCCTGCAGAAATTTGTCCAGTCCCCTCTTAAATGGCCCCAATGCCATCACCACATCCGGTGGCAAGGAGTTCCAGAGCCGAACTGCAGCTGTGGAGGGAGCTGGTGGAGGAGGGGGCAGCCTGGCCTCAGTACAAGCCCCATTCTTTTTTTCCTTTTTTGAATAATAAATTGTTATTCAAGTCTTTTTTGTTTGCTCTTTTATCTGGCAAATTATAAATGCCCTTTTTATCTTGCAAATTTATCTTGCACCAGCGTGAGGGATGCTGGCAGCGGGAGGAGGGCAGCCTGCCCAGAGACGATGCCGCCTGAGTACCGGCCTTCATTCGTTT
The DNA here is from genome assembly GCA_030015325.1 of Cryptoblepharus egeriae. NCBI lineage: Eukaryota > Metazoa > Chordata > Lepidosauria > Squamata > Scincidae > Cryptoblepharus > Cryptoblepharus egeriae. The sequence continues at coordinate 2,095,837 of JAREYC010000003.1, read as the reverse complement.
TTTTAAAAATAAATTCTTGTTAGTTATATAAATAACACAGTTATTAATGGTTATAAAATTTAATAAACATTTATTTATATAGTTCTGTCTGATTGCTCTTTTATTTTATAAATTTATCTTGCACCGGGGCAAGAAGAGCACTGGTGGTGGGAGGGGGTGGCCTGCCCAAGAAGGCCTCCTTGGCCTTCAAGGTCTGCGGGCAGCAGTGGGGATGCCTGGGGGGCCCTGTGGTGGGGGGCATAGGAACACCAGCACCACCAGTGGATGCCGGATGGTCACTTGGATAAATGAACAGGATGGAAGGCACAATCCTGCCACAAGGGGAACAATAGGGGGCTACGCCAGTGCAGACATACACCAGCCTCCCCACTGGTGTATGTCCCACATAAACAGGGAGCAAGTAAGTTATGCCACCCTAAATTGGTTAGGATTGTGCCTTTGGTCCTGTTCATTTATTCAAGTAAACCATCTTTTTCCAGCCGTCCAGAACAAAAGCAAGTGCCCCAGTACATAGTATGTGAACACATTCCTAACCATGTGTACTCCAGAGTAAGCCCTATTTTTTCAGTGGCTCTTACTCCCAGGAAAGTGTCTTTAGGATTGCAGCCTATGTCTCAGCCCATGTAAGCAGATGAGATCCTCCTCAATACTTCAAAATAAGCAGACACATCACAGCTAAAATCCAGAATAAGCTTTAGCACTTCATATTTTTGACATAGTATCTCAATAATTTAGATCAATTCTAAAAATTATTGGTCTGTTGGGCATTATCTTTCTTATCCACATGACATCCAGTGCAATCCTAAGCACAACTATTCAGAAGTGATCCCATTGTGTTGAATAGTACTTAACTCTCAGGAAAGTGTGGTTAGGATTGCAGCTAGACTGTAATTTTGGCTATAAAACACAATAAATGGGGAGTATACATAGAATCTGCTCTGCTGACCATGTATAAAATTCAGCAGTAGTAATTAGGGCTCCTTCCAGCAGGGTTTTACTTGGTTATTCTAGTTTTCCTACTCACAATCTAATCTCCGATCACCTTCGAAATTCTTCTGGTCAACTCTTCTCCCTGGAACAGACTGATGACCACCCCGGCAGAGGGTGAGAAATAGTTTTCTACCCATGTGCCTGTTTCACAAGGGCCAGGACAGACTTAATGGTTCCTGCAGCCAACTGGGTAGAAAACTCCTTGTTCATGGCATGCCGTGTTCAGCGCCACCCATCAGAGTCCCCCGTTGGGCTGGCAAGGCGAGAGACAAGCAGAGTCCAGATATGGGCCGCCATCATAGCTTACATTCTCAAAAGTGAACATTAGGTTCCTAAGGAAAAGAGGGCACATGGGTGGTGCACTTGTACAGGCTGTAGCTGCCACAGAAGATTTGGCGTCTGGGCCAGAGATGCTGCTCATTTCGGAGCAGGAAAGATAGTTCACTGGCTGCTTCTCTGAAGGGCGGTGAGAAGCAAGTGCAGCTTTTCTGTCATTGCAACCTGAGAACAGAGAAAACAAAAAATAGTGAGGATCATGTGGTGGGCAAGGAGAACAGTAGTTCAGTGGCAGAGCATCCGTGACATGCTGAGCACCTGGGTTCAGTGGTAGGTTTCAGCCCACCGTTCTGCAGAACCAGCCCAAGCCCGAGCTTGTCCAGAGGCTCTGCGCGCAGCCTCCTCTTCCCGGTGGGCCAGGGCAGCTGCCTCCTTGGGGCAGAGGGAGGGAGGGGATGCTGCCCTCCAAGCAGAGCCCTCCAGCCTCTCCTGCTGCTGCTCCAGGGCAGGCCAGAGGGCAGCCAGGCCTCTGCCAGGCTTCCGCCAATGGGTCTTACTCAGTGATGGGCCCAGCCTCCCTTAAGATCCGGTACGCCGGAAGTCAGGGGGCGGGGCCGGAGTCAGGGGGCGGGGCCGGAGTCAAGGGGCGGGGCGGGCCCTAACCAGGCCGAACTGCGCATGCGCCAGACTTGGCGCATGCGCAGTGCGTCCCCTGAAGCGTCCTTGGCGCCAGGACGCTTGCAGCCGCGGGTCTCTTGCAGCTCTTGCAGCCGCGGGTCTGGCCGGTTCGCTGTCGTCCACCCTGGTGGAAGACCCGGTATGGGCACATAGGCCCGTACCGGTATCTGCCCACCTCTGGTCTTACTCCTAGGTAAGAGTGGAGAGGACTGCAGCCTTAGCCTACTTAGAGCCTCATCCTGGGCAGGTCTACTCAGAGGTAAGTCCCAGTATAGCCAATGGGGCTTACGCCCAGGTAAGAGTGGAGAGGACTTTCAGTATACTGGTATACTTAAAATGGTTGTGAGGACACAGAACCTGTTGTTAATTTATTTGAATCCCACACTGCCTGGATTGCTTTACTCATCCATCTTTCTGTTCCCCTAGTGGTGCAAGCGAGGCTGGAGATTACCTGTCCTCACCCCTCCAAGAGTGGGGCAGACAGTGCCTTACAGCATCTCTGCTGCACCCCCAGGCTTGCATGGGATTTGTGTCAGACTAACTGGGGTTAGGACTGCAGCATGAGATCCCAAGTGAAACCCACATGTGAACTGGGGCGGAAGTTGATGTGGGATTCTCCCAAGAAGCTCCAGTCTAAGAATAGAGCCCCGCACATACCTGGTAGGCTTCTGGAGCCTGAAGTTGCTTATGGACAGGATTCAGCTTGCTCAAGGAGGCCTGGACATGCTTCTTAATCTCCAGCAGGTTGGGGAGTGGCTGGCAAACCTTCACAGCAGTGTGGAAAAGGCAGGGACATAAGAACATAACAGCCTCCACTGGATCAGGCCAAAGGTCCATTTGTCTAGTCCAGATTCCTGAATCTCAGTGGCCCACCAGATGCATCAGGGAGCAAACAACCCAGGTGCTCCCCCCACCCCTGCATTGGGCATTTTGAGGTTGTCCTCCTCTACACACACCCCTCATAGCTTATAACCTGTGATGTCCCTTTCCCATTGGAACTTAAAAGGCACCACATCCTGTGGCAAGGAGTTCCACGGACTAACCACAAGCTGGGCTAAGAAATATATTCTCTTGTATGTCCTAACCCTCCCAAGGGTCAATCTGAGTGGATGTCTCCTAGTTCTGGTGTTGAGTGAAAGGGAAAAGAGCATCTCTCTATCCACTCCTCACATAATTTTGTGCATCTCAGTCATGCCCCTTCAAGTGCCTCTTTTCCAGACGGAAAAGCCCTAAATTCCACAGGAGACATCCCAGACCACCATATATTGTGTTGCTCTCCTCTGACAAGGTCTGCAAGTCAACTTCTAGCCTTGTTCCCCAAGAAGAACCCTCAGGCCACAAAGAGCAGCCTCAACAACACCTGCCTTTTCCTCTCTCCCCATTAACAGTCTCACTGCTCATAGTGCAGGGACTCCTATGTTTTTCTTAGATACTAAAAGTCGGATACAACTTACCCTACAATCCAGAGTAACTAAGACGTAAGAGGCACTTACTCTGGATTGCTCTATGCATTTCCTATAGGTTTCCCATAGGCAGCACCGTAACGACGTCGGAGTAAAAGGTCTCATAGTTACTCTGGATTGTACTCTTAATGACTAAACAACAAAATGAAGCAAACTTAATTAGTTCTCCCCCAAATTGGTTTGCCTTGTCCTGATTATTTTCACCACCACCCCCCACTCAGAGTTCTTACAAACTGTGGAGTAGAAACCCGTGTGTTGCCTGAACCAGGTGGGTTTGCAACTCAATCCACCCGGAAAGATCTCTTTAAATATTTAAAGATTGGAGATTTAGGGACACTTTCCCGAGGGAGTCCCCATAATGCAAGCCCCGAAGGTACAAACCAGAGACCAATTTACTATCTCAGACTTGAGGGCTTTAGTTCTAGAAAATATTCATTATTTTTCTACTAGCAGAATTTACCGGTCATTGCGAAAGTAAATTTCACGAATATTTGTGGGTTGGGCACCAGCTTTTGCCTGGCTCAGCTAAGAATGGAATGATTGCTTGCTTGACTGACTACAACAGTAAAAAAGCAGTTTTTACACTGTGGTTTCCAGTGCATATTGAGTCAAATATGTATTTAAAAAACGGTGGATAACAAGGTTGGACCTGTAGTGCTTTTTAAAAAAGCCTGATAAATGCTTTTACTTTTTGTAGAACATCTTAAGTCTGCCAAAAGGATAAAAGTGGATAGTCCTGGAATAAACATGATAAAAAACTAAGAGTCATCAAGGTAGTGAATGGTCTCTGGATTGTGCCCTTAGCGGTTCTATGCATATCCTGTGTGCAAAAAGGTGGGAAACAGATTGCAACAGTAATGCCGCCTCCCCACCTGCCCATTTTCCAGGTACACGCGGTGCAGGATTTCCACTGCTGCAGGAGTCACCCTTCCAACTTCCTTGGTTCTTTCTAGAGGCCAGAACTGAATCTCCTGCCCTGTCCTTGGTGGCGGCTCCTCTTCCAAAGCCATGAGATCCAGACATGGAAATCCTGCAAACAGCAAGTGTAGATGGACCCTGGCCTGATTCAGCAGGACGTCAAGCCCTGTAAGTCACTTGTATGGACTAATTTATGGAGGTAAGTACTACGTGGGGTTCTGAAATGTCCACCCCCGATGAGACCCCACAGCCCAGTGGAATTCAACTAGCATCAAAAACAGAGTTGACATTCTTAGAAAAATCCTACATTATGCTGGACTTGGATGGGAAAGAAATCTGTGGTCTGTGTGCATCGTCTGTGTCTTTTTTATGTCCAATTTTTCAACATAAATGTATAAAAATACATCCAAACACTTATGGGGCCAAGCCTATCCCAGTTTTCCAGTGCTCATGCAGCAGTGCCAACGGGGCACTCACTGCATCCTGCAACGGGGGGACAGCCATGGAAGCCCCATACATCCAAACACTTATGGGGCCAAGCCTATCCCAGGTTTCCGGTGCTCATGCAGCAGTGCCAACGGGGCACTCACTGCATCCTGCAAAGGGGAGACAGCCATGGAAGCCCCATACATCCAAACACTTATGGGGCCAAGCCTATCCCAGGTTTCCAGTGCTCATGCAGCAGTGCCAACGGGGCACTCACTGCATCCTGCAACGGGGGGACAGCCATGGAAGCTTCCTCAAGAGAAAGGAATGTTTGCTCTCTCACGTAGGGGCTGCACTGCAGCTCCATCAGTGCCGGAAAGTTGGATAGGATTGGATTCTTAAGTCAGGGTTCCTTGTCCCAGTGCTGGCTGCCTCCTCAAAATCCTAGATACAAGAACAGAAAGAGTTGGGACCCTCTCTGAAAGGAGATAAGCCTCAAAACAGAGCTAAGTTCCTAGTGGACAATAAGGGTGCAATCCTAACCAACTTTCCAGCACTGAGGTAAGGGCAATGTAAGTCTAAGGTAATGTTAGGTAATACTGCTTAACTTACTGAGGGATATGGCACATGTCCCACAGGCATAGATTAGGATTGGCCACTGGGCTGCAATGGGATTGGGCTCTGGACTGGCAGTGGGAGCCCTTGGGGAGCTCAGCCCTGGCCCGGCTCCAACTGGGTACACGCAACCCAGTATCCTTACAACTGTGCACATCCCCCACACGCACATCCCCCTCAGGCCATGGGAAATATGTTTCCCACAGTCCTGGGCTGTGGGCCTCACAAGAGTTCACAAAAAGGGGCACTTAGAGCAGGCTATATCTATATTTAAATAGTCCAAAAGTGGACAAAAGCCTCCCGGTCCGCAGGATCTGGGCCCAAAATGGATACAGCTTAACAGGCAGAACCAGCCCCTTGAAAATTCCAGAAGGGACTGGTGAAATTGGCATAAAACAAAAATTGTATGTTCCAGAAATACTGACAGCAGCCAAACCTGGGCTGCAGAATTCGGAACCAACATTGGCTTCCAGGGAGCCCCACAGAGAGGCAAAGGGCCCTTACCTGCCACATCCCACAGCCTGTAGACCACCTTGCTTCCCGGAATGGTCATCTTCTCCTCGTCTTCGGTCACCTTCAGTCTTGGGCAGCCGTTCACTTCTACCAACTACAGAGGGACAGGTCATTAAAAGCAGCCTGGCCTTGGTGGGAAGCAATGAGAAGAAGTGAGGGGCAGACAGCGGCCTGCAAGGAGGTAAGTTGGGGGGGTATCTATATGGAGACTGGGCAGGGATGGGACTGAATACATTCTGAAGTTACAGTACCCTTTTCACAATTATGGGATATTTTCACAACGCTGTGATATACTGCATTTACTCTAATCTATTGCACTATCAAATATAAGGCGCACCCTGATTTTAAAAGGCTTGAGATTTTAAAAAAACATTTACTGGTGAATATAATGTGCAGCTGCAAATCAGGTGCAAAATTTATTTTCACTGCACACAAAAATCGATAGTATTTCTATCTACAGTATTTGAATTATGAATTATAAAAAATGAATTATATGATAAAAATAATATGATAATGGGTTTATGTTATGATTTTTTTTAACCTAATTGCACTACTTTATACAGCAATGGGTTTATGTCACAATTTTATCACAATATAGTAAACTGTTAAACTGAATTATGGCACAATTACCTTATAGACACAGCCCAGGGACGGCTGCAGCGGACACGTCACCAGGTGAGTCCCGACCCCAATCATGTCAATTTCATTCCCCTGGCAGGGCACAGAAAGATAGAGAACTTCTGCACATTTCTGATATGGGAACTGCACGTTTTTCTCTAAACTTCAACATGATGTTCATGTTTTGGAAACGGCAAGGAATATATATTCAAATCCCCTCTGCTAAGCCTGGCCTTGAAAAAAAAAAGCTGGTGGCGTAAACAGGTTTAGTGCATCAAGCTGGAGATCCCATACACTCAACTCTATGACAATCCACTCTTTCAGCTTCTAATTTACAGTACCAGAATAATAAAACTAGGCTACCTTACAGGGCTGTTGTAATAATTATTAAGATAACAAACATGGTGTTCTGTGGACACTTCAGGTAGTCTCTATAAATGGCAATTAGAGTTGTACTACCCATATTTACTCAAATCTAATGTGTACCACAATTTTAAAAGGCCTGAGATTTTAAAAATGTTTTCCAGCGATGGTAATACACAGCAACAAAACGGGTGCAAATACTGCATTCACCAATGAGTTATATGCCAATAATAATATGACAATAGGTTTATGTTATGACTAGCAAAAGTGTACCTGCGTTGCAGGAGTAAAATTCCCCATATGTGCACCATCCCCCATGCACATCTCCCATGTGCATCAACCCCCCATGCGCATCCTTCCCCCATGCGCATCATCTCCCCATGCGCATCTCCCCCCATATGCAATGGCCCCCTATGAGCAGCATTCTCCCCAGTGCAGCCCCTCCCTCCGAACAACATCCCCCCAGTGCAGAGGCACCAAACACCAAATTGGCTGGATGTTGGTCTGTCTTCCATGTTAAGTATAGGACAAAAACATGTTGCACCCCTTTTCAGTCCCTTAAGGATTAAATTCCTCCACTTGGGTTCTTGATGGGTGTTCATGTCACACAAGGATCACTCTCCCCAAATGTCATGCTTCTAGGTCCAGGGTTTGGGGCAGACCTTTCCTCAGTCACCAATTCTTCAATGAAAGTATAGGGAGGAAAAAGCGTTGCGCCCCTTTTTATCCCCTTCCGGTTGGAATTTCCCAAAACCGGTTCTAAATGACTCCCTCTGTCACGGAAGGAACACCCACCCAAATGTTCACGCTTCTAGGCCCAGTGGTTTTGGCAGGGTGTTGATGAGTCAGTGACTTTTTTATATACAGTAATATATAGTTTCTACCTAATTGCACAACTTTTTACAACAATGGGTTAATGATACATTTTTTACAATACAGTAAACTAAGACTACAATCCAGAGTAACTACAGGAGCATGTAAAAGACATTACGTGCACCTGTAGTTACTGCACCACTTAGTGAAAACCTATGGGAAATTCATATTGCAATCCAGAGTAACTTGTTCTTATTCCGGAGCAAAGACTCCCCATAGTTACTCTGGATTGCGCCCTAAATCTGACCTATAGTTATAATCAAAGTATCAGATTTACTCAAATCTAATGCTCCATCAAACGCAATGTGCACAGATTTTGGAGACAAACTTTGGTTGAAAAAGGTGAGCGTTTGATTTGAGTAAACATAGTATTTTCTCCAAAGAACGGGGCACTTGCTAATGTATCACCAAGACCATTCCTGAGCTCCCCATCTCCCTCTCCGACACCAGTAACCATTCTTCACCTCTTGCATCAACTCCTCGAGGCTCCACTCGCTGATATTGTTGCTCACAGCAATGGGAATGGTTTCAAACCAGGGCACCTGGAAGCTGGAGAAGAGAATGTCAGAGGAGCGGCCCTAGACAGCTCCCTGGTGCACTCAGCCCAGCACAGTTTAATCTCAGACAGAGGGGCCTTCCTTAGCCCTCCTTCTCCAAAGTCGCAGGATGGGAGATGCCAACGTGTGAAGTATGTGCAGGTCCTCCAAAAGGGGTTTCACACAACTCACCTTCATTACAAAGTGTGTTTTTACAGAATGCTTCCCTGCCCCATCCAACTGCCTTCCAGCTCTGAGATAATCTCCTTGACCCTTCCTTACACCGGGAATGAATTCAGTAATAGTGGCTCGGCACTCACTGCTTGCTACAGGTCTGAAACACCCGCCGTATCTCCACTGACTGCTTAGCGAGGTCTCCGCTGTCCAAGCGCACTCCGATGGCTCGGTATCCCAGCTCATTGAGCGCAAGGGCCACGGCGCAGAAGTTTGGGATGCCACTCCTGTTGGTAAGAAAGGAATAATAGCACATCAGCAGGAATAAAGGAAGAAAGGATAAGAGCACCTCAGCAGAGCCCTGCCAGGTCAGAACCAAAGGCCATAAAGGGTGGCAACATGTTCTCAAGGTACCCAGCTAGCAGCATGGGTTTGTTATACCTATACCATTAAAGCAAAATCCAGAATTCAAGTATTATAAAGGGGAGCAAAGCTCTTCAGCCACTTCTTCCACCTCCGGCATCAGACAGATGAGGATCAAGGCTTGCCATAAATCTGAAGCTGTGTTTTTCTGCTTGCCAGTTGCTTAACTCCCCTGCACCCCTTTTTTGCATTTTAGATTGTGAGTCCTTTGGGACAGGGACTCATTAGCTATTAATTAGCTATTATTTTTTCATTTTCTTTGTAAACCGCTTTGTGTTCAAAAGCAGTATATAAATACTATAGATAGATAAATAATGGAAGCAGTCAAACTTAACAGGACCTTGTGCCATCAGAACATGCATTCCAGAAGCACTTGCACTTTGCCACTGTACAGCCCCATTGCAAACGGTATGACATTCAGAAGTGCAAGGCTTCAAAAAGGGGCTGTAGCTCAAGAACGTCAAGCTTTGGCTTACCTCATGACGCAGTAGGTATCCACCAATCCCTGGAAGTTATGGGGGAAGGTGATGGCGTAGGACACAAAGGCAGCCAGCTCCCCACTGTTCACCTTCTCTAAGGAGACACAAAGCAATTGGCAAACCTGGCTCAACCAAGTCTCCACTAGTGGTGGAAAGTCCACGGGTTCTTTTCCATCCAGTGGAACCAGGTCCTATGGGAGAAAATGGAGCGATGCTGAGGTCTTTTGATTCGGAACCCGAAGTCTAAATTATCCCCAGATTCTTTCAGCCAGGACTGGGTTACCATCTTTGGGGCCAGAACATCTGAAAACTGCCCTCTCTATAACCATCTCAAGGACTATCACATGGATGATGAAACATATTTCTTCTTGGTTGAAATGGGAGGAAAGACCTCTTTCAGTCCCCATTGGCGTGGGAGAAAGTCAGAGTATATATACCAATGGGGACTGAAAGAGGTCTTTCCTCCCATTTCAACCAAGAAAAAAATATTTTTTTCACATATATATATATACGGGCACACACACACACACACACACACACACACACACACACACACACACACACACACACGAAATGTTCGCATGTTGCGGGCGAAATGTGCCCCTTGTATGCCATTGCATATAACACCCCTATCCACATCAGCCCCATGTGCATCAACCCTACATGAGAATCAACCCCCATGCGCATCAAGTCCACATGCACAACAATACATATGTCACTCAGAATACATTAAGTAAGAATGTAAGACTGCAATACCAACTACTCCAATGCTAATTGGAGTTCTATTGAACAAAAGAGGACTTACTATTGACTAGACATGCTTAGGATTGCACTGAAAGTCAATACTTACTCCATTAAGTAAGTCCCTGGTTTAAAGAGATCTTTAAATAAGGAAATAAGGCTCAACGAGCACCTGTCGGGGATGATCTAGGGGGATTTCCTGCTGCAGGCAGGGGGTTGGACTAGATGACCTACTAAGTCCCTTCCAACTCTAGGATTCTATGGACGGAGGGGGAAAGAGACTGAAAAAGTGGTTTAGCTCAACTGCCACCCAGTGGGGTGGGTCGGTCATTTGACAGATCCACAAATTTTTTGACAACCCCATATAAGAGACACTCTTTCAAGTGGGTGTTCCTCTTTTATTTAGCAGGGGAAGAGTAACTGGCCCTACACACCCCAGCAGTGTCTGCTCTAGTGGCTTCTGCTGGTGTTCTTATTGCATTTTAGATTGTGAGCCCTTTTGGGACAGGCACTCATTAGCTATTAATTAGCTATTAATTTTTTTCATTTTCTTGTAAACCGCTTTGTGGACTTTTCAGTTGAAAAGCGGTATAAAAATACTGTAGATAGATAGATAGATAGATAGATAGATAGATAGATCAAAATGATTTAATTGATTATTATCAGTATTAATTAATACTATTAATTAGATAATATTTTCATATTTTAAAAAATCACCAAACCAATTAAGTCTGTTTTATTCTTTTTTTGGAGGGGGTGAGGCTGCCTTCAGGAACATTTGCTGAGCTCAACTTTTACTGGATAGGACCCAGTGGCCTTGCATCCCTCAGTGTCTGAACATATACCAAAATGAACATATACCAAAACGTATACCACCTATGCTTACTCACAAGTAAACATGGCTGTATAGCTCAATTTCACTTTCCATATAGCTCAATGCAATTATCAGGGACTTCTTTCTGGGTTGATTTATGGGGGCTGCATTCATTGGATCAGGACCAACCTGGAAGAGGTGGATTTCTCTCAGTCTGCCCTTTCCAATGGACTAAGGCTGCAATCCTAAAGACACTTTCCTGGGAGTAAGGCCCACTGAACACAATGGGGCTTACTTTTGAGTAGACATGGTTAGGATTGTGCCCTAAGGTAGGGGTCACCAACCTTTCAGCAGTGTAGTGTCAAATGGATGCTACAGCATTATTCTGTGTGCCGATGTGATTATAAAATTACGTGATGACATGATATAAAGTTACATTATATATAAATAATGTATATTTTTATTAATCTTATTTATATGCATATGTAGCATGTATATGCGAAGACCATCGCCTGGGGCTTTGCTTTCACCTCCAGCCAGCACCTGCGATGGCTCCCTCTGCATCCCCCCAGGGTCTTCTCCATGGTTATGGTGCTGTAAGAGCTGGAGATGCTGAAGAACAGCCTGAACCTATTCTTGCCATGCCTGTTACAAAGAGGCTAACTTCTGAGCAGATGCTTAGGACTGGGTTCCTGGAAGTAGGCTCCATTGATAGCAAAGGGTCTTACTTCTGAGTAGAAAGTGCAGTACTGGGTTCTAAGTATGTACTCTTCTCCACTCCTTCCATTCTGATAGTGGCAGGGTGGGGTGAAGGTGGGAGAGCATACTGGGCAGCAGTGATGGTGAAGGGCAGCTTCCTGCGGGCAATTCTGTCAGCAGCGGTTGCAACATCTCCTAGCTGTGTGTGCCAGGGTGCCTTGGTGTGCTGCCAAGCACTGTTCCGAGTGCCAAGCTCAGCACTAGTACCGGGGTAGTACCAGTACTAATACCACTAGCCCTGGACCCAGGCATGTTTGAGTAAAGGCACTATATGGCTCAGTTTCACCTTCCAGAGGGCTCCATGCATTTTTTATATTTTTGACCATAACTTTTAATGTGAAGCTGTTTCAAAGCTGTACATTGCATTGGATTCTGCTGGAAAACACACATCCAATGGGGTATGATATGATAGGGTTATTCCAAACAATGGTCACCTTCAGTGTGTTACCTCCTTGAGGGTGATCCCCGGACCCAGGTCACCCCTAATGACTTTCCCCTAGGGATGCACTGGGCATTCTCATCATGTCCAATGAGTTCCAGCCATAGCTAGGCTATGGGGCTCTGCTCTCACTCACCAACCCAGATACCAGAGCTCTGAGCTAGCCCCAACACACAGACCCACCTTGAGGTCCATTGGTATGCCTCTCCCCTCGCTTGAGAAGACTCATCAGCACTAAACTTATAAGGATGGTCCCTAACACAAGGCTTTCTACCACTTTCCCCCCCAATACTAACCCGTGGGTTCACCTCAGCCAGTGAGGTGAAGGAAGACACATAAGAATGAGCCACAGTTCCCCGCACTGGAATTCCGTAGAGTTTCCCAGCTAGGACATTACTGGTAAAATCAAAACCTGGAACAGAGAGGAGAGTAGCAGCATGCAGGGTCGCAGGAAGAGGGCGGGAATGGCCCCATTGCTTTCCCTCCGTACTTTCTCTGCTGATGCTAACTGTGCTCAGCCTCTCCAAGCACAAGCTCTCAGGGGCATCAGATGACATTGAACTGGCAGAATTTTCTAGACACATTTCTCCATGCCCAGCATCATCAATTGGCAGAACCTGTTGCTACAAAATATGGCAACAGCCACCAGATTAGACAGTTGATTTACATTCGGAGACGTCATGCGGCACAGCCCACTCATGCACCCAGAACTGCACAGAGAGGGAAAGAGTAGCGCGCTCATGAATGCGTGTCCTTGACTAACTCCTTGACTGACTATTTTAGACTTTCTGCTTCTGGGACACAAACTGGGCCATGGATGCTGCTGATCAACAAAGCCCAGGCATCACTTCCTGGGGACAGCACAAGCTTGGAACAAGGAGTGTTGCTTTTTCTGATTTGGTGGAGTCCACTGCATGTGATCTGGACCCTCCACATGGATACAGAGAAAGGTTTGCATCAACATTTTATTTTCTATGTAAAGCAACTGAAGTTTTATGGAAAAAACTATATGCTGTATTCTTAAAAGCAGATAATTTTCTGGTTGGCATGATTAAAATTTTGCTATAATTTCTTCCCGCGTGTCCATGAGGCTCCATCCTGAGCTGCCAGGCTCTGTCTTCTGGCCTACTGAGCAACTTAAGGCTCTGGCTGCAATCACTTCAAGGTACTTTAATGGGAGTAAGAGCCATTAAACACAATGGGACTTACTTCTGAGTAGATACGGTTAGGGTTCAGCTCTCCATTCCAATTCCCATTGAACCTTGTGTCCGAGACTGTGAAGACTTTACATGAAGAATGATCAAGAGACATGCCAAGGCAGAGTCAATGCACAAGATGCAAAGGAGAAATGACCAGGAGTCTAAGACAGTCAGGAGGTGTCCAAACATACCTCCCACGTATGAATACATGGATGCAGAGAGGCCCCCATCTGGGCCCTGAGCACGTCGCAGCCCCATCTCCATCAGTTTCTTATCCGGGCCTGCTGTGAGCCGGAATCTGGCAGCGTTGGTAGCTACGAGGCTGCAGAAGGAAGTGCGGTTGAACATTAACTGCTCACCATCCACTTAATCGATAACAGTGATGCAAATGAGGGCACAGTTTGGACTGGCTGGATGAAAGGTGCATGTGGTACATCTTAAGGCAATGCTGAGATTTGGAGAGGGGTTAAGTACACCATAGAAGATGGACTGTACATAGGCAGCGCAAACCTAACTTGCGCTTGAATTGGCAGACCAATACTGGATCCAGCACAAATGCGCAAAGAACCGATGAAATCCATCACTCACCTGGCATAGTTCACCAAACACAGCAAGGTGGTCTCCAACAGCTGCACCACAAGCAAAGGACCCTTCACTTGCATTAAGGGTACCTGCAGGGAGAGAAATAATCGGTTTGTGCTGCAGGACTAAGACGCCTGGCAAGTGATCCGGATTCATGCGTTTCTTTACTATTTCAAGAACCTCCAACAGTCTTGCAAAGCCCACCAGCACATCAATAAGATGAGGATAACAACAACTTATCCATTCAGTTGCAACCAACTCCTGGACACTTTTATGGATTGTTGCTTTGAAGCAGATTGTCGTACTTTGAAGCAGAGTTTTAATTTCAAAAAGATCCAGAGATAATAAGTCACAGAGTACACTTCAGATAGACCAAAAAAGTCCTTTATATCTCATGCGCTAAGCATGGATGAAAAAAACCATATGATACTGTTACACATTACTAGAAAGCAGCGCTGGCAGTTCCTACCTTGGAGAAGACAACAGAGCCCTCTGGCACAGATGAGACGGAGACGCCGGATGCATCCACGGTGCGCAGGTAGTCAAAGAATGCTTTCTCTGTGGTCACAGGAAGAACTGACTCCAGGTACTTGATGTCTGGAAAAGTGAGTGCAAAGATGAATAGTTAATATCTGGAAAGATTAATTCAAAGCAACAGATGATGCTCACCGAAGAACAAGAATTTGGAGCGAGTGACACAAAAAGTGAGAGACATTCTAAAAAACTTTGTTAAAATCTATTCGGTTCTACTTTGGTGGTTTGGGAGTTGGACTGAGACCTGGATGATCCAGATTCGATTCCTTCCTTGGCTGTGAAGCTTCCTGGGCAACCTTGGGCCAGTCACTCTTTCAGCCTCACCCACCTTGCAGGGTTGTTGTGGGGACAGCAGGAGGGGGGAACTAAAGCTCTGTAAGCTTCTTGGGCATATATGTCGGTCTTGGAAAGATGGGGTATAAATACCTAAAATAAAATAAGAAATTGTTCCTGCAAAGCTCAAATATTTTGGCCACATCATGAGACGAGAGGAGTCCTTAGAAAAGGTCCAGATCCTATGTCGACCAGAGGATTTTGATAGGCTCAACCAACAAATATAGTTGAACTTGTTATAATTTTACCATTTCTTTCATCAGAATCTTTTTAGAGAGCAATTGTTTCCTTTCTCTGCAAATTTCTAGAAACTCCACTTCCTTTTTGCTTTATTACTTCAAATCCTTCAATGTAGAAGGACCAGTTTTCCAGATTTACATTCCCTGCCTTTCCTCCTTGTCCCTTGGGATTCCTGACCACTATTCTTCCATCTATACCCAATTCTCACCCTCCATTAAGACTGCAATTCTAACCACACTTAGGGCACAATCCAGGGTAACTACGGGGAGTCCTTGCTCCGGAGTAAGAACAATTTACTCTGGATTGCAAGATAAATTTCCCATAGGTTTTCACTAGGTGCTGCAGTAACTACGGGTGCACGTAATGTCTCTTACGTGCTCCCGTAGTTACTCTGGATTGTAGGGTTACTTGGGAGTAAGCCCCATTGACTATCATTGGGCTTACATCTGAGTAGACAAGGAGAGGACTGCACTCTAAGTTATTCTAGAAATACCTAGAACATGTTTCTCAAACTAAGGGTAGGGTTGCAAGACCATTTCAGGTGGGTCATATTGCACTTCCCTTGGCCATAATTGAAAACAGAGATTACAGACCCACTGGGCAGGTGGGCACCTGGTAGGAGAGAGACAGGGTGCTTTGCCCTGATTTGGTGGGAAGCTGGAATACTGGAAAGGGGGAGGTCTTGTGGTTGGAGGTGGATCCAAGCATGCCTTCGACTTCTCAGCTGGAATGTTTGAATTCCAAGTGGTGCAAAATAACAGCAGGAGCATGCTGAGTAGTGGCTCCTTGGTGGGCTGTGGCTTTGGTCTGAAGCCTAAACTGATGTCACTTACAGCCATAACATCATTCCAGGTAAATGACATCCCCTACAATCCAGAGTAACTACGGGAGCACATAAGAGACATTACGTGTACCCGTAGTTACTGCACCACCTAGTGAAAACCTATGGGAAATTCACATTGCAATCCAGAGCAAATTGTTCTTACACCGGAGCAAAGACTCCACGTAGTTACTCTGGATTGCGCCCATCATTTTCAGCAGGTCCGAACAAATTATTGTTCTAAAAAGTAGATCCAGTGCTAAAAAGGTTTGAGAACCACTGCTTTAGGACACGTTTATCCTGCTTGTCCTCAGTTAACCCCATTTCCTTAATAATGTGCCTTGTCTTTTTTTGAGTTAAGCACAGAGCTCCATTTCTTTTTAATTTTCACAGATGAGAAAGCAACAGGAGTTGCACATAATTCCACCCCATGGGACTCCAGAGTGCTCAACTTTGGCTGGATTGTGGCCCCAGGCCATGTATCCATGGAGAAACATCTTTGGAAGCTGTTCTCCATGGGGCTGAGCGCCTTTCACTGGAGGCTCAGCAGTTCCCACAGATTTCTATGCACCCTGATGATAAAAAGCTGGCAAAGCGGGAAGACTTTCCGTGGCTGAACTGAAAAGCTGGAAGGAGACTGTTTTGTGGGCTGACATACCCCATACATTTCATTTGTTTGCTTCTTTGGGGTGGCACCCACTGTGCATGCAAAAGCTTCTCGTTTCCATTTCTGGCAGCCTCAGCAGGGAAGTGCGCAAGATCCCAGGCTCAGCAAGGGCATGCGGCTTGGCATGCTGCAGACCGAAGACAGTTCTGGCGGAATCCTTGCACCGACTGCAGTCACATAAAAAGGGCTGCCACTTCCCATCACCCTAAAGGGATGTACCTCTGGCCCAAAGTCCACCCACCCATGTCCTTTCCTAAAGCCAAAGGCAAAAAGGAAAACAAATGCAAGCCTCATCGCATGGCACAGAAGCACCACCGCTGTTGGCACATCAAGGCAATAAGCACATGTGCAGCCCTTGGCCGCAAGTGGCTTACAGGAGAGGAAAGCAGTCATGCCAACAGTCCAAAATCTTCACCAGTTCCTTCCCAGGTATAAAGGACCGATGACACTTCCGTTTTCCGTCTTTGTGCCCCACGTGTCTCTTGCCCATCTTTGTGCCCCACATGTTTCCTTGCAGTTCACTTTTGCAATAAGGAGAGTGATCAAATGGGTTCAAAAAGGATCCAGCCTCCGGTGCTTTTTCCAAGTGGATTCCTGAAAACCCACGTTTGCTACGCCCATCAAGGAGCGTGACAACCCTATTGTCTGGCTACATTTATAGGCTACTTTTCAGCCAAGAAGTTCAGAAAGCAATTTACAAAGAAAATGGTAAAATTAATGGCTAATCCTAGCATTCATCCAGCACTGATGCAACCATGAGGTATGGAATGAGCATTCCCTTGTTTTAAGGAGGGCTTTGTGATTGAACCCCCACCCCACAATGCAGCAGATGCTCTGAAAGCACCATTGCACCAGTGCTGGAAAAATGGATAAGGATTGAGCCCCGGATTCTGTCTTAGAATCCAGAGTAACTACTCTGGGAGGGAGTCCTTGTTCCGGTGTGAGAACAATTTACTCTGGATTGCAATATGAATTTCCCATAGGTTGTCACTAGGTGGTGCAATAACTACGGGTGCACGTAATGTCTCTTACATGCTCCCGTAGTTACTCTGGATTGTAGGGTTAGAATCATAGAATCCTAGAGTTGGAAGGGACCTAGTAGGTCATCTAGTCCAACCCCCTGCCTGCAGCAGGAAATCTCCCTAGAGCATCTCCGACAGGTGTCGGAGTGGTATGTCTGCAGTGTTGGCAGACACCATAACTGGCATTCAGTTCTGGACATTTTGTGCATCTTCAGAGCGCCTAAGATGAAGTCACATGCAGTGCCATCACTAGGATTTGTGTCACCTGGGGAGGGTGGGCCAGCACATCACCCCACGATGAACCTCTTCCCATACAGTGGGCACAGCAGCACATCATGATCCCACCCCAATGGTATTTTGGCTATCACTTTTGGACAGATGTTTCAACATGGTTTCATTGCATTCTGCAGAAAATTGCACACTGACTGGTGTATAACATGACGATATTATTTCTGAAAACCACAATTTTAACCTGTAGGGCATCACCAGTATGGCCAATAGGGACATTAGTCCTTCATGTGGTACCCCTGCAGCCTGCAGCAATGCCAATGGTCAAGTGAAACTTTGTTACTAAATGACACTCACTTACAGGAGAGTAAGTGCTACTGAATCTCTATAGTATAGATTTAGATTTATTTTAAGGGTTTTTCCCCTGCCTGTGCCATGGCAGATGATTGATGTGCAGACACTGGCCAACCATGCATGGCCCTGATAGTGTGTTGTATGAAGATGGACCTTGACCTGCAATTCTATTTTCAAGAACTTCCATGTGGCTCTTGCACAACTGTGCTTCTGCAGCTGTTTGGGGGACATGCATAGTTATGTTCCTGCAGACTTGTGGTTGTGCAAAGCCCAAATGCCATGGGTGCCAATGTGCCAGGCCTGCTGCAGCTGCTTGTCACGGGGTGCAATTCTAACCAGTTTTCCAGCTTTGGGGTAAGGGCAATGCAAGTCTGAGGTAAGGGAACAAACACTGACTTCCTTATCCCTGCCTGGGAACTAGTATTGGAAATTGGTTAGAAATGCATCCACAGTGACCATCTAGTATGACCCAACACCACCTCCTAATAAGTGGGGGGGTTCCTGTATATGGGGACAGACTGCAGCACATGCAGTCCAGTTCTTTGGCCAGAATAGGTGAGGGAGACCAACCGGAGAGCAGAAGCTGAATCAGAACAAATCTCAGGATGGTCAGCAGCAGTTCTTGGGAGAGGCGAAGAAACCATCCTGGAACCACTCACAGTGTCCTGCTGTGTTTGGCTGTTCTCTGCACAGATGAGGATCCGGCTCATTTTCATCAGAAGGAAAAATATATGCAAGATACAAAAATACATGCAGTGGCATAGCTAGAGGGGGGCAGTGTGGTCAGCCTTGGAGGGAGCCTCACCCCTTGGGAGCCATTCAGGGCAGGGGGTGCAGGCGCAAGGCTGGTTTTTGAACTTTGCAGGCAGCAGGATCAAGAAGGGGTTGCGCAGGAACGATCTCTGTACAGATGTGGGAAGGAATCCAGTTTGGCTCTAGAATAAGAGAAATCGGTTCCTGCCAAATCTATCCATCTATTCATCTGTCCATCTCTTGCCCTCCAACCCATCTATCAGTCTATCCCCTCTTACCTGGCTTGGTCGTGAATGAACAGCCATGGTGGTGTGCTGGGATGACAAAGAAACCTGGAAAGACCTTCTGCCCAGAGGTCAGGAGAAGGCCTTGCAGTACAGGGAGACCAAGACCAGCCTACCTTACAAGGTTGTGGGAAGGCCCTGCAGGACACATGACCCAAGTGGATGTGCCCTCAAAGGTTTTCCTGGCTCAGGCCGAATGGTTTTCCTCCACTGTTGGAACACAGGTTTCCATTTCCTTTTGGCACCAAAATCAGGCAAGAGGGTGGCACATCCTTATGGCGACACAACAGCGTCACCAGCAGCGGCCACAACCTTCGTAAGACTCCTAAAAGCCCACACTGTACATGTGGTCCCTCAGCCTCAATGCTGTCAATGGGATCTACTCCACTGCAGCCTCAGAACCCAATCCTGTGCACGTCTACTCAGAGGTAAATCCCATGTTAGTCAATGGCGCTTACTCTTTTCCTGTCTACTCATAAGTAAGACCCATTCTAGCCAATGGGGTTTACTCCCAGGTAGGTGTGGAAAGGACTGCAGCCTCAGAACCCAATCCTGTGCACGTCTACTCAGAGGTAAATCCCATGTTAGTCAATGGCGCTTACTCTTTTCCTGTCTACTCATAAGTAAGACCCATTCTAGCCAATGGGGTTTACTCCCAGGTAGGTGTGGAAAGGACTGCAGCTTCAGAACCCAATCCTGTGCATGTCTACTCAGAGGTAAATCCCATGTTAGTCAATGGCGCTTACTCCATTCCTGTCTACTCATAAGTAAGACCCATTCTAGCCAATGGGGTTTACTCCCAGGTAGGTGTGGAAAGGATTGCAGCCTCAGAACCCAATCCTGTGCATGTCTACTCAGAGGTAAATCCCATGTTAGTCAATGGCGCTTACTCTTTTCCTGTCTACTCATAAGTAAGACCCATTCTAGCCAATGGGGTTTACTCCCAGGTAGGTGTGGAAAGGACTGCAGCCTCAGAACCCAATCCTGTGCATGTCTACTCAGAGGTAAATCCCATGTTAGTCAATGGCGCTTACTCCATTCCTGTCTACTCATAAGTAAGACCCATTCTAGCCAATGGGGTTTACTCCCAGGTAGGTGTGGAAAGGACTGCAGCCTCAGAACCCAATCCTGTGCATGTCTACTCAGAGGTAAATTCCCTTATAACCAATGGGGCTTCCTGCCGGCACCCCGAGAGCCCAATCCTGCGCGTGACTACTCAGAAGTCAACCCCATCCTGGTCAACGGGGCTTACTCGCGGGTAAGAGCGGCGCGGCTGCCACTTTGGTGGCGGAGTGGAGAGTGCCTCCGTGCATGTGCAGAGCGCCTGCCTGCCTCCCTGGCTGCCCTTACCGGAGTCGGAGAAGCGGAAGGCTCGGAGGGCGTCCAGAGAGCGGCCCAGCCCCGCGAAGAGGGCGAAGCCTCCCTGGAAGGGGCAGCGGCGGAAGAAGAGCTCGAAGCGGGCGGGCAGGAGGTGCCTCCCGGAGCGCCAGTGCCCGTAGGCCATGCTGAACTGGTACAGGTCCCGCAGCAGCGCCAGCCCCGGCCCGGCCTCCTCCATCCCTCCGCCGCAGACAGGCTGCGCTGGCCGGCAGGACACCAGGCACCGCCTCCCAGGCAGGAGGTCAGGGCGGGGGCGTAGCTGGAGGGCCCCAAACACAGAGCTGCGCCCCTCCAGCTACGCCACCGCACACAGCAGGCAGGGGGGAGACAGCTGCTGCACCCCAAGCGGGGGACACAAGGACACCCCCCAAGAGGACAATGCAGGACTTGACATAACCACTTGTGCCACCGAACCCCCCCCCCCCTCTATATAATATATATACTGTAGGTATATACTACAGATATACAGCCTCACGTCACAAGTTTAATTTGTTCCACAGGCATGCTTGTTATGTGAAACTCTTTACCCGAAGCAGATTTTCCCATAAGAAATAATGGAAACTCAGACGATTGGTTCCACAACCTTAAAAATATTCATATAAAAATATTACCTGTTTATAAAAATGATTACAAAACACAGCAATATAACACAGTACAAAACGTTGTAATATACAGTAACACACAACACCGCAATAGAGAAAATACTGTCCAGTACTGAATTGTACTGTACCTTTGGAAAACTTCATGGCTGGTGCGAGGGTTACAGAGAGGTGTACTCTCTTTGGCTGCAATCCTAAAGACACTTTCCTGGGAGGAAGACCCATTGGACACAATGGGGCTTACCTCTGAGTAGACATTGTTAGGATTGTGCTCTTTCACCATCACTAATGGAGTCACTGCTATCCATTGGCTCAATGGAATCTTTCTCTTCCTGTGCAACCTGAACATTCCCCTGCTGCTGATGGGGAGCAGCACTAGAACGTTGACAAGGCACACCTTCCACACTGCCACACACAGACGCCACATACAAACCTGGCTCAGGATACCCCCCTGGACCTCCCATGAGTTATCTGGCCACGGAAGCCTCTTCCAAACTGTGCCCAGGGCCCCCCGTAGCTCAAACTAGTCCCCTCATCCACCGTGGGTTCCCTTGCCATGGAAGCCTCTTCCAAACTTCCTCAGAAGTGCTCTCTACTCTTTACGCAAGTCAACGTTTCTGAGAACATTTTGCTTTTTACACAAAACACTCTATTCAAGTCGCTCTTTACTCACGGTACCACTGTGTGTGTGTGTGTGTGTGTGTGTGTGTGTGTGTAAGTATATATACACACAGAGTATACTGTATGTATATCTATACACTGATACTGATTACATACTGTACTATATATAGTACTATATACAGACCAATTATATACTGTCTCTATACCGTATCTATATAAAGATATCTAAATAGAGTGGCGCCTCACATGAAGAGCTTAATTCGTTCTGGAGGCATGCTCTTTAAGTGAAACGCTCTTTAAGTGAAGTGGACTTTTCCATAGGAAACAATGGAAACTCAGACAATTGGTTCCAGAACCCCAAAAATATTCATATAAAAATATTAACTGTTTATAAAAATGATTACAAAACACAGCAATATAACACAGTACAAAACACTGTAATATACAGTAACGCACAATGCTGCAATAAAGAAAATACTGTAGAGTACTGAACTGTACTGTATTTTTGAAAACCTTCATGACAGATGTGAGGGTTACAGAGAGAGGGGTGACTTTCACAATTACTTATGGAGTCATTGCTATCTGCCAGGTTTTCATATGCCCTGGAATTAGATTTTTGGGACTAGGTTATTAACAGCCACATTCCAGAGCCTTAACAAGGTGCACCTGGACTTGGGTGAAACTACCCTGGCCCGCATGTGAAACTGCACTAGGCAGTTAAGCTCCTAACTCAATGCAGCTGATTCTGGGTGTAACTCGGACTCAGAGGGGTATATAACAACAACAACAACAACAACAAGAAGGCATTTATATACCGCATTTCTGGACATTTTGGATTGCTCCTCAGTCTTTATTCAAAGCGGTTTACATGGGCAGGCGAATCTAAACCCCCGAAGGGATTTTTACAACAGATTGGTTCTATCTTTCAGAAACACTACATTCAGGATGTTACATTCACAGTCTGGTTAACAACACTGGCCCCGATGTCTGAAATGCTGGCTGACAAAGTTCTCCTTCAGCTCTCACACGAAGGGCAGCTGAGAAAGCTCCTTCACTCCCACTGAAAAGCAGATGGAAAATCTCAGCTACAGCAGCCGCTTTTCAAGGTCTTGCTTCGGATCTGACTTTATCTCAATCCGGCGACCTTCAGTTCTTATCTTCAGGCAAACGGAGGCTCTATCCTCTAGACCAGACCTCCTGCAATATGAAGAGGCATTTTGTGGGTTAGAGAAGGAGCACTGGTGATATTATGGGCGGATTGATACAGAAACTGCTGACTATATTGGACTGACTTGACTTTGCCTGAAACTCTGTATGTGTGATCCTGGACTGGACTTTGACTATGAGTATTGCCTAATCCTTTGAATAAAGTTGCTAGATCTCAAGTGCTTTGTTGTCTGTCTTCTTACTACATTGCTCAGTGCTTGATCAGTACAATACTTCTGCTGTGCCAGGGGCTAAGCTACCCAATATAGCTCTGGCACTATTCATTGGCTCAATGGAATCTGTGTCTTTTTGTACAACTTGAACATTCCCCAGCTGCTGATGGGGAGCAGAACTAGAACACTGATAAGGCTCACCTTCTACACTGCCACACACAGGCCCCACGTACAAACCTGGCTCAGGCTGCTCTCCCCAGACTCCCCTGGCTGTGAGTTCCCTATTCCATGTCTATTCCAAATTTTGCCCAGGGCCTCAGTGTAGCTTAAGCTAGTCCCCTCGTCCCACCTGTGGGTTCCTTTGCCATGGAAGCCTCTTCCAAACTTCCTCAGAAGTGCTCTTTAAGCAAGTCAAAATTTCTGAGAAAATTTTCCTCTTTATACAGAACACTCTTTATTCAAGATGCTTGTGGGGGATCTAAGAGACAGACCCCTGAGGAAGAACTGGCAGAGGACCTCATGTTCTTAGAGATGTCCTACGAGAAAGGAGATCCAGACTGTCATTGTGGGGCAGCGGTCTGGGTGCCAATATCCAGGATTACCCCTGAGGAGCAAGAAAGGAAGGACCGAGAGACTGAGGAAGTGGAGAAGGCCCTCAGGGAATATGAGGAGAACCAGAGGAAGTGGCAGGAGGTGGGTGAAGTGAGAGAGTGGTTGGCCCAGGAGACCCAGGATGGCTCCTGGGGAAGAGTTCACTCTGAGAAGGCCAGGACCCATCAGAGGGCCCGAATGGTGGTGGAACCTTCCACCCTCTCACAGGACTGAGGGATGGAAATTCCTAGGGGCGGGGCCCTTGGTACTAATAAAAGAAGGGGAAAGAGTGGGAAGCAGGGCAG
The DNA here is from genome assembly GCA_030015325.1 of Cryptoblepharus egeriae. NCBI lineage: Eukaryota > Metazoa > Chordata > Lepidosauria > Squamata > Scincidae > Cryptoblepharus > Cryptoblepharus egeriae. Next base: position 2,071,848 of record JAREYC010000003.1, on the reverse strand, counting down.
ACTGGGACAGGAGAAACACAAGGAAGGGAGGACTGTGGTTGTGCTTGGTCTCAGGACAGGCCTGGATCCTGAGAGGGACAGTTATACTTACCTGTGGGGTGAGAATGGTTATGGGAGATGTTTATACTTGCCTGTTGATGTAAGGACACTGATTAATGACAACATAAGGCTTGGATTACTTTATCTACCAGTTTATTGTTAGCTGTAACTGTTCAAGTGAAGTACCTCCAAAATGGACGGAAGTAAACATGTAATTGTTACTGTACCCCACGTGTCTCCTTGGAATTGCTTCAATGGGGGAAGTGACTCCCTGGTCATGGGAACCCTGGGGGGAGAGACTTCATCAACACACATCACCCGAGTTGGGGTTCCTGACAATGCTCTTTCTTCAAGGTACCACTGTAATGATATCTAGACTGATATACTGTAGACCAGGGGTTCCCAAAGTACTGCCCATGGGCTGGATCCAGCCTGCCAGGGCCCTAAACCCGGCGCACGGCCTCCCCAGAGCTTGCAAGGGGTGCTCTGCCCTCAGCTGTGTGGGAGGCGAAGAACCAGCCTGCACGGTGTCTTTGCGCGCCCAGAGGCTCCGCAGCAAGGCGGCTGCAGGAGCCTCTTCCTGTTCCTGTCCTGCCCCCCGCCGGACAACCAGGGCGCAGTGTCTTTGCACGTCCAGAGGCTCCTCCTCACGGGGGTCCTCAGGGGTACCCGTGCAGCACCACCACACTGCAGCAGCCTCTCCCCAGCCGGCCGGGGGGGGGGGTGGTTAAAAGCCACCGGTGCTGGTCCTCCACGCCTCTACAGCCTCCCCCCAGCTGGCTGGGGGGGGTGGCTTTAGAGACACCAGAGGCTCTCTGGTGACACAGACCCCAAAGGACAACACCTGGGAGTGTTTTAAAAATGTAGGACAAGGTCCTCCAAAGGTCCGGCCCCCGACAGTGTCTGAGGGACAGTGATGACCCCGTTTAAAAAGTTTGAGGACCCCTGCTATAGACTATAGCCCTTGCTGGGCTGAGGTTCCTGAGAGGCGGGCCGGGGGGGGGGGGCCGAGGGGCCCTCAGTCCCTGGAAGCCTCACCTGCAGGGAGGCCTGGCCTCGCTAGGCTTCCAGGCACCGAAGGCTCCCGCGTCAGGCGCCTCAGCGAGACAACAGCACCCTCCTGCCCCTTCAAGGCCCTCTCAGGCACTGACCGGCCTCCGTCGCCAACCAACGGTTACCTCAGGAATGCAGAACGGCCATTGGACGCAGCCGCCGTCACTCTCGCTGAACACGACTTCTGATTGGACGCGTGGCAAGCAGGAGGCGGGGATTAGGTAGGCCACGCCTCCTTCCCCCTCAGTCCTCAGGAGAATAACGGTTTTTCAGGGCTGGCGAGCGCCCATTGGAGGAGACAGACGTCACTCCCGACCGACTCGAGGTTTGATTGGACGGCTGGGAAGCTGGAGGCGGGGCTTGTGAGGCCTCACAGGCGAGGCCTCCTCACTCCTTAGACGCTGCTCAGGCTTCCAGGGATTGAGTGCACTTCACCCCTCACGGCCCGCTCCTCCATAGGCTCCTCGGCCGGGCAAGGCCGGCGTCGCCTCCCCCCTCAGGCTCCGGCTCCCACTAACAAAAGGCTGCCCGCTCGAATTAACCGCCGAATAACGGTTCGAACGGCCACTGGAGGAGGCCGCCGTCACTCACCGCGAACCAGCGCTGTGATTGGTCGACTGGGAAGCAGGGGGCGTGGCTTCAAGGCTCAACGGTCGGAGGCGAGACCAGTCGCGTGCCCACCCCCACGGCAGTCACTGGCAGGAGCAGGATGGCGATTGGAGGAGGCAGCCGTCACTCTTCCTTGATCCAGAGATATGATTGGCTGGTTTGGAAGCTGGAGGCGGGGCTCCACATGTCCCTCCTCTTTTCCTTCCCAACGATTGACGAATCCATTCCGAGGGCGGGGACTTTGGAGCACGGAAGTCGACACAGCTGATGTTGAGGTGGGCCTCGCTGGGACGGGGGCTTCCGGTCCCCTCGCGCTGCCCCTCCCCTTCACTCTGAAGTCACGTGACTCCTCCAAAAACTGCCCCTTCAGGGTCAGCACCAGATCTGTGGAACTCCCTGCCACAAGAGGTGGAGAGAGAGAGAGGCTCCTTCCCTCCCTCCCGCCCTGTGGAGTTATTTGTGGAACTCCCTGCCACAGGAGGTGGAGAGAGAGAGGCCCCTTCCCTCCCACACGCAGCCTGTGGAGTTATCTGTGGAACTCCCTGCCACAGGAGTTGGAATGGGAGAGAGGCCCCTTCCCTCCCACACGCAGCCTGTGGAGTTATCTGTGGAACTCCCTGCCACAGGAGGTGGAGAGAGAGAGAGGCCCCTTTCCTCCCTCCCTCTCTCCCTGTGGAGTTATCTGTGGAACCCCCTGCCACAGGAGTTGGAATGAGAGAGAGGCCCCTTCCTCCCACATGACAGCCTGTGGAGTTACCTGTGGAACTCCCTGCCACAGGTGGTGGAGAAAAGCAGTCCCCTTCCCACACGACAGACTGTGGAGTTATCTGTGGAACTCCCTGCCACAGGAGTTGGAATGGGAGAGAGGCCCCTTCCCTCCACACGCAGCCTGTGGAGTTATCTGTGGAACTCCCTGCCACAGGAGGTGGAGAGAGAGAGGCCCCTTCCCTCTCTCCCTGTGGAGTTATCTGTGGAACCCTCTGCCACAGGAGTTGGAATGAGAGAGAGGCCCCTTCCTCCCACACGACAGCCTGTGGAGTTACCTGTGGAACTCCCTGCCACAGGAGGTGGAGAGAGTGGAGATGATGACAGGGCTGTGGCATGTCCCTTACAAGGAAAGGCTGGAGCATGTGGGGTCTTTTCTGCCCTGAGGCAGAACAAGATTGAGAGGTTCAGAGTTAGGCGTGTGGTGGTAGCGTGTTTGGGGGCTTCAGAAATAATCCAAAACTGGTGATGGGAGAGTTAAGGGAGAGAAGAAGAAAATACTTTTTTTACCCAGCAGGGACTGGATTGCCTTACCACAGGGTGTGGGGTGATGGCGTCTAGCCCTAGTCCCTTCCAGAGTGTCCTGGAGAAATACCGGGGGTCAGGAGGGCGCCCAGATGCAGGCCCAGGTGGGAGGCCTGCCACGATGAGGCAAGTCCTCGCAAGTCCTGCCACGTCCTCACAAGAGGTTTGGAATGGTCAGGAGGGCTTTTTCAAGAGCACAGGACTTTGCTTGCTGAACCATGCCTGTTAACAGTGTTTGCTGCATTGTCCAGATCCTCTTGCCAGGTGTTGTGTACCCCAGGGTGTTGCGTGTACCACCAGCTACAAGCGCCAGTGGTACATATGCCACCAGTTAGAAACACTGCTGTAGTGAAACCTTGCACATGCCTAATGAGAAGTCAGCCTCACTGAGCTTAATGAGAGTTGCTTCTAGGAAAGTGTGTATAGATTGGAGCCATTGGCTCACTTTCCTGGGAGTAAGACCCATTGAACACAATGGTGCTTACTTTTGGGTAGACATGGGTAAGATTGTGCTCAAAATCTGCAAGCAATGCTAACTGATATGTGCTTTTATATACTCTTAAATGAAACCTTTTTGAATGAACGGCTGAAGCAGATTTGGTAAGATGGATTCATGATCAACAGTTGCGGCTGTAATTTATTTTTACAGGGCTGAAAGATCACCAAGATGACCTCTGTGGTTCGGCCTTTCACCTGCCAGGTTCCTCAGGAGTATAAGAACATTTATTACATCCTGACTGAAAACCACCCTTATGGCAACAAGATGTTCCCTGCAGGAAGTATGTGTTACTTGAACGAACGCACATATCTGCTGCACATCAGCAGCAACATGCCACCCACTCGTTTCTGGAAGTTTGTTATGCTGGCGGACGATTCTGTGGCCACCATGGATGTGGAAACTCTGCAGCCGCTCAACAGAAGCGTGGCCGATTTTCTCTCAGCTATTAGCAGCCCTGAAGAAAGGTTGAATTTTTTTCTGGAGAAGCATGGGCTAGAAACAGCCATGAAGGCCCACCAAGGCCAACAGGTCCTTGTGGAGCTGGATCAGCAGATGTTTTCTGGCACCATCTCCTACATTGGAAAACTAAATTGGGGTTCTTTGCCCTCAGGGCTCTGCCCAGTTTACTTTGGAGTAGAGTTGCAGGTAGGGTGATAAAAGATGCAAGGGTTTTGGAGGTCTGCTCAATAAGGACCCGTTTAACCTTTTTATAAATGATCTGCATGATGGTATGAAGGTTATGCTTACTGCATGTACAGATTACACAAAAGCTCTGTGGATCATGAATTAGGATTCTGTCTTGGAATACTGTGTCCACTTTTGGGGACTGCATTTTAAGAAAAAAAGTGTTGAAGGGGAGAGGGTTAAGGGGATATATCATACAAGTGTCTGAAGGGTTGTTGCACTGAAGAACTGGAGTGCTTACTTTCTGTGATTTCTGAAACTAAAACCAGTTAAAACTACAGAGAAGTAGGATTTGGCTGGACACAAGGAAGAACTTTCTAATGATAAGAGCTGTCTGGCCCTGGAACAGCCTGCCAGTTGTGGGCTGTCTTTTATTGGGGGTTTTCAAACAGGCTGGATAGGTATCTGTCAAGGATGCTGCAGTTGCTGGCACAACAGGATGTCCCCTGTATGTTTGGATCCCGTACAGCAGGTTTGCACCTACTCTATAGAACCGGTTGCTAACCAGAAGTAGGACATATAAAGTGTAAAAATAGCTATTTAAAAGTGGCTGCCAGATGGGCATAGAACCGGTTGTTAATTTCTTTGAATCCCATCACCTATCCTGTATCACTTATCCATGGATTGGGTCTGTGGGCCCACCTTCAGGAGAGTCTGTCCATCCATGGTCTCTCCTCTTTCAACTTCTTAATGCTTTTTTATAAAAGGCCCAGGAAAGTCCATGTATTAAAAACATTGGCTGCCATCCTTAAGACACTTTTCTAGGAGTAAGAGCCAATCAATACGATGGGGCTTACTTTTGAGTAGACCTGGCTAGGATTGTGCTAAATCAGTCTCATAGAGAAACCAGAAGATGGTTTTTTGCAGATATCTCAGAGGACGTTGTGGATGAAAGAGCGCAAAGCTCCCCTCACTCCAGGGCATGGGTGCATTCCCTGATACCTGATTTTATTTGATCAAAATGCACATGATTTGAATTCTCTTCATTCTCTCTCTCTCTCTCTCTCCCTCTCTCTCCCTCCCTCTCTCTCCCTCTCTCTCTCTCTCTCTCTCATATTCATATGATTTTTGAGGGCAAGAATTCAGATTTTGCAATAATAATACATAATGCTCCATTTGTTCTCTCACTTCGCCCATGGCTTCTTTTTCAGGGTGACGGTGAAGGCAAAGGCAACTGTGATGGCTCCTTTCATGGGACGCAGTACTTCAAGTGTAAACAGAACTGTGGCATTTTTCTGCCGTGTAACAAGCTCCAGTTTGTACCAGCACCTGAGAACGATGAGGCGAAGGAGGAGGTGGAGATGGACACAGATGAGGCTGTTCCTGTGGAAGTGGGGGATTCTGTTGGATTCTACTTGGATGATCTTTTCACACGAGGAATAGTAATGGCTGTGTTCAAAGAAGACAACAACTGGATGGTTAAAATATGCCCAGTAAGGAAGTTAATCAACCTACTGTGTCTTACTTGGTATACCAAGATCTGTTTGTGTCTAGTAGTTTTAAATCTAAAGAATGATGGGTCTCCATTTGCATTTGCAGAGAAAAGTTCACTGAGCAGAAATTGTGCAATGGATCTTCCCTGTTGCCAGCAGGACCTTTCAGTTTCTTACCTGACTTAATGGGTAGAAAGATTTTCAAAGTGAATTTGTAGCTCCCAAGTACCAAACATGAGACCCTGGAGAATTGCCAGTAAGGATAAAAGTATAGAGGGATTAACTTGGTCCAGCTCAACATATAGTACATTGCAAATCCTTACAACAATAACTAATTCAGTTGCTGTCTCAGCCCTTTAAAAAAAAGCAGGCCTCCATCAGTCTTGAAAGACTGTGGTATCGTGCTCTGCGATGCATATGCTGCATGCGAAGCACAAAAGCCTGGGTTAGAGTGTTATGGAGGATAGGCTGTTACCCACGCAGCAAATCCCCCCTCTCCACACCACTGAATTAGTCCAATGGAAAGGCAGAGCCAATACAATTGGATCCAGCTGGCGTCGCAGAGCTGGGCTCAGGACAGGAGCTCACCCTATCTTGTGGGGCCGACCCGGATCTTGAACCCTGGCCTGCTGGTTAACAGCTACAGCGTCTTAACCGCTTGCGCCATCCACAGCCCTTACTCTCAGGTATCACGATGGTGTCCAGGTGGAGGGAATGAGTGTTCTTAAAAAGAAAGTATTTCAATCATAAGGAGCTAGAATTTCAGTTAGCAGGGAGGAAGACCTTGAGTTTTTAAGTGATGGCATAAGTTTAAGTCCCAAAAGAAGGCCTCACAGAGCTTGGGGTGAAACATTGGGAAATTTTATTATCTTTAATTTGAGCTTTTTATCTATTTATGTGGTCTGCTGGCCCAGAAATGAATTTTCCTTTTAGATTTTTATTCCTTTCACACCATGGATTTTTTGAGGGGTTAAACAGATTTTCTCCACACCGGGCAACTTCCCCTCAGTCCCCCAAAACGTTAACCATTAAGGAAAGGAAGGTGTGGAGCAGTGGGCACCATCCTGTGGGAGAAGCTGATATTGGTGCTGCTGATAAGGTGTGTGGGGACCCCTGAATGTGAGCATGGACCCCTGTGAGCATGGAAGGGCAGCAAAGTGCTCTGATTTGTCTGCTTTCTGTCAGTATCAGCGGGAAGGTAAAAACCTAGAAAACCAGTTTCTATGGTTTACCTCAGTAGAATCACAGGTAAACAAGACTTCACAAAAGTCAGAGCAGCCTGCCTTTTGCATTGACATTGAAATGGCAAATCATTCCTCACTCACTCACTCACTCACTCACTCACTCACTCACTCACTCACTCACTCACACCCAAGCTTTCATTCTCCTTTCTTTCTTTGCTGTTAGGAAGAAGAAGCATCAGGAGATGATTTCAGGGTTATCCCCATGGACTCTGTTGTGAAGAAAGAGCTGCTTTTCTCAGGTGAATGGATGCTTTGGTCTGTCCCTATAGCTTCTGTTCTGTGGGAAGACTGGAAAGATAAGTGGGTGAATTGAAATGGCTGCAGCCTGGTACATGTCCCTCTCAGTACTTTTGGAACGGTGACAAAACTCTTCTCCTTCCTACCATTGTCGTTACACTATGGCAGGGTCGGCTGTTCTGGATTAGAGATGTCCAATCCATGCTTTTGTGCCACCAAGGAAACTGGATGGCCTGTTGCCAGGTTGTAACCTATTTATTTACTTGCATTTGAATGCTTTTGAACTGCTAGATTGGCAGGAGCCTGGACAAGTGATAGTATCTCACACCATTGTGCAGCACTCAGGTCTCAAACTGCCAACTGTCAGGTATACAGGCACAGCATCTTTAATCACGGAATCGCTGCAGTCCACCACTGTACTGTATTTGCTGGCTTATAAGATGCACATTTTTTTCTCCCCAAGGGGGGGGTGTCTGTACGTTTTTATAGAGTGATAGGGCCAATCCTGGCGCACCTTCTGCAGTGGTGCACAGTACCCCATCATGTCATATGTCACTGGATTTGTATTAAAGAGCAGAATCCAATGCAAAAATCATTTTTGAGGTATTTCCTTCCTATCAAAAGTTATGGCCAAAAAACTGAGAAACAAAAATATAAAAACAAAAAAAAATAAATTTTTGGCAATTTTTTTAAGCGGGTAGGAATTTTGGCCTTGGGATTCAGGAATTTTGGGTTTGGCATCTGGTTACCCTGGCACAGTTGCAATCCTAAGCAGCCTTCCCTGGCTTGTAGACTTGCTCCATAGTAGATATGCATAATACCTGGTCCCTACTTCTGCATGTCTCTGCATCACTCCCTGCATTGGAGATTTGCTCCAAAGTAGACATGCACAGTTGCAATCCTAAGCAGCCTTCCCTCGCTTCTAGACTTGCTTCAAAGTAGACCTGCTGCTCCGTACCTGTGCATCCCTCACTCTTCCCTATCCATCTAGATCCCCTCACCTTTCCCTACCTACCTGGATCCCCCCACCCCCAAAAGAACCCTCTCAACTTACCTGCCTTCCTGGACCATTTGCAATGAGACTTGTGCAAAATGTTGGTGTCTGATCATTTGCAATGAGATTTGTGCAAAAGTCACACTTCACTGACACTAGAGATGATGAGTTTTTGGGGTTTCCAGAAAATACCACTGTTGACTTTACATGATTGAAATATTATTCTGCTATATTTTATTAAATATATTAGTACACCATTTGGTTCAGAATGTTTTTTTCTAGTTTTACTCCTCTAAACTTTGGTGTGTCTTATTGTCCGGTGCATGTAATAAGCCAGGAAATACAGTAATACCTGTAAACCAATGAAAATACCATTGTAGGTAACCAACCTACTTTGGTGTATTTGGTTCTTTGGTACAAAGAACCCTTTCCAAAGAACCCTTTCAGCCCACATGAAAAGAAGCTGAAACACCAAAGATAAGAAAGGAGATTCTGGTTGGATATCTGGAAAAAATTCCTGACGGTGAGGGCGGTTCGGCAGTGGAAGAGATTGCCAAGGGAGATGGTGGACTCTCCCTCACTGGGGATCTTCAAGTGGAGGCTCAACGAGCACCTGTCAGGGATGCTCTAGGAGGATTTCCTGCTATAGGCAGGGGGTTGGACCAGATGACCTACTGGGTCCCTTCCAACTCTAGGATTCTATGATTCTAAGTCTCTTAGTCTGTCCCGGAGGTGGAGTACCCTTGCTCAGGAATACATCAAGGAAGGGCCCCTGTTCTTTGAGAGATGGAGCTCTTGTTTGGCTCTAGCCAGGGGGAATTTTCTCAAAGGCTTTTGTGTACCCCACTCCTTGGGTTTAGTGTAACCCTTTGTCTACCTGCTTAAATGGCTTTAGAAGCCTCTTCAAAGTCATCCTCATTGCAGTTCTGTAAAGCAGGTGAGCTTTGCTATTTTCCCCATTGCTAGTGGGGGACTAAGGGGCCGTAGGCTCACCTAAGGCCAGCCATCAAACTCATGATGGAGCAGCTTCTGTACGAACCATAGCTCCACATGATGTATCAGGATTTCTCCCAGAATTGTGTTCCTAGCCTGTCTTGCAGGAGTCATAGGGATGCTGAGAGGCTTATTCTTGACCTTACCTCTTTCATTTTCCCTCAAGCAATGTTTTCTGTCACTTAGAGTAGTGTTTGCCACACATATAAAGCATGTGTGTTGCTTTTCAGACTTTGAAGTGGAGGCTGATTCCAGGCATCAGGAACAGGTAAAACTCAAGAGAAGTGAGAGCACAGAGGACCAGGAAACTGAGCTCCCGTCCCTTGGTGTGAACTCTGTTGTGCAGATCAACATGGATGGGGGGCATTCAGTCACAGGAACAATTCGCTGGATTGGAAGCCCATCAAAAACATCGCAGAAAATGGCTGGAGTTGAATTGGTAGGTGTAAGAGTTGTTTATACGTATGAATGTCCAGTCCCTGCGTTCTGTGTGATGTTGCATGTTCTAGTGTGACCAAAAAGCAGACCAGACCATGGAAGGGAGGAGCTCTGTTGAGCTGTTATGGGGGAATAGTGGGTGAGGGTGACACATTTTTCTTCTGGACACCAAGGACTTTGAATGCAGTAGGAGGGGTGTCCAAACTTTTTGGCAGGAGGGCCACATAATTTTTATTTTTTTATTAGATTTGTATTCTGCTTTTCTCCCTGAAGGGCATCCAAAGCCACATCATCTCTCTGACACTGTGTTGGGGGCCAGAAGGAAAAAAATACATTTCAAATTTGAACAAATTTATATAAATAGAGATGGAGTTTATGAAGGAATTCAAATTGGTTCATAAACACTTTCTAATATACAAACTGCAAACCAGTTAATAAGGTTTTAATAATACATACAGAGAGAGGAGGTGGGTGCAGCCTCCCTGGTCTTCAAAATGCCCTCTCAAGGCCATTACAGTGCGCGCTCTCCTCCAGAGCTTGCCCAAGGGCCTGATGGAGGAAGCTTGTTGCAGGTTATAGGGTAGCTCACTGCAGGCCACATCTGGCCTCTGGCCAGGGTTTGAAGCCCCCTCCCCAACAGCATAGAGTTTTATGGTCAAAATCAGGACCTTGAATTGGGCCTGGAAAGAATGGGCAGTCACTATAGCTGCTGAAGCAGCAGCCTTGACACTCACACAACCACTGACTGCCAGCAAGTACATGGGCCTCTGCTTATTTCTGAAAGAAGATCACAAAGGGTGATGCCAATGTCTGACCTTCACTTGGGGCTGGTAGATAAAATTGTGGAGAAGTTTGGGCTTTAGTGCTGCCAGGATGTTGATAAATACCCACCTCTGCTCCTCGTTGCCTTGTTTTGGCATCCAACCAGAAAAAGAGTAATTTGGAAATATGCATAGTCTCTTGTGGCCAGTCAAGATGCTTTGGGCACAGGAGCTGTTCTGATCAACAGTCCTGCCTCGTGTGATCGCCTGCCTGAAAGATTTTGCCCTTCTTCACAGGATGAAGAAAAGGGAGTTTCTGATGGTGAATGGCAGGGTGTGCGCTACTTCACCTGCCCACCAAAGCAGGGCCTCTTTGTGAGGCTGGAGTCATGCCAGCCAGACATGCGGTTCCAGCAGAACAGTCACATTTCCACAGAGAAACCTGAGCTCAGTAAGTTCCTTTCTGGTGTTCTCTAAAAATGCTCTATGAGAATTGAACAGGTATGGGGCACATGATTGACATACCTGCCTTCCATCCCAGTCTAGGCTGACTCCTGTAGAATAGTTGAAGCTGCCTGCATTGATTAGGGTCACAGTTCCGTCAACAGCTCTTGTACACTAAGTCAGCAAACAGCCTGACTTCACTGTGATAATCTGAATAACAAACTGGGGTTGGAAATCTCTGGCACTTAACAACTCAACACTGGTGTTGCAACATGGTGCACGGCTGACTCTTCTTAGCGCCTGCTAAAAAGGAAAAAACCCACTTTTCAGAAATATTTTAGATTTTTTAAAAAGACACATGCCCCATCCATTTCAGGTGGATCAAATACTGTTGAGGTGTTGAGCAACTCTCCCCCTCTCAAGGAGGAGGATGCTGTGCGTGTCCTCCGAGGACGGATGAGAGGGATCCAGGGCCACTGCAACTCTTGCTACATGGATGCTGCCCTGTTCAGGTAGGTGGCTTTACTCGTCTTCTTACTGAATGTGGGGCTCTTATAAGGACCTGCCACATTCAAGTTGTAGAGAAAATGGCTGATGTAGCTGCTCTAGTAGGATTATAGATTATATAGGATTATAGAAACAGAACCTGGCCGAGGTTCTTTCTCTTTGTCTTTGCCGTCCTCTGTCTTTGTGGCCAACCTGCTACAAGGCTGGATTTTTTGCCAGGCCACCTTCAGTTTTTTGAGGTGTAGGACCACTATGTGCACTCTTGGATGGAAACTTAGTTCTTCCCCTGTTGCTCATGTAGTGGCCTCTCTCTCTCTCTCTCTCTCTCTCTCTCTCTCTCTCTCTCTCTCTCTCTCTCTCTCTCTCTCTCTTTCTCTCTCTCTCCCTGTCTCTCTCTCTCTCTGTGTGTCAGTTTTAAAAATTCACTCTGTTCAATTCTTACCCGGCAATATGAAGTGTTGCTGCCACCCTGTAGAGCGATGATTTTCAACCGTTTTCATCTCATGCCACACTGACAAGGTACTAAAATTGTCAAGGCTTGCTCGTATATATATAAAAAATATATATTGACATGGCCCACCATGCTGATGGTAGGGGCTCACATCCTCCAATCAATGGCCAGCCCCAAACTGCCATGGACCACCTGCAGACTATTCAGCACAGCAGTTGAAATTACTGCAGTAGAGTGACCATGCAAAACCTCTCTCCCCACAGCCTCTTCTCCTGCACCTCCATCCTGGACTCCATGCTCTACAAGCCGTCCCACCTGACTGACAGGCATGTTCAGAAGATCCTCCGGGACAAAATTGTCAACCCCCTCCGGCAGTAAGTGGCAAATGGACCCACCTTTTTGTGTGCTTCCTACTCCCTCTTTGTGGTTCACTCTGCATGTGTGTTTTGGAGACACAAATGCAGAATCAAGGCTGAGGGTTTAAAATTCCATTTTAAAAGTCAAACTTCTAGCCCTTATGGCTGTTAAGGGATGCTTGAACTCCTGTATGCACTGTAGAATCCTACAATCTTAGAGTTGGAAGGGACCTACTAGGTCATCTAGTCCAACCCCCTGCCTGTAGCAGGAAATCCTCCTAGAGCATCCCCAACAAGTGCTCGCCGAGCCTTTCCTTGAAGATCCCCAGTGAGGGAGAGTCCACCACCTCCCTTGGCAATCTCTTCCACTGCCGAACCATCCGAACCGTAAGGAATTTTTTCCAGATATCCAACCGGAATCTCCTCTCTTGCAGTTTGTCCCCATTGGTTCTAGTTCTGCTTTCAGAAGCAGCTAAGAACAAACGAGCCCTTTTCTCCCTATGACAGCCCTTCAGGTGTCTGAAGAAGGCAATCATGTCTCCCCTCAGCCTCCTCTTCTCCAGGCTGAACATCCCAAGTTCCCCCAACCTTTCCTCATAGGGCTTCCCTTCCATCCCACTGATCATTCTTGTCGCTCTCCTCTGGACTTGCTCCAGCTTGGCTGCATCTTTCTTCAAGTGAGGAGCCCAGAACTGAACACAGGACTCAAGGTGAGGTCTCACCAATGCTGAATAAAGAGGAACTAGAACTTCTCGCGACTTGGAAGCTCCAGTCCTCTCAATGCAGCCTCAAATGGCATTTGCCTTCTTTGCAGACACATCACACGCTGACTCAGGTTCAGCTTGTGATCCATGGCGACTCCAAGATCCCGCTCTCATGTTGTGCTGCCAAGCCAAGTATCCCCCATTTTACACCTGTGTTTTTGGTTTTTATTGCCCAAGTGCAGAACCTTCCACTTCTCTCTGTTGAAGTTCATTCTATTTGTTCCAGCCTCCTTCTGGAGGTTTCTCCTGTCTTTTCTTGTGTTTGCTACTCCTCCCAGCTTGGCGTCATCCGCAAATTTGATCAGGCTCCCCTGTATCCCTTTCTCCAAGTCACTGATGAATATGTTAAAGAGAACCGGGCCTTGGGGTACCCTACTTGATTTGCATTTCTGATTTGATTTGCACTCCACCTTTCTCCCTGAAGGGCACCCAAGGTGACTAACAATTATTACATAAAATGCAATTAAAATATTACAATTAAAATATCAACATTAAAATAGAAAATAAAATAAGATGCAGTTAGCCATAAAACATATCTGTTTCTTACATGTTTCCTTTGTTGAAATCTTAAAGATGATGCTGTTTCCTCCTTTCCCAGGAACGGCTTTGTTGCTGCAAGCAGCGTGATGGACCTTCGGTATCAGCTGACTGAGAAGGGGGAAAGTTCCAGCTTTGCCACGTCTGAGAAAGGTAGAGTGTTGTTCTTTTGGGTTATGGTGCTGAGTACAATTGTGGTACCCAGGTTGGTGCCCTGTCAGGCTGTAGAAATTAGTTTAAAATTAGTTTCTTTTTCTCCATTCCCTTCAACGTTTCCTCCTATGACATGCCTCAGTCACCATCAAGGGGATCTACTTATCAGTTTTGGCCTGGCAATTGTGTTGTGAACAGTTGATCTACTGGGCGCTGGCATTTATTGCTGCAAGGACAACTCTGACTTTTAATGAATTCCCTCCAGGATGGGAAAAAGCTACATTCCTATATCCTAAAGTAATATCACACACAAAAAACAACAGATGTAGTAAAATGTTATTGTGATAACTCTATTTACTGCATCGTAAACCAGGAGAGCAAATTCTTGTTGGTATTGCCATGATCACTTAATCAGGGAAAATGAACTTCCTTCCTACTATTTTGCTTTCTTTACCACTCCTTTCCCAGTAGGGACGTGTGGCGGGGCTGGATAACTGACTTGCATCTTTTCCTAAGCACATGAACATCCTCAGCACACATTCCCTCACTGGAAGAGGAAATCTGTCCATTCTCTTTCTGGAGAAGAAGATCTCGGAATTGCAGGGTCTCATTTGCCATTTCCTTTGCCTTTTCAGACCCGGAGGAATTTCTTAATCTCATCATGCATCACATATTTGGGATAGAGCCGCTTCTGAAGTTGCAGTAAGTTTGTGCTGCTTCAAATGCCATCGATTTTGTTCTGCTGTTACAAAGGAATTGTTGGGGTGGAAGAGGCTTTCTGACTCCCTGAGACCATCTGGGTGATCAGTGTTTTGAGCAGTAGAGGGAAGCTGGTGAACTACGCCTTCCTAGGCAAAGGCTGTGGTGGCGCAAGTGGTTGAGACACTGCCTGTTAACCGGTAGGCTAGGGTTTGAGACCTGGTCCTACAAGGTGGAGTGAGCTCCCATCCATAGCCCAGCTCCTGCCAGCCTAGCAGTTTGAAAGCATGTAAATGCAAGTACCACATCAGTGGGAAGGTAAAACAGCAGCAAAGCTGACTCAAGGCTGCTAACATACATATTTAAAAACATTTAAAAATTTAAAACAGCCCATCACCCTAAAAGTTCCATGTGCCCTTGGCAGTCATGACAGCCTCATGACTACAGAAGTGTCTTTGGATAGTGCTGGCTCTAAAGGCTTAGAAACAGGGATGAGCACTGTGCCTTACAGTCGGTCACAACTAGCAGTATAACCTGTGGGGGTCACCTTTATCTTGACCTTTAGGCAAGAGACAAGACAGGAAGAAAAGGAGTTGCTCTCCATCTGGACACTGTTCTGGGAGAGTACTGTGTGTGAGACTACTGGCTTATACAGGGCCACTTCAGGAAGACAATGAGTGATGTTCTAGTAAAGGAAAAGTGGGGGGCAAATTGTTGTTAGCTGGCTGTTTTGATTTGTTCTTAACCAGGGGTATCTAAAACCTGGCCTGGGAGTCAAATGCGGCCCATGGCAAGCCTCAGTGTGGCCCAGGACAAGCCTTGTAATGTATCTAATACACTCTTGTATGTAAATGTATTCGGATTAGAAATGTAAATCATTTTTCTGGCCCGTGACAGTGTCAGAGAGATGAATCTGCCCTCCTGTGAAAAAGTTTGGACACCCCTGTTCTAAACTAATATCCATTTCGAATGTGTGTTATTATCTGATTTGGAACTTGGGAAGCCTCCAACGTGGCAGGGAGATGGTTGATGGAAGGCTGGTCAAAGAGCCTGTCCCTAAATAAAAAGTGGTGCTTTGAGGATATTGAGCATTAGAAGATAAGAAGAGCCCAGTTGGATCAGGCCAAAGGTCCCTCTAGACAGCTTCCTGTATCTCACTGTACCTGGTGCCCTCTCCCGCATTTGACATCTAAAATGAGGTTGCACAGACTCATCATGGCTTGTAACCTGTGATTGGTCCAGTTCCCTCTTAAGGGAATCCTGGCCAGGTGCCATCACCATATGAGGTGACTAAGAGGTCCCCATTCTAATCAAATAGATTGTCTGTCCTGCCTCTTCCAATACTCAATTTTAGCAGTTGGCTGTTCAAAATGAGCGGTTAGCAATTTTAGCCACATGGCAGGGTTGGCTTGACTTGAGCTAGGAGGGATCTGGCTTTCATTTGACCACATCACTGATGCCTGTGAGAATTGCACTGGGAATTGTGAAGCTGCAGCTGCCCTGAACGTTACTGGGAAGGAGGAAGGGCAGGTGAAGCTGGGAAGAGGAGTGACGGGCTTGCTGCCTTGTAGGTCTGGAAGGCAGAAGGAGCAGGAGTGCTACTGTTACCAGATATTCATGGACAAACAGGATGACTTGGTGGTACCCAATGTACAGCAGCTGGTGGAACACTCCTTCCTCTCGTCTGATCTCAAACTGGTGGAGGTGAGTGGTTGAGGTTTCCTCGCACTTTGAGCCTTTCAGTCTCCATGACACAAACATGGTGGTTTGTGCTGCTTAACGTTTGAACATTATGGTCTTGTGCAGAAGAAGGGTTTGCATTGGAGATTGTACCTTTCAAATGTAAGCATGGATGTTGGGACACCACCTTGGGACGTTGAGGGAGTGGTCTTTTGCTAGTCAGTTCCCCCCAAAGATTTTGGAAAGTTGCTTATGTGTAAGCAAAATGTTTGGAGATAAATGTGTAACTTGGAGTATTCTGTCTTTCATGTATGAATGGATAATGTGGGTATACATTGAAGGCTCAGGATGTAGGTAACCAACCAAAAATGGCTGGGATAGCTAAAGTACAGCTTAGCATGCCTGTGCCAGGGGGTGTTTAGCAACTTAAAATGGGGTTTTCATATGCAAAATACAGGTATAATCTAATGTTTTGGTACAGAATGCAGAAGTTACTAGTTGCATTCAGTAAAGCAAACAAACTGGATGCAATGAAAGATTCGTGACAGGCTTACTAAGTTGCATTCAGTTGTAAACACAAAACAAGAGTGTGTTTTTTCCTTTCAGGGTATATGTGGAGGAAGAGGCAGAACTTAAACAACCAAGCGCTTGAGATGGACCCAAGTAGAAATGAGGCTTGTAGGCAGTGGTGGGCTTCAGAGGGTTCTTGCAATTTCTATAGAACCCTTTGCTGATGAGCGCCTGGTTCTGAGAACCGGGTACTAATGGGACATATAACCTGTTGTTAATTGATTTGAATCCCACCACTGCCTATAGACCATTTGTTTTAAGAGAAAGAGAAGGAAGAAACGTGCTGGGATGTGAAAGTGATCCATTCATCAAGCCTGCTGGCATCCATATATGAAGGCCTGTGTCTAGACATCCAAAGTTATCTAAAGATGTCTAAATAGTTCTAGGTATTAAAGTAGCATAACAAGAAATACAATAAAATGGGAGGTGGGATCTCCTAACGAGGGTAAGTTGGTGGTAGAGCAAATGGTTGCATTTTGAAGACCCAATTCAGGACATCAGTTGGTGGAGCAGGAGTCAGATTTCTCTGGGGCTGAGACTGGTGTGGAGTTCTGGTATTCAGAGTAGAACTTCTAGGTAATAGGCATTGGCAATCTGTGGGAGGGTAACTGAATCCATTTAGCCACGCTTTTTCCTTTGAACACCTTCCTGCCTCCCCCATAGTTCTGATCAGGTTCTGTTCAGGAGCCTCTTGTAAGAATCCGGTTTGTTTGACTTCTGTGCCCTTTCTGACATGCAGAACCACACTGCTCCTCGTCTTTTGATCAAGTTTGTTTCTTGAATAACCTAATCACAGTAGTTTGTTCCATTCCAGCAGGTTTCCCTTACGCCCACTATATCTGTGTTCCCCTTTCCAACCAAGCCCTCCAGTCATTGATCTGACAATTGCATTTAAACACTTAGACATGGTGTCCTGTTCCAAATGTTATGTGCTGTTTCCCCCTGCAAGTGCATCTCAAGCCATGCAATGTGCTCTCTTTTGTCAAGTGTGGATTTGCTACCAGGCTACAGATAGCAAATGCTATCCCCCTGCAAATGCTGAGTGAGATTGCATGGCCTGTGACTTGGTTTCGTTCTCTCTCCCTGCCTAGATTCCATCCTGCTTCATCCTTCAAATGCCCCGTTTTGGGAAGGAATACAAAATGTTCAGCAAAATCATCCCCTCCTTGGAGCTGGACATCACTGACTTGCTGCTTGATAGTAAGTAATGGGGGATGAGATGGGGGGAGGCAGCACGGAAGTACACGCTTTCTAGTCCACACTACTCTATAGTTGATTTTTGTGGAGCTACGCTGTGTAAAACAGGTGATTGATGGGGAAGTGGTTCCATGTAACTGACCCAATAGGGCGATGTGGAGGACGACCTTGGCCAGGGTTGGGCAGATTACTCATCCCTGCTTAACTTTATATATACCTTGGAGTGTTAACAGCATATAGAAATAAAACACAATAAAACCCCAGTGACGGTACTAATTGAAAAAGCAGAATAAAGCTTCCCAGAGTTCCTGGGGGCATTATTTACCAGGGGGCATTATTTACCATTTAGAAGGGCCTTGGAGAATAAAGAATTGTCACCAAATGGACTGGTGGGGACAACACCTTTGGTTGTTCCTTCTCATGCGCACTGATTCAAACGTGAACTCTGTGGCCTGGCCACGGTGACAGCGGCAGGCTCTGTTCAGCCAGTTTCTGCTAAAGTGGTGTTGGGAACTGGCCATACAAAGAGAGGCGTTTTGGTAGCAGATGGTCATTAAACAGGCCCAGGAAGGTGCCTCCTTCCTCTCTCCACAGTGGGCAGGCTCTGCAAGTTTCTGACCTTCTGGCCCCTTTTGCAGGTCCACGGGAATGCTTTGTATGTGGAGATATTGCCACACAGGAGTGTTCTGCATGCTTCAAAGACAAGATGTTTGCAGATGTGGGTCTGAAGCAGTACTGTGATTCTTGCTGCAGACAGGTATGGCCTTTTCCTGTGTGAGCTGAGAAGGGGGACCCAGGTTCTTATTCACTCCTCTGGGGACATCTGGAAGGAAGCATGAGGGCACTGCACATGCCTGTGCATAACCTGTGAAGGAATACCAACATGCCATGGGAATGGATCTGCCTGCGTGTGCTTCTTTATATGGATTTGAAACCTTGCTTTCATTGAGCAGAAAGAAGCAGGGCCAGGGAGGGGTGGGGCTGCTTTGTTGACGGCCTCTGCTCAGTACACAAGTCTGGACTTGGAGAGCTGTTTCTCTCTTTGGATATTCTGCCTCTGCCACCCTCTACTCACACTTCCCCTATTAAAAGTCAACACTCTGATTCTTGGAGACCAGCTTTTGCGCCCAGTATCTTTGCTAGCCTAGTTGATTCACATTACACTTAACTGCCTGGTCAAGTATTTGCTCATGTGGACTCAGGACTAGAGGGCAGAGAAAAGCCCTCCTCCTGGCTGCAAATCCTGACATCTGGAATTTGAATGGAGGATTATGCTGTTCTTGAAGGCAGTAATTAGTCACATTTTCTTGCTAATGAAATGTCACATGAGGGGCTGAGGGGCTCTGGGGTTCTGCTGACCTTTTCAGAACTGCTGAGAAGCAAGGGGGGATGTGGTGCAGGTCCTCTCGACCCAGTTTTCTTGTGTCTGTTTGCAGGCTCACGCTCATTACCAGAGGAAAGCGCATCAGCTAACCAAGCTTCACACCCCCGAGGAGTTCAGCAAGAGGGACCATCTTGGCAGTCTGTGGGTCCCTCGAGAAAAAATGGAGCTCTTTGCTGTGCTCTGCATTGAGACCAGCCACTATGTCTCTTTTGTGAAATACGGACCACAGAAAGAGAACTGGATGTTCTTTGACAGCATGGCAGACAGGCATGGTGAGTCTGTGGGCACACACCCAAATGTTCAGAGCACCACTGGCTGTTTTGGAAGGAAAAGATGATCTCTGTCCAGTGGGACTCATTCATGCCTGTAAGATCAAAATGAAATAACAGTAAATAGCCAGTGCCATATCTATAGATTATCTTAAGGATAATCTTAAGGCTACAATCCAGAGTAACTACGGGACCTTTTACACTGACGTAGTTATGCTGCCACCTATGGGAAATGCAAAGAGCAATCCAGAGTAAATTCCTCTTACGTCGTCTTGTACTTATTCTGGAGTCCTGGACTGTAGGGTAAGTCAGTAATCCTCATCTAATTTGGGGCACTGCATCAAAGGTGTGCTAATTCCACTGGACTAATTCAGTGGCGTGGAGAGGGGGGATTTGCTGCTTGGGTAACAGCCTCTCCTCCATAACAATCCAACCCAGGCTTTTGTGCTTTGCATGTAGCATATGCAGCACCGAGCACAATACCATAGTCTTTCAAGACTGGCGGAGGCCTGCTGCCAAGAAAACACAATTCCATCCCTTGAATGCTGTGGCTTCTAGACTCTGTGCGGCCAATGGAGTCCGTGACAGTTTTACATGTAGGCAGTGGAGGTGATTCCAGATGAACCTTGCAACTCAGAAACCTTTATCTCTCAAACCCATCTCCCTCTTCTTGGCACAGGTGATGAGAACGGCTACAACATTCCCACTGTGACTTTGTGCCCAGAAGTTGCCAAATACTTGGAGATGCCAGTGGCTGTGTTGGCAAATGAGCAGCCCCGGGACATGGAAGGAGTTGCCAAGCGCCTCTTCTGTGATGCCTACATGTACATGTACCAAAGCAAGAAAATGGCACTTTACAAGTGATCAGTGGGTGGCTTCAGACTGTCGGCAGCCCTACTGCAGTGAGAAGCTTCTGCAGCTTTTCCATCGCTTTTCTCTTCCAAAAAGTATCTTGAGATGTTGACAGTTACCTGGGGGAGTGTCAGGTGGGGAGATGAGCCTCCTCAATGTGGTCCAGCATTGCCAACTGTGTGGGAATAACGATATCTGTGAAAGGATCTCCCACTTCTCCACCTGGCCTGGTCTTTTATGTGGTCTGCAGCTCAGGGAACCCAGAGCTTAATGTAGAGCTCAAACCAGGACTTGAGATTGTGATTCTGCACCAGGATGTGGTCACCCTCCAAGCCCCACCACTTCTGCCTTTTCTGGATTCCACAGATTCAAAACTCAGAACTTCCTCCTCCTTCTACACATTGAAGTCTCAGGCAAGAAACTCTTCCTGCAATAAGTTCTGGCTTTGACCTGGAATCCCAGCGTTGGCTGCTGCTCTCCTGTGAGCATTTTTTGTTCACTGTTGGTGCATGACTTTGTTCAAGCTGTGGCACTTCTCATGGCTTGAACCCTGTTTGTTAGGAGATGGTGCTTTTTGAGCGGGGTGGGGGGTCTACAGGTAAAAATGCACTTTAAGCCCTGTAGGCACATTTCTGCCTGGCTTGGCTCTGGCAGTGATCTGGGACCAGTTGTGCAGGTCTGACCTTGATAATTTCTGCCTGATCCTTCAGCCCCTTCCCTCTATTTTTTTGTGTTTGTGGTTTTTAAAAGAACAACCAAGCAAGAATATTCTAAGCAGGAGAGTGCTGGGCTAGCTGGTGTGGTGTTCTCTGACCATTCCCTTCCCCTTCTCCTCCCCAAGCTGTGAAGATTTTTGGGGAGTCTTCCTCCAAATAGACTGATCTTTTCCATCCATTTCAGTCTTGAAATGCTTGGAATTTGGTAATTCAGATTTTACTCCAAGCTCCAAAAATAGCTTTGTTTTTCCCAATTTGTTTATAGGCTTTGTGTGGGTTTTAGAGAATTGCTTACTCCGCTCAATTCTTTTCTTAAAATCTTTTTTTCCAGCATAGTAAATACAGGGCAAAGGAATTTGAGGGGGAAGAGACCTTATGTGTGTGAAACTGTTTTGGATGTAGCCATAGCAGACTTTTCTGCTTTTGTTTTCTCAACCTCTTTGGACCTCCCTCCTCCCCACAGAGGAGATTCCACCTCCCCCAAGATTTCCTGCTCTGCGCCCTATGAACAGATATGGGGAATTTTCAGAAGTTGCTGCTCCCAGAGGAGAGAACCTAACATTTCTGACGGTTCATTTGCAGAGGCTCCCTGAAGCGTGAAAAGGTGACTGTGGCAAAGGAGACCTGTTCTTAGTGATGAGGGACAGAAGCAGTGCATCCTGTGGCTCTTCCATTGCACTTTGTTGTGGGCTCCCTGACCAGTCCAAAAGTGGGGATTCTGCTTGGTTGGCCCAACCTTTGCCAGGACATTCTGAGGCTGCCCCGGTGGGTGATGATTCCATTTCTAGCCAGTCATTAGATAACTTGATGAGAGCACATGGCCCACTTTTTCATGGTTTATGTAGGTCTTTGGGGTCTGGCATATTAACTCATTTTGTAACTCTCCAGCTGTGTGTGTGTCCTTTCTGCCTTAAACACTCTCAGGAGAACAAAAGTAATTATTGGCACATAGTGCTGTCTAAAACTTGTCTCCAAATAGAGCACTTCTATGACTTTGCCTTGTGAATGACTTATTCTTTCTGGGAGAGGACCCAGAGGGGGGATATGCACTGGGGAGACTGTCCTTTGCATTGCCACGTTGTTGGTCAGAGTATCCACATGAAGAAGTGGAGAAGGCATTAGAGGGATTCAGACAGGAGGTTGTGGTAGTGCTTCTACTCCCCCCCCCCTTTTAATGCCAAAGATGTGTGGCTGTAGTGGGCACAAGTGGTTAAGATGCTGCCTTTAAATAGTCAGACCGGAGTTTGACACCTGGGTCCTACAAGAAGTGGTGACCTCCCATCCTTAGCCCAGCTCCTGCCAACCTAGCCATTTGAAACCATGTAAATGCAAGTAGATAAATAGGTGCCACCTCAGAGGGAAGGTAAACCAGTGTTCTTTGCCCCATGACCAGAAGGGTCTTTAGACAAATCTGGCTGTAAAGGCTTAGAAACGGGGATGAGCACTGGACATTATGGTTGGTCACAACTAGTTGTATAATCTGCAGGGGACATCTTAAAGATGTGTTTGCCCTGGGGTAAAGTCAGAGCACTGTGATTCCTGCTAGTGGCAGGAAACCAGGGAAAGGAGAGGCCTCAGGCTCTTGGGATTTGCCTTGTTTTCATTACTAGTACAGTACAGTAGTACAAGTTCATTACTAGTACAGTAGTACAAGTACAGTAGCTCAGAAAAGGGGCCAGTGGTCAGCCATGGCCCATAAGCTGGGGTGACTGCACAAACAAGTATAAATCTTCAGCCTGGGGCAACCACAGATCTATAGATGAACATCCATGGTCCACTGCAGTCACTGTCCAGTGGAGATGCAATGCCTGACATTCCCTTTCCAAGAGGGTGGAGAAGTGAGGCCAAATTGCAGGGCTTGGCAGAAAGTTGCAGCAGAACTTGTTTTCACTGGCTATTGCTGAATTACAGGGAGTCAGAAAACGTGCATCTGCTACAAGTCATGCATAGACCTAGCAGTATATCTCACTCTACTTTCTACCCTCCTCCATACAATACATAAGAGACAATGGGAAGCAGGACTAGCACAGGGAAGTGTACCCCGGAGTGGGAGGCATTTTTCTGGGTCACAGCAGTGAATGGGAAAGCTTGGGCTGTGGAGCGTTCAATGCAGCAGGGTGTGCAGTGACTGCAGAATTGCACTCTTGGAAGCATAAATCGAGACAGACAACTTCATGTATAAATACTGGCTAAATAGATTTATTTTCATACAAAGGATACATGAGTCCCTTCCCACCAACCCCATCAGGGAGCAGTCCCAGAAGGGGTGTGATCTTGCACAATGGTCCATCTGCCACCTCCCTTGTGCTTCTGGTGCCCTCCCTTCTTTGAACGTTGGGCTCACAATTTGGCATCAGCAACCCTCCCACCCCCAGGTTGCCAATTTCTCCACTAGCCATGGGCTGTCCCTGCTCGGCTGGCTGCAAATCTGCAAAAGACACTGCTCTCTGTCATAGTGTGGCAGGGACTTTCTTGCTTTCGCAGGCATTCCCCTCCTTTCTCTTTAGCCTGGGGTCTGCCTGACGTTTCCCTTGCCTGTGCTGGGGCCATGGGATCAAGGAACCAGGCAATCCCAGGCAGGCTTGAGCAAATCTGGGCAAATCCTTGTGGCCTCAGGAGGGACTTGGCCAGTGACACATTTCTCTTGTTCATGCTGGAGGAAGTTACAAAAGCCAGGACTAAATTTGGGGGAGAAAAGGGAGGAATCTGAGTGCTCCTGCAAAATCCTAGCCAGAGATGAGAAGCCATCACTTCTTTCCTGCCAGTGGAGAGAAACAAGGTATGACACCACCTCCCTCCTGCACCAGTACAAGGATGCACATCAGCAGGAGAGTCGACTCCAGGATGTGCTTCATATTCCCATGTTAGATGAGCCTGTTGCTCTTCTCTCTTGGAAGCTTACTCTGCCAACACAGCCCTCGTTGTTCCCTGCTATTTGTACTGGTTGGCTCCTGCCTGTTACTGGACCAACCTTCTCCACCCCATTGTTGGTACCACCCATGAAGACCTAGTAACTTACACAGGCCTCACAGTAAGTAGCAGGACAAACTTGGCATAACTTTGCTGCTATGATGGCTGTGCATTGAGGGGGGCAGCAGGGGGCTGCTGTTTGAGGCTATGCCACCTTCCTTCACCCTTTGGCTCCCTTGAATTATTAATTCCATGATTAATAATTTCCGCTTTCCCAGCATTTGGCCTTCTGCTGGTAAGCACTGCGCCTACTGCAACTTCACTCGTTTAGGACGTTGACACCAACACCTTGGCTTAGAGCACAACCCTAACCATGCCTACTCAAAAGGAAGCTTCATTGTGTTCAATGAGTCTTACTCCCAGGAAAGTGTCTTTAGAATTGCAGCCTTAGAACATTTCCAAAATGCAACCGGATGCCATGTGAGATTTATTTTGTAGTAAATAAAAGAATTCCAAGATGGGATTTTTACCTTGGGGACAATGTCAATTTCCTCTAGGCTGGAAAAACTGCCAGCTCTATTTTTAGTGAGGTTAGAGGAGGGGTTACTCGAGGGGGGAGGGGATGGTAAAGTAACCTTGAATAATGTTAATTGGTTACCATCAGCAATGACTCACCAGAGGCTGCCTGTCTTCATAAGCCTCAGGATTTTGCAAGACTTCAAATGTGCTAAGAGTCTACACCCTTCTGGCACCGAATGCCAACTGACAGCGCCATTGACCAGAACTCTGGGCATGTGCATTGGCCCAGGAGCATCATGGGCCCATTGTGCATCTGGAGTTCTAGGCATGTGCACTGGATACCAGCATGCTCTGCTCCTCTTTGGATCAGAGCACCATTGTGCCCAGGACTCTCCTGGCCCCATCTGCATGCCCAAAGTTCCAGGCATGCGTGCAGGGTACCGGCGCCTTCAGCTGGTTGCAGGCTGGAGCACGCTGCTTCTCTTTGGAGCAGAGTCCACTGAGTGCTCGGGTGCCCAGCATGCATGCCCAGAACTCTGGGCATACGCACTGGGCTTAGGGTGATCCTGGCCCATTGTGCATGACCAAAGTTCTGGGCATATGCGCCGGGTATCAGCACCATCAATTGCATCAATTCAGAGCAGAGCTGACTGCCCATGCCAAATGCACATCTGGATGCTGGATTTAGAGCACCCCCAGACTGAGCGCTATGCGCACATGGTGACAGGGCTCTGAGTGCCTCTGCAGTACACATGCCATTGGTTCTACACCCTTACAGTCAAGAATTTCTCCCTGATATCCCATTTGAATCTCCTCTCTTGCAGTTTGTATCCATTGGATCTAGTTCTGCTCGGAGGCAGTTGAGAACCAATTTGTTCCTCCTACGTGACAGCTCTTCAGGAATTTGAAGAGTGCTATTCCATCCCCTCCCAGCCTTCTCTTCTTCAGGCCAAACATACCAAATTCCCTCAGCCTTTCCTCGTCAGGGTTGTTCTCCAGCCCTCTAATCATCTTCATTGCTTTCCTCTGAACCTGTTCCACTTTGGCTGCATCTTAAAAGTATCCAGGTGACCCTTGTTATCCACAAGGGTTCCCTTCCAGAACCTCCTGTGGATAAAAAAAGTCTATGTATAAAGAAACTGAATAAGGTAGTGCCTCAATGAATGCAGGGGTTTACATCTCTGTAACTGGGGCATGGAAGGGGGGCTTGGCTCAGCCCTAACCCCTGCTGTGATCAGTTGACTCTAGAGGAAAGCAGGGCCCAGAGCGACTGCTCTCTGCCACACTAACAGGCTTGAAAGTGTGGAAACTATTTGTTTTCTGGGAGAAACCAGGGAGTAGTTGCAGGAAGAGACATTCCCCCTTCCATACAATAAATAAATAAATATATACCATGCTGTGATGCTATGCACCCTACTGTGGAGAAAGGAAGAGAGGGAAGCGGGATTGGGACTGGTCCCTCTGGGACTTGTGCTTAGAAGAATAGACCGTGTCACTGCAGCCCCTGCGCCTGCCCCAGTTTGGCTTCCACTTGGAGCCTCCCTCCAACATGCCCCTCTTTTAGGACCGAGTTTGTTGCATCTGTCTTGGCAAGTCCTTCATCCCACAGTGCCTTTCCTCCATTTCTGCTGCTGGTCCTTGCCATTCTGGATCTCTTGCCCGGGGTTGGGGTCTTTTGTGCGGAAAAACAAGTCTTTTGGGATTAGATCCACCACCATCGATCTTCCACGTTGAAAACAAAATGGCAAAAATATGAACAATTTAAAAAATGCAATTCCCCCTCTGCTATGGAAGGAAAACATTACAGCTTTTGGAACATTGCGCTCTGCCCAAGCTTTTCAACGAAGAGAGTCACCCAGAATGTCTGTTGGGGCCTCCAGGGCACTGCAGGGCCTCTGCTCCAGCAGACTGTTTGTGGCCACATCGTCAGTCTGCTTCCCACAGAGGACGTTTGCCCTCCTTGCGTCTTGGCCCTGCTGGAGAGTGTGCCTGCTCTGCTACTCCGACCTCTGCCCCAAACACCAGCCGGGACTTGGCAAAAAGATAGTGATCCAGGCAAAGGCTGGTATTGAAGGCCTCCTTGGGGTTTGGTCTGTGAAGGGGAAGGCTGCTCCAGGCTCCCAGTAGGAGAGGCAAGCCCAGGACGTGAGCCTTGGGACTGCCTCAGTTGCGCCTGTTGGCCAGCTGCCGATCTCGTTTCTTTTTCTCCATCAACCTGCATTGGAAAAAAAAATCAAGCAGGATTTAGGCTTCTTGGTTTAGCCAAGAGTCTCACCTCCAGAATTAATTTTTAGCCCTTCCCAGTAGCAGCTAAAGAGCTCTGGAAGCCTCTGAGGCAGATCCGACCCCCAAAAGTGCCCTGGGCTGGGGGCAGATGCGGCCTGTGGCAAGACCCCTCCATCAGGCCCTTGGGCAATCCTTGTAATCCTTCCCATTTGTCTTCAAAACATTCTTAATATGTAAATTTAGGTAAATTTATTCAAATTATAAACCCCCAACACAGTGTCAGACAGATGATGTGGGACTGGTGGTGGCCACACTTCTGAAAAGTGTGGACACCCCTGTGGCAGCAAAGGGTAGCAGAGCACAAGGTTCTGGTGGGCTCAGGCTGCATCCTGGTGCTGTGGGTTTGAGGATACAGCAATGGAAGAGCTGTGCGTTGACGGTGGGGCTGTGGGCAGGGAACAGAACAATTAATTGCAGACAGGCAGCTTTCCTGCAGTTCAGGAAATGTTTCCTGGCGGCCTGAACTCACTTCCGGTTGCGCACTTCCGTCAGCTCCATGAGCCGCTCCTGAGCTGCCCGCAGCTCATCCAGTTGCTGTTGATAGCGCGAGTCACAACTGTTGCTTTGTTCAAAGCTGGACACCTGGTTGGAGAGCTCGTTGGCTCGGTCCCGCAACTGCTGGATGGAGGAGTACAGGTTCTCGTCGTCCTCCTCCTGCGACACGTGCAGCAAACAAAACCACAGGAGATGAATGTTCTGGTCCCAAAGCTGCTTCTGTACCTCCCCAAACAGCCCAGTCCAGGGTGGCCCCACAAAGCAGCAGGGCTGATGCAGTCATGGTATTATGAGGCAGCTGGGGACCAGCAAACCATTTTTAAATACCTACCCTGCCACATCGTGGTGCAAAGGGTGCAGTTTCTGGGACTGGGAATGGTGACCTGCCTGGTGGTGTGAGGAAGTGGCTTACCTTGGCATTGACAATTTCTATGTGAATCAGCAGAGCAGCCAGTTCAAGGTCCTCGCTGTAGCTGTTCTTTAGGGGCACCGACCTGTAACCTGCAGGGGGGATCAGAGTTTTAATTAATGCAAGTTGGACTTTCACCTTTTTTGCAGCAGAAACCCGAATCCTTATAGCACAATCAAAATGAGGCCTGTTTTAGCTCAAGGCTGTTTGGTTGGAAATTGTGTACCTGTTTTGAGGGCCTTGACAGGGAAGGTTGCCTGAGCCAAGAAGTTGGGGTCGCTGAACATGTCTTCCTCAAAGACCACAAAGCGCAGGAAGGCAAACTCGGGGTTGTTGATATCAAAGACAAACTGCTTCACTAGCCAGAGGGGGTTGAGGCCGTTGTCAGCTGCAGGGAAGGAGAAAGAAGGCAAAAAAGCAGCACACTGAGAGACAGACCCTACAATCCAGAGTAACTATGGGAAGACGTAAGAGGCACTTACTCTGGATTGCTCTATACATTTCTCATAGTTTCCCATAGGTGGCACTGTAACTACGTCAGTGTAAAAGGTCCTGTAGTTACTCTGAATTGTAGCCGTAATCTAAACCCAGGTGGCCACAAGACAGGGCAGAAGGGAAAGCAAAGAGCCCCTCAAGCAGAGGCATTTGTGCTGGGTCCTGTTTTCCCCTAGACATCTGCAGAAGCTCCCCTCCTCTGGAAGAAAGGGGGCATCTGAAGCACCCACTGGGCACAGAAACCTGCATTTCAGATATCCCAGGGAGAGCCGTCATGCTCTGAACATCCAGGTTCCATTCCTGATATCTACAGACCATCGGTGGTAAGATAAGCAAAAAGTTTCTTTCTGCCAGGGAGAGCTGCTGGAGCTACTTCCGGTCAGAGGAGACAACACAGGACACGATGGGTCAAGACTCGGCATAGAAAGTTCCTGTGTGTTCACAATATGTAGGGGACGATCCCTACTGATTCACATCTCAATTGCCTGAGCTCAAACTGATGGGGAATCTGGGGAAATCAGAAAGTGGGCAAAACACAGCTTGGGGCAAACGGGTCAGAATCCTGATGTGCCACTATCATGGGGAAGACTCTGGTTGTGGAATGGAGCTAGCCTGAGATGAGGAGCAGTGTCTCTCTATCACACACACACACATCTGCACACAAGCTCCCTCACCGACAACCTCTGTCTTGTTTTTACTGTTGTCAAACTCGGAGCCGCAGACCTCCACTTCCACAAAGGGACAGACGATGCTGCGCCCGTTCTTGGGCAGATGCCGGGCCCCAAGGATCTGTAGAGAGAGGAAGACTCCATTGAATCAGGTACAAGGGATAAGAAACTGGACAATCAACAACTGGTCCTTCGCGGCCTCAGTTCACTTGCCTGCAACTGAACAGTGATGGGTTCCACAATTTTCAGGCTGCTCTTGTCAAAGGGGTCAAACAGATCATCCCGCATGATGTCCGGCTGCAAGACGTACCCACTGCGCCCTCCCTGCATGAACAGTGACTGGTTCAGCTGCATCGGCTTATCTGGAAGCACAAACCCACCAGAGAAATCAAACTAGGTTGCAGGAAGTTCCATGGGTCCGCAGTGGGGTCAGTATATGGAGCATGGAGAAAGGGTGGGATGAACCACCATTGTTTCACCTCTAGGCTGTGTGAGAAAGGAAAGGCTGCCCACAGGTGGCCTGCAGAAGGATGGCTTACCAGGGGTTTGGAAGTTGAGGGCCACCAACTGGCTGCCACAGATCCACATGGGCAGTGGGTCATAGTTGGAGGAGTCAAGGCGCTGCCCCTTGGGGTAGATGCGGCTCAGTTGCCGGCGGTTGTACTGCAGGAATTTCTTGCCCTTGCTGCGATTGGCATACTTCTCCGCCTTGGTCTCCGGAAAGGAAGACATGTCCCGATAGCAGGCTTTCTCGGTACCGATCTCTGGAAGGTAACAAGGTGCAAGGAGCTTGGGGCCTTGGACTCAGGTCACAGAGAGGCCCCATAGTAAGAATCCCCCTTCGGTTTGTCATGTGGGGAGAAAGGACACACTCACTTTCCTCATCAAATGGCACAGGCCGGCAGTAAACGACAAGTTCTGACAGCTCCAGTGCAATCTTCTTCCTTCGCTCCATGATCTTCCCCTCCTGCATCTGTACAGAAGACACCAGGACCTCAAAATAATCTCTCTCACACATATGGAGGAACTTCTTCCCACCAAACCTTATCTTAACTCTGACTGTGGAGAAGCAGCCCTGATTGGGAAAAGCAAAACGGGGACGACTCTTCTCTTTTTAATTCATTGACGCCAAGACTGATTGACTGTCTCACCTGAAAGACCATCCACTTGATATAAAGATGATGCCAAATAAGTGTAACGGGGTCTACTATGCTGAGGACAGTGAAAAAGAAGGTAATTTTCCAGAGTTACAATGGCAAAGGTGTTCGTTCTTTTTGTGGCGTTCCTTCCTGCTGTAACTCCGGAAGGGAACCCATTGAATCTTGCCAAATAAATTACAGCCAACCTACAGTTCCGGGTGCAGAGGCTGGCCGGACAATTGCCGGTCTTACGGCTGAACTCAAGGGGCAGAAGAAAGAGAGAACCAGCCTTCCCCATCCTTGAGACATATAACTAGTAAAGAGGCCATTGACATTGGGAGCTGAATGGTAAAGGTCCACCAGCCCCGCTTTCATTCACTGCTGTCGCATCAGGGCTCCCAAGGTAGCCGTGTCTGGTGGTTGTTCCACAAGTCATAGTTGAGCTCCCTTTATGTGTCAATGGGGAAGAGCCAAAGTCTTTCTGGCATGAAGGAACTGCAGAGCTGTGATGAGGTTGTCGAGGACAATGGCTGCAATCCTAAACACATTTTCCTGGGAGTAAGACCCATTGAACAGAATGGGGATTACTTTTGAGTAGACATGGTTAGGATTGTGCTCAATGTGAAGGGCCTCTAGGATTCTTCCTTCCTCCCACTTGCTGGGTTCCCTCTTCCTTTCTCCTTCTCTCCTTTTTCTTCCCACCCTATTCCTTCTGCTCCATACTGAGGTTTTGACAAGTAAGCACAGCTCCAAGCAACAGAACCCCTCCTGGGACTCACCCTGGCATCCGCGTTCTGCGTGACCTCCCGGATCTTGGCCACCCAGTCGTTGAGCTCCTCCTGGGTGTCGGTGGCCACATCCAGCGACTGGGACGGGTGGGTCATCTGCTGGGAATGGATGGTGAAGACAAATGGTTTGGAGCTCCGCCCGTCTTTGGAGATAACTACAAGGACAGCAGAGGGGTGGCTTTACTGGAAAAGGCTCCCAATGCAGGACAGCTCCATGGAGCAAGTGGGATCATCAAGGCTGTCCCTGCTGCCCAGACATGCACTGCTGGGGTGAGAAGCCAACAGGTCCAAGGCACTTGCCTAGAGAGAAACTCTTTCCTTACAGAAAGGAAGCCCATCTCTAAAAGTCCTCATTCTTCTTAAACCAATATTGGCATATAAAATTATATTTACACATAAAAGCATAGAAAATCACAAGAAAGTCCTCAACTTTTGGACCAGACCTCTGGATAGATTCTCCATGATGAATTCTCCAGATTTCATTGTTGTTCCTACTGTTGTTTTAACTTGAGAATTTTTTTTTAAATTTAAATCACAAGTCCTACAACGACGGCCATATAATTCAGATGAACTGCTGGATATTTACTTTCTTGTTCCTATGTACAACATCACAGAGTAGTTTTTCAAAGGCTGTGAGCTCCTTCCTCCCTCCCAAGCAACACCATCCACTTGTTCTCAGAAGAGATCCTTGCACACATTTGAGTGCCTGCAGCAGCTGCTGCTGTGCAAAACTTTTGGGTATCAATCCATCCGAAGACATATCTGACTCCTTCTAAAAACACACATGGGAGGACCCCATAGAAACCAAGGAGGAACTATTTCCAAGAAGGAACTATAACCATGGGGGAGGGAAGGGGCAGTCCCACCCCAATCACAAATCCAGTGTGATCAGTGAAGATCCTCTACTAGAAGAACTGTGTATCTTGAGTGGCCCTGGAAGAAAAGTTCACCCGAAACTGGTCAGACATCATCAGAAGTTTGATCTCTTCCCATGGAGGAGAATGCCTGTCTGGCTAAGCCCTCTCCTCACTCTCCTGCTGTCCCAGTCCCTGATTGTGCTTCCATTTCCAAAGGAGTACAGCCACTTTAGTTGCAAGCAATGACAGGTAGAGGGGTTGGCCCAGACATTTTGTCCTCCGACACAAGTAAGGATTGTGTCAACAATTTGTGCCAAAGTTGTTCCAAAGTGGTCTGTGTCCCAGGATGTTCTGTGGATGCAAGTCTGATCCTCTCTCCCCAGAGGACACGACGGGAACCCCTCCCTTCTCCAAAGGCAAATCTTGTAGACACTTACCTACGTGGCAGGAAGGGACATCAATGAAACCCTTCAGGAAGCTGCCCAGGGGGCTGTTCTCTACATACTGAAAGAAAAAAAGAGCAGGGCAGTGAGATAAAAAGAGATGGGGATGCAAAGTCTGACAAGTTCTGTTCTTTGTTTTCATGTCCCAGTCCTGTGATTCTCCCACTAGACTCCCCACGGCAAATGCAACTGCGACACATTTATTTAAAACTAGTGAAAATATACCTGCATTGTGGGAGTAAAATTCCCCCCATACACCACCCTCTGCACGCCATCCCCCATGCACACCATCCCCCAATGCACAATATCCACATGCGCACTGTCCCCCATGCATATCATCCCTCCATGCACAACACCCCCATGCACTCCATCTCCCCACATGCATCATTCCCCCATGCGTATCATCCCCCCTTCACATCCTCCCCCCATGCGCACCATCCCTCCATGCACACCATCACATGATGTGCGCCTTCCCTCCCAGTACATCAGCTCAATGTTGATCCGTCAATCTTCAATGTTAAATATAGGACAAAAACACATTGCATCCCTTTTCAGCCCCATAAGGGTTAAATTTCTTAACATCAGTTCTTGGTGGGTGTTCATGTCACAGAAGGAACACCCTCCCCAAATTTCATGCTTCTAGATCCTGGGGTTGGGGCAGGGCAGTGATAAATCAGGGATTCTCTATGGATTCTCTATGGAAGGTATAGTGAGGAAAATGCGTTGTGCCCCTTTTCACCCCCTTCTGGTTGTAATTTCCAAAAACTGGTTCTCTCTGTCACAGAAGGCACACCCTTCCCAAATTTCACACTTCTAGGCCCGGCGGTTTTGGCTGGGCAATGATGAGTGAATCAGTGAGTCAGTCAGGGAACTTTTCAGTTTTATATATATAGATTAATGACTGTACGACAATCAATACAGTAGTGATAAAAGATACAAACACAGGCAACAAACTTTAATTGATTAATCAGTTTAATTGATCAAAGCTCTAATTGCAGATTCTTGAAGGGCGCTGATTAATCAAGAAATTCATTAGTCTTGTGAAACTGGATCTTAAATTGCTTGCAGTTTTATGCTCCCCAAATTACCTGTGTTGTGACAATACTGAGAATGTGTGTTCCCCGCACACATGTGCACACCCCCTCTTCCTCCCGTCTTAGGCTGCAATCTGGGAATGATGGTGGGTGGATTGCATGACTCCACCCCACCCATTTAGCACAGGCCACTCTCCTACCAGGGAGCTGCCCGCGCCATGGAAGTACCTATACATGTATGTTCATGTATGAGAAGGGAGTAGAAAGTTGGGGGAAGGCAACAGATTGCTTGGTGAAGAAGCCAGAGTTACTCAGAACTAATTCCTTCCCAGTCCCTGTATGTGAATGTCGTGCAAGGCAACACTTGGCAGATAGGAAGAGGTGACTTTTCTATATAGGGAGTTTACATGATGACACTTACTTATTCATATGGCAGCATAACATGGAATTCACACCTATAAAGTACACTACATGAGCATATGTCTGGGACTATGGCCAGATATTTAAGTCATTTAACCACTGGACAGCAGTGCCCTCCAGTTGGTGTTAATTCCTGCAGGGGGCCAGAGTACTTTCTAAGGCGGCATTCAATTGCAATATGATTTAATATTTGTGGGACGTTCCCACAGTCACAGTTAGGATTGCCAACCAGGCTCCACTTACATTTCCAATATTGGCATCTGCCATGGTTAGTGCAAATCTATGATTCTATGAATCTGATCAATCATGGCAGACGCCAATATTGGAAATGCAAGTGGGCACTGAACAAGCCCCATGAATCATAGAATCCTAGAGTTGGAAGGGACCTAGTAGGTCATCTAGTCCAACCCCCTGCCTACAGCAGGAAATCCCCCTAGAGCATCCCCGACAGGTGCTCGTCGAGCCTCTGCTTGAAGATCCCCAGTGAGGGAGAGTCCATGAATAATTTCAATGACATATGGAGGGAAATGCAGCCCTATAGAGAATTCTGGAAAGTCTTCAAGATGACACATTCCTCTCCTCTTCCCCAACTTGGTATGTGTTTTCCATTTTCTACATGTGTGTTAGTAACAAGATAAAAAAGATTAAAAATATTATTTTGGGGATCATATGAAACACTTTGTGCTCTCTGGGCAGGGAGGAACCTGGTTTGCAAATATGAATAGAAGTACTAATTTCAGAACCCAAAGATGATGTATTTTAACATTTAGTGCTTCCTACTATAGTCATATTAGATCAAAGTAATGCAACCAGAAAGATCTGGTTGGCCAAGAAGCAACTTCATCGGACTGATCCCAAGGCCTCTTTCTGAACTTCTGTGCCACTCCTGGGGGAGGGTTAGGCCAATGCACAGGCACGCACTTGCTTTCCTACATCACCACAGGAACAGGAAGACAGATGAGATGGCCGAGGTTAGGACTGCACTCTTACTGCCCCGTTTCTAACAACTAACATAACTAGTTCAAATACAGTGGGGCCTCACGAAACAAATTTAATTCGTTCCAGAGACTTGTTTGTTACATGAAACGTTCTTTACGTGAAGTGGATTTTCCCGTAGGAAATAATGGAAACTCAGATGTTTGGTTCCAGAACCCCAAAAATATTCATATAAAAATATTAACTGGATGTAAAAATGATGACAAAACACTGGAATTGAATTCAAAACATGCATTCAATGTGCAGGATCCTATGGAGTCTACTTAGGCTGCAGTACTAAAGACACTTTCCTGGGTGTAAGCCCCATTTAATACAATGGGGCTTACTTCTGGGTAGACATGGTTAGGAGGCAGCAATCCAAGACACTTTCCAAGTGTCTCCCCCCTTTCTCCTCCTCTTCATCCTGATCCTCTCTCTCTCCTGCTCCCTTCTGGCTGGTCCTGAGCTGCTTCCCTCTTCTCCACTGCTCTTCTCTCCCTCCGGCCACAGGAGGAACAGCGCACAAGTGTTGCTTTCGCTATGGGCAGGCGTGCCAGGCAGCCCTGACGCTTTTTAAAAGTGCTGCCGGCCAGCGCGTCTGCCCCAACTGCCAATGAGTTTGTTTGTTATATGAAGCACAGTTTGTTACGTGAAGCAGAATCCTAGAGAAATTTTTGTTTGTTACGTGGAACATACTTTACGTGAGGCGCCACTGTATCAAGGTTCCATAAGTAGCCTTATGGTAGACAAATGACTTTGGCTAGCAGACATCATCATCATCTCAAATGAAAGCACTTTTAAACCTTCAGTGTAGATACAGAATATAGACTGGCAATGCAATCCTGACTTTAGGCCAGAAAAATGGCCCAACTACGGTAAGCAGGCCAAAGTAGGTCATATTCTGAGCTGTCAGTTAAGCCAAATCTACAGGGTTAGGAGGCCTCTAGGCAGTTCTAATTGCTGCGGATGAGGCAGCGGCACAAGAGTGGCATTACTGCCCCTTCCTTGGCTGGTGTAGTTGTGCCGTATCCTGAGGTTGAGAAGCAGGAGCGTTGCTTAGGCTGGCCTAAGACTTAAAACTTTTTATTTTATTTCCATTTCACACTGGCTTATCATGGAGCCCTATGGGTCTCTTCAGATTTATTCCTGCTCCTTAGGTGGCCTAACTCTGAGATGCTGTGGGGTGGGAGGCATTTCTGCTTCGGAGGTAGGCTCTGGATACAGCCTAACTGCACTGTTCTAGCCATGCTGAACATGCCCTCAACCTGCCTCTCCTGGACTGCCTAGGCTGGCATACCTAGGCTAGCCCAAGTCCATCTGTCTTTGGCTTGCCTATGTTCAGTTATGCTGGCCCAAGCCTTTCTGGTGTAACTGGGTTGCCCCATCTTGGAACTGCACCAGCCTAGTGATAGATGGCCGTTGGAGCCATAGTCAGAACAAAATATAAAGTGTGAAATTCAGTAGGAAAAAAGAGCAGGCCTCTGTCAGTCTTGAAAGACTATGGGTTCGTGCTTGGCGCTGCATGCGCTGCATGTGAAGCACGAAAGCCTGGGTTGGATTGTTATGGAGGATAGTCTGTTACCCAAGCAGCAAATGCCCCCTCTCCACGCCACTGAATTAGTCCAATGGAAAGGCAGAGCCAATACGATTGGATCCAGCTGGCGTCGCAGAGCTGGTCTAAGGACAGGAGCTCACCCTGTCTTGTGGGGCCGACCCGGGTCTCGAAGCCTGGCCTGCTGGTTAACAGGCACAGCGTCTTAGCCACTTGCACCACCCACAGCCCATACAGTAGGAAACATGTTTATAATTAAAGAAAGAAGTGGCTGTGGTCCTGCCTGCCCGCCCTGCCACCCACTCAACAAAGAGTTTAATCAGGGAATGACAAGGGGGATTTGAACTCACAGCCTCATCCTGCTCTGGCCCAGAAGCATTCATGATCTCCTCCACATAGTTGGCTGGGAACCAGAGCTGCTTCTTGCCCCCATAATCGCCTCGCCACCTAGAAGGGGTAACAGGAACAAGGCAAGCAGACTGACTTGGGGAGCATTAGGGGTGTCAACACTGCACACAATGGCAGAGGAACAGTTGGGATGGGAAAACAGAGAAGGCACAGTTAAACAACACAATAACACATGGCATCAACAACTCACACACACTGCAGTTCACAACTCACACACAGTTCTTTGCAAAGGACAGGTAGTCAAAGACCAAGCCTTCCTACACAATGGAAGCGGCTGAATATTTGGGAGGATTCCAGCCCATGTCTAAATCCACTGAAGGGCAGGGCAGGAATCTCCAGCAGGTGGCTTCCTGTTCTGGAACGGTGCAGCCCTCACTGTTGTCATGGCCCTGACCTTAGCCAGGAGGTTAGGGGGTGACCATTGTCTGGGCCTGGGAATCGCCCTGATAGCACAGTTGGACTGGGAAGTAAGGAGCCCTGGAAACCCAAATCTCAAAGATGGTCCTTGTTTTGGACTCAACTTGGACAGGGTTGGTCCTGACACTGCAGGGAACTCTTGATCTCTGCTGCCCATAGGCCAATGCAAGAAATGTGTGAATGGTGGCTGGCAGGCCCCAAACCCTTTTCAGGATCCTAGAATCACAGGATCATAGAATCCTAGAGTTGGAAGGGACCTAGTAGGTCATCTAGTCCAACCCTCTGCCTGCAGCAGGAAATCCTCCTAGATCATCCCCAACAGCTGCTTGTTGAGCCTCTGCTTGAAGATCCCCAGTGAGGGAGAGTCCACCACCTCCCTTGGCATCTGTTCCACTGCTGAACCGCCCTCACCGTCAGGAATTTTTTCCGGATATCCAACCGGAATCTCCTCTCTTGCAGTTTGTCCCCATTGGTTCTAGTTCTGCTTTCAGAAGCAGCTATGAACAAATGAGCCCCTTCCTCCCTATGACAGCCCTTCAGGTGTCTGAAGAGGGCAATCATGTCTCCTCTCAGCCTCCTCTTCTCCAGGCTGAACATCCCAAGTTCCCCCAACCTTTCCTGGTAGGGCTTCCCTTCCATCCCACTGGTCATTCTTGTCGCTCTCCTCTGGACTTGCTCCAGTTTGGCTGCATCTTTCTTCAAGTGAGTGCCCAGAACTTAACACAGGACTCAAGGTGAGGTCTAACTTGCCTCACCTTGAAGAAGTGGGGGGAGGCCTGGGAGGGTCACTTGGGGCCAGGAGTTACGAAAGGGTGTGGTGAATCCCACAGCTCCAACAGCCTCTTTGGTCTGCCTCATCAAAGCCTGTGGATTCTGCTTGCAGCTGGGCAGGACAATTGCAAACCCCAGCAGATTCTGCTTGCAATTGCTCCTCAGAAGCTGTCCACTGGAAAATCAAGTTGGTGGGGGGAGGCTGGAGAGCAGTGAGGCTCTGCCTCAGGTGATCTGGTAAGTAGAGAGTGGGCTCTGACCCAGGCCTGGCAGTTGTTGCTCTGGTGTGTTTTCTCATGGGTTGCTTCCACACCAGGCCCTTTGCTGCTGCCCCAGCCACAATCAGCTGGAAGCACAGTGGCTCATCACCACACAAAACACAGCAGCATGTTTTCCAGAAAGCCCATTCTCATACCAAGGAACTTCCTATCCTGTTTATGCAAAGGCAAGCACCAGGCAGACACAGTTCCTCACCACCTGCCCCTTTTACCACCTCCTCTTGAGTGTGCTAATAGAGTCCCTGGAAAGGGCCCCAATTGCCCCTTCATTAGCCTTTTAAGTGCCCCTTAAGGTCAGTTCCTTCAGTAATGAAGGCAGGGAGGGGAATACCTTTGCAATTAAAAACACAAAATGGGAAAAATGATACTCTGTTGTTAAGCCAAATCAAAAACCTTGGAGTGTCCATGTGTGTACATGCATTATCTCAGATGGATAATGAATGGCTCCATGTGCCTCGGAGACCATGAAGTGGCTGTGCCTCCCCACTGCTTTCACCCCTGCCTGACGAGGGCTCTCCGGGGTGGCCACCCAACCTGTTCCTCCCTTCTGCCTCTTCCAGGACTCACCACCCTCCATCTTGTTTGTCCACATTGTGAATGATGGCCTGTTTGCAGAACGACAGCTCATCTTCCCGCTGGGCTTTGTAGTCGTACAAGGCTTTAACTGTACACTAGGAAGAAAAAGAGATGGAAACACCAGGGTTGCATGAAGAAAATCCTCCTAACCTAGTGTGAAAGCAAATCCACAAAGTGCTGCATTTGACAACTGAAGGGTCCTCCTACCCTCCAGGCTTTGAACAGCTACAAAACAGAGGCCCTCAAAACACTTTGGTGATGGCATAATCATCATATCACTGCTGAATGACCTCCGGGTGCAAGCAACACAACACCTCTGGTGAGTACAGGGGATGCACAGGGCATTGGCAAGTCCACTGTTTAGTGCGCCTCAAGTTCTTGCTTACTTACCCTGGCCAAGGGCATCTTGTTAGCTTCTACATAGAAGTGAGGGGTGCGCACCTCGTACAGCGCTCCATAGTCCAATTCCTGAAAGGAAAAGCAGGGTCATTGAGGCAGCAGCAAAAACCACTATCTCTGCCTGGTTAGCAGGGGTCACGTTAGCTAGAGGGGTCACGTTCAATCTAGAGGAAGCTTAGACATCAGTATGGCTTGAGGAGGTTGCCCTCTTCTGTAACTCAGCAGATCAAACATTCATTTCCTTTTAATCATAAATAGATACTGAACAAAAACTGCTTTTTCCATTTAAAAAACATAACCACCAATATGGCACTTTACAGAAAAACCACAGCAAAAGAAGCAGCTCCCTGCCCTGATGAGCTTACAGTTGGGGAGTAGACAAAGTGATGGGAAAGAGGGGAAGGTCCCAAGGATGGAAAGCAAGGAGAAGCTGCTGGCCAACACAACTCCTGAAAGGGACACAGTTTGCCTTTCAAGATCCCATCAGCCACAGTGTGGCTTCTGCTACCATCCCTCACCGCTGTGCCCATCTTCTCCAGGGTCTCCTCGTTGATAGGGTAGCGCAGCCTCATCTTCCGATAGAGCGGGTGCTTCTCGTAGTAGCTGACCAGGTCCAAGAGGCTCTCAAATTCTGCCGAGCTGCCCAGCATGAAGAGGCGTCCCTCTTGCTGGATCCGGCAGTGCTTGATCTTGCCTTCTGCCCTGCAGCCCACGTGACCCAGAAGAGAGAAGGGGCCTTAAGCAAGATTCCTCCCAACTCACACTGCAATAAACTTTCCAGACACCATCAACCCAAACTTTAAAGTCATAAGAATTAATAGCTGAACCTTATTAGCCCCCTGCCCAAGCAGCCGTGCCACCAGAGCATGTGCTACATCCTGTGGGGGAAGGAAAAAAAGTCCCAAAGATTTCCTTTAGGCAGGGGAACATTGGTTCACTTGTCTGGATTTATGCCCTTTACTCAGTCCTGCACCCACTATGTAGTTGCAGATCAAGTGGGATAGGATATTGACAGCACTCTTGTTGCCTCTACTGCCCCTTCAAGGCCACAATCCACCATCTTCCCCACTCAGGTCTCCTTCCCATTCATCCCCTTCCCCCTCCCACCTCCTTCGCTTATATACTGATGCTGGGTTCCTTTTCAGGCCTCCAGCAGGCTGCCCTACCTGCTCATGGCTAAATGGTGTGTCACATTATGGTGCAGCCATAAAGGCTCTTGCACTGCTGAGATCCTAGCTCTGGAAGCACAGGGCTCTTACAGAATCGTGCCCTAAATATTATTACCCGTATTTACTCAAATTTAATGCACACCCCTATTTTTAAAGGCTTGAGATTTTTAAAAAGGGCTTCTGGTGATTGGAATGCACAGCAAAGCAGGTGTAAAATTTAATTTTACAGCATACAACAATGAGTTATATGACCTATAGTTATAATCAAAATACTTTATTGACTTGAATCTAATGCGCCATTGGATCTAACATGCACCCTGATTCTGGAGACATTAGATTTGAGTAAATATGGGTATTTTTCTATGAAAGCAGATTTAGAGCACAATCCTAACCATGTCTACTCAGATGTAAGCCCCATTGTGTCCAATGGGTCTTACTCCCAGGAAAGTGTCTTTAGGATTGCAGCTTAAGTCAGGAAGTCTTTTTTGGCATAATGATGTTTTACATACAATTGTGTGTTACGAAACCCACTAGGGCAAAGTAGTTTTGAGAGGGAACAAAGAAATGGTGGGGAAGGGAAGCTTAATTTTTCTCCTCCCCACAGTTGTGAGCTGCTTCCCCCTTTCCTCAGTCCAGGCACCTATTGCTTTCTCAAATCCCAAAGACGTGGACACTCACCGAAAGGAGATGGCGTAGGAGTTGGGCTCACTGCGCTTGCGCACCAGGAAGGCCCCATCCCGAGGCACCCGCATCAGCATGTGCTCCGCCTGCAAACGGGTCAGGTTGGCATGATACCACCTGGGCAGACAGAACATTCAGTTCATTTAAAACATGCTTCTCGTGTGTGCCTTCCTAAGTATGTTGGCAGTTCATGGAGTGAAAAGTTCATGCAGCTCTGTAGCCAATACCTGCGGGGCTATTTTTTAGAAATGAGGGATCACAGAGCCCCAGCTTCTTTGGACACAATATCCTTTGGGGAAGATATTCAGTCCCAGATACTCATGACCTGGTGGTTACCTTGTGGCACACGAAATGTACTCTGTACATGCCCAAGGATTCTCACGTGTTTCAGGACTTCAAATTGATAATGGGTTCAAAAGTTGAGACTTGGTGAGTCCCAGGCTCAGATCAAGTATAGGTCTGCAAGAATGCCATTGCCTTGTGTTTCCCCAAACCCTGCCAAGCCTTCAACTCAGCAATGTCTTGCTGGAGGTATTTCCCCCATACAGTTCTGCTCCCACCTTCTCAACTTTCCCAGTACGGCAAAACCCGACAAAGTGGGGATGTGAGCCTGCACAGGAAAAACAAGGCTGGAGGACTAAACTACTCACTCTTTGCTTTCGTGGGCATTGGGCTGCGGCACGGGATCTGTCAAGCGCATCTCAAACTCGTTGCAGCGCAATGGCACCTCGCGGTAGTGGCAGATGAGGCTGTAGAGGCTGTCAAAAACCAGGTTGTCTGTCAGGTAGAATTTGGTGGCGCCGGCTTCCTGCCGGGAATGGATGCGGCAGTGCTGGACACGGCCAGAGCGCCTGTGAAGGATGGACAGGAAAGATTGGGCAAGAGGCCTGCCTCTCTCCCAGCCAGGCAAGGGGGACACAGGTAGGCTGCAGTCACAGGAGCCCCTTTTCAAGAAGCATGGCTGGAGCTTCATGCAGCCAGTGGATACAAGTAGGACAGTCTCTATGCTCACTGTGGGGCTTTGCTCCATCTTGTGCCTTTGGCAGCATGCCTGCAATGTGCCTGTGTGCACCAAAGCAACTGGGAACCCTGTTTCTTCAGGCTACTTGAGAGGCATTCTAGGCAGT
Source organism: Cryptoblepharus egeriae (assembly GCA_030015325.1). Taxonomy (NCBI): domain Eukaryota; kingdom Metazoa; phylum Chordata; class Lepidosauria; order Squamata; family Scincidae; genus Cryptoblepharus; species Cryptoblepharus egeriae. The sequence goes on along the minus strand of JAREYC010000003.1, from coordinate 2,030,179 downwards.
GGGATCAAATTGGAGGAGTACACCTGGCTCTGAAGCGGAGGGGCTGCTTGCATGCTGCATTTTAGCACCTGCAAATCCAAGTGCTTCACAACCCCTCTTGCTATGCCACTGATGTTTGGAAGAGTGTCACTACATACTACACTGCAATCAAAGGGCTCCACAAAACAACAGTGCCTGGGCCACAAGAGCAAGCATCTTCTCATAGCTATGGCCCAGATGCTCTGACCAACAGGCCTAACATCCCTTCCAGCAAGCATTGCAGACTTTATGATATCTAGGAGGTCATGCAAACATCACCAGCTCCTCATGGTCAGGGTCATGCTTCCCTTCCGGCTAAACTTCTGCTCAATCAAATATTCTCCCTGATATTCTTGTTCAGCGCATGGATGTAACTGAGGATGAACATAAGATGTGCCTGGCTGCAAGGATAGATCAAAGCTTCATGAAGTTAAATATCCAGTTCCCCCACAGGGCATGCCAGGAAGGCATGAAAGAATGCCCCTCCCTACTGCTCCTGCCAGCAACTGGTGTTCAGTGGCACAACATGGAAGCACCAGGTCATCCAGACCAAGAACCCAGATGTTCCTCTCTGAACACAGAAAGTGTCCATGTGCTGAGGACAGCTGGTTTGCCCTCTCTTCACTATCTGCAGGTTTCCAAAGATCTGACAGAACTATCCAAATATGGAGATAGGCACAAGTGAAGGGGTGTTATAAAAGTGCTGTCAGGCACAACTACACCACCTCCAGGAGATTTAGGCCAGCAATGCCATGGGGGTGGCACAAGGATACACTGGATGAGCTTGGCCAGCGCAGTGGTAGGGAGGGGGTGAGAGAAGGGGGGAGAAGGCAGGAGTTCCAGTTTTTGCACTCCAAAATTTGGCAGCACTCCAGCCTGCCTGATCCAGCACAAGCAAAGGATTGTGCTCTGAGTTTTTCCCACCATCTGCTGCATTTTTTAAGTCCAGAAACCTGGGGCTTGAAGCAAAGCCGGTGTTCAACCTCTGAGCTGATTCTCACCCCAAATTTGTGTGTGGATTGCAGCCACAGCTCACACGCACAGACAGGAGCTCAGATCTCTCCTCTTGGAGGTCTCCAAGCGCATGTTTGGCCGTGTGCTGGTTCAGGGTCGTGGTGTGTCCTCCATGGCCTACCAGAAGGAGAGGGTGTAGTCGCCCACAAAGGTCTCACTTTCCCGCACCAAGAAAGTGCCGTCTTTGCCACCCGTCTCCGTGCAGTATTCATGCAGTAGCTTCTCGGCAATCTGGCGCCCATCACGGCCTCCGCCCAGCTTGCCGTGGAACCATTTCTCACTGAAGTGCAGCTCGTTGTTGTTAAACTCCTGAGAAAACCCAAGAGGGGAGGGGAGAGTGCAGTGGATGGGAGGGAGAGGAGAAAGCACATGCACAACCAGAGAAGACTATTTGAGAAAGGCAAAAAATACAGCCAGGTTCATATTGTGTCCCAATAACTTCTGGGCTTTGTTTCCAGAAATAAATTCCAGAATGAACAGCTGCTATAAGGACCCAAATAGAGCCCTGCTGGATCTAATCCAGCTTCCTAGAACTCATAATGGCCCACCAAAGACCTCAAGGATCCCACAAGATCCTGGGGCCTTCCCTTGCTCCTGGCATTCTAACCACTTACCAGTCAGCTACAGCTATAGGCCACGATGCTCACCAAGGACAGAGTGAACATCGTATTGGCTCTGCCTTTCCATTGGACTATTTCAGTGGTGCGGAGAGGGGGGAACAGCCCATCCCTTCTTTCAGCTCTCACAAAGTCTCATTCCCCTGCCCTGCCTTCTCCTTCTTCAGTACTAAAGACATACCTCCTTCTGCTCCATCTCTTCCTCATCCTCATTGGACTGGTAATGGGATGTCTCCTCAGAGTAGTAGATCTTGTTGCTCGTCAGGACAAAGTAGTGAGGGCTCCAGGTCTGCCAAAGAGGGAGAAACATCAAAGTTGTGGGGAGCGGAAGATATATCCATGTCTCTCAAACTGTGAGATGTGAGACCAGACACAGTCACAAAGAAGAAGTTGCCACAGAGAACCCCAGAAAAGCTGGCCTGGACCCCAGAAAACCCCAGAACAGAGAACCCCAGAAAACCCTCTTTCTCAGCACTAGGCAAAGACCACTTTATTCATCCAGGCCTTTTCAAATGTCACTCAGCTCTGGCTTGTATAGTTTTCTCTTATCTGCTGTTTTGGATTCTGTTGGCCACTAATGCCGCATCTGATCCATTTTGATTTTATTGCCCTGTTTTATTGTTGGTAGCCATCCTGAAACCCATCTTAATAGTGTGTATTTACATTTTTAATAAATAAATAAATTCTGGGAAAGGTTTCTTCCAAATCAAAAGGCTCTGAGCTGCTCTTCCTGCTGCCAGCCTCTTATGAACATGTTTTTGGATACTGAATCTGACCATCAACCTATCCAGCCTGGCCTGCAGCTATTTTTCACAGTACGCAGCTCTGTTGTCTGAGATGTTTGTAGTTGAAGATACCAGGCACTGAACCTGGGACCTTCTTCAGGCTAAGTACATATGCCTGGCCACTGGGATGCTTGGATCCTTTCATAGATATGGTTCAGCACAGTAGAAGACCTATGACTCTGGCAATCATGTTCCCAAAATATCTAGGCTCAACCTCAGGGCTATACCATCATGCAACCCTTTTGCTCTCCAAACACTTCAGCCTCAACTTATCCCTTTGGTCAGTTAACTGTGGACTGCATGGGGGGCTGCCAAAGACAAATCTGATATTGTGATCAGCAGTCCAAGAGCCCAGTACTCACATGGTCAATGGGGTCCTCAAGATACAGGATGCCATTCTTGATGGAATTGCTGATGTCATTCTCTGAGTAGCTGGCCATGGAGACCTCTTCATAAAGGTTCCCTTCAACCAGCTTCTTGTGCTACAAGTGGAGGAGAAGAAGGCAGGATGGGGAGGCTGTGGAGGGACATTGCCAGGGCAGCCATCTCTTGTTGGAAGGATCTGGCTGTATGTCTCATGTGTGTTTATGAGGTAGGATTTAAAAGCTGGTTTCCCCCCAAATCACTAGGTGGGACTAAGGATGGGTGACCATCCCCTGGCCCCATGCTGTTCCAGGGAGCAGCCATTTACCTTGATGAGGATCTTTTTCTTGAGCTGGGCAGGTGAGGGCAGCTGGTCGGCATTGACATCCACTGGTTTGGTCAGGAGCATGTCTCCAAAGACCTTCCTGAAGTGGGAAGCCATGTTCCGCTGCTGGACAATGCTGCAGTGGTCTTCAATTGAGAGGATTATGGGAAACCTGGAGGAATGGCAGGCCATGTCACCCGAGCCTTGGTCTGATGCCTCTCTAGGGCATGTCGAGACAATGATCTTGAAAGAGCACAGATAATACACAGGCATGCACTTCAGGGGTTCCTTCCATACTCCTACCCATCCGGATGTATGCTTTGGTCACACAGAGCAATGGCTCTATCCATGCTGGGCCTGGTGCCAGGATTTCCTCCCACCTGCTAGACCCAGGACGAGGCCCAACAGAGGCTCACTTGGCGATCCTCACTTCAGGAACCTCTATTTCCCAGCATTCCTACCAAGGGAAATAGGAAGATCCTTTAGTAGGCCAGTCAAGAGGTCTGCAGTCAGGAATGGCCTGCCTGCCTGTTGATTTCTGCCATCCCTTTCACTTCTTGCAAGGTTTTTGTGTCATCTCCTATCATAAGAATATAAGAACATCAGAAGAGCCTCCACTGGATCAGGCCAGAGGCCACACTTGTCTAGCTTCCTGTATCACAGTGGCCCACCAGATCAAAGGTTCTCAAACAGCAAGGCTTGGAAGGACACCTGCCTGATGTATGCTGAGAGGTCACTGGCCTGAGAATATAGCATTCAAGGTCTGACACTATAACAGGTGGACTGTGCCAGCTTTATATGCTGGCACAGCATCACTCTCAGGCACCTTTATGTTGGAACCACCACTTTGCTGATCTTCCACACTTCACAAAAGTGACAAACTGAAGAAGCTTCTGCTTGGACACTCCATGAGAACAATGAGGAAGAACCTCACACCTTACAAAGAGTTACAGAGTTCTATGGAAATAATTTTGGACTGGCATGTAGTCATTAGTAATAGATAACAACATTCCTCTTCCCTTCAGGAAAGAGACAGAAAATGAAGAGTTATTCAGCATGCTCCTAACCATGTCTACTCGAAAGTAAGCCTCATTGTCTTCAATGGATCTTACACCCAGGAAAGTGCCTTTGTGTCCTTGAAAGGTTCCAGCATCACTTACTCAGAGGTGGTGAAGGCATGTTCCTTGATGGTGTGCAGCACGTCCAAGAATTTGATTTTGGAGGTGAGCGTATGGCCATGGTAGATGATGGGCAGATCATCAGGACCATCCCAGCAATCCACTAAGGACAAAGAGGATTTCACATTTAGTTCATTTGTTCACAAAGGTGTCTGCACAGCTCACCTATCTGCTCACCATTACCGCCTCTAGTTGTTCTAATCCTGCAAAGAAGTGAGCAGAAAAGGGCCTCCACACCTGTTGTCCTCCAGCCATGGTACAAGATGCACAGGGGTAATGTTCCCCATGATGTCCAGAAGAACTTTCCTTTACTACCGAGACTGGGCTCAAATCAAAACTCACCTCACTCAGTCCTGAACTAGGAGGAGAATAGCTCATGTGAGCAAACAGCCAGAGTGGTGTGACTCACAGAATCCCAATGGGAAACTGGTGGGTGCCAGAGACCTCCTAAATGGCCCAGGGCTGGCCAAGACCACTTACGTTCAATGCAACGGCAGCCCATCCGGAGGCAACGGGCATAGGCTTCCAGAGAAGACTCGCTGGAGAACTGGTCACCTGTGAGATACCTGTGAGATGAGGAAGAGAGGGAATGACCTTGGATATGTCGCACTTAAAAAAAGATCAGGGCTTATTATGGAAACAGTGATAGGAACTTTGCACCATGTAGGAAAGCCAAATCCACAGCTGGAATTAGAATGATCTACCTGCTAAAAATCACTGGAATGAGGCTGAGAAAACCTCTCATCCAATAATCTTGTCCACTAGACACGTGTTCCTAAAATTGTGGGTTGGGACCCACAAAGCCTCCATGAGTGATGGAAAGATCAACTGCCTCAAGCCCTGAGGCTATTAAAAACCCCACAGCTGCTAGTTGCTCTGCAAACAGCTGAGTTCCTGCTTTTTGTAAGCAGGTGTAAATACAGGGAAGTAAACACTTGACTTTTTTTGGTACGTTTTCCCAGTTTGTCAATGACAGGTAGTGGGGGCAGGTGAAAGCGGGTCACAGAACTAAGACGCTCAGGCCAGGAGACTATTCTTTAAAGTTGCTTCATTATGAAAAATGGAAGAAGATTATTTGCAAATACATACACACACGCTCTAAATACACACATGCACGCAATTTCTTTGTAGCTCACTTTTTAAAATCTCATAAACTAGGTCAAATTGAAAAGTGGGTCCCGGTGTTAAAAAGTATGAAAACCACTTCGCTAGACATATTAACCAAGCACAGGTGCAGGTATTTGCCCTCTTCAGATCCCTGAAGGGCTGTCATAGGGAGGAAGGGGCTCATTTGTTCATAGCTGCTTCTGAAAGCAGAACTAGAACCAATGGGGACAAACTGCAAGAGAGGAGATTCCGGGTGGATATCCGGAAAAAATTCCTGACGGTTTGGGCGGTTCAGCAGTGGAAGAGATTGCCAAGGGAGGTGGTGGACTCTCCCTCACTGGGGATCATCTAGCAGAGGCTCGATGAGCACCTGTTGGAGATGCTCTAGGGGGAATTCCTGCTGCAGGCAGGGGGTTGGACTAGATGACCTACTAGGTCCCTTCCAACTCTAGGATTCTATGATTCTATGACTAAGCCTCAGAGTTTGGAAGGGCATCTTGCCCATGTCATGCCCATGGAGCTGTGGGGAGCTGAAGACATTTTGTGGTTTTGTGTACCAAAGTGTCCATGTGCAACCAACCAATAAGTGTCCTTGCTTTAGCTGTGACACCTATATGAGTCCCTTACCAGTCCCCTTGAGGCAGTGACCTTACAGTGTCTTTGAAATACTTCACTTAGGCTTAGACAGGGTTCCCATAAAGCTGGAATCGGCCAGACATGTCCGGCTTTTGCTTATTGGACTGAACTATCTGGTCCAATAAGCAATTGTCCGGGCAACTGAGAGGTAGGAGGGTGCTTGGGGCCACTTTAGCAGCTGCCTGGCGCGGTGTGGCTTAGTTTCGGCCGGCCTGGCAACCATTATGGGCAGCATTACATTGTGCATGCGTGTACAGCGTCCTAGGATGGAACCAGGTCCCAGGAGCGACAAGAGTGGAGGCGCGTGCAGCTGCGGTGAGTACCTCAGAGCTGATGCTCCGCCCATGCTGGCTCGTGCTGTCAGAAGGCTTGCTTCCAAAAGAGAAGCTGGGCGCACATGCGCAGTATCACCCTAGGACGCTGCACACACAATGTAATACTGCCCATAATGGCTGCCCAGCCAGCCAAAACTAAGCCGCGCCACACCATGCAGCTGTACCATGCAGCTGCTAAAGTGCCCCCAAGCACCCTCCACCATCAGCAGCCTCCCCGGGCCAGGTAAGCCCAATCCAATGCATGTCTACTCAGAAGTAAGCCCATTAAGTCAATAGAGCTTACATGTGAGTCTAGGGTGATTAGATGTTGGAACCCAAAAAGGTGAATAGGGTTCCCCCCAAATTTTTTAAATGACTGGATTTTCAGTGGAAAATCCAGATTTGGGGTGACCCTGTCCTCCTTTCTGGTAACCCTGGGCTTAGATGACTTGAACCAAAAAAGAGAGAGGCTCTTACGTGTTATGAGAGGATGAGATCCAATACTGAGATAAGGGGTAATTCATTTCATCTGCCACCACCCGCTCGTATTTGGAGTCCAGCACCATATTTTCTTTAGAGAAAAGGAACGTCAGAAACTGAGGGATTCAGAGGAGAGAAAATCCAGGTTATTATTTTCAGCGTGAATCCAAGTTCACTGTGAGATGCAGAAATACACGGAAAGAAGATTATTGCTTCGTCAGTGTGAATTACTTGCTTATTGTAAGAAATTATCTGGGAGAAGGAACAGAGACTCCAGAAAGACTCCAGAAACAGCAGGGGAGGGTAGGCACAAGTCTGCCCTGAGTCAATCCCACCCTATGGGGTCAGTGGAGGAAGTCTTGGGGCACCCTGTCACTCACCTCATCCAGCTGGAAGAAAGGCTCTGTCATGTCACTGAAGGGATCCTGCAGGTAGCTGCACATGAATTCCCGGACCTTGGCGATGTCAGAAGCCCAGGATTCCTAGAGGGAAGGGATTGATTTGATGTTAAACGAAGATCCACATTCAACCTTTTAGCAGTGGATGGTGAGAGATCTTGGGGAAAAGGAATCCACACTGAAAGTTAATTTCATGCTGGCTTTAGCTTCAAAAGCCCACAAGTTGGTGAAAGATTCTTGTCCTGTAGTGATGGGGAGAGGCTGGCATATGGCTGTGCACTGACCTCCCTCTCCCTCCACCCCCAGAGTGGAGTAGAAGTGCCTTATTGCATGTGTTTAACACCTCCAGGCCAGCATAGGACTTGTGCTGGGACTTATGATGGTCTAACTGAAACATGTACCTGAGAGTAAAATCCACTGAACTCAGTGTAACTTATGGCCCAATCCTATTTAAGGCCTTTGCTGACACGGGCTGCCCCTAAAGTGCCATAAAGCACTTTAGGGAAATGCAGTACATTGATGCCCCAGTAAAAAGGATGGAGCCTTTCCATGCATGCTGGCCTGGAGTTGGAGGCCCACTGGAGTAGCTAAGACCGATGTAGGGGAAAGAATGGAGCAGAGGAAGGGCAGGGAGATGGCTGAAAGAGGCAGGGGGAGGGTGAAATGGGGAGGAGATGGGCTCAAGCATGGTGTGTGGTTCAAGCCTGGACTGGAGGCAGGATTGGTGGCAGCACATGCCAAATTCTAAGCTAGTGTCTTGCTACCACCATGTTCTCCTCTCTTTCCAAATACCTTCTGGTCATACTGCAGGAACTTTTGGAAGTCGTATAATGTGACTTGGCAGAGCTCTGGCCGGTCCACATTTCTGGGAAAAGAGTCAAGAAGATGCCATGTGAGTTGTGCAGGATCACAAAATCTACATACAAACACATTTAATCTACATATAAATACACCCAACAGGGCCACAATCAACCCATGGATAGAGAACTCCTGTTAAGTTTCTGCCTGCATACTTCAGTGTGAGAATGAGAACAGGGGTACCCAGGCAAGGGCATATCTGGACATACCCAGTTCCTCTGGCTTACCTTTGAAATATTTCAGTTAGGCTTAGGTGTCTTGAACAAAAAATAAGACAAATTTCATGGAGGCTGACAGCAGATACTAACTAATTCCCTATGAGGTTGAGCAGAGCCCATGGGGGAATTTTGGCCTCTAGGGAGTAAGGGAACATTTGTTTCCTTGCCCAGGTGTAAGTCCCTACCATCCTGTTATGTCTACTTCGACCTGCACCAACAAATAACATTGTTCCCATAAAAGCAGACTGGGCCTCGAACGAGGGTGAGGCATCACTCCTGCCAAACGTGCCCTCTTCTCTGGCTCAATTTTCCCTCCTCCTAGCCCCTTCCTCACTCTATTATGCCCACCTCCCCTTCCTGCTATAGTACCTGGGGTGTTGGGTATTGTTGCCACCCAGAGCTGGCCACTCCCCACTCCCAGCAGGCACTAGCCTGTGCTCTCCAGTAGGGTCACCTTTTACAACTGAGGTGCGCTACCGCAGTGTTTGTTCCAATGGCACAAGGTGCGAGTAGGACTGGGTTGCAAGGCTAGAACTTTGAGCGCCTTGGGCAAATAACAGCACAACAATCAGAGATTCCTTTTCATGGAGACATAAAAGGGAGTCCTTCATACTCACCGCAAGGGGAAAGACAGCTCCAGCTGTTCAATTATCTAAAATGCAAAGGAGCGACATGGACATCAACAGTGCAGTTGGGATGCAGGTTTTCATTAACTGGCGGGACAGGCCAATGAAGGTTTGATCAGCAGATTCTGGAGGCACATTCAAGCCATTTGGGAATATCACCAGGGTTTATATGCTCAGCAAAGAATCTGTGCAATGAATAATTTTTGTGGGATGGGGGGACCATTACAAAGATCCAAAGATCGGAACAGATTGCCAAGGGAGGTGGTGGAGTCTCCCTCACTGGGGATCTTCAAGCAGAGACTCGACCAGCACCTGTCGGAGATACTCTAGGAGGATTTCCTGCTACAGGCAGGGGTTTGGACTAGATGACCTAGTGGGTCCCTTCCAACTCTAGGATTCTATCATTCTACCTCCATTCTACCTCCATAACAATTTCCTGCCATTCTGGCTGATGATTCTGTTAGGCCCTAGAATAGATAATGGGCTAGGCTCTGGACAAGGAGAGTCTCAGTTGCACATCCTCATACTCAGTGGGTCATCACTGCCATAAGGCTGACTTTCTGCTTCTGTATCCACAGTCTACATCTCAATTCAAGCCAGCTTTTTCTTCTTACTCAGGTGAACTACCTGACGACAGAAGTCTTTTAGCTCCACTTTCAGATCTGCTGGGGCAGATCCTTTAAGTGCAGCTCTGAACTTCCCAACTCCCCAGCTACAGTCCTCTGCATGATCCTGTCCATGGTCCCATCTACCCAATGCAGGTCTCCTGCAGTTCTTACCGATTTTTGGGCGTCAAACATCAGGTTTTTGTAGAATTGTGCAAAATGGCTGAAGGTGATTTCGGTCCTGACTTCCAGCTCCTGTTTGAAAAAGAGGAAAGGGAAGGTTTACGGGGAATGCCTCAGCAGTGCTCAGTTTTGTGTGTTTTCTGCCTTCCCTTTATCCCCCCAAACCCCGCCACTTTATCACAACCTATATTTGTAGGTGGCGCAAGTGGCTAAGACATTGTTAACCAGCAGGTCAGGGTTCGAGACCTGGGTTGGCCCCACAAGACACGGTGAGCTCCTGTCCTTAGCCCAGCTCTGCGACGCCAGCTGGATCCAATCGTTTTGGCTCTGCCTTTCCATTGGACTAATTCAGTGGCATGGAGAGGGGGATTTGCTGCTTGGGTAACAGCCTGTCCTCCATATCAATCCAATCCAGGCTTTCGTGCTTCGCGTACAGCGTATGCAGTGCCGAGCACAATACCAGTCTTCCAAGACTGACGGAGGCCTGCTTTCTAATTGGAAACAGACGCTTTTTTAAGATTGAGGGTGCAATCATAACCAATTTAGGCCAACGCAACTCACCTATCTCTCCGTTCCCATGATGGCTTTGGGAGGCTGGTGCATGTCTCTGCATTGGCCTAACTTCCCCAGAGGTACCTCAGGGCACTTTGGAAACACCCCTAGCTCTGCATGGGCCTAGTGCTGATATTTGTGCCAAACTAACCGGGGGTTAGGATTGCACTGTTCATGTCTGCTGACATCATTCTTTCTGCCAGTGTCTTGACTGAATCAGCTCTGCTATGTTTGCATGGATTGCAGGGATTCTGTCGGAGGATTTCCTGCTGCAGGCAAGGGGTTGGACTAGATGACCTATTAGGTCCCTTCCAACTCTAGGGTTCTATGATTCTATGATATAGTTTTAAATTATCTATCCAAAATTATGGGCTTACCAGAAGCTTGTCCCGCAGGAACCTCATGTTAGGCACTCGGTAGTTGACCTGGGGCAACATGGCCTTCAGATCCTTGGGAGTGATGCTGCAACAGAGAGAATGAGAGACAAGGATTGTGAGAGACATGAGTGATGCATGTGTGTGAACAAAGGCTCCTGTCATCACCTGTACTCTTCTCCACCTGTACTCAAGATCACTCTGCACTGTACATGCATAGTCCCAAGCTACAAGATGTACAAAATGTTATTGAACGTATTGGAGGTGAGCCACCTTCAACATGTTAATGGAAGGGAAGGACGTAAGACATCTGTTAATACATGCAGGAGAAATATACAGGAGAAAGTTCAGGCCAGTAGTATAGCTAGAGGGGGTGCAAAGCATTAGGTTTTGCAAGGAGACTCACCACAGCACACAAGTGGCTCCTCTCCCTCCCTTTCGGAGCTGTTGCCTCCATTTTGCTCCCTTTGCCTAGAATTGCTCCAAACTGGGGGGAGGGGTGATGTTGTATGCTGCAGTGAGAGTCTGCAAAATTTAGTACTTTGCACCCCCTCTAGCTACACCACTGGGACAGGATAGAGCCCTCTTCACAACAGTGATGCACAAAACCCAACACATCAGCTGCAGGTACTGTGGCCTAGCAGAGGTGAGGCTGACCTCTATAGGGTACATTGCAGCTCTTACCAATTGCCAGAAATGGGGGAGGAGGCACCTGGATGCAGGTGTCAAATGTTCTCCTTGAACTCTCTGGTGGGCTGCTGTGTGATCATAGAATCCTAGAGTTGGAAGGGACCTAGTAGGTCATCTAGTCCAACCCCCTGCCTGCAGCAGGAAATCCCCCTAGAGCATCCCCGACAGGTGCTCATCGAGCCTCTGCTTGAAGATCCCCAGTGAGGGAGAGTCCACCACCTCCCTTGGCAATCTCTTCCACTGCCGAACTGCCAGGAATTTTTTCCGGATATCCAACCGGAATCTCCTCTCTTGCAGTTTGTACCCATTGATACAGGAAGCTGGACTAGATGGGTCTTTGGCCTGATCCAGTGGAGGCTCTTCTTATGTTCAAGCACCCTTATAGCTTCTATTTTAATCCATCCTTTAATGGAATCTGCAAGCCATATACTATATCCCAATGGTACTCGGGTGGCGCAAATTGTTAAGACACTGTGCCTTTAACCAGCAGGCCAGGGTTCGAGACCCGGGTCGGCCCCACAAGACAGGGTGAGCTCCTATCCTTAGCCCAGCTCTGCGACACCAGCTGGATCCAATCGTATTGGGTCTGCCTTTCCACTGGACTAATTCAGTGGCGTGGAGAGGGGGGATTTGCTGCTTGGCTAACAGCCTATCCTCCATAACAATCTAAACCAGGCTTTCGTGCTTCACATGCAGCGTATGCAGCGCAGAGCACGATACCATAGTTTTCCAAGACTGACGGAGGCTTGCTTTTTTTTTTCACTTGAAGTGGGTTTGGAACCCCTTTGGGGGATTGGGACCTCAGATAATGGGGGCACAAGAGGGTAGGATCTGTGAAACTGTGGAATCTAACACAGGGCCTTCCTGGAAATAAGTCTCATTGAACAGAATGGAACTTACTTCTGAGTTGACATGAAGGTGCTCTGGAATCAAAGCGATGTCACATCCAGGTATGTGACAAGGGGCCCTGGACAGATTTTTTTAATTTGGGGGTTCCAGATAACATGTTAATCCCTCACTTTGGACGGCAGGTGGCAGCAAGATGAAGTGCTTCCCAACACCATCACCCCTTCACCCCTCTTCCTTTGCTAACTTAACTGAGCTGGTTCACAAGATGCAGTTGGCTAAGAGGGAACTTCTCTCACCCTTCTGACCTCCCGGTTCTGCTTCATCCTGCAGGTTGCTGCTGCAAGAAGTCAACCTGTAGAAAGCACCCCAATTCCAAGGCACAGACAGGGCTCTCAGCTCTGGTTGTGCTGTGCTGGGGACAAGCCAAAAGAAGGAAGCTGCATGTACCTGGGCTAGGCTTTCCAAGGCTCACAAAAACACAAAGGACACCTGGGTGCAAAGGGTGGGCAGACAACAAACACTCCCATGGTGAGGACAGAGCAACAGCCCTGTTTGGGTTTTGTGCCCCAGGCTTTTGTAGGCAGCCCCTCTAAATACAATAGATGTAGCATTCAATCCCAGAACCTGACTTGGAGGAGGATAACAGGGAGCAGGTGCAGAGGCATGTCTGGGAAGGCAGTCGTGGAGGTTTTCTCAAAGGAAGGGAATATTTGCTACCTTGGAGCTGTATTGCAGAAGCATTTAAACTGGTACGTTGGATAGGATTGGGTCCTGGTCTTAAAACCCAAGTGTACCTAATCAGTGGCCATCACTCCCGGCCTCTTGTGCTGAATGCTGGCAGAGGTTCTTTCCTTGGCCTAGGAGTGTGGGGAGTGACAGTGTGGGGGACATGCTGACCAGTTGACTTCCTCCTCCCTGGAGAAAAACACACTAAGAGGTGCAAGGTTCTGCACTTAGGCATTAAAAACCAAAAACACAGGTATAAAATGGGGGATACTTGGCTTGGCAGCACAACATGTGAGCAGGACCTTGGAGTCGCCTCTGTGGATCACAAGCTGAACATGAGTCAGCAGTGTGATGTGTCTGCAAAGAAGGCAAATGCCATTTTAGGCTGCATTGAGAGGACTGGAGCTTCCAAGTCACAAGAAGTTCTAGTTCCTCTTTATTCTGCATTGGTGAGACTCACCTTGAGTCCTGCGTTCAGTTCAGCTCCTCACTTGAAGAAAGAGGCAGCCAAACTGGAGCAAGTCCAGAGGAGAGTGACAAGAAGGATCAGTGGGATGGAAGGGAAGGTTGGGAGAACTTGGGATGTTCAGCCTGGAGAAGAGGAGGCTGAGGGGAGACCTGATTGCCCTCTTCAGATACCTGAAGGGCTGTCATAACCTTGTTATCATCATGTTATTTGTTGTTCTGCCTGAACTGGGCCACAGTGTTTCCCGGAAATTTAGTTATTCCAGATTGCATAAAAACATGGATACTGGGCTGCATCATCAATCCCAACTTGGATTAAATATGACAGTTTAATATAAAATTAGTCTTGTGAGCTTAAAAATGGCGGCTGTAGAACGTTTGCAGAATTTGCTGAAAGTGCCTGTTTATAAAGTAATACCATCAAAGCTTCATGTTGGTGAGATCAAGAGCATTTTGAAACCCAAATTGGATTAAAGTGTTTGCTTTAACAAGACAATTCTCAACAGAGTTACGAGACTTTTTGTAAAATAACCCCACTGGGATTAAGTTAAGTATCTGATTAATGTGACACCAGGGAGGACTCCACGGATGCTCTGATATAATAATACAAGCGTAATTGCGATCATTGTCTTGAATACATTTCAGCAAGATTAAAACCAGCTACTGATGATTAAAATAATGTGATCAGGATTAAAGTGAGTTGAAAATGAATCCAACGGGAATTTCTTTTTTAAAATGCTGACGGCTCCGTTTCTCATGGAACAATCTCTGTGGATTAATGCAAGTTCCCAACATGTTTCACAACTTGAATGCGAAACTTTGTGGGGCTTGCGTTGCTGGGAGAAAAAAATCCCTCTGGATCTCCGCTTTCTCCTTGTTCTGACTGCATCACTTCCTGCCTCCACACCCTTCTTTTCCTGCACAGTCCCCCATCCTTTGCTATCTGGCTTCCTGTTGACAGATTGCTGGCATATAGGAAGGGGTAAAGGTTACAGCTGCCTCCTCCTATCACAACAGTAACTGGTTCTCCCTTGAGTTTCTCCATCGCCTTCCTTACAGTCTTTTGTTTTGGCAAGAGACACACAATGATGGTCACAGTCCTGCTTCGCTCCAATTAAGCAAAATGGTTAGGCTGGCACAAGTCCCATGCTGGCCTGAAGGTGTCACAAAAGTGCCATAAGGCTGGGAGTTAGAGGGATAGACATGCGCTGGTCTCCCTGTGCCACAGCAGGAACAGGGAGATGGGTGAATTGTGCTGGCCTAAATGGATTAGGATTGCCTTTAAGCCTCAGCCTTTATTACTATCTATTATCAGTCAGCTTGGTTGTATGATTCTTCCAGTACTGAGAAGAAAGGAAGATTCCCTCTCTCCACTCTAATCATGGCTTCATACACCTCATACCTTATCACATCATATATCATGAGAACATCAAAGTATAAGAAGCGCCTCCACTGGATCAGGCCAACGGCCCACCTACCTGCATCCAAGTGCCCTCCCCTGTATCTGGCATTTTGAGGTTGGCCTCCTTGACATACACACCCCTCATGGCTGTGATGGTCCTTTCCTCTAGGAATTTGTCCAATCTCTTCTTAAAGGCATTAAGGCTAGAGGCCATCACCAGATCCTGTGGCAGGGACTTCCACAGACTGACCACACACTGGGTCAAGAAATATTTTCTCTTGTCCATCCAAACCCTCCCAACGTTCAATCTGAGTGCCTGTCCCCTAGTTATGTGAAAAGGAAAAGAGCATCTATCTATTATCCATCCCTTGCATAATTTTGTATGTCTCTTTTCTAGACTGAAGAGCCCCAAACACTGCAGCCTTTCCTCCTGCAGTGTCCCAGATCTCAATCATTTCAATCGCTCTCAACCCCAACTCTCATGTTCAGCATTTTGACCAGCATGCAAAGACACATATGGACAGAAGGTGGAGAATAAAGACTGCAATCCTACCTATACTTACCTGGCCCATTGACTAGTGGACTTGCTTTTGAGCAGACAAGTATAAGATTGGGCTCTAAATCAGGTGGTGAGAAGGGTGAGGAACCTGAACATCACAGTCACTGAGACTTATTGACTGCAACTGGGAAGGGAAGCAAGAAGCAGTGATAAAGGAGGGCAGCCTGCAAGGCAGGGTGGAAGAAGCACAGGCAATGGAATGCACACCATCACCAGGCAAGGACTGCAGGCTCCAGCTTGCCTGGAGACTCCTGCTTGGGGAAGCGGCAACTGTGTACTTAGACTGTACCAGGGTACTTGAGGGCTGCTGCTGACATGATAGAAAGCTGCCCATACCAAGAATACCCCTGCCCACAGAAAGCAAGCAGGTCAAGGAAGGAGTAAGGTTAGAAACCCCTCCTTGCGGTGCTGGCTTTCTGTGTGCTGAGAAGCATTCCTTCAGGCAGCATGATGTTCTGGAGAACATCAAGGGTGCCATCTCCTTTGTGAGACAGAGAGAGCCTGTCTGTGTTCCTCATGTCACAGGGATTAGTAACTGGCATTAGCTCCTCTCATCAGTGGTATAGCTACAGAGGAGTAGCATGGTAAGTAGTGCAGGCACCACAACACATTGTATTAGCAACCACTCCTGCTTGCCATTCTGCACAGCAACGTGCAGGCACTCAAGCCTTTGCTGGGGCCACTCACTCTCTCTCTCTCTCTCTCTCTCTCTCTCTCTCTCTCTCTCTCTGTGTGTGTGTGTGTGTGTGTGTGTGCATCTGACCCACCCCAAAGTTACTCCATGGCAGGGCAGCCAAATGCTGCAATCAGATGGTGTCATGCCAACAAAGCCTCTTTCCACACACATGCTTAACTTACACAATATGTTCTCCTACCAGACTTTGGAACTATTGGCTACAGATGAGGAAATGGCACTGAAACCTGGGGGAAGGGGATGCAGCTGCAGAGAGAAGAACCAGTGCAGGGCAGTGAAAATTGTGTTCAGCCCCTCTTTTTAGGCTTCACCAGACTTTGCCTGGACATTGCCCAGCCTTTCTCTAAAAGACTGTATTTTGCTGGGTGGGATTGGGGAGCGACTAGATGCTTCACAAGAACGTCTGGAAACCTTTAAGAAGGTACTACAAAGCACCTGCTCTCTGCCATGTATTGGGCCATCCCTGAGGATCACCAAAATGAGAACCATCTTCGAACTCACCTGCCTTCTCGTGATCTGTCCATGGAGTCAAACTGTTTTCTCAGCCACCTAAGAAAGGAGCAAGGAGAGCATATAATCCTGAAGCTGAGGATACGTGTCTTGCAAAATTACCTCCTGACATGGAAAAGGAAGTCTTTTGAGAAGGTGCCTCCAGGAGAATTTACTACCAGCTGGCAAGGAGGACTGCTGTTTCTGCCCTTGCTAGCCTCCTCCACAGACAAGGCATGATCCAACTCTGTAGCGGTTCAGGTGTTGCATTTTTCCCCTTGTGACAGTGGGAGAGTAAGGACTGTCATGCTGGATGAGGCTGCCGTCCAGGAGATGGTGCAGGAAGGCCACTCAGAGGACATGCTGCAGAGAACTGCTACTTCGGCTGCAATCCTAACCACACTTTCTTGGGAGTAAATACTATTGAACACAATGGGCCTTAATTCTGAGTAGACATGCTTAGGCTTGCACTGATGGTCTTTGAACATGGCATATGTTAAGGTGAAGTGCCCTTCTTGGGAACACAGTATGGAGTAATTCCCATAAAGGAATATATGAGGGAACTGGCCTGTTGAAATTGACAACATCATAGATTTGTCAAACCAAATCCTTTGTTTGTTTGTTTGTTTGTTTCTTAAAAGGTTAGCCAGACAAGACCCTCCCTACAACCTCCCTGGATGACTCTGTCGCAGTGGTGATGTTGGAAAAAAATTGATTTACATTTAAAATTTGAATAAATTTACATAAATTAATATTTTAGAGATGGAACATATTAATAAATGAATTCAAATAAGTACATAAACATTTTCTAACACAAAGGTAGAGTTCTTCAAAGCATTTTCATACACAGAGAGAAGAGGTGAATGCAGCCTCCCCAGCCCTCAAAATACCCTCTGGAGATGAGGGGAGAAGAACTCTGCACTTGGCCCCTGGGCTGGAGTTTGGGCACTCCTGGTATATTTAAAACTATAGTTTTCCCAGCAGTAATATATGGCTGTGAGATCTGGACCATAAGGACCATAAGGAAGGCTGAGCACTACAAACAGATGCCTTTGAATTATGATGTTGGAGAAGTCTCTTGAGGATTCCTTGGACTGCAAGGAGATCAAATCAGTCCATCCTCCAGGAAATCAACCCTGACTGTTCACTGGAAGGACAGATACTGAAGCTGAAGCTCCGATATTTTGGCCACATCATGAGAAGGGAAGACTCTTTATTTAAGAGCCTGAAGCTGGGGAAAACTGAAGGCAAAAGGAGAAGGGGATGGGAGAGGATGAGGTGGTTAGACAGTGTCACCCCCAAGCAATGAACATGAATTTGGACAAACTTCAGGAGCTAGAAGAATATGGAGGGGCATGGTGTGCTGCGGTCCATGGGGTCACGAAAAGCTGGACATGTCTACGTGACAACAACGTTTTCTCCAGCTGCACCATACCGTTCAGTCTGAAGTGGTGTCTGTGAGCGTTGTGTGTCTGTCACCAGCCAGTTCAGGCCTGTCACCCAGAGATTGACATCTTCTTCGCAGAAAGCTGAGAAATAAAGGAGGACAATGTAGTAAGAAAGACTCTCTTGACTGTACATCCTTTCATTATTATTGTGGAACGTTCCTATTTCAAAATCTGTCGAAAGACCCATTACCATATTTATCTGCTTATATCACAGCAGGAATAAAATCAAAAAAGGAAACTCTAAATGACCAGTGGATGTATTAAATGATCCATCACAGATGATGCATCTGCCTGTGCATATGGCACATACATCATCTGTGTCTGATCATTTAATTCATCTATCAAAAATTTTTAAAGTCAGTTCAAATTACATTCAGTTTTAAATTCAGTTTAAATTCAGTCGGGACCCCCTTGAGCGGGTCACAAGTGGGTGGGATCCACGGCTTTCCTGGAAGTTACCCTACAATCCAGAATAACTACGGGAGCACGTAAGAGACACTACATGTACCCGTGGTTACTGCACCACCTAGTGAAAACCTATGGGAAATTCATATTGCAATCCAGAGCAAATTGTTCTTACACCGGAGCAAGGACTCCCCATAGTTACTCTGGATTGCGCCCTAAGTCTCATTGAACACAATTTCTAAGTAGACGTGGAGGACTTTCTGCGTGAAAAAATTCTGATGTCAGAGGTTGAAACTTTGCTTTGCTTACAACGTTTGGGACGACAGGAAACATGGCTGTTTTTCTAGGGGAAAAAGTACAGACTCACTGGCATCCTGCCTTCCCTGCGCTGGCCTGCAGGGAGAATGGAAGGCAGGTGCACCACACCCTTCCCTGCTTTATTACTCACAGGCAGGCTGTTTGCATTGGCCAGTGGCCACTGCAGACAAAGGCTGGACAACATCACCCTTTACGTTCCAGAATCAAAATTCAACCACCAGACCAAAAGCCAGACAAACCAGTAAACACACGTTGATGCAGACACACGTTCTAAGAGCGTATGAAGCATTGAAGGAACTCACCAAAGGAATCCTATAAAACCTGGTGAATTCATCCTATAGGACCTGGTTTAAATGTTAGCCCAGAACAGTGGTATTCAAAGTTGGGGTCAGGACCCCCTTGAGTGGGCCACGGGTGGGCAGGATCATCCAACACAAGGCTTTCCCGGCAGTAAGGCTACAATCCAGAGTAACTACGGCACCTTTTACACCAATGTAGTTACGATGCCACCTATGGGAAACCTATGGGAAATGCATAGAGCAATCCAGAGTAAGTGCTTCATACGTCTTCCCTTAGTTACTCTGGATTGTAGGGTCTCACTGAACACAATAGAGCTTATTTCTAAGTAGACATGGAGGACTTTCTGCGTGAAAAAAGGATTATGAGTCAAATTATGGGTTTGATGAATAGATAAATGTAATATAATTTCATCTCCTTTTTGTCTGATTTAAAAATAAGACGAGATAGTTTTTGACAGATTTTTAGGTTGTGAGAACTGGTTTGAGATTAAAGACTGAGATTAAAGATTGGTTTTGGGGTTCTGCACTTGCCTTATAATTTTCAATTTTATCTTTATTATGCATGTTTTATTTCATTTTCTGTACTTTTTCTGTTCTTTCTCTTGTTTTTTTAAATAAAATTAATAAAATTTAAAAAAGAATAATTTTGACTGACTTAGGGCACAATCCAGAGTAACTACGGGGAGTCCTTGCTCTGGTGTAAGAACAATTTGCTCTGGATTGCAATATGAATTTCCCATATGTTTTCACTAGGTGGTGCAGTAACTACGGTTGCACGTAATGTCTCTGAATTGTAGGGTTAGTTTCAGGTAAATGTGTATAACACTGTAGGTTAAACCAGTCCCACAAATGCACAAGCTAGCAGTCCAATGCTATCAGCATAACACATGTTCCACTGGTGACAACTGTTGTAAAAGGGCTGTAACGTACTTTCGGCCAGCACATTGAGAAGCATCAGCAGGAAGGCCAGAACCTTCCCACAGCTACAACAGGCTCTTGCTTTGGAGCAGGTGAGCCACCAGACACACGAGTGAGGGGGCAGAGGTGGAATGGGTGTAGGGGGGAGGTGGGTGGGGAAGGGGCATAGTGGGGATGGGGGCTGCTGGAGGGTTCTTGTGAAGATGGAGTTCTGGGTCTCACACTGGCCAAAGTGACAAAAACACAATGCGAAGAGGCTCAGTGTGGTTAAGACTCAGGTTAAGTGCATTAAAGTAGTCTAATAAGGATCTGACCAGAACAGGAGTGCTTCAAGTCAGGTCTGATGTGGCTTTTTCCTCCCAAGACCCACCACTGACCAGCAACACTCAGTGTCTTCAGCCGAAAGTCTGTTCCATACAAGATGACGAAGCACAAGGCAGAGTCCAGTTTACGAGCATCTTCTGGATATCGTTCAAAATCCCGGGAGTTCTTGCCTTGCCGGATCTCCTTAATTTCTCTAATGTCCACTGCAAGACAGAAATAAATAGATGGTTCAAAGAGAATTATACTTGCTTGTCAATCCCACCATCACAATATTCACTGACATGTTTCTTCCTGATAGTGTGAATGGTTTTGACTACTACTACAGGTGGACCAAAATATCTAATCTTATATTAACTAAATAATCTGCAACGTATTAACTAATGTTCAATCAAAAGCATTGGTTCTCAAACTTTTAAAAAAGTTATTTTCCCCCTCATTTTTAGAATAACAATCTATGGCAGTGTTTCTCAAACTGGGGGTCAGGACCCCTTTGGGGGTCGCCTGACCCTTTCATGGGGGTCACCTAAAGACCCCTGCTGTATTTTGCATCTTTTTTATTTGTAATTAGAAATAAATATTTCACAATATATAATTAAATATTATTTTGTGATTAATCACTATGCTTTAATTATGTTCAATTTGTAGCAATGAAAATGCATCCTGTATATCAGATATTTACATTACGATTGATAACAGTAGCAAAATTACAGTTATGAAGTAGCAACAAAAATAATTTTATGGCTGGGGGTCCCCACAACATGAGGAACTGTATTAAAGGGTCACAGCATTGGGAAGGTTGAGAACCACTGATCTATGGGGACCCACCAGAAGTGATGTTATTAACCTTGATGTCATGGCTGGATGTGACATCATCAAGCAGGAAAATTTTTGACAGCTCCCATATCTCAAAATAAAATCAAGTAAGTAAATTAAAAGTTTACAATAAGTTAAAAATTATTTAAAATAAAGAAGAATGATCCTATCCCTACAATCAGAATAACTACGGGAGTACGTAAGAGACATTACGTGTACCCGTAGTTACTACACCACCTACTGAAAACCTATGGGAAATTCATATTGCAATCCAGAGCAAATTGTTCTTACACCGGAGCAAGGACTCCCCATAGTTACTCTGGGTTGCACCCTAATTCTCCCAAGAAACTGCTGATCATGAGAAGGCCCCATTGATTCTTATTGTTAAAAGCATATACAGTATATAGTAGCCTGTGAAGAGTACAGATGACACTTCCCCAAATGCAGTCACCTATCACGGTAACATCAAGAAAACAATGGAAAAATAGATTTAAAGACCCACTTCCATGTTTCTTGCTCCTCCATTGCACCTAATGGAATAAGGTACCCTACAATCCAGAGTAACTACGGGAACATGTAAGAGACTTTTATGTTGATGTAGTTACGGCACCACCTAATGAAAACCTATGGGAAATTCATACTGCAATCCAGAGTAAATTGTTCTACCTACCTACCTACCTACCTACCTATCTATCTATCTATCCATCTACAGTATTTCTATACCGCTTTTCAACTAAGAAGTTCACAAAGTGGTTTACAAAGAAATGGAAAAATAATAATAGCTAATTAATAGCTAATGGGTGCCTGTCCCAAAAGGGCTCACAATCTAAAATGCCAAAAAGAACACCAGCAGAAGCCACTTGAACAGACATTGCTGGGGTGTGGAGGGCCAGTTACTCTCCCCCTGCTAAATAAAAGAGGAACACCCACTTGAAAGAGTGCCTCTTGCTCGGTTCTTACACCAGAGCAAGCACTCCACGTAGTTACTCTGGATTGAGCCCATAGTGCCTCAATATTTGCAGAGGTTTGATTCTAAGACTGAAAACCTGGAATGACTGTTTGCATGACTACCTCTCTACAACAGGAGAAAAGCAGTTTCTTGAACTGTGATTTGCAGTTTGTGCTGAGTCAAATCCGTGTACAAAAAATCCCTATATGACAAGCTTGGACCTGCATGCACTGTGGGGAAAGTGGCACAAGATACCATTTTCTTTCTCTCCCATTGCTGAGTATAACTTATTTTCCTTCTACTGTTTCAGTGCTGACATGTGTGGGAGTTTTATGCTAAGGGTTTGATTGTGTAATGTTTATTTTATGTTACTATATCATGTATTTTATTGTTTCCATGAATGTTGTTGGCCTTACTGAATATTTCCCTGCTGGAAAAAGGAAAGGCAGGGTATAGATTCATTAAATAAATACACAAAGCAACACACTCCTGTGTCCTTTGATACCCCATAGCTTGCTTCCTATGTGTTCCATCTTTTCCTTCTCCATCTCAGCAGCATTACAGATGTCTGAGAAGGGGGGGCTAGTCCCACAGAAAGTGGTATCTTTACCTATAAACAAAATGCACGGGAAGGATATCAAAGAACAACAGGGCTGAATGTGGTCTGCAAGGAGCTATTTTGGCCATTATAACAGACGTTTGCTATTTTTATCAAAACTCTTCCTGCCACAAGTAAAATTTCCTGACACTGAATTAGGTTTCTACATAGCTGAGTATGGAACAGGATTTATCTCCAATTCCCCACCCCAAAAAAACAATCTTCCCTGCACCCCCATGTCAGGTCTTTTGCCAGCCAAAGTCCTGAAGTTTCCCATTCCCTGCAATAGGTTGGATACTATTAAACAGGTCTCTCTACGTTCCTTTTATCTCTTTCCCTAAAATAAAGATGTTATTCTCCATACACAGTAATCCTGAAAGGATGCACCTAAAAACATTTCAGATTAACATCCTACAATTGCTGTTACTTGTTCCTGCTTGCATCTTTATTCAAAAGGGGCTACTTTACATGGTGTGTGCATGTGGGGTGTGTATGTGTCTGATCCCACACTCAAATTTAGCTGATCCCACATCTCAAATTTAGCTCTCAAATATGGGGTACAATCCAGAGTAGCTATGGGAGCATATTACATACATCCGTAGTTACTGCACTGCCTAGTGAAAACCTTTGGGAAATTCATATTGCAATCCGGTATAACTTGTTCTTACTCTGGAGCAAGGACTCCCCATAGTTACTCTGTAGTTACATCCGCAGTTACTGCACTGCCTAGCAAAAACCTATGGGAAATTCATATTGCAATCCAGAGTAACTTGTTCTTACTCTGGAGCAAGGACTCCCCACAGTTACTCTGGATTGTGCCCATAGTCAGCATCTTATTTTTCATTGCATTTGTAGCCACTTTCACAAATTTGGTGCATCACCATCCAGGTCTACCTATTTCATATAAAACAACAAACATGGACATTTAAAAGTCTGTATTTATTTGTGTCAATCTAAGAATTTTAAAATCCATAAAATACTAGAGGAGGACTAGCAAAAATGTCCCTGCGTTGCGGGAGTAAAATTCCCCCCTGTACACCAACCCTCCGTTGTTATAGTTAGGTCTGAGTGTACTTTTGGAAATTTCTGGAGTCTGTTGCTGGTTTCCCCCATGCGAATCAACCCTTCATGCGCATCATCCACCCATGTGCAATACCTCTGTACAACATCCCCCCATGCATACCGTTCCCCCATGCATTTCATCTCCCCATGCGCACCATATGCATCATGCCCCCATGTACGTCATCCCCTATGCACAATACAATATCCCCCGTATGCACTGGCACTGCATTGGCACTGGCAGTTTGGGGGGAATAGGTTTGAGCTGGGGGGGATTCTATTTGACTGCTCCTGCTTGAATGAGTCATAATAGACAAGCCAGTCATGTTACCCTGCCCTAACTCAAAGCGGCAGGACCAGATCCAACAGCACTGTGGTCTAAGAAAGGACAAAACCCCAGTGCTTCAGTCTTGTCTGCTCCCTCACCTTTAGGGCCTCCACTGCAAAGCTGCTCACACCCCCAGCTGGGCTAGCTCATTTTCTTAGTGTTATAATTAGGTCTGAGTGTACCTTTGGAAATTTCTGGAGTCTGATGCTGGTTTCCAGAGTTTACCACGGCAAAGCCCTGCCCATGGATCACAAAGAACCAATTATTTCCAATTTTACACCTATGGAAACGAATGACTCCTGGTTGTTCCAAACAGTTTAGCCTCAGGGATCTTGAGTCTTCTTCCAGCAATCACAGGAGATTCTCATCTTATAAAAGAGGTTTGAATCAGACAGATCCAGCAGGGCCTTCTCAGGTTCACCTGCTCTCCTCCTCTGGCACATTGTATTGTCTGGGCTGATCTGAGTAGGGGCTGAAGCAGCTGGTGTATGAATAGCTCAGTCTTGCAGGTACTAATAGTGGGAATGGACCTTCTTTCTAACTGCTCCTAAAAGGAGGGTGATCACACTGCTCTTCAGTATTTCCTTGATAAAAAGGTGACATCCAAGACTTATTAACTTCCACTGTACTGCACTTGTTGACAAGTTACAAACACACACGCCTCTCTCCAAAGCCATTTAGACATTTCAGAAGCAATTACTCCCATCAAACACAATTAAAATAGTTTCAGCAAAATAAAAACAGAAATACATGGTTCAAGCATGTGTATTAAGAAGTCAAACCACAAAAAACAATAAAAATTCTGTCTGACAAAGTGCATTTCAAGGATCAGCCTAAATATGGAGAGAAAGAAATTCTGCCGGGTCTCCCCGGGGAGGGCAGCCTACCTGTGGAGGCATCTCCAGCTGCTACGGACCCCATCCCTTGTGCCCAGGCAAGCCACAGCAGGGCTTCTAATGCTATCTTAGTAATGGTCAGATTCATGGAGGAGAAAATGGTGCTTCATGCGTTCTGGTCCTCAAGAACTGGCCATCCACGAGTGCCTCAGGAAGTCCATCTCTGTCCACCCCTTCCCTCCACTGGTCTTCCTCCTACTCCCTGGACTAGAAAATAAAGAGGATGGAGCAGAGGAGCCCACCACTCTCCTCGCTGGGGTACTTTCTCTCCCAAGCTTCTCCTCTCTTCTTTTTCCAATTCAAGGGCAAGGTAAACGAAAGTAAGGAAGGCAGCATTTGACAGGCTGTCTTGGGCACTGGGAAGTCTTGGTCTGACCAAAGACTGGTTTTTGCCAACTAGGGGCTTTAATGGTTGGGGCTGGCACTTGATCTGAACTGAGGAACAAAGAGGGTAGCTGTGAAGATGGCAAAGGTCTGAGTCCTTGGTTGCACTCAACCTACAGCAGCCACATTCTGGATCAAATGCTGCTTCTGAACCCTCTTCAAAAGGAACCCTCTCTGAGAAAAAGCCCTGAATCAACCTGAACATCACTTGGGAATGCTTGATTTAGGTCATCGTTGTGAACCATGCAAATGACTCAAGGCTGGCCTGTCAGGTCCATCATGGCAGTAATGGAAAGCAGCAGCAAATGGGTAACATTTCCCCTCTATTTGGACTGGCATTGGAGTTAGCTGTGGAGCCAGCAGCCACCAGATTGACCCACCAAATGGGGTCTGAATTCTTCAGGATGGTTTCGGGCACAATAACAAAGAACTGTGAAACTGTTGTTCCTCTGTTGGAAGTCATGGCACTGAAACAAATTTCAAATGGGTGTTGTGCCCTGTGAGATGTAACCAAGAAGACAAAGGACAACGTGCCCCAGAACTGAGAACCAGCCTTGCTTGTGCCCTCCAAGTCACCCAACGTAATCACCAGCCTCCCCTGAGCCTGTCTCCAGCTGTCTGCCTTTACTCATCCACGGGAAGCTTGATCTCATCCAGTAAAATTATAGCTGTCTGTCTACCTTTCTGAGCAAACCCTCATTACTCCATCTATACAAAGCATCAGCCAGGAGGTTCACTGAGGAGTGGTTTCTGGCACTGCAGTCCAGACCACGAGACTGTTTAGGTGGATGTTGGTTTTGCTACAGGTCAGCCTCTGGGAGACTCCTGGATCTTTGCAAGGCCACCCGGCACTCCAGGAGATGGAAGGCAGGGCTGCCACCGGTATCAGAACGTGAAACTGGCCACTAATTTTGAAAGTGTATTTAAATGCTTGCAAATTAACTAGTAAGCATGAGCTAGTATGGATTAAGGCTGCAAGCCTATACTTTCACCGAGGACAAAGCCCCACTTAATATTGTGGTTCTCATTTCTGAGTAAACATGCATAGGAGCATGCTGTAGAGTTTAAAAATTCAAAGAAACAGTTTGGTAAGAAAAAGAGGAATAATATCCCAATCTACTGCTGCATCCAGCGGCACTTCCAGGGCTGTCGAAGGTCTTCGTGGAAAAAAGCCCCAAACCATGCAATGGGGCTTCTCAAGACTAGCAGGTCAACCAGGTCTTTTTTGTCCAGCAAGCAGAGGGCACAGAGAGAAACAATCAGAGCTAAGTAGAGAGAACCAGCTATCTAGAGGTTATTGTCCTGGAGACATGGGCAGGAAACCAGTCAGTTCCTGGTGTTCCCAGCAATAAACAATTCCATTTCTAGCTGGGTCTGTCCACTGACAAGAGGAAGGAAAGAAATCAGAGGGTGGTAGGCAGGCTGAGGAAGAGGAGCTGTGAGATCACATACATGCCAATCACCCCTACGTGCAACTGTGCATTTAGAGCACCAAGCGTATGCACAAAATTCCAGGCTCAGAGTGATGCGATGCCTCCTCTGTCACTATCCGTGGAGCCATTTTCATGTGTGAAGACACATGCAGGATCCCCCACCCCAATGGAACAACCTAAGGGAGAAGTTGCCATCCACTTTTTCTTTCTCTTGAAGGCCACTTTACAGCACAATCTTATACATACATGCATGCTGGGAGGTTCCATATAATTCAGGTGGACTCACTTGAAAGTTACGGCAAATCTAAAAGATTTCCTTTCTTCATAACCTCAAATTGTTTTCTGTGCAACTTTTGGCACACTGCCAGAGTCCCTGTAATAAAGTCTACACACACACACACCCCAAAAACAAATTTCTGTCTTCCTCCATTTCCCTTCACTCCTTCTTCCTCTTTCCCTTGTCTCCCGTTTTGAATTTCAGACTACAAGAGATGCATCTAGCACTCATATTGTACTTAGGGCATTTAGGGCATCTAGTACCCACATTCATGAACAAGATGTTGATATACACTCCAGTGGCATTTCTAGGGTTTATGTCACCTGTGCGGGAGGCTACCACATCACCCTCATGATGGACCTCCTCCTCCTCAGCACAAGGTAGTTGTTATAGTAAACCAAATGAATAACCTCAAACCCCCCAAATAAATCAGTAAGACTTTTAGTCTTAACCAATGTCCCATTCAATTATTACTCAGTGCCATATTCTTATATTTAAACAATTCAGTGTGATTTAGGATAAAACCAGTTTTAAATCCAGCATGTTTTCTGTCTGTGTTAGACAGATATCTCCCCCCCCCCCAAATCAAAACAGCATTAATCTTCATCCTCCCCCCCAAAAAATTGATAGGAGATATTTCACTCTGTTTTTTAAGTGGAATTCTGCTGTAAATTACGCATCCAATAGTATATAGCATGATGGTGTTGTTCCAAAGCTCCATGATTTCATGGTCTCACAACCCCTACCATAGGTCAACCCTGTGAGCATCTCACAAGGTGCAGGTTGCACACACACATCCTGTACCCCATAGCAACATCACTGAAATACCCTTTCTTTCATGTGTGCAAAACACGCTGGGAAAAACATATGTGTCATTCCGGCACAATCCATGGAGTCAGAGCAACCTTCATGCTTTCCACTGCAGCCTAGAAATGCTTACCCTTCTGGGTGCCAACGTCTGACCCAATTCTGGATCAGATTTCTGGGCTCTGTCCTCCAGCCAGCGGCCTCTTCCCTTGTTCTGTACAGTACTCCTTGGCCCAACCTCTTAGCCAGGCTTTGCACTTCCACCCTCCTATCTCTCTCCCCACCCAGGAATCCCTGCAGCACTTCCCAGCTTTCCTCGTTTCTTGCAGCTTCTTCCACCTCGCCTTTATCTTTTACCTCTCTCACCTGCACCTCTGCCCTTTCCCTTCTCGGATGCCAGCCAGTCACACCACTGGTCCAACTCCAAGTCTCTGAACAGCTGCCCTGCATCCACACCCTATACCACAGCAAAGAAGGAGATGGACTTGAATGGCACACGACTGGGCAGTGGACTTGCACTGGGATAAATGGGCTTCACCTTTTTGTTGGGACCCACCTGACCCACTATTACTGAAACCCTTGGCAATTCTCAGACAGAGGCTGTCAGCCACAGCCTGATCTCTGCGTAATCCGTGTCCTCCACGACATCCCAATTCACAGCTTGGCGCTGCCAAACTCCAAGCATTTATTTATTTAGCCACAAATAAAGTTATTCTTTGTGCAGTGCATAAGGAGCCTTGGCAGAGCTGAGCCAATGAGCTGCAGGGAAGGTGGGGAGGGGGGATTATGAAACCCAGCCTGTTTATCTTTGGGGACAGATTAGCCTCCCAGCGAAATTGCAGAAGTCTTTATGGGTGTCTGTCTGTCCTTGCGGTGCTCATCTAAGTTTGCATGCGATATTTGAGAAGGGTCAAAGGGTTATTATACTGGAGAAACACTGATCACTTTGTTCCAGACTTGGAGCTTGGAAAACTGAATGAATTCGGAGGCTTCAAAACACTGCATGTTCTGAGAGTGCGCTTGATTCAGCTGAACATTGATGGTTCAAACCCTTCCAAGAGTGCGACTGAGGAGGATCTGCAGAGGCAGGAGCTGCTGCTGTTGTTGAGGATCACAGAACGCAAGAGTGGGAAGAGGCTTCAGCAGTTACAGTTCAACAACCCCCCCTCTCTGATAACAAACTAGATTAAGATGTTAAACATGCCATTGATTCCAGACAGTTTTCTTCTTCCATCAAGGACAGCTGCGAAGTGATGCTTCAGTCTAAATCAGGACTGTGGCACGTGCGCAGGGTGACCATAGGACAGACAGCCTCTACCTTTAAGCATTGCAAAGAGGGAATTGAGGCAGGTTTAGTTCATCATAATAAGGTAAAGGTGTCCTCTGCAGGTTATACTGGTAGTCGTGACCGAATGTAGAGTGCAGTGCTCATCCTCAACGCCTTTAGGGCCAGCGTTGTCCAGAGTCACCTCCATGGTCATGGAGCCAGCATGACTGCCAAAGGCAGATGGAACACATCATAGGAGGCTTTCAAAAGCAGCACCTGCCTCAATTTCCTCTCCTATGCAATGCTTAAAGGTAGAGGCACACTGTCCTCCATTCTATATGGTCACCCTGCATGTGTGTTGACTAGCAGAGACAACCATTTCCCCCTTCCCACTGCTGCATGCATCTCCCTACCAAAGGTATTTGTCCACTATATAAGCACACCCAGGCCTCTGATGGGGCCTTCTGTGAGATAAAGGGAGCTGGCTTGAGCCGGTGGGGCTCTTAAGTTCTCAGAAGCTCCAGAGACGTTTCCCATCTGGATCATCCAGTAATTTTCAATTGTTTTTCCTCCAGAGACTTTTCTGAAGGTGAAATCCAGGCTGAGATTTCCTACAGATTGCAGCATATTCTGGAGCAGAGTTTTAGGAGGAGCCCAATGCCCAGAGGGACAAACCCTTTTGCTGAAGGAGCCAGACTGGAGGGACCAAGATAGGTCTGAGGAAGTGTCAGAGCGAGAAGGGGAACCTTGGTCTGGTTATGTTCTGGTCTCCTCCCTCATCCTCCCTTTAGCACTGAAAGCTTCTAGCAGGTGAAAGGACCGACTGAACTGGGCAAGAAACAAAGGACAGATGGAAGAAAGTGGTTGGGCCCCATCAACAGCCACGTGGTGAAGGACCACGGAGATCAGTGAATGGCACAGGATCAGCCACTCTCCTTCTCTGCTTAACCTTGGTCACTAGCCTGTTGAAAAGATGAAGCAGGGGAAGACATAGATGCTGCCTGGAGCACCTCTGAGGAAGGTTAGCATGAAAATGAGGGCGAAGACAGATTGAAAGAGCATGCCTTATTGCATCCCAGTTGTCAGGTTGGCTACTGGAAATCTGGAATTCTGGTGCCCATGCTGTTGGCACCAGAGCACCACGACTGCACAATGAAGGTGACAATGCCAACTTGTTCACAGCTAACAGTCAGGAAGATTATCCACCTCGACTGGCCTTCTGACTGAGGAACCCTGATCATCTCAAAGTTTTCCTGGAGTTTTTTAGTTTGCTATTTATAGTGCTTCTTCTCTGCAGCTGAAGCTGGCCCCAATAACACTACTGGATGAACTTTGCAGTATGTTATTTGCGGAGCTGAATCACTCCAGTCTGTCTGATAGGGGACTGCTTCAATGGGTCCTCTTTCCTTCCCTCCTTCCTTGCACCTACGATCTACCCAGAGGTTTTGATTTGAATTCCATTTCATGGGTAGGTCAGATTTGCTGCCATAGGTAGGGACTTTTCCACAGTGGCCCCTGGGCTTTGTGATGCCTTCCCCAAGATGTCCATGCGGAGCCTTCCAGAAAACTTGTCAAAGGCAATTCAGGAGCTTTCTTTTCTAAGTAACCAAGTAATATTGCCACTCAGTTTGATCTGACATAGGGCTCAATCCTAACCAATGTAGGTTGGCATAACTCACCTGATATATCTTCCTGTGGAGGTGTGGGGAGGTCGGCACCTGTCTGTACACTGGCCTAACCCCCCTAGGAGCAGGGCAGACATTTTTGACACCCCCAGGTCAATACAGGACGTATGCCAGGGCCTAACTGGAGATTAGGATTGCAGTAATACTCTCTCATACACATTCCCACACAATGCCCTTAACCACACAATGCCCTTCAGCACACAGTCCTGGGACAGAACAGGGCAGTGTGTGTTTGTGTGCATACATATGTATGCATGTGTTCGTGCGTGCATGCACATAGTCTCAGCCATGAAAACAACTAAGAATCCTTTTCCAGGTGCAGCCAACATTACAAACCCTTAATGGGAAGTGAATACCCCAGAGTGTTCCAGAGGCCAAATGCACACATGGAGCCGCTTCCCCCACGGATGTGGTGTTCAAGCAGACATTGCAGAAGGGCATGACCTGAAGCTTTTAGCAGCACTAGGAACGGCCAGAGAGCTTCCGTTCCCCATTAGAAGGGAAACCACACCGCACAGCAGGGGCTGCTCTTCCTGGAACTCTGACCCAGGGCAGGTGAGTATCCATGGCCTCACTACACCTCCACCACAATGCCTCCCTTCACAAGACTGGGAGGGGAAGAGAAACCTAGAGAACAAAGACCCTGTGTGGATGATACAAGCCGTTGCACAAGAGGTAGCACCATCCACTTAACAGAGCAATGTATGCAAGCCAGGCCACCAACAGGAGCATAGGTTTTCCACAACCAGGTGGCTCTCACAGGCAAGTCAGCTGCCCTTGCAGGAGCTTTGCCTCCCAACATCTCAGGCACTCAGTGGTGAGTAGAAAAACACCCAGGCCTTTTGGGTGGCCTCTTGAGAAAGAAAGAAAATGCTGGACAGAGCAGATGTCTTCTATTTAACAGGTTCTGCACCTGTTGGAATGCACCAATGGAGGATGGCTTGGGCAGCGGATGCTTTCCACCCACCTTCTCCCTCCAGCCTAATGCAGATGTAAGTCAAAACTGCTCTGCTCCCTTAGCATGCTCCGTCATGCAGCCCTCACACTCCCTGCACAGAGATGAAGACCTCATCAAGCAGGAAGAACAGAACCGGTTACAGTGCTTTAGACCTCAGTTGGTCCTAGGCTGGCCCTTGACCCCACTGCAAACAAGCGGCTGCAAACCACTTACAGGAAAAGATAACAGAAAATCCCAGAGTGTCATGGATTGCCAGGGATATCATTTGAACTTTACAAAAAACATGAAAACAGAATACAGTGCTGACTCACATAAAGAGCTTAACTCGTTCCGGAGGCATGCTCTTTAAGTGAAACGCACTTTAAGTGAAGCAGATTTTTCCGTAGGAAATAATGGAAACTCAGACAATTGGTTCTACAACCCTCAATATATTCATATAAAAATATTAATTAGATGTAAAAATGATGACAAAACACTGGAATTGAATTCAAAACACGCATTCAATGTGCATGATCCTATGAAGTCTACTTAGGCTGAAATCCTAAAGACACTTTCCTGGGAGTAAGCCCCATTTAACACAGTGGGGCTTACTTCTGAGTACACATAGTTAGGAGAGTGCAATCAAAGACACTTTCCTGGGAGGCCTACCTGGGCTGCTGCTGGAGGTTCAAGGTGTTGGTGGGGGTACTTGGGAGCAGTTAGTGGCCGCGGCCTCTGGCACCTCCAGGCAATTGCCCCCAAGTTGGGGGCAATTAGAGGCAGCAGCGCTGGCCGGCAGCCCTCTTAAAGAGCCTCTGTGTGGAGCATCAGGGCAGCATAGCAGGCGTGCCCATAGCGGACTTGCTTGTTAAGTGAAGTTATGAAGACTTGCTTGTTATGTGAAGCAAAATTTCTTGGAAATTTTTGCTCGTTATGTGAAACGCTTGTTAAGCAAGGTACCACTGTATAGCATTTCCAGAGTAATGCATACATTACAATGCATAATGTTTCCATCTCTCTGTTTCCAGCTCCCACCCCGCAGGTAAGCACTGGCTTGTCCTCTCAACGGACCTGCAATCTGAGCCTTCCTCCCTTAAAAGCAGCGGCCCCAGAAGTGGCTGGGGTGTCTCTGGCTTGACTACCCCACAGCAATGACACAGGCAAATCTCTTCATTTGCCATTCCGTTCCTGCACTGCAGAAGCAAGGGGACCCTCTGTTTGCTGGGGCGTGTTTGGATGTGTGTTTGGACTCTTGGATGCCACCCGCGCCCAGTGCATTTATAGCTCATGCCTGTGTTAGTTCAGCTGTCAGCATCTGAATCAGGAAGGAGAACATTTTGATAACAGTTTCCGTCTATTGTGCTGATGGCTCAGTGCGTGTGTGCATGAGCCCAATCATGTGCACATCTACTCAGAAGTAAATCCTGTAGAAGTTAATGGGTCTTACTCCCAGGTAAGTGTGGAAAGGATTGAAGCCTGAATTTCTTAAAGATCCCATTTCTCTCTCTAGAATTATCTCAAGGCTTCAGCTGGCTGGTCCACAGCTCACAACTGAACTGATCTGATGAAGGCAATATCAGTACTTATTTTATTAATTTCAATTAATAAATTTAATTTATTTGTGGGCGGCACAAGTGGTTAAGACACTGTGCCTGTTATCCAGCAGGCCAGGGTTCGAGACGCGGGTATTTTATTAATTTAAATTAACAAATTTAATTTATTTGTGGGTGGCGCAAGTGGTTAAGACACTGTGCCTGTTATCCAGCAGGCCAGGGTTCGAGACGCGGGTATTTTATTAATTTAAATTAATAAATTTAATTTATTTGTGGGTGGCGCAAGTGGTTAAGACACTGTGCCTGTTAATCAGCAGGCCAGGGTTCGAGACCCGGGTCGGTCCCCACAAGACAGTGGGTCGGTCCCCTCTATGAGACCCGGGTCGGTCCCCTCCACAACGCAGGCTGGAACCAGTCGTATGGGCTCTGCCTTTCCATTGGACTATTTCAGTGGTGTGGAGACGGGGGATTTGCTGCTTGGGTAACAGCCTATCCTCCATATCAGTCTACCCAGGCCTTTGTGCTTCGCATACAATGTTGAGCATGATACCACAGTCTTTCAAGACTGATGGATGCCAAGTTTTTTAATTTAAATTAGTGATTTTCAACCAGTGTGCCATGGCTAGTGTGCTGTGGGAATTTGGGGAGGGACATTTATTAATAGGAAAACTTTGGGATTTGAACAGCATGGTGTGACTGGTCAATGGTAAAAAGAACTGATGGTGTGCCATGAGATGAAAAAATTGAAAATCTCTGATTTAAATGATTTATAACCCACCTTTCCTTTGAATAAATGGAGCGCTTAAGGTGGTGAACCACAATAATCTTTTAGAAAAAGGAGCGAGAGACAGGAAGGGGGTCAGCCTGTATGCAAACCATGCTTTAATGTTCACAAACAAGTATAGTGTTCACATGCTCTGTGATTTATTTATTTCACAGCAAACACTAATTTCAGCTTTCACAGAAACCAGTCAATCAACTGAGCTCACAAACTGCGGACTGCAAAATCCTTCAAAACACTCCTTGCAAAACCAGGATCAAACCATGGTTTGTGATCCTAGCTTGGAGGTTTCGTACAAGGCAGCACAGTATTCACACAAAACCATCACACTCATGTGAAGGGTGTGTGGTATTCAAAGGGTAAGGGTATTTTAAGAAGGGCAGGCTCCCAGCCTGATAGCAATTTTGAGGCAGAGGGAATTTCCACAGGGACAGATTATCTCATCCTTGCATGACAAACGTCATCTCCTGAAATTCCTTCTCCCACACAAGTTTTAAGGGGGTGGAAGAGCTGGTGCAGCTGCTGTGCTGGATGCAATTGGTGCACCTTGTACAAATGAGCCGAATGACAAGCAACTTCTCCCAGCCAGCACCACACCTGCCTTCTGGCCCTCAGATTTCCCACATGATAAAGCAATCACAACACACATTCACTGGCACTAGTTGTGGCTGGAAGTCTTGTGCGCTACTCTGTAGAAGTGCTAGGCACTTGATGGTAGTGATAAAAGCAAAAAGAGACAAGATAATTTACGTTTGTGGCAATGAGGCAGGTCAGAGGATTGGTCTGGACTTTCTGGGTCATGCATATGTAGAGTGGCTCCCCCTCCAGTTTAATGAAAATTAATTGGTGGCGCTCACTACGCAAGTTGCCGCAACGGCCACTTGCTCAGGCTGCTTGAAAAGGGGGATTGGATAGAATCTTGGAAGAGAAACCGGTTATACGCAACAACCATGCAGGGATGGGTTTAGGAGTGGGCCATCCAGTGAACTGCAGTAGGACCATCAGGCATCCCAGTTCTTCTTAACACAACAAAGCTTCTAGGGGCCATGTCCTAAAGTCAAATTAAGCCCTTTGCTCCAGAGCAGTTAAGGTGTCTTTCCATAAGATAACACTAGTGGGTAATGTAACTGTGTGAACCTGCAACTGCCCTGGATTTTGCCCTATGAGTTTGTTTCGATTTACTTAGAGATGGCATCATCAAATGCAGATTTACAGACCCACGTGTGGAGGTGGAGAAATCCAGCATGCAGGTCACTCTTCAAAGTTCTGGAAGGGACTGCAGGAGTGTACAGAAATAAATCGCCCAAAATGTGAACAAACAGAAGAGATGCCAAAGACCCTCCTCACCTGGGCAGGGAGGGAATCACTGAGTCTGGGGCCATCCTGTCTGCACACACAAGCTGTTGGGGAGCAACGGGGGAGTGTGCCTTCTGTCACTGTGCCCTTCTTGTGAGCTTCCTGAAGGTCCCTGGTGGATCCCTATGGAAATGTGGGTGCTTGAACTGATGGGTCTGTTTAGGCAGACCTTTTTGTAAGGTCCTTTCCATTCTTTCTTCCAAAGCCAGCAAAGGAAGCTCTGCTGTCGGAGATGAGATTGATGCTTGCATACCATGGGAAGGTCCTGCAAAACATAGTGCTTTCCACCCTCTTTAGCAAAACTTCTGCCCAGAATAAAACACACACACCCGCTGAACTTCTCTAGAAGCCGTCATCTGGAAAGGAGCTGAAGTGTGAATTATCTGGAACCACCATCACACTTGCCTTTAATAGCAGATCCCTCATTCACATAAAACCCACTTCTCTGCCTATCTATCCAGAGAATATACACATCAACGGATGGACTATGACGTTGACCTTTATTTCAAGATCACCACCTTGTCGACAGGATTAAAGACTACCCATAGAAGACGGTGGGAGTGAGGGTGGAATATAGGAAAGACGGCATGGAGAGAAGCTGGTAATTGATACAAGTCCAGTGAAGAGGTATGATCAAGTTGACACCCAGCAAACTGGACTTCCCAAAGACTCAGCTTAATCCCAACTGGAACCAAGGCAAAATGAGAAAGAGGAGCAGTCAGTACAGTTTCAAACCCTAATCGCTTCCCTTTCCCCAAAGGACTCATTTTGTTCCTGAGGCTTCTACTCTGCAGCAACACATCTAGTTGGAAACAAAGAGAGGGTGCAAGGAAATGTTCTTTTCCTTCAATGGGATTCATCCCCACTTCTCTGTCTGTCTCAGAAAACAAGATCTGCTAGCTACACGGCGGTGCACTGGCTGGGGAATTCATGCCTGTTCTGCCTGCTTGGAAAAGGGGAATCAAGGAAAGTGTCAAAATGTATTCTGGAACGCACACAGGATGGCAGAGTCAAGTCAGAAACTGACACTGGGTCTGCCTTTAAGATCACCAATACATGTGGCGGTAAAGTGGCCACATTAGTCCCCCATTTCCCCCTGCAGGTCTTCTGGAGTCTTGCTTGGTGTGCTGGGGAACATGTCAGAAAAGCCTGCGGGAAGCTGCTATGGCTTCCCCTGATGCTTGGTCTGTTAAACTAAAAAGATCCAGCAAACATCTCTGGACAATTCTGCCTTTAAATTACCATGATTTATTTTTCTTTTTCATTTATATGAGGGGTGGCCAATCTGCAGCATGCTACGTGTCACTTGACTGGGCTTCTTCACCTTCAAATTGCTTTTAGCGATTACCATTACTAACTGGGCTGTGATGGTGGAAGTGGTTTAGACACTGTGCCTGTAAACTGGCAGGCCAGTGTTTGAGACCCGGGTCCTACAAGACTGGGTGAGCTCCTGTCTTTGGCCCAGTTCCTGCCAACCTAGCAGTTTAAAAGCATGGAAATACAAGTAGATAGATACCACCTTGGTGGGAAGGTAAAACAGCGTTCCATGCACCCTCGGCCACCACGCTGGTCCCATGACCACAAAGTGTCTTTAAAAGTTTAGGAACGGGAAGGAGCACCACACCCTACAGTTGGTCACAACTAGCAGTATAACCTGCAGGGGACACCTCTACCTTTTTAATGAAAGCCAAATAGAGCCTCTAGGGACAGTATCTCTTTCTAAGTGTCAGAATGTAAAGCACATACGTACCCCAAAAAGAAGAAACAAACCAAGTGTGCCATGAATTGCATTGCAATTGTAATGACTGGATCAGGGGCAAATTCTCTGAGGTGGCCAATGCTCCTGAACCTTGTGTCTCCAGTACCAACACCCCTGCACAATGGACATGATGCAAGGACAGGCATCGTTGGACTCCAGCCCTGAGGAGGAAAAGCAATGGTCCTGGTGGTGGAACACTAACCTGATCCCCACCCTTCCCCAATTTGTCCTCCAGCCAAAGAGGAGCAGGACTGTGACTGCAGTGACTGCATCATGTCAGTGGCAAGTGCAGCATCAGACTCTGTGGTATTAAACCGCATGCTCAAGTCACAGCCTGATCAGGACACATGTTGCTCTTGCTGCAAATTGTTCCTAGTCGGTCGGCCAACTACAGCAGACCTCAAAGCATAGGCAGTCACGATAAGGATCTGCTGGAGCACCACACCCTGCTCAGAACCCCAGAAGGACTCCAGTGGCTTCCAGTGCTTGGTTCACCCACAGGCACTTGAGGCACCTCTGGGGTTGGGGTAGCAGTAGTAGTAGGAGGGATTGAGCACAGTGGCTATTTAGAAACCTCAGCAAGGAATGGAGAAAGAAATAGAAGCAGCAAGGAAATGGCAACTGTTTTAACTGGGGTCTCACTGACTTCCTGATGATTGAGGATTGTATTCCTGGTGGTGTAGCTAGAGGGGGTAAAGCAGTCAGTCTTGGAGGGAGTCTCACTCCCTTTGGAGTCATTCCAGGCGGAAGGAGCAAAATGGAGCCATACGGGGTTTGATTTTCCTTCTGGGGAAAGCTGATCCAACATTGTGAAGGACAACACTGTATTCACCAAGTAAAGGTTGTCAATGACTATTAGCCAAGATGACTGTAGGGCAGAGGTTGCCATCACTGTAACCCTAAAGGGGAGCTGTGGCCAATGGCCCAGTAGGTCAAGTGACCAGTCAGTCAAAAAATATTTGGGACCTACTGTTGTAGGGGAACTACACACAGAGGCAGCCTCCACTGGATGCTGTCAAAGTAGAAGCAAGAGACAGTTTACATATCCCTGCCCTGCTTAAAACAAGCAACTGAGGCTGGCCAGTCCTAAAGCAGCTTTAGGAATAAAGAACAGAGCCTGAAATCGAGATTCCAGAGACTCACTTGACTTGACTTTAGGAGCAGATCAACTTGGCCACATCAGAAACACAAATAATTTGCACTGGGGTACTATGGAGTAAGCCCAGTGGCTGTGCTCCGCCACAAACACAAGTGCTTGCCTTGCACATGAGCCGGCAGGTGAAGCCTCAGAAGGCACTTCCATTAAACACTAGCATTTTTAAAGGCTGAAGTTGGGACGAGCACAAATAATTTCAACGTGTTTCAAAGCTGTGGGAAGGTGTCTGAGGACAAGAGGCTCCCCAGATGTCTGGACGTATTCTGCTCCCTTCCCTCTTCCTAGAGAATCCCAGGTAATAAAACAACAAGGTCTGCTTAGGACCTGACCATGGTCTGAAAAGGCACTCATTGGCTACAATCCTAAAGACACTTTCCTGGAAGGAAGACCCACTGAACATAGTTGGGCTTACTTTTGAGTAGACATGGTTAGGATTGTGCTCATTGCTGGCCTCACGAAGAGCAAATCCGTAGTTCTCTTGATGGTGACTCAGAGCACAATCCTAACCATGTCTACTCAACAGTAAGCCCCAATGTGTTCAAAGGGTCTTACTCTCAAGAAAATGTATTTAGGATTGCAGCATCACTTAACAGTGATGCTAACAGAAGCAGCACAGGAAACGGAACGCCCCTTGGAAAATGCAAGACTTTTTCATCAGCGGAAAGTTTGCCCCATCCCTAAAACAAGACTGAGTTTGCAGCCTTACTCAGCTCTCACTGCTAGTCACTGCTAGGCAGAGAACAGCTGCAGTCAGTCAAGCGCTCTTTACCACTCTTTCTATGAAACAGTCACAACCAGTCGCTCGCTCGGGATTTGGTGCAGACCTGCCCAGCCAGGCATCTCTCTTCATTACAATGCCCACTATCCACTACTACCTACCAGTGCTTTTTGCTGGGGGGAAAAGGGGGCAGTACTCATCAGGAGGCACAGCTAGGTCATCCCCATAGCACTAATTATTAATTAGCTGCCGGGGATTTGTTATTGTTATTATTATTAATTAGCTGACAGGTGGAATAAGATGTTGGTACTTAGCACTGGTGTAGCCAGATAACTGCCAAGGCCCTATTCGAGGTACACCCCTCAGAGGGGGACCCCCAAGACTTGGCTGCTTGGCCCCCTCCGGCTACGCCCTTCAGAGGGGGACCCCAAGACTTGGCTGCTCAGCCCCCTCCGGCTACGCCCCTCAGAGGGGGACCCCAAGACTTGACTGCTCAGCCCCCTCCGGCTACGCCCCTCAGAGGGGGACCCCAAGACTTGACTGCTCAGCCCCCTCCGGCTACGCCCCTCAGAGGGGGACCCCAAGACTTGACTGCTCAGCCCCCTCCGGCTACGCCCCTCAGAGGGGGACCCCAAGACTTGACTGCTCAGCCCCCTCCGGCTACGCCCCTCAGAGGGGGACCCCCAAGACTTGGCTGCTCAGCCCCCTCCGGCTTCGCCCCTCAGAGGGGGACCCCAAGACTTGACTGCTCAGCCCCCTCCGGCTACGCCCCTCAGAGGGGGACCCCAAGACTTGACTGCTCAGTCCCCTCCGGCTACGCCCCTCAGAGGGGGACCCCCAAGACTTG
Organism: Cryptoblepharus egeriae; assembly: GCA_030015325.1. Lineage (NCBI taxonomy): Eukaryota > Metazoa > Chordata > Lepidosauria > Squamata > Scincidae > Cryptoblepharus > Cryptoblepharus egeriae. Next base: position 1,990,339 of record JAREYC010000003.1, on the reverse strand, counting down.
GCTGCTCAGCCCCCTCCGGCTACGCCCCTCAGAGGGGGACCCCAAGACTTGACTGCTCAGCCCCCTCCGGCTACGCCCCTCAGAGGGGGACCCCAAGACTTGACTGCTCAGCCCCCTCCGGCTACGCCCCTCAGAGGGGGACCCCCAAGACTTGGCTGCTCAGCCCCCTCCGGCTACGCCCCTCAGAGGGGGACCCCCAAGACTTGGCTGCTCAGCCCCCTCCGGCTACGCCCCTCAGAGGGGGACCCCAAGACTTGACTGCTCAGCCCCCTCCGGCTACGCCCCTCAGAGGGGGACCCCAAGACTTGACTGCTCAGCCCCCTCCGGCTACGCCCCTCAGAGGGGGACCCCAAGACTTGACTGCTCAGCCCCCTCCGGCTACGCCCCTCAGTGGGGGACCCCAAGACTTGACTGCTCAGCCCCCTCCGGCTACGCCCCTCAGAGGGGGACCCCAAGACTTGACTGCTCAGCCCCCTCCGGCTTCGCCCCTCAGAGGGGGACCCCAAGACTTGACTGCTCAGCCCCCTCCGGCTGCCCCTCCTGCCCCCCGTGTGTCTGAGGGGGCCCAGACTGACCTTCGCCCTCGGTCTTCTCGGGGACTCTTCCCCAGAGGAGCTGCCTGTTCCTGAGGCGGAGGTGGAAGGTCCTCCTCTCGGGCCTCTGGCTCTTCTTCTGCGGGAAGAGGGTGAGGACGGAGCCGGCCTCCAGGCAGCCCAGGGCCCGAGAGGGCTGGCAGGGCCCGGCCTGGGCCTCATTGGCGGCTGTTCCGCGGGGCTCCTCGGGGAAGCCGTTGGCGGCGCCTCCGCCCGCCCTGCACAGCGGCATCTCCAGCCCTGCCTCGGAGGAGGCTCGCTCTCTGCGGCCGGCCGGCCAGCCAGCCAGCCCAGCACAGCCCACCCCTCGGGGACCGTCACGGCCGGGGGGAGGCGCCGGGCATGGCTCCCGCAACGGCCCAGCCCTGGCTCCAGCAGGGCCGCCACTCGCGCCCCCTGCAGGCCCCGCTCCCTCCCGCACGCGGAGCCCTGGCTGGGCAGGGAAGGAGGAGACCCCGCAGGGAGGGCCTGGAGGCTGGGCCTGGAGGCTGGGCCGGACCCCGAAGACACCGCTGCCCCCCCTGCCTCCGGAGCCCTGAACCCCACTCAGCACCTGCACTTCACAAGGAGACAGAAACAGACACGGGACATGTAACTTGGCCCTAAAACACACACAAACACGCATCCACATCCCACAGACTGACACGTGTACACACGTGTACAATCATATGGTAGATGTAGACACGTTCACGTGCAAACACGCATCAACATACCATAGACACACGTGCATGTGTGTAAACGTATGGTTGACGTACATACGTGCAAACATATATGAACATAGTATAGACACACACACGTACATGCGCATATATGGTATGCGCATATGGCAGACGTAGACACGTACACGTGCATGTGTGTTTACACATACCATACACACGTATATGTGCCTGTGTGTATAAACCATAGATGCACACGTGTAGGTGTGCATGCACATATAAACATACCATAGACAAGCCCATGTACACATACATACACCCATTATTGGCATATACAATTAGTTGCATAAAATATGCAGACATGTGAGTTCCGTGGTCCTCCCAGAATCCTAACCATGTCTACTCGTAAGCAAGCTCCATTTTTTTTTTGGGTCTTACTCCCAGGAAAGTGTCTTTAGGATTCTGTGTTGTTGTGATGCTTGTGAGCCTGAAAGCAAGAGGTCAGAGGTGGGCCCAGGACAGGTCAGTGAGGACTGCCTGAGGACGGGGGAGAACACAGCAGTCCTGTGGCAGTCAGTCAGTGAGTGACTGAGTGGGTGGGTGAGTGAGAGAGTGGGTGATTGGGTGGGTGGGTGTGAAAGGGGTGCCAGGCAGCCTTTTGGGCATCCCCAGCTCCCTCTGCGGCCACAGAATAAAAATGAAAAGGCCCGAAGAGAGGCCCCTGCAATGGTTCCAGTTGATCTAAGGGTGGTGAACAGTTTCCTCTAGAGAAGGCGCACTCCAGAAGCCCCTCTTACTCACAGGTAAGAGCAACAGCTTTACTCTTCCTTTACAGGAGCCACAATTCTTCATTCAAGTAAGGATAACTTTACACAAACTACAGCGGCACTTCGTTTAGCAAATTTAATTCGTTCCGGAACCATGTTTGATACATGAAACATTCTTTATGTGAAGCAGAGGCCGCTCTTTAAGTGAAACGCTCTTTAACTGAAGCGATTTTCCCATAGGAAATAATGGAAACTCAGACGATTGGTTCCACAACCCCCAAAATATTCATGTAAAAATATTAACTGGATGTATAAATGATGACAAAACACTGGGATTGAATTCAAAACATGCATTCAATGTGCAGGATCCTATGAAGTCCACCAACAGCACAATCAATCCTAACCATGTCTACTCAGAAGTAAGCCCCATTGTATTCAATGAGTCTTACTCCCAGGAAAGTGGCTGCCAAGGCTGCAATCCTAAAGACACTTTCCTGGGAGTAAGTCCCATTGAACACAATGGGGCTTACTTCTGAGTAGACATGGTAGGATTGGGTCCTTCAACTCTTTTCCATAGTGATTTAATTTTTCTGAGAGACTCCAATCGTATCCTCACTTTCCTGGGAGTAAGTGCCATTGACTATAACGGATCTTACTTCTGAGTAGACAGGCATGGGGATTGGGATCCCAGACTGAAAGCTCCGCCCCCTCACCTACGTCACCAGTAGCCAGGGTGGTACCCACTGTGTCACGTGACTCAAGGCGGTAGCGTTTCTCAGCGTTCCCTCCCACCGGAAGTGGCGTCACTCAGGCTTCCGGTCGCAGCGTGATGACGTACGCGGAAGCGCCGGCGTGTGTTGGAGACGTCACCGAGGAGCAGAAGACCTGCCGAAGGGATTATGGAGGAGAAGGAGCGGCTGCGGCGCCAGATCCGCCTCCTGCAGGGTTAGTCTGGGGGGGTTTCGGGGGGGGGGACTCAGGACTCCGGCACCCCCCCCCCGAGGATAGGCCTCAGGGTCTCTTCCCAGCCCTCCCTGCTCTAGGGAGGCTCAGCTCAGGAAGTCCCAGTGGCTGAGGGGGAATCTGAGGGGACACCCATGGGTGAGGGGACACCCATGGGTGAGGGGACACCCATGGGTGAGGGGACACCCATGGGTGGGTCCCTCTAAGTGTCGCCAGGGCCATGAGTTCCTTCCAGGCAGTGTCACACCTGGGGAGGGGGCAAAGCTTCTGTCCGCATCCCCCACATCAGCACCCCTGGGCCTCCCCACCAGGAGCTCTCAAGGCACCACCCATTTGTGTGGGGAGCACCCATGGGTGCTCCTCTGTTATCAGGGCCTAGAGCTCCTTCCAGGCAGTGGTATAGCTGGGGGGGCAAAGCTGTCAGCATCTTCAGTTTGTCCCCCCACCCTGGCCCAGCCCACCAGTGCAGTCAAGGCAGCACCCATTTGTGTTGGGAGCACCCATGGGTGGCCCGCTAAAGTGTTTCTGGGACCTAGAGCTGTTTCAATGCAGTGTCGTAGCTGGGGGTTGCTTCAAGGTTTCTGTCAGCATTTCTCACTTCAGTCTCCCTGGGCTTCCCCACCATGGTGCTCAGGGCAGCACCCATTTGTGTGGGGTGCCATAGGTTTTCAAGGCGGCATTCCATGGGTACCTCCCTCTAAGTGCTGCCGGGGCGTAGACCTGCTTGCTGCGGGCATAGAGCTGCGTCCAGCCAGTGGCATAGCAGGGAGGGGGGCAAAGCAATACGTTCTGTACTGTTTCCTTCAAGCAGCCCTTCCCCTCCCCTTTGGAGCCATTCTGGGCGATAGAGCAAAACGGAGGTGTACGTCCAGAATGGCTCCAAAGGGGAGGGGAAGGGGCTGCTTGAAGGAAACAGTACAGAACGAATTGCTTTGCCCCCCTCCCTGCTATGCCACTGGCTGAATGCCAGGATTGTCTGTTGGTTCTTTCTTTTGGTCATTGAACGGAATATTTTACCTCTACATCTACAGTATTTATATACAGCTTTTCAACTATAAAGTTTACAAAGAAAATAAAAAACTAACTAATTAATCGCTAATGGTTTCCTTTCCCAAAAGGGCTCACAACCTAAGGTTTTATTTTAGGTTTTAATTATCTTTGGGATGGATCTGACTATGGGTGCAATCCTAACCGTGTCTGCTTAAAAGTAAGCCCCATTGTGTTCAATGGGTCTTACTCCCAGGAAAGTGTCTTTAGGATTGCAGCCTTAATCTTCTTGGGAATGATAATGTATTAGAGGCATGGAAATGTTGTTTAGATGTTAAGTCATGTGTGAGTCTTTGTGACCCAAAGGACTGCTGCACACCAGGCCACCCTGTCCTCCACTACCTTCCAAAGTCCATCCAAGTTCACATTCATTGCCTCGGTAATACTAGTTAACTATCTCATCCTCTGCCATCCCCTCCTCCTTTTGCCTTCAGTTTTTCCCAGCATTAGGCTCTTTTCTAAAGAGACCTCCCTTCTCATGATGGAGCTTCATCTTCAGTATCCGTCCTTCCAGTGGGCAGTCAGGGTTGATTTCCTGGAGGATGAACTGATTGGCTGGAAATGCTACCAATCTCTATAGCAGTGATTTTGTTGTGCCAAACCTTGTTGGATTCAAACCTTGTGCTGTGGGTGGCACAAGCGGTTAAGACGCTGTGCCTGTTAACCAGCAGGCCAGGGTTCGAGACCTGGGTGGGCCCCACAAGACAGGGTGAGCTCCTGTCCTTAGCCCAGCACTGCGACGCCAGCTGGATCCCATCGTATAGGCTCTGCCTTTCCATTGAGTAATTCAGTGGCATGGAGAGGGGGGATCTGCTGCTTGGGTAACAGCCTATCCTCCATAACAATCTAACCCAGGCTTTCGTGCTTCGCATGCAGTGTATGCAGCGCTGAGCATGATACCATGGTGTCTCAAGACTGACGGAGGCCTGCTGCTGTGGCACACTGGTGTACCACGGATAGTCATCGGGTGTGCCATGGGAATTAGTTAATAAGAAAATTGGGGGATTTGAACAGCCTGGTGTGCCTTGTCAGTGGTAAAAAAAATGATGGTGTGTGTCTTGAAAATTTCAGTGCCCTTGTGGTTGAAAATCACTACCCTATAGTATAGTATACCCTATAATATACAGGGTAAAAATGTTATCTGTACTGCTATAATGATGTAGTTAAACATGGAATTAAGTTATGACCTTCCTTGCAGGTCTCATTGATGACCATAAAAACATCCACGGAGACACGCCGGCTCTGCCGCCTGCCCAGGCATCCAGGTGGAGGAATCCCAGGCCAGCCTCTTTCAGCAACCATGATGTGTTCTCTTTGAGAAATTCCCAACAACCTCAGAGGGATTTTCAGCCCCACCAGAGCAACACCTGGAGAAAGAAATATTCCCTTGTCAATGTGCCATCTCGGCCAGTGTTTTCATCTGGAAACAACATTTCTGCAAGTGTTTCGGAGACTGTCCTGGCCCACCCAAGCACTGGGTCAGTTGTCTCACGAGTAGTGCTTCCAGAAAGAAATGTACACTTCCATGTTGATGGTAACGTGGTTGGGGTGCCATCTGGCTCGGCTGTGGGCAGTATTACCACCCTGGGGTCGCAGCAGGGTCCTTCTGGAGCTACAAAGGGTCCAGCAGCTTTTAAAGGATGTGTGGGCACTGCTTGGCCTTCAAACGTTGGCTCAAAAGAGAGCAAAGAAGTATGTCTCTCACCCTTGCCATGCAAGACAGTTGCACCTGCGCTGTGCCTAAAGAGGCCTGAGACTGCAAGAGCATGTCAGGGTGCATATCAGTTTACCTCCACATTGTGCAGGACTGCCAGCGAGAATGCCATTACATTGAAATCAGAGCCTCGGACCTTACCTGATAGTGACTCGGTTTGTTTGCCAGCAGGGAGGAAACCAGCATCACAGGTTCCAGCTCTATGTAGTTCACAACAAGCCCCTGCAGCAACAGACCAACCCAGTTTCGAAAGGACTGCTAGTAGGTTAGTTGTATGTGGTAGTTCAACTCTGGAAGCCTCTTCAGTGGTTGGGAAGAGTCTCTCCAAGCACAAGCCTTCCGTTTCCCCTCTTCAAAAAACAGCCAGCATGCCAGCCGCCATCAAGTCCCCCAAGTTTAAGAAAGCCCACTACACCTGGGTGGCCAATCCGAATAAATGCCCCCGCACTGGGAAAAGGTTGGTTATATCCAGAGCCTCTGACAGCTCCCGGAAATCTACTGCGGGTGCAGAGAGAATTCACAAACTGCTCCCTCAAGGGGACTTGGGGGCAAAACAAAAGAAATCCATCCTGCATTCAAAGCTGGGCACCTCTTCCAGCAAGTATAAGTGGGAAGCGTCCACTCTCCAGCTGCCTCCTTCCACATCCACCTCCGCATTCATGTGGAGGCGTAAGGAGTGCAAAGGAGCTGGAGCACCCGACTTTGCAGGGGCCAGCACCTCTCAGGCTGTGGACTGTGTGCCTCTTGGTCATGGCAATCCAAGACTGGCCTTCGGGAATAATGGCTTTCTTAGTTACAAGTTGAAGAGTCGGACTAAAATCATCAAAAGAAAGGGGAGTGCCTGGTAAGTGATGCTTCCTCTAGGAGGAAGTGCTGCAGTCCTCAGAAGAATTTTTCTCATTTTGCTTTTGGCAGGAAACAAAAAATAACAGAAGCAACAAAATTCTCTCTCTGTTTCGATTGTAACGTCAAGTGGCACGTGGGGCAGAAAGTTTGTAAAACTTAGAATGTATTTTGATAGCGATTGGGGTATTGGCACATACCTGTATACATATACATGCTGTGCATGGTTTTTTTGTATTAATTATATATAGTGTTATAAAGAGAGACAAAAATGGGTTGTATCTAACCTTATCCATGGAGTCTGTCAGTGCAGGTAAGACAAGCTGTGAAATACAAAGAAATTCTGAAAAAGGGATGACCACTGTGGCGAGATTTAAAGGAGCTGGAAAAAAGTTTTGTGTGCCAGCACCAGACTTCAGAAGTCTGGTGGTATCAGGGATATTGTTCTGTAGGAGGTTCAGGGACTGGTGGTTGTTTTATAGGGTAAGGACTTGAAAGGACCTGTTCCACTTCAAAATGCAAATGTGGGCTGGTATGTTTTAATGTTGTAATCTCCCAAATACGAGAAACATAGAAAGCAGGTAGAGGTGGATTGTTGCCTAAACTCTTCCTGGGTTTGGTTTGAGCTTGCAATATTTAGTTAAGAATCAAGCCTATGCCAGAGAGGGTTTGGATCCAGTCAGTGTTTCGATTCAAATAAATCAACAACAGGTTCTATGTCCTAATAACTCAATTAAGAACAGGTTCTATGCAAGCGGTTAAGATGCTGTGCCTGTTAACCAGCAGGCCAGGGTTCAAGACCCGGGTCGGCCCCACAAGGCAGGGTGAGCCCTGGTGAGCCCTGTCCTTAGCCCAGCTCTGTGACGCCAGCTGGATTCAATTGTATGGGCTCTGCCTTTCCATTGGACTAATTCAGTGGCATGGAGAGGGGGGATTGCTGCTTGGGGAACAGCCTATCCTCCATATCAATCCAACGCAGGCTTTTATGCTTCGCATGCAGCCTATGCAGCACCAAGCACGATACCATAGTCTTTCAAGACTGATGGAGGCCTGCTTATGTCCCATTAGTAACCAGTTCTCAGAACTAGTCGCTCATTAGCAATGAGTTCTATAGAACCTGTGAGAACCCCCTGAATCCCACCATTGGATCCAGTCCAATAACGCTATTGACTTATCACAATTGTGTTCTTGATATAATTTTGCATAGCCTCTTCTAAGCATTATGCTTTGCAGCTCCCAAGGCGGGCCTTGCTCAGGCTGCTACCTCACAGGATTGATGTGACGTGTTAGCGGGAAACACAGCAGGTCAGGTTGGGCAGTGTTGGGGCTGATTAGTTCCCAGGATGGGGAGTGAGATTGGCAGTGGTTCCTGACATATGTATATTCAACAAAAAAGGTTGAAGTCCACTGTTCTGCAGATGAATTGAGTCCAACCAACTCCTGCTGGTATCAGTTATTGCAGCTGAAGCATGAGAGTTTCTTCTCCATTCAGTGATGCAGAAGGTGTGCGGGTAACGATGCTCACCTCTATAGCTCACCCCTCTGTTGTCTGTCAAAGAATGTCGAGCCAGTTGATCAGATCACACTTGCGACTGGATTTGCTATTTAAAGGAGAACAAGATGGTGTGAAGTAAAAGGAGGCCTCCATCCGTCTTGGAAGACTATGGTATTGTGCTCTGTGCTGCATACGCTGCATGCGAAGCACAAAAGCCTGGGTTAGATTGTTATGGAGGATATGCTGTTACCCAAGCAGCAAATCCCCCCTCTCCACACCACTGAATTAGTCCAATGGAAAGGCAGAGCCAATACGATTGGATCCAGCTGCGTCGCAGAGCTGGGCTAAGGACAGGAGCTCACCCTGTCTTGTGGGGCCGACCCGGGTCTAGAACCCTGGCCTGCTGGTTAACAGGCACAGTGTCTTAACCCCTTGCACCACCCACAGCGAGGTGTGAAGTAGATTATGTAGTATAATATGGGTAGGACTGAGTCAGAAAAACTGGGTGAGTTGTAGCCTCACCTTGGTTGTAGCTTGGTGGTAAAGTATGCAAAAAACTCCAACTTCAGGACTTGGCATCTTCAGCAGATGTGATTATGGGTGGTGGAGTTGGGAATTGTTTTCTCTCTTCATGAGTCCTTGGCAGGTCAGGTAGAGAACTGATTCAGTATAAAGTAGCAGTGTATAGCCACCAGTGGGGGGCATCCACATTTTCTTGGAGACCTTGTATTAGCTGAGCCTTTTCCAGTTTGGTAACTCTTTTTTGGGTAGTGGAGAATGAAAGCCAGTTTGCAAGTGCTTGCTGTGCCATAGGTCTGCTTGGGAAATACTGCTTCCTGGTAGGGAGGGTTCCTATGCAGCTATAGGAATATTTGAATCTGCAGTTGCTACATGATTTGACTGGATCAAAGCAGTCCTGCAGGTTTATGCACCCCTGACTATGGAAATGGTTCGTGGGGTGGTAGTGTGATCTTCACACTGGTGTGTAGACACAAGTTGGCACATAGTCATGGTGTGGTGGTGAACTGTGATAATACCCTGTCTCTGTTTTGTTCCAGTGCTTCAGCTGACAAGAAGAGCTCTTCGTCCCCGACTGTGCTTCTGAAAAGCCGCTACTGTCTTAGGAAAAAGAATTCCCCCCGTGGAAAGCCTTCTCCCACTGCTAGGAAAACTGGCAGCAAGGGCTTGGTACAGATTGGCAAGCACAGGCTCCGCCGAATGCCATCATGCCGGCTCCATGTTTCAGCCAAAGATGGTAAGAGCAACTTGAGCATGTGCTGGTTGATTGGTTGGTTTTTATGTGCCGGAAACCACAAGGAAAGTGTTAACATGTAGATTTGGTATAAGGTAGCACCGTTCCTCCATTTTTCTTCTGCCGTTTCTAGTTGTTGAAGAGCTGCACTTCTTCAGATGTCTCTAGCAAAAAGCAAAGATGTAAAGATAGATTGTGGTTGTGTATCCTCATCGTTGCTTGGTCCATGTCTTCATATGCATGAGAATGGACTGGCTCTTTGCTGCTTCAGCCTAACAGAATCATAACTGTTTGGGTATTTACTGCCTTTGCTCTTTCAACTTCTGACACATGCACACACACCCCAGTTGGTGTTTTCTGGAACCTGATACAGATGGACCCACATTATTCATGGGGTTCTGTTCCTGAAATCTTCAAACATACCAATTCCCTGTGAGGTTGGGATTTACTGAGCTCTGGCTATATCTCTCCATATATCTCTGCTCCTATCCTGCTGTTTTGTACACAGGTACAGTTGTTGACCTGGCCTTTTGTGTTTGGAGGAACTGATACTGCAAATGGATTTTCTGCGTGTGTTTGTGTGTTTTGAGGCTGTGGGTTGCGCAAGTGGTTAAGACACTGTGCCTGTTAACCAGCAGGCCAGGGTTCTAGACCCGGGTCGGCCCCACAAGACAGGGTGAGCTCCTGTCCTTAGCCCAGCTCTGCGACACCAGCTGGATCCAATCGTATTGGCTCTGCCTTTCCATTGGACTAATTCAGTGGCGTGGAGAGGGGGGATTTGCTGCTTGGGGAACAGCCTATCCTCCATAACAATCTAACCCAGGCGTTTGTGCTTTGCATGCAGCATATGCAGCGCCGAGCACGATACCATAGTCTCTCAAAACTGATGGAGGCCTGCTTTTTTTGTGTGTTTTGATCACTGAAGCCTTCTGTGTGATCTCAGTTTCTGACATAATCTCCCTCTATCTATCTGTCTGTCTATCTATCTATCTATCTATCTATCTATCTATCTATCTATCTATCTATCTATCTATCTACAGTATTTATATACCGCTTTTCAACTAACAAGTTCACAAAGCGGTTTACAAAGAAAATGGAAAAATAATAATAGCTAATTAATAGCTAATGGGTCCCTGTCCCAAAAGGGCTCACAATCTAAAATGCAAAAGAGAACACCAGCAGAAGCCACTTGAACAGACATTGCTGGGGTGTGTAGGGCCAGTTACTCTCCCCCTGCTAAATAAAAGAGGAACACCCACTTGAAAGAGTGCCTCTTGTTCGGTTAGCAGGGAGTCTTGCTCGGTTAACAGGGAGCTAAGCCCTATGTATATGTATATATGTATATGTATATACGTATATGTATATATATATGTATATATGTATGTATGTATATGTATATGTGTGTGTGTGTGTATGTATATGTGTATATGTATATGTGTATATGTATATGTGTATATGTATATGTATATATGACTTCTGTCTCCTAGAAAGACATGTGTTTGGCTGGCCCACGTAAACAAAATGAAATCCACATGTACCGTTCTGGATACCTGAAGTAGTACCCTTTATTTTCTCCTTCCCCCTGCACAACACTCAGGCCCTTCTTTGTGTGCCATTGTTTTCTGAGTTGAGGTTGGTTGGGATAGGATAATGTTCCCCCCCAGGCTTCCCCTTAACTGTGAAGTATCTTCAAAGCTGAGGTGTGCCATATTCACATTGCTAGTCCACTAAAAGAGAGAAGGGTTCGAATGTTCCTTTGCCAGGCTTAATAAAGTCTGACCAATGACCTCCCATTTAGCACCTGCTGGTGGCCTAGATTGGAGTTTTGGAAGAGATGCTGCACTCACAAACAAGACAAACAAGAGCACATGTGCAGCATCACTTAACTGTGGTGCCTGAACTGCTCAGAGATCCTGACTGAGGTGCCTTGGCTTGGAGCTTTAAATTCACAAGCGAGTCCAATGAACAAACAAAAAAGAGGACCTGGCAAGACTCAAGCTAGTCTGACATCTGAAGCCTCTTGAGTTTCTGTCCTGAGTTAGGCCATTGGCCTGCTTGTTTCAGTCCTTGGAGAGGCCACAGGTCTTGAGCAAAGAGTGACTTTCCTCACTGCTGCCTGAACCCTTTTGAACTGGAGACACCCGAGACTGAACCTGGAGCACTCATCATGCAAAGCACCTTCTCCACACTATCTTATCCCCTGCATCAATTGAGAAGGTTGGGACAGTATTTCATATTCTGCTCTTGGTTCTGAATATAAGAGGAGTGCTGCTGGATCAGACCAGAAGTCCCTCTAGTCCAGCTTCTTATGTCTCAAGGTGGCCTGCTAGATTATTTTGGCTGCATATAAGACAACAAGATACCTGCATCCTGGTGCCATTCCCTTGGACCTGGCATTCTCAGATAGCCTACTTCTACAATTAAGTCGTTGCATATACCCATCATGGTTTGTAATCAGTGATGGACCTTTCCTCTCTTTTGAAGCCTTCTAGGTCTGATGCAGTATCACCCACCACACCCTATGGCAAGGAGTTCCACAGATTAGTTACAGGCTGGGTAAAGGAATATTCATCTTATGTCCTTTATTTTGTTTTTGTTTCAGTCTGTTTTGCTGTAGGATGCTTTGGGGGTTTTTTCCCCAGAGAACGTAGATTTAAAAATAAATTAAAATGGAAGTTATATGATCTTAGAAAGTGAATCTGCTGTGTGGAGATGTTCCTTGGAAGAACCAGATGTTGTGCTTTCTTTGTAGGATTGGCACTATTTACTGGGCAGCTCAGGTTGTGCCTGTGGCACTAACCAAATTTCAGTACTACCCCAAAATCCTAGAACAATCAGTATGGGGTTTTTTTTGGTCTGGGTGGAGGCAGCAGGTATGCCTGTCACAAGATCCCAGTAAAAATAGGTAAGCGGTGCCTGTCAGCATGTGGTGTTCAAATGGCCAAGGACTGGCTATTGCCATTTGTTCCCTTTTTCCACAGTTCATGTTCTTCCAATAGTTATTCTGGGTTAGTGAGTGTTTTAAAAGACGTTTTTCAAATTTTGAACAAGAGGCTGTTTAGCATAATTTACTGAGCCCTTCAAAGAAGGGAGGTCTTTGCAAAGTTTGAATTCACAGGAATAGCAGCTTGTGGAAGCAAACACATGTGCCTCCACATGTGCCAGAATGCGGGAGGTCTTCCCTTGTGTGATCCGTGTGAATGCAGGTGCAGGACTGGAGACTTTCTGCTGGAAATTCTCAGAATCCTGCCTGTGTGTAACTTGATCCAAGCAGTCTTCATTTGATCTCCTCCCTCCTCGACTTGCTTTTTGAAACTGAGGGCAAGAGGTGGGTAGCTGGTAGAACTGATTTCTATAGCAGATATGCTGGATCTGGGGAATTTCAGGAGTCCCATGATGTGTGTTCTGCCCTTTAGGGGAAGCTGTTGTGGCTTCTGGTTAGATGGCAAGTAATAATCTCTACACATGTGGCTAAACCTCACTCTGTGGTGATTCCCCCCTCCAGCATATGTCCGGATGACTGTTGATAAGCTACGTTCTGATCAGCTTAGATACGAATATTCTGGGGGTGCAATCCTAACCAGTTTAGACCAGCACAACTCACCCATCTCTGTGTTCCCATGGTGGTGTGGGGAGGCTGGCACAGGTCTCTGCACTGGCCTAACCCCCTTCCACTGAGAATGGTGCAGAACAGAGCCTGGCGGCCCTTTTGTTACACCTCCATGCCAGCACAGGACTGGTGTGAGGATTGTATTGCTGGTCCCTGAGAAAATTGGTAACCTGCTTAGTCTTGCAAGTACAAAGGACTTGATCACAAACTGCAGCCTCCTACATGGGATTTAGGCTGCAATCCTATACCCACTTTCCTAAGTCCCATAGAAAACAACGGGACTTACTTCCGAATAGACATGCTTAGGATTGTACCACTAAAGAAACTTAAATTATCTGACTGTATTTGAGGCACACACTCTGGCATGCATGGAATATGTGCAAGTCACATTCAGAAGGTTGTGTGCTGCGTTTCTGTAGGGTGTCTGGACAAATGACCTTTTGTGCTGGAAGAGCCCCATCCTGCCTGGTCTGGAGAAGCTGTTGCTGCCAGCTGAGGGCCATCCAGGGAGTTGGGTCCTTTACGAAAGGAGCAAGGGGGGGCGTTGAAGCAGTCGGGCGCTGTGAACCTTTCCTCACCTCTGTAAAATCAATAGCCTTCTTCTCCCTCGGCTCTTCCAATCAGCCGCGTTCCCTGTGCTTGGCCAGCTCTGTGCACCTGGGCTGGTGCGTCAGTCCCAGAGCTGTGTGTGGCTCTCGAGATGCTGTTCTTTCATCACGGCAAAGTATGGTTGATGGTTGGAAATGACATTCTTGAGCATCACCAAGGTGCCAGGCTAGCAGTTTCCCATTCTGTGCCCCCTGTTGCTGCTGGCAGTGTTTTCCAGAGAGTGCTGGGGGGGGGGGGAGGTGTGTGGCACCGCCTGAGTTTGGTGCTGTTCTGGATGCTCTGCCAGCCGCCAGCCAGAGAGAGCTGGCAGAGGCTCACGTGACGCCTCCTCCCCTCTGACCTGTAGAGGGCAGTCTTGCCCCTTGTATCCTCCCTCCTCCACCTTTTTCTGGTAATTGATTGCCTAATTTCCTTTTTATGTGAAAGAAAGCAGATATCAAGTAATTTGCAGCAATAACCTGCTAATGCTGGGCCAGTATCAAAACTCCCATGTTCATTTCAAGTGGCAGATAAAACACTAATATATAATTATCCTTGCAAATTGGATTGTTTTAAATAACCAAAAGAGTATGGCCAGGAGAAAACTATCCCATTTCCCTTGAGTTAGTATTGCGGCATAATTGCTGCGTTCAATCAATTTCCTTGGCATTAGAAATTCCATCACAATCAACATTAAGCTATATTCATTGTGATGGCTAAGAGCTGGACCATTTCTCCTCTTTTCCTTAACTGGCAAAATTAATCAGGGAAAAGATTTTAAACATTTACCCGTGCGAAAGAGGTCAGCTCTGCCACTATATTGCTCAGCAGATAAGGGGGCTAATAAAAAGAAAATTGAATTACTAATGATCGCCAGGAACCGAGTATATAAAACCTGGCAATCGCCCGCTTCAGGAGAAAAGGAGAATCAATTTTCTTCGGACAAGGTGTGCTCATTTTTTATTTTGGCGCATATTATCAGCAATTTAATTTGAAAGCGCATAAACAGGAGGAAACAGTTAGGAAATAATGAGCCTGAAGGTGTAAAGTGCTACAGGATATATGCTGTACACAATTTATTTGGCACAACAGATAATCACTTTAATTGAATTCAAAACTGCATTGTTCAGCATTGTGGCTGCCTCTTTTTTTGCCTGTGGGGATTGCAGAATATTACGGAGGTGCAGCAAGAAGAGCTGTGTGTGTGTGTGTCCCTTCTCAGTAACATCCCCCGCGAGGCATGGCTAACATTGCTCCGTTCATGCGTGGATGCAGGCCGTTGACGGTGCAATATTTAAAAGGCAATAGAAGTTCCTTATGCCTGCAGGACGCTCACTGCCTCGCTGCTTCCTCTGCGAGTGGGGCATTACGTGGAGCACTCAAATGTCCTGCCTTTCCTTGATTGATTGATAACTCTGTAGCTCCTGGAAGATTCCTTGCCGCGCAGGGAGATGGACCTTCACTTTGCCTTCTCCTCTGTTACAGTCCTGTGCATCTTCTGTGCTGTGCGAGGATCAGTGAACTCCTGGGCTATGCGCAGTGCCTGGCAACTTTCTGTCTTCATTACTCTATTGCACCTACGCTTCAGGTGTTGTGTCAGAACTTCCAGGTTGCCTCCTGTTAGTCAGACACTCATCCAGAAATGCTGGCAGAAGAGCCAGGAGAACCTTTCAAGGTGGTTCTGTGTGCTTCTGCCTTCCAGTCAGTCCAAACAAATCTAGCCTGGTTTTGCTGTACTCCAAGGCAAGTGATGTCCCCATTTGAATGAAAGCGTCAGCAGTTTAAATAGATCTTCATCCTTGGTCTGCTTAGATAGGCAAGGCTACTGCATGGGGAGCATGCGTGTCAAGGTGCAGTGGCACACTGTATGTTACATGAAAGACTCATGCGGGCCCTGTTGAAGCTGATTTAGTGAGGAGCACTTGAAGGGAACACAAGATGAAAACGCCAGGAGGTGGAAAGCTGGTGTTGATCTGCTATCAGGACAGATCACTGTCTGTTTACAACGCCAAAAGGAAAAGTGCATGTGGGGGAAGAAGTAGCAGCTGCACATGGTATACCAAAGTCAAAAGTTGTGGTGCACCACACTTCTGCTCTGTTGTGCATGGGTTCAGTGAGACTTGCACGAAGTCAGTTTGGTTCTTGCGTCACAAATGCTTCATTTTGGAGGTGTTTCTGTCTCCATGCCCCCCAATATGTTGTAAATCAGGTTATCAGAGCTAAAGCAACATTCCTGAAGCTGGGGGATTATTGTGGAGATGCTGGGATAATATCATCGTTTCTCATTTGAAACAGCTTGTTGGAGTTTTTTCTGGGTGTGAGATTTTTGAGTCTGTATTGCTTGCACACCCAGAGCCTTAATGTTTGGAAATCAGTACACAAGTCTGTACTACCATTTCAGTATTTTAACCATTTAAGATATTTTCCTGATCAGACTCAGAATTTGGATTCTGTCCCTTTAATGGCATGTCTCAGGTTTCTTATCCTGATTCTGCTAACATTTGTGTTAACAGTGAACAGATAAGTTTTGGCTGATGGATACAACTTTAGGGGAAGCAACTGGGTTGCTCTGTTGCTGGCACCTTGAAGACGAACACATTTATTGTTGCATAAGCTTTTGTGGCGCATAATTCTCTGCATCAGATGCAGGAGGTGAAATACTCAGTGTGCAGACAGAGGTGTACAGATACCTGGGAGGGGAAGAATGGAAAGGAAAGTGGGTTGGCAGCACACCTGAACAAGGATGTCGTCTTGCTCTGTGTTACCTTCAGTGTTTTCTTCTTTTCTGCTGCAACTAGGTCCTGAGTAAAAACAGTTTCTTTCTGTTGTTAGACCCTAGATAGGACAGGCATCTCTTTCACAGCCTTATTATTTGAAATATATATATCTCACCTTAATCAAATACTGAATCAAATACTCAGGACGACAGAGTTCCACAATAAAATATGTCATGGCAGGGTTTTTTGGGGAGGGGGTGGAGGGAAGGGGAGAGGTCTGCATATGTGTGCATACAGCTAGGAACAAGCACCTTCTTTTAATGCTTTTGATCTAATTTCATGCTAATAATGGCAGATGCACATCATGGATGCACCTGTGAGATTCTGGACCGGTGTTTCTCAGGTAGTTTGAAGTTGCTCTGCCCCTCCGTACCATAACCATTTCACACCTTCTGCAGCCCCTTCCCCTCCACTTCATCACTGGATATATGCGTGTCTTGTGGTCCCTCTTGTTTCTGAAGCTCCCTTCAACGTCCTGTGTGTCTGTCTCTGACTTGAGGCCACTGTGCACCATTGCTCTGTGGTGATTCCAGTGTGATGGAACCTTCGTCTGAAGGGATTCCAGTCTCTTAATAAGAAGCACAACATTGTTTGGCCACATCTGCTTGTGTTTACCGGTACTTGCTTCAGTTTGAGAGGAACTCTTGTTCTTGATCTTCTTGGACAGGCCAGGTTTTTGTGTCAAGGGTAAGAGATTTCCCATCTCTCTGTTATCAATGTCATGTCCAGATCCTTTCTTTTGGAGTTTGCCTTCCTCCCTGCTAGTGTGGTAGGCTTATGCAGTGTGCTTATTGTGCAGATCTGTTCATTCATATTCACTGCCTTGATGACACTGTTTAACCACCTCATCCTCTGCTGTCCCTTTCTCCTTCTGCCTTCAGTTTTTCCCAGCCTCAGGCTCTTTTCTCCTTAGTCCTCCCTTCTCATGATGTGGCCAAAATATATGAGCTTCAGCTTCAGTATTTGGCCTTCCACTGAACAGTCAGTGTTGATTTCCTGGAGGATGGTCTGATTTGATCTCCTTGCCGTCCAAGGGACTCTCAAGAGTCTTCTCCAGCACCATAATTCAAACTACAATTAGAATAGTATAGAACAATA
Organism: Cryptoblepharus egeriae; assembly: GCA_030015325.1. Taxonomy (NCBI): domain Eukaryota; kingdom Metazoa; phylum Chordata; class Lepidosauria; order Squamata; family Scincidae; genus Cryptoblepharus; species Cryptoblepharus egeriae. The sequence goes on along the minus strand of JAREYC010000003.1, from coordinate 1,972,936 downwards.
AAAATGGCTTCAGAGGAGCAAAAAAATCAAACATGGTAATGAAGAGTGGACCAAACTGGTGAGACCTTTTCAAATTGATGGGATATCTATGGGTGTTAAAAAAAACTAGTAAAGACGGTGTTAAAAATACACCCCACTGGAAGAAATTCCACAAAACGTAGCCACTGTTGGGTGGAGGCCTTTGGCCAGTTCACCACTAAACACACTTGGAGAGGTTGTAAGAGGATCTCTGGATCATATGGGATTGGCAAATTCATAAGAAAGGTCAGATAACTTGGCCCCATGGTGATTAGGGCTTGAGAGAACCATGGCTGTGGCCTTGGGATAATTATGGTCTGGATTTAGATTGATGAGGAGAGAGCCATCAAAAACTGGCAGGTAACTCTTGTTGAGAGACACAGCAAGGGCCCCTTCACAATAGTGTGTCCCACTTTTCAGTTCTTGCAGCTGATTATCACCTGCCTTTCTTGGCAGATTGTCACGTGCCCAGAACTGGCTTCCTTGGAGCACATTTTGAGTGATGAAATACTGCATGGAGGATCTTCGGCTGGGTTGAGCATGGCTGATCTAGAAATGATCTGGCTTCAGCGTCCTGGGCATCTCCTTATAGTACTGCATTATATTAAAATTAGTGATCATGCTGCCCCATTCTTGTGAGTACTTGAGGATCTCTGGCTCTGAAAGTTAAAATGGTCTCGTCAGAAGACATAAGCAGGTTGATCACTACATCTCCATTTAATCCAGGGTGACCATATGGAATGGAGGACAGAGTGCCTCTACCTTTAAGAATTGCATAGAAGAGGAAATTTAGACAAGTGCTGCTTTTTAAACCCTTTTATGATGAGCTAAACCTGCCTCAATTCCCTCCTCGATGCAATGGTTAGAGGTAGAGGCACTCTGTCCTCCATTCTGTATGGTCACCCTGCCAGTGATGACTGTGCACCCATCCTGAGTGGCCACTGGCACTTTGCCCTGGTCCACATTTCATGGCAGTGCATATTCATGTACAAAAGTGCCAGGTGACCATGCTTTCTGGTCCTTCTTTTCCTGAGCCTCTTTCACAACTGCCTTTCCAGCATCTGTGCAGATGTCCTTCAGAACAGCTGTAGTGCCTTCACTGTGGAATATCTATGTTTTCAGAGCTGCTTCTTCTGAAGACCTCAGTGCCCTGCATGCAGAAGGCCCCAAGTTCAGTCTCTGGCACTCTGAGAGAAGTGAGTAAGGCTGCAATCCTAAAGACACTTTCCTGGGAGTAAGACCCATTGAACATGATGGGGCTTACTTTTGAGTAGACATGGTTAGGATTGTGCTCTTACTCTCCACAAGAGCCCTTGGCAAAGGTAGATGGCACTGGGCAAGATGGACCAACGGTCTGAATCAATGAAAGACAGCTTCCTCTGTTTGAGCTTCCTTAGTGTGACTTGTTTTCTATGGTGATGTTGCTCGGTTATTGTCTTCTCTAAACTCTGACCATCCTTTGAATCTAACCATCATGCTCCCATTTGCTCCGTGGTGTTGCACAAATATGTTGAAGATGTCAATAGATGGAATAAGGATTTCTACTCCTCTTTCTTGAGAAGAAACATCAAGATCTGTAAAAAGCTTCTGGTGATAGCTGAAGACATTGACGGGTTTAGTGGCCAGGCAGTGTGGCAGCTCCACTGTATGGCTTTTCCACCCAGAACACACAGCGCTCATCCAGTCTTCTCTTTATCTTTGCTGTTTGGCAACAGAGATGTTCCTTAAGTCCTTGAAAGGTGTGTGGAACCTAAATAGCCAATATGAACTTCCAGTTGTGGAATGTGGATAATTCAGTTTAGGAGTGCGGAATTCATAGAATCATAGAGTTTGAAGGGACCTAGTAGGTCACCTAGTCCAACCCCCTGCCTGCTGCAGGAAATCCTCCTAGAGCATCCCCAACAGATGCTGGTGGAGCCTCTGCTTGAAGATTCCCAGTGAGGAAGAGTCCACCACCTCCCTTGGCAATCTTTTCCACTGCCGAACCGTCCTCACTGTCAGGAATTTTTTCCGGATATTCAACCGGAATCTCCTTTCTTGCAGTTTGTACCCATTGGTTCTAGTGTTTCTTGGGTATATGCATGAAACAGAGAAGGCTGCAAAATTCTGAAAAGTAGAAGTTAGTGCAAGTTTGCTGTTTGGCATCTGATTTGCAGTTTGGCAGTGGTTCTCACCTCACTGTTATCAGTGCAGTGAAATGCACAGGATAAAATTCAATGGAAATAATTTGCAGTCACAGGTTTTGAGTTTCTGAGACGTTTACCGGGCTGACAGTGAGATTTTTCTGATCAAAGGACTTGGCTAGTATAGGGGACAATAATATATTCTGTTCCTCAGCCTGGCCCTAAACATAATTTTCTCTTGTCTGGATTTCACCATTGATTGGTGGTCTTAATTTAGTGATGGGCTCTAAAATGCCTTCCATGTAATGCAGCTGTTTAGGAAGATATTAGGGTGAAAGAAATACCCCTGTGTTTTATGTGAAATGAGCTGTGTTATCAGCAAGAGAAATCGAGCGTGCACGATGTGGTTGGGTTTGTGAGCTATTGGGGATATCACGGAGAGCACAGGATTTACACCTCCATCTAAACATTAACTGGGGCGTTTTACCATTCCTCCCTCCCCTTGGTGGATAAAGGGGGGTGGTGGTCTTGTGATCCATCATTGCCTCCCTAGTGCTGTAGTGTCTGTTACATTTTACTACCCCAAACACCGTAAAAGGGCATTAGAGCAGTTAAATCCCAGAGTCCTGCTTTCCTAAGGAAAAAAGAAAACGCTGAATTAGGCAGAGAAAAAGGCAACCACAGCGATACTTTAATCTTGCATAAATTATCAAAAGAGTCAGGGGCCAGCCGGTTTATGTATAGTTAGAGCTGTGCTAATTAATTGTTCCCTAATAATCAATGATTTTTGACTCTCTTTTTGGAATGGTAATGGACCATGGTATATTTACTTCCAGAATGGCAGCTATGCACATCTATAATTTTTGGGACACGACTGTTTTAATCTTGCCCCATGTAACTGTGGGGCTAATGAGCTAGTTACGTAGCTTGTAAAACTGGTGAGCAGGAAAGAGCAAAATAGTCCACAAATTAGATGGAGTTTGTCTAAATCCATCCAGTGTTGTGGACTGGGTGGAATGAGCATGTCGGGTGGACGGAGAAGTCTGTTCGGGGGGGGGGGGGGCACTTGCAGTTCATGCAAGCAAAGTGGGCTGCAAGAGGCACATGAGGTTCACAAACATGCTATTTAGTTTACAGCTCCATAGGCTCAGAGACTGTCCTTTATTTTTAACTAATTTCTCATACTTTTATACTCATACTTTTATCTCATACTTTTTGTTCCATTTGTATATTGGTTCCAGTTTGTTTCCTGGTCCAGCTGGTGGTCTGGAAGGCCCTGCAACCTATCTTTCGGTCATGAGGGTATAACCCTCCTTGAGAGACTTTCTCTTCCTCCCTTTTTTCTTTTACTCTTTACGCTTTGTCTTCCACCCCTTTTTAATTTTAGGAAGTTCAATTTTTTAGAGTGAGCACTTTAAAGTCAGTGCTGCAGCAAAGTCTTCCATATAGCTCCTGCTGGCCCCAGGTGGAAATTCCTGAGCAGATTCAAGCAACAGCGGTGCCATTGGTCCTCTGCAGCTGGCAGTTTGAAGTGCATGTGGTGGTATGGTTGTACCATGGAGTCATTTAATTGGTCCTGTAGGCTGCCATCACAGTTTCCAGTGGTTCTAGTTTAAGAGCTGCTTGATCAACTGGTTGTATTTGGAGAGAAAATATTGTTTGCGCCTTGCAGCAAACATAGTCTATCAAAGCTGTGATGCCTGATGTGTGGATATCAAAGCCCATAGAGCGCAATCCAGAGTTACGACAGGGAGTCCTTGCTCCGGTGTAAGAACAATTTGCTCTGGATTGCAATAAGAATTTCCCATAGGTTTTCACTAGGTGGTGCAGTAACTGTGGGTACCTGTAATATCTCTTACGTGTACCCGTAGTTACTCTGGATTGTAGGGATAGTCTATCAAAGCTGTGATGCCTGATGTGTGGTTGCCTCTTTTCACATGAAGTGGGGTCCTGGTCCTTAGTGGGGCTGTAGGTACAGTAGGCTCTCCTGGCAGGGGCTCACAGAGCCATTCCTGAAAGCTAGGGTCCTTATGTGGGCTACTGAACTAGGTGGGTTTATAAGCTGTAAAGTCTTCTTTCACAAGAATTCACCATGAATTCTCTTTTAAGTAAAGTTTTAAAGTTATGACTTTACTGCTAAACCTCAATAGAGGAATTTATAGAATTTCTTTTGGGATGCTGTTGTAGCCTGTCACTTGTTTTGGTTCATTTGTCTTGGAAACAGTAAGTTCAGGTCTTTTTCTTTTGCAAGTGGTTGGGATCTGGCAAAATGTTGTGTATGTGCCAGCACAGGTACAAAGTTTTTGTAGAGCCAGCCTTGTGCAGCCTCATCAGATTGACAGGGAGTCTCTCTACTTTGATCCTTGAACTGGAATGGCATTAGATTGAAACTGGCCTCTCTAGATTTGCTCCAGCATGGTGCTGTGATTCCTTCTGGTGGTGGTGCAGCTTGTTTTTGTCACAATGTACACTCCTGTATCTCTATCTGTTTTGTGTTCAGGTGAGTACAGAGCATCCTGGTTCTTACTCAAGTGCTAGGTTTGTGAATATTTGTGAGCTGTTTGTTTCTTGCACTGGATTGTACTGGTGATGATACCATTTGTTATCTCATCTATCTTAATTATATAGGTACCAGATCGCAGCTCTGGGAAAATGCTCCACATTTTTATGAACCTTTTGATTGTAGCTTCTGGTCATTTGGCGATTTGTTAAAGCATTGCTATTACCTGGCATAATATTGAATCCCCCCCATCATTCCCTCCTCCCATTTTTTCTTTTGTAGCGGGATAGAGGGATGACAAGTGCTTTATCTGTGTGCTTTTGTCTTGGTGTGACTTCATAAGCTGTGTGTGTTATGAGAGTGTTATGAGAGTGTTATGAGAGTTCCCAGGCTTTGTCCTCAGGTCTGTGCCGGGATTTGTACTGTGAGCTGGAGAAATATTAAAAGAAAATGCATCCACATTCTGATGTGGTGATTATAATAGGATGTTCACCAAATTATAGTCCAATTAAAGGAGGCCTCCGTCAGTCTTGAAAGACTATGGTATCGTGCTCAGCGCTGCATACGCTGTATGCGAAGCATGAAAGCCTGGGTTAGATTGTTATGGAGGATAGGCTGTTACCCAAGCAGCAAATCCCCCCTCTCCACACCACTGAATTAGTCCACTGGAAAGGCAGAGCCAATACAATTGGATCCAGCTGGCGTCGCAGAGCTGGGCTAAGGACAGGAGCTCACCCTGTCTTGTGGGGCTGACCCGGATCTTGAACCCTGGCCTGCTGGTTAACAGGCACAGTGTCTTAACCACTTGCGCCACCCACAGCCACTTTTTTTATAGTCCAATAGAAAGGTTGAAATTGCATTTGCCACACTTACCTGTAACATACAAGCAGTAGCACTTTTCAAGAGTTTAAAATGTTTCCTCATTTATTTGAAGCAGCATGTGTTGAGTTTTGAGTTCCGGTTCTTGAAATGACCAGGTTTCGCTGGTTAAAGTAGGTTGAGTTAGTGGAAACGGGCAAGAGGGTCAGCAGACCTGCTTAGCTGGCTGAGAAAGGCTGTGGGGCTGCTTGTGCAGGGGGAGTCTGAGCAGTTCTGCTTGGGCTCCCTGGCTGCAGCTTCTGTGCATGAGCTGCATTCAGTTCGTCTCTGCTTCCGATGCTACGTCTTAACACTGTTTGGAGACAGTTGTGAATGGAGTTGTTAATCCATGCCTGACTGCTGCAGTGGCCAAAAAACAAGAGAGGCCATGGCTGTAAAAAATAATGAGGAATATCGGCGTGAAATCAAGACGTTAAACTCCTAGAAGTGACAGGCTGTAAACTCCCAGTCCGTGGCACTCGGGTCAAATTCTTTATTTATATACAGTATAGAGAAGTGTGAGCGCTTCTTGCTTTTTAGTTTCCTAGCTTTGCAGAGAAAAGCAATTTAATCCACTAGTTTGAGTCCTCTCCTTTTTGAAGCCGCATGAGAAATGGGCCTCAGTCTTGATGATGATGCATGAGGTTGTGGAGGGTTATGGAGGGTTGTCCTGCACAAGCCTGGTTGCAGCAGATGGGTGAAAGAAGAGTACATGCGCTAGCACAGCTCCTGCCTGCTGCATGGGGCTTCTGCTAGAGAACATCTCTAGTCCAGATCTCCAGAAAGTTCCTTTTCCAGCAGTTGGGGATTCCAGCTTGCTTTTCCAAGGTAGAATATAGAATCTGAGAATCCTAGAGTTGAAAGGGATCTAGTAGGTCATCTAGTCCAACCTCCTGCCTGTAGCAGGAAATCCTCCTAGATCATCCCACATGCAAGCACCCCCAGAGTCGTATTGGGAAGATGTTCAGGTGACAGTGAGGCAAGAAACTGAAGTGGCCTACAAAGAAACCATAACACTAAACAGCCATCCATCTTACAAAATAATTTAAGAACAATAGCTGTGGACTGTGGATGTTGGGAAGTTTGTTGAGCTGCCTTGGCACATCAGACGTCATGTCTGTGCATACCGGCTGTGAAGGACATGCATATTCTTGCTACTGGTTGTCCCAGTCCAGAGTTATGTGTCTGGCAGAGGCAAGCCAGGTGTCCCTCCCCATTGTAACGTTCTGTTTCCTTTTGTAAAAATCTTCCATGCCAGCCAGACCAACCGAGATCTTGGCAATTGACCCTCAAAGAATACTGAAATTGGAAAGAATCTTGGAGATCATCTCAGATAGCCCAACCCCCTACTCTGTACTGGGGACTGCAGCATCCTTGACAGGGAAGGCAATCCTGCCTCTGCTTGTTCCCTCTTGTTTCTCTTGTAGCCATGTTTATGGTGAGGCTTCAGGTAGGGACCTGCGTTCTGTGTGTAATCTCTGATAATGCTGTGTAATTAATTAGCTTGATGGAGGCTCAACCCCTCTTGGTTTCTGCCCTTTCTGATTTCCAGTTCATGCCAGTTGCTGTACGAATCCCCACTTGACCTTGTTCTGTTTTCCTTGATAATGTTGCTTAAAGAGGAGTCCATCCATTTGCATTACAAAATAGGAAGGAAAATGAAAAGCCATTTCCAGCACTTTTGAAAACTCAGCTGCCACATCGGATTAGGCTCAGCAGTCCTGTGTCAGGACCTGTCGTGTACATCTTCAGCTATTTGAGCAGCAGGAGCGTCAGGCCTCTGACCCTCTCCTATCTGTGACCCAAATGCAGGGGGAGTTGATTGTTGAGCAGAGCATTACCAGGATGTGGCATGTGTTGACAGTTCTTAATAAATAAAAATAAAGGGGGGAGTTTCACCATGAATTCAGACATATCAAATTTTGGTTTGTTATAATGAATGGGCAAAAGCTTTCAGTTGATAGTGAGGTTTGGGGGGGGGCAATTATGTTTTTACTAGTGTTTTTAACTGGCTTTTTAACATAATTTTGGGTGGTGGGTTGTTTTTAAATGTTTTTAAACATCTACACACACACACACACACACACACACACACACACACACACACATATATATAATATGTCACTTATGTTGTTAGCTGACTTGAGTCTGCCTGACTGAGTAAGGTGGGGTAAAAATCCCATCCATATATATAAAAGAGAACAGTCACTCACTGATCAACTAACTGACTCATCACCACCCTGTCAAAACTGCTGGGCCTAGAAGCGTGAAATTTGGGGTGGGTGTTCCTTCCGTGATGGAGGGGTGCACTAAGAACCAGTTTTCAAAAATTCCAACCGGAAGGCAGTGAAAAGGGGCGCAATGCGTTTTCCTCCCTATTATTTGCATTGGAGAACTGATGACTCATCAACATTCCACCCCAACCCCTAGGCCAAGAAGCATGAAATTTAGGGTGGGTGTTTCTTCTGTCACCTGAACACCCACCAAGAACCCATGTGGAGAAATTTAACCCTTAAGGGGCTGAAAAGGGGTCCATGTGTTTTTGTCCTATACTTAACATGGAAGACCGACCAACATCCAGCCAATTTGGTGCTCGGTTCCTGGTGCAGTGGGGGGGGGGGATGTTGGTCAGAGGAAGAGGTTGCACTGGTGAGGATGCTGCGCATGGGGGGAGGGGAAGTTGTGCATAGGGGGGAAGTTGTGCATGGGGTGTTGATGTGCCGTGCAGGGAAGGCGTATGGGGAAATGTTACTCCCGCAACGTGGGTACGCTTTTCGCTAGCAAATAATAAAGCTTATAAACAAGTGAGTACAGCATATGAAATTGGGGAAATAAAACCATGAGTAAACCATTGTTCCGTATGATTTGTGAGCGAAGCTTATCTCTGAAATCTTGGTGGATATGTAAATGAATGATCAATGTGTGAAGGTAAATGCTAGCAATTTCAAATATTGATCTGCCTGCCCTTGGGTGGCAGTGGAGTTTAGACAGGTTCTGTGTTATGTGCAAGAGGCTGTTCAGATCAAAACTCAGAGCAAGATAAATAAGGAGCTTGCCCTGTAGGAGAGCCATGTTCAGTAACAGGCAGCATCTCTAGGATAGCTGAGAATGATCTTGAACCTTAACCTCCAGAAAGCTACTTTATAATTAATAATAAACAAAGAATTATGATAAGTGATGCTCGTTTGTTCACACGAGGAGGAATTATAGATTTTTATTTCTTATAAATAAATAAGGTGTCCGAGGCAGCTCATAACCTAATAAAAGCATAATAATCATAAATATAGTCAGTTAAGATGAATAAAGAAATATTCAGTAGAAGCAAGAGCACCATAAAATAACAAAGATACAAAGGAAGAGAATTTCTTTTCCTGGAAGAAACAGGTTTTAGTGCCTGCAAAAGGTCCACAGGGGGTGGTTCCTAGTTCCAGTGGGAAGGAGCCTCAGCCTGGAGAAGAGGAGGCTGAGAGGAGACCTGATTGCCCTCTTCAGATCCCTGAAGGGCTGTCATAGGGAGGAAGGGGCTCATTTGTTCATAGCTGCTTCTGAAAGCAGGACTAGAACCAATGGGTACAAACTGCAAGAGAGGAGATTCCGGGTGGATATCCAGAAAAAATTCCTTATGGTGAGGGCGGTTCGGCAGTGGAACGGATTGCCAAGGGAGGTGGTGGACTCTCCCTCACTGGGGATCTTCAAGCAGAGGCTCGACGAGCACCTGTCGGGGATGCTCTAGGGGGATTTCCTGCTGCAGGCAGGGGGTTGGACTAGATGACCTACTAGGTCCCTTCCAACTCTAGGATTCTATGATCTTGGAAGTGAGGAAGTGAGCTCAGCTCACTCATTTGCTCTTGCAATCCATAGATTGTTCAACTTGTGGTTTAATGTCACTTGGAAAGACTTGAAATGAGGGTGTTTTTTAATCCTCTGTTCCTGCCCAAGTGTTTTCCCAAAAGCATCCATCAGCAATTACAAGCAGTCCCACCCAAATCCCTGCTTTGAGCCACATAGCACCACCAGCTCTATGAAGACATGATGCCATAGGCTGCAATCCTAATGACACTTTCATGGGCGTAGAACCTATTAAACACAATGGGGCTTACTTTTGAGTAGACATGGTTAGGATTGCACCCTTTGTGAAATAATATACAGTGGTGCCTCACATAAAGAGCTTAATTTCTTTCCAGAGGCATGCTCTTTAAGTGAAATGCTCTTTAAGCAAAGCGGATTTTCCCATAGGAAATAATGGAAACTCAGATGATTGGTTCCACAACCCCCGAAATATTCATATAAAAATATTAACTGGATGTAAAAATGATGACAAAACACTGGAATTGAATTCAAAACATGCATTCAATGTGCATAATCCTATGAAGTCTAATTAGGCTGCAATCCTAAAGACACTCTCCTAGGAGTAAGCCCCATTTAACACAATGGGGCTTACTTCTGAGAAGATATAGATATGAGACTGCAGTGGAAGACACTTTCCTGGGAAGCTTACGTGGGCTGCTGCTGGATGTTCAAGGTGGTCGGTGGGGGCACTTGGGGGCAGTTAGAGGCAGCAGCGCTGGCCGGCAGCCATTTTAAAGAGCCTCCATGCGGAGCATCAGGGCTGCATAGCACGCATGCCCATAGTGCATTTGCTTGTTAAGTGAAGCGGAACTTATTATGTGAAGCAAGATTTCTTGGAAATTTTTGTTTGTTGTGTGAAAAGCTTGTTAAGCGAGTTGCTTGTTAAACGAGGTACCACTGTAATAAAATTATGAACAACCCACTGCTACCTGGATGCTGATCTTCCCCATCTGGTAATTGGCAAGCTTAAGGGCAAGATCCATAGCAGTTATGGGTTCAGGCAGTTACGTCACCCTCTAGTGTTATGGAAAGTCATCTTAACTGCTCCGGAGCAGTCCTGTCCGGCACTCGTGCAACAGTTGTTTGACAACTTTTACATCAGAAAGCTAAATGGGCTGCAAAACACCCAGATACAGGCAGACTCATAGATGCCACCCTACACAAAAGATGCCAAGTTTTGAACTTGCCAGCATTGGTAAACTCTAAACAGGATTTGTACCCATCGCAGTGTCGGCCACAGCTTGCTGTTTAAATGGCATCTAGTATTCAAATGCCTGCAAGGACTTTGGCCAAAGATTTTGAACCAGAAAGAACTGCTGCATGCTGACCTACTGAGCCAGCACTTTAAGGTAGCCCCACATTTCATAACTTTGGGTTTAAAGTTATGTTTAAGAAGTCTCAAGCTGCTTTTTGTTTTATTTGGCAGCATTTGAGACCACCTGTAGCTGGCAACATATTTTGTATTTAAAGCTATGGACAAGTAAGTTCTCTTTCATGTTTGTCTCCGCTAAGGAACCACTTGATGCTGAACCACTTGATGCTGAACCACTCATTCAGTTCCTAACAGGCACTGCTCTTTGCCCAAAAGACGGTTATTGGGGAAGTACTCTTAAAAGTAATAATTAGTTTAGGTAGGTAATACAGACTTACTGACAGAATAGGCTGCAGCTATCCTGAACTGTGCACCTTGCCTCCTCCACCCCTTTATGCCATAGTTGAGTGTTCTTTGAGCAAGCTGGTTCATCATTTGGGGTTGCCAACTTAGGGTGCAAGCCTAACCAAGGCTGGCACAACTCATTGGTCTTCCCATTCTCATGGTGATGTAGGGAGGCAAGCACATGTCTGTACACTGGCCAAACCTTCCCCCAGGAGTGGTGCAGAAGTGTTTTACGGCACCTTGGTAAAACCCCCAGGTCAGCACAGGACTTATGCCCGTGTTTAGGTGGGCCTAGCTGGAGATAAGGATTGCTGCAGGACATTAGGATTGCATTAGGATTAGTGAAATCAGTTGGAGGCTACGCTTAGAAACTTCTTCCTCTGCCAATGCCATTCTACATGAAACTGACTTTGCGCGGACTGGAGTGGCTGGCTTTTGGAAGGAAGCCGGAGCATCACACATAAAAGGTCCCAAGTTGTGGCCCTCAGACTTCCATGGAGGAATTTCCAGCTCTCAGTGCTGTAAAGTATAATAGGCTGATCTGGAGGCGGGAGAATGTCAGAAAGACTTGAAGCTGCACTGCAACTTGGCTTATTGTCCCCTGTCCTATATAGTGCCTTGTGTAGAGTTGTGGCCCACAGAAGCCCGCGTCTTTTCCTAGGCAAACCTCTTTGTGTGTGCTCTGCTGGGATGCTGAAGCCTCAGGATTTTGTTTGGGCTTGGATGATTTCAAAGTGGTTTTCTCAGCCACTCTTGTAAAAGCTCTTTGCTTTCGTTCCTGTCTCTGAGTTTAGGGAAAGTTGCTTACCCGGCACATTGAAGTAGTTGTTGTTCAGTTGCTGCTCGGAAGGGTAATTGTCTTTGGTCTGAAATATTTACTGGTTGAGAACATCTCTGTGCTTCTTGCAGAGGCTGTTGCCCTACAAAACTCGGTTGGGGCACAGTGGCTGATGAGGGGATGCGTCCAAGCAGTCAGGAGTCCTGGGCTGCGCACTGGTGGATGGGCTTTGTAAATGCCAAGGTGAAGGGTGGTGGCAGCAGGGAAGATGAGATGTAATTGGACTTGCTTCTCTTGCTTGCTCTCGTTGGTAGAAGTGCTGCTCCCAACTTAGCGACACTCACAGTATGATGTCAAGGGATCAACCTGAGTTGACTCTCTGTTTCTCAGGAAAAAGCCACCTGGAGTAAATGAGGTGGTGCTATGAATAGGTCCAGTTTGTGGCTCTGCACAGAAATGGTTGGCAGATGAAACTGTTGAAGCAAACATGAACGATGCTATCACAAGTGTCGGCTGATACGAACCTTCCCAGATGAGTGTTTAAACAGTTAATTGAGTTACGCTAATGTGACCTTTCTGGAGGAGCTGGTTATGCAAACTCCCCCAGAGGCAAAGCAGGAGAACATTTCAGTTAAAGAATAAATGGAAACTTGGCTTTGAGGCAGGTTTCCATCCCAGTGCCACTGGGACACATGGCATGCTATGCTGCTGGAACAAATGTAGTAGGAAATTTGTTGTACAGGTTGATAGGACAACACTGATGCCTCTCGTATTTAACTTCTAATAATTTTCCCAATCATTCCTCACACCTTTGAGATCTTGGAAGGGTGTCTGAAGTTTTCCAGTCTAACACTTACAGGCCATATGTGGCATCCAGTATGGCCTCTCAAGGGGTGAGGACGGAGCCATTTGTTCCTCATGCAGATGGGTTCTCAAAATATTTTTTATTTCCAGAGTACCTCTGTTGTGCTCCTCAGTCACCTTTGGTTTGATCCCAGAAGATTACGGTATGTTGCATTCTCATGATCTGGCTCTTTGAAGTATCTCACCTAGTAGGAGGGAGCCAAGCAGTGCTCCAGACCATGCTTCACCCGCTGTTGGTGAGCCCTGTTTGGTGCACGTGGCTGCACCCTGTTGCACTGCGCCTGTTGCGTCCTGCACCCTGTTGCACTGTGCCAGATACTCCAGGCCATAATAGAAGAGCAGCTGCTAATGCTTCCGGGCCGCTGCTAGGGTTTTTGCCGTCCGTGTTGCATGTCGTGCAGTGCCTGGGGTCCTGTGACCCTTCATGAAGTTGAAAAGAGTGTTGTGTTCCATGGGAATTTGGCTGCTCTGTACCTTAGGATACTTTCTGAGTGATGATTTAATCCCTGTACCAAGCGAAGAGTCATTAGCAGCTCTTTTTCACTGCAGTTGGAGAGGAGGAAGGGAGGGAGGCAGTTCATCTTGGGATTCTGCATATTCCTGGGTATGTTCTCATGATCGAAAATACCAACAGGTGGAACCCTTTGCCTTTGTAGGATGGGTTGAGGAGCAGTGGGTGTCCTAAATCATTCAGCACTACAGTGCTTCTCCCTCCCCAGCTGCCTCTGGTTTGCCAGCTGCAGGAACAGAATATTGCACAGAAAATGGGGTAGATGAATTGTGATTCAGGAGGTGCTCAGGTTACCTTCTGTGAGTGTGATGTGCTTAACCATAGGGGAATATTTGTGCTTGTTGTTCCTCAGTTGACTTGTCTGTCATTAAAATTAACAGGACTTCTCAACCTGTATTTGAGAGAAGTTGTCAGCTGCCCCAAGACGGTAAGTGGAGCACATGTTGGTTGAACCTCTTGCTCACCAGCTTAGTGTTCAGAGAGTCCAAGGTCCATCCCTGGCAGGATCTCAGTTTTGTAAAAAAGGATGGTGTGTGATGTGCTCTTCTCTCCCGTTCTCAGCTTGCCTATGTATACAATTTTTGCAACTGGTATTCGAATCACAGATCTGAACGACAAGCTTTCGTGCGTTTTTAAACGCTGGAACCAACAGACACACCAGGACTTTGTGCGAGTCTGAAGCTGTGATTCCTTTAGGCCAGAATAGCTGATGAGCCATCAGACCAAATACAGCTTGCCGACCACAGTCCATTCTCTTTCTTTCTTGCCCATGCCTTTTGGTGCTGTGTTCCTTCTTGACCCTGCTTGCCCTCAGCCTGCCAGGACGCTGACATCTTCTGCTCTCCCTTGGCCCAGATAGGACACCAACCAAGGCTGCACTGAAATTGCTTGTTGTCTTTGGACCCTCTGCCCCACCTCATCCTGCCCTAGTGTTGAGATGAAGAAAACAGCAAAGCCTCTTGGAGAGAGTGATGAAAATTGCCCATTAGCTGCCTTTGAGAAAGTGGAGAGGGAGGCAGCTGTGGACTAGCAATTGCTGGCCTTGGTGGTCTCCCACAGTAACCTGACCTCCCCATTTGCCTTCCAAACTTTCCATTTCAGTGTAAGGAGACCAAAATGCAGAGCAGGCATGTGTGTGCTCAGCCCATGTGCTTGCAAGAGGGGTGGTAGGATGGGGAGAGGGGAATCTTAGCTGCAGGTTATTCTGGGGCTCAAGCGCTATCTTTCCATCTCCTCTCAGTTGTGAAGAGCTCTCAGATTCTCCACTTGCCAGCAGAGGCATTTGGCCTGGCATTTGAGCCAGGCCAGGCGCGTCTCTCCCTCCTCAGTCTACTCGGGGCAGCCTTGGGAAGTTTCTTGCTCGGCTCGTGGATGCCGTTCCAATTTTAAGGCTTGCTCTGAATGGTTGGAATTCACAAGTTAGATCGCTTGCCTCATGCAGTCACTGTAAATTAGAGCGTCCCTAGTTGTGGCATGCTGGGTGGCTGGAGTTCTTGTTCAGCCTGAAGGCTTCTTCAGAGCTCCCACAAGTATCCGTGTGTTCAAATACGACCTCTGATTGAGCCTGCCTCGTATTTACTCACAGCCTGTTCATTCGTTCATTTCCATCTTGCTTTTTATGAGTTCATTCCAAGGTGGTTATTGGGTATTAAAGTATTAAAAGGATATTGCGATTAAATCATACTCAAGCAGTTGAAAATACTGTAGCAATAGTAAGACCAAAATGAAACACTCCAGCAGTAGCAGACAAGGGTTCCTCACAAACCCAACGCTTGGTAGAATAGCTAAGCCTTGAATACATTTTTGAAAACATTTATGGGGGGGGGGGGGATTCCCCAAGCAGTTCCCCTCTGATTACTTGTTCTCATTGCTGACAACCTCTTCACTTTTCCAGAGACTGCTTTCAAGATGGGTTTGAGTGCTCTTCTTTTGACTGAACTTGTAACGTCGGAGAGAGCGGAGTTCGGTGTTTGGAAAACGTGCCTCTGTGTGGTTAGCAAAAAGGTTGCAGAGCTTCATGGTACTTCATGGTGACTTTCTTGACACTGCCTTGTATTGGTAGAGATTTTGGCTGGGGCGAGTCTTTAAAAATCATTTAGAGGGCTTCCTTATTTGGGAAAACTTTAGTGGTGTTAAGTGGATGAGCAGAAAGAAATGTGTATGTTCACACAGTGCCTTCCCAGTGTTTGTGGAAGGAAGCTGGGATGTAACTTGGACACACCACCGTCTCGTTTCTGGCTGAATCGTGCAGCACTTGCCAAGACTCTCACTTCGTGGCCAGTACAAGAACTCTCCTCCTTGCAGGACCTCCTTTTCAAGAAAGTACCTGTTGTGCAGTTTTCTGCCTCATAGATTCTCCATCTGTTTCTTGGTCTCTGCTGTCTCTTTTAGTTTGTATCTCTTGTTTTATCTAGTGCTGCAGTCTTTGATTTGCTGCTGGGGACCTGGAGATGCTCCTTCATGCTACCTTGTATTGGTCACTTTGAAATTTGCTGGTCTTTTAATTGTTTGGTAATGACTTTTTTCTGAAATCTGTTGAGCTGCCTAAGATGTATGCTGCCAAAAAGCTGCCTCCCCAAGTAGAAAATTGGTCACTGTGTCCCTCGATTTGTCTGAAATACTGAGTTAGGGACTGTATTTCTGATTTATTTAACCCCTATTCCTGTTATGAGGGGCATCAATAGGGTTTGTGTCACCCGGTGCAGGAGGCCAACGTGTCACCCCCATACATTGGGCAGGGCAACAATATGAATGGTGGGC
The DNA here is from genome assembly GCA_030015325.1 of Cryptoblepharus egeriae. Classification (NCBI taxonomy): domain Eukaryota; kingdom Metazoa; phylum Chordata; class Lepidosauria; order Squamata; family Scincidae; genus Cryptoblepharus; species Cryptoblepharus egeriae. Next base: position 1,957,018 of record JAREYC010000003.1, on the reverse strand, counting down.
GTGGTTATGTGCCATTGCCCCACCTCCACTGGTTTTTTAGCCATACTTTTTAAAAGAATAAAGATATTTCAAAGTGGTTTGTTTCACTGCATTCTGCTGTAAATGACACATTCAAAGGTGTATCATGCATACAATATTTTGCAAAATATGCATACATATTTTTACAAACCATGATTTTAGCCATTTAAGTCACAAGGGCTGCCACCACCTTCAAGGGGTGCCCCCTTTCAAATGTCCTAGTAATGTCCTTTTTGGAAGTCTTGTACTCTCCTGGACTGACTTTCCACTCCAGCCAAGGCATGCCTGCTTACTCGCCAGTAAACACAGCTGTGCAGTTCATATCCATTTTCAATGAATTTCAGTGCAATCATCATGGACCTCCTTCTGGGGTGATTTCTGGGGGCTGTGTTCATTGGATCAGGACAATTCTGGTGTACTTAGATTCCTCTTGGCCTGCCCTTTCCAAAGAACTATGGCACGTTTACCTACTCACAAGTAAAAGCTGCAATATGGGTCACTTTCACTTACCATAGAGTTCAATGCACATTTTAGTTTTTTGGCCATAACTTTATACGAATCTAACAGTATAGGACATAATGGGGTTTGATGCTCCATCACATAGTTGCAATTTTTAGGCCCCCTAGTGCACATCACGCCCCTTGTGTGTGTCACCTGGTGCAGGCCACACCATCTGCACCACCCTAGTGACGCCACTGCCTGTTACCCATTTTGAACCTTAGACACTGGTCAGAATCCAGAGGGTTGCAGCTAATTAAACGATTGAAATGTATTATCAGGATTTGATAATCCATTACCTGGATTTTGTTCTGAATGCACCAGTTTTTGTTTCTTATTCTCTGTTACTATGATGAATAGAACTATAGAATATGGATGTTAAAAACTGGAATTGTTAGAATTTTAGAACATACCATATCCATGCATGCATATACCATATCCATCCTGAAGGCAGAATATTGGCCACAGGTTAGATTGCCAGCATGTGAGAAGATGAATACATTTGTGGGAAGTTGCTCCTTCAGTCAACCATTTTTTTAAAATCCAAAACTTGCTGTTTAATAAAGGCCTGGAGTCTCTGAAGTGCTGGAGCCTGCAAGGTGCTCAAGAGCTGAAAAAGTAAGAATGTAAGAAGAGTCCTTCTGATTAGGACAAGGGTCCATCTAGTCTAGCTTCTTATAACTCAAAGTGGCACCAGGTGCCTCCAGGAATCATAGAATCCTAGAGTTGGAAGGGACCTAGTAGGTCGTCTAGTCCAACCCCCTGCCTGCAGCAGGAAATCCCCCTAGAGCATCCCCGACAGGTGCTCGTCGAGCCTCTGCTTGAAGATCCCCAGTGAGGGAGAGTCCACCACCTCCCTTGGCAATCTGTTCCACTGCCGAACCGCCCGAACTGTCAGGAATTTTTTCCGGATATCCAACCGGAATCTCCTCTGAGATTCCGGAATCTTGGAATCTCGGAAACTTGAGCACATAAGTTACTTGCATCTCACAGTCTTGCAACCCTGCATCTGGCAGTCTATTTACCATATTTACCCTCAGTGAATGCAGCAGTTGGGTTTAATGTGGGCCTGTTGAAAAGGTGACCACTTTAAATATGCTGAACTCACCTTCCCTCTCTCGAAGGCAGGGGTAGTAGTGACCAATTTGGATGACAGGAAAAGCAACCACCTTATCACAGAGACTGTGCATACAGATCATGTATGTGATGGAGTTTTCCTCCAGAAATCTGTCCAATAATTTTCCCTTCAACTTAGTACAGTATATCAGGGATGGGGGGAAGAGAGAGGCAGTGAGAGCTGTAGTATAATCTACTGCCTCTAGTTGCATTGTCTTCATTGAGACAGTCGACCCGACTGACATTCGTTCTCTGGATTCTTTTTAAGTGGGTTTTGAAAGGTTTAGAATAGCGTCCCCGAAAGAGGCCTGTAGGGGGCGTCCCAGCCCTACATTTCTCTTGAACGCTTTCTTGTAAGCTTCACAAAGGAAATTTGCGCACCTGCAACGAAGGAGAAGGTAGTTCATCAGAAATTGAATTAGGGTCACTGAGGGTTACAGGTGGTCACAAGTGAAATGTGGTCAGATGAGACACTTGGCATCCCCAGATGCTGGAGTGGGAGGCAGTTCGGATCCTGTTTGGCGGTTTAGAGGAAGTCTTGTCCATTATTGTTGGCAGTGTGTGCTGCTGCTGCTACTGGTGACTACGAGAGAAACCAGATTTGCACATGTTCTGTGCCACTGCTTGTGTATAGGGCTCAGCTCAGTGTGTAACACTTGTGGAGCCCAAAGGAAAACAAACTCACTGGTTCTGAATATTTGACCAGGAACCCTTTCCAGGGTGATGTTAGTTGCCTGTCCCCCTAGTGAAGGTTGGCCTGGCCATGGTGGCCCTTGGAAGAGCATGGGCACAGACTCTGCATTTGGGGTAGACTGTGAATGCATTCTTTCCTCCCAGCTTTGTGCATATGTTGGGACCTCAGAGCATCTTTGCTATGGCACCAGCATGGTCCCTGGCAGAGGAGAGTGTTCACACCCTTGTGGCAGTGCCATACTTGCACACTATAAATAGTGCCGTGCATCTGCAGAGCAAAGCTGGTAACGAAGAACCGTGTAGGTTCACTCCATTGTGAAGTAATGAAGTGGAAATGAACTGCCTACCTCGTTCGGGAGGGGAGCAGGGAGGGGTTTATCCTCTCTGACAGTAGTTCTCTGCTCCTGAGATTGATGAGATGTGCTGACAGTGGGCCCCAAACATGACCGTCTCACTTTGGAGAGCAATTAATCTGAGGATTCTGTAATCTGTCATCCTCTGGAGCCTCCTAATAGATGGGGAACTTTCCCAGGAGCTGGAAATAGGTAGAATGGATTTGGAAGAAGTCCCATTCACACCCTCCTCAGCCCAGTCCTTGCACTTTCCCTTCCAAGTCTAAAAAAATGGGAATATTCTTACCTACATAACTCCAGTTCTGGAAGAGGAAGGCAGGCCTTCTGCCTGACACAGTATTCAGGCTCGGTGGGCTCACATCTAGGCAACAGGTTGTTTGGTAGGGTGATAGACAGGTTTTTCTTTTTGTTCACCCCAACAGTACTAGTTAGTTTTTTTTTCTGTTGACTGTTTACAATTTTCTCTTCCTAACATGCAATTTTCATTTCTTATCCCAAGGACCACGTAGCAGACCCCTAACCCATTCCTCTTTCCCTGTGTGGCTTAAGCTGGATAAGAAAATAGTGGTAAAGCTATTCATTTTGTAGAGGAGTAAGATTGTAAGGGAATATGAATTGTACTGGTTAAAGTTCATTAATAACTCTGTGTGTGAGAGAGAGAACTCTCCTTCCCCTGCACACTGGCAGAAAGATACTCATTATTGTATGATGAGTGATCCAGACCACATATATATACGAACAACGTCACAAAATGCGTAATTAAAATGAGTGTCTTCCATCAGGCTATTTCACTTCCTGTGCTTGAATTGGCTTGCCATTTGGTCCACCAGAGCAACCTGTGGCTCAGGCTGGGTGGGAGGGTGGGCAGGACCGCAGCTTGCGGTCCATCTGAATTGAGCCACAGGGCTGTTTCTGAAGGACTGGGTTCCCTGTCATGTCTTCCTGGTTATGAGAGGCTATCCTGTGTTGAGCTGCTGCCTCCTGCTTTTTCTCATTGGGTCAAAGGAAGGAGAAACTCAATGCTGCGCTCCCTTGGATAGCATGGATGTGGCTTTGTTGCCTGTGATGAATATGATTCCTAAAAAAGGAAATCTGCCATGCGTTACATGTGAACTTGGATTGTGGAGGTGCCTACTGTGTGGCTTGAAAAGCCCTTGATATGTGTTTGGGGAGGTTTCACCCGTTAAGGATGGGCTGTATCCCTGCTGAGCCCCAGCTTCCTGCATGCAGGATTTATGCAATTTGTTGAGCACAAGTGGCATGACGTGCTGATGTTCCAGCATGTAACCCTCCCTGGCAGGAACGGATGTCTGAGATTAGTATTAGTTCTCTAGTTTGGGAGTTTACGGGATTGCATGGAAACCCGATGCTGGCATCTCTCCCTCATATGCACCTTGCAGATGGATAGGATTATTGTCAGAGGCTGCTGGAAACTCTGCTGGGCTCTTGGCCTGGCAGCCCTGCCGCGGGGTCGGAAACACCATCTAAATTCTGCTCCCTCCCGGGCATGATCTTGTGGCCTTCTCCAGAGGAAATCATAGGACAGCTCGCAGTCCATCTTGGCAGGAAGAAGTTCTGTCAAGGCCTGTGTTGTACTGTGGAGGGTACATTAATATTTGGCTTTTTTCCAAGGGTCAGCAATCCTCCTTTCTTGAACAGATAACCAGCTGTGTTCCATTTGGGGTATGGAGGCCAGTATATAGTATGGTATGGTTTGAAATGGAGAGCTGCAAGCTGAGTAGTTCCCAGTTTGGGTCTCACCTCTGACTAAGGCTGCAATCCTAAAGACACTTTCATGGGAGTAAGACCCATTAAACACAGTGGGGCTTACTTCTGAGTAGACATGGTTAGGACTGTGCTATAAGCGGCCTCAGGCAAGGCACATTCTCCCTCCTTACCTGCAAGTTGCCCAGAAGAACATAGATTAAGGCTGTCCGGAGAGTTAGGGACATGGAAGAGTTAGTCTTCCATGCAGTTTAAACACCCTAACATGCAATGGGGTGATTAAGTATTAATGTGTTTCACTTACTTCCATGAGCACTTCCATGGCAGCCAATATCCTGCAATCCGAGATAACTGATCTCTCCATTTCCCTCCCATTTCCTTTAAAGTAGTTTCCTTGTGGTACCAAGAGGACTTATTTTTTTTACTCAGATTGCAACTGCAGTGGAATTGCCACCACCTACTTTATAAAAACACCTAAGCAAAGCTGCTCTTCACATCCAGTAGTGGGTTTCTTTTCATAGCAGGACAAAAATCAGAGAATGCGTCTTCTCCCTATTTTAATTGTTTGAATGCCCACTTGCTGTAGCTTTTTTCATGACCCAGACGCTGTGCACCCTGGAGTTACCGAACCTTGATTCAACTGGCTTGGAAATAGGGGGCTGTTCCCAGGTTCCTGAAGTCTATCAAGCCTTACTTTACAAGAAAAGCATCCTCAGCAGTATTCGAGGAGTTCTGTAAAGTAGTGAAGGGTATGAAAATGCTAGGAGCAGCAGGATTGTTGCTTGAGAATAGCAGTTCCAGCAACAGCCCTGGAAGGTAGGCACATTCCCAGTACATAGACTGGGGGTGTAGAGGAAATGAGTTCCACTTTCTAGAGTGGCTTCAGGCAGATGCACACGACCAACTATGGCAAGGAAATCCATTTTTCATTGCTGTTGCAAAGCTATATTGCAAATCTTGCTAGTCTACCACAATCACCCAGAGAAGTGCTGGTATTTCTTATTCACCTTCTGCCTGGCCCTGAAGTAGGGCAGGTCTGTTACCACTCAGGAAAACGCCAGCCTGCAGTTGTGCCACTTGATCTTGAAGTTGTGCCACTTCACTCTGCTCCTCGGCAAAAATGAGTTCAGTTTGGACCTTACCCCTCCTTTAAAACCAGCATACAGTATTTGAAGAGCCGGCCTGCACCCAAAGCCTACCCCTTCCTCCACTAGCTATAGGTCCTTCTTGCACAAAGCTGGGGCCAGCAGCTAGCCTGATTGTTAGAAAATGAGAGGTGTCACTTGACTATTCTGATCCATAGGAAAAACCAGCCAGTCCATGTAAGCCAGGCACTTTTTCAAAAATTAGAGATGAGGAAAACTGAGTTTCCAGAGCACCTGTATTGGAGATAGAAAGCAAGAGCAGGGCAAGGACAAGACATTACCAGAGCCCTGTGGCATGAGGTGCCCTCTGTGGGAATCAGTGAATCTGTAGGATCCAGTGAATCTAAGTTTCCAGCCCCATGAAGGTTAAGTGGAAAGATGGGCCACCTCTGATGATTGTGCAGGAAGTGGGTGGTTGGTGATGATGGCCTTGTGGTTTGTGTCACTGGGTCAGTTAGGTGAATCAGGACATGACCAGCTTTTTCCTGACCCCACTGTTGCCCCTTGGCAAGCTAGGCAGGACATGTCTGAGGTGCATTGCGTGATCGGGAATATTATGTTCTGTCAACTAATTTTTATATGAACTTCAAGGAACATATTGCACGGTGCTAAAGCTTTTGTCAATAGTGTGCCAGTTTATTGTTTAACACTGAATGCAGTGCAGATTATCCAACAGTTCATTAGAAATTGCTCCCTGGATTGTTATAAATTTCCATGTAGCCAAATACTGATATTCTGTTTGGGTTTTATTGATACGCATTCTCATGGGCTGCCATATTGTCCCACTTTTCATGAATATAAAAAAATCAAAGCTGTGTTTTTATTTTAAATAGACCCCAGTTCAATTGTATTGTTTTTGTTTTTGTCTCAAATCTGATCTATGTTAAGGAATTGACTGAATTTTCTCTGTCGTCCAGCAAGTAGCTTCCTAGAGGAAAGGTTGTGACTTCTCATGGGTGTGCATGTGAGCAGACATAGAGCCTTGGGAATTGGCATGGCCTTGGCATGGCCAGAAGGATCTGGGTACACCTGAAAAAACCTTCACTTCCCATAGGGGGAAAGAGCAGTTTAGCAGTCAGTTGCAGGATGGGGGGGGGGGGGGGGTTGTGCATGTGAGATTTTTCAAAAAGAAGAATGGATTGTTTGCCAAAAGTGGAAGTAATGCCACTTGTGAAAATGTTGTGGGTTATATCTGTGTGTCAGGAGCGTTGATTGGAAATAACTTTTATGATGAGGATTTGCAACAGTTGTAGGTGTGAAGGGTCAAGTTGACCCTATGAGCTGCCTATAGAACAGATTGCTGTGAATATGGTGGTGCATGTACTTGTGCAGTTCACCACCCAGTGATCAGTTGAGTCTGCATCCTGAAAAGTGCACCCCGAATTTCATTGTATATTCATGTATAATGACAATAAAGTTTCTTTTTTAAAAAGGTTGGCACTGGTCAAATGTTGACACATTTGTTCTGATGTGCTTGTCATCATTCAATTCATTCACGCAGTGTGTCTCAGCCTCTCTCCCCCCATGTGAAATATACATTGCAACTTTCAAATACATAGAAACAAAGTTTTGAAACTCCTTAAATCTCGGGGTTTCCGTTTGCAGCTGCTCAATGTGACAGATCTTGTCTTTCGGAGAGAAACTTCTGCCTACTTGTTTCAGGGATCAGAACTGAAAGTTAGGGAAGAACGAAGCAAGTTCTAACCAGGGCACTAACTTTGTTCCCACTGGGGGCCCCTTTTGATGCTGATTCGGTGCCCCAGAGCTGTGCTTGTGTGAGTCTCCTTCCATTTTGGTGCAGCCTTTTGGGGGACTGCGTGTCCCTGGAGAGCAGGGCTCCATCTCGTGCTCCAGAAGCTTCTCAGACTTTCCTTTCTCATGTCCTCTGGCAGCGGAAACTTGCCTACTTCAGCAAGCGCTGTGGGGCAGCTCGTTCTGTGTGAATGGGAGGGAGGTAGGGGCAGGAGGGTGAGCAAAGGAACGGATCTCTTGATGAGTTGAAACACCCGGTTTCTCTCTCCAGCAATGCTTCCATCGTTTCTCTCTACCTGCCACACTTTCTATTTCTTCCCCGAGGGGAGAGATGTATTTGGGGAACTCTTCTGGGGACTTCTGGGAGTTCAGAGCATGCATATAAAGGAGGAGGAGGAGGAGGCTCCGCTCTCTCTCCCTTCTTGTGACAAACTTCCAAGGGTTTTTATTGCTGAGTTTGTGAAAAGAATTCAGAACTTGGTTCTTCTTGCCCCCAATTCATGTTGTCTAATGTTGGTACTGCTTTTGGGATGGCAACCTGCAAGTCCAGAAAGGAACCCAGCTGATTTTTAGGATTTGTCTCTCTTTTCCCTAACAGTCACTCTGTTCAAAAAACCAGGTTAAAGCAAAGCCCAATTTTTGCTGCTTCCTGAGATGTGAATTAAAAACTTTAAAGCAGTACCTTGGTTTACAAGCATAGTTCGTTCTGGAAACATGCTTGTAATCCAAAACAGTTGTATATCAAAGTTGTATATCAAATAAGGAATTTGAAACTCAGACAATTTGTTCCACAACCCAGAAATATTACAATACATTCATTACAGTCATTACAAAAATGATTACCTTGTCTTAAACACAAAATAATAAAGAAAATACTAAATATTTAAAAAACCATTTAATCTGCACTTAGACCACAGTCCTAACCGTGTCTACCCAAAAGTAAGCCCCATTGTGTTCAATGGGTCTTACTCCCAGGAAAGTATCTTTAGAATTGCAGCCTGAATCTCTCAGGCTACAATTGGCCCTTTTACACAGGTAAGACACTGTGCTTGTTAACAAGCAGGCCAGGGTTCGAGACCCAGGTCGGCCCCACAAGACAGGGTGAGCTCCTGTCCTTAGCCCAGCTCTGCGACGCCAGCTGGATCCAATCATATTGGCTCTGCCTTTCCATTGGAGTAATTCAGTGGCGTGGAAAGGGGGGGATTTGCTGCTTGGGTAACAGCCTTTCCTCCATAACAATCCAACCCAGGCTTTCGTGCTTTGCATGCAGCGTATGCAGCGCCGAGCATGATACCATAGTCTTCCAAGACTGACGGAGGTCTGCTGCCCCACTGATTGTAATAGGGCTAACTTTAGAGTAGACATGCAAGGCTAGGTCTTTCAGGCTCCTTTCCATTGCCAACCTTACATAGGAGTGAGCCCAATTAACTGTAATAGACTTATATCTGAGTAGACATTCATAGGCAGGTGTCTCATGAGAGGCTGAGGATGTGCTGGTGGAGTGCTAAAACCAGCCATATCCCAGCCGGGACTATTTTTTGTTTGTTTATCAAGACATCACTTGATATCAAGTTAAAATTGATTAGAAATGTTTGCTTGTCTTGCAAAACATTCTCAATCCAAGGTTTTACTGTATCCAGATTTGGTTGCAGAATAGTACTTTTCTAAGGACAGGTTTCTGTCCCTTCTTGCTGGCAGCCAAAGCCTGTAATGATTTCTCCCAACAACCTCTAGTTCTTTGCTAATTTCCACAAGTAGCTAATAAGTACAGCTGGTTTACTGCTTTTTAACTGAGCTTCTGGAACCACTGACATTGACAAAGGATCGTGATCCCAGCCAGACTACCATCTAGTGTGGGGATGGGAAGCATGTTCAGCGAAGGGAGGCTGCACCAGAATAGCTGGGCATTGGGGTTGAGATTGCAAAGACCCATGGCCTGCGGAGACCAATTAAGGAGTGCAGCAGCTGTGCTTGGAAGCCATTTTTGAGGCTGACACTCCAGAGGAGCTCCCTGCACATGAAGAGCTGGAAATCTGTTCCACTTTGCCTCCTGCGCAGCCACTTTGCCTGAGGCTGCCGCATCACAAGGAGGATGGTGTGCATGTGAGCAGTGGTGGTGAAGAGGGCCAAAGACGCTTCTGTGTCCTTTTGTATTACAACCTCAAAGCAAGGGCAGCTTAACAGGGAGTGTTTCTGATGCGGTTGCCAAAGACCAGGTTCCTGCAGCCCTAGTGGGGCCTCTGTCCTTTAGTAGTTAGTCTGCTGGGCAACTGAACTTCCAGCTTGCCCCTAGATGAAGTGTTCCTTGTGGCCGTGCTGGGGTCTTGGACCCCTTTCCTGCTGCTGCTGCTGCTGCTATGACATGTGCAAGTACACACAGGCATAGCACATGCATATCAATAAACGTGTGTGTGTGTTTAGCAGGAGAAGGCCATGACCATAGGTTTACACTTGATAATGAGCATGTATAGGAAATGGTTCAACACTGCCAGAAACATCTCCATAGCCCTTAATGTCTGATGGTCACTGGTGAAAGAGCTGGAGGAGTATGCCAAGGGATTTGCTTGGTTGGTGTGAATTAGATTGTAAAACCATGTCCCTGCTTTGTGGGCTGCCTACAGAGAAGCTCATGAAAGCACCGCAGAAATGTTCCTTCTACACAGCCAGACCCTGCCCTCCATCCACAAGGTCCTACTTACAGTTTCTTGGTCAGCCCATTTTGGTTTGCACTGGATTTTTACTCCTCTCCATCTTCGACTCCTGGAAATTTTAATTCTGTTCAAAGAGGTGGTGTCTCTTCCTGTGTCTGCTGTTTGTCCAGGCTGGGGAATCTCCATGCTGCTTATCAGGGAGACATTGCTCTTCCACGGGAATCTGCCTCTTGTTGGTTACATACTAAAAATTGCTTATCTGTTTGGGATATGCTTATCTGATGGGATGTGCTGGTTTTAAAAAAGGGCAAAGTTGAAAGACAAAGCAAGAAAGGGCAACAAATAGTGGGGAGGAGGCTTAGAAGCTATTAATTTTTTTCATTTTCTTTGTAAACCACTTTGTGAACTTTTTATTTGAAAAGTGATATATAAATACTGTAGATAGATAGAAACCCAGAATGTAGTTGGTCTGTGGAGCTCCCTATCACAGGATGTGATGATGGCATCCAATCTCAATGCCTTTAAGAAGGGATTGACAAATTCCAAGACATGAGTGGTGTGTGTAGATGTGGACAACCTCCAAATGCCAGATGCAGGGGGGCACCTAGTCGCAGGTGTCTTGTGTGCTCCCATAAGGAAGCTGGACTAGATGGGCCTTTGGCCTGATCCAGTGGAGGCTCTTCTTATGGTCTTAAGAGCTCCAGGCTCAGGCAAGAGAAGCAAAATTTGTATCAGAATTTTTGGTGGATGTGCAGGTGGGTGAGTTTCTTAGCTATTTGGTAGCTCCGCATGTGTGTGTTTGTAAAGGGAGAGCTTCAATAACAAGCTGTGGTGTGAATCCCTTCCCAGGTCCTACAGAAATACCTCTGTAATGCTGTCAACATAAAGATTACCTGACAGCCTGGAAGGGAAAATGAGACTTTATCAAATATTGCCAAGCGCTGTCAAGAATAGCTTGTCAGGCTGGGTGTCTGGATTTGGGGCCTTCTCTGCTTTGTCGTCCGCCCCCCCTTTGGCCAATCATTTTGGTAATCCTGAAGAGAAAGAACAAGGGAAACTTCTTCTCACCTGTCACTCACAGTTTAGAAAATTAGGTGTGTGTTTGGGGAGAGTATCACGGAGCTGAAATCACTGCGTGTTCCTGTTGAGAAACAAGAGGTGCTTTGGGTAGATTGTCTTTGGGAAAAATAGAAGCAGCTCAGGGAAGGGAGTGACATGCAAGCGAGGGAGGGAAAGGGGCTTTGAAGAGTGAAGCACTTCCAACTTGGGTGGAAAGGATGGATGATCAACTTGTCAGATGGAACGGTGTGGCCCATCAGCTGCAAACCTCCGCTCTCTTCTAGTTCAGCGGTTGTCCAAACAGAGGCCGGCTGTTGAAGCTGATGGTAACGGCTGCCAGCTGACTTTTCCTCTTGCCTTTTCTTGCCTTGGCCCTTTTATTATTTTAAGCAGCTTCAGGGGAAGGGAATGCCTTGAAAGGTTTAAGAAAGTTTGGGAACCGGTGGACAGAGTGCAGGAATTCCAGTCTGCGAGAGGATGTGTGCAGGTACAAGTGTGCAGGTACAAGTGCACCTGTCGGGGATGCTCTAGGGGGATTTCCTGCTGCAGGCAGGGGTTGGACTAGATGACCTACTAGGTCCCTTCCACCTTTAGGATTCTATGATTCTATGATTCTAAGTGCACGGGAGGGGGTTTCCTTGGACACTCGCACCAACTTGCTCACAATAACCCAGGATGACAAAGGCTAGTCAGAAGCAAGATAGTGATGATGAGGCTGGATAGAATCCAAGTACAGCCAGCACGGTTTACAAATGGAAATGGAGGTGGTGCACCTTAGCATGGAGTTCAGGAATTCAGAGAAAGCAGGATCACTTGACCTGTAATGATAATCTGTAGAGGATGGAAAAACAGTACTTGGTGTTTGTGTGTGTGTTTTGCAGATTTTGATATGCATAAAATAGTGTTATAATGTAAAATTTTGAATAAAAACACTTAATTACAGCTGGCTCCTGTTTATCCATGGATTTTACATCTGTGGCTCTGACTCAGCGTGAATACCCTGGCCAGACATGGCCCACCTGAACTCTAAAGGGGACCAGAGCTGTGCTGGAGTTGCTTCCAGTGGGTTTATTTGAAGCCTGCACGGGCCACACGCATCTGCCCATGGCCTCTGCAGACTTCAGAATGGCTCTTAAGAGTTGAAAAAATGCAACTTCTGGTTTCCTTTGGGAAACTGGAAATAAGGTTTTTATGGCTTTTAAGGAATTCTAAGTCCTGGGAAAGGGAGCTGAGATCACAGATTTCCTTATGCAGGGGTAGGGAGCATGTCTGTGTGTGTTTATGGGTGTGTGTGTGTGTCCCAGAATGGATCCCCTGTGGATAGTGAGGCCCCCACGTGTAAAAGCTACATTATAAATGACTTTATACTTTAAAGTACCACAGAGCACAAAGCTGATATTTCTTCCTCCCAGTTAGATGTTGTCAGCCAGCACTTCCAAGTTACTCTGGATACAGGAGTAACTTGTGAAAACTTCACCCATTATGGAATGTGGGACTCAGACTGCAATCTTATATGCACTTACCTGGGAGTAAGCCTTTTTAAACACAGTGGATCTTACTTTTGAGAAGACATGGTTAGGGTTGCACTGTGAGCCTCTGGGTTGTTTGAACTTTGTGGGGATCTTCTCGTGTGCAGAAAGCTCATCTTAGGATCTGCGCGTGAATGTCACGGGCACTCTGCTCACACCTTTCTCACTTCCCATTCAGCTTAGTCTTTGCAGCGCACTGTGGGAGGAGGAGGCACCCCCACCTTCCATAATCTATAGCAACTGTCACCCAACAAACTACTCCCATTTCATACAGATAGGTTAGGTGTCAGCCTGCGATCGATGGCTCTCGAACAATAATTATAAAAACTAGCAGGTTGTGTTGCTTGAGTGAGTTTAAGAAGAGTAGGGTCTCAATCTTCTCTCTAATAGGGCGTTGACAGTCCGCAGACGCAGAGGGCTCTGTCTTCGTCTGACAGCGCTGTCATTAAACACCAGGTAGCGTGGAACAAGGGAGAACAAGGATTCCGCGTGCAAAGGAACATGCGGTGTTGACAGGAGTTATTTGTCATCGCAGAGCTGCCCAAACTCTTCAGACTGCAGTTCGGGCGGATGCTTAAAGTGACTTATTGCCCCTGTCTGGGGCTGCGCTTGTGATTTGATAATCGGTAAATGTTTGTCAAAGATGAATTCCCTCCCTGATTCAGTGTAGTGCTAGAGAAGCAAATGAAAAGTGGTTGTGCGTGGAAAACACATTGGGTGGATTTGAGGAGCCAATACCATGGCATCCAAAACCAGATCTCTCCTGGGCAGGCCGATCAGTTCAGAACTTCACACTTGATGGGAAACAGCCGGAGCTGGAACAGCAGGTGGCTGCTGTGATGCTTTCCAGAAAGAGCGAGTCGAGTCAGCTGAGCCTTCCGTGCTTCTGTTTGTGCAAGATTGTGTGTGGGGTTGCGAGTTGCATCTTTGTTTGCTGGGAATTTGAGCTTTAGTTTATCTTCTCTTTCCTATTCTTTTTGCACCACTCGTGTTGTCAGCATTTAGGTCACTAAACGTTTTGTGTCCCTGTACATGATGTACCACGCATAATCCATACCAAAGAGTTCTGTGGCTCAGAAAAAATACAACACATTTTTACATAAAAATCATGCAAACCAAAACAAACACAGTTATGTGAATGGGACAAAAATGGTTTATATATATATTACTCAGTCACACTCGGCTTTTAAGCTGCGGTTTGGCCACCCCTTATAATTTTGTATCATACCATGCAATATCTTACAGCAGTTTTATCTGGATGTAAGTTTCTTAAAGTCTACAGAAAAATAGTCTTTCTAAAAGACTTTATCAGTTTGGATTTGAGTATCCCACAGATCTTCACTCTCTCGTTTTCCATCACTTTCTCTTGTTTCTGCTTCCACTTATTGTTTTGATGTTATACTTTGCACAAATTCCAGTGGATCATATGAACTGCATTATGCGCTATGCCTGCATTCAGTCTGTATAGTCTTCTAAGTATGTGGTCTGTTGTTTGTTCAGTTTCTTTGCACAATCTGCATTTTGCATCGTTCAGTGATTTTTCAGTTCCGGCTTTTATTGCATTTGTTTGAATTACCTGTTCTTGGGCTGCTAATAGTAATGTTTCTGTTTCCTTCTTTAAAGTTCCAGATAATAAACATAGCCAGATTTTTATCTATTTAATCTTTGATCTTTTTTGTAGATTTTTATCTATTTAATCTTTTGATCTTCAGTTTGCTTTAATTCGTTTTTCCTAAACTCCTGTTCAGTTTGCTTAACTTTTAGTGAGTTTCTTTTCTTCAAGAATTATTATTGTTGTTATGGGCTGATTAAATTGTTGGATGTCAGAATTTGGATTGTGAGCTTCTTGGGCCTCTGGAGTCTGTTCTGCTCATGTTAATGTGTAAAGTGCCATGCTTGCTGATTGCACTTTGCGTGTGTGTGTGTGCATGTGTGTGTATACAGACTTGTATGTACTGTCTAGCTGTGATGGTTATGGAGAAACAAAAAATGAAAATATGCTGACAGTGTCCAGGGAAAACTTTCTTAGTTCAGGTGTTAAATGTTCTGTGCCCTTCTGCTCCTCCCTTGGGGTCTCATGATCTGCCTTCTTACTCCAGTCTCTTTCTTCTCTGTAGCTGCATTGCTTGTCCTATAATGTTACTATAATGTCCTATAATGTTACTATAATGTCCTATAATGTCCAGATGTTTTAGATCTGAACTCTCAATATCAGGCACACACAATGAAGATAACATTTTTGAAAAAATGAAGTGCAAGAATGAATTGTAATTTGTACAATTTTTCCCCCAAGAATTCTTGGCATCGGATTTTTATTTTTTATTTTTTGCATCGCACACGTTTTTTGGCACTGTACACGTTGGATAGAAAAAGTGCTTTCAGGATAGTGCTTTGTTCTCCCTCAGGACCACAGGTAAAACTTCCTGGGGCAGATTTCTCATCATCTGCTTGAGAGTAGTTCGTTTTAGAGTGGGCAGCGGAGTGGCCCACAAGTCAGAAATGCACTTAGAATCATAGAGTTGGAAGGGACCTAGTAGGTCATCTAGTCCAACCCCCTGCCTGCAGCAGGAAATCCCCCTACAGCATCCCTGACAGGTGCTCCTCAAGCCTCTGCTAGATGATCCCCAGTGAGGGAGAGTCCACCACCTCCCTTGGCAATCTGTTCCACTGCTCAACCGCCCTCACTGTCAGGAATTTTTTCCGGATTTCCAGCCGGAATCTCCTCTCGCAGTTTGTACCCATTGGTTCTAGTTCTGCTTTCAGAAGCAGCTATGAACAAATGAGCCCCTACCTCCCTATGACAGCCCCTCAGTTATCTGAAGAGGGCAATCATGTCTCCCCTCAGCCTCCTTTTCTCCAGGCTGAACATCCCAAGTTCCCCCAACCTTTCCTGGTAGGGCTTCCCTTCCATCCCACTGATCCTTCTTGTCGCTCTCCTCTGGACTTGCTCCAGTTTGGCTGCCTCTTTCTTCAAGTGAGGAGCCCAGAACTGAACACAGGACTCAAGGTGAGGTCTCACCAATGCAGAATAAAGAGGAACTAGAACTTCAGGATAGTCTTTTTCCAGTTTAAAAGATGTGGTGTGAATTACTTATTCCTTGTCTATGAAGTGAAGCAGCCTTGCGTTTTGCTTCTTGGTGCACAAGTTCCCTCTCTGCCAGCAGGTTTACATACTTCCCGTGAACTGTTCATGGAATGGACTGTTTATGGAATAGACTGTTCACTGGTGTACACGCGCACACACACACACTCAGAGAGG
The DNA here is from genome assembly GCA_030015325.1 of Cryptoblepharus egeriae. Taxonomy (NCBI): domain Eukaryota; kingdom Metazoa; phylum Chordata; class Lepidosauria; order Squamata; family Scincidae; genus Cryptoblepharus; species Cryptoblepharus egeriae. Next base: position 1,941,220 of record JAREYC010000003.1, on the reverse strand, counting down.
CTTGTGGTTAATTGAGCTTAGGAAGGGTTTGGACAAATTTAAGTAGGGTTTGGACAAACTCATAGAGGAAAGGACCATCACTAGTTACAAGCCATGAGGGGAGTGTAGAGGTGGACAACCTCAAAATGCCAGATGCGGGAGGGGGCACCTGGATGCAGGTGCCATATGTGATCCCTTAAGCATCTGGTGGGCCACTGTGTGATACAGGAAGCTGGGCTACATGGGCCTTTGGCCTGATCCAGTGGAGGACAAATGCCGGAGTTAGAATGGCTGCTAACCAGTTCCCCATAATACATCTGTAATTAATCTTCAAACCAAATACAATTCAGTTCAACTAGCTCATTACTGTCAGCCGACTTGCAACAGCTCTTCCAGCTTTCAGATGGGAATCTTCACCTGCCCTATCTGGAGATGCTCCTGGGAGTGTCGCCTGGGACCTTGTGCATGCAAAGCAGTTGTGCTTTCATGTTTAACTCCAGTCCCCTGGTGTTCCTTCACTGCTTCTGCCTGAAGGGCCAGTGGGCCAAGAGGGGAAAGTCCCCTTCCCTGGAAATGTTTTTCAGGTAGCACTAAATTCTACCATAGCTAGTGGTGGGACTTCCACTCATGCAAATTAGAACTTCTCAGCTCTTTCTCTCTCTTTAGTAATTTTCCAGATACAGTCAGTTTTAATCCTTCAAGTTTTAAATATTGGGTGCATTAAAAACAAGAAGTATAACTGGATTGTGCCAGAGCTGGAAGATGGACAAACAGTTAAGGCATGTCCCTCGTTGGACTCTCTCTTGTTCAGGATGATTTTTCCACAGTATGGAGTTATTGGGTGGGAGATAATCCAAGAACTTTCCAAATCTGCTCACTTGGGAAGCACACGGTGCTCTTTGCTGAAGTTTCTTCCTGATCAAATACACTTAGCTTTTTGGGTGTGTTTGTAATGCAGATTGGGAATTGGGGGGGGGGGGAAAGGCTTTTAAAAAGAGATTGGTTTTTAAAAGCAGTGGGGAAAGGAGTAGCTTGGCCTTTGAGGCTGATGGGGGAATTACCTGGGAAGGGCTGCGTTTTTCCATGATTAATAAAAACCACTTCCACCTTGCGTTCCTTCTCACAAAACACAGGTCCTTGTTGAGCCCTGTTGGCCAGTCCTTTGCATGAGATCCACAAGACCATATCATTACAATCCAGGAGTCCCCCCCCCCCCCGACAGTGTCTGAAGTGCTAAAAACGATGAAGAGCAGGAAAAGTGGAGTGATTTATTAGACTCATAAAAATTCATACTTTGTTATTCCACTCATTTTACATCTGAAGCTTGTTAGAATGAAAACCTCTGGCGGCTCCTGCCGAGCGAGTGGGGTGGGGGCTGCATTTATCACGTTTCATTCTGGCTTGGGCTGCCATAGCAATTCTCATTTAGAGGAATGGACTCAGCTCCTGGAAATGCATTAATAATCATCTGCCGAAGAGGGAGGAAGAAAACCCCTTCGTTATCATAAGGGTTGTGTTTGAACAGGGCCCAATACGCCAGAGACCCATTTGCTGTCTTTAACTGGGGCTTGAGCAAGGAAATGTGTTCTCAGTGTACAAACTGCAGCCACCTCTTGAGCAGTCCCGGAGGAGAAGAAAAATGTGCTCCTCATCCATCTGCAACCCACCGCCTTACCTTCTTGCTTCCTGTCACTTTAGATCAGAGACTCTCAGGGTCTATAATCGCAAGGCTCTGTAAACCTCAAAAATAGTTTTGGAGAGAGGGAGTGGATTTGCTTCATTGGCGTAGTGCGTGTGGGCTGTGGGTGGCGCAAGTAGTTAAGACGCTGTGCCTGTTAACCAGCAGGCCAGGGTTCAATTCCTGGGTCGGCCCCACAAGACAGGGTGAGCTCCTGTCCTTAGCCCAGCTCTGCGACGCAGCTGGATCCAATCGTATCGGCTCTGCCTTTCCATTGGACTAATTCAGTGGCGTGGAGAGGGGGGATTTGCTGCTTGGGTAACAGCCTATCCTCCATAACAATCTAACCCAGGCCTTCGTGCTTCACATGCAGCGTATGCAGCGCCAAGCACAATACTATAGTCTAGGGGTGTCCAACCTTTTAGCTTCCCTGGGCTGCACTGGAAGAAGATGAGTTGGTTTGGGCTGCACATAAATATGAACAACTTTTTAAAAAAAAAATAGGACAAAATGTTGGATGTCCTATATTTTGTCCTACATTTTTAAACCTTGGAATAAGTCTCATTGATTTTAATGGGACTTCTGAGTAGGCACGATGCATAGGATGGGCAGCTATCCTCTCCAAGCTAAACTTTGGAGTAAGTCTCATTGATTATCATGGGGTTTTCTGCTGAGTAGCCATGCATAGGATTGGGCTCTCAGACAGCAACTTGGCAGTAAGCCTCGTTTACTTTAGTGGGGCTTACTTCTGAGGAGGTATGATGCATAGGATGGGCTGTGATCCTCTCCAAGCTTAACCTTGGAGTTATGCTGCAATCCTGAACACACTTTCCTGGGAATAAGACCCACTGGGTACAGTGGGCCTTACTTCTGAGTAGACATGGTTAGGGTTGCAGCATAACTCCAAGGTTAAGCTTGGAGAGGATCACAGCCCATCCTATGCATCATTGGGCTCTCAGACTGCAACTTGGGAGTAAGCCTCATTGACTTTAACGGGGCTTACTTCTGAGTAGGTCTCAAGGGCAGCAGGCAGCAGCTGGGATAGAGGCTGAGGCTGCTTTGGGGAGATGTGGGTGGGTGAGCACTGCAAGGTCTGCAGGGGCCTGAAGTGCTCTGAGTGCCAGGAGGCAGGCAGGGGGAGGAGGCAGGCAGCCCAGACCAGCTTTGTGGCGGCCGCCCAGGACAGTGCGCAGAGAAGCACACGAAATTTGAAAATGGCTCCTGCCACAAAGCCAGTTTTGCCAATGGTGGTGTCCAGCTTTGCAGGAGGGCCGCATCCACCCTTGCCCTGGGCCGCATGCGGCCCCCGGGCCTTGTGTTGGACACCCCTGCTATAGTCTTTCAAGACTGACGGAGGCCTGCTTTGTAGTGCATGTGCTTTTCCTCCAAATAGATTCTGGGTTTAAACCTTGGCTCAGTTATGAAGTGAAACTTTGTATGGCTTTAGAGGAGAATCACTGTGAACTGACTTCAGACACTGTTTGAGTTCACATCACAAACCCCTCACCCTGGGAATATCTCCTCCCCTCTCTGTAGGTAGAGAAGTTATTCTACTTCTGTTGTTGTTTGCAACAAGCCAGGATTGGCCCTGACATAAAAAAATCTGCTGATCGCGGCTTGTTTTAACTAGAGTTTAAAATCATCACAATCTGAAAGTGAGAGTCAAACATTGGTTCAGATAATGAAAACTGGTTAGGACAAGTTGGGATCGGTGAGTTTTCATGCCCAATCCTGATTTGTCACTAACCACGATTAGAAATAAAACTGTTTCTTCATGTACGGAGGATGGAAAGAAGTGCATGTTTCTGAGTCTGGGTAATATTTATTTATGATGTTTGAATCTGCTCGCTAATCTGAATCTGATTAGTGAATCTGATTGAATCTGAATCTAAATATGTGGGAATAATAGAAATGTGTCTTGGATGGATAAGGGGTGGCAGAAGGATCGGGCGAGAGTTTGCAAGTGTACTTGTCTGCCTCAGATGCCGAGAACTGCAAGATATGTGGGAAGTGCTTAAAAAGTCCAGGCGCAAGCTGGGCTGCCTGAGGAAGCAGAGCCCGGCCTGTGTGGTGTAATGTGCTGACGATCGGAGCATAATGGGCCACCAATCATCGGTAAAGATCTCTGGGTATTAAATCAGCGTTAGCCTTCTGAGGCCTCAGAGTCATACATCGTGAATCTTTAGTAGCAGGGGCAAGATTTACATGCCTAATTTAATACTGTAAAAAATTTTCCCAACAGGAAAAGAGTTCTTGCACGGCCCAAGAGTTATGGATGTGTTTTAGGTGAGCTCCGTAGGGCCACCTCCTGCCTTGGGAAAGCCCTGATAAGCACAATAGGCTTAGCCTAGGTTAAAATGCCAGTTCTGGACGTTAAAGGTTGTGTGTTTTAGTGCTGTTCAGAGCAAAAGAACCTCTTTGTTTCAATTTCTCTCCCTTTTCCCCAACTGTCAAGTGTTGGATGTGACGCAAACTTACAGTTGCAGCTCCATTTTCCGAGGTCAAAGCTTTTGTGCCGCCTGCGACAACCCTCCTTTCTTCATAGCCTTTCACCAATGCAGCTCTTGGTTAGCTGTGCTTTCTCTTTCCCTGATATAGCACATCCTGCTCAAAAGTTCCACTTTCTGCAAAATCTGGAGTATTTCCAAAACTGCACCAGTTTTGGAAGGAAACATGCAGAAGATGATTGCCCTCTTCAGATACCTGAAGGGCTGTCATAGGAAGGAAGGGGCTCATTTGTTCATAGCTGCTTCTGAAAGCAGAACTAGAATCAATAGGTACAAACTGCAAGAGAGGAGATTCCGGTTGGATATCCGGAAAAAATTCCTGAGGGTGAGAGCGGTTCGGCAGTGGAACAGATTGCCAAGGGGGGTGGTGGACTCTCCCTCACTAGGGATCTTTAAGCAGAGGCTCAACGAGCACCTGTCGGGGATGCTGTAGGGGGATTTCCTGCTGCAGGCAGGGGGTTGGACTAGATGACCTACTAGGTCCCTTCCATGATTCTAAGAGAGCACACCTACGCAGGGTGGACATTCTTGCAAGCCCTTTATTGATTTGAATCAGTTGCTTAGAAGGCAGATTTTGTGTTTGAAGTGTCAGGTGACAACGTAGATGATGTAGGAGCAAAAAAGAACTCAGGGAAGCACATTGTCATTTGTCTGTTTCTCTTCATGGCACCCTATGGCAAGGTTACATATCACTGGTTCAAGTCTAGTCATCCTTCTGCCCACTTTTACATTTTCTCCACATCCCCTTCTAGGAGGAAAGGCAGTGATGTTGGGCCAGTGTAGCCTTCTGGAAAGTTGCCAGTGTGCCACCTTGGCTACCTGCACTGTCATGACCTTGACAAATCACCCAGGAGGGATGCTGTGGCCATGGTAGAGCTGGCTGACTTCTCTTGCAGAAGAGCATTGCAACGGCCATTAAGAAATGTGGTGGTGCTATCATTGGCTCACTCAAGGGTTCATTCCTACTTGAATATATGAAGCTGCCCAGGTAATTGGGCCAAGAAGCCTTGGAATGTCTAATTAGCTCTTTAGCGTCTCAGCTAGAAGTCATTCCCCATCTTCTACTGCCTATCTTGCTTGAAAATGCAGTGAGTTAAGCCTGAGACCTTTGGCATGTTAAATGTGTCCAAGTCAGTGGTGTGTCACTAGCTGATCATTGGGTGACACTCTCAGAGTCGGGGTAGTATGACGCTACAGTTGGCCAACATTTTGGAAATTTTTTTGTAAATTTCTGTAAATTTGTGTTTATGAATAATTAGCAGGCCTCCGTCAGTCTTGGAAGGCTATGGTATTGTGCTCGGTGCTGCATAAGCTGCATGCGAAGCACGAAAGCCTGGGTTAGATTGTTATGGAGGATAGGCTGTTATCCAAGCAGCAAATCCCCCCTCTCCACGCCACTGAATTAGTCCAGTGGAAAGGCAGAGCCAATACGATTGGATCCAGCTGGCGTTGCAGAGCTGGGCTATGGACAGGCGCTCACTCTGTCTAGTGGGGCCGAACCGGGTCTCGAACTGTGGCCTGCTGGTTAACAGGCACAGTGTCTTAACCACTGGCTCCACCCACAGCCCATTATGAATAATACCATCATAAATATAGTAATATCAATGGAAAGGTAATTTCCTACATAGTATAACGAAAGAAGGTTGGATTTTCTGTATTCTATTAAAAGTTATGGTCAATCAAAAAAGGAAACACAATTCCCTTACATAACAGCAAGTGGATTTTCATAATTCACAACTAACTCATAATTGTTCAAGAGCTAGTTCAAGAGCTAATGAGGTGCTGTAATGAAACAGCAGGGAACCTATAAGGTGTCAGTATCAGTCAGCTCTCACGGATCATTGGAATACTAAAAATGATGTGCCATCTACTACTCAAAGTTATGTGCTAAAAGGCTGAGTTATGTGCCATCAAGTTGGCCACTGGTTTTTTGTTGTTACTGATTTGTAATCTGATTTGAAATGAGGAATTTATCCAAGCCTTTCTGAAAGCCCTTCTGGTGAAGCAGCGTTCTAAGCCCAGAGTTCCAACCACCCCACTGAGCACTGCAGCCCTTTTAATTTTAAGAATCAACAGTAAATAATTCATAGTGAGTCCGTGTAAGAGCCGAAGCCCTCTGTCTTCCCAGAGTCCACATGAACATGTGTCCTGTTGCACATCATTAACTTGCCATCTTGCCAGAGCTGTGTATTGTGTGAGAGTTCCAGAGGTAGACAAATTTGAGATGACAGATTCCATAGACAGATGCCTAGATTGTGCTGTGCATGTCGACAGGGCCCAGAGAGATGGGGAAAGGAGAGTGCAGAGGGAGGTTGAATAGATTAAACAGATGGGCGGATTGATCAGAAAGACAGATCGGTGGGTCTGAGAGACTGACGGATGAGTCTTGGTGCTTTTTTTGCCTTGTGGGCCACCCCCACCCCATCCAGCTAACAAATTATGGTCGGTTGGGGTGGGGGGTGTTTGGATTGTTGGTGGAGTCCCATGTACAGAATAGAATTTGACATTTTCAGAATGGCTTTTGTTGCTGTTTTTAAAAAGCAAGTTCCTTTCAGAGGGGAATAAAGAGAACTTGGGTGCCCCAAGCCTTTTGGATGACACACTCTTGTCTCCCTTTCCCCTCTGAATCTGTGAGCCCCAGAATGACTTTTCTCCTGGAAATATTGTCCTGAGCAGCAGCAGAGGAGGGGTCTCGGTGGCGGGCGTCATGCCGCACTGCCCAGAGCGTGTCACCGTCTTAACGATCTGGCTCTCCCTTTAATAGTCCAAATGTCATAATGTTCTTTTGCATTCTGCTCCTGCGCGTTATTCCATTAGCCTGGATTACAGCTGCAATTCCTTATATTGATGACTGGAAATGCTTTAGCTCTGTTGTATAGCTTCGTTTTGCATTATGGATCTTGCCGGCTATAGGGCTGATGACTGATTTGGTTAGGCTACACTGCAAGTGATGTATACAGTTGAGCCTGATAATGTAGTGTTTCTCTTCCACGCTCTCCCCCTTCCCTCAAACTGATGGTATAAAACAGCGTTTCTCAAAGTGGGGGTCGGGACCCCTTTGGGGGTCGCCTAGAGCTTTCCTGGGGGTCGCCTAAAGACCCCTGGTGCAGGGGGCCAGGTCAGGCTTGCCAGAACTCGGCTGTAGCTGTGCGCGCACTGGGACTGACTGAAAGCCTCAGGGCTCAATCCTGTGCATGCCTACTCTGAAATAAATCCCATTATAGTCAGGGGGCCTTTACTCCCATGTAAATGTGGATAGAATTGCAGCCTCAGGGCCCAATCCTATGCATGGCTACTCTGAAATAAATCCCATTATAGTTAGGGTGGCCTTTATTCCCATGTAAATGTGGATAGGATTGCAGCCTCAGGGCCCAATCCTATGCATGCCTACTCTGAAATATATCCCATTGTGTTCAGTGTGTGCATAGAACACACATTTCATTTGTAACAATGAAAATACATCCCGCATATCGGATATTTACATTACGATTCATAACAGTAGCAAAATTACAGTTATAAGGTTGCAACGAAAATAATTTTATGGTTGGGGGTCCCCACAACATGAGGAACTTATAAAGGGGTCACGGCGTTAGGAAGATTGAGAACCACTTATATAACCCTTATTTTGTTTAATGAAGCTGGCTCACCTTCTCTGGTCTTCCTGCTTGCTAGCTGAGTTGTAGCTTACTTATATATAACTTTTTGGTGGAGGGGGGGGGGTTGAGAGGCATTCTCTACAGCTCCTCCCTACCTCTGGCATTCCTTGGGGGGCTTCTTCACCTGGATTTTGTGCTTTGTTCAGGGGCAGTGCAAGAATTCAGATTTTGGAAGCATGTAGTGGCTTCTGATCACGGCCGAGTTATCCTGAAGACAGGACAGCTCAAGTTAACTTAGGGCCGCTGGGGAAGAGCTGGCCACACTCCAACTGGTGGAGCCCTTTTCTGCTCGGCTACTGAAGAACCCCCGTTCCTTGGGGCTGGGTTTGTTGGTGAAAGAGATGTGACCTGAGCTTTTTAATAGTGTCCCACAGAATCTGGGATTCCCTGTCCCATGTGGATCCACTGACTGGCTTGAAAATATAGTTAAAACCTTCCCGTTTCTCTGACTGTGCAGCTTGCTTGCTGCTGCTCTGTTTTTCATTATCTTGTCAAGTTAGTCATGGTTAAATCATCTGTTTTTGGTTGTGTAAAGCCACCCTTTACTGGGATCGCAAAATGCAGTTAAAAGTTGCAGGTTGGCCTGATTCAAGAACATTTTGGGAACCCTGTGTGTGGCTTCTTCTTGCACACTGCCACGAGTGCTTTCTTAGTGGAGTGGGCAACTTGAGTATTTTATGTTGTTTTAAAATATTTAATTTTTTACGTTAGCTGATTTGCACTAGTTAACTTTTATGTTAACTGATTTGCACTACATTGCAATGTAACGGAGATCCTTAAATATTGAGATTCTGCGTGGATTGTGAACAATACATGCGCGATATTTAATGTGACTACTGCAGGATTGAAATTAGCCTTCATTTAGTATTAACTAGTTTGTGTTTGTGGGGGTTTACGGCATGTCTTTAAAATAGGAAATGTTAGTATTTATAAAGTAGATAAGTGTACCTTCAGTTGGTAGGAGGCAAAAAGAGCAGACTTAGATGGTCCAGTGGATTTTGTTCTGGATTTTGTTCAGAGGCTCGACAAGCACCAGTTGGGGATGCTCTAGGGGGATTTCCTGCTGCAGGCTGGGGGGTGGACTAGATGACCTCCTAGGTCCCTTCCAACTCTAGGATTCTATGGTTCTATTCTTCCTCCTCCAGCAGACCTTCAAATGGAAGTGGCTAATTTAAGAATAATACCCTTGCCAGCCATTGCAAAAGTGTTTTCCTTTTTATCTAGTTAGTACTGTGTTGGCTTTTTGGTTATAACATTCTATAATTTTAAGAACAATTTAGAGGTATGTAAGGTGTTTTCAACTTTACTCATGTACTAAAACACATGAAAATGTTTAAGACAAACTGTAGGTCTGTGGCCTTCTGCCTTTTCAGTGGTTTGAGCAACTTTCCGAGAGTAAGCTATGTGCATCAAGGGTTAAACAACCTGCTATTTGTCACCATCGTAGCCACAGATGCTTGAGCAGTAGGTAAAATGAAACTTTTTTAAAATTGTGAGCACAATCCTAACCAGCTCTACTCAGAAGTTAGCCCCATTGTGTTCTACGGGACTTACTCTCACGAAAGTGTGTTTAGGATTGCAGCCTTTCCCCCAAATCCAGAGTAACTATGGGAGCATGTAAGAGACTTTATGTGCACCCGTAGTTACTGCACCACCTAGTGAAAACCTATGGGAAATTCATATTGCAATCCAGAGTAAGTTGTTCTTACACCGGAGCAAGGACTTCCTGTAGTTACTCTGGATTTTGCCCATAGTTTGCTTTTGATGCAAGCCTTAGTTTGCTTTTACAGGAATTATACTCTGCTCACAACTGTGTGGATGGGGGGCTTGCTTGCTACAGATAAAAGTTATGGCTATATTGGATGACATTGATGTTGAAAACTGGTCGAGTGCTTTTGCCTTGGCCTTTAACATAAAAATGTGGGTGCTCAGATAATGGTAAAGGCTGCAATCCTAAAGAAACTTTCCTGGGAGTAAGACCTATTGAACACAGTGGGGCTTTCTTTTGAGTAGACCTGGTTAGGATTGTGCTCTTAGTCCTGCTAATTAAATGGGTAAGTGAGGAGCCAGGTAAGTTATCTGTGTTGCCCAAAGGAAGGCTCTTCTTTGAACAGTGAGGAAAGTGGGGCAGAATTGGTTTTGTCAAATAAGAAAGGGGGCAGGAAGGAAAGTTGGCAAGCCTGGAGAAAAAAAGTTTCGAGCTCCAAAGGGGAGGGCGCGTGACCTTTCCTTGTAGTTTCTGTGCCTGCAAACTTTAATCACTGCCACTGCTTTAGGTGTATTGTGGGGTGTAATCTGTGAATTATTACTTTCATAAAACAATGTACACTACCCTCAAGGTCTATTTCAGCCTGCTAGCCGTACACTAACAGTACAGTCCTGGGTATCAAATTGATTGGGTGCACGAAACAAAACGAGTTCCTTGACCACAATAAATATCTCTGTTGCGTTCTGTAACTTAATGTAGATATTTATTAAGGGAAGCACATAATAGTAGGAAACATCTCAGAAGCTAAAATTAAATTTTCTTAGCTTTGCCCAAGCAGCATAAGTACTGGTCCTGGGTGGTTCATATGGACCAGGATTAAGAAGCTTTGAAGAAAAGTTTGCATGTTGTTCTTTCCAGCCTGAGTCTTTGGGGGCTGTTCACTTCTGGGAAGGGGCTTGCACAACTTATGGCCTATTGAACTAAACACAGTCCTACCCTTACTCCTTGCTTGGTTTGAGTTTAGTCCCAGTTACTGTGATGGTCCAATAATTTTCTTACTGGTCACAATAGTCATGTAGTGACTACTTACAATAGTTACTTACCTACAATAATCATTGTGATTTCTCATTAACTTCATCTGATTTTTTTTTATTCTCAAATTTTCTGAAATGAATCTTTTTACCACTGTTGAAATTTAATGTGTTTTGAACTGTCCGTTTTGCCATGTGCGTTCAGCGCCATTTCATAAAAATAACAAATAATAGTTTGAAAGAAATATTTGGGGGCTTTCATTTATCATTGCTTGTTTTCATTTGGGGAAACCGTTGGCAAGAGGACACTTGCTCCTTCCTGAGTTGAGGACTAGCCAAATCAATGTGAACAAAAAGAAAAATTAGCAGGGGTGGTTTACGTAGCAAAAAAAAAGAGAAGCTATTCCGTGGGTAGAGAACGAAAAGGGGCTCCAATCAGAAATAAGCCAGGGATGTGGTTTGTTAAAAACCCTGTTTTGAGAGCTATTGGAGAAAAATGGGATTTTCCAGCTTGGGACACGGGGTGGTTGAAGAACCATAGAATCCTAGAGTTGAAAGGGACCTAGTAGGTCATCTAGTCCAACCCCCTGCCTACAGCAGGAAATCCTCCTAGATCATCCCCGACAGGTACTTGTCAAGCCTATGCTTGAAGACCCCCAGTGAGGGAGCGTCCATCACCTCCCTTGGCAGTCTGAACCGTAAGAAAATTTTTTCCAGGTATCCAACCAGAAATGCAAGTTAAGAATGCAAGTTAAGGAAATGGCAGAGGTGGAGGCAAACTGCCTTCCTTTTTTGCATGAATAATACTTAAACATAGTTTGCAAACCCTCGTTTAACTGGTTTCAGATCTTTTTTGCTTACTCTTAAATATTGTTTAGGCATTCAGGTGTGACATTTAATCACAGTGAAGGAGATCAATGATAGTAGTGATGTCTGTTTGGGCTTAGGTAACTTAGACTGTTTACCCTTTCATCAAATATTTCATGCCCAAGTCTCTCTCTCTCTCTCTCTCTCTCTCTCTCTCTCTCTCTCTCTCTCTCTCTCTCTCTCTCTCTCTCAGCACTGTAGAAAGAAAGGGAATACCTACTTTCATTTGCCAATATTAGAGAGCGGAAAAAAGAAACATCTTGACCCAAAAGTCCTTGGCTAAACTATTGGATTAAAAACTGTCACACAAAGCTGCACTTAACATGTGTCCTGCTTGGTTCAAAAACAAAACAAATGAGATTCTTTGTTCCCACAGATGGTTCTGTGTGTTCCTTAAATTGCTTTAATGGAATCTGAGGATTTAACCCTCTTTACCAGGGAAATTCTCTTGGATCTTGCCTTTTTTTACTGCATTATGATCCTTGCTAAGCTTGCTGGTTTCCATTTGGAAGTCCATTCAGCATAAGGAATTAGCAGACCTGATTTGGCACTAATTCCTCCCCCAGCATCTTCCACTGAAATAGATTCCTCAAGAGGCAAATGTTCAAGTGCACTCGAAGCCCAATAAAGACATTTTAAAAGTTTCCGCACTCATTGTTGTGTTGCCCTGCAGTGGAGCAGCCGACTGGCGTGGGGGTTACAGGTGAAGTGTGTTTGATCATATGGATTTATTGCCTATTAAACAGCAGCTCATGATCATAAAGCGTTCTTTAAATTCTGGCATAAGTAGATCTCTCCCCACCCCCAGCAAGAGCTTCGAACTGAGTAAGAGTGAAAATTAAATTCCCTTCTTAAACCAAAGGATAGGCCTTCTTAGAAGCTGATTCTGGTAGCAGTATAATTAACCTCTCACTGTGCCATTCAGCGGGAACATATTGAGCAGCCTCCGTGCTAATCACCCCATAATGCTTGGGTCTGCTTTCACACTGAAATTGGTAACAGTATTAGAGTAATCCTGACACTCTCTTTCTGCGAGTACAGTAGTAGGAACACGAGCCAGTTGGGGAAACCGGAACAGGAGCCATCGAGCTCGGCAATGCAGCAGGCACACCTTGCAGGTGCTACTGACTTAATGCAGTATGAGGTGCTAAGAGCCTCGATAAGCTTCCAATAAAGTTCTTTCTTTAAAATTCAGACTCAAGGTAAACATATTGGAAGCAGGTTTTTGCATAACAGAGAACACTTCTTCCATCAGACGTTCAGAGAAGAGAAAACCCAAATCTTACCTCTGCCTGCACAAAGAAGCAGGATGCTAAGCAATGCAGATGTCTAATTGGATTACAAATAGGTTGTGCTGATGTTAGAAGAAGAAGAACAGGCCCTGGAGTAATTAAAATAGCCAGGTCAGTTCATACTCTCCAAAAGCCTAAATTGTGCATTTAAAAATCCAAACACAAATAACTGTACCTGTCTGCTTATTCTGCACACCTTTGGTCAGTTTGCTGATTTTGTTCAGAGAAGGTGGGAATAATTTGAGATTGTAAACCACACAGTGCTTTGTGGCCGGGAAATCGAGGTAGAGTAATAAGCCCTGGTATGATGGTGCAAGTAGTTACCTGGACACCATAACAAGAGAAGTCTTTTGAATGAAACCTCTGAACCACTTCGACTGAACACTGACTTCTAAGGAGACAGAAGCTGAGGATTTAGGAAATCAAAATCTCCCAATACTGGATTTCCTTCTAAAGTTTCAAAGCGACATGAAAGTGTCACTACACTTGTGTCACCCTCTTCAACGTAACACTCGACAATTAGTATCTGCTAGTTAATGAGATTTGATGGTTCCTCTCCAAATGTTTGAAATTTACCCAACATTTACGCAGCATCTGGATTCTTTAGGGACATATGTACGGGTTCTTTTTGTGGACTTCAGCTCAGCGTTCAACACTATTGTTCCATCATCCACCTTAACGTATCTGCTCCTATCAGTGGATACTGTCAGTGGATACTTAGCTTTCTGACGGACAGGAAGCAGCAGGTGAGGTTGGGGAAAATTATATCTAGTACTCGGACTATCAGCACAGGAGCTCCTCAAGGGTGTGTGCTCTCCCCGTTGCTTTTCTCCCTTTATACAAACAACTGCACCTCTTCAGACCCCTCTGTTAAAATTTTAAAGTTTGCAGATGAGACAACGGTCATTGGTCTTATCCGTGATGGTGATGAATCTGCATACAGATGGGAGGTTGAACAACGGAGTAGGAGCCGAGTAGGAACGCAGTAGGAATGCAGTAGGAACCACCTGGAGCTTAATTCACAAAAAACTGTGGAAATGATGGTAGACTTTAGGAAGCACCCCCCTTTGCTACTTCCACTTTCCATCTGTGGTAATGTGGTTTCAGTGGTGGAGTCCTTCAAGTTCTTGGGCTCTGTAGTCTCCCAAGACCTGAAATGGTCAACTAACATCAGCAGCATCATTAAAAAGGCTCATCAGAGGATGTTCTTCTTGCGTCAACTGACAAAATTTGATCTGCCTCAAGAGCTGATGACCCTGTTTTATAGGGGAATTATAGAATTTGTTCTCTGCAGTTCCATCACTGTCTGGTTTGGCACAGCATCCAAACTGGACAAGAAAAAAACTACAAAGAACTATAGGTATAGCAGAGAAAATAATTGGAGTCAGTCTGCCCTCTATGGAGGATCTATATATCGCTCGGGTCAAGAAGAGAGCCATGAGTATTGCTGCAGACCCTCTTCACCCTGGACACATTTTGTTTGAGCTTCTTCCCTCTGGACGCCGATATAGGACTCTGTACACTAAGTCAACTAGGCACAAGGACAGTTTTTTTCCTTGTGCCATTAAATTGCTGAACCATCTACTATGCTGAGGGACTTTTGGAAATACTGAAGTAGTGTTCTATCTGATTTATGCCCTGTATGTATTGTTTGATATTTGTGTGTTGGTGTTTGTATGTCTGCAGCTGTTGCCGAAGCCAAGTTCCGGGTATGGAGTTTATACTTGGCCAATCAATCAATCACTCACTCACTCACTCACTCAATCAATCAATCAATCAATCAATCAATAAACCTATCTATTTATCTATCTATTTATCTATTTATTTATGGCTCTTCCAGCTCCAAAACGGAGTTGCGCTTTCACTCTGCATATGTCCATATTTGTTCCTCAAAACAGTCCTTTGAAAAATCTGGTTATTGGTACAATTATTATATTAATTTGATAGTGAAAAGATTCAAATTTGTTCCAAAACCATTCCAATTTCATTCCAGAATCATCTTTTCCAAATAGCATGAGGGCTAAAGTTGTGTTACACAATAAAATAGAGTAAATAACACTTAACAATGTTCTACAGCCTTACAAAGCCAACAATGAAACTCTTTCAGAAGTTCTAGCACAACATGCCCTACAATCCAGAGTAACTATGGGAGCATGTAAGAGAAATTTACATCGACATAGTTATCGCACCACCTAGTGAAAACCTATGCGAAATTCATATTGCAATCCAGAGTAAATTGTTCTTATGTCAGAGCAAGGACTCCCCGTAGTTACTCTGGATTTCGCCCCTAGTGAATTTTAACAGCTGACAGGGCAATCCTAACTTACCATATCTTTTGGTCAATGCAAAAAAAAAAAAATCAACAAAGCCTTGTAATAAGTTCAATGCAATTTCCCACTATCTTGCCGGCCTTCATCACTGTTCAATCTTGTGCAGCCTCAACTTTAGCCACAATTAACACTAATAGGAGTTTGCTATTAGGGTTTTAAACCACTATCAGTTGCTGGTGAGTGTTAATCACAATGAGGTCTGTGCTGCTTAAGTATTAAACATGGCTATTGAAGGGGGGCATGTATGGGAAGAGGTGGGTCCCCCCCCCCCAGCACATCTGTTAGTGAAACTTGGGATATGCTCATGACAACTATGAGGACAATCCTAACCATGTCTTCTCAAACATTGTGTTCCGTTGTGTTCAATGTTGTTGTGTTCAAGTCCCCTTGTGTTCAATGGGGAAAGTGTCTTTAGGATTGCAGCCCTATTATCATAACTAGCAGGCTTATTTCCTAAGTTTATACTGCTAGCTGTGACCGACTGTAGGGTGTGGTGCTCATCCCCATTTCTAAGCCGTTAGAGCCAGTGTTGTCCAAAGACACTTCTGTGGTCATGCGGCCGGCATGGCTGTCGAAGGTGCATGGAATGCTGTTTTGCTCTTCCTTACAGCACTTTGTGACACCCCCCCTTCCCCAGGAAATTGTTGGACTTATGCTGGGGCTTATGCTGGTCTCACTGGAGATTAGGATTTCAGTCTCTGACACTCACCCGTTGTATGTACATATAAAATGGCAGTCTGTGTAGCACCAGACGCCAGAGTGTACATGTGTATGCATTTATGTACATAAATGCCACAGTCAAAATGCACCTGGTGGTGAGACTGAGATGTCTTGAAGAATGGCATTAGCAGTTTGGTTATCTTGATTTTAAGAAGGCAGATTTGGGGACAAAATATAGGCACTGATTTCCCAGATCCAGGTAACAAAACAGAGGGATAATGTGCAGTAAACCAGGATTCTGAGGAAGGGCTGTGACCTAGATCCACTCCAGAAGCCATGAATGGGCAACTACCCAACAATTCAGGGGCCTTGCTGTGAACCCCTGGGACGTAGGTGATTTGTGTGTGTGTTGCTTCTCTGGGTATTGCTTATGGATTGCTGCCTGTTGGCAAAAGAGTCTGAAGTGCTCACCAGAGTTCTGGCCTACACAGGACACCTTGATGCACAGAATGAAGGATAACTCACTTGTGGTCTCCTTCATATGCCAAGACGCTTCTGCTCTCCATTTGGCAATTCTCCCAGATTCACAACCCAACAGTCAGCAGTTGCACCTGGAGTAACCTTGTAGTTTGCAAGCCTAAGAATTGATAACGCCCTCAGTCAAGAGTGGAAGGAGGAGGCCACTGTTCAGGCTGTGGGCTGCTAACAGGTTCTCTGAAAATTTGGCTGGTCTCAGTGGTTAAAATTCAAGCAGAGGCTTGACGAGCACCTGTCAGGGATGCTCTAGGGAGATTTCCTGCTGCAGGCAGGGGGTTGGACTAGATGACCTACTAGGTCCCTTCCAAGTCTATGATTCTATGAGTATATGAATTTTTTTCTTTGCTAGCAGTAACGTGTCTGACGGTTCAGTCCTGCCCTGCATACCAGCGCTAGGGGAAGAGGGATTTTCTTCTGCTCCTCCTGTTTAAAAATCCTGCTGCGTAAAGGGATAATGTACTCTGCGTGGAATGGCCATGAAGCTTTATTTCAACGATGCTTCATAATGAGGCCTGCTACATTCTGGAAAGAGAATGCTTGGGAGCAATATTTCAAAGTATAGGCAGTATTTTAGTGAGCCACAGTGAAGATCCAATAAACGAAGTCTCACCCAAATGCGGAGAACAAAAGAGAGCACTAATTCTGGCCAAAGGAATGGAAGTTTGACTACAGGCATGTGCTGCTTAACAGGCTATATTCCACAAACCCAGGCACTAAGTGAGTTGGTTGCTAAATGAACATGACTTAGGTGCTGGGATGCCTCTTGCAAGGCTCTGGAGGCCTCCTTTGGTTAGGAAATAAGTGTCCATTTATGTGTGTGTTGTATTCCCATGCGGGGTTGTGTTGCTTACAGAAACCCTGTAAATTTCAGCTTATTTATTCATTAATCTAAGTTCCTCTCTAATGTAAATTTTATATTTAGACTTTTTCCAGCCCTTGACACTGTGCCAGTTTGATTTTTGTTTAAATCAAGGAGGACTATTTGAAAACTAGTTTGTTAATCTTTCCCTGCCCTCCATCAGTATCTTTATGAATGTGTTTTCCTGGTCCCTTCTCACCATACTGGAGAGGAATTCTGGCCTGCCTTGCTTGAGACAGTTTGAGGAGTGGTGGGATCGGCTCTTCAGGATCTGCTACCCCCTCTCTCTTAAAAGAGCGAATGCTGTATTCTCTCACTAATGCCTGCTCTTAGCCTGTGAGCCATTCAGAGAGGATATGATATTTTAAAAATCAAAATATTATGCTGAGTTCTCCTGTGTGTCTGTCTGATGCAATATTATCTGCTTTTGGCTGGCAGTAAGTGGCTCTCTAAGATTGTAGGCCGTACAAGATGTTTTCACGTCCAACAATCGGAACTTTCTCTGCCCCAGAGATTGGGGCAAAAGCCCCAGAGACTGAATCTGGGGCTTTTGCATGCATGCGAAGTGTTCTGCCACAAAGGCACGGCACAAACAAATTCAGTTATTGTCCAAGATCCAGGCAAGAAATCACAGAACATGAACTGAGTCTATCAGTTGTCTTGGCGCATCCTTAGTTCCAAGTAAATGTACAGATGTTCCTATTAAGACTTTCCCCCCAGCCTTCTTGTCAAATTTGCTTCCTTCCTTTTAACATTTAATGTCTATCACTTTGTGTTCTTGTAGAAATTTGGAGGGTTTGCCATGGATCACTGGCATTTTTTACCTGTCAGAGTTTCATATTTCTTTGCAAAAGAAGTATCTGTTTTGTCACTTGCTGTTGTCAGATTTTTCCTTGCTGACTTGTGCATCAGAGGATAGTTTCTTGTGCATCAGAAACTTGTTCATCAGAGGATAGGCTTCTTCTTTCCCTGGAGGTGAGGAATCTCCTTGGGAGCATTGGTAATGAGCTCACCTACTCCAGCTGTGGTCAGTAGTCCACATTTCCTGCACGAACTCATGACTTGAGGGTCTGATTGATGCGCTGTTGCTGCGCTTTTAGAGAAACCGTAGTGCCATCGTAAGTACACATGCAGAGGAAATTAGTTCAGAGGATGGAGCTGCCATCCTGCCGTACCTGCTGTGTGTTTGTATAGTTCCTCTGTGACCGTAAGGATAATGGAATATGGCAGCGTGGTGGGAAGCGAAGCAGAAGGTAACGTAAGCTGGAAAGCATCCTAATGAGGTGGTCCAGTGGTCTGTGCAATGTCATCGTGAAGGGAGAGGGGAGAACAGCGTCGCAAGGGAGCACCACCATATTTACCCCAGTGAAGAATCTTAACAAAAGGAAGCAACATGAAGGAACTCGGGTTCTTTCAGGACAAAGAGCACCTTGCGATGGAGTAAACTTTGACTATGTGCTCAGAGCACTGTTGAGCATTATGTTTCTTTTGCTTACATAACATGGATAAGGGCAGCTTGAGAATTTTATACAGAAAGGAGAATGTCTGAATATAAAAAGTATTGGAGCTGCTGTTCTGGGAACTTTTTTTACAATCCTTTTCCTGGACTAACACTGAATCTGGTTTAATTTCCATTGAAGTGTCTTACAATGAAGTCAGCAACCCAAAGGAAGCAGTTCCAAAAAGGAACTGGGAAAATTCCTAATACTTTGGAGGCGGCGGTCCTGTTCGACTAGCCAACTCTGTTCTGCTTTGCTGGTGTGGTTGTTCCATGTGTTTCACAGTTAGACAACCTTTTGACCATCAACATAGTGTTTCCCTCTCCGCTTTCTGAGATTGGCGATTCCCAGGCCAGGTGTCTGCCTGTCTCTTGCTTGTCTTCAATCAAGTGTGATGAATATTTTTTACACAGCTTGTACTGACGGCAAATGATATGGAACAACCATTTCTTTTTTTCTTGATCTGAAATGCCTATTGAGGATATACAGCTTGACATGGAGCTCAGTACCATAAAATCAGCTGATGTTTGTATGGCAGCAGAAATAGGCTTGATCCCCAGCAGCAATAAATCAAAAGTCGACTGATCTGTGCCTTGCCCCCATGACCGCAGAAACTGTTGGAGTGCTGTCTCTAGCCAGGCCTTTTTGCTCCTCACTCCCAGTGCCTGCTCATGTGTTCACACCTTTAACAGCTTCCTTGTGGCCCTTGTTAAAGGTTGTGGGTGGCTCCTTCACTCTCCCTTTGGCCTTCTCCTGTGGCTCCACCAGGGAAAGGATGCCTGGGAGCCAAAGCACCCCCTCGGCGACACACAGCATACTCTCTGGCGTGCACAAGTAGTGAGTCTTGGACTGATAAATGGTGCTCATATCCCATTCAAATATGATGCAAGCAGTTTCTTTTTGTAGTTTGTCTTCCATTGCGGTAGTAAAGTTTTTAATTAGGAAAGCTAATGAGATCGATTAGTCATTAGAACTGACCTCTGGATCTCGGCAAGGAGCGTGCATGTGTGTGCTGGGCTGATAACGGGGGACGCTGGGGCATTGTTCGTAATAAAAGCGTAAAGTGTTTGATTTGAGTGAAATGTGCCACAGGGAATACATCATGCGGAGAAAAAATATTACAACCCTGGGAGCCTGTAATGAAGGGAATTAAACCAACATCCTATCTAAATAACATGATTATCTACACAAAACCCCTCGGCTAGCAAGTCATAATAGAAAAGCGAGCTGCTTCGGAGAGTCCCTTTCAGAAGGCAGTTAATGCCAGCGGCTCATGCACAGGCTATATCAGAGGAGAAGCTCCAGCCTGAATGCAACAGCCAATTACCGGGGCGAATTGAGTTTTCACCAGGCACTCGCTTGTCTGTTTTCAGGAGGGGAGACTGAAAGACCTCAATCATCAGGGATCTCCACTTGTGTCTGTCTAGGTTGGAAGTACCAGGTCTATGGTTGGGGGGGGGGGGGGTTTGCAGGCAGGAATGGTTTGATTGGGTTTCTGATGGATTAGCAGCAACTTGCAGTTGGGGAAAAAGACCAAACATGGGAGGCAGCAAATGGGGGAAATGGCAGAATGCTCAGCACCTTGCTCAATTAATTTTCTCCGGTCAGAACGTAGGGAGCCAGAGCTGAAT
The DNA here is from genome assembly GCA_030015325.1 of Cryptoblepharus egeriae. NCBI lineage: Eukaryota > Metazoa > Chordata > Lepidosauria > Squamata > Scincidae > Cryptoblepharus > Cryptoblepharus egeriae. The sequence continues at coordinate 1,920,986 of JAREYC010000003.1, read as the reverse complement.
GGGAAGAGTGTTGCTGCTGCTGTTCCGGGAGAAAACAACCAACCGGTGGAAACACTAACCCATGTGGAGTGGGGAGTGGCATTGAGGACACGGAAGGAGCAAGAGGTGTTGCTTCTGGATTCTAGGCAAGAGTTGCCCACTGCTTTCCTTCATTGTCCAACTGGGAAATAAGCAGTAATTTGAAAACTGTAACTCTTTCTGGCGTGCTTCATGATTCTTTTATTTGGGCTTATATCTCACCTTTGTCCAAGAGCTCAGAGGGTATAATGAATGGTTTGACTGATGAGGCACTAATTACAAACAGTGAAAAAAACATGGCCCTCTGATGCTGGCCGTCTGCAGGAATGTGATCTGATCAGGGCAGCGGTGAACTTCCGAGGAGAGCCTGTGCAGCTTAGAAAAATGATGCCGTCTCCCAGTCATGTTGGAAAAGCACCCTGCACCAGGACGGGACTTCGGGTTCACAGTTTCTTTGTATGCATTTCTTTGTATCAACAATTATGGGGTTTTTTCTGTAGTTTGAATCAGTGCACTTGAGATAAGCTGCATCTCGCTTTCCTTGATTGTCGTTATTTGACAATTAAAGACAAAAGGCGGCTGAGAGAAATATATGGAAATTTATAAACTGATACATGGTGTAGTGGGGAAGAGGGAGAATTTTCATTTGAGCTTATAGAGATGCAATCAAACTGATGGGTAGTAGATATACCCTACAATCCAGAGTAACTACGTGAGCACATAAGAGACATTACGTGCACCCATAGTTACTTCACCACCTAGTGAAAAGCTATGGGAAATTCATATTGCAATCCAGAATAAATTGTTCTTACACCGGAGCAAGGACTCCCCATAGTTACTCTGGATTGCACCCATAGGCAGAAATAATAAAGTCGTCCTTCACACAATGCCTGGTTAGCTTTTAGAATAAACTTCTTTGAATGTCGATGATGTCTATGAGTGTAGATGTCATTGAAGAACTGATATCTATACTCATGACAGTGAGACTGGAGATACTATGGAGAGGCAGAAGTCGGCCACTGGCCCCTACCTATATTCAGAGGCAATACCCTGCTGAGTATCTGTGAGTGGGGGGGGGGGGTGTCCTACCCTGGAGACCTACCTTGCTTTAAGACATCTGTCTGGCCAGTCCTGAAAAGATGGTGGGACCAACACTGCTCTGATCTATTGAAAGCAGATTAAGAAAAGGCTAGATCACTGAACCAGGTTACTTGCAGGTTAAGGTCCATCTGAGTGCAGGTTAAGGTCGGTCTGAAGGAAAAGGATGCATCTGTTTCATCAGGTGTTTGGAGATGCATTTGGCCACCATAGCAGTTTGGGTCCATTTGACCTGAACCCTATCAACAACAGGGCTCTCAAGGTCCTGTCCTTCAGTTATATGTCCAGCTGTCATTTACTCAGCTTCATATTTTGTTTTGCCTTTATGATTCTGTGTGGTGCTATTGGATTGTAAACCTCCCTGAGCTGTAGGGATGGAATGACACAGAAATTGAGTAAAACGGATAACATTTCACCGTTCCCTGGGGACAGTGGCCAAGAGAGGTTCTCCAAGGGATGTGCTGAATGCCTGATCTTCATTCACACAGTCATCAAGTTCAGAACCTTTTGCCCACACAATCCTTAATTAACAGGGAAGACGAAGAGAAACATTTTCCGACTCCTCCTCTCCCTTGTGGCACTAGCATCTCTGTCTCTCTCCTTGCCCTGCACATTTCCATGCGCTCTTGCCTACTCTACCCTAAGTGGAGAGTTGATTAATACAATTTACCCTCTCCATAGTAGTGCATGTTTTATTGCAAGGCAACAGAAGGTCCTTAAGCCTAGACTTACAGCTTTATCTTTCTGCCTTTTGTGGGAATTACGAGACTTAACATTATCTTAATGTTCCCTTTTTTTGTCTTTTAATATATTTTATAGCAGTTCTGCTTTTATTGGTCCTTCCTGGCAATGACTTGGCAAAATTATGGCTGTAGGTCATCCTGCTGCAGAACCCTGGAAATGCTGGTCCAATGTGGAGCTTTGTTGATGGAGACCACTGTGAAATTACTCAGGGCATGTGCATGTTCTTGCGCCATCGCTGCTCATTGCGTAAGGTGCTTTCAAGACCATAGGGTTGACCCATCTGGAGTCCAAGGTATTCATTTATTTCAGAAGGGCAGGATATAGAGATTTACAATGATTTTTATAAGTCTTTTACAATATTTACAAGTTTCAGGATGGCTGACAGTTACAATAGTTTTCACAATGTGCATTTCACAAGTTAAGGGAATTCCTTAACAAATCTCCGGGTAAGGTGATAAATCTTCTGATATGAACTTCTGTACATGTTACCATTGGTGTACTTGACACCTGGGATAGATCCATAGCCAGCGTGGAAGCTCCTGGTGGGACTAGCCTGTGTGTGATAGGAATGGAGCTCAGCAGTTTCTTTAGACACTATACTTTATAATTAGGGAGACTTCAAGATTTGTGGAACTGATCTTTCAGTAGTTAAAAGTTGCTTGTACAATCACTTTGAATTCTCCATGCTGGGAAAAGTAATGTCTGAAAAGTGTCACAGTGTTTTCATTACAACAAGCATACCAGGCTTGGATTAAAATGAAGCAATCACAATGATGTACATACATGCCTGTGATTCCTGTTGTGTCCAGTTCTGAGTCCCTCACTAGATGTGAGATGGAAGAAGTCCTCACTGGACTGGAAGAAAGGTGCAGCCAAACTGGAGCAAGTCCAGAGGCGAGCAACAAGGGATGATCAGTGGGCTGGAAGACAGGCCTAAAAAAAGTTGGGAGAACTTGATTAGCCTGGAGAAGAGAGGAGACTCCTGGTTAAGAGGAGACACAATCACACTCTTCAAATATCTGAAGGGCGATCATATGGAAGATAATAATAATAACTAGGCATTTATAAACCGCTTTTCTGGACATTTTGGATTGCTCCTCAGTCTTTAATAAAAGGATGGGACGCATTTGTTCTTAACTGTCTCTGAGAGTAGAACTAGAACCATTGGGTACAAACTGCAAGAAAGGAGATTCTGGTTAGATGTCAGGAAAAAATTCCTGAAAATTGGAGCAATTTGGCAGGGAGGGAGACAGACCACAGGAGGTGGTGGGCTCTCCTTCACTGGTGATCTTCAAGCAGAGGGTTGACAAGCACCTGTAGGAGATACTCCAGGACAGTGGTGGGCAACATTTTTTGCACCAAGTGCCACTGATGACATCGGTGCCCAGCATGCATGCTGGTATCCACTGTGCATGCCTGTAACTCAGGGCATGCACAGCGGGACAGGAGTGCCCAGCACCCATTATGCCTACCCAGAGCTCCAGGCCTTGTCAGTTCGGCTCAGCTAAGAGGAGAAGCAGCTGCTCTTCACAGCTGAGCCGAACTGATGGGGCCAGTGCCTACTGTGCATTCCTTAAACTCCAAAAATGTGCAGTGGGCCAGGGTCACCCTGCACCCGTTGTGCATGCCCGGAGCTCCTCTTAGGAACTGAGCCGAACTGATGGGGCTGGTGCTTACTGTGCATGCCTGGAACTCTGGACATGTGCAGTTGGCAGGCTGGGGGAGTGGGGCAGTACTACGGCTGCATGCCAGCCAGGAGGGCTTGAAGTGCCCTCCCTGCCACATGTGCCATAGCTTCACCACAACTTCTCCAGGAGGATTTCCTTCTATAGGCTAGGGGGGTTGGACTAGATGACATACTAGTTCCCTTCCAATTCTTCGACTCAGGTGACTGCATCTCCCACACCAAAGTGTGTACCTATAATTTGGTAATGGTACAACTTGTGTGGCATCCCAAGCAATCATGGTGGAATTCAGAAGTGCCCCCTGGTTACCGGGCCTAGTGTCTTTGGCTCCTCCTGGTTCTTCCCCAGCACTGGGCAGGAAAAAGGAGAGTCAGGGTAGAAGAGCAAAATGTGCTTTAGGACTGTTTTCCCAGGGCCCCTATCCCTTGACAGACCTTCCTTCCTGCCCCCAACCTTCAGAGTCTTCCCACTCCTCATATTTCCTTTTGAAACCTGAGGTTGCAATCTGAACCCACAAGAAGCTGTGGTCAGAAGGGCAACTCTGCCAGTAAGGAAGAGATGGTGGAGTTTGTCTGGGTAGGTAAGAGAGATGCTAGTGACCTAAGCGTAGAGGAGGAGTCGGAAAAGCTCTTGAGTGCTACAGCTGCCTGTGAGTGGCGCATTATGTCCAACTGTGGAGGTTCCATCCCAGTCCTCCCTAGGCACTTCCAAAGCAACCCTGTGCGATGGAAGTTGAGGGACGCTGTTCGCTGGCTGCGGATCATCAGAATGAGCAGGGCACCTTGTGGCGTCACCAGACACATTGGCAGGCTTGCCCTGCTGCCAAGACTGCCAGTTCTGCTGCTAGAGCCTGGCTTGAGGCAAGTGAATTCTCCTTTACATGGCACAGAGACCTTTCAGAGCCCATGATGCCCGCTGCTGACCTGTCAGCCAGATTTGGGCTCCGCCAGAGGGACGGGAACTGCCTCAAGGCAGCCGCCTCTGGATTTTTTATCTGCTGCTAGTCCTGATATATTGCCCTAAGAAGTTGTCTAACTTATCTAGTGGGGAATATTAAGGTTGCCTTCCCCAAGGCAGCCTGGAGAAATTCAGGAAGAAAAAAATATGGGCCTCTCTTTTTCCACCTTGCAATAATTTTAATTAGAGGATTCCCAAGATGGGGAGGGCGGGAGTCATCTCTTCAAATCAGTTATAAAACCAGCAGACTTAGTCTCAGCATGTAGTGTCAGCTTTAATTATCTGGGCAGTTATAGCTGTATGTTATAAAAGTCAGGCAATTAGATGCATTCCTTAAAGCTGTGGAAAAAAATTGCTGGCTATCAAGAAGGGGAAGAAACAGAATCAAACATATAGCTGTTAATTGCACAGAGCATTCAGCAGAAAAAACTGTGTGGAGATCATATTGCAAAATATTGTGCAAGGAGAGGTGATTAAATACATAAATCTGTTTGCGAGTTTAGATGTCACCGAGAAAAGGTATTCTTTTGTTCTGAGTGCAAACTGTGTCCAAAAGTGCCCTCCGCACAAGAGGACGGATCCATGATACTTTTTTGGGGGGTGGGTGGGAGGCAGTCAAGGCCTCTCCCCTGCTGTACGTCTTGAGTATGCTAGAGCAGAGAGTTGTCGTGCGAGTGTGTTGTCATCTAGCCTCACAGCATGGGCCTTGTGCATCCATGTGCAAGAAAGGCATTTAGAGCGGTTTGTTGTGAGTGAACCAAGAGGTATGGTTCCACTTGTGGTGAGTGGTCAGTGAACCAAGTGGTATGCTACATGCAAAGAACATTTCTGGAAATGTCAGGAGAAGGAAGTGGTTATAGGCTCCTTGCAATTATGTCTGCCTGGAAAAAAGCATTGGAGAGACTAACTGAGCTCATCTGATCCAGGGAGGAATGAAAGTGCATGAGCACATTGAGAAGGAACTGGCAGTGAGAAGTGTGGTGCATGTTTGTTGCGACACTGGATACTGGAGAATCAGCAGAGCTTTAGATAAGGGAGCTGGTGCTGGGGGGAGAGTTGCTCCATAGTTATGTTGGTGGGGCTTAGGTGTGTTGGAAGGCACCAGACATTGGCAAAACAAACAGGGTCTGTGTCAAGGTCCTTGGGAAGGGTAGCCTGGTAGATACACTGGGTTGAAGAGTCCAGTTGGATCTGTGCAATAATTAACCCTTGCAAGTGGTGAGAGGCAGCCGAGAAGAGACTTCTGAAGACCTGTTGGGATCAGAGGCCTCAGGAACCTTCAAGCAGGGTGATCATATGCCCTCTTTTTCCAGGACATGTCCACTTTTTAGTCTTGTGTCCTGAAAAAGAACTTCAGTGTCCCCTTTTCCTTGTCAGCAGGCATAACAAAGCCTTCTTGAAATTAATAAATTATATGTAATAGTTTTAAATTTATTAATAAGTAATATAGACTGCAATTCTCACCTCCAATTAGACCAGCATATGCTGCAGCGTAAGTCCTGTGCTAACCTGGGGGTCCAAAGGGTACCTGTGTGTCTCTCAAAGCACAATCCCTCTGGTTGGTTCTTGATATTAATATTTATTATTTTTCTGTTCTGAAATTCACAGGCTCCAGTTTCCTCCTTGTCACAAGCCCCACAGCCAACAAAGTGGTCAACACTCGCTACAGGATAGTGAAGAAGGAGATGGCTTCTCCTTTGGGCTCTGCAGCACCCTTTGGCGGCTCTGCACACAGCTGGAAGACTAGGCGACTCTCGGCATCCAGGTAGTCTTGTGGGCTTCGGTTCTGGTCATGTTATGGGAAACTTCCTTTTTACCAAAGTGACACTGTCCATGACAAAAGTGTCTTTCCTTCATTCAAAAGGCTTATGGAACCAGATCAAGGATTTATCATGGCTGATCTTTGGCCATGTTGAGACTAGGCTACTGCAGTGGGCTTACTTGCCATGCTTTCTGACTCACCATTGACACAGTTTGAATTGGCCAGGACCAGGGGTGGGTTTTCTCTGTATTGTTGCCACAGCTTTGAGACTCTTGCCCCAGGGAAGTTCCCCGCCAGAGCCCTACACTGGCTTCCTTTGATAGGTTGCTTCCAGTCTCTCATTCCAAAGGTCTTTTTGCAACAAGTTCTGTTCTGAGTTCTTACTTTGCTGCTGTTATTCTGATTTGTCTTTTTCTTTCTGTATTTCATTATTATTATGTTGATATTTGCAACCGTGTAAAGTTTTTAACATGAAAAACAGGGTCTAAATATTTAAATAATAGGCCTTTAAGGCAAGGAGAAGGTCTGTTAACCTCTGCAGCATGAACTTCTGCAATAGTTACTTACAGCTGGATGTGCGTGTACATGCATGTGCTGTGTAGTGGACTGTAGCACAGTGACTGGCGTACTGCATACTTCCTAGTGTTTGAGAGGAAGAGAGTGGCAGAAAAGGAGATGCTGGTTATGCTCATGTGGCCTCTCCATTCCCCAGTTAGACAGACCATGGGAGGAGAAACCCTGTGGCTGTTGCCTTCTCTAAGTGAAACCTGCTGGATCAGGTCAAAGGTCCATCTAGTCCAGCTTCCTGTATCTCAGAACCCAACCAGATCTCTCAGGTGCCTTCCCTCCATCAGACATCTAAAAAAAGAGGTAGCACCTACACATCTTGGCTTGTAATTGTGATGCATAGGCAAGCAGAGTAGTTCAGGGGCTGGCAGTTGCACTCTTAAGAACTGTTTGGAAATTATTAATTGTACAGGGCTGTCTGTGTACATTATACTTTACAAGGTATGAGACGACAGATTCCTGTTGCAAGGAAAATACAGACATAAGCATTTGCCAAAAATGATTTCAGTTCAGATGTAGATCCAGCCTTCAAAGTTGCACTGAGTTTTTCCCCTCTTGAAACTTTCCCCTTTCCATTCTTGAACAGTCCCTATTTTTTCCCTAGATCTGTTACACGTTGACATCTTTTTCAAATTTTTGTTTTGTCCTTCAGTGGATGACCAGTTACAGATTTCAAATAAATTTGCTTAAAGGTGTTGGAATAGTTTCCATTTCTACGAATCTGACTAGCAGCTGGCTTGAAAAGATGTTTGGGGAGGGGGAGGGAATAAATTTTCAAATCAAATAGAATAAAACAGCCTCGATTACTTGGCAAAATGAAAGAAAATGCTGATAGTCCTTTTTTTAAAAAGCTGATTATTCAGTATTTGTTTCAGTTCAAAAACAGTTTGAAAATGAAGAACCAGATGCTTTATCTAGAAACTTCTGTTCGCAGCAATTTAGTATGATTTGATAGTGTCAAAACAATTGCAATTTCAGGAATCTAAAATTAAAGTGTGGCATTTATTACCTTCCTAAAACAATTGATTACCCCATGCCCCCCCCCCATACCACTTTTAGCAGAGCATAGCTTTAGGTAGTTCATAGGGCTCTGTTTGTGAAGTTGGAGAAGGTAGTCGTTGTGAGGAGCATGATGTACATGAACATAACCCTGTTTGCTTCTAAAGTTTATTTTAGTCCTTTGTTTTACTTTTCATTCATTGATTCCATTCTACACCTGCTTTTCTACACCAGCATGTGATGAGTTGCAGGCTCTTGCATCCGTTGTGTTAATGTCTCATTTCAAATTGATTTGTGTTCCTCTATATCAGGGGTCTCCAAACTTATAACTTCTGGGTCCTGGACCTTTAAAAGGAGGTGCAGCTTCTCACCTCACAGGTCACAAACGGAAATTTCCTCTTCTACACACTTGTTAAAGGTCCAGAAGCCCTGAAAGTAAAAGTTTGGAGACCCCTGCTCTGTATATTGTATCCCCATATGTTTACTTTTTGCAAAATTAATTTGACATCCTCATTTCTAGTGTAAATCCAAAGGCAGTGCTATGTCTGCTACTTTCTGATCAGGTCTCCTGATCAAGTCAGAGATCTGCCACTGAGCTGGAGGCGGCTTCAGCTTCTGTTCCGAGATTTGGTCCTGTTCACCAAGTGGCTCTCCTGCTCAGCCTCAGCCGTTTGTATTGATCGGCTGTTTCTCCTTTATTTAAGCCTGCTAAAGGAAACCTATTTTGATGGAAACACTTGCCTCCTCCTTTGTGCACCTCAGACAGGCTTGTCAGAATGACCGTTCTCCCTCGGTCACCTCGTCCGACACAGTTCTGCTCCTTGACCTGAGAGGTGGACCGGAGAGGGACTTTCGCTCCCCTTTTGTTTTTGTGTGAGAGACCCGAGTGTTCTGTGAGTTCCACTGGATTGTCTCTCTTGGTATTAGATGCTTCTTAACCGGACCCTGGAGACGGCATGTACTGGCTTTCGCTACAGATCCTGCAATCTTGAGCCACTCTGACTCCCAGCTGTTTCTGCCTTAATTCACTGCAGGGTTTTTAACTTTTTGGAGCCTTGAGTAGATTTAGGAGAGATTTAAGGATCTGAATCATTCCCATCAAGATATTTCCAAAGAGACCCAGCACCCAAACTCCTGTGTGATCTTGGTACACATACCAGAGTGGAAAACACCTTTCCTTCATTTATTACTCTGAAACCTGCTGCTCTGTGGTGTTCTACATATAAAAAGCTTGTCACTGGTTTCATCCACAACTTACTGTAGTATCCTTGTTACCTTCCAAGGTTCATCCAAATATTATTATTATTATTATTATTATTAAGAATACTTTTTGGCCAGAGTGGTTTGCAAGCAGTTTACATAGTAAAATCAATCAATGGTTCCCTGTTCCCAGAGGGCTACATGTGGAAAAGACACCATGCTGGGGTGGATATTCGCAGTCCCCTGATACATAGAAGAAGGCACAACTTTGACTTGGCCTAGCATCTATAAGAAATTTATAATCAATAGATACTGTCAGATACACAGCTTGACTCGCCATAGGCTCCAATCCTAAGCACACTTTCCTGGGAGTAAGATCCATTGACCACAATGGAGCTTACTTCTGAGTAGACATTGTTAGGATTGTGCTCATAGAAACTTCTCAAGTCAGCATTTATTACACAGTCCAGTTATGCCCATTGCTCAGACGGTCTAGATCAGTGTTTCTCAAAGTGGGGGTCGGGACCCCTTTGGGAGTCGCCTAGAGCTTTCCTAGGGGTCGCCTAAAGACCCCTGGTGCAGGGGGCCAGGTCAGGCTTGCCAGACCTCCAGCTGTAGCTGCATGCGCACTGGGGCTGACTGACAGCCTCAGGGCCCAATCCTATGCATGCCTACTCTGAAATAAATCCCATTGTGTTCAACGTGTGCATAGAACACACATTTCATTTGTAACATTGAAAATACATCCTGCATATCGGATATTTACATTACGATTTATAACGGTAGCAAAATTACAGTTATAAAGTAGCAACAAAAATAATTTTATGGTTGGGGGTCCCCACAACATGAGGAACTGTATTAAGGGGTTGCAGCTTTAGGAAGATTGAGAACCACTGGTCTAGATGATCAAATGAACCTTTTGCAGCACTTTTCTCATGCCCAGAGTACAGGAACTGGCAGGCACACTATCAGCCTAATAATCAATGCACCGCCCCAGAGGAACCAGAGTCAAAGGATCCAAGTCAGATATCTCCAAGGCTTTCCCAGATGATCTCACAACTGATCCCTTAAGGCACAGCTCCCCGTGCTGGAATCCTAGGAAAATATGCATGTTTCCTGAACTGCCACTGATGAAGCCCAGGCAGCCCCACTCCCTGCAGCCCCACAATGGAACAGAGCTGACAAGAGAGCATAAACCTCCCAGAAGAGATAAAGGGGGAGGAGTGAGAAGGAAGCACAATCAATAAATCTTAACCTCATTGGAGCTCTTATTAAGTAAATTAATTTAAGTTAATTTAACTCGATCATGACTCCCGATCACAGTGATTTAGTGAGGGGGAAATTGCATTAGGAAAGGCCGCACACACTAGATAGAAGAACGGAAGAAAATTAGATCCACTTAGCAATGTGAATTAATATGGAAATAGCAGGTGTAAATTTAATCTTATCAAGAGAGTGAAAATTATCTTCATAAATTTGTAAAAATAGCCCCCGAGTCGCTTATAAATCTATTTAAAACAAAAATATTACAAAAGTGCAGTAAAATTAATTTAAAATATACTCCCATCTATTGCCTCCAGAAAAGTCAGTGGCAGGGCGAAGTTTAATGCAATCTAACAATAAGGGGAGAAAGCAACTAATCATGGAGGGATTAGTGAGGAGGGGGAATGCTGTGGATTCTCCACACCTTTTGTCCTTTGAGTGGATGCCCAAGAGCAGCTGGAACTGCAAGATCCTGGTAAGTGGACAATCTACCAGGATCATGACCAGAGGAGGAATAAGGTCTCCAAGCCCTTCAGACCTTAGACTGCACCTCCCTGGCACAAATCCTCATCTGGAACGCAGATGGGTTTAAAGGAGTAACTCTCTAACATGGACCACTGCATGCCTACACCATCCCATTACATACCTCTTGGCTCATTGCTGGCACCAGCGTGTAGGCTCAAGGGAGATATACATACCCTATATGGGTATGTAGGAGAGGCCAATTCTCAGGATGTGCAGACTTTAGCACCTCCAGTGCTGGGCCCTTTGTTTCAAATATTTCCAGTTTAAGAGTCACCCAGTAGAAGTCACCCAGTGGAAGGTTCAGGCCCAGATTCCCGGATGGTGACAATTCCTGAGAGTGGGTCCAAGGCTGGAAACTCCATTTAGCTGTGAATTTGACCAGGCAGCCTGCTCACTGCCTTGGCACGGCTTGGAAACAGTGAATGGATATATTAAATGGTGAACAGCAGAACAAGTGAAATTGATATCCCTTTTTTACTGAGTGGGGGACTTTATTTTTGAATACAAGACTGTTGGCCCTCATGGAAAAGGCATCTTGGAACACATCACCTTAATGCTTCCAAAGAAATGGCCATTGAGAAGGCATTGCTTTCTTCTTGGCCTGCTCTTTTCAAAGGATGAAGTTGCCTACTCAGGAGTAAATTTGCACCTCACTTTCAGTAGGGAATTTATTTTCCTTGGCAGCTTCTGAGCATGCATGAGTTTAAGCAACAAAGCACTCCAAGTGTGCATTGAAACACAATCAGAAGTACTTGGGATGATCCATGAATGCTCCACAGCCACTTTAATAGGCAAATGGCTGTGCTATTTTGTTAATTCAACAGTTAATTCCAACCCAATTTCATTATTTTGGTATTTCATTTTTACTGTTTCCGACTGCCGCTAGCCATGACGTGAGCAAACACAGTGGCCGGGGCTGGGACAGGTACAGCACTCGTGAGTGGCAACTGTTGGCATCACGGTGACTGGCACAATTCACAATACACTGAATGTAAGCAGGCCTCCGTCAGTCTTGAAAGACGATGGTATCGTGCTCATCGCTGCGTACGCTGCATGCGAAGCACGAAAGCCTGGGTTGGATTGTTATGGAGGATAGGCTGTTCCCCAAGCAGCAAATCCCCCCTCTCCACGCCACTGAATTAGTACAATGGAAAGGCAGAGCCAATACGATTGGATCCAGCTGCGTCGCAGAGCTAAGGACAGGAGCTCACCCTGTCTTGTGGGGCCGACCTGGGTCTCGAACCCTGGCCTGCTGGTTAACAGGCACAGTGTCTTAACCGCATGCGCCACCCACAGCCCACTGAATGCAAACCCTGTTGTTTTATGTGTCACAGCTAGTAGGATGGAAGTCAGAGTGTCTTAATCAGCTGGACAGACTTCTCAGATAACCGGTTGTGGCCGGTTGGTGTTGAGCATCAAACCTTGGCTACAAAGGGAACAGGCCTGAATGGAGAGGTTACCAGAGGATTAGTGAACACAGTGGGAGCTGGAATATGCATCTGGATAATGAGTTCTGCGTGGAAGGGGAGAGTGACGGGTGGAATCTTCAGCCCTCGGGACATTTCAGGCTGGGCTTGTCAAAACGCCAGCCAGCGAGGGGCACAATCCTGTCAGTGGCCAAGAGATGGGCACCCACCTGGGCAGCAACACTAATTCTGCATGGAAGTGGCTGTTTCCAGGTGCTGCATCCCTTGGGTGACACAGGCGTTCTTGGACTCTCAGTGGTAGTTGTCAGGCCCTGGCAGCCCTGGCAGCCCTGCCCATTCTAAAAGTGAATTAGTAAGTTGACACCTGGTGAGATCCGACATGGCTCAGTCTTGATTAAAGATCTCCAGGCTGGCTTTTAACTGGTTGATAAACCAATTACGTATATGTGCTGTGACAACTCCGTGAAGATGCTTCTTCGAGGAAGCCTATCAAAGGTGACAGTTCCTCTCACGCAGCAGACATTGAGTGTAAAAATATCCCACCTGACTGTGTTGGGGGGGGGGGAGTCATCTTGATATTTTTGTCCTGAGTGCGCCGACCCTCCTGGCCTGGGAATTTAGCAAGGGATTCCTCAGGTGGCTGCAACCGCAGTGCCTTTCGGCTGTGAATTCCAACTATGCCAGCTTGTTAATTTTGGAACAGTCAAGAAATGTGTGCCGCTAACTTGCAGGGAGTTTTATTCTCCATAGGTTCATGTTCTATTAGTTCAGGGTAACTTATCTTTTTTCGTACCTTTTTGTACACTAAGGGTGCAATCCGAACCTAGGCCGGCACATCTCATTGGTGTTCCCATTCCTGTAGTGATGTTGAGAGGCAAGTGCGTGTCTGTGCCCAGGCCTAATCCACCCTTAAGAGAGGTGCAGAATTGTCTGACAGCACTTTTGTGAAACCTCCAGGTCATCACAGGATGTATGCTGGGACTTAGGCAGGCCTAACTGGCGCTTAGGATTGAAACCCAAAACTTTTCTGTGCCAGTACCTGCCTGGTGGTTTGCCAGTTCTGGGAAGTGTCAGCAGCGATTCCTGATGCAGGTTAAGGAGCTGCTATTAGAGGGGAGAAACGGAGCAGTGCGTGATCCCTTGCTGATGCCTGCCTTTTGGTCCCTAAGACAAACCTGTCCCCATCTTCCAGTTGGTGTCTTCCACTCTTCGTTCTGGGCCACGTGGAACTTGGACTTGCTGCTTCTGTTGCTGCATCGTTGCCAATAAGGGAACAAGGAAAGTTCAAGAGGCCTTTTCTTTCTCTCCAGCTCTGTTCTGTGTTGCTGACATCTTGCTATCGCAACGAGAAACTTGAATCCTGATGCAGAGCCCAGCATGGAACGGGATTAGGCCTATTAAATCACGCTGGGATTTATGGGCAGGAGAGTGGGATCTTGGGGTCCCAGCTTGCAAGCAAGTGCTGAGAGTGCATGATTCCAGCATGTAATGCATCACAGTGATGTGGCGATCTATATTTCATTGGGCGGCCGCACCGAGCACTCCCTTTTCAGGCATTTTGGGAAAACACAGCCTGCTTTGCGAAGGTGTCCGAGGAAGTTGAAATCATTGGTAGGATGTGGAATCCTGTGGGGGCTGAGAAGGTAGTGCCAATCTCTCCATTGGTGCCTGGTGATTTCTCCCTACTGTCGGGTTCTTGCAGCCATCATAACAAAAACAGGAGCTTTATGTGGATGGAGTATTGGGAACTGTTATCCTTGCCTGGCTTTTATACCTCTTTTGGCTCTCTTCTCCCTTTAGCCTCTAGTTAGTAGTACATTAATCTGAAAGGCCATTAAAATGTGACTTTAAAGTTCCTGTCAGTTCTTTCTTCCTAAATTCATTGGATAAGAAAGTGAGAAGCAAACAGAATCCTTGTGTTTAAGCAGATAACTTGGAAAGCCTTTTCCATCTCACTTAAAAAATGACCAAGTCATGGATTCTGCAGAAAGGCTGTTTTTTGGGGGGTAACTTTTGATATATATTATATGTATTTGTCTGCATGGTAAATTTTGTTTTAATAATCTTGACGTGCTTTTATAAAGATTTAGGAATAAGATTTTTTTAAAGGATGTTAACACCATTCTGTAAAATGACATCTCATTAAAGTGAAATTCATCTGCCGGGATTGGAAATGCTACAGACAAGAAGAAAACACTGGCTGCATTTTTAAAAAGTGGGTTTTTCCTTATAGGAAGTATTTCCTAATCTTTTTAATGAGGATGTTGTGAGAGACACAACGCTGTATTGTTTCTGAAAAGTCCTGACATCTGGTCTCCCGTAATCCGTTTTATGTTAACTGGTAGCTTCTTAATAATAATAATTTTTTAATGTAGCTTCTTTTTTTTTTTGCAAAGCTGTGGATTAATCTCTCAATTGCTCAGTTTGGTCTCTTCCCTCCCACAGGAATGAATGACACTTTATACAGCTCAATCTCCTTTTGCCAACTGAAGCTGACATCTGGGTGCTTGTCTTAACTTATCCTAATGTGTTGCCTAATGTGTTACTGGCGCTTGAATGTAGGAATTGCCCCCCCAGGAGGCTGGAGAAGCATTTCCTTTGAGTGGCAGATGAAGAGAGGCAGCAAAGTGCCAGGGAATACCTGCACATATGCCACCGGATTAGCTTATGTCTCATCCTTGGAATGCAAGCAGGATAAGGCTGTGGGCATTGCTTAGCATCGCCTCCTCTAATGGCATTGCCAAAGAAATATGTTCAGTCCCCTTTTCAATGCATCCAAGCCAGGTGCCATCACCATCTCTTTGGAGAAGAACTCCACAGGATGTGGTAAGGTCTTTCTCGGACCACTAGCTTCTGCTGTCCAGGACATTTTCCTCTGTTTTGTGCTCACCTTTTAAAGCATAGATATTGCCCTACTGACAGTTGCCCTTGTTACTGGTTGTTGATTGCCTTGACTGGATATTGGATGTGAGCTTGGACCGTCCTGTCTGTGTTCTTCGCCCTTCCTTTGGGTTCTACTTGAGCAAAGAAGTCATTAGAATATTCAGCTTCATTGATGTTACAGTGTTAGAGGAGTTCTTATCTGTATTTTCTAGCATTGTTTGAAATGAAATGCTGAAATAGCCACCTTGGGCATCTGTTGTTAAGAGAGGAACGGCAGGATATAAACTTTTTAAACAAATAAATAAATGGTGTGTTTTCTTTATCTTATTTTAAGTTAAGTAAATCTGAAAGTTTAAAAAAGTCTTCCCCCTTATGAATACACGAAGGTCTGCCACGGTCTGCTTTTCCACATCCTGAGTTTTTCTTCTGAGAGGGGACACAGAGGTGAGCCTTCTCCACCGTGGATCACTCTCTGTGGAACTTATTCTGGGGAAGCTGCTGTGCTTCCCCACTCTTCAATCTCTGAAGACTGATTTCGGCTGCAATCCTAAAGACACTTTCCTGGGAGTAAGACCCACTGAACTTGCTTTTCAATGCTTTCTTTTGGTGTTTACTTTTGCATAGACGTGGTTAGGATTGTGCACTTATTTTCTTAGCTATTTCTGGATTATATTTCATTTGGGCTTGTTCTCACTACTCTGCTGCGGTGGGTTTGTATTGTTTATAACACCTACCTGTATCTTGAAATATGCTTTTGCTTTGACTGATCCGCCATGGGGTTCAGGCACCCTACTGTAGATGCATCTCTGCCTTTGCCAAATACTTCCTGAAGCTAAGAATGCCACTCTGCTGGTGGCACCCCACTTCGCTTTTATTTCACCTCTTTTGTAGGAGGGTAGGAGTGAGAACTTCCCCCCCCAAAGACCTGCAACTGGTGAAGGGCCGACTGAGCAGAAATGCAAGTCCATCCTTTTGGCCACCTATTAGGACTGCAGGAATCTCCAGCTTGGACTCCAGCCCCTGAGTCCCAACTACAGGCCCAGAGAGGCAGCACATACCCCCCCCCCATCTTCCAAAAGCTTTGTAAAGGCCTCGGAGAGCCAAAAGCATCACTTCCAGTTTCATGGAAACTGCTGCAGAAATTGACAAAGAGACTGAGCCTCTGCATGCTTACTAAGAAGTAAGTTCTATTGAGTTCATTGGAACTGAGCTCCTGAGAATTTCAGCCTGGACCTCTTTTGCCTTGTCAAACGTCCTACTCAGTAGAATAAAGAGGGCAGCCCTGGAGCCCTCCAAAGAGACTGTGGGGCAGGGGAAGAGGGAGAAATCCCACCCAGGTTTCCTTGCTCTTCGGGGAGCAGCTACAGTAATTGAGCTCTGCTTTGGAGGAACTAATGAAAACAAAATAAAACCAGGACTCAGAGGTTAACGACCAGCTTTAAATGCATATGAAAATACTTAAGAATAATGGGATTTTCTTTTTTTAATTTTGGTTAATGGAGTAGTGGATTTTTGAATTGATCCTATTAAAAATAAAACTGTCACTTTCAAACCTGGGGAAGCAATTATGGGATATTTAGTTGACAGGGTATTTTGTGTTAATCTTGGGCTGCTCCTCCTCCGGCACAGATGAGGTTCTGAAGCTGATCATGGGGGACCTTCAGATCATACATCAGTGGTGTATCCCCCTCCCAAAAAAACAAACCACTTTGGAGAAAAGAGAGAGAGCCACCTTCCAGGTGTGGGACCAGTGTTGGGGTATGGTGTGGCTATAAATGGATAATTTTTACCCACGATTGTCTGCACTGACAGCGGCTCTTTAGGGATTTTTTCCAGGACTGGTATTGAAACCATTGACTGGTATTGGAAACACTGCGCATTGAACATGAGATATTTTTCAATGTGCTCTTCCACTGGCACATTGTCCCTAAGTCCCCTAAGTCCCTAATGTGTTTAGCGTCCTTAAAATCATTATATGGGCATAACAACAATTCAGTAGATTTATTTTATTTTAAAAATTTATATCCCGCCTCTCTTGGGCCATTAGCCCGACTCAAGGCGGCTTACATAAAACATAATTAAAAACATAAATATTACAATTTCAATAAAAACAATTAAAACATACAGACTAAAAACATATATGTTAAAAACAATAAAACAACAGCCGCCCCAACCTCTGCCCCATTAAAAAGCTTTTTTTAAATAAGAGTTAATAGTTAATAGAGAAGTTCTGAGCCTAGATAAAATCCTGTTATAAACAAGGAATACCTCCCTGTGGCAGGATTTGCCTACATTTCCCCCTTGTTGCTCATCTTGAATCTAACTACTAAGTCCTGTAAACACCTTTTCTCGGAGCACACTGCTTTGAACACAATGCGGCTTATTTCTGCGTAGAGATGTAAAGTTTAGGATTGTGCTGTAAGAGTAAAGGATTTTCCACAACCAGGATAGATGAGGAGAGCTTGTAGGAATTGTCAAAAGGATACAGAAACATAAACACTTGTTAAAATTTATTATTTTCATTCTATTTGGTCCTATGGTGATGAACATCATACAGTCAAAAACATTAAAATAACAAATGCTCAAGATTGAGGTGCCAGGAACAGAGACTGAAACAAATCAGGATCTGTTTATTATCTCTGTTGTTCAGCTCCCACCCTTATAACGGCTTCTGTTCACCACTCTGAGTATTGGAGCTGACCAGTGGCAAGGAAATGGGTTTTTGTCTTAACTGCCCATCTGTGGGGAATTGCCATTCCTAGATCTGGGCCTGGCAAGGTTTCGTCCCTGTGGGTATGTAGGTGTCAAGGTGTTTGGGATCAATCAATCAAACAGACATTGATTGGGATCAATGTTTTGGGGTCGCAATGTAGAGAGAATTGCTTTGGGGCTAAGAGTGGCTGATCCCCTGACTTGACCTGCTTGCAGTTCCCACCAACAGAGCAGGGAGCAGGTACCTGCTGCACTCCTCGCAGCGCTTGTTTTGAGTCATATCTGTGCACTTGTACTGTCTGTCATGTGCCCCTGTTGCTTGTTCCCCATCCCTATTTAACAACCCTGTGAGAAAAGCCTGTGATCCCTGTTGGAAGGAAGGCAGGGTATAAATATTTGAAGTCATTAAGTGTGCCAAAAGCCTATGGGGAGGAGTGCACAGCAGCCTATGGGGAGGGAGTGCACAGAAGGAGGGAGAGAGAAGAGGAAGGAAAGAAGGAAGGATGAGAGAGTGAGAGAGAGAGAGAGAGTGATGAAAATGGAAAGGAGGTGGGAGAAAAACTAGAAAGGGGAAGGAAATAAGAGCCCAGCAATAAGGTGCCCAACATCTCAATCCTATGCATGTTTACTTGGAGGTAAATCCCACTTGGTCATTGGGGCTTACTCCCAGATAAGTGTGTATAACATTGCAGCCACAGGGAGTGGGAGTGCATGACAACAGGGGGATAGTGGGGAGGGCAGGGGAAAAAACCCAGGGAGGGAGGGGAGGACAGGAGGGGATAGGACTGGTGGTGTCCTGCTCTGCCAGATTCTGAATTCCATCTTAGGCTAGAGATCCAATATGAAATCTCTCTAATCTGCATCAGCATAACGACAGGCACACATTTGAGAACCTTGTGGGTTTGGGGAGAAGGGGAGAAAAGCCCCCCCCCCCCAAGGAAACTTCCAGTGTCAGCTGTGAGATGCAGTTGCAGTCTGTTTGGCACTGATGTACCTGGTGGTGCCACCACCTTTGGGATTAAGCTGTAAATCCAATAATTTTGCCCAGTCTCCACCATCCAGAGTGCTGGCTCCCATTCCTGGCTGTGACCCAGGAAGATACAGCCCTCTGTGGGCCTTCCAAGGCTACCTTTTAGGTTGTGCATATAGGAAACATGTCACAACTTCAGGATGTGTGATGTTTGCTGCAGATGCAGCTGTGTTTCTGTGCTCTTTCAGCAGCCGCATTCCTCTTTATGGAGTGTAAATGAAGCTACTCCAAGGAGTGCTTCCCCATCACCCAGCTGCGCTTGAGCTCCTTCCCAGTGCTGGTTCCTCTCCTAGCCGACCATCATTTGCTTCCTTTGATAGGCACTGGCCTGATTTTGCAAGCAAGGCTGCAGGAATCCCGGGGAATTGGAAGGAAAGAACAGAACAAGCCCAAAGAGGTTCTCCCTCACCATGCTTTGTTTCTGGTTTCATTCCCAATTTTTGGACTTTCAGAAGGCTGAAGATTTTTTTATTTTTTATTTATATAAAGATTTTATTAATTTTCAGATACAGGTGAGGTTTTTTATTATCTGGATTTCAAAACCCATCTTTTCTCCATACAGTGGTGCTTCACATAAAGAGCTGAATTCGTTCCACAGGCATGCTCTTTAAGTGAAACACTCTTTAAGTGAAGCGGATTTTCCCATAGGAAATAATGGAAACTCAGATGATTGATTCCACAACCCCCAAAATATTCATATAAAAATATTAACTGGATGTAAAAATGATGACAAAACACTGAAATTGAATTCAAAACATGCATTCAATGTGCATGATCCCAAGAAGTCTACACAGGCTGCAGTCCTAAAGACACTTTTCTGGGAGTAAGCTCCATTTAAGCCCCAAAAGTGTCAAAGGCACTTTCCTGGGAGGCTTACCTGGGCTGCTGCTGGAGGTTCAAGGTGGGTCGGTGGGGACAGGGGCAGCTGCCTCTGGCACCCCCATGCTACTGCCCCCAAGTTGGGGGCAGTTAAAAGGCAGCAGTGCTGGCTGGCAGCCCTTTTAAAGAGCCTCCTTGCAGAACATCAGGGCTGCATAGCACGTGTGCCCATAACGCGCTTGCTTGTTAAGTGAAGTGGAACTTGTGAAGCAAGATTTCTTGGAAATTTTTGTTTGTTATGTGAAATGCTTGTTAAGTGAGGCACTTGTTAAGTGAGGTACCACTATACTGGCAATAAATAGGAGCAAATAAAAGCAACATCTCAGACATCTGTTTTGCAGATATAACAAAGCAACCTTACCAGAAGCATCTCTCCCTGTTTCAAATGGCTTCTGGTTCTCAAACAAAATGATATGGAAGTGAAGTTTGTTCCACATAAAAGATCAAGATATGAAGACCGGTCAATAGAAGTTGAGTTAAAATCTGGTCATATTATATAAATCCAAAGGTCATATTATATAACTCCAAAGCCCACACCATGCCATATGAGCAGGAAGCAGTATAGCCTTAAAAAATAGTGCCATCTCAAGCACAGAGCTTGTATTTCCTATCCGCAGATCTGTTTCTAACAGATCTATATCTTCTGAACTTGCATCTTAATCTCCCAGGTACCCAGAGACAAAAAGCATGGCTTAGTTTGAAACAAACTTCTCCATGTTACCTGGATGTTTCTCTCTTGATTTGGCATGCAGTCTGAGAAAAGTTTCTTTCATATGTTGCAATCTGAAAGGGGTGAGGAGTACAGGCTTATAGCATACAAAAATTGCAATGCTAGTTAAGGGCTTGTACATTTGAAAACATTTATGGGGGGGGGGGGAAGACTTGTCATAAAGTGTTCTGCTCCCTGTCCCAAAAGAGGAACGCGAAGCACTTGGTCTCAGTTGGCATTGAGCTGATTTTAGTGCTCACTATTGTGGGTTTAGCTTGCTCTGGATTTGGGCTGTTGTCCTTGCCCTTTTCTTTGTCTCTTGGGATCTGCAAGAGGGATCTAACGGCCTTGGGAATGGACACCAACAGCTGGGAAACCTTGACCTCTGATAGTTCAGCGTGGAGGCAGAAGACCCAGCATGGCCTTCTCCAACTCGAAGAGACACTTGTTCAGCAGGCTGAAGCAAAGAGACAGACCCGGAACCAGCAAAAGCAGGGGATGAACTTTATCTGTCCTCAGTGTGGAAGGGATGGACACTCTCGAATTGGCCTTTTTAGCCACACCAGATGCTGTTTTAGGACCTCCAACCAGAGCACGATACCAGAGTCTTCCGAGACTGAAGGATGCCAATGCATCCTTTTATCCAGTTGTCTGGTTTTTTTATTTGAAAACTTGTGCTGTGCAAATTGATCTTTTTTAGACGTGGTGTTTCAGTATATTAAGTGCAATTAATTTAAAATATGTTGTCTTCTCCAATTCCATGCCTCAGGTTAAGGCTGAACTGCTGACAGCGGGGGAGTATGGGGTGGGTGCATACTCCCTTGCCGGTTTGCCACCTCCCCCAGCCTACTATCCCACTCCCCCCAGTAGATTGCAAAAAAAGTACAAAACGGGTACTTGATCCACAGCTGCACACCCACATTTTAACCCAGCCCTTCCAGATGAGGAGAGAGGATGCCTGTCATAGAAACATAGAGTTGGGGGACCTAGTAGGTCATCTAGTCCAACCCCCTGCCTGCAGCAGGAAATCCCCCTAGAGCATCCCCGACATTGTGGTGGCACCTCCTCATTGACCCTGCTTGGAGACTGCATTGCTGTTACACCCTGACTTGTTTGGCTAGCAGGCGCCACTGTCCCAGATGAAGAAACGCAACAGCAGCCTTCCCTTTGCATTGTGGGAATTTCCCCAGAAGTCATGCCAGCTACCCGCGGAAGGATGTGTGTTTTGTACGCTTGGCTTTCACAGTGGGACAGTCTGTAAAAGTCTGTTTTGTGGCTTTTCTCATTTGTTTGTGACACCAGCCTGCCATTAACAGAAAAAACAAGGTAATCTGATCAGGCTGGTCTTGCTTTCTGCTACGCTCCCATCAACTGTCTCTGACGGCTCGCTGCCTGTCAGCCCCATCCATACACCGTCGTCTCATTTTTACCATATTGACTCATGGTCCATGTCGGAGATATATAGGGAAATGGAACTTAATTTGAATAAATGTTCTCCTTTCCTCTCAGATCTTTTGCAGCTGCCTCTGAAGCATCGGCTCAACTTTGTCTTCAGCTTTTTACATTTACAAATGGTCACCTTGCAGGACTCCATCCTTCTCTCTGTGACTGTTTTGGATTTTTAATAACGCTTTTCTGATACCGCTGGAACTTGTGACAGCTTTTATTTGTATGGCTTGGAATCAATGCCATGTTCTATTTAGACACTTAAGAGACGGACCCAGCGTCGGGAAATTATAAAAGGTGCCTGCAAAGTTATTTCAATGACTGCGTTTGCCTTGTGACGTGCCTTGGAAAAAAGCAGCTTTGAAAAATTAGGCTTATAGATTTTTAAAAGCCAAAATAAACCTATATTGTACAATATGAGCCCCTCTCAGTGATGATGGAGGGAATACTTGTTAAGTCCCATCATTTACTGCCCTTGAAAAAGCATCCTGGAGAATCCCCTGGAATTGTTTTTGGTGAGGTCCAAGACTTTGTGGGTGACAATAACGTTCCTCATGAAGTAAAGTGTTTGGATTCAAGTCCATGTATCCTGGTATATTTTGGGGTTCATTTCTTAATAATTCTTGCTCCTCATCCCCATTCCTACCAGGCGGTGTGGGGGGCAGGCAGCAACATAAAAAGGAGAGATCTCTCCTCCACCCCAATAGGGTTTGCTTAAGTTTTTTTCCAGTACCAAGGAAGTGTTTAGCATGAAAGGTGAAGAGAGTGATTCCTATGTCGTGAGTATTGGGGTGGTGCCCACCGACATGGACCCTCGTTGCTCTTTATTAGCAACTCCTGCGTGCAGCTTGACCAGAAATCTGCTTTCCAAAAACCCACCAGGCTCTGTTGCGTTGAGCCCCCTCCAACTGTTGCCGGCATCTGGGCTGCGTCTCACCGAATTGTCAGTGCCCTGCAGATGACTGACAGGGGGAGTCTCCAGGCCCCGTAAAAGAATGAAGCCTCATCAGAGGGCAGGAAGGTCATTCTGCTTGGCAAATTGTTGGGCTTAATTTTAAATTGATTAATTCTTCCTTTCCAGGGTAAAACAAACACATACAGTTCTTTTCCAGGCTGAGGAACGGCTCCACCTGTTTCTTCCTGCGTGAGAAATATGCAGGCAGCCCAGGAAAGGCCAGGAAATGAAGGGAAGCCAAGGGCCTGGGGTGGAAACTCAGTACACGTGGCCATTCTCTTGTCCTGTGCTGGTGGCAGAGGAAGAGGAGCCAAGAGACTGGAGAGGGAGGTCTCAGGCTGGAGCAGGAGATCTCTGGGCTGAAGCAAAGCATCAATGGGAGCTTCCAAGGTTGCAATGGGCATATTTTTTCTTGTTTAAGTGAAAATTGTGTGCCTTTCTGATGGGAAGAAGAGGACATTTCAGGGCAGGAAAGTCCTTGTGGTGTTGAAGTGCCTCAAACACTATCTGCAGAGTCTTCTTTACTGATACAAATACTTACCTGCTGGCATATCGACCCTGCCACCTAGTGGGGCTGTATGAACCTTCCTGGTCTCAGGAACTGGTCAGCTGAACATCTGCTTCAGCTCAGTAATGCTGTGGTTCCCAGAACATCTGCGTGGCCCACTTGCTGCATCCAAAACACTGTAAGACTCTACACCAATAATTCTATATTTTTCCTAATATGAGTCCCAGCTACAGGGGAGGGATTGTTGGCAGGGGAAGAAGCAATAAGTGTGGGAAGATTCTCTCTTTTCATGCCTCTTCCTCCTGGCCCACTATGTTAGCTCTTCTGGGACCAGCTGCCATTTGGTTCCTCCCAGGTCTGCCTCCATCAGTGTTTATTTCACCTGCTTCTTACAGAACTTGGAAGTTTGACTGCTTTAATTGACTTGTTTTTCTCTTTTGTGTCAATTATATTTATCAACTCTATATATTATATTTATCAGTTCTATGTATTCACTCCTAGAAAGTCTTGGGCACTTTATTAATCATCATCACCACCGTCAGTCGCTGCACTTATTTGGTTTTCAGTTAAGGGTGAAGATTAAAGAATTAATTCAGAAGTGTTTGAGAGAGCAAGAGAGAGAGCTTGTGGGTAAAGGTCCTCCTTCCAGGCATCAGTGCACAGTGCAGCACCCTACGCAAAGTAGTGACTTAGCCCTGGCACAGCATTTCACGTGCTTGTCTTGTTGCTCTGTCTGTTTGGGTGCAAAAGGCTTTAGAAATGAAGTTGTTCTCCTACTGGGTGCCCAAGACTCCTTGACATAAATAGCGATCCTGTGAATGTGAGTTTGCTGAGGCTGCAGTTGGTGAATGGTGGCTTGTTCCCCTATTCAGCAGTTTCTCAGCTCCATTGACAGTCAAGCCCAACCTGGCAAGCTGTTTCCATTTTCATTTGGCCGGTCGCCTAACTCAAGTCAGCTGGTGCAGGGCCCCCTCGAAGTCGATTGTCATGGGAGTGCCAGGCATTGCAAGAACATCTGTGGCAGCACCTGATGGCTGGCTGCAGAGGCCTGTGTAGCTTTGCAGGCTGCGGGAGCAGCTGTTCCTGGCAGTGCCCACAAGGCTTCGCTACAAAGAGGGTCTGAGAGAGGTGCAGGCAGGTCTGGAAGGTCACAGCTGCTAAATTTGGGCAGTGGCAAAGGGCACGCTAATTGAGGCACCTGGTGCCGGAGCGGTGGTGGCTTGTCTGAAAGAGCGTGAAAGACTTCAAGGTGCGTGGTCTGTAGTTAGCATTCATTGTAGGTGGCAAAGTGGGTTTGTGGTGCTCTGCTAGCCAATTTCATGTCTGCGCCTGAACAAAGCTAGCAAGGGGCCATCCCATCTCGTTGGTGTCCCACCCTGTCTTACAAACTCAGGGTAGGTGACACCTTCAGGGGTTTGCTTTGTAACACATTAGAAGCATAGCTCTGTTACTCTGATTTAATTAACAACAGGCCATCAAATGCCAACCACCCTTATGCAGGTGCAGGTGACCTGCAGGAAAGAGTACCAAGATCGTAACACAGCAATCGAGAATCATCCTCTGTGAGAAAAGTACTCAGTGCTTCCTGAGAGATCTAGGTGCAGATCTGTGGAGACTCGGTTTCCATGTACTTCATTTGCACGTGAAAGGAGGAGGGAGAAGACTCTTTGGGCGCAATCCTAACCATGTCTTCTCAAAAGTAAGCCCCATTTTGTTCAATGGGTCTTACTCTCAGGAAAGTGTCTTTAGGATTGCAGCCTTTGTTTCAGGTTTCAGATAAACCAGAGTTCTGAAACTGGATACTGGGAACTGTGGTTTTACTTCAAACCTCTGAAAATGATCCTGGTTTTCTCTTCCCTGTGGAACCACCAGCCTGTGTAGGACCTCTCTTGTCTCAACCACAGCCCAAGGATTTCTCTGCCTGCCAAGCGCCAACTCTTCTCTAGTCTGCCTTCCTTCTTCTGCTCCCCAGGTGCAAACAAACCTTGTGGCAGTGTGGTCTGGAAGGTCATGCGCAGTATGCTTCCTTGCAGTGGTCCCCTTGCTCCTGGGAAAGCTGCTTTGGCTCTCTTGCCCCCTCTCCCCTTTAAAGCCTTGCTTTTAACAAGGATTGCTTAGGCTTGGCATCCAAGCCCCACAAGTCCAGCGTTGCACAGTAGGAACTGACAACGTTGGTCCTTGGAGGTGATGGTCCCCCCCTTTCCTTGTCTTGTGCAAAGTCAAATGATGATGAATACTGACCATTTTTCAAGAAGAATAGCTCACTGACTGCAACCTGGGAGTAAGACCCATGGATACAGTGGGGCTTACTTTTGAGTAGATATGATTCTACACAAAGTGATTTACAATAAATAAAATAAAACAAATGATTAAAATTGTTTATTTATAAAATAAAACAAAATAATAAAAAATACAATAAATGATTCAGTCCCCAAAGGGTGCACACTGCACATGCATGTGCATGCACACACTCATGCCAGCAATAGTCATTGGAAAAGCCTCCATACTGGGGTAAGGAAAAATGTGAGTGAAGCATCCTCCTGCTGGTGATCTTCTCAGGAGCAGGACATTTGCTGTGTGGAGGTGCTACAGATGCTTTTGTAATACAAATGTCTTTGAGACTGGTGGCCTAGACTGGCAGGTAGCCGCCCTGGCAATGGGCTTGTGCAAGGGGATCAGGGCCAATGAGATATGGTGTGTCCCATCATGTCAAGCATTTGAGTCATTTCAAACCCCCTTACATTGCGCTGCAAACTGAGGCCAATTGCATGGAGGTCTTGCAGGCGCTCCCCTCCTCCTGGCTAGTTCAGGAAAGGAAGAAGTAAAGAAGATAGTCTTTGCTTGGAAAGACAGTGCTTGGTGATCTGGGTGGATTGTGGGGCTTAGAAAATGAGGCTCTCCAAGGGAGTGTTGTTAGAGCCACAACACCGTAGTTGTGTCTGTTTCTGGTGCAGCTGTGAACTACCTGTTCTTGTTTTAAGCCCTTGTGGTTTTGCTTTTTGGAGGGGGTTGGATCATTCCTCCCCCTCCCCCAAGCATGCGCCTGCACACGGATGCATGCATGCTGCCGAAGCTTGCCTTGCTCGGGCAGGTTTTTTGAAATTTTATTTTATGAGAAGAGTCGGTTACGACTCCCCAAGTGCCGTAAAAGTTAATGTGATAGTCTCCTTGCGCCTGTGCTCATTTTTATAATTTTTTATTTTATGAAACAGGACAGGGAGCTTAGTGACTTATTACTATTCATTTCGTTTCAATGCAGTAAATATTGATTCAGTTGGGGGTTTTCAATTTAAACCACTCGGCGATTATATAAAATATTACTAGCCTCTGAAATTATGCTTACCGATCCCTTCGGCTGCTCATTAAGAAAGGAGTGCAATTTTTAGATCCCTCTGCTTTCATCATTCTAATAAATGGGCCCAGCCGCGGTTTTTGCACGCAAGGTGCTGTGGAGGCGCAGCTAGCGGGAGCTTGACAGCTCGGCTACGGCTCTTAATTTGGCACCACTTTCAAAGGTTTTTTTATTATTTATTTGGAAATGTATGGGTTTCTTGCTCTGATTCCTTTTCCACGGGAGAGGAGACGTGACAGACGCCCTGGTTAAACAGAGATGGGTTGCAAAGGCAGAGTGAAGAGCCACAGACCCCAGGCTTCTCCTCCTTTCTCTGGAGCCAGAACTGGAGAGACCTGGTTGCAGGTGTGGGGCATCATCAGGCTCCAAATGAGATCCGGTTGAAAGCAAAGATCATATTAGGTGCACGACTGGGGTAATTAACAACTGTCTAATGACATCTTTAGCAGTGTTGCTACAGCTAGCAGCAGGCAACCAATCAAGATTGTTGTGAGAAATCACGACGTGAAACCACTTCAATCCACTTTGGATGGGCTCTTCAGCATTATGCATTCGCTGCTGTTCTGTGCAGGTGGCAGTGGAGGGGTCAGCATTCAGCAAACCTTGTGGTTCTTTTTCCCTGTTTATGGCTGGAGTTCCCTTGCACCAAGTGTATGCCTGTTGGGTACCTTTGTAAGCACAGCTTCAGTGCGAAGAGGCTGCCACCTTCTACTCTGGTCCTTCATCTGCTCCAACATATGCTCCAGAACTGCTTCCTTGCCCAGACCTCAGTCTCCCCTCCCATGAAGCAGATAAAACGATCAGGGAAGCTGCAGAACCAGGACTGGCCAAAGTGGTGGAAAATACTGAGTGCATAAATATGGAAACAAGATGGCCTGGGTATGTGTGGAGGGAATGTGTTTTATGAACTGGAAGTTTACAAAGTGGGGAGAGAGAAGGTTTTCTCCTTCTGGCTCATCCAACGATGGGCAGTAAATTTGGGGCAGACAAAAGGAAATCTTTCTCCAGTCAGCACATGCAGTCCTTATAGCGTGACACAGTATTGGAACGTGCTGGAATCTCTAGCATATTCACACTTTTAAAACAGCGGCGTCTACGCTGGCTTGGGCATGTTGTGAGAATGGCTGATGGCCGGATTCCAAAAGATCTTCTATATGGAGAATTAGTGCAGGGAAAGCGCCCTAGAGGGAGACCACAGCTGTGATACAAAGACATCTGCAGGAGGGATCTAAAGGCCCTGGGAATGGACATCAACAGCTGGGAAACCTTGACCTCTGACCGCTCAGCGTGGAGGCAGAAGACCCAGCATGGCCTTCTCCAACTGGAAGAGACTCTTGTTCGGCAGGCTGAAGCAAAGAGACAGACCCGAAAGCAGCGAAACCTGGGCCTGGGCAGGGGACGGAATTTATTTGTCCTCAG
Source organism: Cryptoblepharus egeriae (assembly GCA_030015325.1). Classification (NCBI taxonomy): domain Eukaryota; kingdom Metazoa; phylum Chordata; class Lepidosauria; order Squamata; family Scincidae; genus Cryptoblepharus; species Cryptoblepharus egeriae. The sequence continues at coordinate 1,892,848 of JAREYC010000003.1, read as the reverse complement.
TGTGGAAGGGGCTGCCACTCTCGAGTTGGCCTTTTTAGCCACACTAGATGTTGTTTCAGGACCTCCAATCAGAGCACGATACCAGAGTCTTTCGAGACTGAAGGATGCCAATAAATGTGGCAGGGGCTGCTTTCTTGAGGAACACGGGCAGATCCACTGAGGCAGAGATCTCTGTCAACGGCTGTGAGCCATGTGGCTGGAGGGTGTTGCTCAGTGCCCCCAACAGGGTGTGGAGAATGTACTACTTCTGGGGGCAGTACAGAGAGAACCAAAGTCAAATCCTCTTTCTTTGGGAGCGCTTCAGTTTGGTTGAGTTGACAGAGCACCGTTTCCCTTTGCTCTGAGAAAATGGGGAAGTCGTGGAGTTTTGAGAGCGCGCTTTGATATGTCTTTCTTCACTCCTCCTTGCATGATGTTAGTTAGCGGAGCCCGTGAAGCATGCCGTCTCCTCTCTGAGGGCAGCAGGATTAATTTGGAAATAGTAGGCTTTTCTGAATAAATTCTGAAGGCAGCCCTCCTCTGCAAGTCAACCTTCTTCCATCTGATGCAGTGCTGGGTCTCCACATTTCTGCTCCTTGCTGTGCGGAGCACTTTTCTTCTCTGTTGTTCTGTCCCACTTCCCGCAACAGCCTCTTCTTTTCAAAGTTTCCCCTGAGCAGTGGAAGGATGTTGTGTTTAGCTCCCTTGATCCCTCCCCACCCCTTTACTTTCAGATTCTCTGTAAAATATTTCGCAGCTCCAGGCTGTTCAGGTTAGATGGACCAGCAGTCTTGAATTATAAAAACCTTTGCATTTTGGGGTCTCTTTTTCCTAACCTGGTTGCATGGCTTTGTTTAGAAATTCCTTATGCATGTTAACAAACATGTTAAGTTTGCATTAAAGACGCTGGGCCTGTTAACAGCAGGCCAGGGTTCAAGACCCGGGTAAGCCCCACAAGACAGGGTGAACTCCTGTCCTTAGCCCAGCTCTGCGACGCAGCTGGATCCAATTGTATTGGCTCTGCCTTTCCATTGGACTAATTCAGTGGCGTGGAGAGGGCAGATTTGCTGCTTGGGTAACAGCCTATCCTCCATAACAATCTAACCCAGGCCTTCGTGCTTCGCATGCAGCGTATGCAGCGCAGAGCACAATACCATAGTCTTTCAAGACTGACAGAGGCCTGCTTTTTAAAAAAAGAAAAACAGTGCTGATCGATCGATCAATCTATATATGCAGCTTTTCACCAAGTGGTTTATAGAGAAAATGAAATAATTATGGACTAAAGGCTTCCTGTCGCAAAAGGGTCCATATCCCAAAGTCAAATTAAGCCCTTTGCGATGGAGCAGTTAAGGTGACTTTCCATAAGATAACACTAGAGGGTGACATAACTGCCTGGACCCGTAACTGCTCTGGATTTTGCCCTTAGTCTAAAAAGAAACCATTATAAAAGACATTGCTGGGGTGGTTAATGATGGGTTAATTTTAATCTTCGTTAGTGGATGGTTACCCCGATAAGCCTGCAGAGAGTACCTCCAACGTTTGAGCTAGTGGTCTGATAAGTGAACTGAGTTAACGATGGCGTTCGTTTTGAAGAACCTCCGCTGTTTGAGGAATAATGTTAAAGGTGTTGGGGGAGGAATTAAGTACAGTGGCGCCTCACGTAACAAATTTAATTCGTTCCAGAGGCATGTTCTTTACGTGAAGCGGATTTTCCCATAGGAAATAATGGAAACTCAGACGATTGGTTCCACAACCCCAAAAATATTCATATGAAAATATTAACGGGATGTAAAAATGATGACAGAACACTGGGATTGAATTCAAAACATGCATTCAATGTGCATGATCTTATGAAGTCTACTTAGGCTGCAGTCCTAAAGACACTTTCCTGGGAGTAAGACCCATTTAACACAATGGGGCTTACTTCTGGGTAGACATGGTTAGGAGGCTGCATTCCAAGACACCTTCAAAGTGTCTCCCCACTTTCTCCTCTCCATCCTTCTCTCCATCCTCCGCCTGCTCCCTTCTGGCTAGCCCTGAGCTGCTTCCCTCTTCTCCACTGCTCTTCTCTCCCTCTGCCCAGCGGACGCCCAGCCACAGGAGGAACAGCGCAGAAGTGTTGCTTTCACTCTGGGCAGGTGCGCTAGGCAGCCCTGATGCTTTTTAAACAGGCTGCTGGACAGCACGTCTGCCCCAACTGCCAACAAATGTGTTCTTTACGTGAAGCACTTTCTTTACGTGAAGCAGAATCCTAGAGAAATTTTTGTTTGTTATGTGAAACATACTTTACGTGAAGCGTTCTTTATGTGAGGCACCACTGTACATCTAAAAATGTGTGTGTGGGTTTACAAGTACGCACAGTTGTTAATACATTTAGATAGGCTGCAATTCATCCGCCGAGGAGCTTCTTTCTTTGTTCTTGGAAAGCATTTCCACATGGTTTCTCCATCATATTCTGCATTTCTCCATCATATTCTGCCCAGCTAATGCAGGTAAGATTCCATATTCTGAGGCTGCAGGTAAGATTCCAGTCCTGGTCCTTCGGCACCAAGTAGGAAGCTTGCACCTCTTATATGCCTGCCACCAGCTAATCTAAAAGATACTGACTCCCAAGCTGCCTTCATTTCCTATGTAGAGCAAAGCAGCGCATTGGGACCATCAAAGGATATTTTGCTTTTTGGTTTAAAAATAAGCCCAGCGGGAAGGCAGCCTATATTTCTCAACTTGGAGACTGTCATAATGGTTATTCATGTGCGAGCTTTGGACATGCCCTGGGAGGCAGTGCAAAATGTTGCATTGGACAGAGAGACTATGTAGGAAACGCTCTCCCTTTCAAAAGTCTAGAGGGAGCGCCCCTCTCTTCCCCAAACACGTATCACAGGGCATTGGCTCGCAGCCAATCATTCCGTCATCCGCCAGGAATGGCCTCCCCAGATGGCCCGAGGCCTTTGCAGCAGCTCGCATGGAGTTTTCTGAACAGGCACAGCTGTGTCACCTGCTGCTAGAGACATGAGTTAAGCTGCTTTTCTGACAGGTGCTTGGAATGGCAGGGAAGGATGCCGAGAGCAGCAGCAGGAGTTGGCCATGAGATGGCATCACTGTTGCACCCGTCCGGGATGTGTGAAGGAGGCCTCCCATTGCAGCTGCCTTCCATGCGAGGAGGAGGATTGGTGAGATCTGAAGCCTTCACTGATAAGATTTCTGGTGGGGGTGGGCTCACTCTTCTCCCACCTTTTGTGTGTGTGTGGAGGGGTTTCTCCCAAGTCAGCAAGGTTTGTCATCTTGGCCCCACAGTGCCACCGAGTGCAAGAACCTCCCCCCCACCCGTCCTGGTTTAATTTGTGGTTAGATATCTGTTAAGATTGCATCCACTTCCCCCAGTCAGCACTTAATTGGCAAGTCACTTGATTTAACAGCGTGGGAGCCGGCACCGGAAAAATGGCTTGAATAAATCACCGCCTGACGCCAGAAAATAGATATAATCTCAACATTAACTACATTAATAGTAGCAGGAGCCGAATTAAGAAAGCCATAAAGTACAGGCAGGAGAGTGTAAATTATCGCCACCTCTCTGTCTCCGCACTCCCTCCTCCTGTCCACCCATTTGCATTCGGAGGTGACTGAAACAAGCCCATCTGATCCTGAAGCACCTGGGTGCACTGCCTATAGGGCCACCCCCTTAACCGCTGCTTGCTTGGTGGGGGAGAGGGAGCGAGGGTGCAGCAGGCAGCTCCATGTTTAATAGCTTGCTATCGATTTCCTTGGCACCCAGAATGGAAGACCCTGCCAAAAGGAATGGAAGAAAAATAATCCGGAATGGACGGCTCTGCAGTAAAAGTCTTTTACTGAAACTAAACTGAACGGAAAAGAATTGAAGAATGAAGTTGCTGATCTCTTGACTAAAATATACAACTTCCCCCCAAAAAGAGCACAGTACCAGAAGGTTGAAGGATAGCTAATGTACTCCCTATTTAAGAAGGAAGGAGAGTGGACATGGGAAACTATATGCTGGTCAGCCTAACATCAGTTCCTGGTCAGATGGTGGAATGCCTTAAAAACACATAGATGAGCCTGCCTTGCACAGGGAGAATCAGCATGGCTTCTGGAAGGATAAGCTCTTGCCTCACAAACCTTTAAGAATAATTATTTGAAAAGGTCAGCAAGCATGTGGATGTGGGAGAACCTGTGGACACCATAGATCTGGACTTTCAAAAGGTGTTTGAAATGGTCCCTCACCAAAGAGATAACTCCAGAGTCAGGGAATTAGAGGGCAGGATCGCTCATGGATTGGGAGCTAGTGGTGGTCCCGGATCCAGACAGTGGGTATTAATGAGCAATTTTTACAGGTGAAAGTGAGGGGGGGGCAAGAATTTGTCCTAGGACAGGTCCTTAACAATCTGTTCATAAATTATATGAAAACAGAGATCAGCAGTGAGGTGGCCAAGTTTGAGGATGATACTAAATTTTTCTAAGTGCTCGGTGCAGGTTTCAAGACCAGAAGAGTTTGTGAAGATCTCTCCAAACTGGGAGAATGGACAACAAAACAGCAGATGTGTTTCAATTTAAGTACAGTGGTGCCTTGGTTAATGAAGATAATTCATTCTGGAAGCACGCTTGTGATCCAAAATGGTTGTTATCCAAAGTGGATTTTCCTATAGGAAATAATGGAAACGCAGACGAATGGTTCCACAACTCAAAAATTTTTATGTAAAAATATTAACTATATAAAAATGATTACAAAACAATGTATTCTAACACAAAACACAACATACAATAATATGGGGTAACACAAAATACTGTAATAAAGAAAACAGTGAATTGTACTGAACCTTTGAAAACCTTCATGGCTGCTGCGAAGGAGACGAGAGAGGGAGGATTTTGTCGGATGACTTTCACCGTCACCAAGGGTCACTTCTGCCCATTGGCTCAAGGGAATCTTTGCCTTTTGTGCAGCTTTAACATTCACATGCTGCTGATGGGGAGCAGCACTGTCACATTGGTAAGGCACACCTTCCCCACTGCCACACACATACCTGGCTCAAGCTGCTCCCCCCCCCCCAAACACCCCACCCGCAAGCTCCTTGGCCACCTACCCTCACCAGGGGATCAACAGGAGATCTTTCCAGCCTGGGAGGCTCCCCCCACGGCCCCCCTGCATTCCCATGCAGGTGTTTCTCAAAGATGGGCTATGGACTGTTGAGAGCCTGTGGTCTGCCCAGCACGTTGCTTCCCAGGCCAGCCAGACTCTGCAGGGGGTTGATCATTCCCAGCTGAAGATGCTTCCCCCAGACCATGTGATCCCCAGATAGCTCCCAACCATGGAAAGCACGTGGAGCAGGAGGTGTGGTGGTTGGTATTCGTGGCTTTCAGAACATCACAGACACGAGGCTGCCAGGAGGCAGGGGGTCCTGGAGAGTGATCTTCCAGGAGAGGGACATGATTCAGGCCATGCACTTCCTCAGAAGTGCTTGTTGTTTTTGCTCGTTAACCAAAATAAAATTTACAAGAAAATTTTGCTTATTATCCAAAATGCTTGTTAAGGAAGTCACTCGTTAACCAAGGTACACCTGTAAATATAAAGTCAAGCACATTGGGGCAAAAAATCAAAACTTTACATAGAGGTTGTGAGCTGTCTGTGGCAGAGCAGGTATGTTGACCCAATGCGTGGCAGCTGTAAAGAAGGCCAATTCCATGCAAATGATAATTAAGAAGGGGACTGAGAATAAGGCCCATATCCTAAAGTCAAATTAAGCCCTTTGCTCTGGAGCAGTTAAGGTGACTTTCCATAAAATAACACTAGAGGGTGAAGTAACTGTGTGGACCTGTAACTGCTCTGATTTTGCCCTAAAACAGCTAATATAATTGTGCCATTATACAAATTGATGTATCCACAATTATACAAACTGATGTGTCCAGTTCTGGTCACCACATCATAAAAAGGACATTGTGGAACTGGAAAAGTACAAAAGAGAGCAACATAAATGATAATTGAATGTGACGCCTCCAGTAGGAGGAAAGGTTACAGTGTTTGGGGCTCTTCGGTCTTGAAAATAGGCACTTGGGATGAGCATGTTTGAGACAAAAAATTATTCAGGGGATGGATAGTGTAGATAAAGGGATGTTCTTTTCCCTCTCACAAAATAGTCAAAAGAAAATATTTTTTAACTCAGTGTGTAGTAAGTCTGTGGAACTCTCTGCCACAGGATGTAGTGATAGCACTTGGCCTAGATTCCTTTAAAAGGAACTACAGCATCCAAAAAATCAAGACTGAGACCAGAATTAAACTTTAGAACAGATTTACTTACAAATCATGAAGGCTCATATTTACAGCATCTGATTATCAGCGTTCCTATGTCCTAACTGGTCCAGAGGCTCTAAAGCTGCTCCTGCTTGCATGTGGATTTGCAAGCTGGTGGAGAGCCATGTGCTCACATCTCAAGAGAGGAAGAGGAAAAGCATCCAAGGCACACCTCTTGCAATGGTCACTGAGAGGGGACAGGTGAAGAGGTCACTCGGGGCAGGGGGTGGTTCGCTCCCCTTCCTCCAACAGTGGTGCATCACTGCCTGTAATCAAGCAAAATAGGAGACAGCTTGGTTTCTGTTTGCTAACACATCCCTGCCTGACTCCCAAGAGGTTATTCTTACTGGCCACAACTTAATACCTCCAGCCAAACTGGAAGGTGGTCAGGTGTGTGAAGCTTTGGTCTGTGCTCTCCACCATGGCAATTGAAAGCAGAATAAGGGATGCTAGGCAAGCCAATGGTGCAAACGTGCTGAATGTGGATTTTGGGCTTTCCTTGCCTTATAGGGGATGTTAAAAGATCATCAGCACCAAGAAAGTTTGGCTCCAACAGTGTTGCGTCCACCTTAATAAACGGGATTAAAAATAGAAACTCCTATTTGCCTAGTCTGGGGGGGAGGGGAGGCTATGTGAACCAAGATTAGCTGAAAACAGCTAATCTTAAGGTTTTTTGTTCCGTGAAATGAATTTGCATCTCATTTGTCACGGCTGTGGTAGATGCCAGACTGCACCTGGTGATCAATTCTGAAATTCTCCCCCCTCTAGAAAAATCTTTGTTTGAAGACATTATTTGCTGTCCTAATATTTCTATGATCTTGGATCTGCTGTTTGAAAGTGCTGAAAATACCCCATGGAGGAAACTGCCCTCTGAAGAGCATGCTGGTTGACTTGGGTCAGAACATTCTTCTGTACCAACCACTATCAGACATTCTTTGGGGTTTCAAGTCGGGGTGGGGGATGACTTTCCTGCCCTTCTTGAACAGGGTGACCATATGTCCTCTTTTTCCAGGACATATCTTCTTTCTTAGCCTTGTGTCCTGGAAAAAATCTTCAATACCCTCCATTTCCTTGAAAGCATCAATTTTAATAATGTAATAAATTAATATGTACTAGTTTTAAACTTAACAATAACTAACGTAGCATTTTAATTAACCACACGAAAGCAATATTTATTTATTTATTGTCTTCCTTTGTTCATCCTCATATTCTGCCTTTAGAGTGGTAGCGTTGGCGTATCTGAGGTTTTCGATATTTCTCCCAGTGATCTTAATTCCGGCTTATGATTCATCCAGCTCAGTCTTTTGCATAATGTAGTCTCCATATAAATTAAATAAACAAGGTGACAATATACAGCCTTGTTGTACTCCTTTCCCAATTTTATACTACTCTGTTGTTCCATATTTGGTTCTGACTATTGCTTCTTAACCCATGTATAAGTTTCTCAGGAGATCAATGAAACGGCCTGGTACCCTCACTCTTTAAGAACTTGCCATAATTTGTTGTGATCCACACAATCAAAGGCTTTAGCATAATTGATGAAGCAGAAGTAGGTGTTTTGGGGACTCTCTTGCTTTCTCCATAATCCGGCAAATATTTGCAATTTGATCTCGTTCTTCTGCCTCTTTGGAAACCTGCTTAAACCTACTTTATTCCTGCTGCAGGCAGGGGGTTGGACTAGATGACCTACTAGGTCCCTTCCAACTCTATGATTCTATGATTCTGATAATTTGCAATTCACATACTGCTGAAGCCTTGGAGATGCTGCCCAGAATTTGACATGCAAATTGATATTTTGGGCACAATCCAGAGTAACTACGGGAGCATGTAAGAGACATTACGTGCACCCGTAGTTACTGCATCACCTAGTGAAAACCTATGGGAAATTCATATTGCAATCCAGAGTAACTTGCTCTTACTCTGGAGCAAGGACTCCCTCTAGTTACTCTGGATTTCACCCTTTGTGTGCTCAGAAGAGATTATTAATAAAATGTCCACAAACTAATTTTGATAGACAAAAATGACCTGCAGAAATCTTTACAGGTTTAGTGTCTGCCAGTGGCTTAGAGGCAGAGATGAAGAGGGGCCAGTCCAGTGGGGTGTCACAAAACCAGATCATTGTGTGATTCAGGATTTTCTGTCTGGCACACAGAGCTGAGCATGGGCTGGTTTGCAGCACTGAGTGCAACATGTGATACTATAAGAGGCGCCTCACATTCTCCAGGTGGATGACCTCAGTCACCAGCTTGAAGATGGGATTTCCTCCTTACTGATGTTGATGCCTCTTTGCAGGAGTACATTTTTACTCGAGGCTCGTTGTGTGTCCTTCTAGCCTCTGTCATCCAGTGGCAGGGAACGCAACCACCCCAAGTGCCAGCTATTTCTATCTCCATCATACTTATTGTCTTGTGCATGCCTGGTTAGACAAACTAACAACACGGTCCTCTCTCGTTGACAGCAGACTGAGCAACGATGAACTTCGGGGATGGTGCATCTGAATGCTGCTGGCAGAGACCTTATGCTAATTAGATTCAGCTTGGTGTGTGTGATGCAATGCAGCCCTGAACTCACAAATGATGCAGATCTAGCAAATCCTCTCCAAGGGATCTCTCTCCGGAGGCAGCAGTGATGGATTCATAGTCCCTTTCAGCTGACTCTTCATCCTTCCAGGCAGAGTGCTTTTCTGGGCCATGTTCCCTTGGGTGCCTCCCTCCTAGTCCCAATTTCTCTGGCCCCATGTGCTGCTGATTGCCAGCTCAGTGACTATTGCTGTCACAGACGTGGCTTCTTCCCAATTTTATGGTGCCGTTGATTCAAAATTCCCAGGGACACGATGGGCACATTTGCACAAACCCTGCTGGAATGAACAAGAGCAACAAAGGAACCAATTACATTGGCTTTGAATGTATGCTAATAGGGCTGTGTGTGGTGCAAGTGATTAAGACACTGTGCCTGTTAACCAGTAGGCCAGGGTTTGAGAGCTGGGTCCCCACAAGACAAGGTGATCTCCTGTCCTTAGCCCAGCTCTGCAACACAGCTGGAACCAATCGTATTGGCTCTGCCATTCTATTGGACTATTTCAGTGACGTGGAGAGGGGGGATTTGCTGCTTGGGTAACAGCCTGTCCTCCATATCAATCTACACAGGGCTTCATGCTTTGTATACAGCGTTGAGCACGATACCTTAATCTTTCAAGACTGATGGATGCCAATACTGAATGTATGCTAGAATTGGGAAGAGTTTCCAAAAATTAGAATTCTATTTTCCCCCAAAGTATCTCTTTGCCCAGTTTGCTAGGCTCACTGTATTATCAGATACTGAAATGGGAGCTGACTCACCTTAACACCTTGTTAGTCATAATTACATCTCGTTGGCTTTCAGAGCAATTACTGTAGTTTCAGGTCAGTTTAGAGTTAAGGAAATCCACTGTTTGTTCCATAGGTCTGACGTTGAATACAGCAACTTTGTTTGTAGACTATATGGAAATGTCAGTGGATGCCAACTGCAGGGAACACATTCTGATTGTGTTGAAAGAGCTTCACTGCTTACTAGTTTGTTTCCAGTCGTAATTCAAGGTGCTGCCCATTTTAGCTCTGGTCCTGGGTTCTCAAAGGACTGCTTGCCCCCCTATAAATTTGTTTATTGTCTGAGTTTTATAAGGAACGCATCAGAACCAGGCAGTTGGCAACCTTCTCAGCTGTGTCATCCTTTATATGGAATGCCTTCCCTAGAGAGGTCTGCCTGCCACCTGCGCAGGCAGTTTAAGTTTTAGGTGCCAGGCAGAGACCATATTATTTGGCCAAGCTTTCAATAAACATTAGCTTTGTTTTATGCCCAGTGGTTTTCTCTGTGTTTTCATTTACTCACCTCTTCCTTTACTCTTGACCTTTTTTTTGTTGTGCCTTTTTGTTTTTTCTCAGGTGCTTTGAGACTTCTGCTCCTGCTCCTTTCAGTTTTATTTTGTGGAAACTTGTATGAAACTTTTGTTACCTGCTTTATGTATTCCTATATAGTTGAAAAATGGTGCAGAAAAATATTTAAAAGTATCAGAACTTACCTGATCTTGAGGGAATAAAATGTAATGAATATGTGTTGGCACTGGGAATGACTGGGCACCAATAGCCAGACAGACAGACAGACAGACAGACAGACAGACAGACAGCGACTTCAATTTTATATTAATAGATGAAACAGGCTGCCTTGTCTAATAGGGCCAGGAGGGGGAGCCAGGCAAAGAGAGTGTCGCACACCTGCGTGCTGAAACCATGTTTTGTTTGCTATTCACCCCCTTTTGCTATCCATACCATCCATAGGTGAATTTGAAACCGTTTTCCCTGACCTCCCCCATCCATCCATGTATTGATGGATACTATCCTATAATTGTCATTACTCTACTTTTGTAATATGTTACCTTCTATTCCTATCCCATTGTCTGTTACATCAAGTTTACTTAGAACATAATATACTATATTTACTCAGATATAACACTCACCTTTCTCAGTCTCCAAAATTTGATGGTTAATTAGATTTGGGTAAGTGCAGTATTTTGATTATATGTATGGGGTGCACGTTAGAGATAGTGCATTAGATTTGAGTAAATATGGGTATTTTAGAAAACATTGTGTATTCATGTCCAATAATGATTCAGGCAGCACATTGTACCATGTGTGTAAATATAAAAATGTATGTTAAGGGCTCACAGTCTGGTTTCTCACAAGGGCTGGTTCTCACAAAAGAAACCAGCAAAGAGTCACTGCTAAATGTTAGAGCAGTGATTTTTCAACCTTTTTCATCTCATAGCACATGACATAGCACTGAAATCATCATCTCACAGCAATTTTATGACAACTGACAAGGCACACTGTACTGTTGGTGGGGGGCTCACAGCTCCCAAAGGCCCTATTGATAAATGATACTTTCCCCAAACCCCTGCGGAGCACCTGCAGACCATTCAAGGCACACCAATGTGCCACAGCTCAGTGGCTGAAAATCACTGTGTCAGAGAGTCAGCACTCAAAATGCATCTTTTATCCATTCACTAGCAAAAGCGTACCCGCCTCGTGGGAGTAAAATTCCCCATATGACACCCCCCTGCTGGGCATCAACTGCCCATGTGCATCATTCCCCCATGTGCATCATTCCCTATGTGCACCAAACCCCATGTCCATCATGCTCCCCATGCCCATCATTCTCACCATACCCATCAATCCCCCATGCCCATCCTTCCCCCATGCACAACAGCCCCCATGCACATCATTCCCCCATGCACTTCATCCTACCATGTGCATCATTCCCACCATGCTCATCAACCCCCCATGTGCAACATCCCCCATGCACATCAACTACCTAGATGCATCAGTCCCCCTATGCACATCATCCCCCATGCGCATCATCTCCCCATGTGCAACTCCCCCCTTGCGCAATGGCCCCCCATGCGCAGCATCCTCCCCAGTGCAACGCTTCCCTCAGAACAGCATCCCCCACTGTGCACCAGGCACCAAGCACCAAATTGGCTGGATGTTGGTCAGTCTTCTATGTTAAGTATAGGACAAAAACACATTGCACCCCTTTTCAGCCCCTTAAGGGTTAAAGTTCTCCACACTGGTACTTTGTGGGTTTCATGTCACAGAAGGAATACAGTCCCTGAATTTCATGCTTCTAGTTGGGGCAGAACATCCATCAGTCACCGATTCTTCAATGCAAAGTATAGGGAGGAAAACGCATTGTGCCCCATTCCACTCCCTTCTGGTTGGAATTTCCGACCAGTTCTCAGTCACTGAAGGAACACCCACCCCAAATTTCATGCTTCTCGGCCCACCGGTTTAGACTGGGTGATGGTCAATCAGTCAGTGACTTTTTTGTATATATAGATCTTTATCCAGTTCCATTTGGAGCACATTATGGGAAAAGACTGCAAAAGCTGGCACTGATCTGTAGCAGGCCATATGGCAGAGGTATGGGAAAGGACCAAACACAGTCACAAAGAAGAAGTGGACCAAATCCCCCCAGGTCTACCATTGGGGTGCAGTCGCTTCTTCTACCTCCAGTGTAATCAGTGTTCTCACCCATCAACAAGACCTTCTGCTGATATTTGCAGATTTGATCTCTGTGCAGAATGATGAATGGAGTTAATCTGACATAAAACATGGCAACATTCAGAGGGAGAGAGAGAGAGAGAGAGAGAGCATAACCAGGACATATCATTGCTGTTTTAGCATACAAAGCTAAAGTCAGTGTTTTGTAGGGGTTGCAGATGGGACTGGAAATTTGCTGAACCAGCATTTATTAGAAAATTTGGCTTGAACAAATATCACTTTTGTCTCTCCCTGTTCTCTTACTCTGTGCTTAGCTTAGCCAGACTGCATTTGGTACCCCTTTAAAGTACCACCTGCTAAAATACCCCTCAAAATACCCCTCTAAAATACCACCTGCTGCATGTCTGGTTGGAGCCTGTGCTTGTTTGGTCATGTTGACCACAGTTTTAGACGCCGTTACCGTTACTCTTGTGTCAGTACTTAAACTCTAAAATAGTCAGGAGGGAAGACCTTTTGGGAATCACTGCTGTACTTTAAATAGTGCAGTAATGGGACATTGGCTGGATGTCTTCTATCCTAGTTCTTTTGATCTCCCCCCCCACACACATTTCTTATCTTAAGTGGTTAAGACACCATGCCTGTTAACTAGAAGGCCAGGGTTCGAGACCTGGGTCCCCACAAGACAGGGTGAGTTCCTGTCCTTAGCCCAGCTCTGCGACGCAGCTGGAACCAATTGTATCGGCTCTGCCTTTCCATGGGACTAATTCAGTGACGTGGAGAGGGGGGATTTGCTGCTTGGGTAACAGCCTATCCTCCATATCAATCTAACCCAGGCCTTCGTGCTTCGCATGCAGTGTATGCAGCGCTGATCACAATACCAGAGTCTCTCAAGACTGACGTATGCCTGCCGCACATGTACGCATGCCTCCCTCTCAGCCTGTGAAGGATTTGACTTTGTTCCACTGATGGAGTCTGGTCCACAAAAGTTTCTGGTGAAGTCAGTGAATGGCTGTCTTTGCTGTCTGGCTGCCTGTAGAAAGTCACACGTCTTGCGAACCAAGTGAAGGGATCCCGAGCCAAATTCAAAGAGTACATGTATGGAGGTAGGTCTTTCTTAGTGAGGGGAAATAGCTTGGCCTTTGACTGGAATGGCAGCTGTATTATCTCTGGCAATGGATGGACGCTCACATGCCCCTAGCAAAATCATTCTTTCAGTATTGGGGGGACACAAGGCATCCTGACCTCAGCTCATGCTATGGGATAAAACAAAGTTGAGGTTCCAGTCTTCAAGGGGCACAACCCTAACCAGTTGAGGCCAGCACAACTCGCCCATCTCTCCATTTCCACGGTGGCATGGGAAGCCGGTGTATGTCTGTGCAGTGGCCTAACCCCCTCACCCAGGAGTGGTGTGGAAACGTCTTATGGCAGGTTTGTGGATAGCATGGAACTTGTGCTGGCCTAACCAGGAGTTAGGATTGCACTGTCAATCTCACAAATTCAAGGTGGCTCTGAGTAGTGTCTCTACGAAGGAGGTCTTTCCTGCCTCGCAAGCCTTCCTGTGTGCATGTGTGGCTAATGGTGAGGCACATCTTCCCTGCCGGAAAGCACCACTGCTGTGTTAGGGTGCTCAAGCACTCACAGCCCATACACAGAGCCACGTGATCCTGGTGTGTATTGGGAAGAATGGGGAAGACTTGAAGCCAGCACCTCCTCTAACTGGGCTAATAAGCCCAGTCTGTCCTCCCCACCCCAAAGAAAAATTGGGACTGGCTGTAGTAAGCAGTGCCTGGCAGCCCCTTTGGATTCTGTGCAAAGTTATGGTCTGAACTTTTAAACTGCAGGCTCTGAGCCAGCTTTCTCATCTTCTCCCCACCCCACTTTTTGTTGGTTTTTCAGCCTGCTTTGCAAAGTCCCAGCAGCTCCAGTTGAAATGGATTTTTAAAAGTGTCATTTTATGGAGAATTTTACTTTCCATCTTGTTGTTTATTAGGGCTCTTAAAGGGAAAGCTTGTAACGTGTTCATTGATCGAAATACCAATTGAATAGATGTGAGCACATAAAATAGCCCCAACCCTTTAATAACGGAGTGATATCCTTTTGTAATGCCGGCAGTGCCATTAGTAGGGCCAAACCAATCCCCTGGCCCTTGATGGGCGCCTCTGAATCATTTTTATACATGGCAGTATATGCAGGAGTCGAGCAGCCTGAAGTCGGTTTTAAGTAGCCGTCCAGAACAAGACTCAGATAATGAAGTCCCAGGAATGTGCAGTCTTTAAATCTTTTCCTCATCTTATTCTCTCTCTACCCCATCAGCCCCCTAAGCAGAGGCTTAGAGTTGCAGGTGCTCTTCCAGACCCCCACATATTAAAATTTCTTCCATGCTCAGGAAGACTATTGGAGGAGTCCACTTGCAAAGGAAGTGAGAGTTAAATTGTGACAGGCAACACTCAGGGAAAGGGCAAGGAAGGTGCAGTAGTAGGTGCACTCAGGGAGGGGTGCAAGGAAGGTCATGTAACGGAGATAATGTCATAATCAGTGCGACTGCTGCATCTACCTTTGCGAAAACCAGAGAAGGCTCTTGCAGAAGCAGGGGCAGGGAAAGGTGTCCTGTGTGAATCCAGATGTCCTTGAAGGGTGACGGGGAACTGGGGTCACATCTGAAGAACACCCAAGAGCATTGAATTACGGAGAGAGCAGCTCCAGCACCCTGGATTGCCTTCATTTCTTTGCTGGGTTGGCTAAGGAGGCCTTATGAACTGAAGTGAGGCGGAAAACGGTGTGTGTGCAGAATGTGGTGGTGGTGGTGGTGTGTGTGTGTATACACACACAATAATTAACACATACATACATACATACATACATACATACATACATACATACATACATATTTGGTTGATATGTATGTATCAGTTTGATTGAAGTTGTTTTTGGGTGATTGTATGAGTTTATTCCTGGGAGCAAGTAACGTAATTTCATTTGAGTGTCCCAGTGGTGCCAGAACAAATGGCAGTAAAGGTATCTGATCTAGCTGTATGTACCAGGGTGAGATGCTGTAGGAGAAGCAGACTGTTGCCAGTTTAGCCACCATGACTAATAATCATGTTAGACTGGTTGTCAGTTTGTCTCCTGATCTCATTAAGGCTATCCATACATCCTGTGGCAAGAAATCCACAGCTTGATTCTGTGCTACATGCAGAACTACTTCATTTGGTCCCTCTTAAATTTCCTGCCAGTCTGTCCCATTGGAAGATCTCTGGTTTGAGAGGGCAAAGAAGTTCTCTGTCCACAGTGTGCAGAATTCTGTAACTCTCAGAGTGCAGTCCTCAACAGTTTTCCAGCTCTGGAGTAAGGAGAATGATACTTGGAGGTAAAGGAACAAACAATGCCTTACCTTGAGGAGGGCTCTGTGATCTCCTTCCCACCCTACCTGCTGGATACAGCACATGCCCCACTTGGCAAAGCTATGCCAGTGCTGGAAAGGTCAGGATTATGATTGATTGATTGATCTGTCTGTCTGTCATTCTATCCACCTATCTAATCTACCACTTTTCATCTAAAAAGTTGACAAATCAGTTTACAAAGAAATAAAAAAAATGTCCCAAAAGGGCTCACAATCTAAAATCCAAAAGAACGCCGGCAGAAGCCACTATAACAGACATTCTTGGGGTGAGCAAGGCCAGTTACTCTTCCCCTACTAAATCAGAGAGGAGCACCCACTTGAAAGAGTGCCTCTTGCCAAGTTAGCAGGGTTTCTCAATCCTGTGTCATCATCCCTTATTTACCTTTTTCTAAGCTACAAAGCTTCAAATGTGGTAGGTTGCACGGAAGGTGCTTTAAGCTTCTCATCATTCCACTTGCCCCCTTTGCACCTTTTCTAGCTCCACAGTTTCCTGTTGAAAGTGAGGCAAGGTGAACTAAACAGGTATACAAACCCTGTGATCAGAGGCAAAGCCCCTTGCATTGGGACAATGCCTAACTTGGTAGAAGAGCACATGCTGCATGCACAGAAAGTCGTAAGTTCAGTCTTTGGCAGCATCAGTTAGGACTGAGAAAGACAAAAAGGGAAGAGCGGAGGGATGCCTGCCATCAGGGGAGATTGAGACAGCATCTAATGGAGCCCCAAGTTCCATGTCAAATCCACTCACCTCCACATTGGTCCCCAGGCCAGTTTGTGTTGTTCTGCTCCTGGAAGGTGCACGTGAGATACGGACTGTGACTTCCAGGGAACAGGCAGGAGATTCCAGGCTGCTGAGACAGCCATCAAGAAGGTATTCCTGGCTTCCTCTGCAGCCTTGGACAGGGAGGGTACTGCTAGACCATTGCAGAGTTCACTGGCATTTCCTTCTCTTGTGTGACAGTCAATAAATTATTTCTCTTGTTCCTGCAGTTTAGTTAACCTAGTCCAGGTAGCCTTCGGAGAGGCCATTGCAATTAAGCAAGTTAACATTAACAGCACTTTCAGATTAGGAGAGAAACTATTTGTCGTTGTTTTAGTTCTCAAATAATTTGAGTTCTTGGGTGGTATTATTTTGTTTGGTAGGTAGCTGGTCTGTCAGTCTGGTCCTTCCTTGGGAAAGCACTCTGGCTGCCAATATCCATGCTCAGCTTACATCTTGGTTGCATTACTGCAACATGCACCCTGGAAACACATTCAGAAGCTGCAACTGGGGCAAAAGCCGCAGCCAGATTACTGATTGGGGTATCACTGCTGAAACTTCTAACTGCATCAATTTCTGGGTTCAGTTCAAGGTACTGGTTATTCACTTTAAGGTTCTGGTTATTCACTTTTAAAGCCCTACATCAGTGTTGGCGAACCTATGGCACATGTGCCAAGGAAGGCAATCCAAGCCCCCCTGGCCAGCATGCAACCATAGTGCTGCCCCGTGCCCCCAGCCCACCCACTGCGCATGCCCAGAGTTCTGGGCATGCATGGTAGGCACCTGCCTTGTCAGTTTGCAGAGAAGCAGCTGCTGCTCTTTGCAGCTAAACCAAACTGATGGTGCCAGTGCCCCCCTGCACATGTCCAGAGCTCTGGGCATGCGCAATGGGTGCAGGGTGCTCCTGGTCCAGTGCACATGCACAGTGGGCACCAGAATTCATGGTGGGCACTGGTGCCATCAGTTGGCACTTGGTGCATAAAATGTTGCCCACTACTGTCCAGTTTGGTTTTGGCCCTGCATAGCCTCACGTCTCAGTCAGGCTTTAGGGAAGCCTTGACTCATTCCTGACCTGCAAAGCTGTTGATGCTCTTTGATGGTAGATGTGTGGATTGCTGCCAGTAGGTGTCTCTGACGGATTTATTTTCTTTCTTAAGTGATTATGGTTTTATTGTTCTGTTGTTTTTACTTGATGTTGGACCTGAAGGAGAAATGCAAATTAAATTCCTCACCCAAAGTCCAGGCTTTTAATTTTCTCAGCATCCTGATTGGCAAATAGTGACCTGAGCAGTGGTTCCCCGTCCAGGAAGTCACTTTGGCTACACAATCCCTTCTTTGTCTCCCAACTGTCTAACTTGTGAAATTTCACTGTAGAATGAATAGGTGACCTTCCAAACACTTGGACATATTAATGGAGGAGAGATGTGTCAGTAACTACTGTATATGGAATCTAAGAAGACAAGTCCCAAAACTCTAGGGATAAATGTCATCACCATATTCCAGGGTTTTTCATAAAAACCACTCACTGACTCAAACTTTTTATCCCGCTCAAGTGTTTTGTTGGTGGACTACGCACTTCCTTTCATTTTAATAGTTTGTGTTGAACGTGGCTGCTTGTTCTAAAGCAGTGCGACCCTCTCTCTCTTGTCCAGGGAGACCCTTCCTCCCTTGCGTGCAATGCTGCTCTGGGCGGTAATAAAAGTGAGATTGCAAGAGTTGTACAAAAGCCTGTTGACACCTGGCCCCTCTCATGCAGACCTCTGGAAATGTAGAGGCTGAAGGAAGTAATGGGGTAGTTAGAGGCTGGAACATGTCATGGGACATTAAAGGTTATTTGCTCCTTCTCGTTTGTTTTTGCTGCCCAGACCATTAAACTCCCTTCTGTACTTTGGCTATTATTGACTGATAAGTGATAACGTAAGCAGCCCTGCAGCCTTGGGTGAAATTCTTTCCTTGGTCCGTCTGTCTTATTTAGTGGGTAGAAAGTTTAGGGGGTTGACATACTGGTACACCTTCTGGAGAGGAGAACCTCATGTCTCAAAGCACACAGGGGGTCTAACAACGGCACTGACCTTTTAGTATTTATTTTATACCTCCCAAGTTTGTATTCTCTGCGTGTTTATCAGAATGTGGCTATTAGAACCAAATCCTCCATATTCCACCACTGCATTTAATTCTGAACTTTGATGAGTCCTTTAATATTCTGGACAAAGTTTGTTTGCATATTTAATTAATTTTTTTAAATTAATGTATAGCCTGGGAGACATGTTGGTACTCTCTGATGGAAGTGCAATCCTTTCCCAGTCATCTGATTTAGGCCAGCACAACTTCTGCTCCCCATTCCTGTGCTGTTGTAGGAAGGCCAGCGCATGCACTGTACTGACCCCCTAGGAGCAGTGAAAAGTGCCTTATGGCACTTTTGTGTCACCCCCAGACCATCACAGGACTTGTACCAGAATTTATGCTGGCCTGACTGGGAATTTGCATTGCAGCCCTGCAACCCAATCCAGAGTAACTATGGGACTTCTTACGTCGACATAAGAGAATTTACGTTGATGTAGTTACACTGTCACCTATGGGAAACCTATGGGAAATGCATAGAGCAATCAAGAGTAAATTTTTCTTACGGCGACGTAAGAGGTCCCGTAGTTACTCTGGATTGTGCTGTTGGTCTCCAGGAGTGGGAAGGACATAAAATTCTTGTGTAATGTGAGAAAATCTAATTTGCCATCTTTTCCCCCTTTCCCGACGTTTCGGGGGCAACAAAGTGCATGTTGGATGATACAGGCCACAGGGCACCAGGAGCTCTTCGAAGTAGCATGGATGCATTTTAGTGGGGCTTGTGCTGAATGATCCAGTGGACTGTGTTCTCATTCCCCAAGGAAAAGAGTAGAAATAGGGAATCTTCTGTTTTTCTTAAGGGCCAGACAATTAGGAAACGGAGTACTCCAAATTAACAGAAGACATGATTGGACTAAACTCCTGGCTCAGGCAAGCCAGCTCTGTTTTAAGGCAAGGGGGAGGCTGTGTGTTTAAAGAAAACATTCTGACCCCCAGTAACCAGAGCCTGAAGCCAGAATCAAAGCTGGAGGCCTCGAGGAGTGTTCAGAACAGGGGGAATCCCACTATTACTTCCCACTGGGGAGAGGCTTTTGGAAACGGCAGTGGATCTCTGCTCAGCGGCCTGGGAATGAGAAGCGTCTGTTCCAGAGACTTCAGGAGGGAAAAAGTCATTAGTCCAATGGCTGCCAGGGGACAGGTTTGTGCTGAAGTGCTGGGTTGTTCCAGAGGTGAGTGCTGAATAGACTCAACCTGTGCTGAAGCGGTCCAGGGAATTGCAGTGAAGAGGAGGCTGCTGAGCAGTTCTTCCGGCTCTTAACAGAGCTCCACTTTGCCTTCCCTGGAAGGGGAGCTGCAGTTAATTTGGAGCCTTCGGAGGCTACGATAGGCAAATTCCTTCAGCCTCCTTATTGAGCATCTGTTCTCAGAAGCCAGCCAAATGCTGGCACTGGGGGGCAAGATTTGCAGCGGAGAAGTTGGATTCCCGCTGCCGAAAGCATGAAGAAGGTGGAGCCCTGCCAATTGCTGAGTTGCAGGGCCGGCTCGGTGTGTAAAGGGGGGCAGCCTCACGGCCACCTTAACTCATACGGGTGTCTCTTTGCCTGATGCCGGAAATCCAGATTTCCAGATTAAAAAGGCAACGTCTGCCATTCACCACCACTCCTTTTTTAAGGTCTGTTCTCCAGAATTTCAACTTGGGAATGGAGAAAAATGACAAATGGAGCATTGCTGGAGTAAGGGGGGAATCAAAGCCAGAGAAGGGGAGAAGTTGCCATTTGCACCAAGAGAACTGGATTCTCTTTTGCAGAGCTTGTCCATATTCTGAGGATTTTCTTTTAGCAAAAGTGCTCTCATGTTTTCAGGCTTGCAATGGACTTGGAACTGAGCAAATAGAAAATAAAGCTTTTTTGTGGGGAAATCCTATGCCCTCCAGTTCTAAGACCCCAGTCTTGGTGGGATTGCTCCAGGTGGAAGTTCTCTTCCTTCTCCTTGCATTTCCACCTGGCAGGCAGTCTACAGTCAGCTCCTACTTTGTACTAAACTGCTTCTTTGCTCTGGTTTTGAGGGTGCCCTTTCATTCGACTGCCGTGCCCTGTTGACTTGTAGCAGAACAGAGATGCAAGAGAGGAGCAGTTGCTCTCCAGCAGTGTGAACAACAAGGACAACTCAGAAAGTGTCCTGGTGTCCTCAAAGTGTTTGGGCTCAAAAGACAGTGAATTAGGGAGGGAGGGGTAGTCAGCACCCACTTCCTCGGCCCCCTCTCACCACATCCACTCTCCCCGCTGGGAACAAAAGCACTGGTTTCAGAGTGGCTTTGGTGGGTGAGACCATTCCCTGCTCTCGGGCAGCTGACACGACAGTGGCTCTTGGCTTTGAAAAGATGCTCTTGTGTAGTGTCCCTCTATTTCCTTAGTCCTTCCCCCCTTTTAAAAAATCATTTAAAATTTGCTTTCCGTCCCCACTTTGGGGGTGAGGGAAAGCCAACCCTCAACCTTGTGTAGTCAAGGTTATGGCGATAAATTCTGTTGCATTGTCACTTCCATTCGGAGTAAATTGGCTGGCCGCTTTCGGGCTGAAGGGAAGATAATTTGCTGTAGTATTTCAAATGGATTAGAAATGGATTTGAAGGGAAAGTTCATGCCTCCCATTACAAAGGCTAGAAAGCAGACTATCTTAAGGCACTGTTCACTTGCTGGCCTTCATTATCCACGCTTAATACCTTTCCTATTTTCCAGCATTAATGAAATTTCCTGTCGGAGCCGGGCTCGCTGGACGGATGGGAGAAGTCTTTAGATCGGAGGGTTTGTGTTGTAGAAAAGGAATTACAAGCCCCTCGTGTTGAGGGCAGGCGTATTCTTCAGGTCCTTGGCCTGGCTATTATCTCATTAATTTTATCCTCCCTTCTCAATACAGTTCATTTCCAAAGGCCAGCCTTTCCATTAGGGTAACAATTTGGTGGAGTGCTGTGACACCACACGGAATGAAAAGCTACAAGATGTTTTTCGAGGCACCCCTGCCCTCCTTTTTAGAGGTGTCCTTTCCTCGTCCCCACTCTGCTCCTGCCTTTGCTCCGAGTTGAATGTCGCTCTTGGCAGCCCTCGGTGAGGCTTGGTGAGCCTCTGTTGCTTGCAGATAACCATTTCGTGTCCCGCTGAATGAGGCGCTGATCTTTTGGGTCGTCCGAGGAGGATAATGAGGCTTTTAGAAAGATGTGTCAGGGACAATTGAGCCCCAGACGAACCCCTCTCGCTTTTGTGGGCAGACAGCTCCTGGCTTCAGGCTCAGCCATTCATTGGCTTCTTTCCCCTCCCTCCTCAGCCGTCCTCTTGAGTCCCAAGCACTTATTCAGACTCCTCTTCTGGCTGGTGAGCTCC
Organism: Cryptoblepharus egeriae; assembly: GCA_030015325.1. Lineage (NCBI taxonomy): Eukaryota > Metazoa > Chordata > Lepidosauria > Squamata > Scincidae > Cryptoblepharus > Cryptoblepharus egeriae. The sequence goes on along the minus strand of JAREYC010000003.1, from coordinate 1,870,944 downwards.
TTTTGTTTCACCAAAATTCATCTGATCTGAGTCCCGTTTTCATTGTGTTGTCTCACTGCCGTGTTGTCTTGTCTCACCGTTGGAGCTGATGAGACCTCTGGAATCTGGGATCCGATTCCTCTGCACATTAGCCTACAGAGTCAAAGTTGCGTATGTGCACAATCCTAACCAAGTCTACTCAAAAGTAAGCCCCATTGTCTTGCTCCTAGGGTCTTACTCCCAGGAAAAGTGTGCTTAGGATTGCAGCCTATATCTTTGAATCTTTCTACTCTTGTCTTAATTTTGATTTTCAAAAACAATAACTTTAACATAATCAAATGGTGATCTTCAAACCGGTTCATAAGCACTTTCATAAACAGAGAGAGGAGATGTGCAGCCTCCCCAGCCTCAAAGCATGCTCCCAAGATGTGGAGAGCAGAGCTGTCCTCACCTCTGGAGGCTTACAGGGCTTGCCCCAGTGCCGGATGGAGGGGGGATGCCAAGGGCTAGATGGAGGCTCATCAAGGGCTGCATCTGGCCCCAGGGCTGGGGTTTGGAGACCCCTGGAGTAGATGAATCTTAAGAAGCTGCAAAAGTTCTAAGCATCACAAGAATCAAATGCCTGGAAGTATTCAAACACAGACACAAAACAGCACCCTTGGACTGTTGCCTGAAATTCTCCAAATTAAGTGCCAGGGAAGCAGTTCTGGGAAATGCGTTAGGAAATGGTGAGCCAACCCAGAGGAAGCTCTTTCTTGAGGAGGCACCCATCTGTCTAGGGCTAGCCCAGGACCACCTGATGGCTGAGGGATCATGCCAAATGCTGGACCTTCAGCTGGTAATGAGCCAGTCTCTGCTCCTTCTGTTTCATATTTTGGAAAAGGAAGAGGAGGATGAGTGGTGGAGGTAGGCACACTTTGCTTAAGATAGACTCATGGACATCCAGCAGCGGCCCTAAGAGCAATCACTATTGCTGCTATGCTGGTTCTGCAAGTAGTGTTGGTGCCGAATCTGGAGCCAGATCACCCAGCATTCAGGACTCGTAGCAGGGTCAAGATCAGGCAAGATGCATGGGAAAGTGCTGCCTTGGAGCCATGGATATGACTCCCTGCTCACCTTCAATTCAGCAACACAAAGAAAGAAACTTCCCTGGAATATTTTCTTACGGTGCAGTTTATTAAGGATTTTGGTACTGCTCTGCACTGCTTCATAGTTACAAGACTGTTCTGAAGTGCAATGGTGGGTGATGGTGGAATAGCCCTTCCCCAGGAGGTGCGGTGGCCCTGCTGTTCATATGGGGTGCTCAGAAAGCAAAACAAGATAGAAATCACCATAACGTATTCTGTAGTGCATTGCTAGTGTGGATTTCATCACTCCTTCCTCCCAGGGTTAAGTGAGACAGGCATGATATGTGTGCATGCATGTGTGTGCGCGCAAAATGTGCACACACTCACAAAATGGGGGAAATGAGAAAAAATGCCTTTTGAAAGGGGTAGACCACTTTTCTTGAGCTCAGTATTATTTACGGGATTTCCATCCCGCCTTTTCTCAGCAAAAGCAGTTAACAAACAATGAATATAAAAACATTTAACACATCTAAAAACATTTAAAATTTAAAACAACCTACCTCTCTAAAAATTATCATAGAACATTGGCTAAAATCATGGATAAAACTGGTTAAAAAAACATAACATCCCAATCCAAAAAGCTGTAGCCCGCAAGAATGTTTTTAGGCCCTGCCAAAAACTGTACGAGGAGGGAGCAGTTCTTAAGTCAAAGGGAAGGAAGTTCCAGTGCTGGGGTGCAATCACCAAGAAGGCCCTGCTCCTAGTCCCACACCTCTCACTTCTCTCGGTGGCGGCACATTCAGCACCCCCCCATATGAACTTAAGTGACAGGTTGGATTATATGGACGCAGGTGGTCCCTCAGATACCCTGGACCCAAGCCGTAGAGGGCTTTAAATGTCAAGACGAGCACTTTGAATTCAGCATGGAAATGAATGGACAGCCAGTGTAGCCACTGAAGCAGTGGCCCGACTGAGTTGTACAGCCGAGCCCCAGCAACCAGACGAGCTGCCGTTTTAGCAGTAGAAGGTGCTTTTTCCTCCATCAGATGGAGCTGGTGTCGGTTGGGCCTGCAGCCTGAACGTTTCCCTTTCAGTCCAGTGCGGCAGATACAGCGGAGAGTGCCTGCAGCCTCCTGCTCTAGTTTTACGCCACTCAGTCCTGGGCTGTGTTTTTCCCGCTTTGCAAGCAGGAGCGAGCGAGAGAGAAAACTGCTGAAACAGGGCTACAACTTCCTGGCGCCTTCCCCCTCAGTCTTTCTGTCTCCAGCAGTGGAAACAGCTCTAAAGGTTATTGGAGCAGATTACAGGTTTGTTTGGGAGTCTCATCCCCCCTTCACCAAGCTGACTTTGATACTTATAGAAAGATGCACTTCTCGCTCGGAAGGGTTGAGGGTAGCACTGATACTTCCTGGGCGCCGGGGAATTCTGTCCCTTTAGGTGGATGCAGAGGGCATGGGATGAAATCTGCAAATAGCTTGTGAACCCCTTTCTTCCTTTGGAAAAAGAAATCCTCCCCAGCCCTGCCTTTCTCCTTGATGCTGGTCTGTGCCTTCTCATTTCACTATGGAGGTCTTTGAATTGCTGGGGTCCGAACTGTTAAGAGAGTAACAAGGACACCTAGAATGATAGAGAGAGGGCTGCAGACCGGTGTTTCTTGTCTTAGTTTGCTGCACAAGAGAGGAGTCTTCTAGGAGTAGCATTAAACATCCTTGATAATATGAAATGAGGCTTTTTGACGTTACTATCAAAATCATCTGTGAGGTTAAATGGCATAATGAAGGTCTTGGGCTCGCTTGGTCTGTTGGCCTCTTTTGAGACTTCCACTCTTTCCCTGTTCTTCAGTGATACATACGTAGGCGACGTGATGCTTTCTTATGATACTGAGCATATGTGTGCATTTGCATTCATGTTTCTCAGCTGTGAACTGTAAATGGAAACAGGATCGTATTTTTTACCATACCTTATTCTACTGGTGTGGATGACTTGACACAGTTAACATAAGATCCTTGATAGTGTACAAATCTCAGGGCTCATTTCCAAGTGGTTTCAGTCCCCACATTCTCTTCTGGGCCATTGGATGCAGACCAGGAAGATCTGGCTTAAATCCCTGATCATCTGTGAAACAATCAGAGTAAACTTGGGCATATCACCATTTCTACCCAACCTGCCCCTAAAAGGTTGTTAAAATCAATCCCATTTATTTCCATCTTTGTCTGCGCCCAAAATCCCATCTTTGTCTCCCTGGAGGAAGAACAAGAAGCCATTGGACTTGCTGGTGAAATACTTGACCAGATCTTGTTTTCCTTCACGTACAAGGAGCAGGTGCTGGTGGACACACTGCGGCACAGAGAGGCAACCTGGATGGCCAGCTCCTGGGGTCTTGCTACATCATGCTGCAGGGACTCAGAGTTCAGTTTCTCCGCTTCCTGTTGAGTTAGTAATGGTCCTGGAGAAGCTTTGCATCTATAGTGAGTAGCCCACCTAAGGAACTGAATCGGATGTCTTTAGAAGCATATGTTGATATTTTGAAATCTTTTGGATATTGAGAATTAAATGTTTTGTGGTGCTTAAGGGTTGGGCTTTCTGAGTAGTCCTGGTCCTGGCTGGTCAGATCCCACAGTAAAGAGAATGGAGTGGAACCCACAGAGAACTGACAGGAGGCAGTTCACTCAGTGCGCAAGGAGGTGCATGAATACAGCTGTGCGCCAGAGAAGGGTTAGGAAGCACCAACCAAGACCAAGCCAAAAGCAGGACCAAGGACAGCTCCCAGGAGGCTGATCTGAGACCTGGCCGCACTGAGCCCCTTCCTTCCTTTTCTGGCTGGACCTTACAGTCTTGTTTGGCAATTTCCTTAGATCAATGATTGTGCTGTGGATAGTCCTCAGTGTTCCATGGGAATTTGGGGATTGACATTCATTAATAGGAAAATTGGGGAATTTGAACAGTCTGGTGTGCCTTGTCAATGGTAAAAACAATTAATGGTGTGCCTTGGCAATTTCAGTGCCTGGTTAAGTGTGCCGTGAGATTAAAAAGGTTGAAAACCACTGCCTTAGATCCGCACTGCCATCTTTGATGGAGTCAGGAGATGGTGATGCTTTGAGACGATGTTGTGAATGTTACCTGTGAGATTCAGGATTAGGATCTTTCTGGTCCTGTGTGTGTATTCCTGAGGGTTGAGGGCTTATGCATGGATTTCTGGCTCACTATTAACACTGGTAGTGTGGGGAAGGGAAGGACACTTCATTATTGGAAGAATTCAGTAATGTGTGTGTTTGTGTATTTGAAACCCATCTTAAGTCATGGGCAAGTGAGCAATTCAAGGAGTTTAATGCTAACCATCAGTGAGTAAGAGAAAGCTGGTACAGGTATCCTTCACTTTCATGCAACTTTAGTGTGACTAAAGAAGTTTGAAACAGATAGTTAACCTCTGTTCCTAGCATTAGCTAATTAAAGATATAGTGCTATTAAAAATGGAGGTTCCATCTTTCACTTTCTCTGGCTGGTAGCTGTTAATTTCTATCTTGTGGTCCCAGAATTGTCTTTCCCATCCCCTGTATGTCTTTTCCCGTTACAGCACTCATCACAAAACCTAAACATTTAAATGGGGATCCCAAATTCTGGGTGCTCAGTTTATTTCAATGCACTTTGCGGATTACGTCAAAATAGTGAAAAGTAGAAGAACCAAGAAGAATCACATTTTAAAAAAATTATTGCTGCAATACACTGTACACACTTACACACCATAAGAGCACAACTACATAGTCAACTATTTGAATTAAACTTACAAGAGCTATTCAAGATTTGCATGAGCACATTAAAACATTTGAGAGCAACTCAGGGTGCAATCCTAACCATGTCCACTCAAAAGTAAGCCCCATTTTGTTCAATGGTTCTTACTCCCTGGAACCTCTCTTTAGGATTGCAGCTTTAAACTGACAGAGTTGAGCATCACTTTGAATTGCTTTGGAAACAAACTGGTTTTAATGTGGAGGGGAAAAAACACACTTTGGCTGCAATCCTTACCTTCTGTTAGGCCAGCCTAAACCGCAGCATAAGTCCTGTGCTGACCTGGGGGTGTCACGAAAGTGCCCTAAGACATTTCTGGTCCACTTCTGGGGCGGAATAAGCCATTATGCACTTGTCTCCCTGCGTTACCACAATAACGGTAAGACCGATGAGTTATCCTGGCATGGTTTGGATTGCACCCTAAGATAGCAAGGAGCAGTTAAACCGTTGCTTACTCAACAGTAAACACAAACAAGTAGCTCAGTTTTACATTCCATAGGATTCAATTAATACATTTTTCAGTTTGGAGGGAGGGACTTCTCAAGTGATTTGGGTCAGAGAACTCTCATGGCATTGCATATTAGATGCATTGTTTTTACTCTAATTCCACATCTCCCAATGTAATAATTAGTGTTAATTTGCACAATGTGATACTTTTTTGGCACAAATATGGGATAGTAAAAAGCCTGCCCAGCCTACAGGATGCTACTCTGCAGGTATTTCTTTCTGTTGATGTGAAAGCTAGTTACATTTTAAAGGCAGTGCTAACACTAAGCATATTGTTATTATTAATTTGCATCACTGTCTCAAGGTGACTTGGCAGAAGCACTTCATTAACTTCTCCATCCCACCAACTCTGGAGTAGATTTCTGTTGTTTTTGTTTTGCAAATAGGAACTTAAAGGTGAGATGCTGGTTTGACCAGAGGCCTTTCCAGTGTGAGGAGGAGGAGGAGGGACCCATCACCCTTGGCATCTATTCTTGGTGGTGACTTTTTTCATTGGTACCTGGCCATTAAATATTTATCTCTGACTCCCATGATTTCAACGTTAGGATTCATAGTTAGCATTCATTAGCCCTTATTTCCTGCTCTGTGGTACAGGAAGAGACGGTGGCGTCTTAAGGTATCTGTTTCAGCAGATCGCTTACACCTCTTGGGTGTGCATTTAGTTTAGATTTGCTTTTTTCTGAATGAGGCCACTGGAATTTGTCACAACTTCTTATATTACAGGAAGAAATGGTTATATACAGTAGTCAAGGGGAAAACCAAGACTCTGATCGGGACATTTTGGTTTCAACAAGAGCCAAATATTGAGTTTCTTTATGGTCAGAATTGGAGGGGCTCATTTTTATGACAAACACTTTAACTATAGTGCATTTCCCTAAATTATTCACTGGGTGTTTATAAAGACAAGTGATGCATAATTTGCAAACATGTCAAGCTATGACTTTTATAGTGGTCCAGATTACAGGCTTTAAAAAACTTCATATTTTTTTTAAAAAAGCAGGCCTCTGTCAGTCTTGGAAGGCTATGGTATCGTGCTCGGCGCTGCATACGCTGCATGCGAAGCACAAAAGCCTGGGTTGGATTGTTATGGAGGATAGGCTGTTACCCAAATCCCCTCTCTCCCTGCCACTGAACTAGTCCAGTGGAAAGGCAGAGCCAATACGATTGGATCCAGCTGGCGTCACAGAGCTGGGCTAAGGACAAGAGCTCACCCTGTCTTGTGGGGCTGACCCGGATCTCGAACCCTGGCCTGCTAGTCAACAGGCACAGCGTCTTAACCACTTGCACCACCCACAGTCCATATTTAGTGCTCATGATAATTATATGAATCAAGAAAGTGCACTCAAAAAATGTTCATGTAGTATGGATGTTATGTGACTTGAATATAGTATTTTAATTTTGGGGAGGCAAAATTTAGAATTTGGATGTTTGTGTGAGCATGAGAGTAAAGTATTGCTGTGCTTAGTTGAGGTACTGAGCGGAGCTGATAGGAACAGGATTCTGCCTGTAAAAAGTACAAGAAGGAGCTGCAGTAGAAAGTGAAAGGATTGGCCATTAGAAATCATTCCTAAACCTTTATCACAGTAAGGACTTTGGATTAGGGAGAAAAGGATTGAGGATCTGCAACTATTATCATAGTTCACATAACTTTTTGTGTTGAATTTCAGAAGTTGACCACTGTACGGTCCCTTTGCAACACAAGTGGTTTTTCTGCTTTCACACAACCAACCATTCTCCAGAACTTTCTCTCTGCCTGTAAAAAGATGTGCCCTGAGCTGTTCAGTGAGTGTTGATCTTCTAAATTAACCTAGTTACTTGCCGGCAAAGCAGAGTAGGGGGGTGGCAAGTGTTTTCCACTTAGATTAATGTGCTCATAGCATTCAGCTCACTTCCTCCCACCCACCTGTTTCTGAAAAGAATAGGCAGCAGCGCATGCATGTGTGCGTGAGAATCCAATTTAAAATTTCTTGGTGTCTTGTCAGGGACTGACTTGCTCTGGTGTGGAGGTGCGTGCAATTTGGTGCTAATCCGGGGAAAGCCAGAAGTGCCAGGTAGAAGAAAGTCCTCAAACAGCACAATCCTAAACATGTATACTATGAAGTAAGCCCCATTGTGTTCAGTGGGTCTTACTCCCAGGAAAGTGTCTTTAGGATTGCACCCTTAGCGTGAGATTTGCAACATGATGCATGCTTCCTCCTGTGTTCACATTGGACTAGAAATCTTGAGTGTGGCGCTGACTGCCAAATTCTGTGTGTGATGCTGACAAAGAGGTGATGGATATTCAAACACGGTTTCCTCAAAAGTGGAAACAAAAAGCATTGGCTGTGATCCTAAGTGGCCATAAGGCAGGTGGGGAAAAGAATGAGGAGCTGTTTTGAAAGAAGAGGTGTCTGGACTTTTTTTAACTGCCTGCGATCATGTGGCAAGATTGCTCTGGTGTATCAAACCAGAGCACCTTGTTCAGGTCAAGGCAAGGTGCGGGTTGGACTGCAGTGATGTGATCTCCAAAGAACTGCCTTTGAAAAGAGTTTGGAAACATCTGTTGGTCCAACATTAAGTGTCTGTGTAAAGCACATTATTATTCTCTATGTGTTGGATGCCAGTTTGTTTCTTGTCCCAGGTTCTTGACTTTTTACTATCTCGACCCAAGTTCTTGACTCTTTACTATCAGTACATTCACTATAGGGATTTTCACTTAGGGTTAGTTTTGGCAGGTTGAATTTTAGTTCAGATTCAGGGTGACCATACAGAATGGAGGACAGAGCGCCTGTACCTTTAAACATTGCGTAGAAGAGGGAATTTAGGTAGGTTTAGCTCACCTAGATGGGTTTATAAAGCAGCACCTGGCTCAATTCCCTCTTCCATGCAATGCTTAAAGGTAGAGGCACTTTAACCTCCATTCTTTAGGCTCGCTCTGTTCAGGTTGTATTTTCATGTTTCTTACAATTCAGGGGCACAGATTTCAATTCAGTTAGTATTTTCGTATCACAACTTTGTGTTTCTGCTCGTCCTGTTGCCTCGTGTATCGTAATAAACACCATACTATAGAACTGCATACATTTGGAGTAGTGTAACTAATGGTGCCATGCCAAAATTAAACCACATTTTAAAATCCTTGCACAAAAATTAATAAGCATCAAAATATTCAGAGAAATACAAAACAGCTGTTGTGACACAGAGTTGTTAGTGGACAAGCACTTGCTCTGTGTATGGAAGTGAACGTTTGTCTCCGGCTGGAAGAATCAGGCAGCGGGTGAGTTAAGAAAGCTTGGCACTTCCCAGGTGTTGCTGACAGTCAAAGGTAAATGCTTTTGGACTCAGTGGTACCTGACCCTGGGAGCCAAAAAAACATCTTGGCAGTACATCTGCTTTCTACCAAGTTAACCAGCAAACATAACAGTAGCCCAAACATCCAGCAGCGTCCACTTCAGTTATTCCCTTTACAAACCCCGTGAAGTCCTCCTTTTTGCACCTGTACCTTGATGCGTGCTGCCCTCATAAGGCTTTTCTGTTGTGGCTTTGCGGAGAGGCTGTTGTGGCTCTGCTGTTGGGCTGCCTCTCCCACATTTCTTGAAGTCTGCTGTGAACCCATTGCCAGCTCTGAGCAGTAGAAGTGCATTGCTTGTGTTGTGCAGGCCGCTCCATCAGGCCAGAGCAAAGGTGCTTATGGAAAAGCTTGCACGCTTCCTGCAGACCCCCCTCACTTCCTGCGCACCCACCAGTCATGTTGCGAGCCTTCCTGTGGGAATTCTCCGGTGCACTTTACCGAGGCTGATAGCCAATGGCAACCACCATATTAGAATAAACTTGTCATGAATAAATCTAGAATAAAACTTGCACAGAATAAATCTAGAATGAGAGCATTTTGCAATGTTTTATGCCGTGTGCCTTCATTTCAAGGCAGTGCATTCCAGGCATTGGCATTCTGCGATCCCCCAAATTGCCCGTTCATTCTTCAGCAAATGCTGCAGTTTATATACTTTTTGCTAACAGCATTATGAGCATAGTTTTATACTAATTCAAAATTAGATATCTCATTTGCATAAACAAATTACTGTTTGGATTAGTGCTAAATAGTTGAGACAGCTGATAGTCAAGCTGATTTGATTTGGTTGGAATGGCTTCTGGCGTAATGAGAGATGTGCAGTGTTTGGAAGTGTGAGCGGGTGTTGTTACAGATGTAAAAGCCTGCATTGTGAACTGTGCGTAGAATCCATATTGAGCATTGAAGCTTCATGTTTTAAGTCTCTGGCTCTCATGGTGGCGATGAAGAGCTTGTGGATGGGTATATATAAGTTTTGGGCAACCTCTGAAGCAGGAGGGAGGGACACGGGCAACGTGATGGAGCTGCGTTGCTTATGCATCTCTGTGACACTCTCCGGCTGCTGTAGCCAGAGATAGGGAAAACTTACCATTCAAATCTTGTCCCTGCCTGAACTTATAAGGTGGCCTTAAGCAAACCATAGGGGCAATGGGTGGTGCAAGCGGTTAAGACGCTGTGCCTGTTAACCAGCAGGCCAGGGTTCGAGACCCGGGTCGGCCCCACAAAACAGGGTGAGCTCCTGTCCTTAGCCCAGCTCTGTGACGCCATCTGGATCCAATTGTATTGGCTCTGCCTTTCCATTGGACTTATTCAGTGGTGCGGAGAGGGGGGATTTGCTGCTTGGGTAACAGCCTATCCTCCATAACAATCTAACCAAGCTTTTGTGCTTCGCATGCAGCGTATGCAGTACTGAGCACGATACCATAGTCTTCCAAGACTGACAGAGGCCTGCTTTATTTTGTAAAGCAAACCATGATCTGTCATCAGTAGCTACCCCCTCCCCTCTCATCTCCCCCCAGGAATAGAGTTTTGCTTCATTTCTAAAATGCATTCTCATTGCAGAGGCTTGGGCTGCTTTCAAGTTTTTGATAGTGTTTTAAATCAAAGATATAATTGTTTCTGGATAGTGAGAGGGATGCCCAACTCCAGTCTAATCAGAAGGTAACAAGGGGACCTCAAAACTCAACCTGGGAAGGACAATCACAGGTTACAAGCCATGAGGGGTGTGTGTAGAGGTGGACAACCTCCAAATGCCAGATGCAGGGGGGAGCACCTGGATGCAGGTATCTTATGTGCTCCCTGAGTCATCGGGGGCGGGGGGGGGACGGGACTGCTGTGTGATACAAGAAGCTGGACTAGATGGGCCTTTGGCCTGATCCAATGGAGGTTCTTTTTATGTTCTTAAGTCTTCCCAGCAACCTTAGACTAACAGTTCTTTCGTCTTTAAAGCAGTTTTCTGAATACTCTTAATGGATAGTTTGCCTAGGAATTTGTCTGGTTGTGAGCAAAATGTCCTGCTTAAGTTCGTTGAACTTATTTCTCTCTCTTTCTCTTTCTGTGCAGGTCTCTGGTCCTAAATAACACTTGCCAATTGTTTCTTGGGAGTAAGTCTCCAGCCTCGCAGCATCGATGGAGGAACAAAGGGCTGCGCTGTATTGGTGGTGTCATGTACCGAGTGTCGGCTAACAAGCTGGCCAAAACCTCCAGCTCTTCAGCCAGGAGCAATGAACCAGCTAGCAGGAGCTACGCCAGAGCAGGTACACTCAACTTCGTACCACTGGATGTTTGCATGTGAGAATGCCAAACTGATAGCTCAGTGGTTTTAATGGGAGGCACTGGTCATAAAGAATGTTCTGGTGCCAGATTTGAAAACTAATGTTCCAGTTGGAACAAATTTGTTCCAATCACTGCTGCCTTCATTGGATTTCTGTAGGTCATCATGATCACAAAACTGCCCCAGAGCTGAGCTTGCTAGCAGAGTGCAAAGCAAAATAGCTCTGCTCCTCTATAATGAGTCTTGGTGGGTCTGAGCCCATCAGATTTCCAAGTGAGCTATGATCAAATTCATGAATCCCAAAAGACTGGATAACTTGGCTCGGAGGGCTTTGTCAGCAGCCTGAGGATGCAGCCTTCACCAGTTTTCCAGCTCTGAGGAAAGAGCAATGGATCTCTGAGGTAAGGAAGTCCTAACCTTCACTTAAGCTGGCCTAAACCCCAGCATAATTCCTGTGCTAACCTGGGGATGTCACAAATGTGCTTGCGCCATTCCTGGAGGAAGGTTAGGTCAGTGAACAGACATGTATGTGTTGATGTGGACAACCTCCAAATGCCAGATGTAGGGGAGGGCACTTGGATGCAAGTGTCTTGTGTGGTCCCCAAGGCATCTGGTGGGCCACTGTGTGATACAGAAAGCTGGAATAGATGGGCCTTTGGCCTGATCCAGTGGAGGCTCTTCTTCTGTCCTTATGCTCTTGCCTTCCTACATCATCATGGGAATGGGAAGACTGATGAATTGTGCCAGCCTAGGTTAGGATTGTACCCTAGGATTCCCTTACCTTAAGAAGGCCTCCATGACTGTCCCCCTAACACAGCTATGCCAGTGCTGAAAGTTGGTTAGGATTGTGCCTTGAATTTATTTTCCTGACGAAGCAATAACTTCCTGAAATAGAATATGAAAAGAATTAAATATACACAACTTAGACCTATTTTGAGTAACTTTTCAAGCAACCCATGTACTGTTGGTATCTCTTTGTTGCACTTAGGGCACAATCCAGAGTAACTATGGGGAGTCCTTGCTCCGGTGTAAGAACAATTTGCTCTGGATTACAGTATGAATTTCCCACAGGTTTTCACTAGGTGGTGCAGTAATTACGGGTGCACATAATCCCTACAGTCCAGAGTAACGTACGGGAGCACATAAGAGACCTTACATGTACCCATAGTTCCTGCATGACCTAGTGAAAACCTATGGAAAATTCATATTGCAATCCAGAGCAAATTGTTCTTACACCGGAGCAAGGACTCCCCATAGTTACTCTGGATGGCACCCAATGTCTCTTGCGTGCTCCTGTAGTTACTCTGGATTGTAGGCTTAGTCTAGAAAGCTGATTTTTTTATTCTGTTAGTTCAGTAATTGCAGTAATTGCACTTCTTGTTAAGAAATGTGCCTGTGATTAGCATATGTTATGGCAATAATATAAATTGTCATATATATTAAAATATTTATGGAAATAAATAAAGATATGTTTAAAATATTTAAATGTTTAAATTAAAAATATTTAAAGAAAATTTTTAAATATTTAAAAATATCTAAAATATTTATGGAAACAACACTCCCTAGTTATAGCTCTTCATGTAGTTTTCCTAAATGAGGAGCAGTCAGGGACTCAACACCTTGTAATGAGGGACCATCAGATGAAAACTATAGGAAAGTTTAATGGGACAAAGGATATATCTGTCTTTAGGGAAAAAAATTCAGAATGAAGTGCCTTCCCCAATAATCATGCGCATCTGAGCAGAGCCAGTGAGAAAGAGTACCATTAATTACCAGTCTTCTTCCCGTGTTTTAGTGTGTTCCTCCCATGTTTCAATGTTTTAGAGCAGGGGCCTCCAAGGTTTTAGGCAGGAGGGCCACATCATGTCTCTGACACTGTGTCAGGGGCCGGAAAACGAAATGACATTTCAAATTTGAATACAGTTCCATAAATTTACATCCAAGAATGTATTGGAGTGGATTACAAGGCTTGCCCAAGGGCTGGATAGAACGCTCTTGCTGGGGACCACATCAAGGCTTGTCAAGGTCTGCATCTGGCCCCAGGCCGGGGTTTGGAGACCCCTGTTTTAGAGGGAGAGCCATCACCTTGCTAATACAAATTTCCTCCTCAAATTTCCACCCCAGTTTCTTTCTGATACTCTTGGGAGACAGATTAAGTGGAGAGGATGTTTCCTCGTTCCCCTCCCACAATCCCTGCACCTGTATCTCCACTATTATCTGCACACTTAAATTTTCCATCTGCTGCTCCCAACCAGTTAATCCATGGTGTAAGCTCGCTCTCTCCACTCGTCCCCTGCTGAGATGAGGTGCCGTAAGCATTTCTGCCGCACCTCTCCCTTCTCCGGCTGGCCCTGAATTGCTCACTCCGGTTTCTGTCTCATGCTTTTTAACGGAGATGAGGGGAGAGAGCAGAGCGGCTGAGAAGCAAGTCGGAAACTGTTTGTTCTTTTGCAGTCCCATTTCTAGCCCAGGTTTCTAAAACTTCCAGAGCAGGCTCGTTCCTTCTGCTGACTGGATTTTTGCATCCATCCAGGGCTCTCACCAATCCCCTTCTTTATGGTTTTTGTTAGCAACTGTTCTGGCCACTCATGCTCCTTTTAAATATTTCCTTTGAACTTATATTTTTTGGTTTTTTTGTTATGTATTATGGCACTTTTGTGACACCCCAGGCTTGTGCCGGGGCTTATGATGGCCTAATTGGACATTAGGATTGCAGCCTTATTTTTATATTGAAAATATTTATATATTTTTATTGAAACGTATACAGTTTTGTCTTAAAATATTTAATTATATTTATATATAACAGAATGTATATATATATATATATATATAATGTTCTTGGGGGTTTTTTTTGGGGGGGGGTGAAGGATATTAGAGGCAAATTGATTTTTTCATAGTTAATTTGGATAACAATCGATCCCAAAGATTTCCCTTCATCACAGTCTGCCCTGCTGTGAAATTGGGGTGGTTATTTTCAAGAGCTCTGCAGAAGCATTTCCAATCTGATTAGGCTATAATCTACAGGCTCCAGGTGTGCACCCATCTTGTACCTGTCTTGCGCCCTCGTCCAAGCTAGCAGGGAGAGCCATGAAATGATGACATGGGGTCAGTCAGCCTGCAAAATGTGTTCCTTTTATCTACAGCTTCTCATTTGCTGAAGTAATCAACTTCCTAATTTTCTGTGTTTTGGCCCAATTCTACAAGGGCCTTCCTGCGGGCAGGGCCAGTCATCAGGAGGCCTGTTGGAGCTTGCAAGCCCTGCTTTGGAGGACAATCAGGCTGAATGGGGTTGTAGAGGGTGTGATGAAGCAGTGACAGAGGTTGGAGTGGAAAGATCAGGGGACAGGATCAGTGGCTCCAACACATCCCATATCCAGTCCTTTCCTGGGCCAAGCCACCTTCATAGACCGATGCAGACTTGCTCCAGTGCTAACATTACTGCATGTCCAAGTTGTTCCATCACATCTGTTGGGGTTTATCCGGGCAGGAGGGCAAAAGTCTGCTTACCCTGGGGAGAACTCCAGTAGCCACCCCCTCTCTCATAGAATCATAGAATCCTAGAGTTGGAAGGGACCTAGTAGGTCATCTAGTCCAACCCCCTGCCTGTAGCAGGAAATCCCCCTAGAGCATCCCCAACAGGTGCTTGTCGAGCCTCTGCTTGAAGATCCCCAGTGAGGGAGAGTCCACCACCTCCCTTGGCAATCTCTTCCACTGCCAAACCGCCCGAACCGTCAGGAATTTTTTCTGGATACCCAACCGGAACCTCCTCTCTTGCAGTTTGTACCCATTCTCCAATATATATGTTTTTTTAAAACCCCATAAGATGCATTGTTCCTTGTGCTGGTGGTGTCACTACATTGGCACATACAGGTTTTATGTCAGATTGCTTTGGAAGAAATCTCCAAAGTTTATCCAGGCCCACGGGTAAGTTTGTGCCAAATGGAGCTCCTGCCTTGTGTTTTGTCAGATTTGTTGGTCCATCAAACCTTGCATTGCATGACAGCAGCAATCAAAAGATCCCTGTGGTGTCCCACAAGCCAAAGGTCAAGCTGCTGATCAGGAATCCTCAGTATCCCCTTCTGGAATCATTTGGCCAGGAAGGACTGGAACTATCGTAGAACAGGGCCCTGAAGCCCCAGTCCAGCCAGCCACGCTAGAAAGACATCATAGTCTATACTAGCACTGAAGCCTCAAAGTTGTGGGCTTAGGACCTCACCACTTCCATGCATGGAGCAGTGGCCCAGACGGAGTTTCTATATTATATTGCTTTAATTCTAGGAACCGGCTGCCTTTGATGACTCTTTGGAAAGAACCAGTGTGGTACTTAATTATTTAATTGGCTTGGCTTAACCTGCCTGCCTCCATTTTTGCTAGTGGAGGTCCCCTCATAGCACCTGTGGCCAAGAATGATTCGCTTTCCTCCTTTCCTGCTTTTTAGCTGCTGGCGCAAGTTAAGAATTTGGTCTCAGGGTTGCATCTAACTCTGAACCCTTTGCAATATCAGTGGCCAATCATGAGGCTGCCAGAACTGATCAAGCAAGTCATCCATCTCTGGAAGCGAGAGGGAAGCCGGTGCTTTCTTGCAGCTTGTCCACCATCCACCTTGTTATCATGAACATGAACACGTGCATATGTGCGCTCAGTGGTTTTGGATTGGCAGAGTCCAGTGAAGTGGCAGTGGTGTGGTTTGATTTACCACATGCTGTGAGCAGAACAGGTTTCAGTGAAAAGTAGATTGGTCTGGAGGCCTGAAAGCCAGCCATGCCTTACGACTTGGCTCCAGTTGCCAAATTTAATTAGAATTATTTTAGAAAATGCATTTGCAGGAAAGAATTTGGATCCAGGTGAATATTGTTGACTCCAGTGGAAAAGGCACCAGAACAGATCTGATCAGTACTTAATTTCTAAACTGTGGCTCTTACAAACAGGAGGTGGGGTGGGAGGCCTGGCTCTGAGCTGGATCAAGTGACTGCAAGTGGGGTTCACAAATGTTCCTCAGCGCCATTCAGATTCCTTGCACATAGAAAACCAGAGTGTCAGGGAGAAGATTTAGTTTTGTGTGACTCATTCATGTGCATCTCTTCATGTCACAAGATGATTCCCCCCCCCCCATTCGCTAAAATGGCCAGACACTGGTTTTCCTTATCAGCTCCTGTTTGTGGAAACTGGGCTTGGAATGAGAAGTGCTGGCCCCAAAGTGTGGCTGGAGACCTTCCTGGCTTGCTTATTTATTTATTTATTTATTTATTTATTTATTTATTTATTTATTTATTTATTTATTTATTTATTCAATTTGTACCCCGCCTTTCCTCCCCCATAAGAGGGAGCCCAAGGCGGCTAACATTAAGAATGAAACACCATTAAAATGCTAATAAATACAAATTTAAAACAAATTTAAAACAGATTCATTACTTCAGATTCATGTGTATGCTTCATTACTTCATATGTCTATCATATTCTCTGCCCCACATATTATTAAGGTTTAAGTGTATGTTGAGGAATGTATTAATTGATTGTCCTTATCATAGAAAACAGTAGGATAAGGAAACTAGGATTGGTGGCTGTTTCTTACAAGTGTGATGTGATATTTACTGATTTGGGCTTTAGAACGTAGAATAAATTATTTGAAATAAACTGCTTCACAGCCCACTCTTTCACCAGTTTGCTCATATGAAATGGTTCTAACCCTCACAACAGCCCTGCAAGGTAGGCTTTACTGAAAGATCATGACTGGTCCCAGATTATGGAGTCTGCCTGTACTGTGAGAATTTCAGGGGAGAAGCTCATCTATGTCCCACTGCTGTTTGGGTGATTTGTGGGGACACTCAGGGTCTTCTCGCTGGTGAGTCCCTCTTCAGGATTACCTCCAATGGGACCTTCTTCATGCTCCTTCTTTCCCATTCTGTTGGAGGATGCCACAAGGCATGTTTGTTTTGCAAGTCTGCTCTGACTGTTCCTGTTTTGTATTTGTTCTCTCTCGTTTTTGTGATGATGACAGTGTTTTGGTTGTGTGCTCTGCTATTCTGTACCTGTGATCTTATTGTGTGTTAACTTACACTGTGACCTGCCTTGAATCTCAAAAGAATGGCAAGACATGCAGCTTTTAAAATAAATGAGCATCTGAATTTGACTATGTTTGGTCCATGCTAAGTGCCTGAGCCGCGCGTTGTTTGCTGTCGCCTCTAAGACCACACAGTGTGTTTATGGAGAAAGCAGAAAGTGAGCCGGGCCTTCCTGGCTCTTGTGGCTCCTTTCCAGCTGCGTCACATTCCTTATGTTGTCATCAAACTGCTTTGCTTGATCTGGCCTCTCCTTCCCTCAATAGTTATCCCTTTCTGCTAATTCTCACAACAACCCTATGAGGTAGGTTAGGCTTAGAGAGCGGCCCAAGGTCACTGGCATTGAGATTTGAACCTGGATCTTTCAGGTCCTACACCATCCTGGCTCCCAGTCCTGCCTCCTTCTTCCCCTTAGTAGACAAATGGCCTGTTTTGCCTGGTCAACAGCACCTTCTTTAAAATAGTAACATCAGGAGGTGCCTAATGGGAGCTGAGAGTGATGGAGCTGATGTGATGCCTTTGCTGAACTCGGCAGCGGCCAAGCATGGCCCTCTTGTCCCCACACTGGTTGTGCCACACCTTCACCTGCCAGCAGTGCAGTGAATTTGATCAACTGATATAATAAAGAGTCCTGCCTGCCTCCCGAGAGCTTCTGACCCTGTTCCTTTTGCTTCTGCTGGCAAAACCCCAAGTGAATGAGATGGAAGCCGTTCAGGAAATAGGTGTGTTCCTTTGCTTGGCTGTATGTGAGTGAAAAAACCCTTTCGCAAAATAAATTCTAGCAATAGTTGTGGGGAGGGGAGGGGGGCAGCCTCTGCTACAAGATTGAAAGCAGCAGGAACAAAATTAAGGTTTGATATTGTCCGGAAAGCAGGTCTGACCTCAATCTATTAAGGAGCTGCTGCTGGCTGCACCGAACACCCTTCTGGTAGTGCAAGGGAATTGAAGAGACCCTCGAGCCACGTTTGCAGGTGCCCATAAGGTTTTCTTTGGAAGCAGAGTCCAGCCTTGGTGAGTGCTTGCCACCATGCGCATTGTGAGTGAGGACCTGGTTGTGAGAAGGGGAAAAGAATCAAAGGGTTGGAAGGGATCTAGTAGGTCATCTAGTCCAACCCCCTGCCTGCAGCAGGAAATCCCCCTAGAGCATCCCCAACAGGTGCTCGTCGAGCCTCTGCTTGAAGATCCCCAGTAAGGGAGAGTCCACCACCTCCCTTGTTAGGAAGGGTGGTTAGGAAAAGGTGGTTCCAAGTCACAGAAGGCTCCACATGGTCAAGGGATGCATGTCATGACTGAGTCAGGGCCACATTCTGCCTCCAAAGGTCCTCCTGAAACAGGAAAGTTGATCCTATGGAGAGATGCTCTCTCAAATACAGTGTGAGTATGCAGAGGTAGAGTCCTTGTCTGACATGTCTCTGAGCTTTTGAGCCAGATCAGAAATGTTGAGCCCAAACAGAAGTTAGATCAATGTTTCATCTTTTCTTTTCTGGAATTACCTATTTTGCTGGATGCTTATCATTACAGAGTGGGGATATTTTAACTTAGTTATAGGTGACTTAACTGCAGAGAAAAATGGGACAATAAAGGAAAATGTTTTAATTAATATCTTTCGTGGTCTTGGCAAGCTCAGTACTGTGTCTGTTAACCTCTAACTAGAGCAGTACTTGAGATCCCAAAGGAGAGTCAGGTTGGGGGGAGGAGTTGGCAAGAATGAATCATAACTTCAAAGCACACCATCTAGGCACACTATACTAAGTACTACCTACTACAATAGGTAGCAACTTCTACCTAGACCTTGGGATGGGTACCAATGAAGGCACACCCACAACCCAACTCATGCTCTGCCAGTTTTACTCTTGGTGGATTGGGCTCCCAGTGTTTCAGAGGAGGTTTTAGACAGAAGCTGCCAGCCCCAGACCTCCTCAGGTGTGCAGACGGGCTCCGGTGGCTGTGCATGAAACTAGTTTTCTGCTGGGGGTGTGTGTGATTGTAAGGTCTTCCACTGCGCTGTGCCAGAGAGATACCCACATGATGTTTGTGATGATCAGTGCTCTTCCAAAAGCAGCTGGGGAACTCTGTATGCCGTCCAAGCGTGGCGAGGGCTGACCAGGAATTGAACGGTCAGGGGCCATCATCACAGCCAGGAAGGGCGCCTTTGGAGAAAGTGTCCTCTCGGCTGGTGGTTTGTTGGCTAATTTTAGAAGTGCTGAATGTCCAGAACTGCCGTTTCCGACATCTATGTAGAAGAGAAAGTGTTCACTCCACCCACCCCTTTCCCGGTGTCATCGGAAGTGATACGGAATTAATCCAGTCCTGGGTGGATGTCTTCAGACCTGTGCTTGGGGGTTGTGAGATTCTGAAACGGACTGGGTGGTGACCTTCGGCTTTAACTGTACATGTACAATGAATGTGTACATGAATTGCATATTAATAAATGTACTAGCAGCCTGACACAGTCATGCTGTCTGTTTCACTCAAGAACTGTGTAGCAACCTTTCGTTCCAATGGTAGCATTTGTGTGGTCTTTGACAAAAGTTTGCATGTGACAAAAGTTTGTGTGCTGCATGTGACAAACGTTTGGGGAACAAGTGCATGGGTAAACAAAGGGTACAGAGATGTGGGTCAAGAAGCGCTTGAGTTGGTGCACCAGCTTAAGCTGGACAAAAATACCCTTACCCTCAAATCCAGAGTAACTACGGGAGCACATAAGAAACTTTACGTGCACCCGTAGTTACTGCTCCAGCTAGTGAAAAACTATGGGAAATTCATATTGGAATCCAGAGTAAGTTGTTCTTACACTGAAGCAAGGATTCCCCATAGTTACTCTGGATTTTGCCCTTAGCCACAACTGCCATTTGCACTTGAATCCAGGAGTGCACCCAGACTATGAACCTGGTCCTTCAAGAAAATGGTAGTTCCATCCAGGAAAAGCAATCCATGATCTGAATTATAGGATTCCTGAGTAACAGTATCTCTTTCTTATCCAGATTCAGCATTTTAGCCCTTATCCAGCCCATTCTTTCATTTTTGTTTATTTGGAAGGTGCCACCCTAGCGTTAGATAGGATGGAGAACTAGAATGGAGTGTTGTCTGCACACTGACAAGTAACTGCTAGTAACTGACAAGTAGAGGGTTTAACCTCCAGAACACCAAAGCCAGAGACCACATCATCAAGGGGCCCACTATTTGTGCTTTCTGGAGTTGGTCCTCTAGGAAAGATTGGAAAACAGGGCCTCCCAACCCCTATGCTGGCCCATATTTGTTTGATATTTAGTTTTTTTACATATGCTTTATTGTTTTAGCTTAAATGGTTGTGAACTGCCTTGGGGTGGTTGAAAGGCAGGCTGTAAATCTCTAGATAAGTGGGGAGATAAAAGCATGACAAAGGGTGCAATCCTAAAGACACTTTCCTGGGAGTAAGACCCATTAAACACAATGGGACTGAGTAGACGTGGTTAGGATTGTGCCCATAAGCCTCTGGGCAAGAACTGCTCGACTTCTGTCCGGTAGGCAGCACTTGCCCTGCTGTGGGCATGAAATACAGACATAGTAGCCACAACCAACTTGAAGGCTCTGCCGAGCATTACAGTTTCTTCCACGGAAGTGAATCCGGGCAGACCTCTGAGTTTGTGTGAAGGCTGCATTTGCTTTGTTCTTGTTTTCCTTTCCAAGGATGTGGGCCGGGCTGCTGATTTGTGTAGTGGAGCTGCCAGTTTTTGTATTTCTGGCAGAAAACGAACTTATGTGCTGTTTCAGACTTTCCAATATAGGCTACATGGAGATTAATCTCTCTGCAGGAAATTCTGATGTATGAAGCAGCCCTCACTTCAGGTGGAATCTTCTCATGTGTCACACACACCAAATAATATAATGCATTAGCCAGGAGACTTTGGGTAGCTTGTTGCAGAACCCGAGATCTTTGTTCCACACTGGTCCTTTTGTAGTCAACAGGGTTATGGCCACAATCTAGAAAATGTTGTGATTAATTCTGCTTGCCTAGCAGGGCTGTTGACTTTCTGATTTCAAATTGTGGTCTCTGTTCCAAATGTCAGGCAATTTGTGGGGCAGGCATGGTGGAGAGTGGAAACTCCTGCTGGATACTATTGAATCTCTTACACTGGGCATGCTCTGGGTTGTGGGCTGCTACTTCCAGGGTCAAGAGTTGCGGGAGGGTTATGTGCAGTTATTGAGATGGGGAAGAGGGTTGAGTTGCACCTTTGCATTCAGAACATGGACTTGCACCTTGATGGCAGAGATAGAGCACCAGCTTGCTGGGGCTGCACATTAGTGGTGGTTGTTCACTCACTCCTTTCAAAGCGTCCCTTGAAGGAACAAGAATCCAGCAATGGAATAGGAACTTCCTCCTAGAGCCAAAGCGAATGTTACTTTTATCATGTGGTTTTTATGGTTGCTTGATGGCCATAAGGCAGAAGGTCTGGTCCAACTGGAGAATGGAGGTGCCATTATGCCCAAAGGTATCATCTGAAGATCACCTGTTCAAGATAATTGGAAATCTCCAGACCTTGACAAGCTGAGCAGAGCTATTTTGAGTGAGACTCCACCTCTGAAGCTCTTTGGGTGGGAGGAGGTGGCAGCCAGAATGTGTCCAGACCATGAGAAGGTCCACCTGGAATGTAGCCAGCACTTGAAAGACTTCTCTGTTCACTGGTAAACCTTCTCAGGTGTTCAGAGAAAGCCTTCCCATGTAAACCCCTGTAAATAAAGCCAAACCAGCAGCCCAAAGGCCAGAAAGGCAGTATATTAATTCCTGTTGTTATTATTATTTCTTGTAGATAGTTTCACTTGTAATTTTTCACTCAATTTGACAAGAGTTAATATTTCCATTCAATGGGCAGGTTTTCTCCTATAATTAGACTTTTCCATTTGATTTCCATAGCATTTGATAGGGAATTGATGTGCTGAAGTGGTTGGGTGAGTATTCTGAATCTGAGATGATAGACATGGACATGGACAGGAGATGTCCTTGAGTCTCTGAACTCCCTTCTCTGAACTTTGGAGTGAATTTTCATGTGGAAAATAACCCCAGAAGCAAACCCCTCCTGAATCCACTTCCTCCCAATAATTGAAAGTTTATTTTGGCTCTTCGCCTTTCCATTCTGTAGCAGGCGAAGGAGAACTCTGGTCGTGGGATGAGTGAAATAAATGAGCCCCCAGCAGCAACTAATGCTGATTGCCTGCAAATGGCTGGGTCTACTTAAATGAATAATAATTAAAGAAATAAATTTCCTGGGTGCCAGCTCCAAAACATTTGGTTCAGCACTAAAACAGTGGGCATCTGAAACCTAAATAGGTCTGGGTGGAAAGAGGCCGACTGCCTTGCAGCTGTGTGCCGCTAGTTCAGCCTGCCCGTTAAAAGGAATCATTGGGGTTAAGAAGAGAATACCTTTTCTGGGTGCTGAGCTTGCACGTTAACCAGGCTTAGCAGAGCAGATTACACTTCATGGCACCCAAGTCCGGCATGCAATGCAAAGCGGCCTCTTCGGCAGGTGAGTGGAAGGGCAGTGGCTGCTTTTATCGAATGAAATGGAAAGGAACTGCAGGTGCTCAGCCACTTAGGAGAGCAATAGAGCCCCTCACAGTGAAGGCCGAGGCAGAACCGACAATTGCCAGGGCTCAATGGCTTCGGAAATACATTTTGCAGGGACTTGAAATGAGACAAAATGATGCAGCTCACACAAGCCCGTCTCCTTTACTGGTGCACGCTCTTCCTGCAGGCATACGCTTTGGCCACAGAGGCCATTTTCCCCATTTGTCCTTCAAAGCTTCCACAGTCTGACATCCTCCTGCACTTTCCGACAGAAAGACCTCACTTGGACATTTCCAGAACCTGTTTTGAGTGCTGGGTTCAGCTTTAGAGTATGTAGCTTGAACAGGAAAGGTGGAAAGCCACTAGAACATGTTGCCCATCACCTATAGAAAACTGGATGACTTGGTCTCAATGTATCTTTGGGGTCACCATAGTCCACGTGAACCTTTCCATTTGTGATATCCAAATGTGATCTAGAAGTCTTTACCTGCCTCCTAAAGTCCTGAAAAAGAGAAACCGAACTATGGAGGGGGGAAACAGCAGCTGAGAAAAACAGGTGCTTTGCATGCCAAAGCTCCCAGATTCAGTTTCTGGCACCTCTGGGTCTGATGGGGAAATCAGTTCCAGACAGTTCCTGGCTGTGAAACCTTGCAGTGTTGGTTCTGGTCTGTGGAGACAGTGATGACCTCCTGGATAGACCAGCAGGGAGGCAGCTTTATATGTTTTCTTAAGTCCAGGGGAGGAATAAGCAGAAAACATCAAGCACCAACACAAAAAATTGCCCTATCTGGCCATTTGGCTACAGCTTACAACTTCTCTTTGTGATCTCAGTTGATAAAAAGGAATCTAGGCTGAAGCCATCAAGGTTAATTGAGAAGTTCCTGCCACTTACCCTGAATGTTTGGAAAAACCCATAGAACTACTGAGAACTGGTGCCCCACTGCCCTTCAGGAGTCAGGAGCCTTTTAACTTATATTTATAACTTATAGTCACAGCCGCAGCTGTTGCTTGTGGAGGTACAATATAACAGCATTTATCAGTGAAAAAACTATCCCTCTTTCCAGCATCTTAAGTGCTCTTTTGCTCCCTCTCTCTTCATCCCCTTCTCAGCCTGGCCTTCCTTATTGTCGAGATTCCATTAGAATCCATTATTCTCCCCATCTAGTGGCTGAATGCAGTATAGCATCAGACACACTAACATAACAGGTTCAGGCTTTTATGCAGAAAGATTTTGCACTAGTCATTCCCAAACTGCTTGCTCATCATAAGAGAGTTTCTAGCACATCGCAAGAAGCAATGCTTGTGAACCCAAACCCCATTCACTGTACCTGCTGCTTTTCCACATGACTGACAGGCCTGGCGTTGCTTCTCAGGCCAGCTCTGCAGGGAGCAGGTATTTCTGTTGCACTTTCACATACAGTGTGGTTCAGTTGTCCAGTTACTCCTGATGCAGCCCCAGCACCACCCTCAGGAAGCTCCTTGTTTACCTCTGCTTAAGTCACAGCTCTGTGTTGGCTCCCTTACATTTAGATTAGAACTACCACCTGGATTCTTGTCTCAAATTTATGAGATTTAGACCTTGTAATGACCAAAGCGGCTTACAAGGCCTTTATCCTTTATCCTCACAACAACCCTGTGAGGTGGCTGAGGCTAAGAGTGAGTGACTGGCCCAATGTCACCCAGGAAGTTTCATGGTCGAGGGGAGATTTAAACCTGGATGTTCCAGGTCTGAGTCTCTCACCACTGCACCATCCTGCCTCTTTATTGAGTTGATGAATTCTTTTTGGACAAATTCTCAAAGTAAATTTTTTCAAGTATAAAAGCCTCCAGTTTTAACTAAGTTAAATGTGGTTTGATTATCAGAGATTTGGGACACGGGTCCTGCTCATCTCCTCACAATCAGATTCCGCTGTTTATTTCATGAACGTGTTTTATTTTTTTTACCCTATTTGGCATAAATCCCTGGAAGTGGCTTAAGAAATTGAGGCAAAAGAACATGTTTAATTCAACACTGTACATAGAATGTACAGCCGCAAGATGCACAGCCGCAAGATGCACAGCCAAATGCACCAGGCCAAATGCACTGCCAAATGCCACCAGGCCAAATGCAACGGGCCAAATGCACTGCCAAATGCAACCAGGCCAAATGCACCAGGCCAAATGCACTGCCAAATGCCACCAGGCCAAATGCAACGGGCCAAATGCACTGCCAAATGCCACCAGGCCAAATGCACCAGGCCAAATGCACTGCCAAATGCCACCAGGCCAAATGCAACGGGCCAAATGCACTGCCAAATGCCACCAGGCCAAATGCACCAGGCCAAATACACTGCCAAATGCACCGGGCCAATGCATGGTCAAATCCACCAGGCCAAATACAATGCCAAATGCACCAGGCCAAATGCACCGGGCCAAATGCACTGCCAAATGCCACCAGGCCAAATGCGCTGCCAAATGCACCAGGCCAAATGCATGGCCAAATGCCAGCAGGCCAAATGCACCAGGCCAAATGCACGGTGGAAGTGGCATATTTTGTCCAGTTGTCGAAATGCCAGCCTCCAGAAAGAGATCCCTGTGTCTTGATGCATCCTTCTGTTCCCCCCCCCCCACAACATTCCTCATCCTCCAGTGAGTGTATCGCATAGCAGTCGCCGCAAGAACCTTTGGATCCCTCTGGAGGAAAGCAGGAACTGTCGTGTTCATTAAATGCATGATTATGGCAATGATTAATAGCAGATCCTCTTCAAGCCTAACTACTTTCCTTTCAGACCTTGGAATGAATGTGCTGGGGTTCCGGCAGTCATCACGGCAGAACAGCTTTTCCTGTCAAGTCCACTGAGCCGCGCCGAGCCTTCTAGTGCTCTTCGTTGAGCATTTAGGATTTCCTCTGTGTGTGTGTGTTGCTTTGTGCAATGAAGGAAAGGATCTGTTTCTAATGACATGAATCCCAAGTAAATTGCCTGTGCAGCCACTGGGGGTCATAGGTGTCGTTCTTTTCCAACTTAGACATGCTTCTCTTGACCTTTGCACCTTTGAGGTTGTAATACAAATAAAGCTCCTCAGGTGCCTGGATGTGCCACTTGTTCTTCATGTCCCACAAGATGGAACCACCGGAGATGAAATCTTTCAGGTCAGCATCATCTATGAGGTCACATGATGTAAGAATTGGCACATCACCTGCAGCCTCGGTGAAAAGAGAATCAGTTTAAGATGAGGATAGTGACTCTTTACAAGCTCTGAGTAAAGATAGCCTAGAAAGTGAAGGGTAGAACCTGGGAAAAGTGGAGAGCAAGGGATGTGTTCTGGCAGTAGTGACAGGACAGAAGAACCAATGAGTAGTTTGTTTCTAATACTGTCATGGTCCTTGGGGAAAAAAATAGTCTATGGCGATGGAGCCAAAATGTCTGACTCAAAAGATGGAGTTGGTGTGATCTCTAATTGTGAATCTTCCATTGCTGCACCTGTGACTGGTGGAAGAACAGTACATTGTGCAGATGAAGGCAACTCACTGTATATGATTGCAGGATCCAGCTTTTAGGAGCAGAATATGGGTTAGCTTTGCACTGGCTCCAGGTTCGTGGGAAAAATTGCTCAGAGAATTTTCTGCAAGGATAAGTCAATAGCAGGCAGTAGTCTTGCTGAGGACACAGTGTGATGCCGAGCCCTGGACTGTTGGTAAGAGTGTGTTCTGTGGGTTCCATCCTATCTCTTTCATAGAAATAAGCACCTCTAGTCAGGGAGCTGCCCCTTGGACCTGAGCACCTCTCTCTTCTGTACAGTATCAGATGGTGCTGTTGCAGGTGTTGCAGCACAAGCGCTGGCTCAGCAAGCCTCCCGGGCAAGAAGGGCCACAAAGATGAAAAAAGGATTATGAATCTAGCTCAGTGGTCAGGGAACAGGGGTAAATTACCCCAAATGAGGTAAAGATGAAATTCCTGGGGGTAATGGAGCTATATAGGGGAAGCAAAGGACACTAGGGAAGGGATGGATGCAGGGTTTGGTGGGAGTAACGTCAGTGTATCAAGGGGGTAATGTTGGCGTAAATATATTTTGGGGTCAAAGGTAAAAAAGTTCCCTGACCCCTGGGCTCTTTAATTGCATGACAGGCCATCACCTTGAATGGAGCTGGACTGCCTCTTGTCCAAAAAGAGGAAGAGGAGGCCAGGGTGCTTGGCAAGAAAACAAACTGGTAACGTTAACAAGATGTGGAGAGAGGGAAAGGGGATTGTGCATCATCAGCATCCCGGGTGCCGGTTGGCATGACTGTTCTCAAGGAAGGCTGGAAAAGGAGTATGAAAGTTCCATGAACCACTCCTAAGGCTCCAATGCCAAGGGTTATTCATAGGTTTTTTCTGTCTTGTGAGGTTTCTAGGTGGGGTAACTCTGTCTTGGGGCTGCTCTTATTCCAAGAAGACCTTATAAATTCTGCCTTTGTCCCACCCAGGTGGCTAGGTGGATGGATGTTCTCATTTCCTCTCAATTTGAGGTTCTTTGGAGGTGTGCAGCCGCTCCTTGGCCTAGCAAAAGGTGTTTTTCCCCAACTGAGGAATCCAGGGAAGCAGTTATGAGGGTCATAATCAATTAAATTTGCTGTTCCATCAGGATTTAGATAAAAAAAACCATTTCATTTCTGTTAAAGAGGCATGAAAGGTTCATTGGAGAGGAAGGAACGTCACCTATAGCCCCCTAAGCTCACACAGTCTTCAGGACAGCCAAGGATTTGGTGTTCCTTCCTCCCTCCCTCCCTTCCTTGTTTTCAATCACTCTTTTGTGGTATGGAGGGGACAGAAGAGAGAAAATTTCAGTAGTCAACCTTTTATGCCTTCTTTCATTGGGTACGTCAGGATCTCTGCTAAGAACTCCCCGGCTCTAGGCTCACTGATGTGAATGTGGCCTGTGTCCGAGCATGGAAAGACCAGTGCAAACGCCATTCTGTTCAGCGGGACTTGCCTGGCAGAGTTTTAGGGTGGCGCACCCTCAGGATCATCCCTTAAGCAGTTTGAAGATAACTTTGTGAGCACATACAGCGCAGATAAATAATTAGGCTGTTTTTATAGAATGAAAACGGAGAAATGAAGCTGCTTGGCCTCCGGCTATTGATCGGTTGTTTTCTATTTCATTAGTTAAAAATTCTAGCTGCTCATTTTTCTCAGCCTGTGAATTTCAGGGAAACTCTCTTTCTTAACTTTGCTCTTTCTCAAGATGCCACCGTGGAGGAGACCTCTTGACTCTGCACCACAGCATCATCTGGGACAAGGGAAAGGCTCTGAAGAGTATTTGAGGCTCAGCTTCTGTTGGGGGACAAAAGAGAAGATTTTCTAGCCATTTTCTACCCTTTTGATGTGTTTGTTGCCTGAAATGTATCAATTCCAATCTTCTTACTCTTCTGCAGCCCTCATCCTCTGCAAGAGTAGTGCTGCCCCTACTCTTTTAGTGTTTAAAAGTTCAGTAGACATGGGAAAATGCTTCGGAGTTTATCTCTGCATGCTGTGGAGTGGCTGTCTTAAGCCTGACTCTCAAAGGTTCTCAAGCCAAACCCAAGAGGATGGAGCTACCCTTACCTAAAGGTACAGCAGGCTCTTTGTTTGGGTAATTAGCAGCCCTGATCACCAGTGAAGTAATGGAGAGCATTAATGGAGAGCATTTGCTTCTTTTCCCTGATATAAACCCTCCTCTCTGCAGTCTTTTGCTCTACTGGGGAAAGCATGCAGGTACCTATAAGAGCAGGTAGCTTTTGAGGGATGGAATGA
The DNA here is from genome assembly GCA_030015325.1 of Cryptoblepharus egeriae. Lineage (NCBI taxonomy): Eukaryota > Metazoa > Chordata > Lepidosauria > Squamata > Scincidae > Cryptoblepharus > Cryptoblepharus egeriae. The sequence continues at coordinate 1,842,654 of JAREYC010000003.1, read as the reverse complement.
TAGGATAATGTTCTGGAAGAGGGATAAACAACCATTTCCCCACTGCCACAGACTACCCTCAACTACTGTTAATTTTTGCTTGAAGTAGGCTGGCCAGTCACGGACTTCTGAAAATGATACCTAGGGCTCCATCCTAAAAAAATTAAGCCAGCCTAATTCACCTGGCATATTTTCACAAGGTGGTGTGGGGAGGTTGATATGTGCCTGTGCACTGGCCTAACTTCCCCAGGTGTGGGGCAGAAGTGCCTTATGGCACTTTTGTGATACCCACAGGTCAGCATAGGACTTATGCCGGTGCTTAGGCCAACCAAACTGGAGGTGAGGATTGCAGCCTTAATAATCTTCTCAATGTTCTCAGAACGCAAGGTGGGGTCTGCGCTCTCAGCCCAGGCCAAGGTGGGGCTTCTGTTCCTGCTTTTTCTGCTTCTGTAGTGAGCAACCACCTCACAAGCCAGCATGGAGCAATAGCCATGTTCTGCTTTCCTTCTCCCCAAATTTCACGCTTCTAGATCTAGTGGTTTTTGCTGGCATTGATGAGTGGGTGGGTTGGTCAATGAGTTTTCAATTTTATATATATAGTTAAGCTTCTGGTTGATGTCTCCAACCCCTTCCTCATTCAGTTAAAAGTTCTCTCGATCAGCTTTGTCATGCTTTCACTGAAAGCATTCAAATCTTGATTCCTGTAAGATACTTGTGGTGCCTGGCATGCAATGACTATTTTGCACGTGCAGAATGCCTCTGATGAGGTGGTCACATTATCCGAGATCACTTGTGGTGATGGAAAAAGGAAGTCCTTGGAAGGAGTTGTTGGAACAGCTTGAGTGTGAGACTTCATGTTGAGATGTTGCATGGCATATACACAAACCTGTGAATTGGTCCTTGGGGGATTTGCAAAGAATTATGTGGATGAGTTGGAAGTAATTTAAATGAATGGGGAGAAGAGAGCGTTGTATGAACTGCTTTGTGGACTACTCTTGTTGAAAAGTGGTATGCTGTGTAAATATTCTTGGAAATAAAGTGTTTACACATCTAGTTAACCAATAAAGTGGTTAAAATAAATAAAATAAAATAATTAAAATAAATAAAATAAAATAAATCTAGTTAAAAAATAAAGTGTTTACACATCCAGTTAACCACAGCGCTGTCTCCAAATTGATGACAAAGAGGTCCCCTAAACGGACCTCTTGCTCTCTAGGGCTCACTATTGAGATAGCTGGCATTTTTTCACATTCTGGCATTTAGTAACTCTTTCTAAGTAACTAGTTTATGTGCATTTTTAACACTAGAAAATGCTTGTCAAAGGTGTCTGTTCCACAGCAAAATTTACTTTGGGGAGTGTGAGAAAGCAGTGAGAGAGGAGCTGAAGCAGGAATGGCAGATGCAATGGGGGGATGCACCCGGCACACTACTGTATGAGCCCCCAAATGCTTTGTAATGACTGGCTACCCCATAGCTGGATGCGGTGGATGCCCCTGATAGACGGCCCTCACAGCACCCACTCCTAGGATGCGTCTGCGCCAGCGTTTTATTTGTACATGGAACAGATGGGTCTGTGCCGTCACTAGCGGGCTGCGTGACAGCCTGGGTGAAGAGAGCGCTCATCGACATGCTATCAAATTCCACTCACTCACTTGGGAACACACTTGGCTTGGCAGGTGAGCGACTGGATGACACTCTTCCCACCTGGAATGCTTCTCCACTGATCTGAGCAGGTATTGCTGCAAGAGAGATTCTCATCAGGCTTGCTGGGGATGCCGTAAGATAAATGAGTAGGAGTCTCATAATATCTCTCCTGGAAACTGCTCTAGCATGCAGGCTCAGCTCCTTGGTTGCTTTGAACATGCGTCGTTCATGCTATGGCAGCACCTTGTATTGGGGGCAAAGCTAGTATGCAGCATGACGGCTCTTTGAAGTATGGAGGTACGATATGCACTCATTTCAGACACTGGCTGTCTTTACAGCCAGCTTTGTATATGGGGGGTAGCCCCATAGTGGTGAAATTTCAATCCATGTGGCCAACACTCATTTATGGGCATAACTCATCTTTTGCAGCAAGGTAGGACACCTATTCATTTTGGAAAAATCTCCCCTTTGGCAGGAATATTTTTTTTACCTGCGCACTCCTGCAGCGCTGCCGCCAGTCACCTGTCTATTTGATGCTGCTCCCCAGCCATGTGTGTGCCAGTTCTTCCTCTTTCCTGTTGGCTGCTTAGGAGGCTTGCTGGAGGAGAGTTTCTCCACCCCATGTGAACTCATCGCAACGCCTCCTTTTGTGTTACTTGATGGGAGATTTAGCTCTTGCTCTTCTCAGAATGAGCTGTAACAAGTTTGTTCTCTTTTTTGTCTCCCCTCCCCTTTCTCTGTGTGTTCCTATACAGCGAGACTGGACTCTGCTCCTGGCACACCTGGTTATTCTCCACCTGGTTATCCAGGCAGGTCAGCAACAAGCCGGTACATTGCAAGGTTGGTGTTTTCTCAAGAGTTTTGGATTTCCCTGTCCGTGGGCATGAACGAGTTCCTGCCTTGCACAGCTTCCCATGTTTTCAAGACAGCAGCCTTAGATGATATCTTTGGTCAATTAACTGTGGCTCAACCCTCCAGACAAGACTTTTTGAACATGCTGCATGTAAACACGCAGTATGGATTCAGTCTTCAGTGCTAGGCTGGTCTCTTCCAAGTAAAGAAAAATTTGTTCCCTTGCCTGAGGGTGTCTCCTCTGCCATGATGGGTCTACTCAGACCTGTGCTAGCAATCTTGCTGGTGTACATCATGAGTGCACATGAGAAGTTGGATTGAGGTTGGGAAGGAGGGATAGATATTGATGGCGCTGCCACTGATTATACTGCACCTTTCCTTGCACACCCTGCCATGGTCTCTGCCTGTTCCTCCCCTTCCCAGTTCTACCTGCTCACCAACCTGTGTCAGGTTGACACAAGTGACACCAGGTCTTTTATGGAGGCTGTTGATGTGTGACCACAGTCACTTGCTCCTTGCACTGGGAGGCAGGCTGTGCAGAACGGTGCGCCATGTCAGGCGGTCACCAGAAAATATGCTGCTGTGCCAAGGCAGTTCCAGCACCAATTGAGCTCTTAGAACAATTGTTGATAATGATTAATACTGTTCCTTATGGAGGTGACTCTGCACAAAAGCAGGGCTTCGAGTTCTTTGTCTTTAAAATTCTTCATTATCAGGCAGCATCACTCTGTGCATGTTCAAAGGTACTCTTGATTATTGTGGTGCTAGCATAGTCCCTGACATAGTCACACACACACACACACACACACACACACACCCCCATACATTCTGAAATGTGAATCCCATTCCAAGAAAAAGTTCAGCGAAGTGAGCCGGAAGCATTCATATGTTAAATATGAATTTACACCACTTTGGGAATCTTTTGTGTTGAAAACATCCCTGCATTTGATTATAAATGAATAATATTTGAAGGAACAAAATATCCTGTTGGATGGAAGAGAAATTTTCCAGGATCTTTGTTGGATATTCCATTGATTACCTTTGTGTGTGTCTTTCTCTGACTAGCCGAGCTGTCCAGCGGAGTTTGGCTATCATTCGTCAAGCCAAGCAGAAGAAAGAGAAGAAGAAGGAATACTGCATGTATTACAACCGCTTTGGCAAATGCAACCGTGGGGATTCCTGTCCCTACATCCATGATCCGGAAAAAGTGGCTGTCTGTACCAGGTACCCTCTATTTCCTTCTAGGCAGGTCCCTGTTGATGCTGACCCTGTCCTGCCTTTTGTGAGGTGCACAAGCCACAGCCATGCCCTGCACAGGTGCTGATTTTCTGCTAAGACATGTTTGTGCACACCATGGTGCAGCAGCTATACAGTCAAAATGGATGAGCCAGAGGGGATCGCAAATAAAACTGCGTGGCCAGTGAAGAGCACAAACATCTGAGCATTTCTGCCACCTTTTTGAAGGAGAGTAGGCTTGCCATATGTTCTGAAAAGCAAGGATGATACCCATTTTTGGGGCATTGTGTTCACACTCTGGGTAATGGGACAGAGGGTCCTGTCCCAATTTTGTGGAAGAGAATTATGGAAACCCTAAAGGAGAGAAGAGGACAAAGTTGGGAGGGGCAGGAGGAAGACAAAGGCAGAGCATTGGGTGAAGGAGAGCACACATGGGTTGTCGCAGGCAGAGCCCACGTCCTCCAACAGTGGATCCTTATTTGATAAGATCTTAAGATGGCTGGACTAAGGACCCTTTTGTCAGATGCAGGAAAAGGTCTCCTCAGTTTGGAGATATAAGAGGACATAAAGAAGTCCTTGCAGCTTCTCCAGGTAGGACCACATCTATGTAGAGAAAGGTCTTTGCAGTTGTATGTTTAAACTTGAAAGCTTAAATGTTTTCAGGAGATGTTCTCAAGTTTTGGGGGGTTCACTGCAAACTCCTAATGCCGCCTCCTTTCTGGTCCCCTTAATAGGTTTCTCCGCGGCACATGCAAGAAGACAGATGGGACATGTCCGTTTTCGCACAAGGTCTCCAAAGATAAGGTTTGTGTGGCTTTATTGCAAACTGGTTCAAGAGAAGCTCCTCTTCAGTGGTGTAGAGCCAGCTGTATTTTTCAGTGGTTCACATCAAATTCATTTGGAATTTATTAGCAGTGCCATTCCTCATAATGAGAACAGAGTTGTGCCAACCTGTTTAGGACAAAGTTCTCAGGTGCAGGACTCGGTGCAGTAGTGGACGGCTGCACGCCTGATCTTTGCAGGAGCTGGTAGTAGAAGCCTCCATGTGTGTGCCCAGCCACTATTGCTCTTTGGTGTGTGTGCCAAGTTGTTGTGCAAACTGACATGGCAAGAGTTGTTTTCTGTGTTGTGTGGCAGCTTTCAGCTTGTGATGAATGGTGAAGGTGGTCAATGGGATTAGGTCATCATAAGCATAAGCAACAGTTGTGAAAATCATAGAAAGTTGATCTTCAAATGCCGAGCCCACCAAGCTTTCTGATCTTGGAACATGGAAAACACACAGATAAAAATATAGCCTTACATAGATGTAATCTTATACAATTGCATATTTTTTAAAAAAGAAAGAGGAAAAGGTGGTGAAAATATGGGAATATATCAGGTCAAAACCTTAAATAACATTTCATGAGGTAACATTTGATCTTAGATTTTTTTCACACTGAATATCACAACACTGGCCAATGTTGAATGGAAGCAAAATCCTCACTCCTCCCCCAAGACATTAATCAGATTTTTCTCAGTTTCTCATGATACTTTGCTCAGTCCTGATTAAATGGGGGTGTCTCCAGAACGCCAGTTTCCTCATGAACTGAGGAAGTATCTTGTTTGCCTCCCACACTGACTTTGGAGTGGCTGCATCCCCTGCCTTTGCTGAGCTCACAACCCTTTCTCTGTGATTTATAGCCGAGGGGGAGCCTGCTGCCCAGAGCAAGTGAGGACTCGGGCACTCGTTCCTGTAGCTTCCTGTTAACCTGGTGATTACCAAGAAAGGTGATGTGAGCCTCATTTATCAACGCTGAACCCAAAGAGAGAGCCCAGCGAGTTAATTCCTGCTGTGGAACTGGTTTACTGCTGTCCTTGGGCTTTGCTAGAAATGGGCAGGGGGAATTCTCCCCTTTCCAAATAGGCACTTCCTTCTGAAGTTGGCTTTCTTCTAGGATGTGGGTTGAGACAGCGTCAGTAAACGTGCCTAGAAACACTAAGGGCACAATCCAGAGTAACTACCGGTGCGCGTAAGAGACATTACGTGTACCCGTAGTTACTGCACCACCTAATGAAAACCTATGGGAAATTCATATTGCAATCCAGTGTAACATGTTCTTACTCCGGAGCAAGAACTCTCCTAGTTACTCTGGATTTCACTCTAATCCTCTAACCGGCTGTGGCTGAGACAAATTTTACTTGCCCTATTGAGGGATGCAGCAAGAGAAAGCCCTCTGTCTTTCCCAGTCAGCAGGAGTAAGCAAAGCACTATCTTCTCCACTGACTTTCCCTACAATCCAGACTAACTACGGGAGCACATAAGAGACATTACGTGCACCCGTAGTTACTGCACCACCTAGTGAAAACCTATGGGAAATTCATTTTGCAATCCAGTGTAAATTGTTCTTACACCGGAGCAAGGATTCCCTGTAGTTACTCTGGATTGCGCCCTTAGTCTAAAAATTATATTTCACCTTTCCCACAGCCATGCTAATGTCCAAGAAAGCTTAAAAAGCTCAATAATAAAAGTACAGGTTGGGACTTGATATCCACAAGGTTCCAGGAACCTGCATGGATGCTGCACTCTCTCTCCCCCCATCTCCAAGGCTTAGACCAGCTTCCTCTAGGAGGCAGACCCCCTCCCTTCTCCTTGGAGATAGTGAAAGAATGTAAAGCAATTTGCATCTGGACATCTGGTTTATAGACTTGACTGTTCGGATTGTCCCTGTGCCCACGTGGGTGAAAAACAAAGCAGAAGAGCAGCGGAACAGGAGGTTCTTCTCAGGACAGGGAGGGAGTTTTCATTATACAGCATCTCCTGCTGCATTAAAGCTTTAAAGCAAAGCAAAACACAACAAACATAATCAAGTGGTTGGTTGGGGGGAAAAATTGGTTCAAGGAAGCAATCAAGTCACAATACTCTTACAGAGGTGTCTTGTTCTAACATCCACTTATCAACCATGTAGAGCAGGTGTGTTTTGAGCCCTCACCAAGAAGCCATAAGGGTGGTAATAGTTCTTAATTCCCCCGGAAAGGAATTTCATAGTTTTCGTACCGCTACAGAGAAGGGTCTCCTCTGCTCTACTGTCCCTTTAACTTAGGACAGAGGACATTTGAAGAAGAGCACAGTCAGATGATTTGAGAGGGCAGATGGGCATGTATGGGAGAAAATAGTCTCTAAGATAGCCTGGACCCGAACCACGAAGGGCCTGAAAGGCCAACACCAGATTTGGACCAGAAGCAAATGGGCAGCTGGTGTAGCTGGCTACAGCTGCTCAAACCCTGTTCTGAAAATCATCGTTGTAATTGTGCATCAGATCAGGACTGCAGTGAGTTCCTCTGGGTGTGAATTAAACAAAGTCAGTCACTCTTGAGGGAAGTGCACGCAGCAGCCATGCTTTCTAAAAAGGTTACTTGCCAATTTTCTCTTCACAGGTAGCCTCTTTGAGCCTTCTGACTTTTGCTAGCTGAGCCAGAAGGCCATACCTGTGTGTATGCATGCACTCTCCTGGGGTTTATTCATTCCTTTATTTAATTTTTTTGGAGGGGACACTCAAGATGATTCACAACATGAACAATTTTTTTTTAAAAAAACCTCATAAAACTGTAATTATAATTAAAGGTAAACATTATAAATGTATCAAATTATGCAGCTTTAAAAATCAGCAGGACAAAAAAATCAGAACTAAGGGAAAGCACAACAAGAAATAGTCTCCAGCAGACACAGAATCAATAGAAGCAGCGGCATAAGATTCACCATTATATTGCAGCCAGTGTGTCAAATAAAAACAGCATTACAATAGATGTCAAATTTTAAAACCCACCACTCACCCAAACAAGAAAAATATAATCTGAAAAAAACTCATCACCTGGGAAGGGGTTCTGTACTGGTGGTGCCACCACAGAGAAGACCAAGTGTATCCATTCATAGGCTGTCTCCATCAAAGGCAGCACATAAAGGAGGGCCCTCTCAGAAGATCTCTGAGGATGAGTAGGATTACATGGAAGGAGGCAGCACTTCAGACACCCTGGTGCTAAGCTGTAAAGATCTTTGAAGGTTGAAATCGGCACTTTGAATTGTGCTCAGAAACAAACTGACAGCCAGCACGTCCATCAGAGGAGCAGCCTGATAGAGTCAAAGCACCAGGTCCCTGTAACCTCTTCATTCTGCATTAATCAGTTTCCAGGTAGTCTTCAGGGACAGCTTCATGTAGAGTAGTTGGTGCGTTTCTGGCAGGAGTGAGAAGTTTTCAGGAATTTCCTAAGAGCCCAATCCTATCCAACTTAGCAACATCCATACAGCCCTGAAATAATGGGGAAAAATATCTCTTAACTTGAGGAGGCCTCCATCATTCCTACTCTCACCCCAGGGTGCAGTTGATGTCTGATTGTAATGACTGCATCAGTTCTGGAAAGCTGATAGGATTAGCCCCTAACCGTTGATATTTCATCAAGACCCAAAGAGCTTCCCTATAGGAAATTGGAGAGCGGGGGAGTTGTGGCTCAGTATATTGGGAGGTGTGACTAGAGGTACTTCTTCTCAAGCGATATCCAGTTCCCCCGGCCAAGACATGCCACCTGCCCCTTAGTGAATGGCTGGGTTTGTGGATGGAGGTTAGCGAGAGGCTAGGACTCGGGCCAAGGCAGGCTGCTGTTCCAACAGCTTTTCCCCTTGAGGGACTTGACAAGAATCAGCATTTTTCTCCCTAATAGAGCTTCAAAACTCTGTTGTGAGCAATTTGGAAATTCACGTTGAGTTTCGGGTTCATTAGCTGCTGGCTCGGAAAGGCGTGCGCATGTTCAAAGCTTCCTAATATGGCTATAGCGCACTGCCGCCGTGCATTAGCCTTATTGTTATTTGCGTGGACATAGCGGGGTGCAAACAAGGTTAATTGAAATGAGAACGGCGCTTCTTCTTGGTAATGGCTCGGCCCTGACAGCTGGGAGGAGTTGAGTTTTGCATAAGAGCAGCCTTTATTATCCCTTTTTATTAGAGCTAATTTGATCTCTATATCAAAACCTGCATTAAGGGAATCGTTTACGGTCACGCCAGTGCCAACAAAGAAGACAGCCCCAGAGCCCTGTCCTTTCTCTTCATGTCTGCAGTTAAAAGACAATTAAAAATAAACTCTTTGCTTTCAGTCCCTGGTTTTCTTTTCGGTGTCGCCTTCCACCTTCCATCTTCCTGTCCTCTTCTCCACTCTGCTTTGCCATCTGCTGAAATAGTTCAGGACCTGCCTCCACCTGACCTTTGGGGAAAGTCCCCTCCACCCCTTATCTGAGCTTACTGTGCATTTGGACATGTTAGTTTGGGAGGGGATAGTACTATTCATATTAACAACAACAGTAAATAAATACCTGGATGCATCTGATTTAAGATCATGACTCTTAGGCTTGCTCCGGTTCTGGACCGTAACCCAGTTTTGTTGATGAGGTGGACCAAGAATGAACTCTGTGGTAGGAGAAACCGAGGAAGCAGAACCACCACTTTGGAAGCTATCTGGTCACTCTGGGGAGTTGGTGCAAATGCACACTCGAGATGCATTTTTTTAGCTCTGCTTGGAAAAGTGGGGAAACAGAATTTGGGGTGGAAAAATCAGAAAAAGAGGACCCCTCGCTGAGACCAGTGCTCTGTTCAGTGCTGCTTTGCTGTTCTGACAAGTGGCAGCACTCCTGGATCTCCTGCAGGGATGACCCACAGGGTTGGCTCCCAGATCTGTTCCCTCCCAGCCAGGGACTGATCCTGCAGGTGCTCAAGTCACTGGACTGTGGACTCTCCCCTCCTCAAGTAGCCATTAAGTTGGAGAAGTGGAACTGACACAGCAGGCCAGTCATTTGCTTTTAATTATACAGCTGGCTAAGGATAAGTTTCTGTGGTTTGTGGCATGAACTGTCTCTCTGCACAAATGGTTTCACTTTGCTTATTTGTGTCGCCAACACTTGTAAATAAGGACTTCTGGAATTTAGAGTTCTGTAAACTCTTCTTGTGGGTCCTCAAAGGTTCCTCTGTCTTAAAACACAAAGGTTTCTCTCTTATTAGCAAAAGAACCAGGACCTTCCTTTGGTCTTTTGCCATTTGCTTCTGACCAGCATTGTTCCAAGAAGCAGAAAATCCACAAGGAACACCCAGTTCTGCTGTAGAGGACCACGGAGACCCTTGATAATTCCCCTCAAGAACTTCCGTTCCCATGTGAGTGAACAACAAGAGTTCTTCTGCCACCACCGTACCAACCATAACTTACCATGCTGATGTGGTCTTGAGTACAACATGATGTGCCCATGTTGGGCACATGGGCAGCTAGGTGGCCCTGTATGGTGGTCATGACAAGGTGGTCCATGGATATGCCCATGACATATGGGCATATCGTCCCATCCATGACGAGGTAGTCCATGGATATGCCCACTGTAAACTGTCGCACTCATGTAGTGGACATTCCTAAACAAGTCTGGGACTGAGTTTTTCTTGGTCCTCCACTGTCCAAGATGCTGATCTGATGGTAGAAAGATAATGATAATGATTTATCAATTGTGCAATAACATTGCTACACTGACCTTGTGTAGCTACCAGGTCCCAGGTGGCACCTTTCACATTTCGTATCCATTTGGCCTGCTTGTTCCTATTTTGCTACTTTTTGCTACTTTTTTTCCCCTCTGCACAAGATATACATAATCCAGCCAACATCATGCATTGGAGGACGTGCTCTCTAATTTCAAAAAGCTTCTGTTATAGTGTAAACAGTACCTCACATGTTTAAAAACAAGCGTGAAATCATTTAAAAATGTGCCTAGTAGTGTCATTTGGGATGGAGTGATGAGACAAAAGGTTTGCTTTGGTTTTCAGTTGGATCCAGCACAGAATTCTTGTAGGGTCTGAAGCATTTTTACCTTCTCTTTCAGATGCCTGTGTGTTTGTACTTCCTGAAAGGGATCTGCAACAACAACAATTGTCCCTACAGCCATGTCTACGTGTCCAGGAAAGCAGAAGTGTGCCCAGACTTCCTCAAGGGTTACTGCCCTTTGGGAGAGAAGGTAAGGAGGTGCAGACTTCTCCACTGTGGCAAGGATGCTGAGATGTCCACTGGGATGCAGCATTCTTGCAACTTGATGTGTGTTTCATCTTACTTGGTGTGTGGCAAGCTTGTCATGGTTGATCTGGAGCTGAACTCCTGAGTCGCATCCCTTTCTTTACACCCTTCCCTTAGCTCTCCTGGCTTTCAATATTGTTGAGGAGTAGACAAGGCCTGCCATACAGTAACTTCCCCTCATCATGTAGAAAGCACACTCCCAGTTTGATACTCTGTGGTTTTAATTATTATTTTTTCTGTACACCACTTTGGAAATTGGTTAAAATTTAAAAAAAAAATTAAGCAGAACATTTGGAAATCAAATGAGTGAAGTGAATGTAGCCCAGCCTGGGAGCAGAAGGCAGTGTTGCCTAGTTTGGCTGCCTAACTCAACAGCTAGACTTTTTCCCACCTGGTAATCCAGTATGTTCTTTAACTTGTATAGTTTTCATTTGGATTTCCTATCAACTGACTTGGAGCTAAAAGCCACCCAGAATAAATAATAAGCCCCAAAATAGTCATATGAGGAACATGGCTTTTTTCCCTCTGGGCAGGGTTTGGGCAAAGTGGGAAACCTAATTTTGTTAACGGAAAGATCACAGAATCCACAAGAGTTGGCGTGCTTTTTCCTGGCACATGTATGGAGATGGGGGGTTGGTCTTTTCTGCATGAGAGGAATCTTTTGACATGACGAAGGAATCCTCTTCCTATACAGTAGTTATCAGGAGATTCTCAACTATTAGAACCATACACTTTAAAAAAAATTATTCTAAAGGGTTTAAGCTTATTTCTAGACATTTGCCATGTTAATGCAACAAACATCTGTCAACAGGGGCATGTAGCATTTCATGATTTGCCATAGCTGAAAGACAAACCTGTACTTGACTCAGCATTATGTGTAAAATGGCCTTTTGGGTCAAGCTACACTTTAGTTTAAGCATGCATTAAACAGCACTGTCCTATTTTTAACTTCTTATGGGGGAATAGTTTCAGACTGGGACCATTGCATCAGTGTCTTTAGCATGTTGTCCCTACTGTGATCTTGATTTGAATTGCTGTCCACCCGGCATGGCTGCTCTTTGACCACGTAGGGCATATTCCTTGACCCATGAGCTGTTTAAAGCCTGATCTCTTGGTTAAAGCCTACAGAAGCAATTCTAACCAGTTTAGGTCAGCGCAGCTCACCCAGATTATCTCTCCATTCCTGCAATGGTGTGGGAAGGCTGGCACATGTCTGTGCACTGACTTAACCCTCCCTCCTCCTGGGAATGGTGCAAAAGTGCCTTTTGGAACTTGTGTCTTTTGAACCTAAATGGGGGCTACCATTGCACTGTAAATGTCCGCAATGGCATCAACATCACTGATGCCGCAATGGCATCAACATCACTGAATGCCACCACTGGCTCTGAAGACATCAAACATCAAACATCAAAGCCACCACTGGCTCTGAAGACAAGGAGGGTACTCTACACAAGCAATACTGCCTCTAAAAAAAACTTAAGTGTTTTGACCCCTCTTAGGAATGCCACTGCTCAAGTACCATTCTTAATCCTGGGCAGAGTTTTCTGCACAGGATCCAGATAAGCAGCCAGATTAATGATGCCATGGCTTTGTTTAGATAGTTGGTGGCAGCTTCTCAGGGGATTGTCCCAAAGAGATCCCTTTGGGGCCTAGAGGAGGAAATTATTTCATTGGGTTGAAGAGCTTTAAGGAAATTTAGATGGCTTCATCCTGGTGTATCTGCAGGTCTTTGCTCCACCCTGGCAAACTTCACACCAATACCCAGCTATTACCTGGGATCCCCTCCCTCCTGCTCTTCTCTTCTTAAGCCCTGCCAGTGGCTTTGCATAGCTTTTGACCCTCCAAGCGGCATCTGTACCTGATTAATCTTTATCCCACCCTGAGACTTGAGAAGCAGAAGTGCAGCGCTAAGGGCATGTGGGGGGAATACCCTTTGCCCGCAGCAGCACCAGTTCTACCTCCAGATCAGCAGGCTCATGTTTCTTAGTGGCTGAGGCCAGTCCCTGTAATGATCACTATCAGTCATCATCCTTAAAAGGCATTTGCTAAGCTGTAAGAAGAGCTTGGATGCTGGATCAGACTGGTGTGGACACCTCTTTAGTCCTGCATGCTCTTTCCACCAGCCCTGGTGAGGCACCAGCATCTCACCCTGTGGCAGTGAATTCCTAAATGTGAAGCAGTCCTTTCCACCCCTTTGAAAATACTGTCCACCAGGTTTTTTTTTCTGGCTGACCACAGGTTCTGTTGTTGCAAGAGAGGGAGGCAAATGCTTCACTGTCCACTTTCTCAGCACTAGGCATCTTTTTGTAAATTATATCTGTATCCCATTTCCTCGTAGTCACCTGTTTTTTAAAGTTAAAAAGTCCCCTGTGTTTGAGTGTGTTTGCAGGCCTCGTGCCCGACCCCTGCTGCTTGGGTTGCATTATTCTGCACCTTTTTCCAGCATTGTCCTGTGTGAGATGGGGCCGCTGTGACTGATCCGGTTGTATCCAGGCCTATGTTCAATTACCCTCCATCTAGACAAGACTCTTACAACAAAGTTGGCCCACCCAGGGTGGTCTTTGGGGAAGCTCTGCTGTGCCTAGAAATTGGTGGGACCTTGAAATCAGATGGGACCTTGCAAAGGGGTGCTTGCAACAAGGAGAAGTGCTCATGAATCACCCTTTGCTGCCAGTCACCCTTTTTGAGCCATTGGCCTTGCATCGTATCTGCTTTCATGGGACGAGACGTCCCCTCCAAATTGAAATCAAAATGATCAGGCTGCCTTTGCACAGCCTGGTACAAGTCACCCAGCCAGCATGTGTACAATTATTTTAAAATATTCCAATTTAAATGAAAATATAAAAGAGATATTTAGAATATTTATTCTATTAGTGAACATGCTTACCACATCACTTTTGGAGTGTCAGAAAAGCATTCTCCTACAGATGATGGATAGCAGCCCGTAATTATATAGGGGGGGAAATTGCTGAGCGTGCCATATTTAACTGGGGAGAGGAAATACCCGGCCTGGGCCATCAAGGGTTAATTTTATTCTCTAAATAATATAAAAAGTGCTGAGTCTGTTCCTTTCGCACAAAGTAGAAAGTCCTCAAATGGACCCCGGAGAGTTTATAATATTCTACTGAATCAAGTAAAAATGTTAACCTTGCTTCATAAAACGATGGCTTGTTAAAGATGCGCAGTCCCTTTTCTTGTGAATAATTTAGAAAGGGAGTAAATCTCTTCTCATTCTGCTTCTCCTCTTTTTTTCTCCGTGTCCAAGATGCTGCACAGCCCAGCTGTCTGCAGTTTTAACTCCGAAAAGGACAAGGGGAGACAGGCAGGTGGGGGGCTTGAAATGGGCTTTGTCTGCACTTGAGCAACTTGGACAGGCAAACCTCCGAGCTGCACTTCAGCTCCGCTTTGGGGGCCATAAGTGCGCATGCAAAAGACCCGCTCCTCTGAATCAAGAAGGCTGCCTGATCTTCAGAGCACATGTTGAGCTGCTTCAGGGGCTGTTGTTCTGAGTGCTTGGCTTGCAGAACACCCAAAGGTGGATCCCTGCCTGGGGAGGACCTCTGCTAGACAGTATTGAGGCAGGTGGACCAGTGGACCAGATGGATCCCTGCAATGCAAACACTGGCTGGGCGCATATATGAAGTCCAGAGCATGTTGCTTGTGAGAAGTGTGCATACTCTCCTTGCTCTGTCCAGCAATATTTGGATCTGTTGCGAGCAGTGGCCACCTGCTACATCTCAGGCTTCTTTCTCGCCCCCTTCCATTTAAACCTGAGGTGTTTTTTTGCTTCCTGTGTTGATGCTGCCCCTGAGTGTGCCCTCTGAATGGAGGAAATGGAGAAGGTTCAGAGGAGAGCGACCAAAATGATGTTCTCAGATACCTTCTGTATGAGGAAAGGCTACAGCGTTTGGGGCTCTTCAGTCTCCAAAAGAGGCACTTGAGGGGAGACATGACTGAGTCCTAAATGTCAAGTCCTAAATCTGTGTACATTTGGAATTTTTTCCTGGAGTGCCGTCACGTGGAAGGGCTGTGGGTGGCGCAAGCGGTTAAGTCGCTGTGCCTGTTAACCAGCAGGCCAGGGTTCGAGACCCAGGTCGGCCCCACAAGACAGGGTGAGCTCCTGTCCTTAGCCCAGCTCTGCGACGCAGCTGGATCCAGTCGTATTGGCTCTGCCTTTCCATTGGACTAATTCAGTGGCGTGGAGAGGGGGGATTTGCTGCTTGGGTAACAGCCTATCCTCCATAACAATCCAACCCAGGCTTTTGTGCTTTGCATGCAGCGTATGCAGCGCCAAGCACGATACCATAGTCTTCCAAGACTGACGGAGGGCTGCTGCAGTCACTGGTGGGGAGCAGCTTCCACTGTTTCACGAAGCAGCAATCGCCTTTTGGGCAATTCAGGATGTATTTCTTGCCTTGGCTGTGTTGCAAGAGGTGTTTGGTCTTGGGCTGCACATAATTATGTGTCTTCAGAGGTACCTTTTGAAGATCCTGTGGAGGCAACACAGGCTCTCTTGCCTGCACGTCTGGTTTGGCCAAAGGGACCTGCCCAGACTTTTCCAGTCCCATCAATTTCAAACTGCTCCATGGTCAGCCAGCTGCTCTCGGGAGTAGAAGCCCAGGGTAGCCGTGCAGGCTTCAGTGGCTCCAGGCCCCAGTCCGCACAGTCAAAGGCAGAAGGACTTTGTGGTGACCTTGTAGGTGAAACTGCCTGCTTTGCATGCCAAGGATCTCCAGATCAGTCTTTGCCTGGCAGCCTCTCCAGGCAGGGCTGGCAAAGAGCCCTGCTTGACAATGTGTGGAGTCAGTGTAAACAGTGCACATCTGGATGGAGCAGTGGGCTGGCTCTGGGAAAGCTTTTAATTCAAAAGACACAGTTTTTGCAAGTTTCAACTACCATCAGGTTCTTCTGCCCAAGCCAGCTTTTCTGACTTTAACCTCTAAAGATTTCTGCCGAGATACCTCTTATTTACCCTCCACCATAATGGTATAATGAGGGCTCCCACTGCTTCCTTAATATAACTGCTGCGTCTTCTGTGACTTTCAGACACTTATGCTGTAAATGTTGCTTATCAGTACAAATGGGAACCGTTTAATAGCTTGGGCAAGTTTTGATAAAAGAGGGAGAGAGTGAAAGAAAATCCTCCCCTTTGATAGTCGTCTGTGTTTATCTTCTCACTGGCAGCAAAGCTGGTAGATCCATCCGTTTTCTGACAGTGCTTCTCTCTGGTGATGTTCTCCCCCCCCCCCCCCCCAAACCATGTTAGTCACTCCTTTTGGGACTGTTCAAACGCAGGCTGTCACATATCCCAGATGCTGAGTCCAAAGGGCTGCCAGCAGCTACAAAAGGGGCCCTGCACTGTTATAAGTGGAGAGAGGATCTTGTTTGTGCGTGAGTTCCCTGCTGCCAGCAATGCTGTTACAGAACTGGACAAGACATTCCCGGCTTCTGTTGTTGGCTTCTGGCCACCGTGGCTGGTTGAAACAGTACCTGCTGTGGACTTTGGGTCCATTTTTTTCCTTTCATGCCCTCATTATATCATGATACAAGAGTTGGCGCACAAAAGAAAATGTGTCAGTTGCCACATTTACTCACTCATTTACATAGGCTGCAATCCTGGCATCCAGTTCGGTGGGCCTAAGCCCAGGCATAAGTCCTTGATGACCTGACACATCTGCGCCACTTCTGCACCATTGTACAGACATGTACCTGCATCCCTACTTCACCACAGAAACATGAAGACCAATGAATTGTGCTGGCCTAGGTTAGGATTGCACTCTTACTTATTTAGCTCGGCTGGGAGACGGGTGAGTTGTGCTAGCCTCAACTGATTAGGATTGCACCATTATGTAAGTGTGTACTAACTTACTTACTTGTGGGTGAGTGTGCGCGTGTGCATGTAGATGTGGGCATCTTCAAAATGCCAGATGCAGTGGTGGGCACCTAGATACAGGTCTTGTGTGCTCCCAGAGGCATCTGGTGGGAGTGAGATGCAGTGAGTTATAGGAAGCTGGACTAGATGGACCGTTGGCCTGATCCAGCGAAGGCTCTTCTTGTGTATGTATATACTTACTTACTTACTTACTCATGACAGTCTTCTGATGCTTCAGAAATCAGGAGGATTTCCTGCTGCAGGCAGGGGGTTGGACTAGATGACCTACTAGGTCCCTTTCAACTCTAGGATTCTATGATTCTATGAAAAGGGACATTTTTGAGAGAAATAAACACCTTCCTTCTCACACTTGCCCTTGCCGCCCCCCCCCCCCCCCCGTGTGATCTGCACCTGACATAGATTGGGTGTTAAAACTACCCCTCTTTCAAAGCTCTACATGCACAGCCCTGCCACTTCTGGCCTTGAAAGTTGCTTTGAGCTGAATAATTCATTGCTGGTGCCCCTTGCTAGCAGCCTTTCCTCCATACGTGTGGGCTTTGTCAGGACCTGGAATCCGGCAGGCGGCAGGAATTGTTTTTCTTGAGAGTTTCTCCATCAGAGTTTGCAAAGCAAAATACGCCAGGAAAAGCCACTGCGGATCAATATCTGTAAGCTGATGCTAGGGCAGCCGAGCGACCCTAAGGTCTGCTCCTCAATAACGGAACAGAACAAGGAGGACACCGTGCCCTATAAATATCTGGACGAGTCAGCAAAAGCAAGAGGGTGAGGCTGCCAGATGCAGCATAGAGTGAATGGCAGGAAGGCTGAGTGGCTGGCAGTGTGGAAGGTGCACCCTAAAGCAGATGAAATAATCCATGCGTCCTTTAAAACCCCTTTCCACAAATATTGTTAGAATATTGTTGCCATCAGCTAAAGCTTGTCCAGAGAAACAGGCCCTTCTGAAAGAGGGCTGCGCTTTGGCTGACCTCCGCGTGAAAGGAATCCCATGGTTGGGGAGCAGCCATCAGGGACGCTTCTCAACTCCTCCTTGCCACGCAGAGAGCACCACCAACAGGCTGATGCAGGTGGAAACAGACCTGTGCATCCCAGGCAGGTTCCCACAACATCACTTGTGAAGATGGACAGTAATGGTCTACATATACAGTGGTGCCTTTTAATAACATAATTCGTTCCAGAAGCATGTTTGTCCTAAAAAGCTTTCTTCTTACAAAGCTGATTTTCCCATAGGAAATAATGGAGACTCGGACGATTGGTGCCACAAACCAAAATATTCATATAAAAATATTAACTGTATGTAAAAATGATGACAAAACACTATAATTGAATTCAAAACACTTAATATAATACAGAACACAATTACTGTAATATTAATAAAAACAAATATACTGTACAGTAAAACAAAAAAGTAAAACCTTTATGGTCACTAAACAAGTCACTGGTGTCTTTTTGAGCAACTTTCACAAGGAACCTTCTAATGACACTCACTTTTGTCTCCCTTTGAGGATTTTGTGGAAACGTGACACTGCATTGTCATTGAACAGATGCATCGCTCACACTGCTGCAGCCTTATTTGGGTGGTGCTTTTCTACAGAACTTTGCAGAATTTCCCAATGTTTACAAAGGTCCTTCATCTCATTTGATGTGAGGGATTCTTCCTCCTTATTCTCCTCCTCCTCTGCAGATGACACAGATCTCCTCCATCACCTCTTGCTGTTGCACTTAATGCAATTTGTTCGTTTTACAAGAAATTTTCCTTGTAAAACTATTTGTCAAACTCTGTCAAAACTGTCTTACAAAGCGTACTTCTTACAAAGCGTTTGTCTTACAAGGTATCACTGTATTTTAAATAATAAGTTGCTTTTCAGTTAATTGGTGTGGTCTCTGTGCAGTGGTTTCTTTTTTACAATGTAAATGCTGAACTTTCACCCTGCAGGAGTTTCTGCTAGATGTTCCTCCTCTGTTCTTCCTTTGAGAAGTTTCACCTTGAATATGTTTTCTTCCTTCTTTTCTGAGTTGCGTTCTGTTCCTTCACAATTAGAGGGGTGGTTATTACTGTCCTTCAAGGCAGTTACAGTTCATGGTTTCCCCCATCACCCCCATTTTGTCCTTGGACCATAGTTCTTTTTGGGTAAGGTCTGGTCATGGAACTGCCTTGCAATGGGATACTGCAGGGAGCAACTCTCAATGCACAATTATGGAATCCATGCGGAGTACATTGGGAAGGAGCCACATGTGACGTTTTAAACACAGGTTTCTCCAGGAGTGCTCAGTGAGAGCCCAGCAGGCCTCGGAAAAGCCACAAAATAAACCAACTCTATCTGGGAATTGCTATGCTAAATTTTGGGGAGATTTAGGCTGCAATCCTAAAGACATTTTCCTGGGAGTAAGACCCATTGAACACAATGGAGTTTACTTTTGAGTAGACATGGTTAGGATTGTGCTCTTAGAACTGTACTGTTCATGGAGCATAGATCCATGGTTGTGGTCACAGTGGCTGTGTGGATCTGACATGTTCAAAGGCAGTCTACCCCTTAGTAGACCATTCAGGAGCTGGGAGGGAGGCATCTGCATGGCCGCTGCGAAGTGCAGGCTGCTGAATGAGTTTGTCCTTCAACCTGACCCATCCAGGCTGTTTATGTTCTTCTGCCTGATTCTCAAATTGCAGCACAGTTTGCATTGTTCCCTGGTAAGTCAGTCCCACCTTCGTTACTGTTAGTTTAGCAGTCCGTCTTTCTCCTTGGCTCCCCATCCTACCCTCTTGCCCTTCCTGACATCATTGTCTTGTGCACTTCTGGAATCTCCCTGCTCCTCCGATGTGGGAGTGCACTGCTTTTTTTTCCTTTTTATGGTACAACCTGCTAGCTGGCCTGGTGTCCTGCCGGAGAGTGATAAAATTAGCAGCACTGACAGGTGGACTGGATCGGATGTCCCAAGGAATGAGGTTGCTCCCTGACGACTCGAGCTCCAGCACTCCTTCTCTTCTTCACCTCAGCTGACATGCGTCGTGCGTACAGCAACTAAACCCTGGTGTTTTGTTGGGTGTGAACTCAGTAGACCAGTAAGGAACATAAGCCTATAGCTCTCACCCTTGCGCTACCAGATGAATAATTCATCATACAGGCCCAGCTGGGCCCCAGCAACTCTGGAGTGCAAGCCAGCCCTTACCTGGCTCGGAGGGTGTTCGGCCACACCACAAACCCCTCTGCCTCTCCTGTGACCTGCCTTTGATCTGACTGACGCCCTCGCTCTGGTGGGGAAAGGCTGGACAGAAGATGGCGTCACAGAGCGAGGCAACGCCAAGTGCAAGATAGTGTGGAAAAGTCATTAGAAACTTGAGAGGTTGGGTCACAGCCTTGGAATTAATCACACACAGAGTTTGTTTTCTTTATAGAAGTATAGACTTGAAAAGAAGCCGGTAAACTGTTCCTAATCTAATAACTGGTTTGAGAGCGTTATTTTTGGGTATTCCAAGGCGGGGAGGGAGTGTCGGAGCAGTGGAAGAAGGGTACGTGGAAGAAGGACACCTCCGATGGCACAAAGGAAAGACCTCCAATTTGCAGAAAGTGGGACCGGAAAAGAGGATGGGCAAACGCATAACAGATGCCTGTATTTGAGAATGCCTGTATTTTTAGTTCTGCCCCAACACATGTGCACTGCTCCGAATAGTTGCTCACACCCTCTAGTGAGACACTAACCCTCTAGAGAGGCACTTGACTGCCTTTCTACAACAGGAAGAAAAGCAGTTTTTTAACAGGATGCATTTTCACAGGATTTTAACAGGATTTCAACAGGATGCATTTTCCCCTTCTCCAGGGATTGGCATGTTCCTTCTTGCAGTGGCCAATTGTGTTGAGTCAAACCTGTTATAAAAAATTCATGTACAGATTACAGCTGGAGTTTCTGCAACTCTTCAAAGCGAGGCACATGTATTATCTTGGTTATCTTAATGGCAGTCTTAGAAGGTAGGTCACAATAGTATTTGTTGTGCATGAGATAGTATATGAGCGCATGAGACTGAACCACTAGAGGCTACCCTAGCAGTTCCCAATCCGACTGTGGTCACAGTGCCCACCTTTCATGGTCAGCTCTCCCAGGCACCACCATATTGGATTGTGACCAAATAGGTGATGCCTGTTGAAGAAGCGGAAGTTGGAGATAGCCTGAGGTGTCATAGCATACAGGACATGTATGGTCTGGACCTCTATAAGGTTGTAGGAGTTTAGTGTGCTTGTGCTGGGTATGTCAACCCTGCTCACCTCACTCCAAATAGGTTCAGTCATTTCCTACCTTGCCTAGCGTTCCTGGCCTTGACATGCTCCAGGAAGGATCCTGCTAACATGGGATAAGTCTGCAGCTGAGCTGGAGTTTTGGTCTGGGTGGCATCCCAGCCTATGTTCTTTGCTGGCTCTTGTTTTCTCAGCCATCCTTTATGGCAGCCTTCTGTAAATCAACCTGGCTGTTGAATTGGGCCTAAGGGGGGACCTGCCTGGTCCAGCAACCTACTTCTCACAGTGGACCATGAGCTGCCCCTGGGAAACACACAGGGAGAAGAGAGGCATCCTCTTCCACCACCACTGCTCACCTGCAGAAGTGGACTGCCTCTGATCCGGGCATAGAATCCAGGTTTGAATTGTAAATTTGTTCAGGTTGGGCTGTGCTTTCCTTGAAGGTTGCCTTGCAGGTGTGGAGGGAGGGAAGTTCCAAATGTAGGATTGATTGATTGATTGCTCCAGTGTCAACTATGGCAGTTGATAGTAACCAATGGGCTTCTCTCTATAGTCAGTTTCTATTAGGGGTCTCACCGCTTGCTGCTGTTTCTGTTCAGAGTGCCTGGTGAGAGATCAGACAGCCTTTTTTTCTCCTCCTGCACAGAGGTGATATGTCTTGCTGAATTGTTGGTAGGTGCTTCTTATTGTGTGTGTATGTGCGTGCATGCACATTTCCCTTTCCTGCTGGTATCCAGTGGGTAGATTTCAGTCCAGCAGGCCATGGACCGCATGCGTGGTGATGACTTTGCTGGCCTGGTTTTGGAGAGGAGTTCTTTCTGCGAGGCAGCCCCCCCTTTCCTCAAGTGACGCTTGTCCTGGGTGCCTCTCCACCCCACGAGCTGAGCGTGTGTGAGCAAATGCCTGCCTCTCCTCCTTCCTCCCACCTGTCTTGCTGGCTCTTCTCCTTGCTCCCACCCACTTGAACTTTGGGCAGCTTCCAGAGGAGCATCTGAGCTCCGAAGCCCAAACCCCTCCCTGGCCACTTCTGCAAAGTCGGCCCCTCTGCCGGTTCAAGCAGCCGGACTGCAAAGTGCCGTTCTGGAAAGGTCGGAGCTCAGCCGGGGCTTAGCACTTCAGAGGCCAGGCTGGAAAGGGCAGCTGAAACAGGCTACCTTTCTGTGCTAATTAATGGCCTGACCTGAGCATGACCTGCCAGGCCATTTGCACGACAGGCTTTGCATTGAGTTCTTGGGAGGCACTGGCCATCCCAACACTCGTTCCACTTCGTCCAGAAACCTTCATTGAAGGTGTTGCTGAAAAACCCACATTCAAACCATTTTATGCCTCCAGCACCCTGATACCAAGTTTCACAAGAAGGGTGGTGGCTGTAATAGAGAAAATGGGTCCACATCGAACCTGTGTAGAATCGGAGCGGATGGAAGGCTCAGTTCGTTGTCCATGTGCTCTCTTACCACACACTTTCCCCCAGCCGGTTTCTGGCATGCAGAACAGGACTTTTCAAGACCATGTGTAGGTCTGATGTTCAGCACGACTCCTTCCTTCTCCATGGCTAACAGCAGCAGAGAACAAGGCAGCGTGTGTGGATTTCCCCCGATTGCGGCATTTGTTTTGGTTACAGAACTCTGCTTTCCTTGGCGTAATTCCATTCAGGCGGTTGTTGGATATGGGTCAGCATCACAAATTATGCGCTTGCAAGAGTGGGATATTCACACGGGGTGGAACTGCTATTCTTAGACTTCTTAGGAACCCGCCTTCTGTGGTCTCACTTCTTCAGCCTTCTCTCTCCCATCCAGAATTCTGCTGCCAAAATCATTCACCTGTTTCTTTGCTATGGTCGCACCTCATCCCTCCTTGAATCCCTGTTCTCAGATCTCTAGATCAGACCCTTCAAAGCCCTGCATGGCCTTGGCCCTCCTTCACCTGGACTTTAAACACTAAACACTATAATATAAAACACAAATAAAGAAATATTGTACTGAACTGCACAGGACTTTTCAAAACCTTCAGGGTTAGTGTGAGGGAGACAAGAGAAAAGGATTTTGTAGGATGATTTCACTCTCACTAATGGAGTCACTCCTTCCCATTGGCTCAATGGAAGCTTTGCCTTTTCATGCAACTTTAACATTCCCATGCTGCTGATGGGGAGCAGCATGTTAACACTGATTAGGCACTCCTTCCACACTGCCACACACAGATCCCACACAGATCCAAGATTCAGACTTCTCCCCCCAGATTCCTCCCCTGTAAGTTCCCTGGCCATAGAAGCCCGTTCCAAACTTCCTCAGAGGTGCTAGTCTTCCAAGACAGTGCTCTTGAACCAAGTCAAATTTTCTGAGAAAATTTTGCTCTTAAACCAAGGTACCACTGTGTACGTTGATCGGTTTACTGGTTTTTATGCAGTACAGTGATACCTCGATTAACAAGCGTTTCACATAACAAGCAAAAATTTCCAAGAAATCTTGCTTCGCATAACAAGATCCGCTTCACTTAACAAGCAAGCGCGCTATGGGCCTGCGTGCTATGCAGCCCTGATGCTCCACACGGAAGCTCTTTAAAAGGGCTGACGGCCAGCATTACTGCCTCTAACTGCCCCCAACTTGGGGGCAGTTGCCTGGGGGTGCAGAGGCAGCTGCCCCCAAGTGTCCCCACTGACCACCTTGAACCTCCAGCAGCAGCCCAGGTAAGCCTCCCAGGAAAGTGTGTTTGATTGCAGCCTCCTAACCATGTCTTGTGTTAAATGGGGGTTACTCCCAGGAAAGTGTCTTTAGGATTTCAGCCTAAGTAGACTTCATAGGATCCTGCACATTGAATGCATGTTTTGAATTCAATTGCAGTGTTTTGTCATCATTTTTACATCCAGTTAATATTTTTATATGTGGAACCAATTGTCTGAGTTTCCATTATTTCCTATCGAAAAATCTACATCACTTAAAGAGCATTTCACTTAAAGAGCATTTCACTTAAAGAGAAAGCCTCCGGAACGAATTCAGCTCTTTATGTGAAGCACCACTGTACTCCTTTTCTCCTAAAATAGCTAGAAAGGTTTGAATCACGAATAACATTATGCAGCAATCACAATAAATCATGAATTAAATAATCAACAGCTTTAACTGCACTATTAAAACTGAAGAGCACATGAGGTTCTCCTGTTGCTGACTCTTGGGCCAAAGCCCCCTACCACAAGCGAGCAGGTCCTACTACAAAGCGTTTACAATTTGTACACTTGCCACCATTCATCTTCCTTTCCCAAGGTCATCACACCACAACCTGTGTGTCAAATAGAGAAGAGGGCCTATTCATGGTGTCTGCAATACAATTCATGTATTGCTTTCTGCAGTACAGTAGGTGGCCACAAAAGACCAGACCTCATAGATGCAGTTTCCAGGGCCTGCTCCAAAGAGGTTGGTGTCTCCACTTCGCTTTCTGGGACAGGTCCAAAATTTAGTTTTTGAGGACAACCTGCAGGTTCATTTAATGTGGATTGTGGGATTAGACTGTGTTGTGCTTCTGTGTTGTGTTGTGATTACTTTCTTACCTACTGATTTCAATTTTGTTTCTTGGAGCATTTTTCAATGGATGCCAGTTTTTTTAAGGAGTAAATAAAATAATGGTGCCATGGACTCTTTGTATAACACCAGTGCAGTCCTCTAGATTCGGGCACCTGTAATCTTGATTCTCCACTTCAGACAACACAAAATTGGGCACTAAATGAGACAATAATGCCAAAACCTGCTTCTGGATCCTGGATCTTCAGCCTCAGTAAAGGGAGAGTCTTAAGAGAGTTTAGCTGCAGCTGTTTTGGGCCACTTCAGGCCAGGAACTAAAATGCAAACCTTAAAAGTACTGAACGTAGTCATCAATGTCCCGTGCAGTTCCTGCAAAGACTCAGCTGGATTGCTGGGCTATTGAGCCGTTTCTGCCCACCGTTGCATATACACAACAGGGATCCAATTCAAACACCTGTGGGCTGGGGAAGCTTTAGACAGCAGTGGCTGAATTAAGATGCTTCCTTCCCAGCTGCCTTAAATACACAGCTGATTATTTTAAATCGGTATTTGAAATTCTGCCTGGAGAGTGCACTCCCCGCCCGCTGTTGCTGGGATTCCCTGTGGCTGCCAACCACAAATGCCCAGTCCTTGTTGCCCCTTGGCCCTCTTTGACGTGCATTTCCTTTCCCCGCTTCCTGTATGTCATATTGTTGCCCTCCAAACCCTGCCTTCAGTTAGGCTCCCCCTTTGCAGTTCCATGCCCACCTTCCTTCAGCCCCTGTTCCTTCCTACAGATCTGTTTCTCACCCCCTTCTTCCCATTCAGCTTCTCAGCCTGGGGCCAGTTTGTCCAGCTAACTGTGTCCAGCCTCTAGGTATTCCCTGATTGATTGATTCCTTGAATCAATCACTTTCTTGCCCTTCATGGTTTAGAGAGTTTGTGAATCATGCTTTGCTGTTACATCAAGCAAGCCAGCCAGCGGGGACGTCTAGATGGTGAGAGACCGGCAGCAGGTAGAGTCTAGTCAGTATGAAAAAGGGAGCCTTTCTGGCTGCAATCCTAAAGACACTTTCCTGGGAGTAAGACCCATTATACACAATGGGTCTTCTTTGGGCATTTGCTTGTGCATGGGAAAGATGGGATATAAATCCAGTGATGAATGAATCAACAGTATTTAGAAACCATTTTTGACTAAAAGTTCAGAAAATGGTTTACAGAGAGAATGAATGAATGAATGAATGAATGAATGAATGAATGAATGAATGAATATGGCGGCTTTGCCATATTTAGAAGGGCTTGGCCTGTTGAGTGTGTGGATGGAGTGGATCTGAGTTGAGGTCGAGGTCAGGTCTGCGTCCTCACATCTTGTGTAAATTTGTGGCCTTCTCTTCCCACAGAGCTGCACCAAGTATTGTTCGGTTTTGCTGTAATTTGCTGGATTGTATCATTTTGCTGGACTGCTGTGTTGATATTTCTATGCGACCTCCTGCTCATTTCTCAATGTGTCTGTTTCATAGGCTTCCCTGTGTTGACAGTGCCAATTCAGAACCCCCACTTTCTGTTTTCTGTTCAGTGCAAGAAGAAACACACCCTTGTGTGCCCAGACTTTTCCAAGCACGGAGTCTGCCCCAAGGGAGCCCAGTGCAAGTTGCTGCACCACCGGAGAAAGCATCCAGCCCCGCAGACCAGCAGCACGGATTCCTTCCCACGCGAGTGCCCTGCGCCACAGAGGTAAGGATCAGACTGTGAGGTATTAGACATTGCTGATGGTAGGGAGACCCAACTGCCCTGGTGAGAGCGCCCAAGCAGGACCTGGTGCCACCTGACATCTTGTTGGTGAAGTACACTGGATGACCTCAAGTTAGTTGTTCTCCCTCAGCCAAACCTAATCCAGAGAGTAATTGTGAGGAAAGAATTGGGGTAGGAACACAGGTGGGCAGATGCCGGTTCAGGCCTATTCACCCAAACCGGATCTTCCCACGCGCCGGATGCTGGCGAACTGGAAAGACCCGCGGCTGGCAGAACCATGGGGACCGGTTCGCTAGCGGCCGCTGCATCTCCTGAAGCTCGGCTTCAGGAAACGCAGTGCGCTAGCATCCAGCTGGCTAGCATCAGGAGACGCACAGCCTGGCGCATGTGCAGTGCGGCGGGGTTGGGGCCCCACCCCCGACCCGCCCCCGACCCGCCCCCTGACCCCAGCGAACCAGATCTTGGGGTTGGCTGGGCCCACCCTTGGGTAGGAAGACCCTTGTGTACCACTGGGCTTCCTTGGCAGGAGGGTGAAGTATATACATGCCATCAGTCAACACTCTCAGGTTTTGGGGGGAGGCCACATGTGTATGTTCTGTCCCTTGGCCAAAGACAGGGTTAGGGCACACCTGCAGTAGTCTTTGAAGAACATGCCTTCTCTGCTCATCCAGGCAGTGCATTCTGCACATGATTCCAATCCGTTTCATGCTTTTTCTCAGACATCTTTCTCTAGGTCGCAGCTCAGATTGTACTGTTGTGGCCCATGTCAAAACTCACCCGAAGGGCTATAAAAAAGAAACGTGTCGTCTTGCTTTTTGAATTGCTTCTCTTTGTGGTATACAAGTGCCTGGCTGAGGACACAGTGAAAGCCAACCTCGGTGTGACTCGAATTGCACCTTTAGGCTTCATTTTTGGTGTGAGTGTTCAGGACGCTGAGCCTCTCACTCTCCTGCCCCTACAGTCGGTACAGTGCAGGTAGCAGTGTTAAGGACAGTCTCGAGGGAATCTGTAGTATCACTCACTGAGTATCATTCATATGAGTATCACTCATTCTCAGTGATGTTCTTAGCCTGGATCTGGACTAGACCTATTGACTGCTTGGGGGCCTATGTTAGAGAATGTTCCTTCATGCCCCCAAACCATATGTGCTCATAGAAAAGCAGTGCGACGAAGGATTCTGTAGACTTGTTTCTTTCCCTTTCCCCGATTTATTGTCTGTTTTTCTGCATTTTGGACAGTTTTTATCTCCCCATCAGCTTTTGTGCCATTCAGTTGCCGGTATATTTTTGACAGGCAGCTTTTGCCCTTGGGTTGGCAAGCCTCTCTCTGCTAACTATATAGCTCCAGTTCCTGCCTGATTTAGTTAGCTCCCTGATGAGATTGAAATGTGCCCGATAATTGGGGAACATCCCTGCCTATTTTAATCCAAGGGTGGGACAGGGTGACCAAGTGGTCTCTACTCTTCCAGTCAGTTTAATGAATGACATCATTATAGCCAAGTAATAAAACTTTCAAATCCCCAGGAAGGGGAGATCGAATTCCAGCTGTTTAATAAACTTTTATCCTGGAACAATGTGAGGAAGGAACATTAATGGTTATTGCACCCTTTTGTAGACAGCTTTCCCATTATGCTTCCTGCTAAGGAAGCTGTCCTGCTATATTCTTCATATTTTGTTTAATCCTGTTTATTTAGACATTAAAAACATAGGTATGTATATTTTTTTTTACCCTTCATCTGCCAGGTCCATCTTCACAGGTCATCTAGAGGCTCTGAAGTGGCTCTTGCCTCTGCAGATGCTATTGTGGAGTTGCTTTTTAATAAGAACCGAGAGGATCAGCATCTCCTGGGAAGGAGGTTTTCCAGACAGACTCCTGGTGCCTGGTCCCTGTAACCTAGGATTTTATTTATTTTATTTCTTTAAGAGATTTCTATCCCACTTTTCTCCACAACAGACTCAAGGCGGAGAACAACATGATAAAAGCACATATAGATATTTAAAACACATTTTAAAACATTAAAATAACCAAATTAAAATAACCCATTGATATACATAAAGCACCTTAGAGCAATTTATAAGCCCCCTGCATTAAAAAGCCTTACCCTACAATCCAGAGTAACTACGGGAGCACGTAAGAGCCGTTACGCGCACCCGTAGTTACTGCACCACCTAGTGAAAACCTATGGGAAATTCATATTGCAATCCAGAGTAAATTGTTCTTACACCGGAGCAAGGACTCCCCGTAGTTACTCTGGATTGTGCCCCTAGTCCATAAAAATGTTTTCAGCCCCACCAAAAACGCTGTATAGAAGGAGCAGTTCTCAATTCTAGGATGATGTTGGCGGCAGATACTGTGAATCTACCAACACTTTTACCCACTCAGCTGTTTATCCAATAAGGAAAAGTTGAGATCAGGAAAAGGTCTGGGTCCTTTAACCACTAGGCTACTCTGGGTTGTCAGCAGTGTGTGTGTTCTGGGGGAGTGGGGAGGGAGTGGAGAAGGGGCTGACTCCTGGGGGGGGTCCTCTCATCCATGGCTTTCATGTTGGCGGCAGAAGGATGCAACTCAGGTAAGTCTGGTAAGTAAACTTTACTTACCCTTCCTTTCCAGGTAGCAACTATCACAAACAAACAACAGGTAACAGGTAGGTATCAAGCAACAATTAAACCACAAGTTAGCTTCGGCAGGAGCAAGGCCTGCTCTACCCTCTGCCATGTGGGAGGCTTGAGGCCTGTTGTGAGGGGCAGGGCACCGATGCCCCTCCTGCCTCCATGTGACCAGCCTGTTCTGCCTCCATGTGAGGTAACAGTGGGAAGAACCCACAGTTCTTCCTCATGACATGGGTCATAGAAATCCTAGAGTTGGAAGGGACCTAGTAGGTCATCTAGTCCAACCCCCTACCTGTAGCAAGAAATTCTCCTAGAGCATCTCCGACAGGTGCTGGCAGAGCCTCTGCTTGAAGACTCCCACCTCCCTTGGCAATCTGTTCCACTGCTACACTTCCCTCACCCGCAGGAATTTGTTCCGGATATCCAACCGGAATCTCCTTTCTTGCAGTTTGTCAGCCTGCTTTCTCCTTGGAACTCCCTTCCCTGACAACTACTATGGGGGACGATGGCGGAAAGGACTAGAATTTCATGATCTTTCCCCTTACCTGCTACAGTCTGAAGTGTTACCACCTAGATAAATCTGCCCTTCTTAAAGGCTTTGAAGTTAAATGCCATCACTGCGTACTTTGGCAAGGAGTTCCACAAGTTAATTTTACATGCTGGGTAAAGAAAGAACTTCTTATATCTGTTCTGACTTTCCCAACACTCAGTTTTAGCGGATGTCACTGAGTTCTGGTATTATGGGAGAGGGAAAAGAAAGCCTTATATCCACTGCATCCATCCCTTGCATAATTTTAGTATGTCTCAATCATGTCCCTTCTGAGAGCCCCAAACACCATCGCTTTTTCTCATAAGATTGGTGCCCCAGCCGATCTTTTGGTCACTCTCTTCTGCATCTTTTCCAGTTCCTCTTATAAATTTTTTGAGATGTGGTGACCAGAACTGACACACTCCTCATATGCGGCCTATCAATTCGTACAATGGCATTATTATATTGGCCACAAATTTTATTTTCAACTAGCGAAATGTACCCGGGAAATGTTGCGGGAGTAAAATAACCTGCATACACCACCACCCCCGTTGCGCAACACCTCCTATTGTGCAACAGCCTACCATATGCATTAACCCCCTTGTGCTTTAACCGCCACTTGCAGCAACATCCCCCATGCACACCAAGACCCCATGTGCATCACCCTCCCACTTGCACCAGTCTCCCATGCACACCCTCCCAATGCACACCAACCCTCAATGTGCATCACCTTCCCATTTGTACCAACCCCCCATGCACACCAACCTCCCAAGGCTGCTAAAGGGTGTGCAGTTTGTCAGGACATGGCTCGAGGATGCTATTCTGGTCAAATTCCTGTTCCTGTTTTTCCTCCCCCTCTTGGAGTGAATGTTACACTGTGTTCCATGTCCTACAAGCTGCTAAGTTGTTATCATTCGGAGGACCTGCATTCCTCTAGTGACCAGACTGTCTATTGCTGGAATCTGGGCTGGTTTAGAGCCTGTGTACTGAAGAAGGTACTCTAGAAATCAGACAGCTCTTGGCAATCTTTTCCACTCCAAGAGAACAAGGCCCTAAGATAGTCACAGTGTTCAGGCTCATGGACCTTTGACACTCAGCCATGATAGCACAGAGCTCAGCTGAGATGCAGGATCCTAGGAGATCCTGTAGCAACTGGGAGCAGCGGAGAGCCCTGTGCACCTGATATGCTCACCATGGATAAGGACTTGCAGGCAGCTTGAGCTCTGTGGCATGAAGATGGCATGATCGGGGTATGCAGAAAATACCCCCAAACCACCCTGTTGTCTGCACAAAACCTTAACAGGCAAATAGATTCTGCCACTTGAATGATAGACACATTATGCCCCTTGCACATTTATTTTGTGAATTGAGAAAGGCAGTTTGTACTGCTTTGCATCATATTCACTTCAGCCCCCCTATTAAAGCTGTCCAAGCCAGTGACAGTCTGGCTAAATGGGTAAATAGAGCCCCTTTCAAAGTGGTGTCCTCGTCTGCTTTGCCAGGAGCTCCCATTTTCTTGCCAGTTATTATTTTTATTGTTTGCCTTGATGCTTTTTTATTTGTACTGAAGCTCATACTCCCCCCCCCCCCGGCATTCTTCACACCTGTCTTGGGGGGACAGGCTTCCTCTGTCCCTTGTAGAGTCTCAGCTGCAAGGCAAAGTGGGGAGGAGGGCAAGAGCCTGGCATGCGTGGGTGCAGGCAAGAGGAGGACCTGGTCCTGTAGCCAACAGCCTCAAGATTGTGCTGTGAAGTTGGACACTTCAGCCAGTCTCAGCATAAAAATAAGGTTGCCTTGCAGAGGTCATTGTCCCGGATGCCCTTGGGTCCTATTGATCATCTCATTGTCATAATGCAGCAGTCTCCTTTCTCCCTGGGAGAACGACCCACCCCACCTATACACCCTTAGCACTGGGTGGTTACCCTAAAGAAGAGGAAAGAGGCTTCATGGCATCCTGGCATTTTAGATTACCCCAAATATTTGACTTTGCCTGTGAGAGCTCGAGATTCAGTGGAGGTGCTGTAAGGGATTAATTGGAGGGTTTGCCTTTCAAGGAGTCATTAGGCGGAAAAACCCACCATTTTTCTCTTCAGGGCCATCCTGGGCATTAACAAATTTCATTGCCTGGTGCAAAGATGGAGTGACCTGTGCCCTCCTTGTCTTTCTACTCAGATACATAGGCATCAAATGTTGAGGTACCTGGATTTTAGCCTGTTCCCAGAAAGTTCCTGCTGTCTTCATTAGGATTTTAGAGTGAATGTGAGAAGACGGGCAAAGATGAAGCTGGAGAGCCCTTAGCAGGGACTAAGAAATGAACTCTAGAGCTTTTGCCACATGACTCTTTGGTAGCCAGTTTATTTTCCTAACATTTTCCCACTTGGATAGAGATTGACAGCATCCATCAGGGCAGGTCTTACCCAGCAGGGTTGGCATCGGGGTTGACTATGCCCTGATACATGCGAATTGGGGCAGGGGGCTCTGCCTGCATGTGCACTCTCTGCCCCTGATTTGCTCCCTTTATTGATTTATTCCCAGCTCTCCTGCCTCCCTGGCCATCTAGTCCACTTACCTGGTCCTAGGCAAGCAGGCAAGTGGATCAGGCAGAGGCAGGCAAGTGGGCAGTTCCCCCCAAGGCATGCTCTCAGTGGGTCCTACTGCATCTGGGAACATTGGTCTTTGCAGGGCCAGTTAAGTCCTTTCCTGGTACCCCCAAAGCCAATAGGGATGTTCCCAGTAGCCATCTCTAGGATCATTCCAGCTTCATCAGCGCCTGCACAGGAGAGAAAAGGAAGTGTCCAGAGACCAAGAGGAATTCTCTCAAGGGTTCTGGATGCTGTCCTGTATGTCACCGCAGCCTTTAATATTCTTCAGGACACTTCAGATCAGCCAATGACTAGGTGCTATGATGCCCTGAACCTCACCAATTGTGGGCCCCCAATCCCCATTAAAACCAGTCCTGTCTGCCTGAAACCATAAATTCCAGGCTCAGGAATGTCTTCCCAGACAATGCCTGGACAAGCTGTGGATTTCCTTCACCTCTTCTTGCTTTGATGTCCCAGAATCATAGAATCATAGAGTTGGAAGGGACCTCGTAGGTCATCTAGTCCAACCCCCTGCCTGCAGCAGGAAATCCCCCTAGAGCATCCCCGACAGGTGCTCGTCGAGCCTCCCAGGTGTAGTCTCCTGGGGCAGTCGCAGTTAGGTGTCCTCTGCTTATTTAACAGATTAGAGACTAGAAGACATTTAAAAAGTGGAAATTGTCAGTGAATAACTCAGTCTTTAAACTTGCAAATGCATTTTGGTCATTGAAAAATGTGTATAACACACTATATATCTCCTCTACATGCAAAAGCTAAATAACACTATATAGAATAAAGTGCAATAAAAGCAGCACATCACCACAGAAGCATATGGAAGGCTGTGAAAGTGATTCAATAGGTCAAAAGAGCATTCCACTCAGTTTAAAAAAAGATGCAGCCAAACTGGAGCAAGTCCAGAGGAGAGCGACAAGAATGATCAGTGGGATGGAAGGGAAGCCCTACCAGGAAAGGTTGGGGGAACTTAGGATGTCCAGCCTGGAGAAGAGGAGGCTGAGGGGAGACATGATTACCTTCTTCAGATACCTGAAGGGCTGCCATATGGAGGAAGGGGCTCATTTGTTCATGGCTGCTTCTGAAAGCAGGACTAGAACCAATGGGTACAAATTGCAAGAGAGGAGATTCCGGTTGGATATCCGGAAAAAATTCCTGACGGTGAGGGCGGTTCGGCAGTGGAACAGATTGCCAAGGGGGGTGGTGGACTCTCCCTCACTGGGATCTTCAAGCAGAGGCTCAACGAACACCTGTCGGGGATGCTGTAGAAGGATTTCCTGCTAAGGCAGGGGGTTGGACTAGATGATCTACTGGATCCCTTCCAACGCTAGGATTCTATGTCAAATATGTGAGTTCTGTTTATAGTTGAAAAGGGTCAGAAGAACAGATCACCAAATTGGCAGGTTCCTGCGTTTACCAGTTTCTTGACGTTTCAGTTGCCGAAGCAGTGGAAGCCAATTGTGTTTGGTGGGCTGTATCCTGAGGACCCAGCATGGGGCTTCTAGTCTTTATGTTACTGGAAAGGGGATAAAAAGATGGTCTTGACAAGAGCCTTTCTTTCCTTCCAAGAGGGTGCGCATGAAATGGTTCTTTTTCCTTTTCAGTTTCTGTAATAAGCAGGAAGTGGGGAGGACAGATAGCAGACAGGAGGGGATGGAGCTCAGTGGCAAAGGTGAACCCCAGATCTGATTCTTGGTTCCCTCACCTAGCACACCTCACCCCTCCCCTTGGGCTTACGCCAGCAAAATAACTGGCATGGGTCTATGGAGAACCAGAAGCAGCCCCGAGGCCTGCCCAGGAGTAGGTAAGCTTTTTTTACTTAACTCTGTCTGGCCTTCTGATTATCCTTCCCCATCATAACTTGCTGCGTGTGGTCCGTTGTTATGTCTGGATGCTTCATGGGGGCAGGTTTGAACTGTTAATGTGTGAAGATGAGGAACACATCAACCCAAAAGTTGTCTTCAGTTACCTGTTTGAGCACAAGCCTTTTAATATGCATCCTTAAGTATTTAGAGAAGGAGGAAGAGGAGGTGGGCCCAGGAGCTTTGCAGTCTGCCCAGAGTTTCAGCTGGTGGATGTGGAGGATGCCTTTGAGCTGCAGCCCTGTGGCTCCCGACTGCTTGGTCAGATGTCCCCACAGTGTGGAGAGACTGGCCCACCTCTGTCTGTCTCGCAGAGTTCAGGAGATATATTTGCAGGACCCAGAATAGAAGCAGGAGGGGCCTGCTAATTCTGACTGTGGCTCTTCTGGCAGAGCCCTCTCCAACATTCCTTGCCGGTGTCATCCACGCTGGTACACTGCTTCCCAGTCTTGCATCTCTGTATCCTTCCCCACATGTGGGGCCTGCTGTAATTACTTGCAGCGCTGCAACACTGTACAGTATCTCAGTTCTTGGCGGCTGACGTCTTGGCAAAGCAAAAGCCCGAGCGTGGTTTGGGAGAGCCGCTGAAGCCCCAAGTGATCCAAAAGGTGCCCTCAAGAGTCATCACAACGTTGCAGAGATTGCCAAGGACTCAGCAAGGCCAATAGCATTCTTGGCTCCGGTCCCAGTTAGAGGACAAGAGTCAAAGCAGCATCTGGCTTGTTGCCTTCTCATCTCTTGACTCAGACAAGCAGCCAGACTCGGGGGAATCCTCCCCATGCCTGGCTATTTCCAGGTGACGCGGCAGTCACTCCTGTCTGAGCTCCAGAGCCGCCACCCCACTACCACCACTACAGGCAGAGGCATTGTGCAATGCAATGCCTGCACAATGGGCACTCTGGGCAGAGGCACAAATGGGTCTGGCATGGGGTCTACACTCAGTGCAGCTCACGTGTGCACACACACACACAGGTACAAATACAGATATGCACTTCAGAAACGCACTAGTAGTCTAACTAGTCTCTTAACTATCTGCTGCCATGCATTGTGTGATAACTACTTTTTGTTTAGAGACTGGTTAGTAAATGTAATGATGTAGCTGTCGGGCTCCTAAAAGGGCACAGTCCACCATGCGGAAAGAGCTCATTGGCTGCCAGTCCGTTGCCCCACACCCCATGCAAATGGCCAGTTCTGACCTTTTGATCCTGATGTGCTTAAGATTAGATGTTGCTGATGGACCAGTCTGGTACACTAACCACT
Source organism: Cryptoblepharus egeriae (assembly GCA_030015325.1). Taxonomy (NCBI): domain Eukaryota; kingdom Metazoa; phylum Chordata; class Lepidosauria; order Squamata; family Scincidae; genus Cryptoblepharus; species Cryptoblepharus egeriae. The sequence continues at coordinate 1,807,669 of JAREYC010000003.1, read as the reverse complement.
TCCCAGTCTTGTATCTGTGCATTCTTCCCCACATGGGGGGCTTGCAGTAATTACTTGCAGTGCTGCAACACTGTACAGTATCTCAGTTCTTGGCGGTTGACGTCTTGGCAAAGGAGAAGCCCCATGTCCTCTTGGCCCCATAGGAGGCTATGCATGAGGAGGGTACCTTTGCATTGGGAAGAAAAGGGCCTCCTCGGTTATCTACCTTACTTAGAAAATTCTCTCCCCCAAGATGTTCCACCAGGCATTTTTCCTCCAGTCAAAGACCCTTCCTCAATAGTTGGTTTCTTATGGACTGCTGCCTGTTGGCCCTATATTTCTTTCTGTGGTTCTTAAGGTGCTGCTCTGCAAGATTTTGTGCTGCTATCAACTTGTGATCAAAAATGTGCCTGACTACAAGGCTGACTTTGTGGGGGGCATTGCTTGGATAATACCTTGGCCAAGTTTGTAGTCAGCTGCTGGGTTCAGGCTTTCTGGTTTGTTAAGTGGGAAAAGGAATGAGTGACCAACCTACAAGTTTGCTGTGCTGGAGAGTTAAGGGTTACTGCCCTGAGCTGCCTTGGGTGCAGGTTCTTACTCGTGATTGGATCCCACTGAGCATTACTTCCAAGTAACCACAGATAGGCTGAGGCTACATGTAAATGGGTGCTTGGAGTGTTTAAGTTAACCATCTTCAACCATTTTGTGGCACATTGGGGTGCCACACAGGTGTGCAACAATAATTTGAGAGAAGATCACTGTAGGTTGAGGATGTGGATCCCCCTCCTGCAACCAGCAGCATAGTGTTCCTTGTCAGTGGTCAAGTGATAGTGTGCCTCAAATTCTTTGTCAATGAGCCATGAGATGAAAATGGTTGAAAAAGCCTTCACGGCAGCATCAGTTCCATTGTTGAGCCTTCCTCTCACCAGCCTGTTCTTCAGGGATGGGAGGGTACCTTTGCTGTGGGGTGGGAGAGGGGAGGAGTTGGAAGGTACCAAACACTCACACTCTATATTGGGCCCTTGAGAGCCCTTGGAACCCCCGGCACAGGCCTTGTATGGTAGCACTTTTGGAGCAGTGGATAGTCTGCGGGGCTCTCCGGAGTCATCTAGGGTGACAGAATGGACTTGGAATGCTGTCCATCTCTCAGCCCTCGTGTCAATGAGGTGTCAGATGAGGCTCCTGGCTCCTTTTAGGTAAGAATGTGGGGCCCAGCGAGGCCAGGGAGAGGAGCTCTGTGAGGGACCCTGGTCACATTCCCCTTCCAGGGAAGGAAGGGATGATGGGGGCAGCTGGGCAAGGGGAGCTCGGAAATAGCTCAGTCCTTCTGTCTTCATTAGCCTGGCTGACAAAGATGTCAAACGTGATAAAACATCACATTAACTGGATCTGGTCAGAGTCAGGCGTATTTGGGATGGGCAAGGACTGGGGCCAATGTCAGGGAGGAGGAGGGAAGGGTGAGGATGTTCTGGCACCTTGTGAAGTGCTAGAGCTCAGTCCAGTAGCCCGGGGAAGGTGTAATGTAAGAGAGGGTACTTCTGAGAATGTGCTGGAAAAAGGGTCTCCTGCCCACTGAACAACTCTTATTACAGTAGGAAAGTATGGAAGGGGTATGAGCCTCTTTCAAGAGTGATGTGGTCTCTCCCAGCTTCTCGTTTGAATATTTACCTTCCTATTCCACAGCCCTTAAAAAATTGAACTCCTTCACTCACCAGCATGAAGATTTCTTCTTGGGCTTCATTCCACTTTTTCTTCTCTCTTTCAGGAAAGAGAAGGTAGAAGAGGCAACACCAGGCCCTTCAGGCACAGGGCACGGGGTGAACAGCTGGAGCCAAAACCTCTCCCAAACCAGCAAGCTGAGCAAACTGCCATCCTTCATCTCTCTCCAGTCACCACCCACGTCTCCAAGTGAAGAAGAAAAACATCAGCCCGAGAGGGAGAGGAGCGGAGAAGAAATAGGTAGGAGGCCTGTTGGTGGCATTTGTGTCCTGGTTCTGTATGTGTCTGAGTTTCTTCATCTTTGGGGGAAGGCAGTAGGGAGACCTGTCCCTGGTGGCTCTCACATCCTTGGCAAGTCATTCAGGGAAGGGATCGGTGTTTTCTGAACCAGTGGTACTTGAGGTGGTTTCAGGTGGCACTCGCAGGACTCCCCTGCCCAGCAGTGAAATCAGTAACGTGGCACAACATGCAGCAGGAGGAGGCTCAGCTCAGTAGGCAGAGCTCCAAAGCATGTTTTGCCATGCTCAGAAAAGCCCTTCTATCCACTCTGTGGGAACCTAGTTTCACAGTATCTTCATTTCCTTTTTCCTTTCATTGCTTCATATATAATGCAGGGATTTCAGAAAATTTCAAGGTTCAGAAATCTGAATGCTCAACTAATCCAAAAAAGATATGGATAAGACCTTGGTGTGGAGAGAGAAATCTGGGTTGGATCTTAATTCTGCCCAGTTTCTTCAAGCCCAAGCCTGACCCTCATCCCACCCTATCTAGGAACACTCCTCTCTTCCTGATGTTGGCACTGCCAAACATTTGGTACTTTTGTGGTTCCACTCCACAAAGCTTATCTTTGCCAGAAATTGACTTGTGACCACTCTGAGTCTTTGTGATGTGGCAGGCTATAAATCCACGAGAATAGTTATGAAATTGGCTTTGAGGGTAAAAAAATTGGAAATTGCTGAGCGTCACTGCTGCTATTCTTGATTCTTGCTTCATCAAAAGTGCATTACAGCAAATGGATGTACACTGAATGTACAGCAAGTGGGTGGCCACTCCCTGTGACATGTGACAGTGGCTAGATGGGCTCTGGCCTCCCTACCATGTGGACCTAGAACGCACTTGGGAAGCCTGTTATATATGCCCCATGCCCATCTTAGGGGCCCATTTGGTACCCACAAGGCCTCTGCCTGCCTCTGCCTGCTTGTCTTATTTTATCTTATGTAATCTACTGTATACCTTGCTTTTCTCCTGCACAAGGAGACCCAAAGAGGCTAACAACAATACAATAAAACGGAAAAAAACAGATAACAGTTAAAAACACTTAAAAGGCTTGACCAGCACCTGCTGGAGATGCTCTAGGTGGATTTCTACAGGCATTGGTTGGACTAGAAGACCTATTATTATTATTATTATTATTATTATTATTATTATTATTATTATTATCATCATCATCATCATCATCATCATCATCATCATCATCATCATCATCATCATCATCATCATCATCATCATCATCATCATCATCATCATCATCATTTATTAGTTAATGAATTTTTACCCCACCTTTCTCCTGGAAGTGGGACTTAAGGCAGCTAACAGAAAAAAATGGGTACATTAAAAATAACCACATTAAAAGACAATAAAAACACTTAAAAACATTTAAAAACAGTGCTGTATTACAAATTATATAAAAACACATTAAAATCACAATAAAACATCAACCTGGCATTAACTGAAGGCTTTTAAAGATAAGAGAGTATTCGGTCCCTTCCAACTCTGTAATTCAGTTCTTCACTGTAAATTACAATAAAAACAATTAAAATCATGATAGCACCTCAGCCTAGTGTTAGTTGAAGGCTCTTATTAACAGAAAAGGCTTTATTGGCACACTTCTGATAAGTCAGTGAAATACTTTTGAAACACTGGCATATCAAAGTGTCAGGCTTCTTTTGGACTTACTAAGATGGAGAATTTCTGGAACAGGGATTTAGCAACCCTGATTAAATGGCAGGCCGAGGTGTGCTGGCACTGGACCAATGGACAACCTTTCCAGAAGGATCAGGATCTCCTTTGAGCTTCTTGCTCTTTCCTCCAAATCACTAGTCTTCCTCCCTGCCGCATTCCACTTTCCATGGCCCTAAAGTACTGTCGTTCCTAAGCACCTGTCCAGATCCCTACCGCACAGCAGCGGCTCTGGAACCATCCCACCCTCTTGACTTCTTTATCGCTGCCAAAAATGTGGAGCAATTACTCTGAAATGTGTGAAAGTTGTTGAAAGGCCGTTCATTGTTCATGGCCATCAGCTCTGGTTATTTGATGTCAGAGGAAAGTGAAGATCCTGATGTCAGTGGAAAAGGGCAGGAGTTCTCAACATGATTATTTTGGCTTTCCCTTTAGAGCAGGTTTGTGGTCCTTCGGGGAAGGGGGACAGGCTTGGGTAGATTGTGCCTGGTAGGCCCAGGTGGATTTTGAGTAGAAGTACTATATAATCAATATTAGGGGGCTTTGTTGGATTAATGTATTTTAAGTTACAACGCCTACATTGGTGTAGACTTGAGAATACTTAGTCACCAAAATATCAAAGGAGCAGTACCAAATCAGACCAAAGGTGCATGTACCCCAGGCCCTGTTCCTCCAAATGGGGAGGTTCTGGTTAAATGCTGTTAGGAAGTTCTGATGAAGGCAGCTGTGCTCCCCAATATTCAGGGAGCGACTGGCCCTGCAGGCTGAAGTTCCATTCAGTTCTTGTGGCTCCCTGTTTTTCTGCCTGTTTGCTTTGTCAAGTGACCTGAGTTAATGTCAGACCAGCCTGGATTTGTTTGCTTCCTCCTGTTTCCAACCCCTCTGGCCGCAGGCAGCTCTGGTGCTGTCATCCTCTGTAGCAGGAGCTGCACTGAAAGCCCCGCACTTGCTCTCTGCTCCTTGCAAATGGTGTGCCTCCTTGCGTTGCTGCCATTGGTTGTTGGGAGTGCAGGTGGTCCCCTGCCACCTCAGTAATCATCTCCAGGTAATGCGCCTTTCCATATTTCACCTTCCAGTTAAACGGCTTGGCTTGCGCCCGAGTGAGCAGTCCTTCCTGTGCTAATTGTAACCAAGTGCACCAACACGGGCCCTTCCAATCGAGTGCTAATTTAATTAGAAAGCACCCATTTTAGTTAATTTGTTCGAGAAGATCACTGCAGGCTCCTGGAGAGAACAGATGTTCTCCTCTCCCCCAATGAACATTCTGGGGTTTGTAAATGACTCCACTCAGCCTTGTTTAGGAGAGAAAAGAGGATTTTATGGTGGCAAACGACCCTTTCTGTAAACATTTTACAGCTCTCTGCACGTTTGAGTGAGGATAAACCCCGGGCAACTCGGCGGGCTGCAAATTTGCGACCATACGGCGATCATTTTAGTGTCATATTTCACGGTCGTAACATTAATGGAAGATGCTCGCTCCAGTCTTTTTTAACGGCTCCACTGAGCACGCTCAAAACACTTTCGCTTTGGAAAATTCACCCAGGTCCTGCGCTTCCACTTTGGAGTGCCGCTTCCATCGCTGCAGCAGGACTCACTTGCAGAATTCCCTTTGGTTGCACATGACCTGTCTTGTCATGTGCCACACCACATGACAACCACCACACGTCCTGCCTTGAACTCTTTTCATTATTGCTTGGCAGTTCCCAAGTCCAGTCCGGCCACTTCCTGGGCCCCTCAGTATCCTCACCAGACAGCGGTTGCAGCCTCTTTACTATTTAGTGTATTATCAACACAAATACACAAGGTGGCTTACAAAGCTTTAGTTTCTCCCCTCCAATTGTCCTCACAACAACCCTGCGAGGTAGGTGAGTGTGACTGGCCCAGGGTAACCCAGAAAGCTTTATGGCCAAGGTATTCACTCTCTAAAAATATCTCCCAGTTTCCCCATTGTAGAGTTTATTCCCAGTGCAAAGTTTTGTTTCCGTTCTGTACGGAGCCGTTGCATCCATTGTGCCATCTGTGTTGGATCCTTGAAAAGAAGAGCAACTTGCAGCTTTCTTGAGCTCCTGGAGCTCAGATCTGCTGAAGCAGATGCAGCTGAGGGACATAAACCAGATGGGGGGTGCAGGGGGGGAGGTGATAAATCTGTATGTATTTGGAAGGAGTGGCATCTCATTCTGTTAGCATCTGCAGGAATATTACAGGACCCCCTTTTGATCCCACCTTCTTTTGAGACACCCACAGGCTTCACTTGAGGCTAGGAAGACAATACCTCTATTAGGTCCAAACTCCAATTCACAGAGAAGGAAAAGAAATGGATCAGTAAAGGAAAACAAGTCTGCTATACTTGGTGGTGTTGATCAAGTCCAGTAACATGCTTATTAATGTCCAGTCTGAAGAAGAGTTGTGTTGAACTCAGAAGCATGTGTCTTGTTGTGAGACTTTTCTTTTTGAGTTGGTCCTAATAAAAAGTACTGTGGTTTAGGGCCCAAGTGTTGCAAACTTGCACTCAAGAGTTTGGCAGCCGGCAAGAGCTGTCCATGCCACTGAACATAAGAAGAGCCTCCAATGGATCAGGCAGTTCCCCCAACACCATCAAAGTGGCTCAGGGAGAACTTTCCCTGCTCTGCAATTCAGGGGTGGCCACACTTTGCAGACACGACAACATTGACCTGGTGACAAAAGCACCCAGCCTCCTAGCTTAGGGAAAGCCAGTGGTGAGCCAAATTAAAAAGAGCGTCTCCCCTCCCCCCTCCAAACAACACACTGCAACCCCAGGAGCTTCATCTGGAGCCTCATGCAACACTCCTGGCTGCTCCAAAGCCTTCTGAGGCCTCCAGAGCACCATTTGGGTTTTGTTTGAAAACCGGAATTACTGTTTCAAGATGCTCCAGAGGCCTCATAGCAGCCACAGACGCATTGTGGGGCTTCTCCTGACCCCTGAGCACCCTCCGCCAGGTGTAGGTGCAGAGACTGGCACTCAACAAGGACCATCACAGAACACCTCAAGGTTCTGGGATGAATTGACTCCACAACAGCTCCCATGAGGTTCTGTGGGTGAGAAACACATCAGCATCTGAGGCCCTGATCCTCCTGCCTTCTGTTGTCCTCCAGCCTGCTCTGCTGTTTGACCGGCTGTTTGACCCTTTTCCCCCCAAACCTGAGAACCACCCAGTAGCTTCTGCTTCCCTCATTTATATTTATACGTGTTAGAGATGAGCTGGGAAAATTTGCCCAGGGGACCGGAAGCCTAGGCAGGAGTGACCCAGAGGGAGTGGCAATGACTCTAGATTTTGTTGGGACCAGAACACCGTCCATGGTATGCAAGGACATGTAGATGCCATGGCTTCTGTGTGTGTGTTTCTCACCATGGCGGCCATGCCAAGGCAGGTGCCCACAAGTATTTTGTGCCACAGTATCCTGAGTCTGAGTTTGTAGAGAAGTTGCATTGGTTGCAGGATGAAGATTGTGGGGAGACTTCCCCAAAGGGAAGGAGTGTGGCTGGGGGTCCTCACATGCAAAAGGCTCCGGGATCAACCCCTGCAGGCAGGACTCGGGAAAACAGGCATGTCTGAATCCTGGCCAACCCCAGTTGTTCTCTGTAGACAGGAATGGCCCTGCAAGTCAGCTTCCTGAGTCTGATGGAGTCAGAGTTTGCTCCCCGGAGGCCTCAGATGTTTGTTCTGCTTGGCATCTCCTCTGAGCACGTAGAGTGCTAATTCACTCCAGTGAGGCTTGCATGGAAAAAAGCCCCAGTGGAGAGTACTTTCCATTTCTGTCCCCCCTCACAACACCCCCCTTGCCGTTTCCCCCGATATCCCAATTTCACACCACAGCACAGCCCCTTTGTGGAGCATCTCATCTGGCAAACGATGGCAAATCCATGCATACGGAACATGTTAATTAAAAAGCATCACAATGTGCTTTCCTAATTGAGTTAACAAACCCCTAATATAATTGCCTTCCTAATGCAAAGCCTTATCGGGCTGTAGGTAACAAGGGGACACACCTAAAGGAGACCAGATCCCTGCAGGCTCCTGGGCCAGAAACTTTGTTCCATGAGAACTTGGATTCGTGGCGCAAGCGGTTAAGACGCTGTGTTGTTAACCAGCAGGCCAGGGTTCAAGACCCAGGTTGGCCCCACAAGACAGGGTGAGCTCCTGTCCTTAGCCAGCTCTGTAACACCAGCTGGATCCAATTGTATTGGCTCTGCCTTTCCATTGGACTCATTCAGTGGCGTGGAGAGGGGGGATTTGCTGCTTGGGTAACAGCCTATCCTCCATAACAATCCAACCCAGGCTTTCATGCTTCGCATGCAGCATATGCAGCGCCGAGCATGGTACCATAGTCTTCCAAGACTGATGGAGGCCTGAAACAAATGGGGCTTGTGGAGCTTTCCTTTATCAGATTTTCCATCCTCTGCTAAATTTAGTGTTCAAAGCAGGAGTCTCCAAACCCAGGGGACCGGAAGTCCTTCTGGCCTGGGGACCAAAAGCGGCCTATGGCCAGCCTCGGGTCCCCTCATAGCTTCTGCCCCAGTTGAACAAACACAACTGCAGCTGAGAGGATGTGGTAGGGGAATGGTCGTCCTATTAAGTGTGTGCTTTATTTCTGTGCTTGCAGAAATCCTGGAAATTTGAGCCCATTTATTCATAAATCTATCTCTAATGGATTTAGATTTTATATTTCAAATATTTTATCTGTCCCTTAACACTGTGCCAAATATTTGATATTTGGCTGAAAACTTTAGAGACCCCTCATTTAAAGGAACAAGTGCCCCGTTAGCTTCCATCTCTGTAGGTCCTTCTTATTCCTGCAGCTTTTGCCCAGGTGGCATGGGGAGCTGCAGTGTGGCTGCCCGATGGTTAGGTGAGCCCTGCTGGCCCAAGCACATTCCAGTCACGTGCAGTGGAAAATTCTGCACAACATCAGGTTGTTACAGCCTTGCCTACTCCCGAAAATGAAAACTCCACCTATATGTTTCTCTGTGCATTTAAATAATCCCTCTTTAAAGAGAGCTGCCATCTCTGCCATTGCCATGACATCTTGTGGTAGTGAGTTCCATATGTTTATGTACCGTATGAAGAAACCTATTCTTTCCACTTTTGTTAAAACCAGTATCTTGTCTGTGTATCTTGATAGTCACCCACATCAGATAGTCACCACATACACAGGCCTGGAGATGAGTATCAAGTGCTGGCCTGGCATTTGCAATTTCCTTATTTGTTTTTTGGTCCAGCAACCAAGAGGGAAAGCATCTGATGTGTGGGTTGGTCCCCCGTGGCCGCTCATTCAGCATTCAACCTGTCTTCTCCTGTCCCTCAGGAAGGCCTTTGAAAATGTGCTTTCTGATCTCTTCATTTGTGCTACTCTAATTGTGTCTGCAGTTTTTTCCCAATCTGCTCTCTTATTGATTTGCAGGCAACTTTCAGATCTGCCAAGCCTTCCTCATTTGGCAGGCCTGTGATCCTCACTTTTTGTGGATTAATCGTTGCTGTGGCTTTGAAAGCACTTTCCTCTTGTAATGCAAAGTCTAAATACCAACCACACACACACACACACAGACACACACTATCAGTGATAGGGCATTAAAATCTCACATGAGATATTTGGAAATAATTCATGTTCCAGTGGTTGCTTCTGACAATCCATACCATACCATCCACCCACACCAATTATTTAACATTTCAGTTGCTGAAACAGAAAAAAGATGTTTCTTATCATTGACAGCTCTATCCAGAGTGGGTAAAAAAAACCCCAAAAAACAGCCTCATCCTTCACCAGGAACTGGCCACCTGGAACTGGCATTTGCACCTTGAGCTGAGCCTTCTCAAACTGGCTTGGATGGCAGCGTTTGGATGGCAGCATGGCTGCTGCATTGGCATAACTTCCCTGTGGTGGTATGGGGAAGCCGGCACATGCCTGTACTCTGGCCTAAACTCCCCGCCCCTCAGTGGTGGGGCAAAAGTGCCTGATGGTACTTTTGTGATACCCCAAGGTCAACACAGAACTTATGCGGGGACTTAGGCCAGTCCATTTGGGGGTTAGGATTGCAGCCTCAGTGACTGAGCCCTGCTGAAACGAGCCCTAAAGCACCATCCCCAGTTGTCTCCCTTGCTTGATTCCCAGATTGGTTCTGGGCAGCAGAACAGACAACAGCAAGAACAAGACAGGATTGGAGCAGGAGACCAAAGCCTGAAGGAGTGATCTCTTTTATATAAGATTTCTAGCCGGGGAGAAGGCTCTGCAAGGGCAGCATATGCATGAGAGCTGGAAACCTTCCTTGGTTTTTAAACAGTGAGATTCCCAAGATTCCTGATTACGGTATGATGATAAAAGGATGTCCTGGAAAAGGATGGCTCTGAGCAAGAGCCTTCAGTGCAGTGGAGGAAACTGGAGTGGGGCAGGAGCTGACACTGCACTGGGCCTCTGGAATCAGCCCTGCAGATGGTGAGTCCCTTCCCATTGCCAGAGGCCTCCCAATTGTCTCCAGGCATTTTTTCTCCTCCCTGGCCTGGCCTGGCCTTGCCACCTGTCCTTCCATGATGCTCCTTGGAATTGCTGCACCTACTTGGAGTGACAGGTGCACTGTTGGTAGTGCCAGGATCGCATGCTAGGGGCAGAGCTGGACCCCTGCGCCTCTTCTCTGGGGCTGGGCGTTCCAAAGCCACGCAGTTGTGCCTTCGTCAAATGATTGCCCAACGCCTGCTGTCGCTCCGCTGCCAGACAGAAATTATGCCTCCTGCATGCTTCACGTTTGGCTGTGTTTTGTCAGCTAACAGGGAGCTCATCTGCTGGGTTTTCTGGTCAGTGAGTCGCAAAACAAAACCACTGCGTTTGTGAACAAGGTGACAAGTAGACTGGAGAGGCTGTGGAGCAGAGTGCCTGTGTCATGGGGATTTGCACTCACCCCCACCAGAGACCCACAACATGCTTGGAGGATGCCATCATTTTGCCTGCTGGTTTACCCTCTGCTGTCAGTGTCGCCACCGCAGGGATAAGAGCTGGGCTCCCGACAATGGCTCCTAACCCAACAGGGAGCTCAGATTTCCAGGGTTCAGGTCAGGATAAGATCAGGATTGCCTTGAAATCCTCAGGATGTAGCACAACCAAACCAAATCTCTCCTGAGTTGTCCTCTGTCTGCAACATTTGCCACATGGGTATGAAGAGCCAAGCAGAGCCCTTCAATGAAGGACAATGGTGGCAGCCAACACAGGGTCCTGCCAGTGGGGAGGCTGGTCTTAGCCTTTCCCCACTTGTCCCCTCCCTCGTCCAGGCCAGCTGGGCTTGGGGGGGGGGGGTTCACTGTGTAAAACTGGCCTGCATGCTGTGTAGGGAATGTTGCTGGTCTCATTAGCAGGCAGGTGTTGGCTGGAGACCAAAACAGCCACTAGCAGCAGGGAAGTCACCCTGCAGACTAATGGGGAGGCACCTACAGCGACATGAGGGGTGGCTGGAGTGGAGGGACAAGGATGACCTGAAGCCAAGCTGGATCTCAGTCACTCAGATCTGCTCAGTACTGAGTCTAGCTTCTATTGCAACAGCACATACAACTCAGAGCACAATCCTAACCATGTCTACTCAAAAGTAAGCCCCATTGTGTTCAGTGGCTCTTACTCCCAGGAAAGTGTCTTTAGGATTGCACCCATAGTCTTCCTTCTCTTGGCCATCTCCTCTAGGGATGGTGAACTTTCCAAGATGATTTTACAATTCTTGCAGCTCCCCTGCAAGGTAGGCCAGTACAATTATACCATTACCAATAATGTAGGAACTGAGGCAAAGTTCTTATGGCTTCAGCCAGGGCACCTCTTTTGAACAGGGACTTCCTAATCCATCGCTTAGCTTCTTACCCCGAGTCCAACTCAGAAGAAGGCACTGGGCCTAAGACAGGTGTTTCCCTCCTCATAGCGAAGTCTCCTCCGACCTCTGACTTGCTTCGGGCAGAGGCAGCTTCCAAACATCAGAGCTCAGTTCCTATTTTTATATCTCTGCCGTGAGAGAGGGAGTAAGTGACCCACCTATGTGTTCATTTGGAGAGGGGCCTGCTGTTCCTCGGACACAAAGTGTGTGTGGCGCTGGGACTTAGCGTGACTGTAACTCGTCTTGCTGTCCAGTACATGCAGCTCGTAAACATCCCAGCGCACTTCTGAACAACCACGACAAAGTCCTGGAACTTACCCTTTCCCAAGGGACTGCAGGTATAAGATTTAAATGGAGCCACACATTTAAACGTGTGGCTCACCTCTCCCTGCCCCAATAGAGAGAAGGCCAGTTGCACAGTAGCATAAGGGAAGCATGCAAGCCTCATGCAAAGCTAAGACCCTAAAGAACCAAGTAGACCCACTTGGGTTGCTGCAGCTCTACTGCCGGGAAGGGAAGCTTTGCCTTGCCCATTAGTGGCACAGCCTTAGTCCCAATGAAGCACTGGATGCAATGCAGGTCTGTCAGCCTGCCTGCTCCAGCTCAGTTTAGGATTGTGTTATCAGGAGTGTCTGGACGAGATTTCAAGATGAGAATGCAGGAGGCAGAGGAGGACTTGATTCAGCTCTCCTCTTGCAGGCTTGGGTTCTGAGATAAAGCAGTGCTTCCCCGTTTCTGACATCCCTTACACTGGAGCAATTGCTCTACCTTTGGAGGGGATGTGTCCAAAGAGAGCACTTGATGGGAACTTAAAAGCAGCCCTTTGGGCAAGCCAGTGGACCCCAGGTCTGCTTTGGGGACCATCAGTCTTTCTTTTTCCCAAGTGGCAGGATCAGTTTCCCGCCTGCCTCATAAGCAGAGGAAAAATGTGTGTTGGTTTTAATCACAAGTCAGAGAGTCCTGGAAGCTCTGATTCTCTTGAAAGCCTGACAAGCTCAGCAGATGAAGCTCCGGTTTCCGCCGCACGGCTCACTCGCCTGCCCAGCACCTCTTCTTGCTTGAAGCTGTTCAATCATCATAATGAAAAGGGGGCTTCTTAGTGGAGCTTTTGCTAACTAGAAATTATATACCTGGTTCCTGGAAGATAGATGGTGCCGCTCCCGAAATATGGGGGTGGGGGCAGAAAGTGAGCAACTGCTTTGCGTGCTGCAAGATTGATCACACAATTTGAACACTAGTACAGGGACTTTAAAGCAAGAAGGGGGTCTCATTCTGTCCACTGCAACTTCAGCAGGGCAGCCACTTCTTTTGGGATAGGGAGCTGGACGGGAATGGGGCTCTTTTCCTCTTGTTCGGCTGCGTGCAGGATATTTATTGGGCCACCCAGAAATGAATCCCCAATCTGCAAACTTTGATAAATGACAGCGCATCTTGAGGCTTGCTCACTCAACCGACACCTCACTTCTGCTCTCTGGATATTCCTTCATTTTCCAGCGTCACGTAAAATAGATGGTGTTGCATTTCAAAATGATTTCTCATTCCATTTTTTGTTTTTTGCATATCCTTTATTGATTCTGAGATCATTAATACAAGCTGAGTTTCTTCATTGGCTCTGGGAGACTTTCCTATCTCTTCTTGAGTTATTTGGAGAGAAAGAGAACTGAGATCTAGTGGCAGGGAATGGCTGGGCTTGTGTTCGAGTTTTGCACATGGTGTGGCCTTAAGCAAACCATTTTGGCCTAAGTTTCTAATCTTTAAAGTAGAACTGGGTGCCTTGCAAAGCTGTGAAGACAAAATAAGAGCTTACACAACATTTCACAAAGTCGAAATGCTTCAGAAAATTATTCCACATCTATCCATAGAATAATTGTACTTTCAGTCATTATGTGTAGTAAACATTTGGATAACGTAAACTAGTTGCAGTTGGAAATCTTCTCTAAATAATGGCTTTGCTGCCCCAACTGCCTTTTTGGTGAGGGACCAAACAGGATTGCAGCTAGAAGAACTGTGAAGCCATGTAAGAAAACAATCCTAACCATGTCTACTCAAAAGTAAGCCCCATTGTGTTCAATGGGATTAATCTCAGGAAAGTGTTTTTAGGATTGCAGTCTAATGGCACAGTCCAAAAGTGCATTTGGGTTCCCCTATCTCTCACTGGGCTGACCCAAATGCAAGATGGGCTACCCCAGTGGTGGGCTCCAGCAGGTTTGCACCTACTCCATAGAACCGGTTGTAAACGAGAGACAGGACATATAAAGTTTAAAAATAGCCATATAAAAGTGGCTGCCGGTTCTTAATTTCTTAATTTCTTTGAATCCCATCACTGGGCTACCCTAGTTATTCTGGAAAAGTCTTGGGGCAGCCTAAGGCAACATAGCTGCCCCAAGACAGGTGGACCTGGGCTGCCCTTGCTGGGCCAGCCTAGGCAGGTCAGTGGAGGGCATATTTAGCATTGCCAAGGGCAGAGAAGTAACTCTGTATGTATCCAGAGCCTGTTTCCAGAGCAGAAATACCTCTTCCAGCAGAGTTAGACCACCTCAGGAGCAGGTATAGTAATGAGTAGACCCATAGGGGTCCATGATAAGGCCTGAGTGAGAATGGCAGTGTTGACCAAAAATCTGAGTTCTTGGCCATCCTATCTGCAACCCCTGCCTCTCAACCTCAGGATATGGCACAACTACGGCAGCCCACAAGGGCTGCAATCCTAAAGACACTTTCCTGGGAGTAAGACTCATTGAACACAATGGAGCTTACGTTTGAGTAGACATGGTTAGGATTGTGCTCATAGTGGCAAGTCTGCCAGGGGTTTGTCCTGGTTTTGTGAAACTGAATTACAGCAACCCTACTCACACGGAAGCACAGAATTGACTTTGTGCCTCTGTGTCCTTGAGGGGCCACAAGAGACTCTTTCTCTGACCCAGGTATCTTTTGGGGCCAAGGGTGAGTGAGAAGAACCATTGAGTGAAACTGGGTGAAGATTCCCCGCAGAGTCTGTCCCTGTGATCTTCTTTCTTTGGTTTTCATAATGGTTCTCCCTCCTTTCCGTTTGCCATTCATGATGAGGAACCACCAGCACACAGAAGGGAGTCTGAGGCTGTTAAATCCCCAGAGCCTCTTGGGGAACAGCAACAGACAGTTTTACAGTGTGCCTGTAAGGATTTCATGGCACCTCGTAAATAAATATATAAATAAATGCAACCAAATAACACGTGTGTCCCCCACCCAGAAGGAAATTTACAAGGAGATAGACTGCTCTCAGCTGGGATAAGGGGGCTTCCAGGGGTGGCAGCCCACCCTTCCATGGCCTCGGCCACCGTCTCTGCTGGCACACGGCAGACACGCTCACACCCTCCCTGTGGCTTGTTTTATGCCATGCTGTCTTCCAGTGTAAACGAAAACCTGCCGATATTATAGCGTAGGAAATATGGCCTGTCTTGTAGTGCAGCTGTAAATCCTTATTGTAATTTATTTAAGGTCCGTCCCTGATGCAGGGAGGTATCCCGTTGCATATTTATTATGTTAGAACATTTTAATCTGTTGTATACGGTTAAATATTTTCCAAATTGCAGTCATCTGCCCTGAGCCTTAAGAGGGTTTATTTATTTATCCCTGCTTTTCTTCTTTCGATAGGAAGGCAGAAGGGAGTTTACAGAATTAAAATTAAGATGATGGTGGTAAACAAAGAACAAGTCAACTGAAAAAGAAAACAAAGTGGGGAAAAATAGAAAGCACAGCCTTCTCTCAAGTGGGAGTTGGAATCCCCAGAGGACACTGGCCGTGAGCAAAACCTTCTGGGAACCTCACTGGATTTTGTTTGCAACTGGTTGTGTCTGCTCACCTGACTTGGGAATGGGAAATTTATTTCCATAAAGGCTCAAGGCAGCTAAGAAAACTCGTCATAAAGAGAATACAAATACAAAATTACAATTATTGCACATCAATTAAGCCAACAAAATTCAGTAAACACAGAGATACAGATTGCATGTCCACTGATTTTGCACCACTGTCTAGGAGCACCACAATGTAGGAGCTCCTTCCTCTTGTGGGAAGAGAGAGCTGATGTGCACATCAGCGGGTTCTAGGGGTGCCATACTGCTTTCCCAGAGGACAGTCAAGCCTAGCTGAAAACCATGATGCTGTCCAGTATGGAAGTAGTTAACTCAAAGAAGACTTTTCCAGTGTCAGAGGGATGGGAAATCATAATTCAGACGCTCTCAGCTATAGGAAGTGTCTGTTTTTCAGTGGTTCTTTTTAATTCCCAGTAAATCTCTTTTTGGATTTACTTGCAGGCCTCTGTCAGTCTTGGAAGACTATGGTGTCGTGCTCGGCGCTGCATACGCTGCATGTGAAGCACAAAAGCCTGGGTTGGATTGTTATGGAGGATAGGCTGTTACCCAAGCAGCAAATCCCCCCTCTCCACACCACTGAATAAGTCCAATGGAAAGGCAGAGCCAATACAATTGGATCCAGCTGGCGTCGCAGAGCTGGGCTAAGGACAGGAGCTCACCCTGTCTTGTGGGGCTCACCCGGGTCTCGAACCCTGGCCTGCTGGTTAACAGGCACAGTGTCTTAACCACTTGCACCACCTACAGCGCACAGGTTTACTTAAAACTGACTTATTAGGTGTGCTGGCAAATAGCCTCACATCCCTGGTCCCTGCCACGATGCACAGCCTCACAAGTACCCAGAGAAATCTTCAGTGTGTGTTTGGGGAGGGGCAGGGGGAAGCTGAGCAAGGTCAGGGGGAAGCTGAGCAAGGACATTGGTTAAGATGCTCCCCCCTCTCCTTCTTTGGTAACTCAGTGCATGGTTTGGTCAGTTCTTGGAAAGACAGACCTCCAGCTGAATGAAGGGACGATCCTGATGTACATGGCTTCTGCATGCAGTGCGGCATGTAAGGCAGAACTCATTGGGTAGGGTAGGCAGAAACCACCAGTTTTCTTCTTCATCAGTGCTGTTTCCAGTTTTTCTTCTCCATCAGTGCTGTTTCTTCAGGTTCCTTTCATACCCACCTATTGGAAATGCAAACAGCATCTTCCAGCAGAACTCACTCTTTGCTTCCCTCTCGTGTTCTTTTTTTGCTTGTTCCTGCCATGGTCATTCCTTTACTGCTGCTTCCGCTGAAGCCTAATCAGGCCATAGACCAGCGCAAAGCACCTGCCTTGCAAAGGGGGGAGGATAGGATCCCATCTGCATCCCATCAGCCCGACACCATCTCATGAATTCTCATATGCAGCTTTTTTGGGTTGGGGGGATATTCCTATGCTGTGAAAGCCAGTGGAGTAGCTAGAGGGGGTGACCAATCAGTCTTGGAGGGAGCTGTACGATACAGCTCAATTCTGCTCCCCCTGCCTGGAATGGCTCCAAAGGTACACGTCTCCCTTCTTCTCTGACCCCCTCTAGTATATGCCACTGTTGAAAGCAACAGTCTGACCCAGATTATACTTGTTGATACAACCAAATGTGGTACAGCCACCTCCAGTCTGGGTCTTCCTAGAGCATGACGCCATCATGTCTGCGTGGACAATGTGCCCACCTGGCTGTTTTCTGGCTGTCTTTTTAAACCATATTAGCCAGCGTCACAGGTGACTAATTGCCAGGTCTTCAGTGACGGGCTTACCTCCCTCTGATGTATGGGTGTTATATTAAAGGTGGAAAGGTGCTAAATGAGCCCTCTTTATTCTACATAAATTAGCTCCAGAGCCATGAATCAATGCCACCGCTGTGAACACTTCCACCCAAGTTTGTTTAAGCAAGTTTAAACGGTAGGAGGGAGCAAGTGAGACCTTGCCACCTCCCCCTACCCCTTTGGACTTCCTCCTGGCATCTGGGCTGCTGCAGAAGCAGCCCATAATCACCAGTGGGGAGTCAGGCAGGGAGCTAAGCGGAGCGTTTCTTTCCCTGATATGAAATCTGAAAGCTTCTTGGTCCCATCCCAGGCTTCCAGAAACAAGTAGGTGTTGTGGCACACACGCACAAGTCGAGTTAAGTGTTGGTGGGGGGCAGCACCTTGCACTTTTCTTGCAGTGGGGAGAGACACAGTTCAGAAACCTGAAGCCTGAAACGTAACCCAGTCTCCAGGAATGGCGAGACCTCAGGCCTTAATCTGAGGAATCTGCAGCCCCTCTGTGGCTCCATCCAGGCAACCCTTACTTGTGTTTGAGCCTCTTCCTGATCCCTGACTGTCCCTCTTGTCTGTCCCTAATTGCTGGCATCTGTCCCTGGAAAAGCACGTTTGTCAAAGGTGGGTGGAGGATGTCAGGGATGCCTTTTGGAAATGTCAACTGTAATTGCCCCCCACCCCAGTGCCAGAGTTCATGTTTCTCAGCACAATCTCCACCCAACTGCCAGGAAGGTTAATGCTTCAGTCTGTGAGTGAGCGAGCCAGTGCAGGCAAGGGGTGTGTGTGTGTTGACACTACTGCATGTGCACATGAGCTCTTTGCATGACAGTAGATGGAAGTGGCCTCCTGCAGTGGATTTGGGAGGCACATATCACTATTCCCCAACTTGCTTCCACTGCATCTCCTCCCTCTCCTGTGGTTCTCTGGATTGGGAAAGGAAGAGAGAGACATGAAGGATAAGTATGGAGGGGAGGAGGATGTGGGGTTGGAACACTGGAGAGTTGGAAGAGCAGAAACTGGCACATCATTGAGTGAGGGGTAGCATTTGATGTGCCCTCTGAGGCATCCAAAGGTCTTGGCACAACAAATATCAGAACAAGAAATCTGAAGTGGGTGAGGGCTGTTTCTTACATGGCTCAAGAGCTTTCCACCCTGTGCCCCCCAGGTTTTCCCCTTGAGGCAGTAGGCATAGCTATAGCTCTCCTTTAACCCCCACAGGAGATACCACTGTCCACCCTCATCAGGCTAGCACTGATGTATCAAAGAGTCTTGAAAATGTAAAACATCAAGGCTGAAATCCTAAGCTCCAATTAGGCCTGTCTAAGCCTCGGCATAAACCCTGTGCTGACCCAGTGGTGTCACAAAAGTGCCATAAGACACTTGTGCGCCGTTCCTGGGGGAAGGTTAGGCCAGTGCACAGACATGCACTTGCTGCCCTACAGCACCATGGGAATGGGAATGGGAATGATGAGTTGTGCTGGCTGAGTTAGGATTGTACCCCAGCCAGATAAATGTTATCCCTGCCAGATGTAGGATGCTTTTCGAGGGGACATTTTATTACTGTATTGTTCAAATTGGTGTACATCTTTGCTAGTCCTCCTGGACCTCTCGGCGGCTTTTGACACCATTGACCATGTGTCCTTCTGGGGCAGTTGGCTGAATGGGATTGGGGCACTGTTTTACAGTGGTTCTGCTCCTTGGCTGACAGGTCCCAGATGGTGATGATGGGCCCATGAGGTGTGGCATCTACATGAAACCACTGGGAGAGGTCATCTGGGGTTTTGGAGTTGGGTGCCATTAGTATGCGGGTGACACTCAGCTCCAACTCTCCTTTCCACTAAGGGGGCTCTCTCTGTCCTGGAGTGTTATCTGGAGGCTGTTGGGATCTGGATGAGGGCAAACTAGCTGAGATTAAATCCTGACAAGACAGAGGTCCTCCTGGTTCAGAAATCCTTGATGCATTTACTGGATAGTTGCCTTGCTCTGAATGGGATTGCACTCCCCCTGACAGAGCAGGTTCATACCTGGGGGTAACCCTGGACTCACAGCTAGCTGGATGCACTTGCTGCTCTACAGCACCGTGGGAGCTGTGGCCAGGAGCACCTTTGCCCAGCTTCGGCTGGTGCGCCAGCTATGGCCGTACCTGTCTCAATCAGATCTGGCCACGGTGGTCCATGCCTTGGTGACATCAAGAATAGATTATTGTCACGCGATCAACATGGGGCTGCCCTTGAAAATGGTTCCAAAGTAACAGCTTGTTCAGAACGTGGTGGCTCAGATAGTTGCTTGAGCTCGGCGGTTTGACTCTGTCACTCCACTGCTCTGGTGGCTGCACTGGCTGCCAGTTCAGTTCCACACCAAGTTCACGGTGCTAGTTATAATTTTTAAAGCCCTAAACGTCCTGGGACCAGGGTTCTTGAGAGACCACCGCCTTCCGTATAATCCAGCAAGTTCTCTGAGGAAACCCTGCTGGTTGTACCACCAATGGCGGCCAGAAACAGTCTACTCGGTGGTGGAACCTGCATTATGGAACTCCCTCCCCTTTGAATTAAGATCACCCTCCTCTCTGTTAACCTTCTGGTGGGACCTAAAGACCTTTTTATTTAAATGCCTTAGTTCATTCTCTGCCTTGTCCTGCTTGCCTGTCTGGTAGGCGTATTCACAGATTGCCTTTGGCCAGCTCTTTGGGTGCCTCTGCTGGCCAATTTGAGTTCCGTGGCCTCTCAGCATGGACTTCTTTTGGTCCATGCAGCTCATCTAGATGCCCTTGGCTTGTGGTCTGCATGAAGTCGTTAGCCACCGATTTGCATTGTGACCCCCCCCCAGTCACAAATCACTCAAGCTCCAATTGGTGGACCTGGGGATTCCTGCCGCATGTGCAGAAGGTCCTGCAGACCTGAGCTCTGCGACCCCAGCTTTTTTGCCTCCAGCATCCACTTGCTGCCTCTCTCATAATAGCTGCTTCTGCCCCATCTCTTTGCGTGCCACTTTGTACTTGTTAGTGCTGAACAGCCTCTGCCGTCCTGTTGCCCCCATCGCTCCCTCTGCCTGATCTTTCTGGAGCTTTGCATTTTGTCATCCTGAACAGTTTGACCTTGTCAGCAAATGTCACCACCTCCCAGCGTGTCCTGCTCACACATGAAGCCCGATTGTGTGAAGTGCTGCCAGCAGGTGAAAGCGCAGTGATTCCTCTCTGCCAGATTTGTACTGCTGCCCCCGGTCCCTGTGGGTCAGGGTCCGGTGTGCATTCTGAGACCCCTGACTTGCAAGGGATACCCAAATCACTTCTGTGGAGGAGACAGCTTCCCAGCTGCAAAGTGAAAGAGTGTGGAGCTGGGGCCTGGAGAGGAAAGCTTGCAGTAAACCACAAGTTGTGCTTGTGCACCAGAGCATCACGGAGCCTGCATGGGATTGACAGGAGGCAGGCTTTCAACTATGGTCACCAGGGACTGGCTAACTAAGGCCAGCAGTTGAAGGAGGAGCAGGAGGGAGGGGACCTTTCTGGAATGGTTTGGAAAGGTGCTGCTCTTGCACCTTGGTCTCCTTTTCTCCTTTTGCTGCACATGAGAGCTCTTGCCTCCTCTACAGAGCTCAGGATGTCCTCTTCTATCTCAAACACTGACGGTTTCTTTTCTCTCTCTTTTCCTAGGGAAGCCACTGCAGATCAAGCCCAGGCTGTGACTTTGGAGCCTCCCCAACCCCAAGCGCTTGGCAAAATCTCTCAGGGATTCACAGCCACTGGGCTTACCCAGCAACTACCTCCAGATGCCTCGCTGAGGCAGGCGGGTGAAGGGTTGGTTGGTGTGGCCACAGTTGCATTCATGTGTTTTATATGGGGTGCAAGGCCCTCCCCCCCAGCCTCTCACCACCCAAGAGGGTGGCATTGGGATTTTAGTTTTCAAATAAATGAGCATCTTGTCTAGCACATCTTAAAAACTTACCTGAGCTTCTTGCTAACCTCAGGTGGCAAGTCGTGTGTGTATGTGTCCCCTCCACTCACTTCCAGTTCCATGCTCCTTGTGGTTCTCCTGGCCGCATTTGGCCACAAGCCTTTGGATTGCACATGGGACTTGAGTGAAAACTCTGTGGACACATCTAGGGAAAGTTTCTGTCAAGATCCAATTTGAATTGTGTGTACTTCTGTCGTTCTCTCTGGTCTGGGCCAACCTGAGGCACTTTGCTGCTCCAGACAGCTTCTGCTTGACCCCAGAGTTTTGTACCTCCTCCTGTGTGTGCTGCAGGAGATCCCGGAGTCGTTGTCCCCCCGGCCCTTCAGATTCAGCAGCCCTACTCCCTGTTCTCCAGCAAGAACTGGGTGTGCTTCAGCTGTTCCCATGTGCTGTCTCCAGTGAATCACCTGCTAACAGAAGGCTGCTGCCCTGGGATCTATTGTGCTTATTAAATAGGATGTGGAGCTCCTGAGAGGTGGCATTTCTGGCACCCATGGAGGAGGCACAAAGAGGAGGAGGAGGTCTTTTATCTCTGGAATGAGCATTGAAAGTTGGAGGTCAAGAAATGTGACACCTTGATGTGGTGAAGCGCAAACGTTGGACTCAGGAGTAGTATGTGAAGGTGGCCTGATGTAGATGCAAGAGGAAGGTGGGCTTGCAGTGACAAGTGAGGAAGTGAAGAAATGTGGGGTTTCAAGGAGCTTGAGCGAAAAAACGTATCTTCAACTGGGTTTGATATTTCCTTGATTGACTTTGGAGGAACCATTTTACTTGTTACTTATAACTTCTGTCTGCCTTCTGAACCCATGAAGCCAAGTGTAGGTTGGAGCGAAGGGGCAGGGATGCCAGAGAGTTCAATCTTCAAATCAGCTCTGCTCCTCACCTCCACCATGTGTCTGTGATTGGGCAGAGACATGGCAAGTCACTTGGGAAGGGCCAGGGTGGTATACTAGAGCTAGAGGAGCCAGAGGCAGATGTGCAGGCAAGGTAACTTGATCTCTGTGGCCAGGGCCAGACCTGCAACACTGGTCTGTGACAGGCCAGCAGCCTAACCCCTGTTGAGTCCTTGGGTTACTAGCTCTTGCTGGGCTGATGAGCAGATGGCCCCACTCAAGCTGGTGCTGCAGCACAGCAGAAACCAGGCTAATACGCAGCATGCTCAGCCCAAGAGCTGCCCTGAATCCACCATGAGACTCCGAATTCCCTGGTGTCTCCCAGGAAGGTGCTGCCCAGCCTCTCCCAACAAAAGCCATGCAGGGAGCTGGGTCTGGCCTGGGATTGTGCTGCTGATGGTGCTGGAGGCTTGTCTTCCTTCTGACATTTGAAGCACATTCCTCTCCCTTCCTGCCCTGACTTAGGATGAGACTGAGATGCTCTTGACTAGGCGAGGCTCTGCTGTGCAAGCTGATCTTCCACTCACCTCCCCTGATGCTATAGCATGCAGGACACTGACGGTGAGTGTCTTTGTTCCTGGTGAGTCTAGAAAAAGACCTATCCACAAAGTCTGGGGAGACCAAGCATTGCCCTGCACTGCTCCCTGTTGCTGTGTGGACAGGCCAGGCATCCCTGTGGGGAGCGCAAGGGTTGATCCACCAAGCTTTGGCATGGCCAGAGCCTTGATGGGATAAGAAGCAGTCTTCTTGCTCTCTAGTCCAAAGAAGGAGAAATACTAAATACTATTTATTTCCTGAATAAATAGCCCAGGTGGGCCTGAAAGCAGGTTTGAAAAGCAGAAGGCACCACTCAGTGTGTGTGCCAAGCAAAAGTTTGAAGTGTCTGGTTTGGTTAGCTGGTGGCACTGGGCAGTTTTTGCGCAGCTCTCCTTTCTGACCACTGGTGATCCAGCGGTGGCTGTTGTGTAAGGAGTGGTGTGGAGTCTGTGTCCAAGAGGAGCATTCTTCATCTTCTCCACAGGGGGGCAGTGTGAGGAAGACTGTCCTGCTGGGCTTCCAGTGGGTTGAGATCTGGCTCCGGCTCCAGGGATGCTATTCCTGCAGCCCACCATACATGCTCTGGACTCCTGAATGTGCCATTTCCAGTCTGCCTCAGTCAGCCTTAAGCCAGAAACCCTGTGGAAGGAAGCAGCTTGTGTGGCAGTTGGCAGCGAGCATCACTGTCAAGATGTAGAATTGTAGAGCTTGTGGCAATAGAGCTGGTGGTGAGGCAGGATTCAGCAGACGCCTGCACCAAGCTCAGAGGTGCCTGCACCGTTGTCTGCCACTTGCTTTGGCATACACTGTCCTGGATTTGAAGTCAGGTCATCTCGGGAAGGGGAGAGATCCGTACCCCAGGGTGGGCCAGAGTGGAGGAAAACGGGATTTGCACCCTGCACAAGTGCTCAGGCAGCAGGGGCTGGAAAGGCTCTGTTCTACTTGGGATGCTGGAAGGTCACAGCCAGGCAGAGCAGATGGCCCCAAGCTCTGACATCAAGGAAGGCTGCTTGGTCTCCTCAAGACTGGTAAAGCCTGACCCCAGGGCATGATCCTTCCAGGTCACCTTTATGCTCCACCTCACCCTGTCTTCAACTGGCATGTTGCAGTAAGCAGCACAGCTTCCTCCGACCCCCTTCTGATGAGTCCATGGGGCTCTTCCCCACAGAGCAACAAGCTAATCAAAGATTGATGGGGAGCAGAGCTGCAAACCTGCCACACTCTGCATTTCCTTGCCTGGCTCCTCTCTCTTCCGCAGGGATGGGGGAGCGGCAAGGGGGCCGTTAGCAAACACCCCTTTGATTGGCCTGCTTTTATTTCCCCCTCTCCGTTTCTTTATCTCTGTGATTTAACGGCCTGTCTGCCAGTGATCCCACTAGGACCAGGAGTGCTGGCCAGGCAGCAATATTGGGGGGGGGGGGGGGGCAAACTTCCTGTGTTCTCTAAAACTTACAGAGAGCAGTTGAATAGAGATAGATACACAGCACCAGGATCTGGGGAGACCAGACAGTGCTTCTTTTCTGTGGCATACTGGTGGGGCAGACCAGTGGGATCTTCTGGTCTGTGGGACTTTTTAATAACAACCTCGCACGGGGTTGTTGAGCAACTGAGTTGGGTCATCCAACATCTCACACCAGCAGTGGCCACCCAGGTGCCTCTGGGCAGCAGCTCACAAGCAGCCTGTGAAGAGAACTGCTCTTCCCTCTTGCTGGACCTTGTCTGTTGGTGGTGTTCAGCTAAATGGCCTCCAGACCTGGGAGTTCCAGTCAGGTATCATGACTGGTCACGACTGATTGAACTGGCCCCCTTAACTTTGTCTAAATATGCTTAAAGCCAGTGGCTGTTGGAGCCTTTGGTAGCAGTGAAGCCCATAATGTGATGATGTCTTCTTTCAGGGGGAGGGGGCTCTTTTGTCTCTCTGAATTAGAGAGGGAGAGAGAGATTTTTCTGCACCTGCCCTTCCGTTCCAGCCCTTGTAGGTCCTGACATTTCTTCTCAGCATCAGATCTGTCCACACATTGAGGTCTCTCATGCATTGCTCACCCAGGTATTGGTAAGCAGAGCTCTACTAGCTCACTGGCAGACGACAAGCATTGCTGTATGGACTGACTCCTCCAAGGGGGACACTCCAAGAGATAGGCCTGAAGGAGATCCCTCCCTGAAATCTAAACCACCAGATAAGATGGACTGGAGTGTTTGCTTCTAGGTAAGTGAACTGGGTTGTTCAAACTGTAATCTAGTAGAGTAGCATTTCTTGTCCAGTCTCTATTTTATATACTGTACAAGTTAAAGAGCATCCCAGACTGGAGAGCATTCTCAGCCATCAGACTAGAATCACTTCCAAGTGGTGATGGCCAAAGGCAGTGTCAGAAACCTGCATGATGCATGGTGCAGTTGTGTTTCTCCAGGAGATCAGACTTCACCTTTTGATCTGGAAACATAAACAGTCTCTCTTCCAGAACCCATCTCCAACCCCCCCCCCCTCCCATTAGATGCACTACAGAGACAGTGGCAATGCCTGGTTGGGCAGAGCTGAGATAACTTGGTCTGTCCCAAAATTAAAGCCACTTGGTCCAAACGATCCAAACTAAGAGAATGAGGAAGAATTATCAAAAGGCCAGGTATGGCTTCTGGATGGCTGCTGAGGTGCCAGAAACTGTACCTGGCTGGGTGGAAGAGAAGAGTTTTGCAGGGCTGTTGACAGCTCTGCACCAGCTGCCCCTCTCAGTCCTCGGCCATTCAGCGTTCACCAGCACATGCAGGCCTGGAGGGCTTCACATTCTTTCCGTGTGGCACCTGCCCAGAGCCCCTGGGGCTGGTATTTGCAGCCATCCAAAACCAGCCATTAATCACTCCGGCTGGATGACTGGGGTGCATCTTGATGCTGCCTGGAGAGGCTCTCCTGAACCTTAGGAAAAGGTTTGGGTGTTTGGGTGCAAAGGTTACATGGCAGTGTCTTGCTTTCCTTGTCACCAAAAGGTGGGTAGAGTGACCTGTAAGTGAGGAGTCTTTGGTTCCACCCCTTTGCATTGCCCTGGAAGCTGCAAGCAGCATGAAGTGGAGAGGTGTTTGATGCACCTGCTCCTGCTTCTGCCGGCAGCCAGAGGGTGATGCCTTCCCTTTGGTGATACTCAGTCCCCCTCATGTGGGGGAGAAGCTCCGTTCCTTCCCCAGCACAAGAGCTTGCTAAGTACAGAGAGGCATTTGCATTGTTCAGTGATTCCTTATTGGATTTATTGATCAAAAAGGTGCCCTCTGTCAGATGGTTGGTTTTAAATATATATATATTTTTATAATAGAAATGTTTACAGAGACCCCTATTAGCAGCAACCTTGGAAGAGGCATTCCTGAAGGGGAAAGCCGCTTCTGCAAGGATGCCTTCTGGAACACAGTTATGCCTCTTCTAAGGGTAGGGGGTGTTTTGTCATAATTAGTGTATTAACCTGCATATAAAAGCCGTTCTCTTTGGTTAAATCTTACAAACATTTAATCCCTTATATGTTAACCATGTTTTATTTTATTGGGGGGGTTCCCCCTTGAAATCTGAAATATTGCAGCCCAGCAAGAGCCCCACTACTTGTTTCTGCTCTGTATCTAGCTCTAAGCGGCTGCACCTGCCATGAGAGCGGAAACCCCCCCCCCCATTTGTGATCTTGTAGTAGTTTAGCATCCCCTCACACTTGACTGTGAAGGCTTGTTCTGCAGGATCAGATGGTGAATTAGTTGTGAGTTGATTTCTGGACAGTTGTGCACTCTTCTGTCAACTTGTTTTGTAAAACCAATAAAATTGTGTGTTGAACAAACAACACTGCTTTGAGTGATCCTTGTGCTCACAATCGCCCATCTCTCTGACTCCTCTGTAAGTGGACTATTCATTGGTAGCCTTTTACCAGGGCTTTGTGTAGCTCCCCTGGCCGGTGACTGTCGTGTGTGAGAAGCCCTGACCCCTGTCATCCACCTGGGGATGGGTTTGTACTTGTGTATACTGGTCACCCCCATGTCTGGTTCCTGGGCATTCGAGGGTACACCGGCTCCTCTCTGAGCCCTGGCATTGCACCTCCTTCCATTTCCAGTCACTTTTCTACCCCTAGCTCCTGTTTGTACAACTTGATGTTGAAGCTGGGTGTCGAAAAGTAATTAAAGGAAGAAAAAGTGGATCTCAGAAGCCAAGCCTGGCCACTCTTATGGCAAATGACTTTCTGTTCATGTAACTTTCAGGAGACCCCCTTTCTTTGCACCAACTCTGGTCTGTGCAGGGGAATCCCCTACAGGGGACAGGTCTGTTATGCTGCTCATATTTCTAATCTATCCCAGACAACTCAGGACAGATAATGATCCTTAAAATCCCCATCATTCTAAATCTGGGAGTTGTGTGGGGCAGGGAGAAAGCAGTTGCCCCAAAGAATAATCCCTTGCTAATTATCGTGGAAGGCGGGGAGGACTTTCAGTGATCACCTGCTACTCCAGGACCGTAAAGCCGAACACTCACTTTCTTCCTTTCCCCCACTCTTCTAATTGCAACTTGGTGGAACCAGACTTGGTAGATCTCTGGTAGATTTCAGCAACCCAGGAGATCTGGATCCCATAGGGGTTACTCGGGCAAAACCTCTCCCCAAGAAGGCTATGCACTTACTCTGCAAGGAATACCTGACAGTTCACTGATCTGGAACAGGCAGAGGTTTGGAAAAAAAGACTGTATTTACAGATGAGAAAAAACACAATTGAAACAGGCTTGGGGTTTTGCAACAAATAAATGTCCTCCAAATTAGTTTTGCAACAAATAAATGTCCTCCAAATGTCCTCCAAATAATGTCTACAGGCCAACATTAGGCCAAGCCTGGAACCCACTAAACTAAAGCATAACAAGCAGGGGCATGCCCATCTCACTCTGGTCCCTTCTCTTTTCCTTGGCTGCCCTGCTTTTTAATCTGAAGCCCCTCAGATGAAAAATCCTAAACTGAAACCACAACTAAGGGATTAACCTTTTCGTCACGCTCATCTGCAGCTGCCAGAAGTTGAAAGTTAGTACTACAAGCAGCATCTGGCGCTTCTACAAACCACCACTTGTCACTTTCCTGGGGCTGTAACACTCTGGACCGCAAGAGTACAGGGAGGAGTTGAGTGTGTGAGTTTTAACACCAGTGTGTTTGGTTTTTTTCCACTCCACACACACACACTTCAGTGATGTGGGGAACACTAAGAATGCATCAGAGGTTGTCCTTGACATCTGTCGAGCAGAAAGCACCAGTAAGAAGGCCCTTCTGCAGATTGCAAAGGACACAAGGGACGAGGGGTGCCATCTTATTATCGTTCTCTAGGCCTAATACCAACAAGGAATCCCCTGTGGTTTGATCACCCAAATTCCTTTCCTTATGAAACCTCAAGCTTTGCCCATCACAACCACATTATTTTTGATGTGGTCACCTAGAATCAGGAACAGAAGAGGAACCTGCTAGGACCTGCTGAGTTTCCAAAGGCTCAGCACAACGTACCCACACACCTCCGAACATAAGGTGAGAGCACCACTCTCTCGAGTAAGTGGTGAGGGAAGTGGTAGCACCATTTGGGTCTGGTGGGCCTCTCTTGCTTGTAACTTGATGGCCGCTGTCTCAAGTGATGCCACGTTTGTGTGAAGGAGCCATATCAAGTGTGAGAACGTGATGCTTCTCAATGGAATCATGAAGTGTCGAAAACTACCTACTGTAAAAAGAGGTCCACCTACATGGGCAAATTGCCAGGGATGTTTGGTTGGACCATCAGCATTAGGCTGATCCACACACACACACACACACCTTTTGTCCTTTGATCACAGTGGGTTTGGATATCTAGTAAAGGGAGATGCTTGTATGTGTAGGAAGGATGTGTAAACTATTGAGGGTCCTATTAGATCCCCTTTTTCAACAGAGCTTGCACCAGAGAATGGGGGAGGGGTTGCCCATCGTTCTGCTGTCAATGAATCTATATCTAAAGCACCACTGCAATCCTTTATTAATTGGTATTTTTCAATATTTAACTACAGGCTAATAAAGGGAATTTAATTGCTCTTCTGCACGTTTATAGTAAACTTTGGTCCACTCTGCTGACTGTCTGGCTCTATCCGGTGTGTGTAGCACCATTCCCATTTCCGCACCAGCACCCTCACTGTCTGTTGTGTACCCCAACTGGAGAAACCAGCTTGTAATATCTGAGTGGGTCTCCCCCCCCTTCTCTGCTCTGTCACTTGCATTCACCCAGCCTGTTGCCTTCTGCTTCATCTGTTTGCTCTGGAGGGGCACACAGTCCCCAGAGCTGTCGGTCAGAAGTCTTTGGACATCCCAGAGTTAATTCCCTGAACATCTCTGACTTCTTACTTGTAGGGTGGGTGTTGGGGGATTCTCGAAGGCAGTTTAGGGAAACTCCTGCATGGAACTTCACTGCTCTGAAAAGTCATCTTAGGAGACATCCCACCTGCCGCTCCTTGAAACAGGATCCTGGTCCTGGGCCCCGTCTCAGGGCTGGCATTCCCAGGTGTCGCTTTTTCCCATTCCCTGGGTTCCTTGGGGTGGGATTTAGGGTGGTTTCCTTTCCAGTGAGGGTGTTGAATGTCCACCGCGAGCTACTGTGACATTTGGGAAGCTTCCTGGGGCCCTGCAGCCATCTCCAGAAACCATGCAGGCAATGCCGACGGCTAAAAGATCCCACCTTCCTTGGAGCTTCTTGGTATGAAACCCAACCCCACGGCTCAGGGTTGGACTCGCTCTGGAAGGCGTATAAACAAGTTTGGGCAGCCAGAGTCAGGACACGGCGTGCAGCTGTCCGCCACTCTCCAGGCACCCGTCCTGCTTGGCCTGCTCTTCCTGAGCTGTTCATGCTCCTTCCCAGCTGCAGGGTTCCAGGTTGCACTGCCAAGGTGCAATCCTAACCAATTTAAGCCGACACAACTCACCCACTCCCTGTTTCCGTGCCCAAGTCTGTGCACTGACCTAACCCCCAGAGAGTGGTGCAGAAGTGTCTTTTGTGACACTCCCAGGCCAGCAAGGGACTGATGCCAGGACTCTGCCAACCTGACCAGGGATCAGGATTGCAACCTCAGTCAGATTAGCAGAACAAAACAACAATGCAGAAGTTCACTTGTCAAGAGCTGCTGTTACCACTGAGAATCCACTGGGTGGATGGTTGGCCGACTGTGGGTCACCACGTTTCAGGCTTTACTTTCTCTTTTTCGACATTATCCCGGAGTGCAGAGGATACAAATTTTTCCCTTTAAACCGCACAAAATAATGACGTTGGGCTAGATCTTGGGCCCAGGTGCCACTCTGGTGCAGAGGTCCCCCTGGCTGTAGGGCCTGGTGGCGTCTCTGTCCTGGTGGGCCCTTTTCCCATGCAGTTATCTCATCTGTAATGTGAGCGGCAAGCCTCTCTCTTGCCCTCTCTCTCACTGGGGAAAGCGGCCCCTCGGCCGGTCTGTTCATCCCAGCTTGTCTTGGCAAAGAGCACCTCCCAGGATTGAATCTCTCCTTTGCACCCGCTCTAAAAACGAGAGGCTGACGCAAAGCTCCAGCCCTCCTAGGGCCTCCAACTGGTTATGTCACTCTACCTGCTGCGGAGAGCCGGCTTGGATGACCAGTTCTTGGCTCCAGGGGCGACAGCGGTGGGCAAGGGGTGGAAGTGCCTGCAGTGGTTGGTTCCCAGGGCCCCTCCACTGTATCTCAGGCATGCGGCCTAAAAATATTCCCCTCTTTCTCCCCCAGGCCCAGCAAGAGGAGTGACCAGAGCGCCTTGGAGGGGTGCCCACCCTAATCCTTTAATGTCCCATTTCCATGCATGGAGGCAGCTGTTAATGCAGATCTGGGGGAGGGGCTGACGTGTGTCCCTGTCCCTGTCAAGGGAGCTGCTAATCTTCTGGCATGGCTGTGGCACCAAGAAAAGACATTCCAGACTGAGGATCCCCAGCCCGGGTGTGCGTCTCCGTGCCCATCTAGGGGGGAGGGAAGTGTCTTGCTTCTTCCAGTTTACTTACATGCACTTACAGGCACACCATTTCCTGACACCAAAATGTTTTCTCCGAGTTGGAAAACTACTTCCCAGTAATTGCAAACCATAAACCTCTCAGGATCTAAGGAGCCCTCTTTCTAGACCACATGAATATGGCAAAGCAAACCATTTTGTCATTACCATACAGAGCTGGGACTTGGGTGTTGCACACCTTCTTGTCCATCCTGGGTTATCCATCCTGGCTGATGCACAAGGAGTATTTGTGGCTTGCTCTGAGTTCATGATGTTCAGGTTTCTGAGGTCTGGACCTTAGTGGGCAAAGAAGAGAGAGAGAAAATATGATGCAAAGTAGCAGAATTTGGGGTGGCTCTACTTCAGAGCCCTATGGTTCCCCCCACTAAACCCCACTCCAAGTAGTAAATGAGCACACTGGAGGACAGGCTTAATGAAAACCTTTTCCTGATTTAAGATCAAAGATTTTTCTGGTCATCTATACTCCACTGTTGTGTATTTAATCCCAGGTTTTCTAACGATTGAAAATTTTTTTTAAAATGTTTAAATGTTTTTAATTTAATTTAATTTAATTTTAAAATGTTTAAAAAATGTTTTAATTGTTTTTACTGTATTTATTATTTATGTTTTTAATTGTGTTTTATGTTTCTGCTGCCTTGAGTCGGGCTAGACAGCCTGAGAAAGGTGGGATACAAATTTTAAAAATAAAATAAAATAAATTTTTAGAGCCTGATGTTTTACCACTTCCTTTGGTGGCACCTTTAAAGGCAAATAAAGTGTTGAATTTATATTGTGACTTATCCAGGTTTGGGATACCTACAACTCCAAATCCTACAAATGCCTGCAGATGCTGGAGTCAGACGATGGAGAAGGCATGCATCCTTCCTTCTATGAGGCTGAGCTTTCCTTGGGAAACAAATAACACAATACTAACCATGTCTCCTCAAAAGTAAGCCCCATTATATTCAATGGGTCTTACTCCAAGGAAAGTGTCTTTAGGATTGCAGCCATCATGCTAGTGTGGACTACAACAGACTCTGTTCCTGGCACAGTGAGACTGCTTCTATTTCCTTATGGGACAGGGTGACCAGATGTCCTCTTTTTCCAGGACATGTCTTCTTATTTAGCCTCCTGTCCAGGAAAAAACCTTCATTGTCCTCCTTTTCCTTGTGAGAATGTAGCATGGAGCCTTCTTGTAATCAATAAATTTTGTGCAATAAATTTATTTATTTAATTTATAACCACCTTTTTCCACTCAAGAGGAGACTGGGTAATACATATTACGGCGTGTAGTAGCTTTAAGTTTAATAATAAGTAAAATAGTGTTTAAAATAACCACATAAAAGCAATGTATATGAGTGTTTTTAACTTTTACTTGGTCGTGTCCTACATTTCTCTTGGTATCCTGTTTTTTTGGGGGGGGGGGGGTTACCCTGTTAGGAGGTGCCAGGAAGCTGTATGCATGTAGGTTTGGGGTTATTCCCTGGGACTCCATCTTAGGGCACAATCCAGAGTAACTACGGGGAGTCCTTGCTCTGGTGTAAGAACAATTTGCTCTGGATTGCAATATGAATTTCTGGATTCCCATATGAATTTTCATTAGGTGGTGCAGTAACTACGGGTACACGTAATGTCTCTTACGTGCTCCCGTAGTTACTCTGGATTGTAGGGCTAGTGAGTTATAACGCTAGATATCCCATTTTAAACAGATATCTCATTTTTAAGCAATAGATATCCCAAGGAAGACTGTTGTAGCCCTCTGTGTTCCACCACAAGCACCATCCAACACTTTCACCTGTGGCTTGCTTGTTCTGCAACCATCATATGATCCGTGCAAATGGTGTTCACTTGTGCAAGTGAAAGCCACGCAGGAGACTCCACAAGGTGCCTTCACTGGCTGATTTGTCACTCCGTTCAGACATGCAGGTTGCTGGAAAACTTCAAAGGAAACGAGATGTTAAAAGTTCAGGCTCCAGCTTGGTCTCTACTTGATCTGGGAAAGGACTGGTTTGAGGGCTATGACGGGTCGTTCCGTCCAGGACTTGCTGTCCCAGTCAACCTGAGCGGGCCTGATGAGCTTCAGGCTGGTTTTGGAAAGGCAGCTGCTGCCTGTGTTGTGCAGTGGCAGCATTAACTAGATAATAGATATCCTTTATCTATTATTATTGTCTTTTATTATTATTATTATTATCTTTTATTTTACATGCTGCAGCAGCAGCATTAACTAGATAATAGATATCTTTTATCCAAGCGATGCCAAATTTACTGTGCTTATTTATTTCTTTGTTTTAGGGATTTACGCCCCACCTTTCCCATGTTAAAGCAAATACCCATGGCAGCTTACAGAGTTCTAATTCCTCCCCTTCTTGTGTCCCCACAACAACCTTGCGAGGGAGGTGAGGATGAGAGTAATGACTGTCCCAAGGTCGCCAAGGAGGGATTTGTACCTGGATGTTCCGGGTGTGAAGTTGGGGGGTCATCATGATTTCCTCTCCTTGGGGAATCATGGAACTTGTGGGTAGGGATGGGGAATGGTTTGAACACATCTCTGGGGTTATAGTGGTATAAAATACTGCTGTTTTGTGATCTTTCTTTCCTGAAGGCAAAGATGGGCAAACTCCACTTTGACAACCTTCAATCGAACCGTGTGTCCTTCCACCCCCAAACAGCACCTCAAATGAATGTCAGGGGTGCCTGTGGCTGTCACTGGAGAAGTAAATAAAGATGAGCATTTCTAGAGCATGGGGGGGGGGGGGCGCAAAGTGCAGAGAGACCAGATGCAAGGTTGCAGTGTTGTTGGGACCGACTCTGTGTGGTGCCAGCATTGACCCTTGTGCAACATCCAGCCCTGCAGAACTTGAAAGATGCAGTGCTGGGGCCAAGTGATAGGTGCCACCTCTCCCTCCCCCCCCCCCCCAAAGAACCGTTTGATGGGAAGAAGATGGTCGGCAGAGGAACAATATATAAAACAGCAGAATTTATGAGATAAGAATTGGAAATGAAGCCATAAAAGAAGAATTTGGTGAGATAAGAATTCTAAAGCAGCTGCGCTCTTTTAAAAGCATTCAGAAAAGTTACAACCCATCACCGAATGGAGAAGCAGGATGATGATGGAGCTTTCCAGTGGCCCCCTCCTCAAGAGACTCCCCCCCCCCCGGCGTTGACACTGTCCAGACTGCCAGGCTTGGCCTCCAAGTTCAGAAGGGCTGGACACTGGCTGATGCTCTCTTTTTCCAGGACACGTCCCTTTTGGGGCCTTTTCTTGGGCGTGCTCAATTTTAGGGGGGCTTGTCCTCTTTTCTGGCTATCACATCTGGAAACCCTGCCTGAGACCTTTGCCCAAAGGACTTCAGAGGTCTGCAGAACCTCAGAATTTCTCTCCGTTGAAATCTCCTCTTTTGCACCTGAATTTTGTATAACTTTTATACAACTTTTTATATAACTTTTTTTTATTTCAAAAGACCCATAGAGGGGGGGTCATGGCCCAGCAGGGGGCCAACCAACGATGGTAGGGCTAAGCACTCATCCCCATGGCTCAGAGGTAGGAGACCCCTGACTCAATGGAGCTGAGGGCCTGGTGACATTCCTCTTGTACAGCAGGGAATGGAGGGACCCGATCCAACGCTGGAGCTGCAGCTGCAGAAGAGGCTCTTACAAGGGAGACCATATGTCATAATCAGAAAAGAGGCTAAGGACCCCTATAATGTAGGACACCCAAGAAAAATGTAGGACATGACAAAATAACAACTTAAAACTCATCTATATTGCTTTCATGTAGTTAAATTCTATATTATTTTTATTAAATTAGAAACTATTACATATAATTTACTGTGTACCACTTATTGATTATGAGAAGTTTACATGCTACCTGCTCACAAGGAAAAGGAGGACAATGAAGGTTTTTCTTCCAGATTGTGTGCAGGCTACAAAAGAGGACGTGTCCTGGAATAAGAAGATTTATGGTCACCTTGATTCTCAGTGATTTGGCTGGAGCTGTGGCTTAGGTAGAGGGGGCAGAACAGTCAGGTTTGGGAGGGAGTCTCATCCTTTTGGAGCCACTCCAGCCATCCAGCTCCAGGATGTTCTCCCCACCTGAAATGGCCCTGAAGGGGTGAGGCTCCCTCCAAGACTTGACTGCTCAGCCCCCTTCTAGCTACACCACTGGTCCCCCCACCTGTAATGGCTCTGATACATTCCAGTTGCCCCAGTTAAGGGATCCAGATAGAGGGCCCTGCCTCAGGCCCCCCCCCCACTAGCTTTTCCTGGGGCCAGGTTCTGTTCTTGCCTGCCCCCCTGGAGGTGCCCCTGCCAGTGCCAGGCCTCTCCTTTGGTGCTGAGCAAGGCTAGAGGACCCTCAGAAGGAGAGCTCAGAGTGAGTGACAAACTTGGCATTGAGCATCCCCTGCAGCATGCTAGAAGGTGCGGGCTTGAACTCTCCTATCACGGCTCCCCACCCCCCAAAATCAATAGTTCTCAAAGTGGGGATCATGACCTCATTTGGAGGGGGTCACGAGAAACTGGATACCACCACTTTGGAATCTGGCAATGACCACTGCCATCTTGGAACAGGGCACTCATGCTGCAAATCCAGAGTAAGTCTCATTGATCACAATGGGAGTTTCTACCAAGTAGGCATGGAAGACCTCAGGTATCACAGCTTTTTAGCTTTTATTTTGTCATGTCCTACATTTTTCTTGGGTTTTATACATTCTGTTTTGCAGTGATGACTTATGGCCACCATGAATGAACGAGCCAGCTGGCCACTTTCTCCAGTAATGTGCACTGATAGGAAGGGCTTAACTGTCCTATAGGTTAGGATAGGAAGGCTCTATCCAGAAGCAGAAGTGTAAAGTAGCCACATACAAAGAGCGACCGAGTGCCCTCACCTGCAACCCCCCAAAACCTTCACCTTTTATTTGCACTCACACACACTCCCTCTGAAACAAGAGTGCATTTGACTATACGCAGAACGATGCTCACACAGAGGCTTAGCTGCTCATTGAGGATGAGTCCATTGAGAAGGCTAAAGTCCAGAGGCATCCAACACAACCCCCCTATAAAGGGCAGAGACTAGGCCCCCACATAGGGTGACCACATCCAAAGGGGGAATGTACAGAAGAGGGAACTGGGGCAGATAATGTCCCTTCCTGTATCTAAAGCCAGAGGTTCTACACAGGCAGGTTGGATCACAGTTCATGAGTGGGGTGACCAGATCCAAAGGAGGGCAGTGCAGGGTGACCAGATGACCAGAAAAACCCGGACTTGTCCGGATTTTTAGCCTCCTGTCCGGGTGTCCTACATTTTGGCTTCATTTTGAAACTTCGGGATAGTTCACAGAACCCCATCATGCCTTATGTTGCTGGATTCGTATTGAAGAGCAGAGATGTTTGGAGATACCTCCTTCCTATCAAAAGTTATGGTCAAAATACTGGAAAACAGAAACAAAAAAATACATTTTTGGCAGTTTTTTGAAGGTAGGAATTTTGGCCTGGGATTAGGAATTTGGCCCTGGGGTTCAAGAATTTTGGTCTGGGATTAGGAATTTGGCCCTGGGGTTCAAGAATTTTGGTCTGGGATTAGGAATTTTGGCCCTGGGGTTCAGGAAATTTGATCTGGGATTAGGAATTTTGGCCCTGGGGTTCAGGAAATTTGGTCTGGGATTAGGAATTTTGGCCCTGGGGTTCAGGAAATTTGGTCTGGGATTAGGAATTTGGCCCTGGGGTTCAAGAATTTTGGTCTGGGATTAGGAATTTTGGCCCTGGGGTTCAGGAAATTTGGTCTGGGATTAGGAATTTTGGCCCTGGGGTTCAAGAATTTTGGTCTGGGATTAGGAATTTTGGCCCTGGGGTTCAAGAATTTTGGCCTGGGATTAGGAATTTGGCCCTGGGGTTCAAGAATTTTGGTCTGGGATTAGGAATTTTGGCCCTGGGTTTCAGGAAATTTGGTCTGGGATTAGGAATTTTGGCCCTGGGGTTCAGGAATTTTGGTCTGGGATTAGGAATTTTGGCCCTGGGGTTCAGGAAATTTGGTCTGGGATTAGGAACTTTGGCCCTTGGGTTCAGGAATTTTGATCTGGGATTAGGAATTTTGGCCCTGGGGTTCAAGAATTTTGGTCTGGGATTAGGAATTTTGGCCCTGGGGTTCAGGAAATTTGGTCTGGGATTAGGAACTTTGGCCCTTGGGTTCAGGAATTTTGGTCTGGGATTAGGAATTTTGGCCCTGGGGTTCAAGAATTTTGGTCTGGGATTAGGAATTTTGGCCCTGGGGTTCAGGAAATTTGGTCTGGGATTAGGAACTTTGGCCCTTGGGTTCAGGAATTTTGGTCTGGGATTAGGAATTTTGGCCCTGGGGTTCAAGAATTTTGGTCTGGGATTAGGAATTTTGGCCCTGGGGTTCAGCAAATTTGGTCTGGGATTAGGAACTTTGGCCCTTGGGTTCAGGAATTTTGATCTGGGATTAGGAATTTTGGCCCTGGGGTTCAGCAAATTTGGTCTGGGATTAGGAACTTTGGCCCTTGGGTTCAGGAATTTTGGTCTGGGATTAGGAATTTTGGCCCTGGGGTTCAGCAAATTTGGTCTGGGATTAGGAACTTTGGCCCTGGGGTTCAGGAATTTTGGTCTGGGATTAGGAATTTTGGCCCTGGGGTTCAGGAAATTTGGTCTGGGATTAGGAACTTTGGACCTGGGTTTCAGGAATTTTGGTCTGGGATTAGGAATTTTGGCCCTGGGGTTCGAGAATTTTGGTCTGGGATTAGGAATTTTGGCCCTGGGGTTCAGGAAATTTGGTCTGGGATTAGGAACTTTGGCCCTGGGGTTCAGGAATTTTGGTCTGGGATTAGGAATTTTGGCCCTGGGGTTCAGCAAATTTGGTCTGGGATTAGGAACTTTGGCCCTGGGGTTCAGGAATTTTGGTCTGGGATTAGGAATTTTGGCCCTGGGGTTCAAGAATTTTGGTCTGGGATTAGGAATTTTGGCCCTGGGGTTCAGGAAATTTGGTCTGGGATTAGGAACTTTGGCCCTTGGGTTCAGGAATTTTGGTCTGGGATTAGGAATTTTGGCCCTGGGGTTCGAGAATTTTGGTCTGGGATTAGGAATTTTGGCCCTGGGGTTCAGGAAATTTGGTCTGGGA
Source organism: Cryptoblepharus egeriae (assembly GCA_030015325.1). NCBI lineage: Eukaryota > Metazoa > Chordata > Lepidosauria > Squamata > Scincidae > Cryptoblepharus > Cryptoblepharus egeriae. Next base: position 1,770,034 of record JAREYC010000003.1, on the reverse strand, counting down.
TTAGGAACTTTGGCCCTGGGGTTCAGGAATTTTGGTCTGGGATTAGGAATTTTGGCCCTGGGGTTCAGCAAATTTGGTCTGGGATTAGGAACTTTGGCCCTGGGGTTCAAGAATTTTGGTCTGGGATTAGGAATTTTGGCCCTGGGGTTCAAGAATTTTGGTCTGGGATTAGGAATTTTGGCCCTGGGGTTCAGGAAATTTGGTCTGGGATTAGGAACTTTGGCCCTGGGGTTCAGGAATTTTGGTCTGGGATTAGGAATTTTGGCCCTGGGGTTCAGGAAATTTGGTCTGGGATTAGGAACTTTGGCCCTGGGGTTCAGGAATTTTGGTCTGGGATTAGGAATTTTGGCCCTGGGGTTCAGCAAATTTGGTCTGGGATTAGGAACTTTGGCCCTGGGGTTCAGGAATTTTGGTCTGGGATTAGGAATTTTGGCCCTGGGGTTCAAGAATTTTGGCCTGGGATTAGGAATTTTGGCCCTGGGGTTCAGGAATTTTGGTCTGGGATTAGGAATTTTGGCCCTGGGGTTCAAGAATTTTGGTCTGGGATTAGGAATTTTGGCCCTGGGGTTCAGGAATTTTGGTCTGGGATTAGGAATTTTGGCCCTGGGGTTCAAGAATTTTGGTCTGGGATTAGGAATTTTGGCCCTGGGGTTCAGGAATTTTGGTCTGGGATTAGGAATTTTGGCCCTGGGGTTCAAGAATTTTGGTCTGGGATTAGGAATTTTGGCCCTGGGGTTCAGGAATAATCTGGTCACCCTAGGGCAGCGTGCCTGCTTGAATAGAAGAGGAAGTTGGAGCAAGGGTCTGTGTGGGGGCAGGAGGTGGCTCAGCCTGTTTTAGAGGCACTCTGCCCTCCCTTTGGATCTGGTTACTCTGTCGAGGTCCATCAGTCCAAGATGTGGACTTGATGTTGGGGGCCTGAGGACTTTCTTAATGCACTAGTCCACAGTGAGGAGTTAAGCCTCTGTGACTGCAATCCTAATCTCCAGTTAGGTCAGCGTAAGCCCTGCATAAACCCTTTGCTGACCTGGGAGTGTCATAAAAACACTTCTGCCTCACTCCTGGGTGGGGGTTAGTCCAGTGCACAGGAATAAGCCAAACTCCCCACAAAAAGATATGCCAGGTGAGTTATGCCAACCTAAATTGGTTTGGATTACATCTTGTGTGTATCTGTGCAGGGTGACCAGATTCAACAGGTATATATAGAGTGTACAGTTAGCCCTTGGATAGAAGAGAGTATTGGGAGAGGTGCAGCTTTTGAAACCCTCCCCAATTCTCTCTCGTGTACGAGGGAACAGATATCTACAGTGATCACTCATGTAAAAAAGCAGATCCCATAAATGGCATAGCTAGAGTGGGGTGAAGCACAAAGTTTTGCAGGGAGTCTCATTGTAGCATGTAGGGTCACATTCTCATTCCCTCAAGAGCCAGGCATATGGCTCATTTTACCCAGAAGAGCACTAAAGGGGATGTGGCTCCAACATGTTGCAGTGAGTTTCCCTACAAAACTACAAAGTGTTTCTCCCCTGCTATGCCACTCAGGGCCATAGTCAGGATTGTAGAAGTAGAGGGACAAAAAAATATTCAGGGTGGTTGGCAATTATGCCTGCCAATATTTTCTAGGTTTTCCCCAGGCACACTAATATTCTTAGGTCAATAAAATTCTTTTGTCAATAAAAATGAGGAAACAGCAGTATAAATGTCCTTCCAGATGTAGGGCATCCAAGAAAAATGTAGGACATGACAAAATAAAATTAAAAACACACATATATATTGCTTTCAGATAGTTAATTTATACACTATATTGCACTATACATTAGTGCAATATGGTGCATATATAAACTTAAATGCTATAAATTTAAAACTATTCCACATAATTTACTGCATATAATTTATGAATTACAAGAAGGCTATACGCAGTCCTGCACACAAGGAAAAAGAGGACAATTAAGATTTTTTTCCCCCAAGACCTAAGGTTAAAGTCCAGAACATGTCCTGGGAAAAGAGCAAATGTGGTCACCCTGTGGATGAGAAACTGGAGGTGCGGAGGAGATTGTGGTATAAAGCACATATACACTGGTACCTCGCTTAGCAAGCACCTCACTTAACACTTGCTTGTTATCGTTTCACATAACAAGCAAAAAATTACCAAGAAAACTTGCTTCACATAACAAGTTCTGCTTCACTTAACAAGCAAGTGTGCTATGGACTGCCGGCCAGCTCTGCTGCCTCTAACTGCCCCCAACTTGGGGGCAGTTGCCTGGAGGTGCCAGCGGCAGCTGCACCTAACTGCCCCCAAGTGCCTCCACCAACCACCTTGAACCTCCAGCAGCAGCCCAGGTAGAAGATTGCAGTCTTCTAACTATGTCTATTCAGAAATAAGCCCCATTGTGTTAAATGGGGCTTTCTCCCAGGAAAGTGTCTTTGATTGCAGCCTCTTAACCATGTCTACCTAGAAGTAAACCCCATTGTGTTAAATGGGGCTTACTCCCAGGAAAGTGTCTTTAGGACTGCAGTCTAAGTAGACTTCATAGGATCCTGCACACTGAATGCATTTTTTGAATTCAATTCCAGTGTTTTGTCATCATTTTTACATCCAGTTAATATTTTTATATGAATATTTTGGGGTTGTGGAACCAATCGTTGGAGTTTCCATTATTTCCTATGGAAAAATCTGCTTCACTTAAAGAGCATTTCACTTAAAGAGCACACCTTAGATGCCTTCAAGATAGGATACTAATTGGATAAATTTCTGGAAGAAAAGTTGATCATGGGGTCACAAGCATGATCTGTTGGTTGAGGGAAGGGCTCCTGAAGAAAGCTAAGCAGGGAAAATCCCTGGATAATTCTTGGATGGGAGACTGAAAACTGGTAAAGCTGTTGTGAAACAGAGCCAGGAGGTGTCTCCTGACAGGTTCTTTTACACCGATGTGGTTACAGTGCCACCTATGGGGAACCTATGGAAAATGCATAGAGCAACCCAGAATAAGTGCCTCTTATGTCTTCTCATAATTACTCTGGATTGTAGGATAAGGCAGGGTATAAATCCCTTAAATAAATAAAGGTTCTGCTGCCTTATATGTAGGCTACCTCAGAATGCCAAATGCAAGGGAGAGCACCATTATATGGGTCTCATCTCATGTGCTCCTTGAAGCCTGTGGTGGGCCATTGTGAGATACAGGAAGGTGGACTCAGTGGACCTTTGGCCTGGGCCTTCTGTTCTTATGGCAAGCTGAGCAAGGAAACCAACTCCCCCACCTCCCTTCCTCCCTATAACTCTCCTTGCATTCAGGAGCCAAGGGTCCTCTTAGGCCCCTGAATGAAATCCCTTTGGCCTTCAGATCTTCCAGTTGGGGAAAATGCCGGTAAGTGTGAGGCCCCACGATGAACTCTAGAAAATAACGAGAGGGCAACTTTGGCCAAGTTCATTTTTAAAATAAGTAAGATAATATTCGTTTCGAACAAACATTTCAAACAAACAAAATAAATATCAGGAATTTTTCAAATGTCAGTTATTTTGGGTAATAATAGACTTAACTTTTGTGGCACGACTGAGCAAAAAACCAAAATCAAAACAAACTTTCAACTCTCCGTTAGCTTTCTTGCTTGAGCATGTTCTCTGGTGATAGATACGATGACCATTGTTAGTGAAGTTCTTTCCACACTGTTGGCTCTTAAAAGGTTTGTCGCTATTGTGGGTTTCTGGTGGATCATAAGATCTCCGCCGAGGCTCTTTGCACATTTCAGGCAGTTATAGAGATTTCTCCCCAATGTGGGTTTTCTGGTGGCTCTTAATATAACTACTCTAACTGAAGCTCTTATAGGGTTTCTTTCCTGTGTGGGTTCTCTGGTGACTCATGAGTAGTCTGACTGAAGCTTTATCCACACTCCTGGAAATCATAGGGTTTCTCCCCTGTATGGGTTCTGTGGTGGCTCATCAGATGCCAACTCTGACCGAAGCAGCTTCCACATTCCTAGCACATATAGGGTTTCTCTCCTGTGTGGATTCTCTTATGATGTGTAAGTACACAACTCCGACTGAAGTTCTTTCCACGCTCCTGGCACGTATAGTGTTTCTCCCCTGTGTGGGTTCTCTCATGGAGTGTAAGTACACTACTCTGGCGGACGCTTTCTGCACTCTTGGCACTTATAGGGTTTCTCCCCTGTGTGGCTTCTCTCATGGTATTTAAGATGCCCACTCTGACAAAAGCTCTTTCCACATTCCTGGTACTCATAGGGTTTCTCCCGTGTGTGGGTTCTCTTATGACATGTAAGTACACTACTCTGACTGAAGCTCTTTCCACACTCTTGGCACTTATATGGCTTTTCCCCTGTGTGGCTTCACTTATGGAATTTAAGATGACCACTCCAATGAAAGCTCTTTCCACATTCCTGGCACGTATAGGGTTTCTCCCCTGTGTGGGTTCTCTCATGGAGTGTAAGTACATTACTCTGACTGAAGCTCTTTCCGCACTCCTGGCACGTATAGGGTTTCTCCCCTGTGTGGCTTCTCTTGTGGAGTTTAAGATTACCACTCCAAAAATGGTAAGCTCTTTCCACATTCCTGGCACGTATAGGGTTTCTCCCCTGTGTGGGTTCTCTCATGGAGTGTAAGTACACTACTCCGACTGAAGCTCTTTCCGCACTCTTGGCTCTTATAGGTTTTCTCCCCTGTGTGGGTTCTCTCATGGAGTGTAAGTACACTACTCCGACTGAAGCTTTTCCCACACTCATGGCATGTATAGGGTTTCTCCCCTGTGTGGTTTCTCTCATGGCGTTTAAGATGACCACTCCAATGAAAGCTCTTTCCACATTCCTGGCACTCAAAGGATTCCTCCCCTGTATGAATTCTCTTATGGAGTGTAAGTACACTACTCTGACTGAAGCTTTTTCCACACTCATGGCACTTATAGGGTTTCTCCCCTGTATGAATTCTCTTATGGAGTGTAAGTACACTACTCTGACTGAAGCTTTTTCCACACTCATGGCACTTATAGGGTTTCTCCCCTGTGTGGCTTCTCTCATGGAGCTTAAGATTACCACGCCAACGGAAGCTCTTTCCACACTCCTGGCAATTATAGGGTTTTTCCCCTTTGTGTGTTCTTTGGTGGCTCATAACAGTTCTGAGTGAAGCTGGTTCCATTTTCCTGGTACTTATATTGCTTCACCTGTTTGGGTTCTGTGGTGGAATCTAAGGTTCTATACTAGATACTAAATCTCTTTTCATGCTCCTGGCACTTATATGGTTTCTCCCTTCTGTCAGTTCACTGCAGGATCGCACGATTGCTACTGTCCCTGAAACTCTTTCTGCACTCCTGGCATTTATAGGACTTCTTGCCTAGGTGGGTTCTCTGGTGGATCTTTCGTATCTTACTCTGACTGACAGTCTTTCTCCACTCTTGGCACTTACAGTTTCCCCCCGAGTGGAAATGCGTCTGCTTCCTGTTTCTTCCAATCTGGTTCCAAAACAACTCTGCTGAAATAAGAAAAGAAATGTGGTAAGAGTCTGTAGGAAAAAACAGCAACTAATAGGGGAAATCCCCAAAAGCATTTTTTGTCTGACCAGAACCAGAACTCAGTTATATACAGGTATTTGTTGTTGTTTTGAGTTTAAAATTCTGTATCTGAAAATGGATGAAACATCACATTTTGGTATTTAAAGTATTTTCTAGAAATTTAAATAATTACTTTCTCAGTTAGAAATAATACTGTGGCTTCATCTGCAAATACTGTCACCTTTTATTGCCTACCAAGTACAGTTTTAATGGAAAGTGTAGTAGTCCAGACAATGGGGAGCCACTCCTGTTCCTCCAAAGGTTTCTCTTGCTTCAGATTCTCCTTCTCAGCTACCTGTCAGGGAGAGAATGGACAGGGTGACCAGCTGCCCAAACCTCAAAAGGAGGACAAGGTCTTGGATTCCCCTCAGCCTGGCCTTTCTGGCAGACAATGGCACATTTGCCTACTCATGAGTAAATCCACAATATTGGACCCTTTCACTTTCCCATAGGGCTGAATGCATATTTTTGATTTCTAGTTTTTTGGGCATAACTTTTGATAGGAAGAGATATTTCCAAACCGATTTTTGCATTGGCTTCTGCTCATCAATACAAATCTAACGACATATGACATGATGGGGCACTGCAGACCATTGCAAAGCTCCAAAATGAAGCCATGATGGAGGACAATGAAGCCCTTTTGGACAACACCTGGACAGGAGACTAAAAAAGAGGACAAATCCAGCAATTTCTGGTCATATGATCACCCTGAGAATGGAGAACATAAGAGTGTCTTTTAACCTTCTACTGATACGTCTGAATCTGAAATAATAGTTGAGGGGATGCCTGCAGGGGAGATGGGGGGATACCTGGAGGAGCCTCTCAGTTGCTCTTAGTCATGACAACCAGAAGTGAACTAACTCGCAAGGGAGAGGTTAGGAGAGGAGCTTTGCCTCTGGGCACTGACTGGGGACACCCCCACTATCAGGGACATGAGAAGAGATGGTTAGATAGGATAGTCAAGGCCTGGGGGGAGACAAGATCATGTTCTCCAAAAGGGGTTGTAGAAGGTCCTGAGCCAGCCTCTCGTGGCTGCAAGTCCAACACGGCCCAACTGCACAGGGGCAGAAGGAGAGTCGGGCAGGCCCTTCTCCCAGTCCTTCCCTGGTGCAGCCCCAGATCCTCAGCTCTCTCTTCTTTCCTCTCACCGTCACTCCCTTTCCTCGCTTGGCCTTGATGTCCTGCACCTTCCCTCAAGGCCTGGCTGTCCCCTCACTAATCATGCCTTCCTCCAAGGCCTCCTTCAGGCCTCCCCAACATACTGGGCTCCCCTCTCCCTCACCCTTTCCCTATGCCTCTTTCCCTTGCGCAGGCTCCCTTCCTCACACACCCGGTCCCAAGGCATCTCCCCTTCTATGGCCTCAGGTCTCTCCTCTCAGACACCTTCACTCCAGGCCTCTCCCCTCTCACTTTTACCAAAGAAGGAATAAAGTAATTCCAGGCTGTCACTCCGTCCACCTCAAGCTGCAATCCTATCACAACTTGCCAAGTGTGTGCTTTCTTTGTCTCTTTCAGTGCAATCCTAAGCATGTCTACTCCAAAGTACGTCTCAGTGTGTTCAATAGTTCTTACTCCCAGGAAAGTGTGGTTAGGATTGCAGCCATAGAGCACAATCCTAAGCATGTCTATTCCAAAGTACGTCGCACTGTGTTCAATAGTTCTTACTCCCAGGAAAGTGTGGTTAGGATTGCAGCCAAAGAGCACAATGTCTACTCCAATCCTAAGCATGTCTACACGTCTCACTGTGTTCAATAGTACTTACTCCCAGGAAAGTGTGGTTAGGATTGCAGCCATAGAGCACAATCCTAAGCATGTCTATTCCAAAGTACGTCTCACTGTGTTCAATAGTTCTTACTCCCAGGAAAGTGTGGTTAGGATTGCAGCCAAAGAGCACAATCCTAAGCATGTCTACTCCAAAGTACGTCTCACTGTGTTCAATGGTACTTACTCCCAGGAAAGTGTGGTTAGGATTGCAGCCATAGAGCACAATCCTAAGCATGTCTATTCCAAAGTACGTCTCACTGTGTTCAATAGTACTTACTCCCAGGAAAGTGTGGTTAGGATTGCAGCCAAAGAGCACAATCCTAAGCATGTCTACTCCAAAGTACGTCTCACTGTGTTCAATGGTACTTACTCCCAGGAAAGTGTGGTTAGGATTGCAGCCACAGAGCACAATCCTAAGCATGTCTACTCCAAAGTACGTCTCACTATGTTCAATAGTACTTACTCCCAGGAAAGTGTGGTTAGGATTGCAGCCATAGAGCACCACCCAAAACATGTCTATTCAAAAGTAAGTCCCATTATGTTCAGTGGGTCTTACTCCCAGGAAAATGTCTTTAGGTTTGCAGCCAGAGGCCTTTATCCTAAAGTGAAATTAAGCCTCTTGCTCCGGAACAGTTTAGATGACTTTCCATAAGATAACACTAGAGGGTGATGTAACTGCGTTGACCCGTAACTGCTATGGATTTAGCCTCAGTTACCTAAAATAAATTATATTTGAGCAACTTGCATGGTCTCTGCTTTCTATACAGTTCCCTTGTCCAGGCCCATACATTCATTTGGGTGGCCCAGATGGAAACACCAGCATTTTTACCTCCATGGAGGTATTTTATGAGGAAACTAAACTGAACAGCCACTTCCAGCACTGTCACCACCTTTCCTAAACCTTCTAAAAGTCTCTTCCTGAGGTAACTATTCCTCCTTTCCATCCACTCACCTCAGCTCTCCTCAGTTACCCTTCAGCAACTGCCCTCCCTCAAATGCTATCCTCAACTATCATTTTCTCAACTGCCCTTCAGAAACAGCTCTCTCTCTCTCTCTCTCTCTCTCTCTCTCTCTCTCTCTCAATGAGTCTTCTCAGCTCTGGCTCAACTTCCCCTCAGGAACTGCCCTGCCTCCATGACTCTCTTCAAATGTCCCTGTCTCAGTTGCCTTCTGCTCTCCCTCTCTCAACTGCCCTTCAGAAACAGCTCTCTCTCTCTCTCTCTCTCTCTCTCTCTCTCTCTCAATGAGTCTTCTCAGCTCTGGCTCAACTTCCCCTCAGGAACTGCCCTGCCTCAGTGACTCTCTTCAAATGTCCCTGTCTCAGTTGCCTTCTGCTCTCCCTCTCTCAACTGCCCTTCAGAAACAGCTCTCTCTCTCTCTCTCTCTCTCTCAATGAGTCTTCTTTCTCAATGAGTCTTCTCAGCTCTGGCTCAACTTCCCCTCAGGAACTGCCCTGCCTCCATGACTCTCTTCAAATGTCCCTGTCTCAGTTGCCTTCTGCTCTCCCTCTCTCAACTGCCCTTCAGAAACAGCTCTCTCTCTCTCTCTCTCTCTCTCAATGAGTCTTCTTTCTCAATGAGTCTTCTCAGCTCTGGCTCAACTTCCCCTCAGGAACTGCCCTGCCTCCATGACTCTCTTCAAACGTCCCTGTCTCAGTTGCCTTCTGCTCTCCCTCTCTCAACTGCCCTTCAGAAACAGCTCTCTCTCTCTCTCTCTCTCTCTCTCTCTCTCTCTCTCTCTCTCTCTCTCAATGAGTCTTCTTTCTCAATGAGTCTTCTCAGCTCTGGCTCAACATCCCCTCAGGAACTGCCCTGCCTCAATGACTCTCTTCAAATGTCCCTGTCTCAGTTGCCTTCTGCTCTCCCTCTCTCAACTGCCCTTCAGAAACAGTTCTCTCTCTCTCTCTCTCTCTCTCTCTCTCTCTCTCTCTCTCAATGAGTCCTCTCTCTCAATGAGTCTTCTCAGCTCTGGCTCAACTTCCCCTCAGGAACTGAAACAGAAACAGCTCTCTCTCTCTCTCTCTCTCTCTCTCTCTCTCTCTCTCTCTCTCTCAATGAGTCCTCTCTCTCAATGAGTCTTCTCAGCTCTGGCTCAACTTCCCCTCAGGAACTGCCCTGCCTCCATGACTCTCTTCAAATGTCCCTGTCTCAGTTGCCTTCTGCTCTCCCTCTCTCAACTGCCCTTCAGAAACAGCTCTCTCTCTCTCTCTCTCTCTCTCAATGAGTCTTCTCAGCTCTGGCTCAACTTCCCCTCAGGAACTGCCCTGCCTCCATGACTCTCTTCAAATGTCCCTGTCTCAGTTGCCTTCTGCTCTCCCTCTCTCAACTGCCCTTCAGAAACAGTTCTCTCTCTCTCTCTCTCTCTCTCTCTCTCTCTCTCTCTCTCTCTCTCAATGAGTCCTCTCTCTCAATGAGTCTTCTCAGCTCTGGCTCAACTTCCCCTCAGGAACTGAAACAGAAACAGCTCTCTCTCTCTCTCAATGAGTCCTCTCTCTCAATGAGTCTTCTCAGCTCTGGCTCAACTTCCCCTCAGGAACTGCCCTGCCTCCATGACTCTCTTCAAATGTCCCTGTCTCAGTTGCCTTCTGCTCTCCCTCTCTCAACTGCCCTTCAGAAACAGCTCTCTCTCTCTCTCTCTCTCTCTCTCTCTCTCTCTCTCTCAATGAGTCTTCTCTCTCAATGAGTCTTCTCAGCTCTGGCTCAACTTCCCCTCAGGAACTGCCCTGCCTCCATGACTCTCTTCGAATGTCCCTGTCTCAGTTGCCTTCTGCTCTCCCTCTCTCATCTGCCCTTCAGCAATGGAGTGGCCCTCTCTCAATGTTCCTGGTCAGTGTGTTTGGTCCTTCTCCAACTACACAGCCATTCTTCCCTCTTTCCAGTCTCCCACTTTCCATCTCTTCAGGGCCAAGCATGATGACAACTGTCTCCCACAACAACTTTTAAAGTAGGCTACTGTTTCCTCCACTATCCCTAACTACAGTCAGGGGACTGAGGATGAGAAAAATTAGTATGTCAAAGGCTCCAAGACGGAACGTTTGACCATGCACACTCCCAAGCAAATGAATCCTGTTGCTTCTGATAGGGCTTACTCCCAGGAAAAATTCAGGTTTTATTTTATTTGTTTTTTATCTTATACTAGTGAAAACGTACCCACATCGCAGGAGTAAAATTCCCCCTGCATGCTATCCCCCACTGCACATCAACCCCCACATGCGTACAGTGCCCCCAGGTGCACCATCTTCACATTGCTTCTTGGTGGGTGTTCATGTCACAGAAGGAACATCCTTCCCAAATTTAATGCTTCTATGTCCGGGGTTTGAGGTAGAGCATTCCTTAGTTTGGGTACTTCAATGGAAAGTACATGGAGCAAAACGCATTGCGCCCCTTTTCACCCCCTTCTGGTTGGAATTTCCAAAAACCGGTTCTTGGTGGTTGCCTCCATCACGGAAGGAACACCCAACCCAAATTTCACACTCACGGTTTAGGCTGAGCGTTGATGAATCAGTGAGTCAGTCAGTGAGAGCACAATCCTAAGTAGATCAAAAGTAAGCCCCATTGTGTTCAGTCGGTCTTACTTCCAGGAAAGTGTCTTTAGGATTGCAGCCTGAGTCAGTGAGTGACTTTTCAGTTTTATATATACAGATTTTGGAAATGAACATTGTTTTTTTCCTTTAAATTTTTTTTTTTTGGGGGGGGGGGGGCAAGAGAGTGGCACCCTAAGCTATAGCTTGTTTTGTTTATACATAAATCCAACACTGCTCAGAGGGAGGGGGGCTGAAATGCTTGGGAATTACTGCCCCAAATTCAATGGGAAGCAAATTTTTTTGCCACCCTTCCAGTTTGGATTTCCACCTCTCATAGCTTCTACCAAGGGGGAAAAGGTCCCATTGGCACAGTGTGGAGAAACCAGTCCAGATAGGGCCTCTGGCAGGGGCAGGGTGTCGCTCTCTTTGTTTCCTGCTCTACATACCTGATATGTGTGGCTGGTTTGATCTAGTGATGTTCACTCCTAGTGACAGTTTGGTCCTCGGTGATCATTGTTGCAAGCTGTGAAATGGGCCTCTGCATGCACCAAAATGGCTTTTGCTTCAGACAGACTTGTCCTGGTAACCTCCGTGGCAACATTTACTATAGGGCGCAAGTGTGGGCTTGGGCTACTTCTCGGGCCATGAAAGGTTTGAGACGGAGGAGCTCTCTCTCTGTGCGTGAGATAATTTCAGATGCGGTCGGATTGTTGTCTTTACATTATGTCTGCAATCTTATAACGCTTTCCTGAGAGTGTCCCATAGAACGCAATGGGACTTACTTCTGAGTAGACATGCTTAGGATTGTACCCTTAAGTATTGACATGTAGCAGAGCCTTCTCTGTGGTGGTGCTCAGATTGAGAGACTTGCTGCCAGCTGGAATCGGGACCATCTCACTGGGCATTCCAGAAGGGAATCAAAGCCTTCTTGTTCCGGCTTATGATGAACTATGTTGCGTTGACTACTAGTGACCTCTGGTTTTTGTACAAAACAGATTTTCTCTTGTATTTCTTAACATTTTTGTTGCGCAATTTTATATTGTATCGTGCTTATATTTTATATGTGGTTTTTATATTTTATATATGTTTTCTATGCTGTTTATATTATATATTTTATGTTGTTTATATTTTATATTTTTCTTTTAAAATTTTCAATGTAGTTTGATAATTTGTATAATTTTTATTATGTAAGCCAGTCTGAGCTGGAAAAGTGTTGAAAAAAGGTTCCAAAACAGAATTATTTTAAAGGATGGATGGGGGACCTTTTTGATCTGCTTGTGGGAAACAGAAACAGGTGAGAACTAAGCCTCTGCAGGGTTCCCCACACAGCCCATAGACACATGAGGCCTGACACTGGGCTCAGGATCCAGTGGAGAGGGGTTCTGCCCCCCTCCAACCGCACTCTCTCCCCACCTGCCCTTTCCTAGTACACCTCCCCTCCCACCTTCATAGAATCCTAGACTTGGATGGGACTTAGTAGGTCATCTAGTCCAACCCCCTGCCTATAGCAGGAAATCCTCCTAGAGCAGTGGTTCTCAATCTTCCTAACGCCATGACCCCTTTATAAGTTCCTCATGTTGTGGGGACCCCCAACCATAAAATTATTTTTGTTGCTACTTCATAAGTGTAATTTTGCTACTGTTATGAATCGTAATGTAAATATCCGATATGCAGGATGTATTTTCATGGTTACAAATGAAATGTGTGTTCTATGCACACATTGAACACAATGGGATTTATTTCAGAGTAGGCATGCATAGGATTGGGCCCTGAGGCTGCAATCCTATCCACATTTACATGGGAGTAAAGGCCCCCTGACTATAATGGGATTTATTTCAGAGTAGTCATGCATAGGATTGGGCCCTGAGGCTGTCAGTCAGCCCCAGTGTGCGCGCAGCTACAGCCGGAGGTCTGACAAGCCTGACCTGGCCGCCTGCACCAGAGGTCTTTAGGCAACCCCCAGGAAAGCTCTAGGCGACCCCAAAAGGGGTCCTGACCCCCACCTTGAGAAACGCTGTCCTAGAGCATCTCCAACAAGTCCTTGTGGAGCCTCTGCTTGAAGATCCCCAGTGACGGAGAGTCCTTGGTAATCTGATAATGCGCTGGGCTAGCTCTTGACCTGTAGTAAGTGCTGGTGTGCAAGGTCCATGACAGGACTGGGCCCATGACACCTGCTTCCATTGCTTTTTATACCATTGCTGTCGTTTTAAGAGGTGCTTCAGGGCTTGGAGTTAATCCTACAAGGAGCTCCTTGTAAACAAAGCTGCAAGTTGGTGAGCTGTCTGCAGTTGCCCAAAATGATCCTCAGATGCGCACCTTTTAAAGCATCTCCAAGGTTCTCCTGGCTGCTGTGATGGGCCTGAACAGTCCTAACCTGAAGCGACCCACAGATCAAACAAGGAGACAATTTATGCTTGATTGAGTGGTAGGAATTTCTGATCTTATAGGAGAGAATCTACAGTAAATGCAAATTTAATTTTGATAGATCAAATATGGACATAATTTGTCAACAAATTAAATTCTGGGTAGGAGCTGTTGCCAGACCCCATGTATGAGGCACTCTCATTCAAAGTCTTCAGTTGAACCCGCTCTTATTAAATTGTTTCATTGCTAAGATTCAGCCACAGAATATGGGAAACACAAATGCTCTGTGCATGTACAAAGTATATTTCCATTGCAGTCAAATCTCCCTTGGATACAGATAAGTGCTGGGCTGGTCCAAATCGTTTGTGCTTGAGGAGTGGCATCAGGAACTGGCTGATGGTAACATGCTGGACACCAAGGAGGTGTGCCTGCTGGCTAGTGGGGTGTGTGTGGATGGACAGATGTGCCCGCTTGCTAGTGGGCAACTATTGCCAGTTGCCACTGGTAAGATTGCAGGGAAGGAGGGGGTCTATCTCCTGGTAGACCGTGGAAGCTCAGCACAGGGGCTGCAGCGGGTTAGAAAATCAAGTGGCACACATACACCACAAAAGTGGCACAGTTATAAATAAAGTAACTCACAGTTGGGAGTTTGCAACCAGGGGTGTCTGCTTTAAATTCTGCAGCTGGAGCTCTCTGCTTCTTTGTGGGGCAGTGTCTATGCTGGAAAACCTGCCTGTCTTCTGGTGCTTGACTGCCTTGCGTGTGAGATGCTGGACTTGGGCTGAGAAGGCCTGGATGGAAATCCTGGCTCCGCAGTGCAGCTGACTCAGCAGGCTTGGGCACGCCAGCCTCACAGGACGGTTTGGAGAACAATGTCAGGCGGCTCACGCCTGCCCTCCCAGCCAATGCAGGGGGATCCTGCTGGGTACCAGGGCTGCTGGGCTGCTGAGGTTTGTTCTGGACTGGTGAGGGTTCTACTGTGCAGTGAGTGTCTTCTGGGGGTGGGGTGGGGTGGGAATCACTGTCAGATATGCAGATCACTGTTTCTGTTTAGTTGTGTTTAATATTCTAGGAATAGGTGGACTTTATCTTGTCTTTTGGAATTTGCCGTTTTGGAAAAAAGCAGAATATTATAGTTTAAAGCAGTGTTTTTCAAACTGTGGGTCAGGACCCTCTAGGTGGGTCACAAACCAATTTTGGGTCAGTCCCCATTCATTTCAATTTTTATTTTTAATATATTCAACTGGTTGCTACCCATGGTAAGTGATTGCATTTGGGAAAATGTAATAGATCTGTACTTTTAATACAACACTATGCACCGTATATGCTGTTAAAATAATTGTATATGTGTATATGCTGTTTATGCTATGTATATGCCGTTAATAATAATGTAAGCTATTAAAAATAATTGCTCTTGGGCAAATGTGGGTAGAATTGCAGCCTAGGATGATGTTACTTCCGGTTCAGTGGGTCTTGACAAATGGCACAATCCTACCCATGTCTGTTAAAAAGTAAGCCCCATTGTGGTCAATGGGTCTTACTCTCAAGAAAGTGTCTTTAGGATTGCAGCCAGATTCTCATTCTAAAAAGTGGGTCCTGGTACTAAAGGTTTTAGAACACTGTTGTTTAAAGTGTTAGTTGTTCAACCCCCTAATTTTAGTTGTTCAATCCCCCCCCCCCAATTCAAGTTAGGTTCTGTAATTGGTCCATCAAGCCCACTCTGAGAACTGGGAGGGAATCCTCCTCGGGATTCTTTTTCCAGAACCAATCTTTATTTATGTGAAGAGTACCTACTCAACT
Organism: Cryptoblepharus egeriae; assembly: GCA_030015325.1. Classification (NCBI taxonomy): domain Eukaryota; kingdom Metazoa; phylum Chordata; class Lepidosauria; order Squamata; family Scincidae; genus Cryptoblepharus; species Cryptoblepharus egeriae. The sequence goes on along the minus strand of JAREYC010000003.1, from coordinate 1,755,028 downwards.
CACCCAGCACTCCTGCCTCTACCAGGAGTGATCTGCCCCAGGATTAAGTGAAGAAACACCATCAGGTGAAGATCTGCCCCAGGATTAAGTGAAGAAACACCATTAAGTGAAGAAACTCCAGTTTCTTCAGGAGTCAGTACCTACCGGTATGTGCCTGTTTGGTAAATATGTGCAGGGCAGTGGTACTCAAAACGGAGGTTGGGACTCCCTTGGAGGTTTGGATCTCAGGCCAGGGGGGTTGGAAGAGGGCGGGATCTTGGAATCTGGCACTGGACTTTCCTGGGAGTAAGGCTACAATTCAGAGTAACCACGGGACTTCTTAGGTCCACGTAAGTGGCACTTATTCCAGATTGCTTTATGCATTTCCCATAGGTGGCACTGTAACTATGTCACCATATGAGGTCCCGTAGTTACTCTGCTTTGTTGCCTTAGTGTCATTCAATACAGTGGGACTTACTTCCAAGGAGTGGTGGCATCATAGTGATGTCACATCCCGGTAAGTTTGATAAGGGGTCCCAGACAGATTTTTAAGTTTGAAAGGGGGTCCTGTGCCGAAATGCCAGAGCACAATTGGTGTAAGGTGTAGGGCAGTGGTACACAAGCCTTTCAGTCCAGAACCCCCTTCTGACAATGGACCCCCCACCCCGAAGCAATATCATGAAAAGTGCTCAGTGCCATATTCCAAGATGGCTGCACCCAACTTTTCACCACCCCCTGGAATGAGGTTGCCACACACACCCCGAAAGAGGTCCTGACCTCCACTTTGAAGACCACTGGTGTAGGCAGTGTGTGGGGGGGTGACATATTGCTATATAGACTCCAGGCTGTCCTCATGGACCCTGAATAGGAATCTTTGACCCACATGGCTCTGCCCAGGCCAGTTGGCACCAGTTGAGAGTTGTGAGGACTGGTGTATGAATGCAAGAGGGGTTCAGGGGGGAGGGGGTTTAAGGTGGAGGAGGGTAGAAGAGACTGTTGCTGTGCCACTCTGACCCCCTTTTTTCCCCTGTGAGTGAATGAGAGCAAAGCCAGCATGGCCAGGCCTGACATGCCAGAGGACCAGCCTTCGTTCCCCCCATTTCCTTTCTTGAATGAGGCTGAGCAAGGTGGCCTTTGGTTCAGGCCTGTGGGGCTGGCTGTGGGGGAGACGGGTTGGACTTCCCCTTGAGTGAGGGCTGAGGAGAAGCTGCCTCCACCAAACAAGGCCTCCACAAAGGGAGATAAGCCTTGCTTGACTTGAGGGGAAGCTTGTCAAAAGCAAGCCCTGGAAGCACATGTGGGGCTTCTGTTGTGTGCAAAGCAGCCTTGGGACCCACTCAGTGGGTTGTGACTGGCTTGAAGTCATGGGTTGTGACAGTTGTGAGTAGCTGGTTCAGGTGCAGAAGGTGGAGGTGTGGAGCATGGCGGGGGGGGGGGCAGGGAGGGTGAGGTGAGGCAGAGCCTCCCCACCAGAGTCACACAGATAGGGTTGCCATATATTCTGGAAAACTGGGACTGCACCTAACATGTCGGACTGGTGGCATAGCTGGGGGGTGGAGCAGCCAGATTTTGGAGGGAGCACACCCCTTTGGAGTCATTCCAGGTTGGGGGGGGGGTGCAAAATCTCCAGGAATGGCTCCGAAGGCGTGTGCTCCCTCCAAAACCTGGCTGCTCCACCCCCCGGCTATGCCACTGGTTCTACTGGATCTGGAAAATTTGTGCTGTTGGAGGTGGCATCCTGTGGCCAGCTTGGGGGTTCGGATTTCTGCTCTGTTTGATTGACCGGGAGGGTCCTGCTGGTGGGGGGCGACCTAAGCCTAACTCTGCAGGTTCCCCCTCAATTGTCGGACAGAATGGGGAAGTGGGGCAGGGGGACCCCTTAAAGCTTCCAGCGGCTGGAAGCATCTCAGGATCTGGTTAGAGTGGAGGATCTGGGTTTGGTCTCAGGATCTGGGCATCTAAAGTGGGGGCGCCCCGTCGATCCAGCCTGTTCTGCCCCCGCGTGGCCACCGGGGGGCGCTTTTCCGCCCCTTCCAGGGCTGTTCCCGGGAGACTGACAGCTGGCCCGGGGTTGCTATAGGGACGGAGGGGGGGCGGCTGGAAGAGGCGGGTCCTGAGATCTCCCTATAAGAGCCGACGGCTCCATTCAGCTGCGATCAGTCACTGGCCGGGGGAGCCGGTGCTTCTGTGGCCGTCGGGGGCAGGAGGGAGCCGGGAAGCGGGGAGGGGGCGCCCCCTAAGAGCCCCGGCGGCGGAGGGAGGAGGGAAGAGGGAGCCGCAGAGCCTGGAGCCGGGGTCGGGGGTGTCCCCGCAGCCCCCCGACGGGCGTGGGGGCGATGGCGGCGGACCTGGGTCTGAGCGGGGCAGAGCTTCCCACCAGCCCGCTGGCCATCGAGTACGTGAACGATTTCGACCTGATGAAGTTCGAGGTGAAGAAGGAGCCGGCCGAGGCTGAGCGCTTCTGCCACCGCCTGCCCCCGCCGGGCTCGCTGTCCTCGACGCCGCTCAGCACCCCCTGCTCCTCGGTGCCCTCCTCGCCCAGCTTCTGCGCCCCCAGCCCCGGAGGAGGAGGCCCCCCGGCGCCCGGCTTGGGACCCCCGTCGGGGGCAGGACCCCCGGGAGCGCCGTCGGGGAAGGCGCAGCTGGAGGACCTGTACTGGATGTCCAGCTACCCGCACCCGCTGAACCCGGAGGCGCTGAACCTGACTCCGGAGGATGCCGTCGAGGCGCTGATCGGGGCGCCCCACCATCACCACCACCACCACGGGGGGCACCACCACCACCAGCCCGGGGGCGGCTACGAGGGCGGCTTCCGCGGGCAGCAGTTCGTGGGCGAGGAGCTGGCGCCGTCGGGGCACCACCACCACCACCTGCACCACCACCACGGGCACCACGGAGGGCACCACCACCCCCGGCTGGAGGAGCGCTTCTCCGACGAGCAGCTGGTCTCCATGTCGGTGCGGGAGCTGAACCGACAGCTGCGGGGCTTCAGCAAGGAGGAGGTGATCCGCCTGAAGCAGAAGCGCCGCACGCTCAAGAACCGGGGCTACGCGCAGTCCTGCCGCTACAAGCGGGTCCAGCAGAGGCACATCCTGGAGAGCGAGAAGCACCAGCTCCAGGGCCAGGTCGAGCAGCTCACCCTCGAGGTCCGGCGGCTGGCCGAGGAGCGCGACCGCTACAAGGAGAAGTACGAGAAGCTGGCCCAAGCCCAGGCGCGCCGCCCCCCGACGCCCGCGCCCCCCGGCCCCAGGCAGCCTCCCGGGCAGCCCCCCAAGCCCCCCGCCGCGCCGGACTTCTTCCTCTGAGACTCACTGCCGCGCGTCCCCCCCGCCCCGACGGCTGCCCCATCCCTGCATGCCGGACATGACGGGATCTCCAGATTCCCCCCCGTTGCACCCCGAAAGGACGCTGGAGCGAGGGCGGGGGCGCTCCAAAGCCTAGAGGAGCTGCCCGCCCCGTCGATTGCACCCCAAAAAGGACGCTGGATCGAGGCGTAGGGGGAGTTGCCCGCCCCGTCCATCCCCCTCTTTTAGTTGCATCCCAAAAAGGACGCTGGATCCAGGGCAGGGGCGCCTCCAAGCCGCGTTGGAGATGCCCGCCCCGTCGATTGCACCCCAAAAAGGACATTGGATCGACCGCAGAGGCGCCCTCCCCAAGCCTAGTGGAGCTGCCAATTCGTTGCACCCCAAAAAGAACGCTGGATCCAAGACAGGGACGACCCCAAGCATAGGAGGAGCTGCCCGTCCCCTCGATTGCACCCCCCAAAAAGGGTGCGTCCCTTTCTTAAGTTGCACCCCAAAAAGAACTCTGGATGGAGGGCAGGGACGACCCCAAAACACCTCCTTCCCCGCATCCCTTGCACCCCCCATGGACGCTGGATCGCGGGCAGGGACGCCCCCTCGAAGCTTCCCTGGACCCACGAGTGGGGCACCTGAGCCATGCGCCACTCGCCCGATCCTGTGCATGTCTACTCAGAAGTAAGGCTGCTCGTCTTGGATCGGGGTTGGAGAGCCGCTTGTCCGCCCCGTCCAGGAATCCCCCTGAACAAACTCAACAGACACGCTCGAGTCTTAGGCAATTTGTCTGTCTGTCCGTCTGTCCGCTGCATGCAAAGAGTATCCGATGTGGACAAAATGCACTATTTGTAGGGTCGTCGAGGGGAGGCTGCTGGGATGAGGCTGGGGGGGGGAGGAAAAGGACCCCCCAGCCAGCAATAGAAGGAGGCAGAGGAGCTGCGATCCTTTGGCTGCTATGTAGATAGAGAGATCCAATGGAGGTCTGCGTGGTGGCATAGCTGGGGGGTGGAGCAGCCCAGTTTTAGAGAGAGTTTACCCCTTCAGAGCCATTCCAGGTGGGGGATGCTATGCACCCCCCACCTGGAATGGCTCTGAAGGGGTGAACTCCCTCTAAAACTGGGCTGCTCCACCCACCTAGCTATGCCACTGGTTCTATGCACCAGATCCCTGAGCGATCCAATGCACACCCATTTATTTATTGCTCAAACTTTACTAGGAGGAAGGAAAAAAAATCTCCCACTGGACTGAGTTTTTCTTAAAAGTGGGAAAAAGAAGCCCCCAAAAGGAATCGGGACCTTAAAAATCCAGCTCTTAAATTGGGACAAACTGGTGCATTTACAGTCTTTAGACCTTTTCTGTGCGTTTTTCTCACTGTTGCATCCAGATTAAAACCAATATACAAGTTCCTACTTTGGATTTGATTTGGTTTTTCACGTCCTGCTCTTGAGCCGAACCAACTTTCTATAGGTAGATATATATATATTTTGTTCCTCGATCATGACTTGTTTCTCTCTACGTGTTCAGGCATCAGTGCAAAAGCCTCCTTTTAGCTTTCGTTGGCTACAAACAAAATAAATCTCTTTAGACATATATATATATATATATATCTAAAATATCCATACATTCTTTGGTCTTGCCTTTCTAATCCTTTCCCAAGCGGTTCTTGCACATTTAAATGGGGTTGTGGCATGAAGAAAATAAAAATTCTCTTTCCCGATCTCTTCACTTTTAGTGTGAAACAAAATTGTGGTTTTTTTTTTAAAGAGAAAAATTCACACTTCTAGCTGTGAACAAAGTACGGGATTAAAGAAACTATCTTGAATTTGTATAAGAGAAAAATCATAGTCACCCTCCTTGTATAAAATGTTATTTAGCATAAGGCCAAATTAAGCAATTGTATACTATTCCGCTAACCAATATTTTTCTGTTTGGTTTTTGTTTTTTTTTCTGTTAAATTATAGTGGTTCCTTTCATTATACTTTCTTCAGAATAAATCAGTCGTTTGGTTTTTTAAAATAACATTTTACAACTGTTGTAGAAAATCTTTATGGGTAGAGAATGAGATTGTCACCTTGTCTTATAGATGTTTTCACGTCTCATCTCGAAGGGGAATGCTTCTGGAATGTAGCCTGGAATTGGAGAATCATGGAATATTTATAAATGTACAATTTGGAGGTTTTTATTTAAAAAAAGTTTTTATATTAAATTGTGGATTTTATAGCTTTACAATATATGACTCGGTCAACCTATTTCTAGGATACGCTCCGTTTTCTTTTTCATTCTCTGGGCAGTGATTTGCGCAAATTTGATTTTAGGGGAAAGAAAACAACATTTATGTTAAACTGCTTCTCCCCAATCCTTGTTATTTAAGATTCTGGGGGGAAAAAAAGAATCTGATCTGAAGAGTTTTCTTGGCAGCCTTTTCCATTCCCAGCTTATTAGGGAGAAAAAATATTTTTTCTTCAAATTAGAATTGATATTCCACTTAAAATGATTTACTCTTATTAAATGCTTTCTGGCTCTCTTGTTTTATAAGCAAATCTGCACTGCAGTCTTGTTGGCCTTAATTTTAGATGGCAATAAATTTCCCACTTCAGCTTCTAAGCAAAAAAAACTTGTGTTCTTTTAGATCTCTCCCTATAACTGGAAAAAAAATCATACAAAAACAACAGCGAAACGGTTTATCCAACTTGATAAATTTGAAACTTGAGAAATTTGAAAGGGAGGTGGGAAATTTTACTATATTAAATTATAGGTTTATTCAAAGGTTGCAATTGTTGCAATGTTTGTTCAAATGTTGCATCTCTTTTGTAACTGTTTGAAAAAAAAACTTGGCATCCATCAGTCTTGAAAGACTATGAGAAATTTGCAAAAAAGAAATTTACATGATAGAAAAAGCCAACTATATGGAAAGTGTCGGTGACTGAATTCTAGCCTATTCTCACACTTTTGTCCCTTTCTTCATTGGGCAGGATTTATTTATTCATCCGTTGCCTTCTTGCCAGCTCTGGCCATGGTCCACCAGGAAATTCACTTGCACAAACCAGATGGGTGATGTCTCTGCAGGGGTGTTTTGCACTCCGTGTTGAAATAGAGGTTTCTGGAAGCTGGTGTTTCAATAGAATATCTTCTTTTAAAATTGCCTTACGGTTTGTACGATTTGCCACAGGTGCTGCGCTGGTCAGAGCATTGTAGGGATGTGAAGTTTGGACTGTGCAGCTTCTCACCTTCACTTCTTGGAAAAGTCTGAGTTGGCTTTTCTGTGTTTGGGCAGAGTGTGCTATAAAGAGATGGGGGGAAAAATGAAATGCCGCCTTATCAAGTGACAACCAAGACAGGGGAGAGAGCTGCTATTTTGGATGGAGATGGGGAGTGGAAAAAACTGTTGGGGCTGTTTTAACCTCCTTCTCTTGGCTGGAGTTTATTTTGAAGTAATCTGCCCAGTCTGGTTTAAAACATTGCCTGGTGTGAGTAGATTTGGAAGGGGGCAAAAATTTGCCTATTGGAAATAATCACTGCAAACTACTTATATTTCTTGTTATTCCTTCCCTTAATTTTGCCATTAGCTAAGCGCACCCAAGTGTCAGGATCTGGCCTCCCGGCACTCCTCTGTGCAACTCTCCAAACCACTCCCTGTTCTTGATGCAGCCTGTTGGGGTAAATCCCTTCCTCCCAGTTGCTTTATTAATTTTATTTTTTTTGAACCCGTGGGAAGGTAAGGTGTGCATGGGAAGCTTCAGGGGTGCTATGTGTGTTGTGTACTTTCTGAAATCAACAGAAAATTATCATCCTTTCCATCGATTTGCCAGATCTCTCTTTAAGGGGAGAACCTTTTTCCTGCTTCTTACAGAGTCCCATTTTGTCCCTTTAGTACTTTTGAGACTACTGTTCTCAGTACTGGAGTTGAAAGATTCTTTTTGCAGTGCAAAATCCACAAAGGAAAGAAAATGTTCCCTTTGCTTAAGGTACTGGTGTGAACAGATATATAGCAAATTCTCCTGGTGAGGAAGAACCATAAGGAAGAGTGTGGTGGATGCTTTGCTTAGGAGGATGGTTTACAGTGCCTGATCTTGGTTATGTCGGGATTTCTGGAGAAGCACAATTAAATCTGCTCAAAGTAGGACTTGGTTAGTGCTAGGAGGGGAAATCTCTCTGTGTGTTTTGTGTCTGTTTCTCTTCCAGTGTGATTTGTCCCCCTTTCCCCCCCTTCCCTACGTTTTCTAGGACTCTTCAGAATCTTTTTCTTTAATGCTCTCTTGGTACTTGTCTAAGTTCACTGCCTCTTGGGCTCAACCTGCCTGCCTGCCCTGCTGTCCATTCCTCACCTCCGTGCTTTTTTCAGAAAGCAGGATCAGATCAGTGCATCTGGAAGGAAGGCTAAATAAGGGCAGTGAAAGTGTTTGTATGATGAAAGGGTCCTTCGAATAACTTCCACTCCCTGCATGGCAATCTTGGAATTGCCAAGTCAGAAGCAATAATTTGGGGACGTTGATTCTGGGGTTTGGCCAGATTCCTAAACTGCAATGAACTAGACTTTCTTGATCTGTTTTCTGCATTATATACAGCCTTTGAACATGACAGATGACCTTTATTTCTGGTCAGACAGTGTCAGAAACATCCTTTCCATGTAGACCAGGGTTTTTCAACCACTGTGCTGTGGCACACCGGTGTGCCGTGGATGGTCTGCAGGTGTGTTGCGGTACTGATTTGTGCCCTCTCCCAGCAGCAAGAAACCAAAAAACTGTTGGTGTGCCTTGATCATTTTAGCACCACATCAGTGTGCTTGAGATGGAAAAGCTTGGAAATCTCTGATCTAGACTTTCAGCCCATCGGAGAACCAATGCAGCGAGCAGTCAGGTGTCCCACAGATGTTGTCAGCTGTTGTTGTGATGAAACTCCATCCCTTATTCATTCCTGGCACTCAGAAGAGTGCAGCCTCTAAGCATGCAATGCTGTTTTCTGTGTGCCTGCCACTGAGCCTCTGAGCCACTGGCAGAACAGCCTGCACACCTCTGGTTCAGTGTTCTTTTGTAATGGGAGGGTGTGCTGGTGGCCGCCCCAGGCACTCCATAGGTGTCGATGTCCTGCCTGCTGCTTACCAGCTTGCAGATGGATCCAGATGAATCCCTAGGCTCGTCTATCCAGCATCACAACTCATGTAACTCAAAATCTAAAGATCTTGGACTACTGAAACTTCCTTTGTGAAAAGTGTGCCTGATTCCTTGACTTTTCTTTTAGAAACCCGTCATAGGAGTCGCACTCCGGAGGTTTGATCCTGTGTCTCTGCAGCATCTTCATTTGTCCTGATGTTGTGACTGATTCCCCTCTGTGGCTCCTCTTGTTTCTCCCCATGCGCAGGGCTCACAGGAAATGCAGATGCATTGTGATGATTCCTTAAATTCTGGCAGGGCTGCCAACCGAGTGAGTTTGTTCTTAATTTCTCTCTGAAGCTTAGGGAGGCCAATATGTGTAAGTGATACAATACTCATTTGAAAGCAGACCTCTAGAAAGATGGAAAAGATGGAGCTCCAAATCAGAGAAGAGAACGGGTGGCTGTCCATAACAAGACCATATCGGGTATTTTTGCCGTTCTCAAGTTTTAGATTTATGTTAATTTAACTGAACAGCTTATACCAGTTTGTGAAATCTTGTCCCTCGTGCTTCAGATATTATGCTTCTTTCTGTGTCAAAATGTAGCAGTGGTTTTGCTTCCCAGGTAACAGGATGAGTTTACAGTTTATGGGCGCAATCCAGAGTAACTATGGGGAGTCCATGCGCTGGTGTAAGAACAATTTGCTCTGGACTGCAATATGAATTTCCCATAGGTTTTCACTAGGTGGTGCAGTAACTGCACGTAATGTCTCTTATGTGCGCCTGTAGTTACTCTGGATTGTAGGGTATGTCACATTAATTGGTTAACTCAAAAGTATAACCCTATACTACTTTTAATGTTAACCCTGTTTATGCTCTCAGGGCAGGGCTGGCTTTAAGCTAACTGGGTCGGTTGGGCCCCATGCCTATGGACTTCTCCTCCCCCACCCCCTCACTGGGATAATCTAGTGTACATTTGCCCATTTTGACAATTATGTCAATTGAATCTGAAATTAGCAGGAGTTTACATTTGGACAAAACACTAAAAGACTGACCCTACAATCCAGAGTAACTACGGGAGCACGTAAGAGACTTTACGTGCACCCATAGTTACTGCACCACCCAGTGAAAACCTATGGGAAATTCATATTGCAATCCAGAGCAAATTGTTCTTACACTGGAGCAAGGACTCCCCGTAGTTACTCAGGATTGCGCCCTGAGGGCGCATGGTTATGAGTAGACATACGGGGCATCCTTGCTCCGGAGTAAGAACAGGTTACTCTGGATTGCAATATTACTTTCCATTAGGTTTCACTAGGTGGTGCAGTAACTATGGGTGCACATAATGGCTGCAATCCTAAAGACACTTTCCTTGGATTAAGATTCACTGAACACAATGGGGCTTACTTATGAGTAGACAAGGTTAGGATTGCACTGTATGGGCGCAATCCAGAGTAACTACAGGGAGTCCTTGCTCCGGTGTAAGAACAATTTGCTCTGGATTGCAAAATGAAATTCCCATAGGTTTTCACTAGGTGGTGCAGTAACTACGGGTACATGTAAAGTCTCTTACGTGCTCCCGTAGTTACTCTGGATTGTAGGGTATGTCTCTTACGTGCTCCCATGGTTAATCTGGATTGTGCCCTTAGCAGTGTAAAAAACCCAAGAAAGAACTGTTTAATAATATTAATGATTTGTGTTAAGTGATTTTTAAAAATTTAAAAAGAATCCTGCTGTTCACTTACATTTTGAATTTTTTTCTCAACACAAAAAAACTGTTTTTACTAAATTGTTTCACAGTCACTTAAAACAAGTGGTTTTGAGACAATTTTTCAAAGGTAGCCTATACATTTTGTTTACTTGCAGGCTGTCATGCAAGGAATTTTATATTAAAATGTGCAGAGATCCATTTGGTCCATTAACTCAGATGCACTTTTTAAGTGCACATTTTTGATTGCTTTCCATTTAACTGTAGAGATATAAAATTTATTTCTGTCTCTGCAATTTGGCAGACCTTGGCTGTGAAGCTGGTGCCTTCAAAAACAGGTTTTCAGTTGGTCCCTGCAGCTCCTAAGGTTGGCCTTGGCTGAGGGCGGTGTACAGGCTCCCCTCTTGCTGTCTCTTCCCGTGACTCTGTGTGAAAGACGAGGCTGGGCGAGTCAGTTGTCCAAGGTCACCTCCAGAACTTGATACTTGAACTGGGACTCGAACTCGGTTCCTCCATCTGAAATTCTGGTTTCTGCACTGCACTGATTCAGTTGCAATGATGATGCATTTCCATTGAGGTTGTGTTATGAAGGTGGTCACCTGTTTTCTGAGTCTAGCTTTATGGACTGTCTCCTTGCCCAGGAGTTCTTGGAGTCCTCATCTTCACTGGAGACCGAATGCAGACTTCTGCTCACTCATCCCAAGATAGTCCATCTCTCCTGGGCTTGGCGATCCCGCGGCCTTCCAGACTCTGGAGCCTTCTACAGACCAAACAGGTGCTATCATTCCATTATGGTCCTTCTTGAGGAGACATGGCTTGCTATGTGTGTGTGATTGGTGGTGAAAGGGCTTGGAACATTTTCCAGGCACCTTTTCATATTTGGAGCGTTGACTCCTTTTGAACAGTTCAGGCCCCAGCCAGATGAGCAAGACTTTTCACGGGCAGTTCTCATCCATCTTTCAAGCTGTTAAATACCTTGAGATGCAGTAACATGCGGGGATGGGGACGTAGGGGAAGAAGAGTTTCCCCATTTTATCACCAGAGTCCTTTGAGAAGAACTGCTGCTGTGTGAAGTGTGCAAGCTGTGCACATGGGTTGGGGGTGCCTTTGGTGGTAGCACTTTTCAAAGAACTCCGGTGGGGAGGCTCTGCCTCACCTGCCTCCCCTTGCACCACATGTCCCTGCTCAGATCCCGCGTCTGACCCCAGACATTTCCCCTTGTGGGTTGTGCTCTCTCTTTCCTTGTTAAACAGAACCATTTGTGCCAGTTCTCCAAACCCCAAAATTCAGCTCTTTGAGGAGATGAATTGGAGAAAAATTGAATCATGACCACATTTCATTGAGTTTGATTGCAGTTTGATTCTTAGCTGTATTTCCTCAAGAGCAGGATAGGCTGATTTGAATGAGATTTACTTCCAAGTAACTGCTGAGGTCTGTCGGTGTGAGTATTAGACCTGCTTTGGGACCCTTGGTTTCTAATAGAACCAGTGACTGTGTCTTTTGAGAATGTACAGTGGAGGCAGTGTTGATCTGGGATTTGGTGTTTATTAACCACCCTACATACTTTGCGTTGTTTGGGCTTTAACAACCCTACATACTTTACACTGTCAACTTGATTTATGAAATGGTGTGACATCACCTTGATTTGGAGAGGAAATAAAACTTGGGGATATCAAGGAGAGGGAAGTCTCTCTTCCCTTACTGGTTGTAGGAAAATACCCTATTTAGAGCACAATCCTAACCATGTCTACTCATAAGTAAGCCCGATTGGCTTCAATGGATCTTACTCCCAGGAAAGTGTCTTTAGAATTGCAGCCACACTCAAATATAACACTCATCTTTTTTAGCCAAATTTAGTCTCAGCTGTATATTAGATTCAATGGTATGCATTAGATTTTAGGTGCACATTAGATTCGATGGTGCATTAGATTTGAATAAATTCCGGTATATTTTCTATAAGTCTAGGTCAGTATTTAGTTTAACGGTTTACTATATTCTGATTAAAATGTAACATAAACCCACTGTAGAATAAAGTAGTGCAATTAGGTAAAAATCATAACATTACCTGCTTTACAGCTGTGCATTATAATTGCCAGTAAACCTTTTATAAAATCTCAAGTCTTTAAAAATAGGGATGTGCATTAGATTTGATGGTGCATTAGGTTCGAGTAAATACAGTGTTATAATGTAGACATTTTTGGATGTACTGTACTTTTTTGTACTATAAACATTTGGATGCCTTGATACAGAATACATAAGGGAATGTGATATCTTTTCATAAGAACATAAGAGCCTCCACTGGATCAGGCCAAGGGCCCAGCTAGTCCAGCTTCCTGTATCACACCACGTTGCCGATGTAACCTCTCTTTCCTAGCATGCATCTCACTTATGGTCAATGTGCCCACATACAACAAATATTTTTATAATAGGTTGTAGTGAAAACACACACAGGACGTTTGCAAGTTAGGCTGCAATCCTAAAGACACTTTTTTAGGGGTAAGACCCATTGAACACAGTGGGGCTTACTTTTGAGTAGACATGGTTAGGATTGTGCTCTTAGGGCGCAATCCAGAGTAACTACGTGGAGTCCTTGCTCCGGTGTAAGAACAATTTGCTCTGGATTGCAATATGAATTACCCATAGGTTTTCACTAATGAGTGCAGCAACTATGGGTACACATAAAGTCTCTTACGGGCTCCCGTAGTTACTCTGGATTGTAGGGTTAGAGTAGTTAGTCCACTGGCTAGTTGGGCTCTAGTGACAAAAAAGAATCCAGCTGTTTCTTTGGTTAACATACAACTTTATAGTTTAGAACTTGTGCCTTTGCTTTTGTGTGTTGCTGTATGTTTTGCTGTGGAATGCCTCCATTTGTACAGCCTTGAAATGTTCAGTCTGATGCTTTCTCAGTACGCGTTTGTGCTTCCTCTGGCTCTTCCGCATGGGTAGAGCAAGCAATGGGCCTTCCTTCTCTTTCCCAAGTCTGCGGCAATTATTATTATTATTATTTAAATTCTGTTTTCTAGTCTGAGGATATGAAATGGGTTGCTCGAACGGGTATGGCCAGGCAGACGAGGCACCACCAAGCACAGCATCCATTAGATTGCAGCGGGTAGACATCGTTACGAAACAGAGAGTGGAAATTCCTGCGGTCGCTTGAATTCCTCCCCCCTCCATTCTGGAACTTTCTGCATTGTCGAAGCAGAACTGCAAAGCCTGGTTTTTGCCTCTCCATTGCTGTGAAGTTGCAGCCACAACATTAAGGCTGATGTTTTAGATTTATTTAAAATAAATCTAAAATGATTTCTTTTTAAAGTAACTTATTTTTTAGTGGTGTGCTACACTTGCACACAGCTTTTGTCTGGTGCACTAACAGTTACTCAGAGTACAGAAGCTCCAAGATTCTATAATTGTAGTAGCTGCCCCCAGTAAGAGAAATGGAGTAGTAGGATAACAGTGTGGTACAGTGGTTAGTGTGTTGGAAAGTGGTTTTCCCACTCATGCTTCCATGGTAGCTCTCCTTTGCACTAATATTTCTTGCTGGGAACATGTAAAATCTGTGACCGTAGTGCTAAAATGCTGATAGCCCACACTTTTCCAGCTTTGGTTTGCTGAACTATAGCCTAGCCCCCACCCCCAACATAGTTTTGGTTTTTGTTAAATGTAGCAAATATAAAACAATTATCGGCGTAATCCTGGACATGTCTACTCAGAAGTCAAGCTCATTAAATTCTACTCCCAGGAAATCATAGAACCCTGAAGTATATGAAGAATATGAAGTATGTATAGGATTGCAGCCTAAGTTTTTCATGTTGGATTTCTAGCTATTTACCATACTAAATAAAAAATACAAGTAAAAACATAAGGAGAAAGCAAGAGCTCCTAAAGCAATGAGCGTTTTTGCCTTAACTGAATCCAATGGGGTTCCCCAATTCTCAAATGGTTTCTTCTTTTCTTGTAAATGATGCAAGCTTCTGGAGTTCCCTTGCTGTACGTATTTAACATGTGAATTCATCCTATTTAAGGCTGCAATCCTAAAGACACTTTCCTGGGAGTAAGACCTATTGAATACAATGGGGCTTACTTTTGAATAGATGTGGTTAGGCTTGTGCTATGTCTTCCGTTTTCTCTTTGGACCAAACAAGGAACATGATGGTGATGCAGAAAAGAAACTCCAACTTGCTCTAAGGAAGAAGAGGTGATCTGACTGGGTGTCACTGAAGAGGGTTAACTGAAGAGCAAGTGCCAAGTGATAGAGATCCATTTGCACCTCCCCATAATCTTGTATAGCTCATTGTTTTTGCTGCTATAATTTTGGTTGCCACTTCTGGTTAGATAATTTGACTCCTTTCAAACAGGTGATCCAGGGCAGATCCCTTGGACTGGTTAACAATGCCTGTGTTAATCTTTGTAATCTCCCTAATTTAGGAAAATTATCTTTTCAAAAGAGCTTAATTGTTTTGCATTTGCACCAAATCAGAATATGATCAGCATTTATATATAGGGTTTAAACTTCCTCACATGGCGTTGAGAGACTGATGGATTCTCCGAGCTTCTTGGAAGAGAGTCAGGATGCAGATATAAAAACTGTCACAGCTGTCAGAACAGCCGGGCCTTTACTGACGTAGGTGGCACTGATGAGGGCAGCGTCTGCTTGCATTACGTTCCATGTTTGGAGGTCCCTTGATCGTGGCCTGTGATCTCCATAAATTGTCCTTGTCCAGGTTCTTATGTATTTTTCAGCAACGTCAAGAGTCCTTGCATTTTGCGTTGCCCGTCTCTGTCCCAAAGTCCCTCTTCTAATATAAATCTGCACATGAAACTGTTTTTCCCATTTGTTTTGCTGCGTATGAAGTACCTGACTCAAGACAGAAAGCAAATCCCTGGACTTTGCCGCTTCTTGAGGAGTTAGAATATGTACCCTGGGATGATTGAAGTAAAAGGAGATGCAGGTCAGCCTGGCCAACACCATGTCAGGGAATCTGTCCCATTAAAGGGATTTACTTCAATATCTCAATACTTAGGACAGGACTGAGCTCAGGCACCATAGGTTTGGATATGTGAAAATTAAAGCAATCAGTTGTGATCATTGAGGGTGCGGATAAATGCATGGTTTGCTTTCTTGCACCTTTCACCCCTTCCTCCGGAGCTTGGTGCAGCTTCCATCTGATTTCCTGATGGGCTCCTTCCCAGATATTTTACACGGCCAAATCTACAGCAGTAAAACTGAGAATCAAATGCCTCTGGACAGTTTCCTGGGCTGCCACTGGACCTGCGTGTGCATGTGCAATGAGGTGGACTGACTCGGGTATCAAGTCAGAGTACCAGGCCACTTGCTGTTTGGGGACATGAATGGGAAGATGGAGCAAGTTGGAAGGCAGCAGTTTTCATTCCATAGTTATGAATGCTCTGAGTAATCCCATTCCTGGGATGTTTGCTGCTACAGCACCCAAGATTTCATGTTTCTCTTCTATTCATTTGCAGCAGATGCACTTTGTTCTGCCAGTGTGGTTGAAAGGATCTGAGTAGAGCCCTGAAGACCTGGGTTGAGATCCCTGCTTCACCATAAAGCTCTTAGCCATATACCCTTTTTTAAGGCTTGCATTCTGGGGAAAAAAACTTCATTGCTCTCCTTTTCCTTCTGAGCAGGCGACAAAGAGCCTTCTTAGAATTAATAAATTATATGTGCTAAAGTATATGCAATAATTTAATAATAATAAGTAACATAATATTTAAATTAACCACATTAAGAGCACAGTCCTAACCATGTCTACTCAAAGTAATCCCCATTGTGTTAAATGGGTCTTACTCCCAAGAAAGTGTCTTTAGTATTGCAGCTGAAATCAATTAGATGTAATAAAGTATATGCAATAGTTTTACATTTAATATAGTGTTTAATCACATGAAATCAACAGTATTTATATACCGCTTTTCAATGAAAAGTTCATAAAGTGTTTTACAGGGGAAATGAGATTTTGTGTATGTGTGTGTAGTCTTTCGAGACTGAAGGATGCCAATGAATGTGTGTGTGTATGAGTGTTTTTAGTTTTTTTCAGCCTTGTCCTACATTTTTCTTGGGTGTCCTACATTTTTGGAGGGCCTTGTCCTCTTTTGTGATAATATGTTGTCCCTGTCTCAGTATGATCTTTGCTAGCTACACCCCCTACCCCGGACACACTTGCCTATCTTGCATGCATTGCAGCAATTCCGAGGGTGTTGTGGTGGTGAGAAGAGCTTGGAATACAGCTTTGTATTTTTGCCTTGCCTTTGAGATGACCTGCAAGGTGGTAAAGACGAGTTTAGATAATTGTTGGTATGATTTAAATGTAGAAAATAAAGAATTTGTCATATGTTCACATTTGTACCGGCTTGAGAGATCCACGGTCTCTTGATTCCACAGCACCCTAAGGGTTCCTGCAGATCTGAGAGACCCCATAGCTGGGGTACTTTCCTTACCTGGAGGAAAGGGACAAAAGTCTCTGTCACCCAAGTTGCTGGCAGATGCTTAGTTGCGTGCTGGATACAGCGACAGCCATTTTGGCACAGTTGAGGTGCGGCACTCCTGGCATCTTAGGATTGGGGTGCCCGGCACCCGCCCATCTTGCCGTTCATGACATTACGTGTCTGTTAGAGTTGCAGTTTGGCCACTCATCACCTGCAAAATGGGGACTTGGGACAGGTGGGCTGTCTGGGGCAAGAGGCTGGAAGGCCGAGTGTATTCGAGACGCCTTCGTCCTGCATACCAGGCGAGTCCAAAGGGCCCCGTTGAGAATGCCGGTCTCCAGCCAAGCTGCTCTTCCTTCTTGCAGCAGCTGCTTTCTCTTCCTGGGCTATTTTCTTCCAGTGCGTGTCTCTGAAAACTTGTGTCCCAGAAGGAGGGCATGGAGCACAACATGTTTTCAGCGCAATGCGCACTTCTGTTGGTCTTTGCAATCCTACCGAGGAGGTCCCTAGAGGAACTTTTTTACCCTAAAACAGTCATAGGGATTTGGCAATTAGTATTTTTTTAGTATGGGTTTTTTTTAATTCACATTCTGGCTCAATTTATGCCTTTTCTTAATAATAATGTAATTTCATAGGGAGAATATTGTCCCTCTCTTCTTTGCGTCATTTCCTCCAGACCTTATATCTATCTTCTACAGGAAAACTGTGTTGAGTTGAAGACTTTTGAGAGTAGGACTTTCATGTTGCTGAAGTGCTGGGCCCATGTATAAGGTAAAAAAGGGCCCAATCCCATACCAGCTTCCTAGCTCGGATGCAGCAGTGCCAATGGGACATGTGCTCTGAGGGTTCCTCCAGGGAAGGAGGGATGTTAGGTCCCTTGGAAAGTGGGATAGGGTTGGGCCCTAAAGCTTTCCAGTGACAGATGACTGCATTTGAACATTTCTAAAGCTGAAACAAGTGTTTGCAAGTATTTCAAACTTGCCAGCAATTCAGCTTATGCTACCTGAGTGCAAATTTAGTTCATAATTTTGAGTGCTTTTTGTTGGCCCATCTTATTGTTTCCATTTTGGCAGGAGTTAAATGATGGATTGTTTCAAACTGATTTGTCAGACCCTCGAAAACACCGTTGCGGCCTACAATTTGCAGGTCAGCTATCAGATCTTGTTAAATACTTTTGCAGATCTAGACTTGCTATCAAATATTAAATATTAGAATTCATTGTTATTGCTGTTACTGACTGCAGTTTTTATTTATCTAGTGAATATTTTGCGTCACAGTTTGTAACAGTCACTTCTTGATGATTTAAGCAAATATCTTGTATCGTTCCTTTTGTGCAATATAATTTTCTCTCTGGGTACCAAAATTACCAAGCAATTTTGACATAATTTGATTTTGCTTTGCTTCACACTTTATTCATGAGTTAGAGCACGATCCTAACCATGTCTACTCAAAGGTAATCCCACTGTGTTTAAAGGATCTAACTCCCAGGAAAGTGTCTTTAGGGTTGTAGCTATAGGCTGCTATTTTTTCCATTTTGTGGCTAAGAAATTGTTGTCGTACTTGCCCATGGGGCGCACACTGGACCAGATCAGACAACGGGTCAGTGGGCTGAGTGTGAGCTGAGTGGGCTAGAGAAGCTGTGTGCATGTGTCACTCTCCACACGAGAGGACGCCGCCTGTCATCTGATCTGGCCTTGTTAATCCCAGAGCAAGTTGCTTTCCATTAAACAGTGCTTTGGGTTGTGTTGGGTTTTGCATAACTGTCTGCTCTGCTCCATATCTTTGTATGTGCCTTTAAAAAACAGACTGCTTCTTAAAAATGTGTTGTTCTATGTTGTAACTTTGGCTGGCTTGGAAATACATTAAAGTGATGACTATAATAGAACTAAATATATATAATAATATAATAACTAACCCTACAATCCAAAGTAACTGCGGGAGCACAGAAGAGACATTATGTGTACCCGTAGTTACTGCACCACCTAGTGAAAACTTTTTAATAAGTTTTTTAAATAATCTTTTAATTATTAATAAGTCCTAAGACCTCACCGGATAGAATTCTAGCATAATGTTCCCTGTTATCGCACAATATTCTAATGGTCTCTCTTTCTTGAATTGGCTTGGCTCTAAAATGCCGACACACAGAGCATTTTTTGCTCTCCAGTCCTTTTAGGGAACACCCTGCAACTATATGTGTTCAAGCCTTTTTTACATCCGCAAGTGAAGTACCACCAAGGTGTTAACAGAGCAGTGGTCAGGGAACAGGGGTAAATTACTCCAAATGGGGTAAAAATGACATTCCTGGGGGTAATGGATGGTTGCACTGCCGAGACACAGCTGCAGCCTGAGCCTCCCCCTCAGCCTCCCCAGCCAAGGTTAGCCCCCATTCCCAGGTCTCTACTCCGGGGTAAGCCCATTAATTCAAAGGACCTTACTCCTGATTTTTTAAAAAATGTAGGAGAAAATATAGGATATTCTACATTTTGTCCTACATTGTTTTTTTAAAGTTTTTTTTGAATAGATTCAATAAAATTTTGAGTTTAAATAATAATATATGATTTCCTTCCTTTCAAATCAAGGGGGTAACGTTGGCGTATCTAAATATATTTTGGGGTATAAAATATATTTATAAAAAGGTATAAAAGTTCCCTGACTCCTGACATTAAGCTTGCCTTTGAGGCTTGGAAACTTCCAGCTGCTTCCCCCAAAGGCCAGGGGGTAACCTGAGGTTGCACGTCTACTAAGACACCATACACAAGTAACATCTGAGCATGCAATAATAGTCTATAGGATCGGCTGTTATTTCTTCCTTCCCGGCTTTCTTTCTGCTTTGGCTTATAAGGAGGGGGAAGTTCCTGGTGTTCAACATTTTCACCTTGGCCTTGTTACCTCTTTTTAATGCCATGATGAGCTTCCGCCCTCCATACTGAATGAGTTCACGAGAAGGAAGTGGCATTTTGAGCATTCTCTTCCAAACCCCTCTCTTCTTTCATGAAAAGTATTGCATGATTTTCCCCCTCCTAATCTATAATATTTACTTTTTTCTAATTTCTCGAAAAATAGAAATGTTCTAATTTCTGCTTTGTGTCTTGGGTTAAATTGAAGGCTGATCTGGCAGTCTCCCAAAGTGCCTTCTAATATTGCTTCCCAGAAGAGAATCCATGTGGCAGGCATGGAGTTCTAGTGCTGAGGCCAGAACCAGAGTCTCTATTAAATTCAGGTTCTGTTCTGTAGGCTTCTGTCCCACTGATCGCTGGTGGAGACAAGGTGCTAGGTTAGGTGGTATGACCCAGGCAGGATAATTCTTCAAGTGTTTGAGATCCCATCCTGGAGCAGATGGGACGATCCTGGATTCTCCCTAAAGATCCTTCTCTCTGTCTTTAGCTTAAGGGATTAGGGGACAGACACCCCTGGAATGTCTGAAAGACAGACACGCACCTGAAAATCAGACACCCCTGGAGTGTGGGCTGTGGGTGGCGCAAGTGGCTAAGACACTGTGCTTGTTAACCAGCAGGCCAGGGTTCGAGACCCAGGTCAGCCCCACAAGACAGCGTGAGCTCCTGTCCTTAGCCCAGCTCTGCGACACCAGCAGGATCCAATCATATTGGCTCTGTCTTTCCATTGGACTAATTCAGTGGCATGGAGAGGGGGATTTGCTGCTTGGGTAACAGCCTATCCTCCCTAACAATCCAACCCAGGCTTTTGTGCTTCGCATGCAGCGTATGCAGCACCGAGCACGATACCATAGTCTTCCAAGACTGACGGAGGAGTGTCAAGTCTTCTGTTGGTGCTGAGAGGAGGTCAGTTCTTTGGGAATTTTCCTTCTTCAAGTTCAATTTGATGAGCACCTGCTTTCTTGTGCTCAATTCCTGTTCATTGGACAAATGTAGGAAAAGTGTTCTAACCAACGCAGATCACAAATCCATCCAGCTCAGCACTATTGGATCAAATGGTGCATCCAAAAAGTGTATCAAATAGCATTTTCTCTCTCCTGAAAATGCTGCCTGGGAGAGAATCTGGGTCCTTCTGCAGAGTGAAGGAAGATGGAGCAGTCACCCCTGTCGTTCCTACAAGGCTTTGCCTGTCTTGAGGCTTGTTTGTAAAAGAATTTATCTGGATCAGTTGCTAATATGAACATATTAGAAATTCACTATTGTTTATGAATATAATTTATATTGCAGTGATTAGTAGCAAGTATCTTTTGCTGCCATTTTTCTTTCCCTTGATATGTAGGATCTGGATTTCTGAAAGTATTATAGTCAAAGGAAGGAGAAAATATTCCTGTTCCTGCAGACTCCAGCTTGGCATTCTAAAGTGGAATAATTCAGCTTTCTAATATTTTTGATTGGTTTGGCTCCATCAGTGCGGTTGGCAAACGGCGGAGAAAGCGATTGATTTGCCCTTTGTGTAAAATTACATCTTGCATACAATTTTTGTTTAATGCTGGCAACAACTCTGGCTGATCAGCCCTTTATTAATGCATCTGCTCTTTTTCTTTTTTAGAATGCTGAATGCAACTCTAAAGTGGTACATAAATGCTAATAATAATAATTACTATTACAGTTACCCAGAACCATGATTTCTGTTCCACGCTTGGGCGTTCTCTCCAACCGGACTTACAGTACGATCCTTCTAAGTCCTATTGAATTTAATGGGGTTTGTGCTAAAGTAAGTGTGTGAAGAAGCGTAACTTTTAAAAAATAGTCTCACTGCATATATAGTCTATCTTGCCCTACAATCCAGAGTAACTGTGGGAGCACGTAAGAGACATTACGTGTACCCGTAGTTACTGCACCATCTAATGAAAACCTATGGGAAATTCATACTGCAATCCACAGCAAATTGTTCTTACACCAGAGCAAGGACTCCCCGTAGTTACTCTGGATTGTGCCCTAAGTATACAAGCTGGCAGTGATTTATGGTTGAGGTTCTTTCTGCCCCATCTCTCTTGTGCATGTGTGCAACTTTGGGGAAAGTTACACCCGGTATAGTATTAGCCATATAACATGGAGGGATTATTGTAACCAGAAACCCAACACAGCCAGTTACTTTATTGTTGTGCTAATCTGAAATATTTAACAATAAAGCTAATTCTTCAGGTCTGTGCCACCCTCCTCGTCCTCAGTTGGCCTGTTTGTTCACGCACAGTTCCTGAGATGGGTAAGACGAAGCTTCCCTCTTTAAAAAACAGCTCCTGAAAATAAAATCAACCAATGCTTTCTGGAACAGAGCAAAACCATCTTGGCAAAAAGAGATTCTCGATCGGCCTCGTGCATGTTTGGCTGCTGAGCTGTTCAGAGAGCTTTTCACCTTAATTCACACCTCCCTGTCCTGCCAGCAGGCATCTCTTCTCTGTTTTGGTAGAGCTTGGTCTGCTTCTTGCATCCAGACAGAAAGGACCACTCCAGTTGTGATATTTGTTCTGCATTTCCATGCGGGGGGAACAAAACTTCCATGACAATCAACCACCATCAATCAATCAGCAGTATTTATATATGACTTTTCAATGAAAAGTTTATAAAGCAGACAAGTGCACACATTTCTTTGTTTGTTTCACTTCTGATCTCCCATCGTAGGACTTAAGGCAAGCTGTATGGATTCACAGGTGCGTCCAGACATCAGACTGACATCCTGCGTAGTGATTCTCTCAGGTGCCCCCTGACCATTATCTCCGTTGCAAGACACCCTAATGTGATGAATGGGAATTTTTTGCCTTTGTGTTTAAACTTTGCCTGCTGGTCCAAGTCTCCCTTGGCCCAAAACTCCCAGACAGCCTCATAAGAACAAAAGAAGAGCCTCCACTGGATCATACCAAAGGCCCATCTAGTCCAGCATCCCATATCACACAGCGGCCCACCAGATGCCTTGGGGAGCACATATGACACCTGCATCCAGGTGCTCCCCCTGCATTTGGCATTTTGAGGTTGTCCACCTCTACACACACCCCTCATGGCTTGTAGCCTGTGATGGCCTTCAGTAGCCCCGGTGCCTCTTTTGATGGCCCACCTAGGCTAACTGCTCTGCCTTCAGAAAACAAACAGGCAAGGAAGGTCCCCAGGGCAGCTTCTCCACTCCTTCCCACCTGACCAGGTGTAAGGGCTGGGCCACATATTGTCCTTTTTTCCTTGTGTCTGTGAGAGAGGGTGAAGCCCTTGGGGTGCCCCTCCAAAGGAGAAGGACAGTTTGAAAGAACTGAATGCATCCTTTGGGACGTGTCCGTACAGAGAGATGATTCTGTGTGTTGTAAGCAGACTTCTTACTGCAAGGGATCTGTATTTAGAAATGGATTTTGATTCTTGAAAAAATGCATCCCTTTAAAATCCTAGTTTTAAAAAACTCCTTTTCCTCCTATTATCCAGAGGCAGTCATGCAAGCAGTCATTCCGTTCTTCAGCTGAGCCAGGTAAAGGAAGGAGGTCCTTTGCATTTCTAGTTGCTGACTGCCTCGTACAACAGTAAGAAGAGCTGTTTTTAAACAATTGTAAAGGGACACATTTTTTTCTACTTTTTCACTGCTTTTTAAAAACCTGTTTTTGTGCATCAGTGCGGAGTCCAAGAATTAAATTCCTATGGTTATTGAGACATGATCTTATTACATTAGGAACAATGGAGGTGCAAGAAACTTGGAAGTAGTTCTTTAAATATATTTTACCACCTTTTTATCAGGGGATTTTTAAAAATCCACTGGGGATTCTGGAATGGTTCTGGCACTGTTTGGAGCCATTCTGCAGGGTTGCTGCAGTGCAGAGGATGTCTTCAAACTCTAGCCTCAGTATGTCCATGGGGGGATAGACTGGCTCAAGTTGTTTGTGGATCTCCTTAATGTTGCTGACTACAGGTGCAGGAAATGGTTTTGTACCACCCCAACACCCTGCCTGTCGCCGGCTTTTTATTGCCCTCTCATGTCCAAGATGTCACAAAGATCCCTGGAATGAATATGGCTCTAGGAGACTTACGGTAAATGTCCTTGTACATGGAGATGCCTGTCTGGAAAGTTTCTCTGCTTGGCACCTTCTTTTTTTAGTTCCCAGGTTATGGCTGAAAAAAAAATTTAGTTTGACATCAGAAAACATTTGGCTTTACTGCTGCTGAATTCATTCTTTGAATTTTTTTAAATTCATGTGAGCCTCTTTGTGTACCCACTTTTGGGGCAAAAAGAGAATGTCAAATGGCTTCAATGGACATGGGTCTGTTCCTTAAGAAAGCCAGTCATGAATATGCATGAAGTGAGACAAACAAAGTGTAACAAACTTCCCCAAGATATGATCCATTGTGCTTTTACTGAAGAGCTGCTGCCTTAGGCAGATGGACTCACCTTGCCTAATGATATGGCCGGCACTTGGAGGGGTGACCTGCCCCATGGAAATGAAGAACTTAAAGTGCTCTATCTTTGCACTTGGCTCCCTTGTTAGGAAAGCATTTGCAGATTGACACTCATGCAGTGAATTGGTATTAACCCTTTGCGTAAGGAAATTAAGGCCTCCCTCGTCCTTGAACAGGAGGTGGCTGTGGGGGGGGGGGGGCAATGCAGCCTGCTGACTTCTGACTTGCAAGAGCAGTGACCTGAGAAGGAGAAGCAGCAGGAGGAAAATGATGACATTGCCTATAGATCTGCCCTCCCTCCAATACAGAAGGTTGGCAGATAGGGAGAAACCGGGTGGTACCCACCAAAGAGGAGGCATTTGGAATGAAATGAGCCCTATCTTTAAATGAAGTATATTCATTTTCAATGGAGAAAAAAGGGTTAGAAGAAAATACAAATCAAGAATTTTGGTGTTTCTCTGTACAGTCTGGGTGGGCTGTGGCTGTTGGGGTTGCATGATGTGCTCCAGCATGTTTCTCATAATGGGCTGTGACACCACAGGTCTTGGAAGGCAGCAGTAAAGAAGGGACCCGGAATGAAATAGTTTGTCAGCCTGATATGTGACATGTTTTCAAGTCACTGCCTTTCAAAATAAGGTTACAGCCAGTTTAAATGGTATAGGATTCTCGGATTCAAAGGCACCCTTTTCGGCACTGTGCTGGTGCTCGTTTGTAAATCAAAACCATGCAATGATTTCAGCTCTGTTTGATGTTCTCCAAGTAGCTCTGACTGAAGAGGATCTGGAGAAGTTCCAGCAGAGGTTTGATTCAGGACTCAAGCTTGATGCGCACAGGGTTAAGCCTGGGCTGGCAGAAATAATAGACGGGAGGCTCACTCTGAGTGCTGCTTTGCTGTCCAAGTTGTTCAGCAAGCCTGTCCTTTCACTTGAAATGCTTCTTTGACATTCTGAGGATCTGACCCAACTTCATCTACATCCGGTGATCAGTGTTTGAAAACAGGCACACAACTGGGCCATAGCTGGAGGGGCTGCAAAGCACTAAGTTTTGCAAGGAGCATCACCCCAGCATCTTCCCACCTCCAGAGCCATTCCAGCTGGTGGGAGAGCAAAATGAAGGCATGGGGGGCTGCTCCCCCTTCCTGAAATGCATCCAAGGGGGAAGGGGTTACTTGCACACAGGCTCTATGCAAAACTTAGCACTTTGCACCCCCTCTACCTACACCACTGATGCTAGTCCATTATACCAGTCCAGTATTTTCAATGATATATTATTTACAGGAGTGGAGTAAGAGATGCATAAAGACGAGCTAATACTGTCTGCTTACCAAGATAACGGCAGCCCAATTCCATGCAAGATTATTCCTTCGCAAATTGAACTACGTTCATGAAGCTTCACTGTAAGTGATGAAAATTTCTACCTTACTGTAATTGTATATAGTTGAAGAATTCAATGTTAGGATAAACTTTTTTTGCCAGTTCTTGGGTGTTCTATGTTTCAAGAAACTCAGAAAACAAAGTTTCCAATCAATCAATCAATCAATCAATCAGTCAATTGTATTTATATACCACTTTTCAACAAAAAGTTCACCAAGTGGCTACAGAGGAAAAAAAGTAATGATATCTTCTTGTACAACCATATTATTCTCTACATTCTAAGTTCTGAGACTGAAAACCATCCACCATGCAGATTATTTCTTTTGACCCATTATTGCCTGGAATATAGATAAAAAATGCAATACAATTAGAAAGTGGGTGGTGCAGGCTCTTGCACGGCAACGGAAGAGTAAGCATGGTTGAATCAGTGGGCTCTCCCCTCAATTAAATGTATGTTAGGATGGCGGGCTGGGTGTAACTGCAGTAGCCTCATCCAGCGCTATGTGTGCAGTAAAGATGAGGACAACATTTGTCATGATTCTAGACAGTTCAGTTTTGTATGCTGGGTTAATCATTGCATAATCCTGTCCACATAATGTGCAGTAGTAAAGTAAGTGTAAGATTGGAGAAGGGAAAATGCTCTTTGAATTTTTCCTTCGGCATCCACTTTTTAAAGCCACTTGTGTGGCTTTGCTCACCGTTTCTGGAAGTCTTGATCTTACGGGGAGGAAAACATTGTGATGAATGTTGCATTCATGGCTGTGTACGGAGAAACCAAAAGTGCTCCGCTTCTGTCTTTTATGGGATGACAATAAACATGACAAACACAAAGGGCCCAATCCTGCCCTTTAAAGTACTTTTTGCATGAACTGTTCATCAGAAGGGAGCTGGCCTTCTGTTTGGTTCTGTCCGTCCTCAACGATGTGCTAACCTATGTTATGGTGACCCATGCCAACAAGTAATTCCATTTTCCCGCACATATCCTACTAAGTATATGCAGGTTAAGTAGCAATCCTTCATTTTATATCCCTACAGCAGTAGGCAGTGCTGAGAACAATTTCTGAGTCTTTCTGCATAACTATTCCCTTTCTAATACTTGTCAGTTGTGGGATCAGGAGAACCAGAAAACAGGGTACAAGATTCAGGTGGGTGTCTTTCAAAGCTCCCTTGGGTGCCCCACTGAGAATTGGAAAGCCAGGGTAGAAATCCTTTAAACTAAAGTTTATATTTGAACTCAATTTTTCGGATTTTCATAAGATACGGAATTAAAAATGGGACACATTCAATATTTTGGCATCAAGGATGGCTGGTACTCCCACAAAACTAGGATATAGCAACCCCCACCCATTTTTGTCCAGAGCTCCAACAACCTGCCAGCCTAAGTTCTGTTCTGGATAGTGTTCCCATATCTCCATACAGGATCGTGTTCACATACTGGCACGTTTGACAGAGGGTCCTGCTCCGGATTTGTAGAAGAAAATTATGGCAAACCTAGTTCTGGTGCAAACTGTATTTTAAATAACTGGTATGTGTGGAATCTTTTCCTGTGTGATCCCACTCCCCCCCCCCCCAAAAGCATACAAAACACCCTAAACTTTTGGTAATTGTGGCTACAGAAATGGCAAGTATGCTAAGGGGTAGCACAGCTGTTAAAAAAAATTATTGCAAAACCAAAGCAAACAAAATTATCCCTTTTACAAAACAATCCATTTAATTTAATTTATTTATTCTTATAAATTAATAATACTTTAATTATTTAATTAATTTTTATTTAATTTATTTATTCCTTTATTTAAAAAATGGTGTACTGCTTTCAACCTTCCCCCTTCAAAAAGGTGAGTGAAATAAGGCATTATAAGACCTTAGCTAGTTTGTCTACAGAAATATGTGGCCCGTATAGCTAACTGTGATCCACCTTCAGATTTTTACCATAGGAAATGTTAAATAAGCATCTATATGAGCATCTCTGCTCTATGGTGGTTTTCTTTTTTGAGGGGGAGGACTAGTTTTATTACAGAAAAGTCACTTACAATGTCTACTATCCTATCCATGTCTACGTAGAAGAAAGTTCCACTGACTTTTATGGGGCTCACTGTATAGAAATTCAGGCTTGATGCACTGTGTAACCTGAATATTCAGAACAAGGCTTCAATCCTAACCTGTATAAAATGGTTTAAAATAAAATAAAATAGTCTCACATTCACTTTTTTCCTTTTCCCCCCTGACTGATCAGCTGCAAAGCTAGGCAGGATTTCTGTACTTTAAATAGTTGTGTAAAAGCTGTGAGAATTTTGACAGGCGCAGCTTCTCCTGTACGAAGAAGAGCTTCCGTTGTAGAAATGTCCTCCTCCCTCTTTTATATTTGGTTCTTCCTCCACTTCTTTTTCCCTCTCCTCTCCTTCGAGGAGCACTGTCAACAAGAAGAAAATGGTGATCATGTCACACTTAACTTCAGGTCAGGCTGTGACCCACTTGTGGGTCCAGAGGCTCCTCTGTCAAATATTAATCATCAGATCAACTCCGGTTGCTCCCTTTCAAGAGTTCCTCCCTACTTTGAATAGTGACAGCTGGAGGAGGATGGTGGACCCTACATAAAATCAATGGGACTGTCGTTCTAATCTATTATTTATTTTTGAGGATCTATACTATGCCTTTTGATCCAAATGCAACGAAGGCAACTTAACAAGTGACAACTCTGCAAAATAATTTCACAGCCCTTTGACCTTTGGTTGAAGGCAAAGGCCAGCATGTGCGTTGCTTATGTTCTGTAGTCCCAGGCCAAGTGGTAGTTGCCACAGGATATAGTGTGGCATTTGGCATGAACATGCTCTACTGGTTCATAGATCAAGACACCACTTGATTAACCCTACAATCCAGAATAACTACAGGAAGATGTAAGAGGCACTTACTCTGGAATGCCCTGTGCATTTCCCATAGGTTTCCCAAAGGTTGCACTGTAACTTAGGGTGCAATCCAGAGTAACTATGGGGAGTCCTTGCTCCGGTGTAAGAACAATTTGCTCTGGATTGCACTATGAATTTCCCATAGGTTTTCACTAGGTAGTGCAGTAACTACGGGTACACGTAATGTCTCTTACATGTTCCCGTAGTTACTCTGGATTGTAGAGTTAGTTGGTATAAAAGGTCCCATAGTTCCTCTGGATTGTTGCCACTATGTCAGCTGGGAAGGTGAATTGTCTTTGTTGAAAAGAAGTCACATTTTAGGACGAGATCTGTGAATATTCCTTCTGTTCACATAACTCTGACAATACGCAAACAATATCAATCTTACAGATGCTGCAGCCCCCGGATGCTAAATATCGGGGAACCATCTCATAGCATTGGGGACTGTGTTGGATGATCTTTCTATGTTAGGTGGTGAGCAAGAGCTCATCTCAGAAGTCCTGCATTTCTAGGCAGTCAGGGGCCTAGGTGTATGTGCAGCACTCAAGCCGTATGCGCATGCATGCACCCAATTAAATTTGTGTCTGCCCAAATCATGCCAGCCTGCTTGAGTACCATGGATGGGACACAGTGCATGAGCAGGGATGCCCAGCGGGCCATGCTCACATCACAGTGGGGAAGCACATCTCACTCATCCACTGCACCTCAGACTGGAAAAACCCAGATTTGTCTGGATTTTTAGCCTCCTGTCCGGGTGTCCTACATTTTGGCATTGTTGTCCTACATTTTGGCTTCGTTGTCCTACATTTTGGCTTCGTTTTGAAACTTTGCAATGGTGCACAGTACCCCATCATGCCATATGTCGTTGGATTCGTATTGAAGAGCAAAATCCAATGCAAAAATCAGTTTTGAGATATCTCCTTCCTATCAAAAGTTATGGTCAAAAACCCAAAAAACAAAAACCAAAAAATACATTTTTTGGCAATTTTTTAAAGCGGGTGGGAATTTTGGCCTGGGATTAGGAATTTTGGCCTCGGGGCTCAGGAATTTTGGGTTTGGCACAGGGAGACATTGAACTGGCCTGGTCATCAGAGGTGACACCATCTTTGGAGGCAGGAGGCTTGTCTTCAGTCCAATTGGAGCTTCCTTGGATCTAAGAGCAGAACCCACTTAAGAAGCCATCCTTCTAAGCGCTGCCTTTGGGCCTGATCGCTGTATTAACTATGGTTGACATCAATAAAACCATTGCAGAAAACATCAAAAATGAGGCTCTTTTTTGTTGTTGAAATAAACACATTATGCCTGCAAGGAATGTGAACTTGTCTAGTATGGTGAGTGAGGAAGGACCTTTTTTCTATTTTTCCCAAGTTTCTTGTTAGCATAAAAAATATGTGTACATGTATGTATCACCCACAACAAAGGCAGGCATTGAGGCAGAAAGTGGACACGTAGCATTGAGGACACGTGCTTGGTTATGGTTCAGAATGAGGATTAAGGGGATAAATTGAAAGCCACAAGAAAAAGGGGAATTAAAAAAGTATTTTTGAAATGTGACTTTTATTTTTAAAAACTTTATGGACAGTAAGAACATAATAAACAGAACCAAAAAAGATCTGGGAAGAGGCACAAGGACCCAGAAGTCAAGAAGGAAAAGAGCAGCCAGCAAGTGCTGTTGGATAGCATAAAGATGCAACTTCTAGGAAAAAGAAGACCCATGCGCCTGCTGTGCAAAGATTGATGGGCAGTAAATGAGAAGGGGTGTTGAGGTTCTTCCAGAAGTTCCGTAAGAAGTCTGGAGCTGCGGGTCTGGCCTCTTCAGGGACCTCTCAGCGGTTTCCATATCAGGCATCGGAGTGAAGGGGTGTAATAAGCAGGGGTGGCGATGCTGATGCTCCCTGCATTTCATTTCCTCAAATGCTTGTGGCTGCACTTAAATCTCTAGCACTGATGATGCTCTCCACTCCACATAGGTAGGTTCCCCCCATAGGCATCCTCCACTTGACGGATCAGGGACCAGAGCTGTGGTGAAAAGTGGAAATGTTTGAAAAGCAAAAACAGTCTTTTCATTTTAAAAATGTTGCTTCGGATGCTTTTTTTAGCTAGCCAGTTGCAAATGCCCTTTTTATCTTACACATTCCTGCTGTCACACAAAGATTTCTGCACACGGATCCTTATTGACTCCTTCAGGGATGGGAAACAGACCAGGAGCTCAAGTGGCCATGCAGGCTTTCACTTGCACAAAAACACAAGCCAAGGCGGTCTCGGTCACCATGTCGTGGACAAATCAACAAAAAGGAGGGCAATTTTACCCTTTGACACAGCAGAGAGAGGTTGAAAGAGTGAAACACACATTGAATGAATGACTACTGGGTATAAATGAAAGATGTTGAAAGAGCGGATCATCAAAAAATGAACCATCCAAAAACAGGTACCTGTAGAGAGATTTTCTTGACTTAGACTTAAAACTTTTGGGTCACCTTGAAACCCTTTTTCACTTTCAGTAGAGAGTAAGCCTTGCATATACACAACAAGGACCTACCTGCCTACAATCATCATCATCCCTCCCTGGAATACACTGCAACAGTGGCGTAGCTAGGTCATTTGGCACCTGGGACCCACGAATTTTTTTGACAACCCACATGTCAAAATTATTTAATTAATTATTATCAGTATTAATTAATACAATTAGGTATTAATATTTTCATATTTTAAAAATCATCTTACCAATTAAGTTTATTTATTCTTTTTTGGGAGGGAGTGAGGCTGCCTTCAGGAGCACTTGTTAAGCTTCACTTGCACTGGATTGGGACCATTATGGTGGTCTTGCGTCCTGAACACATTTGCTTACTCACCAGTAAATATGGCTGTGAAGTTCAGTTCCACTTTCCATAGAGCTCAATGCAATCAGTGACTTCCTTCTGGGTTAATTTGTGGGGCTGCGTTCAACAAATCAGGGCCATTCTGGAGGTGTTGGAACTCAGTCCGCCCTTTCCAATAGACTAAGGCACATTTTCCTACTCATGAGTAATGGCACGATACAGCTCACTTTCCATACAAATCCATTCATATTTTTTTTAGATTTTTGGCCATGACATTTGACAGGAAAGAGATATTTCAAAGCAGTTTTTTTGCATTGGATTCTACTGAAAAATACACACTGATGGTATATGACTTGATGGGGTTTTCCAAAATATTTTAGGAATTTTTGTTATTTTTGTCATTCCCTGAGGGTGGTACCTGGGGCCCAGAAGCCCCCCCTCCAGGATGCCACTGCAGGGCAATGTTCTTCCCCTCCTTTTGTCCTCACAACAATCCTGCGAGGCAGAGAAAGATTGGCCCAAGGTCATTCAGGCACCTTCATGGCTGAATAGGCATTTGAACTTTTCTGCATCCAAGTCCATCTGCTGAACCCAGTGGCATAGCTAAGGGGGGGGGGGGTTTCAGGGGTTGCAGTTGCACCAGGCTACAGGCTTTAGGTGGCTACAAGCTGAGCTTGACACTAGTGAGTAAAATTGTGAAAAACAGAGTATATATGAATGGTAATACCATCATGTTATATATTGTTGGAAAGGTAATTTAATGCAGAATGCAATGAAACAAACTGCACTGGAATATCTGATAGAATATACTGATAGACTATAATATCTATATTCTATATTATAGTCTATCAAACTGATAGACTATAATATCTATATTCTATCAAATGTTATGGCCGATTAACCTGAAAATGAAAACACAAAAACCAATGGAACAAAAGTGGATTTTCTTAACTCAAACTTTCCGATGTTACTGATGGCTCTGAGAGCCAATGAGATGTAATTCTGATACGGTATGGAACTAACAAGGTGTTAATATGAATCAGTTCTCAGTACATATATCATATACAATACGTATATCAAACAAGAGTTACACCTCACTAACTGGGCATACAGGCACTTCTACATGGTGCTCCTCTTCTATTTAGCAGGGAAGGAATATGCATTCCTTGTTGCACCCGGCACAATTAAAAAAAAATACCCGAGGATGATTAAAAAATACCCAAGGATGATGTCAATTCCGGTTGTGCCATCAATTCTGGGGCTACATTCGGAGCTTCACGTTGGTCTACATGATCATTAGCTACGCCACTGGCTGAACCACTACCACCCTGGCTCTCGAGAGGAAAGCCCAATCCTATCCAACTGCCTAGCACTGATATGCAGGTCTAGGGCAAGGGAACAAATGGTCCCATAGCTTGTGGAGGGCACTGAGACTCCTCCTCTGTTACAGGATGCCACACATGTCTCATTGGCATGGCTGCATCAGCACGGGAAAGATGGATTTTTCACCTGTGTTATCATGGTTTCCAAATGCAGATCTAACTGCCAGAGATGAGAGTGGAAGGGACATCAATCAATCAATCAATCAATCAATCAATCAATCAATCAATCAATCAATCAATCAATCAATATTTATATACCGCTTTTCAACAAAAATCTTTTCTGGCTATTCAGCCATCACCCAAAGCAGGCCTCTGTCAGCCTTGGAAGACTATGGTATCGTGCTTGGCGCTGCATACGCTGCCTGCGAAGCACGAAAGCCTGGGTTGGATTGTTATGGAGGATAGGCTGTTCCCCAAGCAGCAAATCCCCCCTTTCCAGGCCACTGAATGAGTCCAATGGAAAGGCAGAGCCAATACGATTGGATCCAGCTGCATCGCAGAGCTGGGCTAAGGACAGGAGCTCACCCTGTCTAGTGGGGCCGAAGCGGGTCTCGAACCCTGGCCTGCTGGTTAACAGGCACAGCGTCTTAACTGCTTGTGCCACCACAGCCCACAGCAGGCCAAGAGATTTTCCATGGCACAAGGGGAAGCAACTAACTAGAAGGGTGTTAATTACCCAGCTTATTAGGTGTCTGCATTATTAGCATAACCCTGACATAATTAGCTCCCTCCAAACTATTCCACAAATATTAATTGTCTATCACTTCCCAAGAACTTGAATGTATTAATAAAGACAGTAATTATGTATGGATTGTGTTGCTGAAAGTTAATGACATGGGAATTTGATTTGTCCCTCTGAAACACGATAAACTTGAGGAAGCGTTTGCCAAACGATCAATTGATATTTAATTAACCGATGCAACCTTTCAGAGGGAGCCTAAATTAAAAGTCGGCTGCATCTCATCTGAAGTGTTATGGTGACGTCTCGGACCTTTGGATGCAGAAACAACCCTGTCTGGTGGGGGGGGGGGGCGAAGGTCGGGGTGTAAAAGTGCAACACGTAACCTCTTGTTTTTGCTAACTGAACAAAACTCTTTGGCGACCCGGAATTCAATTTTGGTTGGGATGGGAAGTACTTGTCCTCCATCATCATCATCATCATCATCATCATCATCCTCGAGCCAGGGTGACCAGATGTCCAAACCTCAAAAGGAGAACAAGGTCTACTCTTAGATTCCTCTCAGCCTGGCCTTTCTGGCAGTCAATGGCATGTTTGCATACTCACGAGTAAAGCCATGATATTGGGCATTTTCACTCTCCAACAGAGCTCAATGCATATTTTTAATTTTTAGTTTTTTTGGCCATAACGTTTGATAGGAGGGAGATGTTTCAAAACCAATTTTTGCATTGGATTCAGTTCTTCAATATCAATCCAACGAAATATGACGTGATGGGGTCCTGCATACCACTGCAAAGTTCCAAAATGGAGGACAATGAAGCCCTTTTGGAGGACACCTGGACAGAAGGCTAAAAAAAAGAGGACAAATCCGGAAAAATCCGGCCATATGATCACTCTGCATCAAGCACACTCCTAACCATGTCTACTAAAAAAATAAGCCGTATTGTTTTCAATAGATCTAACTCCCTGAAAAGTGTCTTTAGGATTGCAGCCCTCCTCCTCCTCTTTCTACTACTACTACTAGTACTAGTACTTCTAAAAAGCAGGCACCTGTCATTCTTGAGAGACTATGGTATTGTGCTTGCTGCATACACTGCCTGTGAAGCATGAAGCCCTGGGTTAGATTGATATGGAGGATAGGCTGTTACCCAAGCCGCAAATCCCCCCTCTCCACACCACTGAATTAGTCCAATGGAAAGGCAGAGCAGATACGATTGGATCCAGCTGGCGTCGCAGAGCTGGGCTCAGGACAGGAGCTCACCCTGTCTTATGGGGCCGACCCAGGTCTCGAACCCTGGCCTGCTGGTTAATTTCTACTACTCTTACTTTTGGGATAATTAATGCAGACCTCTTCCCCTGTATTTTAATGTTTTTTTCCCCATTTGTTCTATTGCTATTTTCATCAGGGATTCTGTACAAAGACGATAATTTCCTAGAGCAAATTGGTGCTTAATTTCATAATATGCATTTTGGGAATTATGACCCGACACCAGGACAGACCAAAGGCTAGCCAGCAAATAGCGGGCTCCATGCCCTGTTATAGCAGAGCAATAGCATAATACTGAAGGTGCTGCAGTGTGCTGTATAAGCAGCTCTTCCTACACGATCAGACCCATTGCAACGCAGATGCCATCACTGCCTAAAAAGGCTGTAACAGCAAGTGAGTGGAGCGCTTATATGTAGGCTGCAGCACCTATCTTTAGCTATGCTACTGTCCTTTCAGTACTGGAGATACCACCAACTGAATCTGGGGGTTTAGGAAGTGATAGGTATCCCTTGCTTTCTGCTAGTTCGTTTGATGCTTTCTGATGGTTTGTTTTAATTTTAATTATCATAGAATCCTAGAATCCTAGAGCTGAAAGGGACCTAGCAGGTCATCTAGCCCAACCCCCTGCCTGCAGCAGAAAATCCTCCTAGATCATCCCTGACAGGTACTTGTCAAGCCTATCCTTGAAGACCCACACATTTATGCTTTACTGTAAGTCGCTTTGAGTCAGGCTAATTGCCCGAGAAAGGCAGGGTCTAACGTTTTAAAATAAATAAAATAAAATAAAATAAATGCTCCATTCTTTCAACATCTTTCAATTATTCCCAGAACTCATTCATTCAACAAGTGTTCTGCTCTTTCAACCTCTCTGCTGTTCTAAAGGCCAAAATTGCCATCCCTCATGTTGTAGTTCCTGATTTAATCCCATTCCCAAAGGAGCTTTATTGAGAATGCATTTGCAGGTATCTTTGTGCACCAGCAGGAATTTGCAAGATAAAAGGGGCATTTGTCATTTGCTCACTCAAAAAGCATGGGAAAAAAACATTTATAAACTCAAAAGACTGGGTTCCACTTTTCAACAATGTTCACTTTTGGACTGTGCTGTGGTCCCTAACCTGTCCAATAAGTGGGGGATGCCACTGGAGCTGCTTATGGTTGTGCATTGCCCCCCACGTGTTATTCTTGCAAAGATTCCTCTAAGCAAGGCTCGGAGAAGATCACCCCAGCATGATCACGCTCTGCAGACACATGTCATTGAGCAACACTGTGTGTGCTGCCCACCTCTGCACATGCGTTTCCTTTCCCGATCTGCTTCTTCTGCTGGGGAGTAAATAAGAGTTTCTCCCCATCCACCTGGCCTGTTTGTCCTCCTGAAATATTCATCGGCAGCTGATTAAGTTTTAAGCAAGGGCTCCGCTGTCCAGGTGGGCCTCTTACGCTCCAGCCACCAGGGGAGATGGAAGGAAAGGAGCGTGTGCTTCTTGTCTCGCTCTCGCTGTGATTCATTTGTTTTCCCTCTAAGAACGCAAAGGCGTTCTCGTTCTGTTCCTATGTTTCCGCCTTAGTGGTTCGCCCAGCTGATGCGGTGCCAGCGATTGCGGGGAACCTTTTACTTTTATTTGTGCCTTTGAGCTGTGAGGATCTGATTAATGTTTTCAATTAAGAAGCACTTCCCGATGTTTGGCAGTGGAACTGTCGGCCTGAGAAGGTAGTGGACTCTCCAGCGTCCAGGATCTTTACACAGAGCCGCTTGCGCGGGATGTAGTGCACAGACTGCACTGGCAGGCGATTGGGTTCATTGTCCTTCCACTCCAATGAGTCTACAAGTCCTGGGGATTGGGACTCGAGGGTACGCTTGGTGCTGCCATAGGCCATCCTATTAAGATCCATCTGCATTTGGGTATTTTCTGGCCACCTGACTGGAAAACTTTAGTCTTTCATTGTCAGTACCAGATTTCTGGTATGAGCCCCACCGAAATGAATGAGAACTGTGCATAAATTGTGCTTTATTGTGTGCTGGTCACTGGTCTCAATTACCAGAACACAATGAAGCATGATCCATACCAGAAAATGGCCATGGGAATTGTGCTAATGATCTGTCTGTCTGTCTGTCTGTCTGTCTGTCTAATCCATCCCATATCTATCTATCTATCTATCTATCTATCTATCTATCTATCTATCTATCTATCTATCTATCTATCTATCTATCTATCTAATCCATCTCATATCTATCTATCTGTCTATCTATCTATCTATCTATCTATCTATCTATCTATCTATCTATCTGTCTGTCTGTCTGTCTGTCTGTCTGTCTACAGAATTTATATACCGCTTTTCAACTAAAAAGTTCACGAAGCGGTTTACAAGAAAATGAAAAAAATTAATAGCTAAGTAACAGCTAATGGGTCCATGTCCCAAAAGGGCTCACAATCTAAAATGCAAAAAGATTTTACAGGGTGACCAGATGACCGGAAAAATCCGGCCGGGTGTCCTACATTTTGGCATAATTGTCCTACATTTTGTCTTCATTTTGAAACTTCGTGATAGTGCACAGTACCCCATCATGCCATATGTCGTTGGATTCGTATTGAAGAGCAGAATCTAATGCAAAAATCAGTTTGGAGATATCTCCTTCCTATCAAAAGTTATGGTCAAAAAACAGAAAAACAAAATCAAAAAAATACATTTTTTGGCAATTTTTTTCAGCGTGTAGGAATTTTGGCCTTGGGGTTCAGGAATTTTGGGTTTGGCATCTGGTCACCCTGCACTTGAACAGACATTGCTGGGGTGTGAAGGGCAAATTACTCTCCCCCTGCTAAATAAAGGAGGAACACCCACTTGAAAGAGGGCCTCTTACCCAATTAGCAGGGGTTAGCAGGGGTTTACAGCTAATTTACACACCAGGCAACTGCCTCGTGGAATACAATAGATTTTATTTTCTTTTGGGATTGAAGAGGACGGCACCGCTAGCTTGTGCAACGCACTGACTTTCTGAAAGTTGTACATGGGAGAGCAGTATCATCGTTTGGAAAATCTGAGCAATCTCTGATCAAGGGGAACTGAAATGTAGAAACAAAGCCTTTCTAAGTGGTAAAGAAATGCATACAGTTCTCTGATCATTAATAAATAAGCAGTTTGCACTTGGAGAGAACTTCATCAGTGCAACCCAAAAATTCTCTTTTTTGGCAGCAATTCAAACTGGAATAGCCAGTTGCTTTAGGAATGGTTGCTTTCCTTTACAAGGCGAAACATCAGCCAGTGCACCAGATGCATGTACAGTATGTGTTACTTGGTGGGAATGTAAACAAAAAGAAGGAAAGAGGCAAATTAATAGCTCATAACATAATTGTCAAATCAGTTTATTTTTGATGCCTCTCCATACCCACTTCAAAAATTTAAATTTGAGCACTTCAAGTTTCAGGGGGAGCATATGTCATAAATGCAAAAGAGGACAAGTCCTGCTCAAAATGTAGGAGACCCAAGGAATGTAGGACTTCCTGATGGTGAGGGCGGTTCGGCAGTGGAAGAGATTGCCAAGGGAGGTGGTGGACTCTCCCTCACTGGGGATCTTCAAGCAGAGGCTGGACAAGCACCTGTCAGGGATGCTCTAGGGGGATTTCCTGCTGCAGGCAAGGGGTTGGACTAGATGACCTTCTAGGTCCCTTCCAACTCTAGGATTCTATGGTTCTATGAAAATGTAGGACATGACAAAATAAAAGATAAACAGTAATCCTAAGAATGTCTTCTCAGAAGTCCCATTGTGTTCAATAGTATTTACTTCCAGGAAAGTGGGTAGGATTGCAGCCAAAATCACTCATATATATTGTTTTTATTTTTTTAATTTACACACAAAAGCTGGAATCCTATACGCACTTTCCTGGGCGTAAGACCCATTGAACACAATAGGGCTTACTGTTGAGTAGACATGGTTAGGATTGTGCTCTATATTACTTATTATTAAATTTCATATAACATACATATAATTTATTAATTACAAGATGGCTACATGCTGCCTGCTTACAAGGAAAAAGAGAACAAAAGTAGGACAATGAAGATTTTTACAAAGCCAAAAAAGAGGACACGTGCTGGAAAAAGAGGACTTCGGATCACCCTGTTCCAGATTTAAGTGTCAAAAGTTGGTCGGTTTATGAATCTGTGCAACAGCACCCCATAGCATTCGTGACACTCCACTCACCCAGCCTCTTTTATTGCTCGTAACAAATACAGTACTAGAATATCCAATATGGACTCATCACTCCAGAGCCTCTGGTTGCAGGGCTAAAATGGAGAGCTTCATGGTCGGCTCAGTCTGGTGGAAGCCTTGCATGTGCAAGCAGTCAAGTGTGCGCGCTCCTCAAATGTTCAGGTCCCCATGCAAACTCCCAACACGGTGTCACACTGACAACCATATGACCATCCATTTCAGCATATGTAAATGAAGCCCAAATACACAAGTCATCCCCCATGGTCATTTACAGGCAGTGTTATGCATGGTGTGCTGCAGCTCCGAAGAATGATGCGCATGCAGGAGAGGGCTGTCTAATCTCTGAAATGGACCTCTCCCCACCAGGGTGACCAGATGCTGAACCCAAAATTCACTGCCAAGCTCTCCAAAATTCCTACCTCCCCAAGCCAAAATTCCTACCCACTTAAAAAAAATTGTAGGACGCCCCCCAAATGTAGAATGCCCTGGGAATCCTGGAGAGGGGGTTTTCCCCCTTTCTGGTTAGCCTCCCCTTTTCCCGGGGTGTCTGGGCATTTCCGGTCTTGTGATCAGCCTGCTCTCCTCTGTCATTCTTGAGTCATTCTAGAGCACAGCACAGGAGGGACACCAGGGCTTCCTCTGGCCCACCTTTCCTGCCACAGTGAACCATGTGAGCGCTTGTGTTGCACATCCAGACGGTTCAAAGCATTGGGTTGTATGGTTTAGTACGGGGTGGATTCAGTCGCGTCACTAGACTGAATGAAGCGGATGTGGGTGTCTGCTCTCCTGTCCTCCCTCCTGTCCTGATCTTCTCTGCCTTCTGCCCCCAAACCCAAAAATCCAGCACAATCTACACATTTCCGCACATATTTTAAAATTGGATGCAGAATTTTTTGAAGGAAAATTCCTGAATATTTTGTATATAAATACCTACATTTGTATAAATACCTCCATCCCCCTCCCCTTTGCTTCTTCAGGACTGGGAAGACTGAGGAAAGGGTCTTGTCTTTGTGTCTTGA
Organism: Cryptoblepharus egeriae; assembly: GCA_030015325.1. Lineage (NCBI taxonomy): Eukaryota > Metazoa > Chordata > Lepidosauria > Squamata > Scincidae > Cryptoblepharus > Cryptoblepharus egeriae. The sequence continues at coordinate 1,715,545 of JAREYC010000003.1, read as the reverse complement.
AAGATCTATAAAGATCTATATAAGATCCATATCTATACTGATCTAGATCTTATATTGATAAGATCTATATATCTATATTTATATAGATACAAAATCTATTCCTACTTGCTAGCTCCCTGTGTTGAGCCACAGAGCACCACCAGTTCTACGAAGGCAGGATGAAGGAGTACAAAAGGTGCCAGGTTTTGACTTTCCTCTCCAGCATTGGTCAACCCTGAACAGGATCCGAACCCAGCACAGTGTCTGCCAGGACTCAGTGTTTAAGTAGAGGCTTGCATCTACCCTTAAGTGTGATCGTGGTGCTCCTCAATGTTCATCACATTGTGCTTGGGTGTCCGTCGAGGGTCTGCACCGACTCGGTGCCTGATTTTTTTTCTGTATGGACCACTGTCCTTGGGTGGTAGGGTGAACTGGACATGACATTAGCACTTGATTTATCACAAGTCCATATATTTGCCATACGCTAAATAAGATAAATAATCTATATTGAAAGATCTATATAGAAAAATCTTTCTTTTTATGGGGCAAATCGTGGAGTAAAAAGAGCACCAGAAAATGTAGTTTTCCAGTGCATTAAACATGGGTTTGGATGTTCCTGGGGACTTGTGGGGCAGGAAGCATGTCCACATCGTTGGGTGCAACAGGCCTGGATTGGGTCCAGATCTGACCAAGCCATATGGATTTATTTGGTCCAGTTGTGGGAGTAGCTCCTAAACAGTGAGGTCCAAAACCTTCCTGCGCCTGTCTGGGTTGAATCCGCCAGCACTGGTGAGCCACCAAGGACCTCTGCCTCTTTCTTGCCATCCACGTACAACCTCCTGAACTGTCTTCAGCAGGAAGATGGAGATGAGCTGACAGATGGGATGGAGCTGCGACAAAAATAGGATCATGCATCTTTAACTAAGTCCCACCGCATGTCAGGAGGCGCTGCATTTTTTATGTCTGGGTGGGGGACAAAGAAAGGAGGGGAGGTCTGTGTCTGCCCTGGTTCACATATTTCTTTACCTGAGAATGGCAGCAGGGCCAGGATGAATATTTTATGGCTGCCCTGGTAGTTTTTGGCACCATCACCTTGTTTATTGTCACAGCTTTTGCCGTTCCCTTCCGCTGCTTCCCGGTGCTATCTTGGCCCACGTTAATGTCCCCTCCAAGAGATCAGCCACATCACCTCTTGAAAGATGGATAGGATCGGAGGTCAGGTGTGGTGTGGTGCAGATCTGTGGGGTGAGGAGGCAGACTCAGGGATGTGTCTGCGGCAAGGCTGTATAAATACGTATGCACAGAGCCACCCCTGACTCGGCACACTTGGGGGCAGCAGTTCCAGAAGTGGACACAAGTACTTTTCACCTGAGATGCAAAAGACTATCTGGATCCACCATGGTCAGACCCATTGCTAAGTACAGGAGTCCCTCGCTATCCACTAGGGTTCCGTCCTGACCCCTCCTGTGGATAAAATAATCAGTGGATTAAAAACAGTGGAAAAATAGATCTCAAGAACCACTTTCAGGTTTCTTGCTCTTCTAAGATTGTGCCTCAGAATCTGCAGAGGGTCTGATTCTCAGTTTATTTTTTTAAAAAAATTAAAATAAAAGCAGTTTAGTGAAATTAAAAAGAGCATAAAAACATACTTGCAGTGCAAGTTTCAAAAAGGGATCAGCCTCTGGCCTAAATGGGGTGCAACCAGAGACCTCTCTTGAGCCCTGCCCCAAGGGTTTCCTCTTCATAAGACTACCATAGGGATTCTGTACCTATGGAAATGCACATAGGTGGGTCCCTCCTGTCTGCTGAGTGTCTTACCTAATGATTCTATTTCTTAATGGAAAATAACTATAGGTGGAACCTCTACATTCGTGACATTTGGTTCCAAGAAACTCTGTGATTAACTATTTTTCTGTTATATTAGTTAACAATTAGTTACCATAGATTGGTAACAAGGCTTCCTGGGTCATCTGGTGGACCTTTATATGATACAGGAAGCTGAACTAGATGAACCTGCCTGATCCAGTGGAGGCTCTTCTGATGTTTTTAGGCTCTTAAGGCAGGCAATGAATCACGTTCCCTTTGAAGTGGATGCTGAACTGCCCTGCAAGGAGCTGAGCTCCTGCAATTTGCAAGCAGTTTCAGCTCAGAGCAATTCACAAGTGATGATCACTTGGGGGAAGGGAGAGGCTCTGCCTCCAGGCTGAACAGAAAACAAATCTAAAAGTTCTTGAACATTTCTAAGACAAGCTTCATTGTCTGCCACATTGCCATGTTATTAAGCAGACTGCCTTTAAGCCACTAACTGCAACTTAAGGGATGCTTATCTTTTAAATGAAAGATCGAAAAGCGCTTTGAGATAGGGTTGCCATATGCCCCCAAAACCAACAGCAATCTTTTTGGGATTTTGATCACATACAACAAATGGTACAGAGGGTCCTGTCCCAATTTTGTGGAAGAAAATTATGGCAACCCTGCTTTAAGACCTGGTGAGAAACTAGACTGGCTCTGGTGCTGCACAGAAGGGGTAGCCTTGTTTTTGCTGGCCTTGATAGCCAAATGACACTAGAGGCTGCTTTCCCCAAAACAGCAGCGACGAGGGGAAGAGAATGGTCAGCACCTTTTCTAGAGGAATTCCCCCATCTGCTCATCCTGAGGCACTGCAATATTTGCCTCTCCATGTGCAAGTGACTTTGTTGGCTGCGGGTCTCTCTGCTGCGAGGAGAAGACGCTGCGATCTGCTGCGTCAGCAGCCGGCAGCACATCTGCAGTGGAGGATCCAGGCAATGCGGATATTAATCAATGCTTTTCTATCAAGCTTTGGCAGCTGCCCTGGGCGTGCAGCTGTGGCAGCATCTTGGGAGATGGAAAGCTGCCTTGCCGTGAAGTCAGGAGGTGCCTCCCGTCCCCAGGCTGGAGTCTCGCGGCACATGCTGCAGGCTGGTAAGCACCCAATCCTTCGCTCACAGTCCCTCTTGTGTCCTCCTTTTGGCCTGCCAGAATTATTTTTCCTTCCTTAGGGCACATCTCTGTCCCCAGGAGGGTTAGAAATTAAATGGCTAAACAGGAGGCACATCATAATCTCATGCAGTATGCCTTCCTATAAATCGGTGTCCACATGTAGGCAACATGTGAACACCGATGCATCATGCACTGGCTGCAACTTGCTATTTCACACACTACAAATGCTGAGCTACACTTTGAACTGCTAACATCCCATATGGCATATAATCCCATATGGCAATTATATTTTGGGTGTGTTAAGCAGGGTGTCCAGACGCCTGGAAATGCCCGGACCAAGTAGGAATTTTGCCATTGGTCTGGACTGTCCGGGCCAATGACACCTTGGTCCGGCATTCCAGGGACACTGGGAGGCACTGGGAGGCACTGGGGGCTGTTTCCGCTCAGCAGCGGTTAGACACGGCTAACCGCTGCTGAGATATTCAAAAAAATAAATTGTGCATGCATGTGCAGGTAATCAGTGACTGGGAGAGCTCCTAGAGAGTCTCTGGGTAGACAGAGACCTCAACTGAACTCTTCCGGCACGCGCCAAGTGAAAGTGAGGAAGAGTTCAGTTGAGGTCTCCGCCTACGCAGAGACTCTCTAGGAGCTCTCCTGGCCACTGATTAGCTGCGCGCGCATGCGCAGTTAATTTTTTTGAATATCTCAGCAGCGGTTAGCCGTGTCGCTGCTGAGTGGAAACAGCCACCAGTGCCTCCCAGTGCCTCCCAGTCACCCTCCAACACCCCTCAAAAGAACTCCCCAGACCCCAATTTTTTCCAAAAAATGTAGGACAAAATGTAGGACGTGCTACATTTTGTCCTACATCGTTTTTGAATTAAAAGTCCAGATTTTATTGTGAAATGATAAAATCCAGACTTTAAAGTGACCAGGTCAGGAATTTTCAATTTTTGGTCTGCTCACCCTGGTGTTAAGGTCTAATTTTGTTATCCACATATTTTACATCCATGCATTTGACTCAACAGGAATGGCTACTGCAAATTTTTTAAAAAATGCTTTTCTTACTATTGTAGAGAGGTAGTCATGCAAGTAGTCATTCCATTTTCCAGTCCCAGAATCAAACCCTTGAAGATGTTGAGGCACTACCTTATTCAGTTAGGTGCAATAGAGGAGCACAAAACCCGGAAGCAGGTTCTTAAGCCTATTCTTCCATTGTTTGGTGCGGCGGTGTTGGGGGCACTCTGTGTGCTTACCTGTCCTCTACTGCACCTCCTTCTCTTTGGAAAAGGAAGATACAAGTTTGAAAGAAGCATAGTTCCTGCAGTTTGCAAGCGTTTGTAAATATAGGCAGAGAATCCCCCTAATCCATCAATGATAGGGCAGGGTCACATTACATTAGGCTGCAATCCTAAACACTTTCCTGGGAGTAGGCTCCACTGAATACAATAGGGCTTACTTCTGCGTTGACATGCTTAGGATTGTACTAGTCTTAGGATTCCACTTGATCTTCAAGCAGAGGCTTGATGAGCACCTGTCGGAGATGCTGATTTCCCGCTACAGGCAGGGGGTTGGACTAGATGACCTACTGGGTCCCTTCCAACACTAGGATTCTATGTTCTATGAAACAGTGGTGCTATTCATTAGGGATACCTAATAGAAATAGATCAAGTTTTTGGTTTTGTTTTTACAAATAAATAAAACTTGTAAATAAAAATGAAAATATTTTTATAGATTGCCCTTTAAAAGTCTTGTAAGGTGGGTTTTGAAAGAGTTTCATTTTAAAAAGTGCTATAAGGTTTGAGAACCGCTGCTTTATGATCATACTGTACTATGATCGCTTCATATGTGCAGCCCACGGAACACGGATGTTCATTCTGGCATGGGGGGCACAGCAGTGTCTCTTGGCCGCGTCCAGCTAGCATATCTCTGGCAGAATTCTGCTGCTCTTGACACCTGCTCCCCTGGGAGGCCGATGGAGGGATGTGGGTCAAGAGCTGTGCGATGGTCCCAATGGGAACGGGAAGGGATGGTTTGCCTTTATCTCCCTTTTGTAGGGTCCTCAACACTCACATACTGTATTCTCTTTGATGGCTTTTCTCCTTTTGTTGCTTTTTCATGTTTCCGTGTGGTCTGCAAATTTCTCTTTTCTGTTTCACAAAAAGAAACTTAAAAGCTGAACTGACCATGAGCCCATTTCTGTGTTGGTGTCGGCATCCTCACCCCTCTCTTTATGAGGAATCTGACCCACCCCATAAAATTGAAACAGCCCCCCCCCCCCACAAGTGACCAGTTCTTCTTCCATCCAGACAAAAGTTGTGGTGCCCTTTATTTATTTGTGGGACTTGGACCATTTGGGGGACAGTAGAAAAATTTTTATAAAGAGGAAAATAATTCTGTTAAGTGTTGTTAGCATCTTCAATAACTGGGAAAAAAGAAAAATAATAATAAACTAATTTTTTTAATTTTAAAAAATAAAGGATAATGAGAGTTTCTCTCTCCTCTCCTTTTCTCTCCTCTCCTTTTCTCTCTCCAGCTCAGATCAGCAACTGCAGTATGACTTAGAGCACAGTCCTAACCAATTCTACTCAAAAGCAAGCTCCATTGTGTTCAATGGGTCTTACTTCTAGGAAAGTGTTTTTAGGATTGCAGCATTAACTAGCAGGATTTGTCAGGAATTGTGCAATAATGTATGGATAAGGTGCTGAGCACTTTGAAGGGCACCATACAGACGAGAGGTGTCCAAACCTTTTGGGAGGAGAGCTACTTCAAATCTATGACATTATCAGAGAAAAAAATAATTTACATAAATTTGCATAAATGACTGTATTGGAGATGGAACTCCATTGAATGAATGAATTCAAATCAGGTACTCTGGGAGGTGATGGAAAGCAGCGCTGCTGAAAGGGCAGCCTGTATCAGGGTGACTAGATGCAAGAACCTAAGAAGGAGAAGGTCTTGGATTCCTCTCAGCCTGGCCTTTCTGGTGGACAATGGCACGTTTTCCTACTCATGAGTAAAGCCGTGATATTGGGCACTTTCACTTTCCCATAGAGCTCAATGCATATTTTTGATTTTTAGCTTTTTGGCCTTAATGTTTGATAGGAAGGAGATATTTCATAACCAGTTGTTGCATTGGATTCTGCTCTTCAGTACGAATCCAACGACATATGACACGATGGGGTGCTGCACACCACTGCAAAGTTCCAAAATGAAGCCAAAATAGAGGACACTCGGACAGGAGAGGACAAATACAGAAAAATCCAGTTATTTATGGCATGTATGATACTTTGGCATGTTATTTATGGCATGTATGGCATGTTATTTATGGCATGTATGATACTTTGGCTTTCCCAGCATCTTGACAGCTTCTTTCTCCCCCTCTTGATCTGCTCCTTCTCCCACAGCATTCCTTGTCTTCTGAAGCCTCCTTCCATCTCTTCCTCCAGGAGCCTCAGCAAAAGTGGTGCTGGCAAAAGGGTGACACTGGAATTGTCATGTGGCCCAGAGAAAGACATGCTGCAGGCTAGATTTGGCCCATGAGTCTTATATTTAACACCCGTGAGGCATTCCCCACTTATTGGATAGTCTAGAGACCAGAGTGAAAACCAAAAGTGTCCAAAAGTGAAAACCGTTGAAAAGTGGAACCCAGTCTTTTCTAGCATGCAAATGCAAAATTTTTGCAAAATGCAAAAAAAGACTTCAATATTACTTGCAAAAGCCTAAATAACACATATTTATTAACAGCCAAAAGACATCAGAAATTACAGTAAAATGAACAAAGGCATGTGTGGGCAATGAATATCTCATGGGTTTGAATGATGGTTTACTGAAGCAAGTCATAAAGAAATGCCAAAACAGTTTGATCAGCATGTCATGTGCAGATCAACATCAAAGAAGATAATTTTTGCCTTTATGCTAGAAAAGAGAGGTTGAAAGAGTGAAGCATGTGTTGAATGTGATAGGGGCAAAATTGAAACATGTTGAAAGAGTGGAACTGGCAGGAAATGAATGAAAGTGGGGGATGCCTCATTATCATTTTCTTTATTATTATTCCGGTTCCTGGTATCGACTATTTTTAAATAACGAGGGTAGTTTCATCCAGCTGTTCTGTCTGTAGTGCAATTTCCAATGGCTTTTCCGTATAGAGTGGAGCCTGAACTTGAAAGAGTAACAGCTGATAACTTTTTGTCATACAACAGACTTAATTATTAATGGATTATCTATATTTTGGATAATTGATTATCATTTAATTTACATCTTTGCAAGTTTAGAAATGGAGCTGGGACAATTCAGATAGTGACACGGGACAATTTAAAAAGAGGCATTCAAAGAGCAATTTATCACCGAGGTAGTGAGAAATCCCTGCAATCAAGAAGGAGCTATAGGAACTCCTGCTAAGAAATGTTTATATGAAGTTGCAAAGGACCTTATGCAGGTGTCCCCTGCTTTCTGACGGTTCATTTTCTGACAATCCACTCTTTCAACACCTTTCAATTATACCCAGAACTCATTCATTGAAAGCATGTTCTTCTCTTTCAACATCTCTCTGCTGTTCTAAAGGCCAAAATTGCTCTTCCCCATGTTGTCGCTCCTGGTCTAATCCCATTCCCAAAGGAGTTAATGAGAATTCATTTGCAGAAATCTTTGTGTGGCAAAAGGAATTTGCAAGATAAAAGGGACATTTGTAGTTTGCTGGATAAAAAAACATTTATAAACTCAGAAAGATTGGGTTCCACTTTTCAACGATTTTCAGTTTTGGATGCTGCTCCAGTCCCTAACTGGACTAACCATCCCTAAGTGGCGGATCCTCACCATCCTAAGTGGGGATGCCTGTAGCATATTTTTGGCCATTTCCTTAATCCTTAATAATACTCAACCTGTCTTCAGTTCAGTTCCACCGAAAGTCAGGACCCCCAAAGTCTTCCAGCCAGCAAGACTGCAGACGGCGGCCCCCCTCCTGCTCCCTAGGAGATGCTGCCTCTCTCTCGGAGCAGCAGCCTGGATTAAGATGCGCTTCCGTTCCAAATAAGCAGGCCTCCCGATGGATTTGCTGAGAGCTGCTGACTTGGGCACTTTCATTTCTAAACGCCTGACTTTTAACAGCTGTTGAGGGCTCTGACAAGTGCTTCCTTCAAGCAGGCAGAGCTGGGGGGGCAAGAGAGAGAAGTGGCTGGGAAGGCCAGGCAAGGAAGACGTGCCAAGAACAATCTCAATTATTTGATGGAGGCAAACCAGGGAAGGGGGTCCAGCACAGTCTCCAAAGAGCTACAGGCAGAGAGGCCGACACATGCATCACCTTGCAGTGCCAGTGCGATGTGGCAGGCGGGAGTTCAACAGGCTGTTGACCAGAACAGATGTGTGAAACTTCCATGTCCAGGGCAGCGTACCACTCAATACCAGTTGCCAGTGGGAAGAACTGGGAGGTCACCTGCTGCCTTCATGTCATGTGCATGGTGGATGCCGAATGAGGTGCGTGTTTGGTCTGATTTTAGGTTCAACTTTCCTCCCTCCCTTCACATCAATCAATCAAATTATTGATTGATTTGTCTGATTTCCACCCCTTGCATAATTTTGTACATCTCTCATTTCTCTTTTCTCCATCAAAGAGCCCCAAACACTGTAGCCTTTCCTCAGGCTTCCTAAACCATCCATCCTTTTGGCTGCTCTCCTCTGACACAGCTCCATTTCCTCTCTATCCTTTTTTGAGATGTGGTGACCAGAACTGGGCACAGGACTCCAAATGTGGCTTCATCACCGATTTATACAATGACGTCATAATACTTAGCATTTTATGCTCAACCCCTTTCCTAATGACCCCAACCCTTCTTCTCTGCTGAGGCATGTTGGGGTGACACCTTCATTGAGCTCTCCACCAGCACCCCAAAATCTCTTTCCTGCTCTGTCACAAATAGCCCAGACCATTAACCTGTAAGGTTAGGATTCTTTGCCCCCATGTGCACAACTTTACATTTACTTACATTTACTTACCTTCTTCCGGTACAGAGAGATCCCTCTGGAGCTCCTCACAGTCTCTTTTGGTCTTCACCACTTGGAATAGTTTGGTGTCATCCCCAAACTTGGTTAACCCTCTTTCTAGGTCATTTATAGGTTGAAAAGCACCAGTCCCGGGATAGACCCCTGAGGCACCCCACTTTTCACTCCATTCGGAAAATTGCCCATTTGTACCCACTCTCTGTATCCAATTAAAATTCAATTAAATAAGTGTTGGAAGAGATAGATATAAGACAATTTTTAAAAAAACCCAGTGTGTAATTAATCCGTGGAACTCCTTGCTACAGGATGTAGTGATGGCATCTGGCTGAGATGCTTTTAAAAAGAAGATTAAACAAATGGATTTTGTCCCATCATGGACATCTTGATTTACATGGATGGACATAATCCATGATGGACATTGTGGATTACGAACCATGATATGTATGTGCAACCTACACAATTGAAACCTGGCCTTAGAAATAGGCAACCTCAGAAATTCAGATGCAAGGGAATGGCAACAGAATGTAGGTCCGTTGTTGTCTTGTGTGCCCCCGGCGGGGACTTTCTTTATCCTTGCAATAGTTTATAGGGTTTATACTCCCAACTAGTTAGAAGAGGGCCTGTCACGGTTGTGAGTGCGTGTTTGTGTGTGCGCGGGGTGGCCAGATGCCCAAACCTCAAAAGAAGGCCAAGGTCTTGGATTTTTCTCCGTCTGGCCTTTCCAACAGACAATGGCACGTTTGCCTACTCACGAGTAAAGCTGCTAAATTGGCCACTTTCACTTTCCCATAGAGCTCAATGCATATTTTTAATTTTGGGTTTTTGGCCATAACTCTTGATAGGAAGGAGATATTTCAAAACTGCTTCTTGCATTGGATTCTGCTCTTCAATACAAATCCAACAACATATGGCATGATGGGGTCCTGCACATTGTTGCAAAGTTCTGAAATGAAGCCAAAATGGAGGACAACAAAGCCCTTTTGGAGGACACCCGGAGAGGAAGCTAAAAAGAGGACAAATCTGGAAATTTCCATGTGTGTGGTATCATAATGATCAAATTTATCCTTCACTGTTGATCTGTCTGATTGACAGTGTCTTTCATTCATTTTGCTTATGGTGCATTTCTGCAATCAATCAATCAATCAATCAATCAATCAATCAATCAATCAATCAATCAATCAATCAATCAATTTCTTGCTTATTTTAGAACCCCTTTCTTTTGCAAGTGAGCTGAAGTATCTATTGGCAGCGCTGCAACACTATGCCAAGGTCTTTGTCAAAGCAAGAAGCAGGTGGACCTGCTGCCATACAGAGCGTGTGCGTATGTGTGGTGGAAACGGAAGGGGAATGCTCAGCGTACTGGAAGGGGCAGGAGGGCAGCACGACCCATTTGCTGACAAATTGATGGAGCGGTGCCTTGCAAAGCCCTTCTCAGACGCTTTCCTCCCAGCGCCTGGAAGCACCTACCACTCCAGCCCGCTTATTTCATAAAGGACGAAGCTTTTAGAAATGCTTCAGTAGGGAGGCGAAGGGTCTGTGAAGCATTAACGGGGCTGAGAGTTTTGTCTTGATTAATTCTTTATCATTTTGTTCCAGGCCGGCGCTAGCCTTGTAGAGACATCAGGAGGCGGTCAGGGCACAGACGGTGCAGGCAAAAGGTGCCAAATGGACAGATCCTGAGAGCATCTGCAAAGCTTTGGCAAGAGGAATACCACTGGGGAAGACACCCGTTGCACATGGGGGGTGGATGGGAAGGAGGGAGGGGGTGCTGCTTCTTCACCCAGATATCTGTTATCATCATCATGTGTGGGGGGGTATTACATACCTGGGGCCAGATGTGGCCTGTGGTGAAGTTCTAACCAGCCCGTGGCCAACCTCTAGTCCCTAAACAGCCCTAACTAGGATTGTGATATGTCCTGAAAAACCTGGACTGTTCCAGTTTGGGGGGATAGTGGCAAGTACAGCAACCCTACCCAACCCTACAGCAACCCAACACAGGACTGGAATTGTCATGGTGGGGGGAATGGGGTTCCCTTTAAATTAATTAATTAATTAATTAATTAATTAATTCTTTCTTTCGACAAATAATTGGTGGTAGTATGTTAGGTAGTCTGCCATGCGTCCCCCAAAACGGAGACAATCCTGATTTGGGGGGGATTGTGGTCACATATTGGCAAATGGGACAGAGGTTCCTGTCCCAATTTTGTGGAAGAGAATTATAGCAGCCCTATAATAGATGATGGGAGCTATAGTAGGTGAACAGCTATTAGCCACAATAGTAAAATGGAACCCTCATGTTCTAGAGCAGTCTACCACTACACACCAGGTCCTGGAGATATACCAATACAGTGGGAAAGCTTGTTACCGTCTTTCCCCATCTGGTGAGTCCCAAAAGGCACATGGCTGATTTTGTTGGGTATAAAATGTTGGACCAGATGCTCTTGGTCCAGCAGCATCGAGCACAATCCTAACCATCTCTACTCAAAAATAAGCCCCATTGTGTTCAATGGATCTTACTCCCAGAAAAGTGTCTAGGATTTCAGTCATCTCTCTTTCAGCCTGTTGGGCCAAGGCCAAGGATGCCCATGCAGCCCATCATTCGGATTCCCGCAGCAGCTTGCCTATTGCTGTAGTTCCACCAGGTGGGTTTCAGAACTAGTGCTGGTCCCAACATTTCAATGGTCAGCTTCTACTTAAACGGACAGGACAGCCATAGTGGAAGAGACAGCACTGATTTATAACCCACCCAGGTTGATTTCTTTTGAGTGAAGAAGAAATATTCCCATGGCACAGAGGCTCAGAAACCCAAAGAATAATTCCATTTAATGCTCCTGAAAACTTGATAGGTGGTATCTCTGTTCTCATAAAATCCCATCGCTTCAGGTTGGTGGCCTTGTGTTTATTATTATTCTGCTTTCCTGGTCTGACTTGTGGCCTTTGCCAGTGGCATAACTAGAGGGGGGCTGAGCAGTCAGTCCTGGGGGAGACTTACCCCTTCAGAGCCATACCAGAAGTTTGTACTGTATGTCTCTGCTTTGTTCCCCACACGTCCAAGATTTGACTGCTCCAGCCCCCTCCAGCTACACCCTTGGCCTCTGCCCTCTTCTTGCAACTAATAAGCATGCCAGGGGGTGATGACCCCTTGTGCCAAAGCCCTTCCCTGCAGAGAGGCCACCCCAGCCGGAGTGTCTGCCCACCCTCCAGCCTCCTCGACTGGCATTTGCATTCCAATGCCCAGATATCTTTCAGTCTGTTTGGATCCTCCTGCAGAGCCAACAAATTAGCAGATTTAGAGGGACATCAGTGAGCAGGCCCTTGACGGAGAGCGGTTTCAAGCTCTCAGTGGGGTTCCTTGTGTGAAAGCATTAAAAGATGCTTTAGCAACTGTGGCGAAGGAAGGAGACTCAATACCATCAAAGTGGACAGAGCGACAATCTGCAGAGCCAACATCCATCAAGATTCAAGAACAAGATCCACACTTGAGCATTGGAGGAGTCACCGTTTCAGTCTCCAACAGGCAGCACAAACCGGTGGGGTGAAAGCCCCACATTAGCACCACTGTCAGCGCACAGTGGGAGTTGGATACAAGGCTTGATTAGCCAGCGGGGGCTCCATCAAGAGGGCGGTGATAGCCCTGGCCGTGCTCACAACAGACCTGCCAGGAACATGTGTGTCTGGCTGTCCCTCCTCTATTCTCACAAAAGAGCCATGCACTGTTCTTGAGGCATAGGGTGCAGCAGGGCAGTGCTGTCTGTGGGGCTGGCATGTGGGCGAGGGCGTTGTTTTTGGAAAGAAATCACTGGACTGGGTGGCCACATGTCCTGAAAAACCAGCACAATCTCAATGGGGGGGGATTGTATTCACATACTGGCAAATGGGACCACAATGTCCCAATTTGGGGGAAGAGAATTATGGCAACCTAGCACAACCAGGGCTGCACCACAGACGCAGCACACACGCAGATAGCAGAAGTGTCCATGTCAGTCACACAATCCATCCCATGTCATCAGGACTGTCCTCCCCACGTACCTGCCATTCATCTATATATATAAAAGAGAAAAGTCACTGACTGACTGACTGACTGACTGACTCATCACTGCCCTGCCAAAACTGATGGGCCTAGAAGCGTGAAAATTGGAGTGGGTGTTCCTTCCGTGAGGGAGGGGTGCACTAAGAACCGGTTTTCGGAAATTCCAACGGGAAGGGGGTGAAAAGGGGCGCAACGCGTTTCTCTCCTATACTTAACATGGGAGACTGAACAACATCCAGCCAGTTTGGTGCTCAGTGCCTGGTGCATGGGGGGTGGGGTGTTGTTCAAAGGAAGAGGTTGCACTGGCAAGGATGCTGTGCATTGGGGAAACTTGCACATGGGGGAAAGTTGCGCATGGGGGAAAGTTGCGCATGGGGAAGTTGTGCAAGGGGGGTTGATGCACATGAGGGAAGTTGCACATGGGGGAAGTTGCACATGGGGGTTGATGCGCATGGGGGAAGTTTCACATGGGGGTTGATGCGCATGGGGAAGTTGCGCATTGGGGAAGTTGTGCATGGGGGTTTGATGTGCATGGGGGTTTGATGCACAAGGGGGTTTGATGCGCAAGGGGGGTTGATGCGTATGGGAGGTTGATGCGCATGGGGGAAGTTGTGCAAGGGGGGTTGATGCACATAAGGGAAGTTGCACATGGGGTTGATGAACATGGGGGTTGATGTGCATGGGGGAAGTTGTGCATGGGGGTTGATGCACATGGGGAAGTTGCACATGGGGAGTTGATGTGCATGGGGGAGTTGTTGCGCATGGGGGGTTGATGCGCATGGGGGAAGTTGCACGTGTGGGGAAGTTGCGGATATGGGGAAGTTGTACATGGGGGGTTGATGCACATGGGGGTTGATGCATATGGGGGATGGCATATGGGGGAATTTTACTCGCGCAACACGGGGACACTTTTTACTAGTTTTTTATAAATTGATTCCCCTGTGCTGTAGGGATGGGGGGAGGCAGGCAGTGCGCTGGGACCCAGCAGTAATACTGACTCCAGGCCCTGTTCCCCGAGCAGCGAGGAGCAGCCTCAGGTTCCAGAGGTGGCACTGATCTGAGTATACCCATTGGGGCTGGTGCCATGTTACCCGGGGAAAGGAGAAAAGTTTCCCATTGCTTTGTGGTAGTGCAGCAGCAGCCCTGAACTTGCACTGGATACAGCACAGGCCAGGTGGATCCAGCCCAATGGATCCAGTAGATCCAGCCTAACTGGATACAGTGCAGCCTAGCACAAGTTAGGTTTGCACCATCAGCCTTGTCAAGACAGGCAGGTGGAAGGATGTTGCCCGTCTGATGAACCCCGTTTGGTCGGCTTTTGCCTGGTTGTTAACCGATGCCATCTCCTCCTCGCCGCTTCCTCCCGCTTTCCCTGTGCATTTTTAGCGAAGCCAGAAATTCTCTTTCAGGCTTTCTCAGAGCTTTAATTGAAAGCAACCGACGCCGTGCAGAAAAACTGCATACAAACACATCGAGACCTGGGAAGCACTTTGATGCCGGAGGACGGCTGGGTTACCTGCCGGCGCGTCAAGGGGCCGATGGATAATTAAAGTGACAGTCGATCACGCGGTAAGCGGAGGGGGGGCAGATAAACCGTGATGAAGATGGGGGAGCAAATAAGAAAGTGACAAAGCAAAGCCGATCGAGACAGGAGCCAACCAGCCGTCAGTTCTGATGGACAACCCCGGCGATAGCGTCGCTGGCAGGAGGCCTCCTCCAGCCCTCCTCCAGTCCAGGCCCACCTTGGAGCTGGGCAGCCTCAAAGTCCTCGCCAAATTATTTGTGTCGCTACAAAAGGTAGCGGCTGATCGACAAAGTGTCGTGCAGTTTAAAAAGGGGGTGGCGGGAACGGAGGGGGGAGGTGGAAGCGACAGCTGGACTAAAAATGTTTGAGCGCTCATGAAAGATTCAGGGACATCTCTTGTTAAATTTAATTGGGAGAAACTCGGCTCCGTTGTGACTGCGCCGTTTGTGGGCTCTCGCTTAAGAAGCCGACTGACAAACCTGTCTCGTGTGTTTACTCCTTCCTCCTCCTCCTCGTCCTCCTCCTTGTCACCTTCCTCCTTATCACCCCTACAAGAGGCAACATTGGGAGAGATACGTTCCCCGTCACCTGCAAGCGCACCCTGTTTGCATTGCTCTCATCGCTGCTTGTCTGCCACTTAGCACTTTGCACAGGAGGAAGCCTGTCTGGGGGCACCTTATATGCCAGGGCTGCCTCTCACACGGAGACATGCTTCTGACGTCGACTCACACTTAGCAGCATGCCTGTTGCTTCCGCACATGGTCAGGGACATGTTTTCTTGGGGGCAAATTTCACGCACTAACAGTGCAATCCTAACTCCTGGTTAGGGCACATATCCCTTAATGTACTTCTGCACCACACTGGGGTGGTTAGGCCAGTGCACAGACATGTGCCAGCCTCCCCACACCACCGCAGGAGCAGGGAGATCCTGGTTACTGGTTATGCAGGAACAATCCCATGCTAGCCTGGAGGTTTTGCAAAAATGCCATAGGGCACTTCTGCGCCACTCCTAGGGGGTTAGGCCAGTGCACAGACATGCACCAGTCTCTCCATGCGGGAACAGGGAGATGGGTAAGTTATGCTGGCCTAAATTGAACAGGATCGTGCCCTAAATCCTAGCCTGCAATACTGTAGCTGAAGTCCAGGTGGCTGCGCCATACCAAAGCTGAAGACTTATTTGGTCCGCTGAAGCTTTCCCTCCATATGTGCTACTCAGAAGCAAGAAAACAGCAGCAGCAGCAATGTGCAAGCAGGGATTCAAAGAGAACTTTGCAGCTATTATTACTTTTTATTATTTTTATTTTAAAAATTTATATCCTGCCTTTCTTGGGCAAATTAGCCCGACTCAAGGCGGCTGCCATAAAACATAATTAAAAACATAAATTAAAAAAACATAAATAAAAACTTTCTGCCTTGAAACTGCCCATTTCTTTCCTGCAAGAAACTCTGGCCCCCTTTTGATAATAAATTTTGTTTAATACAAACGCCACTTTCAATTAGCTCAATTAATTTGACTGGTCCATTTCAAATCAAGCTAATGAGAGACAGTTTGTCTCTGATTAAAATGTGAAGAAGAAAATTAAATGAAGGCCAGGCAAAAGTCCTATTGACTTTGGAGGGTCTCGGGGCATTCGCTTGGTAAATCCCACTGATATTATCAGTTTGTTGTGCAGCATTGAGTTCTTTGGAATAAACAGAGCTGAAATCTGGAATCCGCTGAAAGACACCAAATCCACTGGAATCCACTGAAGTGGATCTTTTGTGGTCACCCAGTCAAATCTATTCAATGTCCATTTATTTGGGTAGATTCCTTGATGTGTGGTGTGTCACAAGAAAATACTGAAACACTGACGGTGCAATCCTAAACCCTGATCAAGCTGGCACAAGTCTTGGCTCAAGTCCCTTCAGTGCCAGATTTAAGTATAAACTAAACAACCTATAGCTTAGGGCCCCACTCTCTGGGGCCCCCCCAAAAAATATTAAAGAAAAAAAACTATGTACATTTCCAAAATATAAGATAAAAACAAATAAAATAAAACCTATATATAGCAATAATGTTTTCTGTTGTGTAGGCTCCTAGGATGTACGTAATGGGCCCCGCCTGCTGGACATATAAAAGGCCCCATTAGCTTCAATGATGTCTGGCTGCCAACTCTTGCCAGCTGCCAATTCTTCAGTGTAGTCGGGCTGCCAGTTGTTGCTGTTCACACTTTTGTGCTGTTTGGGGTGCACCCCGAGGAGGCCAACCAGCATCACACCTTAGGGTTGCCATAATTCTCTTCCACAAAATACCTCTGTCCCATTTGCCAGTATGTGAACACAATCCCCCCAAACTGGGATTGTCCCAGTTTTCCAAGACATATGGCAACCCGTTGCATGGAAGTAAATGATGTTCTTTAAAAACTTGCATCCTGCGACAAAGGGGTTAAATGTCCGAAAGATGTTTTTTTGACATCTAAAGCGGGATCAGCCTACAGATGCATCACTATAAGCATCTTAGAACATCAGGTCCCGCTAACTTTATGATGAGCGTCTAACCCTCTTCAAATTAAGAAGTGCTGCCATCAGCTGCTTTTGATATCAGGACGGGATAAGCACACAGATGGATCCTTTGTAGGAAATAAGGCCGTCTGCAAGATATTTTGCTAGATGAATACAGCAGGTAAGGAGGACGCTTCTGACACCCAAGGTAATCATAAATTTTGCAAGCGCAGGGGGTCTGGCCGGCTAAAGCCACCACCTGGGGAAGGAGAGACACAGAGAAAGCACTTGATGAGAAAATGGATTTGCTAAAAATACTGGCACAAGCGTCAGCGGAAATTGAAAAGGTCTGTCGAAATCTCTTGGTCCACAATGTTCCGAAGAAACCAAGATGTGGTTTGTCCACAACCTGGAGCATCGACCATCCAGATGGCATATTTTCATACCTGCCTGTGATAAGTGGGAGCATCCCAAGAATTTTATTATCCCCCCCCAAAAAACTGCACCGACACAATTCCTTGACACATTCTTTCTTATTGCCTTCAATGTGCCTGGCACAGGAGGTCTTCCTGGTCACTCTACAGGCCAGAGCAGCACCTAGCTGTGGACAACTCAGCTGGTTTCATAAATTTCATAAATAATCATAAATGTCAATTTTATATTTAAACAATTTTAAATTTAAAAATGTTAAATGTTAAATAATTTTAAATTTAAATAATACATTAAAATTAAAATGTTAATAAATAATAAAATCTTGCAATAGCAAGAATCTTCTGACAGTTTCAGTGATTCCCAGGATTCTTGGTTTGATCCTGAATTACACTATAATCAGTATAATTACACTATAATCAGTCCAGTATTAGCAGGGATGAAGTAGATGATGATGATGATGATGATGATGATGATGATGATGATGATGGTGGTGATGATCGGCATTGATAAGATAATCGCTGACAACTGCAATGGGCCACACTACTGGGAATATCAATCATTTACAGCAAAATCTCACCAGTTCTTAAGCACTTCAAAGTTATTTGAACTAGAGAGCACCCAAAAATCCCAGTATAAACTGGTGGGCTTGACACAACTTGATAATGAGGACACTGTTTTTCAGCTGTTGCTCATATCTACTAGCCTTACTTTTTAGGATCACCCATTGCAATTTCTAGGATCACCCACTGCAATCAAGCACTTAGATTGCAATGGGTGGCCCACCATCCCAAATATAACATGTGGAGTGACCCTATTGTAACTTCTGCAGGCAGTGCCATGTCAAATTCCAACTGTAACATTATTCACCATCAATTAACTGGGAATTCATTTTTGTCCCTACAACTACACACTACACAAACCACCGGCAGGATTTCATACTGATAAATGGATATTGTAAAGCCTGAAGTGTGGAATGCCGTTTAGAGTGGAGCTGGACAAATCTGGTGGTTGCGACACAAACTGCAGGAACTGTCGGCCGTCAATCATTCGTTAAATGTTTTCCTGAAAAGCACATGTCATTTTGGCTGGATATCCTTATAGTGTAATGCCCTTTGTTAGTGTTCAATGATTGAGTTTTAATTGAAATCCATTATTCATATGATGAAACGCAGGTTTTTGGTTTTATTTTTTTTTTACAGGTGTACCTTTCTTTTCTTATCAAAAATTTGGAAATGTTTTAAATATTTCACATTTTAAATGTTTTAAAGATTTTGAAATGTTTTAAATTTTGAAATGTTAAAAACTCTAAACTGCACACACATGTACAGCCCCGCACACATACTGTTTGCTCTTAACTACAACGTGTGGGGAGCTCTAATTCATTAAGGTTAGGAATTTATTTGCATCCGTGCAATTAACTTAAGAGCATGTCATAACCTTACCTGAGAGTAAACTGTGGATTTACAACTTTAAAAAGTTTTATGCCACCGCCCCCCAAGTAGGACACCTAAGAATAGTGTAGTACAAGATAAAATAAAAGCTGAATGATTATATTACTGAATGATTATATTATTATTATATTAATGAATGATTATATTGCTGAATGATTATATTGCTTTCATGTGACTAATTTAAACACGTATTACTTATCAAATTAAAAATTACATACCAGCAAGAGACTTATGGCGGCCGATCTGGGGGTTGGGATTGCAGTCGTCTCAGATAGTATGGATTGGGAAGGAAATCAACCTCGGCAGGTCCTCCATGAGGGTCTTCCCACCATCTCAGGTTTGCTCAGGCAACATGTTTGGTAATATTCCCTACAATCCAGAGTAACGACATGAGCACGTAAGAGACATTTATGTCTACGTTGTTATGGCACCACCTAGTGAAAATCCATGGGAAATTCACTATGCAATCCAGAGTAAATTGTTCTTACATGGGAGCAAGGACTCTCCGTAGTTTCTCCAGATTGCACCCATTGTCCCACGCTGTTGGGCACTAATCTTTAGGGCCACCACTGAGGACGTTATGCATCAGTGGAACTTTCAGCAATGACCATGCAGCTGTGGCAGGGCCACTGAGGCACATGTCTGGAAATGGGGGTGGGGAATGTGGCATTCCCAGGACTAGCACCTTTCCAACAAAGTTCTAGCCAGACTTCTATGCTTGATGGAGGTGAATTTCTGCAGCCAGTTTTCCCTTGGCTAGAAGAGCCCTGACTGTATATCGAGGGAGATGCAAGTTGACTTTTGGACATATAATTTCATTCCATGATGGCCGTGAACAGAGGCTGGATTGAGACGGCGCTTGCAGATAATGTGGATGTTCTGGGAGCCAGTAATTCCACCCCCCTTACAAACTCCATTCCTTCCAATAGACCTGAGTGTATTTAATCCTCAAAGTGGTTGATGAATTCTCTTGCCAACCTCTGGCGTGGACATAACGGTGCATCAGCTATAAGTAGTGCAGCTCTTCCCTCTTTCAGCCACAGAAATAAATAGATTGCATTGCAGGGATTGTCAGAAGTCTGTGTAAGAGTCCCACGACATGGTCATAAAAAAGGCAACCTTTTGGGGTTTTTTGCTATCCTTTTATGCCAAAAGGTCTCTGTTTATAAGGAACAGCCACAATGTTCAGCTCTGGCCCACATCTGAGGCTGTCCTGCCTTTCCTCGGCTCGCCACCCCACTCATTTCCTCCATGAGAATGAGCCGGAAGAGTGCTAGAGCAGCAGCAACTGTTTCTGTCCACCAAGCAAGCAAGCCATGGGGGCCAGGGGGAGAGAGGAGGGCCTGCTATGACCCTCTTCCCATCCAAGGAAGCATCAAAAGAGGACCATTCTGCCATAATCGGAACAAGGAAGGAACAAGAAAGGAGGCCTCTGATGCGCTTGCACCCACAAGTTGTTATGCCTGCAAGTTCACCCCCCTCGTCCCATGACCAAACATCTGGGGAGGTGGACTGTGTTCTGGCTCCGTTGTACCTGCACATCAAAGCGGACACATGAACGCTAACGTGCACCGCAACACAGCCTGCAGTTTTCATGCTACATTCCAGGAGGCGCACTTTGCCTGCATAAGCACAATGCACTGTCTGGACCATAAGGGGGTGCCTGGGGTGGGGGGCAGGCTGAGTGCAACAGGCAGGGGGTGGACTAGATGACCTATTAGGCTCATTCCAATTCTGATTCTCTGATTGAATGCAAGGCACAATTTGACGCACCACGTGGCAATGTTTACAGGGCACCAAGTGTTTCTCAGTTGCTTGCAATCCAGAGAAACCCTATTTTGATTTTCAGACATGGGACCCCCCCCAAATGGGGCCAGGTTGATTCTTTGTGGCTGTTTGAATGCAACCCTATTTGCTTAATGGCCCCTATCCCAGTCAAGAGCATCCTGTGCTGAGAGCAAGTGATGCCAAATACCGCATTTACTCAAATCTAATGCTCATCTTTTCCAGCCATATTTAGGCTGCAATCCTAAAGACACTTTCCTGGGAGTAAGACCCACTGAACACAATGTGGCTTACTTCTGAGTAGACCTGGTTAGGATTGTGCTATTAGTTTCCAAAATGAAGGTGTGCATTAAATTAAATGGTTAGTTAAATTTGAGTAAATGTGGTATTTTGATTATAGGTATGGGGTGCGCATTAAATTCAGTGGCACATTAAATGAGAGTAAATACAGTATCTTTAAAGTTGCTGCTACTGTATATAGCAAGTGCAACCAGATCAATTCTGGTTCAATTAATGTTCTGAACTTATGGGGGGGGGGGAAGAAAATGCTCCAGATCCTCATGCGTTCCAAAGCTGAACCCTAATACTGAAGTTGCCCACTGATTAAAAAAAATATGTAGCTGCACCTCTCCTTATGAAGCAAACAGGGTGACAATGAGCTGGTAACATATGGAGGAAACATTATCCTCCGCTCATGTCTGCGCATGACGCTGATGTTGAAACAAGCCACAGGGAAAAACTGAAAAGTTGGCAACCTTGGATGGTATTGAAATCAGAGTCCTGGCTACAAGATAAAACAAATGAGCAGTGTGTGTAAGACATACGCACACATGCATGCGCGCAGGCACATCGACACATATCCTACAAGGGTGTGCAACCGCCCTCTCCAGTCTCTCCGGGAGAAGCTGGCCGCCGTGATAATTACTAAGCCTTGTCAGGAGAATGGCAGTGATGGGCCTCATTAAATGGTTGGATGGCATACCACTGCTGTGGTGGCAGAGCAGCGCAACGCACATCTCCGCGCAACTCATTAGGGGAAGCCTCCCTCGTGGCAACACACAGGGATTGCCTGCATGCCAGCCCTGTCCAGCCAGCAACAGACTGTCAGCGCCTCCACCTGCAGTGTCCAGATTCCCTTCTCTTGTTCCGTTCACAAACTCATTAACATTGATTTGCTCCCCAGCCTGTCCCGAAGGCTGCGAGGAAGGTGGGTTCAAAACACGCATGTTATTAATTATGTGGGATTGTGATGTTGAGCTCATACGACTCAGAAAGGCAGAACGTTGCCATTTCCAAAACACTCTTTTCAAACCGACATTCGATTAAGAAGAAGAGAAACCAGCGTCCCCTTCCCAGGGTGTTGCCATTCAAAGCATCCAGCAAAGTTTGGGGGAGTGGTGCTGTTTTGTTTGGGGGCTGCGGGGTCTGGTCACCAGACAAAACCTGATCCAAGTCTCGGGGGTTTGGGATGGGTGGGGAGGAGGCAGCCCAATGGCAGCCAAATGCAAGGGCTAGGAGAGATGCTCAGCCAGGGTGGAAGCCTAAGGTGGACACTTAAAGAGACCCCAGGTGAGCCACCTATAGGGTTGCCATAATTTTCTTCCACAAAATCGGGACAGGACCCTCTGTCCCATTTGCCAGAATCCCAACAATCCAGAGTAACTACGGGAGCACGTAAGAGACATTACATGCACTCATGGTTACTGCACCACCTAGTGAAAACCTAAGGAAAATTCACATTGCAATCCAGAGTAAATTGTTCTTACACCGGAGCAAGGACTCCTTGTAGTTATTTGGGATTGCACCCTATGTGAACACAAATCCCCAAAATTGGGGTTGTCCCTATTTTTGGGGAGATATGGCAACCCTAGCCATCTACCAAGTAGCTAAGGCGTAAAATAAGGATCAGGCATGAGCCAGACACTATTAAGGGGGGGGGGGGTTATAGCCGGACTTACATAAAAGCATAAGAACTAAGAAGAACCCGCTGAATCATATCAAAGATCATATTAAACCATCCAGTCCAGCTTCCTGGCTCTCACAGTGGCCCACCAGGTAAAACGGTCAAGGGTCACTGGCAGGTTGCCCTGTCTCCTATAGTCACCCCACTATGTCTATGGGGTATGGTGCTCATCTCTGTTTCTATGACCGAAGAACCAGCACTGTCCAAAGACACTTCTATGGTCATGTGGCCAGTGTGACTCAACACCAAGGCCCATGGACACACTGTTACCTTCCCACCAAGGTGGTACTTACTTATCTACTTGCATTTCCATGCTTTCAAACTGCTAGGTTGGCAGGAGCTGGACATGGATGGGAGCTCACTACGTCTTGCAGGACTTGGTTCTCAAACTGCCCAATCCCATTTTAAGGGTATGTAGGCCAGACACAAGAACCACATGCTGGTCCCAGCATATACTGGGTTTGTGGGTCACATCAGGCTCTAGGAGCGGCAGACCTAATTATAACAGGGGTCTCCTAACTTTCTGGCAGGAGGGCCAGTTCACCTTTCTGTTACTGTATTGGGGGCTGGAAGAAATAAAGAATTGATCTATATTTCAAATTTGAATAAATTTACATCAATTAATGTATTAGTGATGGGACTTGTGAATGAATGAATGAATGAATGAATGAATGAATGAATGAATGAATGAATGAATGAAAATCAGTACATAAACATTTTCCAGCACACAGGGAGAGGGTGATCTTTAAACCAGGTCCTAAGTACTTTCATACACGGAGAGGGGAGGTGTATGCAGCTTTCCCAGTCCCCAAAAACTCTCCTGAGGAGTGGAGAGTAGCCTCTGGAGGACTTGCTCAAGGGCCAGATGGAGGGGGATGTCCACAGGCCTGATGTCTATTTGCCGAGGGCTGCTTCTGGCCCCAGGGCCAGGGTTTTGGAGACCCATGCTCTACAAACTCAACTGACAGGCGTGAAGGTCCCCCATGTCCATCCCCTTATGCGCATCATCATCTCCCCCTATGTGCATCATCATCCCCCCGTATGCACATCAATCCCCCATGCGCATCGGTGCACAGTCCATGCATCTTAATGGGGTTGTGATGATGCAGGAGAACCTTCCTGCTGGTCCAGATCACCATGTCCAGCATTCTCTTTCCCAACGTTGCCAACCAGATTCCTCCAGGAAACCCACAGGCAGGGTACAGAGGGTCTGCTCCATCCTCTCCTGCCCATAGCTGTTGCACCCAGAGGTAGAGTGCTTCTCAACATAGGGCTTCCACTTACCACCATGACTAACAGCGGGTTGAAGATCTTTTCCAATTCTCCACAAAGCTGCCTTATTCTCCAGCCCCTTTACTTAGCGGGATAAAGGCTAAGGTAGTAGCCATCAGGCTGGCCAACAGTCTGCCCAAGATCTCATGGCCATGCATGGACCGAGGCTGCGTGCGCAATGATGCTGCATCGCACAAGCAGATTGAAGGAGGCATAAAAAGGTGGCTGTGAGCCGGGGGGGGGGGGGCAGCGGTGCTAATAGAGTCTTTGTCTGGGGAATCCATTACAAGAGGCCTGCCTTTGTGCTCACTTCTTAAGAAACTCTATTGATTTAATTTCCTGGATGAGCCAAAAAGGCCAATAAAGGCAATTGGTCAATAATGAAAGATAGACTTTGGGGCTCCATTAAGTTGCAGGGATGGCTTCCCATTTGAATACATTACAGGCAGCCAAAAGGCATCAGGGATGATCCAGGAGGGAGGGAAGCACCCGTCCCACCCCAACACCTGGGACTAAAAGAACCACAATGTCGGACCCACAATTTTGCTCCAGTGTCTCACAATCATCAAGCCAACTTAAATGATAGACAACAGAGGCCAAATCCAGAGTAACTACGGTGAGTCCTTGCTCCGGTGTAAGAACAACTTACTCTGGATTCCAATATGAATTTCCCATAGGTTTTCACTAGGTTGTGCAGTAACTATGGGTGGACGTAATGTCTCTTATGTGCTCCAGTTGTTACTCTGGATTGTGCTCAAAGCCTGAGTTCAGTGATTCTGGAGAATGAGAAAACCAGTCCTGCACCAAGACGTAAGTGGAGGTGGAGAATTAAACCCAGCGACTTTCTTAATGAACTTCTAATGGGCTGCATCCTGTGAGTCCAAACTCACTATCACTAATCAATATAAATACACCCATATTTATTCTAATCTAATGAGCCATCAAATCTAATGTGCACCCCAATTTAAAAGGCTTGCTGCGAAAAAAACAGGATTACTGGCAATGGTAACACACAACTGCACAGCAGGTGCAAAGTTTAATTTTACTGCATTAAACAATGAGTTATATGACAAGAATAATGTGGCAACAGGTTTATGGTATGGTTTTGACCTAATTGCACTACCTTATACAATGTGACATTTTTGTGCCAATACTAAATACTACTTACTAAATACTGATCCAATAGTAAACTGTTAAACTAAATACTGACCTAAACTTATAATCAAAATACTGTATTTACTCAAATCTATTGTATGTATGAATGAATGAATGGATCTGTCTAGGGGGAATTCCTGCTGCAGGCAGGGGGTTGGACTAGATGACCTACTAGGTCCCTCCAACTCTATGATTCCTTGATTCCTTGATTCATTCTATCTATCTATCTATCTATCTATCTATCTATCTATCTATCTATCTATCTATCTATCTATCTATCTATCTATCTATCTATCTATCTATCTATCTTGTCTGTCTGTCTGTCATCTTAATCCACTAATTCAGTGGTTCCCAAAGTATGAGCTTAGATTCTTATGGGTGCCATGAAATCCTTGTGGAAAACCACTCTATCTATCTACAGTTTTACTATCTACAGTTAAACCCATAACCCTATGCTATGTATAGGATTGCAACAGTCATGGTGAGCCACAAACACAGGATGGGAGCTGCCATTTAAAAATGTTTGGGAACCACTGCACTAATTCATCCAGTGAATCCTGTTTGTGGGATTACCCTCAAAAAGTGTTCAGGAACTGCAGCGTTTCTTTGGATAAGGCTCTGCCATCCATCTTTCTTTCTTTCTTTCCTTTCCTTTCCTTTCCTTTCCTTTCTTTCCTTTCTTTCCTTTCTTTCTTTCTTTCTTTCTTTCTTAACTGACGGGTAAACCATAACTGAGAGAATTCCTGAAGGGGATTCCTGGAGTGGTGACAAAAGGCCAGACGACACCCTTATCAACACTGGTGAACGGGGAAACTTGGATGGGGGCGTCACAGAGTGGAGGGTGGCTGAAGTCCTGCATTTTAAGAGCAACCATTGCTTTTTCATAAGGCTGGCGCTTGGCCTCTATGACTGATAAGGAGGGGGTCTCCTCTGCAGTGAGAAAGTCACACAGTGGGGGAAAAACACACACCAGGACTCCAGGTTAAGCTTGCCATAATTCTACAAAATTGGGACAGGATCCTCTGTTCCATTTGCCAGTGTGTGAACACAGTCCCCCCAAATCAGGATCGTCACTGTTTTTTGGGACTTATGGGACTTTGGGACTTTGCAACCCTACTTCAGCCAAATTCCAGAAAGCCAAGGAATGGGGCAACCCCAATTCCTGCATTAAAGGAATGGCTCACAAAAACCTGGAGACTGGAAAGCAACGGAGCTGGACAAACTTCTCAGGCAGGGCTGGTATTTGGCAACCACTGTTTCAGTGCCTTTAGAGTTAATAAGCCAGATCCTTGAATTGACTGTATAGATATACCAATACTTTTGATAGTGAGGGATATAAGTCATCAGTTTTTTTTACAGTGCTCTATGCTTTTGGAGTCTTCTATTCTGTACATTTAGCATATTATTTAGTATATAATTTATTATTCCATTGGTATGATAAAGCATGTGGAGAACAGAAGGCCTTCTGCCCCCTATACTGGCCTGGTGAAAGTGGGGGTGGGGGATTGCCCGACCCCAACTTTTCCTGACCATCAGCAGTTCTGCACAGAGCCCACACAGTCATGCTTTCCCAATTAGTTGCCTTGCATTTAAGTAATTAATTCTGTTTAGCTAAATATGCAGATTTCCAAGTTGTAGACATCTTTGTGAGCGACTGAAGGAAACGGAAGATGATTTGCAACGACATTTTAAAAGGAAGCTCAGTGTAGTTTGAACAGGTCAGGCTCACCAAAGTATTTTCCTTCTCTTCAGCTACCCCAGTTCTTGTGAAGTTTCCTTCATTGCCAGTGGTGCGGATTTGGACGCATCAAAGTGTGACATTCCGCATTTCAGGATCTTTCCACCTTTTCTAAAGAAGATTGGGAGCATATAAGAGACTTGACACCCATAGTTACTGCACCACCTCGTGAAAACCTATGGGAAATTCATATTGGAATCCAGAGTAAGTTGTTCTTACACCGGAGCAAGGACTCCCCGTAGTTACTCTGGATTTTGCCCTTAGACTATGGTGTGGGTGACAGATTTGAACCGGGAGTCATCATGGTCCTGATCAAAGTCTCCATTCCTCGATCAGCTCTTTAGGGTGCAATCCTAAACTAGGCCAGCACAACTCATCAGTTTTCCCACTCCCGTGGTGATGTAGAGAGGCGAGCATATACCTGTGCTTTCCCCCTCCCCCAGGAGTGGCACAGAAATGTGGCCTCAGGGGTTCCTGAACTCGTTTGAGGCTGCCCATGGCTCTTATAAAAAATAAAAAATGAAAATAAAAAGAAAAGTTTATTTATTATAAATAAATTTTATATGACTTACAAAACTAAAAAAGCATGAAAAGACAATAAGAGACATGTTAAGTTTGGTGCAATGGGGAAACGGAGGCAATGCAGGGAGAGTGGCTCCCCTTCCCTCTCTGCTTCTGGACGTGCAGAGACGGAGATGAGGGCAGGGAAGGGGTTACTGTGAGGAGTGCCATGTGCCTTGCCTGGTGGTCTCGGTGCTTCTGCACAGTGAGCTTAGCCTAGAGGTTCAGCGGGATTCAGCCGTGGCAGCAGCTCATTGCCCCTTCCGGTCGCACCAGCTGCTCCTTGTGCTTTTGCTAGCCTGGTCAGGCCTGGGGCAGAAGCAGAAGGGAAAAGCTGCCTTGATTGATGATGGCTGGGGAAGTTGCTGACTGGGAGGCTTTGGCCGTCTGCTGAATGCGCAGGGAGGGGGACGCCGGACCCCGTCTCTGCCCCCTCTCCTTCCTGCACAAACTGCTCTCTTCCTGAGCAGACACGTTACAGGTGACCAGGATGGAAGGAAGAAATTCAGGGCACATGGTAGCACTGTGAGCTGCAATCTTTTGGAAACCATCAGGACACCCCCACTGAGTTATCTACGGGCACCTCTATAGGTCATCTATGCCCCCATCATAGGTCACCCCCGTAGGTCATCTATGGTTGCACTGAGCAAGAAGCTGGAGTGTCAAGACACTTTGGAGCACTAACCAAAGCAGGGGCCTGACCAGAACATGTGCCCCAGGCTCCTTGCACCACTTTGATAGCACATCAT
The DNA here is from genome assembly GCA_030015325.1 of Cryptoblepharus egeriae. NCBI lineage: Eukaryota > Metazoa > Chordata > Lepidosauria > Squamata > Scincidae > Cryptoblepharus > Cryptoblepharus egeriae. The sequence goes on along the minus strand of JAREYC010000003.1, from coordinate 1,687,469 downwards.
ATGATTGATAAGTTGAACCTGGCCATGGGCTGTGCTTGTGCTGTTGCAAACACCTGTGAGATGTGCTTGTCCAAACCCATGCACCATTTTGGGCTGGTGGACGTGCTGGTGAACTTATGGCAATTTTTTGACTTCCTCAGCATCACTCGGGGTTTTTATCCAAGCAAGAACTCCCAATGTTTCTTCACATTGCTTTTCAGAAGACCTTCTGGGGAGAACGCCAAGGACCAGAGCGTCCTCTATGTCAGGGGTCCTCAAGCATTTCAAGCCGGAACCCCCTTATGAACATGGTAATCTGTGCTGAACCCCCCCACCCCCAGAAGTGATGTCATGGCAAAAAGTGACATCAAACAGAAAGTGACACCACCGTGATTCCAGAGTTCCTTAGAAGTAACTCCCATTGTGTTCAATGAAACTTACTCCCAGGAAAGCAGCCTGAGTGCCCCATTCCAAGACAGCAGTGCCCAGTGCCAGATTCCAAGATGTTTATGCGCATGATGTACGCACAGTCTCCCCCCCCATCTCAAAGTGTACATTTGAATGTGGTGGAATTTGTGTCCTATCCCCTCTCTTCCTACAGAGTCCATCTCTGCCAACTGAGACCTCAGGTGCAATCCTAACTACACGTATTACTCAAATCTAATGTACCATCGACTCTAATGCACACTCTATACTTATAATCAAAATACCGCATTAACCTGAATCTAATTAACCATCAAATCTAATGCACACCTCGATTTTGGAGACTAAATTCAACCCGAAAAGATGAGCGTTAGATTTGAGTAAATACACGCCATCTCTTCCTTAGCCTAGACAGGAACTTCTGCTCTTAGGCAGATATCTCAGTTTGCCTACTACTGAGCCAGAGGCTTATATCTAGCTAAAGTCCTGTAAATATGGTTTCAAAGTCAGCACCTTCTATGTCAGCATCATAGCAATTCACATAGTGATGTGAGGACATCTGTGCCGCTACTGTGGGAGAAGGCTTGGAGTACGGCTTCCCCCGCCAGTACCCCCTTAACTTTACCCCGGGACTAGCCTGATGTTAGTATTAAGCCACCCACAGCATACCGGTTTGGCCACCTGGGGTTTCCTTTTGTTAGGAAGAAAAGCGGGATATAAAGCTAATAAACAAGCAAACAAACAAATAATACTGCACCTATTTGCTCAGGCTTTTTGGATTGAATTGAGCTTGTGTTTTTGCTCTTTTTCCTGTGATATTCTTCAATTTAATTTAATTTAATGCTTGCTTTTAATGTTGCATCCCATTTTATTGTGCAACGTGTTGAGCGCTGAGACCAAGGCACGATATAAATCTGAATAAATAGCCAAGCTCCACAAACACCAGGGATGAGAGGCTCATCTTTTTAAGAAACAGATCAACATGGTCCCACCATAACTATCTCTGCATCACGCAGTCTCCTGGCTCTTGCCGCTCCTTCTGTATGTACACTTGTTCTGCAGGAAAACACATCTGTGGGTTTTCCACCCATGTGGGTTTTTCAACCACTCTTCATTGCCAACTGGGGTCTTTTACTAGGGAAAAGCCGACCCTCTGCTTTGTCAGCAGGAACGTGCGGTGGATGGAGAGGCAGTTGAGGCAGAGCCTCCCCACTTGGAAAAGCACTGCCACAATGTGAGATGTGCAAGCAACACAATGTGCATGATCTTCACAGGTCAGTCTGACAAGTAGAGATCTCAGTTCCTAACATTGTTCCGTGTATTCCTCCTTCATACACCTCTTTGTGGGAGTAAGCCCATTGAACTTTTTGCTGAATAGATAGATAGATAGATAGATAGATAGATAGATAGATAGATAGATAGATAGATAGATAGATAGATAGATAGATTGATTGATTGATTGATTGATTGATTGAACTCAATTGAAGTTTCTTTGTGCACACATGATGCACATGATGGAGTTGGAAAACCCCTTTCCCTGCCTGGAAGTAACCAGTGTGGTGCGACGAATCTGGTGGGAATATTGAGCGGGAAGGCGGAGGGTGGAGAAGCGTCTCTTGCACTCTCCACCAGTATGTCTGATGTCTGCAGGATAAGGAAATCTTGGAAACATGCAGAGATTGTGCAGGTAATAACCATTTCCACCTAACTTTCAGTCTAATGTTCAGTCTAACGTTTCGGTCTAATGTTCGGTCTGGGCCTCAGTCAGCCATGCACCTTTCTGACCAGCAGGGGGAGCATGTGTGCACAGAAAGCACAGACCAAGGGGATGCAGGAGCCAGGCTGGCATCTCTGGGCATCCTTGGTCTGCTTGTGGGTTTGCATGGCAAGAGCTTCCAGTGGAAGCTGGAAATCTACCCCCTGCCGGGGTAGGGAAATCTACCCCCTGCCAGCCTCACTGATGGAGCAAGCCGAGAGAGGCCCGAGTCCCAAAAAACTACCTAAGAGGCACCATCACTTGGCTGGACAGCTGGCATCAGAATCACCGGACTCTGGATCTGTCCAGGGTAGTAAAAATTCTATAGTCAGGAACATGGAGAGGATGGTGTGTGATGGATGTGAGAACCACATGGTTAGTCAACTGCCCGGCATGAAGGTTGTAGAAGTCTTGTTTCACCCAGGATGACCATATGCCCTGTTTTTCCAGGACGCATCTTGGGTTTTAGCTTTGTGTCCTAGAAAAAAAAAACTTTTCCTTGTAAGCAGGCAGCATGTAGCCTTCCTGTAATTAATAAATTATGGACGCAATCCTAAAGACACTTTCCTGGGAGTAAGACCCACTGAACACATTGGGGATTGCTTTTGAGTAGACATGGTAGACATTGCTTTTTGCTTCGAGTAGGCATTGCTTTGATTAGATTGTGCTATAGAGTGGACCCTATGACTGGATTTGTCCTCTTTTTTAGCCTTCTGTCGGAGTGTCCTCCAAAAGGGCTTCACTGTCCTTCATTTTGGCTTCATTTTGGAACTCTGCAGTGGTGTGCAGGACCAATCATGTCATATGTCGTTGGATTTGTATTGAAGAACAGAATCCAATGGAAAAATTGGTTTTGAAATATCTCCTTCCTATCAAAAGGTGTGGCCAAAAAACTAAAAATCAAAAATATCCATTGAGCTTTATGGGAAAGTACCCAATATCGTGGCTTTACTCGTAAGTAGGCAAATGTGCCATTGTCCACCAGAAAGTCCAGTCCGAGAGAAATCCAAGACCTTGTCCTTCTTTTTAGGTTCAGGCATCTGGTCACCCTTTATAAATGTAATAAATTATATGTAATAATAGGTATTAAATTATTAAATGTAATAATACATAATTAAATGTTCACATTAAGCACATGAAAGCAATATATATGAGTGTTTTTAGCTTTTATTTTGTCATTCCCAACCTTTTTTGTCATTGTCCTACATTTGGATGGGGAATTGTCCTCTTTTTTTATTTGACATATGGTCACCGTAGTGGAGAGTGCTGGGGAGAAGGCAGCAGTTGTGGTGCATGTTGGCACCAATGACATGGGAAAGATGGGGGGGCCAATACAGATGCAACTTTGAGAACATGATGTGCCAACCACACATCAAAAATGAGGGCTGCCTGTACATAATGCTGCCAGGAGGTGACATTTGGGGAGATTCTCCACCAGGCCAATCCAGTGTGTGTGAAACTACAGTTGTCCTCTTTTTCCAGGACCTGTCTTCTTCCGGCCTTGTGTCCTACCCAAAAAGTCTTTGTGATCCTCCTTTTCCTTGTGAGCTGGCAGCATGTATCCTTCTTGTAATTAATCAGTGATATATAATAAATTATATGCAATAAATTATATGTAACATGTAAACTATTACATAACATTCATATATAATGTGTGTGTATTTTATCCTGATGTTTAAATGCTGTTAGCCACCTTGGGTATCCTTCCTGAGGAAGAAAGGTAGGACATGAATGAATGAATGAATGAATGAATTTTGGAGGATCTCCAATTATGTCATATGGTCAGCCTGGCATACTCCGATCTGAAGGCCCAGGAGAAAGAAAGTGAGCTGGGCAAAGAATGGTGAGCAACCCAGGAGCGACCCAGGAGCATCTCCCCACATTTTTCAAGTTGAAACCCACAGAACTCAGGTGGCGTGAATGTGCCCAAGGAGTGATGCTCAAGACGTGGCGAGCTGGGAAGGAAGAAGGGGTGCGAGCAGGGAAAGTGGAAGCAGGTTAAACCGCTTGCTTCGCTGCGCGAGGTGCCAATGATACAGCGATTAGGCCAGGAGCTGTGCCGGCCACCGCTCTTTGCTGAATTAGCAGTGTGTTGGAAGGAGATAAAAGGGGGCAGCTTACCCCATCATGCTCACGCGGCTAATCCCACTACCACTGTGAAATGAATCGCAATTGACCTTCTTTGTGCTCCCAAAGCACCTCGAAAGAAACAATCTCCAGATGAAGGATGCTGGAGGCCAAGAGACTAGTCTTGACTGCCGTTCCAAGTGCTGTTGCTTCTTCTGCAAAGAGCCCTTCCCTGCCATGGCCATGCGCTGTTGCTGCCTCTGATGCCAGGGCGGCACTTGTGTGGCCACCTGCAATCTGAGCGACGCACTCCAAGAGTCTCAAGCAATGAGACCAGGCAGGTTTCTAAGAGCATCCTGTGCTGGTGGCGCCTGCCATGAACAGCTTTCTACCCAGAGGCTGTCCAAGTGGGTCAAGCAGGCTTCATCTGGCAGGTGACAGAGGGGCCTTCAGCAGAGGGCCAATCCTAACCCCATAGCACACAGCACCGCTAACACAGAGCATGTCTGATGGTATAGCCAGATGCCTGGAAGAAGTGTCAAAATACTTTATAGTACTTCTCTATAGGCAATAATTACACCAACTCTTTACATCTGAGTCTGGGGGTAGATATATGCCAGGAAAAGGGACAAGGATCTGGCACAGTGTGTATGCCCATGCCATTCAGACTTACCAGGTGAACCCTAACTCTTATGCCAGAGAGAGTGGTAAGCACCCAGTGTGCCATTGGGGTGCCATTGGGTGCCATCGGGGCAGGACTTTGCCCCAGTCCACCCAGTAATTAGTTGTGGTCAATGACCATGTGACTGCATCCATGTAGAAGCTAGGGCTGCATTCCTAACCCCTAGTTAGGCAGGCATAAGTCCCAGCACAAGTCCCATGCCCACCACTGACAAAGCACAAGATGGAGGTACCGTGACACATATCCATCCTTTGTCGCTCGACTCATCTGACTCAAATACAAATGCTGAATCTGCCGGCCTCCAATTCAAGAGTTTTCTGGAGTCTTCTACGCCTGCAACTCATGAGTCGCCAAATCAGCCAAAAAATGTCCACTTGAGTTTGAGTCACCCGACTTGAGTTCCCATCTCTGCCTTCCCTGGTTGTCCGGAGAAGCTTAGAAGCCACTGTGGGAGAGTCTATGGCTTTCCCCCCCTTTATCAATTTCAGAGATGTCTTTATTAAGGGGACAATGGGAGAAGAAGCACTTTCCTTTATTCATTTAACCACCGTCTGATAATATCATATTGATGATAATTTTCCTTTAATGGACCATTTGCAGTAATTATGATGCAGGGGGTGAGTAATTGTATCTGACGCCCGATGCCAGAGACGCAACTCCGCCAACTTAATTCCCTGATTCTCCCAGAGAAGGAGAAAGAGGGAGAGGCTTCTCTTCCTTCATCAGGCCCATTTCCGACCCCTGCCCCACTGTCACCTTCCTTCCTTCCTTCCTTCCTTCCTTCCTTCCTTCCTTCCTTCCTTCCTTCCTTCCTTCCTTCCCATCTTCTTCCATTCTTTTTCTCTCTTTTAATTCTGCTGAAATTGTATTTTCAGGCTGTTTATGCCTATTTTTTTAATCTAACAAATTCAATCAGCTGCATTGATGGCTGACTCGACCACAGTAAGGTTGTCCTAATTCTCTTCCACAAAATCAGGACAGGACCCTCTGTCCCATTTGCCGGGATGTGAACACAATCCCCCCCAAATCAGTTTTGTCCCCTTTTGTTGGAACAAATGGCAACCCTACTGCCTGTCAAACTTACCAGGTTATGACATCACAGCGATGCCAGAGTTCCTCTACTTGACGGTAAGTCCCATTGTGTTCAATTAGACTTACTCCAAGGAAAGACTAGTGCCAGATTCCAAGATAGCAGAACCTACTCTCTTGCGATCCCTGTGACCCCAGATTGTGAACTCAAAGGGGGTCCCGATCCCATTTTGAGTACCACTGGTCCAGATTGTGTCTTTGAATAATGTGAGCTCTGGAATGCTACCCATGAAACTGACTTAAACTAAGGGCAAAATCCAGAGTAACTATGGGGAGTCCTTGCTCCTGTGTAAGAACAACTTACTCTGGATTCCAATATGAATTTCCCATAGGTTTTCATTAGTGGTGCAGTAACTATGGGTGCATATAAAGTCTCTTACGTGCACCCGTAGTTACTCTGGATTTGGGGGTAAACCAGATAACAGGACCCTTAACTCAGTCCTTTCTATTTCCTCGGCAGAGATTCTCTAGGATTCCAGGCACAAGTCTTTCCCATGCTTGCCTCCCAATTTTTGTAAAGATTAAGGTGGCACTCCTATATACACTTTCCTATAGAACACATTGGGACTTACTACTGAGTAGACTCGAAAAGGATTGCACTGTATATCTGAGACCCCAGCAGTGTCATCTATGCCCAGTTAATAACGGGAGTAAACATTTCCAAGCTTCCTGGCTTGACATTACACCAGGTAAGTCATCCCCCCCCCCACGTTGACATATCTCAAGGTAACTTCACTCAGTGGAGGAACACCTGTATCGCATGCAGAAAGCCCCATGTTCAAGCCTTGCAGTTTCTGCACAGGTCTGAGAAAGGTTCCTACCTGAAATCCTGGCATGCCATCGCAGTTCATGTCACCAGGTGGACCCAGAATGAGTGCCGCATAGAAGGCTTGGGCTTCAGAGTGGTCCCCAACTCCCGTTTACTACATCCAGGTGGGCTCCTTGGCTACTCCAGTGTGTGCAGGTGTGCTCCACTCAAAAGGCTAATGTCTTAAACCTGGCCCTGCTAAGGTCTTTCCAACCTGTTCCTGGTCTGGGCTCACTGGGCAGGCCTGGACACCAATAGAGACATGTGCGTGCATGTCTGACGTGCATGGTTGACGATAGAGACATATGTTTATTTATTTGTTTATTTATTTGTTTGTTTATTTATTTATTTCCTAATTTATACTCCGCCTTTCCTCCCCTACAAGAGGGAGCCCAAGGCGGCTTACATAGAAGAAGAATAAAACACCATTAAAATAATAACAAATAGAAGTTAAAACATAATTAAAATACACTTAAAATACAATTAGATTTAAAACAGACTAAAAACTTTGTTTAAACAATAATATATAAAAACACAATAAAACTACCCCCCAACCCCTGCCCCATTTAAAAGCTTTTTTAAAATAAAAGGTTTTTAGGCAAATATTTTCGTATTTTTATCTTGTCGAAGGGGTACTGATACAGGCATCACCCTCTTCTTGGATGGTTTGGCGACGAGAGCACCATCCAAAAGTGAAAAATATTGACATTTTTTGTTTTTAAATGTTGCTTCCAAGGTTTTATTAGGAGCAAATTGCCAAAGCCCCTTTTAACTTGCCCTTTCCTGCTGCCACACAAAGATTTCTGCAAATGGATTCTCATTTACGGTACTTCTTTGGGGATGGGATCAGACCATCCTCTTGAATAAGGACCTGTCTTCTCTTCCATCAGAAAGCACCACGCGCATGTGCATCACTCCATAAATCCTAAAGAATAATTCCCAGTAGTATGGGATGCTGCTGTTTCAGGCCCTGGTGACTGCATTGGTGTTTTCTGAAGACTGCTGCTGTTTCCCTGAACTCTCCCCTCTCCCCAAAGTGCCGCCTGCTCCACTTTGGGGGCAATGAGAGGTTCTGAAGCAGGAAGGCAGCATTTCCGTTCAGTCCCCGGCCCATTGATCGGCCCCATTTTTTAATCCAGTGATTGAAGTAATAGTAATGAAATAGTAATAAATGGTTAATATAATTTTATTGAGCAAAATGCAATTATAGTGTATTGCGCTTACATTATACAATGAAATCTCAAATCAATTAAAACAGATTTTTAAAAGGGGAGATGCGTTGAGAAGAAAGCCTTCCTCAGCCCCCACCTCCACCCCGATCCGTCCTGCCCAGTGCTGTCTCTGGATCCTGGGCCAGATCTTCAGGGCCTGAAGAGAAGGGGTCAAAGGAATGTTGGGGTCTTCTTTGATGGAACTTCCAATGTTCTGTCCATTTTCCGAAGGCAACTATGGAAAGAGCAATTTGGAACAGGATCCTGGCACAGGAGAGGGGGGATCTCTGCATCATAGACCTGATCCAAACTGTGACTCCAGGGTAACCATATGTCTGGAAATGACCACTGTTGGATGCATAGGATGGTGCCAGGAAGTAGGTCTCTGTTGTCATATGTGCTCCCTGAGGCATCCTATCTGGTGGGTCACTGTGAGCTCCAAGATGCTGGACTAGATGATCCAGCAAGAGCTTCTCTTATGTTGTTGTGGTTTGGAAAAGGAAGCAGAAGACACAGCCACAAGGGAGCCATGAAGAAGGGACAGTGATGGGCTAGACCCCCCCCCCCGCCCCCCATAACCCACAGATGCCTCAGGGAGCACACAAGTCTTCTGCGTCCAGGTGCACTCCCCGGCATCTGGCATTTTGAGGCAGGGTGACCATACCCAAAAAGAGGACAAGTCCCCCCCAAATGTAGGACACACAAGAAAAATATAGGACACAACAAAATAAAAGCTAAAAACACTCATATGTACTTATTAAATTATCAAGTGGTTAATATAAACACTATATTATTTATTATTAAATTAAACTACTACATGCAATTTATTGCAGATTTATTAATTGCAAGGAAAATACATGCTACCTACTCACAAGAAAAGGAGGACAATGAATATTTTTTTCCAGGACACAAGGCTAAAAAAGAGGGCATGTCTTGGAAAAAGAGGACATATGATCGTCATGTTTTGAGGTTGCCTCCATCCATCTGTCCAGTCATCCGTCTGTCTGTCCGTCCAGACTTCCAAATGCCAGATGCAGCACCGGGGAGGGGAGGGCACCTGGATGCAGGTGTCTTGTGTGCTCCCCGAGGCATCTGGTGGGCTGCTGTGTGATACAGTTAGCTGGACTAGATGGGCCTTTGGCCTGATCCAGCGGAGGTTCCTCTTAGTTTCCTCTTAGTATCCTCTTAGTTTCTTATGAGCCTAGTGCATGTCAGTCCAGCCACCTAGGCATGAAATGCAAGCACATACCCAATGCACCTTCCTTAACTTCCAGCCTGTTCTGATTGCTTTTCCTCTGGCAGCTGTTGCTTTGTTTTAAATTTTTTATTAAACTTATTAAATTTTTATTAAACTTTTTATTATATTTCCCCGATTTTTAGGGAGGTAGATCGCTTGGGAGAAGTAAATATCTACATATTAAATGGTGCTGAATATGTATGCTCTTTTGCAGTTCCCCCAATTCCTCGCAAGCTTAATTCTGGTTTAATCTCAGCATCTTTAATCTTAGCATCTTGAAAATTTTGGTTTTAAAAAGTAAAGGGAATCATTGGGTCCTGACATTTGAATTTAGCAAAAAGTGACTTATTCCAACCATAGTTCCAAACATCCTGCCTTATTATTGAAATATTGTTGCGATTACTCTTAAATTTCCAGTTACTCAGAAAGTGTTTGCAGCCAGATCAAAATTCTAGGGTCCCAACAGCCTGGTCCGAAAGTCATGGTCATCCTGATTAATGGAGAGTTCTAGCTCTTATAGGGTGACCATATGTCTGGTTTTTCCAGGACATGTCCTCTTTTTTAGCTTTGTGTCCTGGAAAAAAAACCTTCACTGTTCTCCTTTTATTTGCGAACAGGCAGCATGAAGCCTGCTTGTAATGAATAAAATCTATGCAATAAATTATATGTAACAGTTTCAAATTTCACAATATGCAATATTGTGTTTAAATTAATCGCTTGAAAGCAATCTATCCATATTTACTCAAATCTAATGTGCCATTGAATGCGCACCCCGATTTCGGAGTCTAAATTTGGATGAAAAGGTGCATGTTAGATTCGAATAAAGACGGTATATGGTTTATGAGTGTTTTTAGCTTTTATTTGGTCATGTCCTATATTCTTATTGTTTCCCTACATTTTATTGGTGCGTTTTTGGGTTATGAGCTAAGCTCTTATAATGGATGTCTAGAATTTGCCGCCAATGGATCTGATGATGGCTGTAGCTTTGAGATGGTGCTGAATGGAGTTCTGAAGAAGGCCTCCCATGACAGCTCCATGGACCCTCTTGGATCCGGGGCAGGAGATCCCTGATGCAGTGTTGGGAGGGGACTGCAGCCTTCACACCATACTTGTGGACCACATGGTGGCACCTGGTGGACTCCTGGGAGAAGAACAATGCTGGGTGAGACAGACCCCTGGTTCTTCCTCTGAGCTCCAGCCTTTCTTTCTTTGATCCCACAGGGAAGCAGAGCCCTCTCCCCACACAGCCCGTGCCCACCCCCCGCCTTCAAGGCTGCCCTCCTTGCTCCACTGCCCCTGCCTCCCTTCTTCCCGATCTCTCTTCGTTTGCGCAGTGCCTCTTAATGAGAATGAAGCGGCTAATTTGATCAGCTTCCCTCTCTTTATAACCCCAGCCCTCGGCTACGACAAGCCGATAGCACTGTGCGAGTTCCACTGATTATTTTAATCTCATCATATGTCTTTTCTGGTCAATAAACTCCCTCTCAAATCAAATTGTTACCGAACATAACCCAACGCTAATGTCCACTGGACTCAGGGCTATATCGGATAATGTAGTTTGTCATAATTAAGTGTAGTGCCTAATTAATTGAGTGGTCAGGATGCTAATTAGCCAGGTTTATTGAGACTGGAGGAGGATGAAGGGCACTACCACAACTCATGGAAAGCACAAGGGCTGGAGGGGACGCCTGTCTTCGGCTCCTGGTTCCTGGTGGGCAGGCGGTTCTAGGGCCACTTTGGCCACCTTCCTGCTACCCCGCAGGACACGTCTGCTGCCTTTAGGCAAGAACTTAGATTTAAATCTTGTCTTTAATTTGAGGGAACTGAGGAATAGGGTTGGAGGCGCACTGCCCACAATAGGGGGTCCAGGCGGCAGCTCAGCCAGACCAGTGATCTCTCTCATCTCTGACTATCAACAGGTCCTGAAAGTCTCAGGCAGGACACTTGACCGCTCTGTATGTCAGAAATTTTTTTCATCCCAGCCTTTAAATTTCATTCCATATTTCAGCACTGAAAATATATCCTACGAATCAATAGAACAGTATCCTACTCATTAATTATTAATTAATTAATATCTACATATTCTACTAAGCAATGATTCCCACGGCACACCTGTGGACCATCCACAGCACACCACCTTGCCACAGCACAGTGGTTGAAATAGCTGCTCTATGTGGTGCTGAGTGCAGAAAGCCTGTGCTCCATTACAGAACAGAGATGATTCCTCTCAATAACCAGGCTTAGGGCACCATCCGGAGTAACTACAGGGAGTCCTTGCTCCAGTGTAAGAACACTTTACTCTGGATTGCAATATAAATTTCCCATAAGTTTTCACTAGGTGGTGCAGTAACTACGGGTGCACGTAATGTCTCTTATGTGCTCCTTTCATTACTCTGGATTGTAGGACTAATCTGTGGGAAGAAGGACTGGGAAGGAAAGGTGAACGAGGCCCTCAGCTATTTGAGGTTTGAGTGCTGAGAACGATGTGGTTGGTAAGTAAGTGCCTTTTTCACAGGCTGAGATCAGAGGGAGCCCCCACTGCGGAGCTGGAGCTTGCTGCGGTTTTGTGGCTGGACAACGATGGTTTTCCCTGGGCTTCTGCAGACTAATGGAGGAGTCCTCTGGACTAGACTTGTGGTCCGTAATTGATGTGGTTCAAAGATAAACTAATAGCCAAGGGAAGCCACAAACAAGGGAAACAACTGGGCTGTCCCTACCCAAGCTTCCTTAGGCACTCAGGAGAAGATCTTGGCTTTTACGAGACGTTCTCTGCAAACCAGTTAAGCTGAAGGATCAAGAAGGACAGCCCAATGAAATGCATTCTGGTGGTGCAGCATCCTTCACCGCTACAGCCAAACACAATGTGCCATGGAAGGCCTCCAGGTTGGTGCCACTGCAACCAGAGATCGGGGGGAAGAGATCAGGGTGTGCAGAATGGGGCAGGGATCAGGTGTGAGGCAGGGTGACCATACGACCGGAAATTCCTGGACATGCCCTCTTTTTGAGGTCAGGAAGAAGGTGGATATTGTGGCAGCAACTCCCCTTATAACCTGTCCCTTCTTCCAGTCTCATTCCATCTACCAACGTCCACTCAGATGAGCTTCACCTATGGTTGCCATAATTCTCTTCCACAAAATTGGGACAGGACCCTCTCCCCATTTGCCAGTATGTGAACATAATCCCCCCAAATCAGGACTCTCCCTGTTTTGGGGAACATATGGCAACCCTAGCTTCCCCAAAATCACGGGTTCAGGTTTTGTTTTGGGGTGCTTCCTGAGTCATCTGATGAGCCACTGTGAATATAGGAAGCCGGACTAGCTGGCCCCTATTTGGCCTGATCCAGTGGGGCCCATCTTATGTTAAGGAGCAAGTTCAGATGAGAGGAGATGGTTCTTCTTTTAAACTTCATAAATTATTATTTCTCAAGTTTTTATTGTGCGTTTTTTAAGACGCTGTAACTGCCGTGAGTTTGCAGGGAGCCCAGATGGAAAAACTTTAAAACAAATCAATTCTTTATTAAGAGCTTTCTTCCTTTCACTGTCTGCTGCCCAGACTTGCTTCAGTAAGTCCAGCTCTGTTTTGCTCCCCCTGCTCGTATTGGACCCAAAGGGGTGAGGATCCCTCCAAGACTGCCTGCTCTGCCCCCCTTGAGTTATGCCACTGTCCCTCCATCTATGCCACTGTCTCAGGCCAAGTGCTTCACATCCCTCGTTGTGGCTCCTGTCCAAATGCAATTGATCCAAGTGGATTTTCATTCCAAGCACTATTCAGCTTTCCTGCATCGCAGATGGGGGAAAAGAAGAGGAAATCAATTCCACCAGGAGTGGATGTGCACGCTTGGATGTGCAGACTTCTCTCTCTACCTGCTGGTGGTCCATTTTTAGTGGTTGGTGTTCCTGGGGCGAGCTTAGGGACTGTCGGCCCCATCTAGACGGACTGAGGTTTTCTCCAAGGGTCAGCGTTTTCTCCCCAGCGTATTAAATCACTGGCCATCTTCCTCCAATCCATCTTCCTTTAAAGTGGTGCATTCCAACCAAACAGGATTTGTTCCGCTGCAATTTGTCAGGACCGAGTAGGCCTTTCCAAGAATCAGGGCCTGAAGCCAGCCAGGCAATTACCTGCGTGGGCTGCCATGGAAAGGAGTATTTTGATTTACTCCGTGCAAGCGCTCCTTTCTGTGGCAGCCGTACAAGGCGGGAGGGCTGAGGAATGCCACGTTTGGGCATCAAAGGAGGACTCTCCCCAACTGCCACATGCCAGGGCTCTGGTCCAGCATCAACTGGCTCGTCTAGAGCACTTTCCAAGATCACAGGTCAATCTGCCAAGGTGGCAAAGCAGCCCCTTACTCACGAAAGCAGGCCAGAAACAGCGTGGCCATACGCCATAACCAAACAAAGAGGGCGAGCCCCCCAAAATGGAGGACAACCATTAAAAAGTAGGACCTGACAAAATAAAAGCTAAAAACACTCAGATATATTGCTTTCATGTACTTAATTTAAAAACTATATTATTAAATGTTAAATTATTACATATAATTTGAAAAGTGGTATACAGTGGCGCCTCAGATAACAAGCGCCTCATGTAAAGTATGTTTCACGTAACAAGTCTAAATTTCCAAGGAATCCTGTTTCACGTAACAAATCTGTTTCACGTAACAAGCAAGCCCCTCTGGTGCCTAATGGGCACACACGCCATGCAGCCTTGACGCTCCGCATGGAGGCTGTTTAAAAGGGCTGCCAGCCAGCGCTGCTGCCTCTAACTGCCCCCAACTTGGGAGCAGTTGCCGAGGGGCGCCAGAGGCAGCTGCCCCTACTTACCCCCAAGTGCCCCCATTGGCCACCTTGAACCTCCAGCAGCAGCCCAGGTAAGCCTCCCAGGAAAGGGTCTTTGATTACAGTCTCCTAACTATGTCTACTCAGAAGTAAGCCCCATTGTGTTAAATGGGTCTTACTCCCAGGAAAGTGTCTTTAGGATTGCAGCCTAAGCAGACTTCAATTACAGTGTTTTGTCATCATTTTTACATCCAGTTAATATTTTTATATGAATATTTTTTGGGTTGTGGAACCAATTGTCTGAGTTTCCATTATTTCCTATGGGAAAATCCGCTTCACGTAAAGAACATTTCACGTAACAATCGTGCCTCCGGAACGAATTAAACTTGTTACATGAGGCACCACTGTATGCAGTAAATACTGCAGATAGATAGATAGATAGATAGATAGATAGATAGATAGATAGATAGATAGATAGATAGATAGATAGATAGATAGATAGATAGATAGATAGATATCACTCACTCACTCACTCACTCACTCACTCACTTTCAAGGCTAGTTGGCTGTAGGTACTAACCATAATATTCAATTTAGTACAATCCTTCTTCTGAATTACCCCCAAAGTAGCAATCACGTCATATAAAATCGTCAATCAGTCAATCAGTCAATCAATCAATCAATCAATCTATCTATCTATCTATCTATCTATCTATCTATCTATCTATCTATCTATCTATCTATCTATCTATCTATCTATCTATCTATCTATCTAGAATAACTCACTCACTGACTCATCAATGCCCAGCCAAAACCACTGGACCTAGAGGGTGCGGAGGGTGTCTTTTCCGTGATGGAGGGGCTGTTGCGCATGGGGCAGCTGTTGTGCATTGGGAGATGTTGTGCATAGGGGGTTTGATGTGCAATGGGGTAATGGTGCACAGATATTGTACTCCTGCAACATGAGTACATTTTGCTAGTTAATTAAAATATAAGAGCTGATCTAAGAAAAAAACACAACACTAAAAATACAACACTTTTATCATTGGTAAAAATGCCATCAAACTGTGATACTTGGCATTTGTATTAATGCCAAGTCATTAGGAATATTATCTCCACATTGCTGCCAAGGGTCACCTAGTAAGTCATGGCAGGGATGTGGCTCACACAAGTGCACTCCTGGTTTGTAGCACTTCCGTGTCCACATTGCAACCCTGTATGCTTAAAAGCCTGTTGGTGTGAGAAAGCTTTCAAAACCCATCAAATGCAGGAAAAAAGGAGCCTGTCATATTCCATAGGGGTCGTATTCCATAGGGGTGCCACCAATGAGAAAATTCTGTTCCAAGAAGCTGCTGATCAGATTTCCCATCAAGACAGGCAGGAGAGCAGGGTTTCCACAACCCGTCCGAGGGCTCAGGCGGCTTTCCATGAGAAAATGTGGTCCTTAAGATTAATCTGTTAAGGGCTTCAGAGGTAGATACCAATATAGGTCCACCTTTGTTATACGTGGATTTGACCAAACACAAATGGCCACTGCAGATCAGTTTTAAAACAGCTTTTCTACCGTTGTAGAGGCAGTCATGCAAGCAGTCATTCCAATTTATTCAGCTCTGCCAAGCAAAGACAGGGGGCCGTTGCATTTCTAACTGCTGACTGCCTTTCTACAACAGTAAGAAAAGCTGTTTTTAAACCATGGTGCACACTTCTTTATGGTATCAGCCAGTGGTGGGCCCTGGCTCCCCTAACAACCGGTTCACCGGAAGTTGGGGCGTGGCCGGGGTCAGGGGGCAGGGCTGGGGCAGGGAGAGGGGCGGCCTCAACCCTGGCATACTGCGCATGCGCCAAGGTTGGCGCACATGCAGTCGCGTCCTAAAGAGGACGCAGCTGCACATGCGCCAAGGTTGATGCAGGCACAGTTGCGTCCTCTTCAGGACGCCAGCGGTGGGCCCTTCGGGCGAACCATTTCGCCCTTTTTTTGACCTGCTGCTAGCAACTGGATTGCTAGTGGCAGGCCAAAATTAACAACCGGTTCTGCAGAACCGGTGCGAACCGGCCTGGACCCACCTGTGGTATCAGCAGGGAGTCTAGAATCAAAACAATACAGCTATTGAGACATGATCTTTGGAGCAAAGGAAGAGCAAGAAACCTGGAAGGGGGTCTTAAAATCTATTTTCCCCATTTTTTATCCATGGATTTTTTTAAACCACGGATAACATTTCCCAGGGGAAAATGAGGGACAACCGTTACTTTAGAATTGCATCCAAAGATGGATAGGTAACCAAAGACTTTGCACTACAGAAGACTACTAAAGGAGGTCAGAGGGCCGGAGACAACGCCTGGTGCCTCAACCCAGCCTGCTGCTGCTTCCCGGCTCGCTATCTGTCTTTGCCACTCCAGGTCTGCCGACTCCCATTAAATGTCCACAAGGCTGAACTGCCCAAATCAAACCCCTTCCCTCATCAAATCCCTAATCAGGTGGAACGGAGATGGAAGCCGTGCCAAATTGACTTCTCCTGGCTCCTCAAGCTGACCGCTGCCCTTCAACATACTGGCCCCTCTCTCTGGCTCGGAGGGCAACAACCCTCTAATTATCCGAGTTGGAGGGTTGCCTGCTTTCAACTCCTTGGAGGCACCTGGACAGGACACGGGAGTTGGGAAGAGAAGATTAGAAGATGCTGGGACTGGGTCACAATCCAACCTCAGAAATGAGAAGGTGCACGAAGGAGGGAAGAAAGAGCCTACTTAGTGCATACTCCTGAGTATAGTAAGGCTGCAATCCTAACCACACTTTCCTGGAAGTATATACTATTGAACACAATGGGACTTACTTCTGAGTAGACATGCTTAGGATTGCAGTTATGCAATGAACATTCCAGATGCAAACTTTCATACATACGAACATACCTTCAAGATACAAACTTTCTGACATCTGACCATAACCCTCTACTAGTCTGAAAATAATGGAAAATAACAGTGTTTTAACAGCACACAGTTTTGTAAAAATATTTTAATAGTAAACATTAAAAAGTACTACCTGTATTTACTCAAATCTAACGCTCACCGTTTCCAGCCGAATTTAGTCTCCAAAATCAGTGTGCACATTAGATTTGCTGGTAATTTGGGTAATTTGGTATTTTGATTATAGGTAAAGGGTGTGCATTAGATTCGAATAAATACGGTACTTTTTAACAGTAAAGGTATTTAATTTACACCACCTTTTCATTATAGTACATATTAAAAAATACTTTAAAAAAATAAAAATACTTTTTAACAGTAGAGGTATTTAATTTACACCGCTTTTTAATTTTTTTCCTCTTTCCATTGGGTCAGACAGGTCAAACATGCATTAACATCCATGTGTTGGACTTACAAACCAATTGACTTATGAACAAGCATCCAGAACGGAATTCGTTTGTAAGTAGAGGACTTCCTGTATGGATATCTGAAGGAAGAAGGACAAGGGAGAGAAGTACAGGGTATCTTCATGTCTGCTGGTGGGTTTCCCAGAAGCATCTGTCTGGCCACTGTGAAAAGTGGGGAGTGGGCTTGATGGACCCCCCCCCCCCCAGGCCTCATCCAGCAAGGTTCTTATAATGCTTCTGTGACACTGTGCTTGAGTCTTGCCCCACAGAATGTGAGGCTGGAATCTTCCCCAGCTTGACCTTTGTTGCTTTAACCCTGTTTGAGCACAGAAGTTAATGGGAATATTCTGGTTTCCCCAGGACTAGCATAAATCCTTGGAATCAGGCTGCTTGCCTTTACCGGCTTAACCAAGTGGAACCTTCAGCCTCCTGCTCCAGTGCAGGCTTCAACGTCTCCAGGTCCCGCTGGTGGTCCAGAGTCCCTCCAACTAGATCTTGCCATGACTGCACATGGCCCTGGACCAACCAACCATGTCATGACACATGCAGTCGGTTCTAAAGCCCTGGGCACCGCCTTGAATTCTCCATATTCTTTCCCTCTGGATCTACTCACGTAATCCATTTACTCAAAATTTACTCAAGCAAAGAAGGCTTTTCCTGTTGTGTACCAGGCTTTCTGTACATGTTTGAATTCTGTCCCACAGACAATACTCTCCCAGAAAAAGAATACAATGTTGGTGTTGAACTGGGGTCCTTTTGGACATGTATGTGTTTGGGGGTGGTGGTGATTCATTCAGCCATACTCACTGACCGCACCTGCAGCTGTCAGGACCTACTTGTGCCCAAACCCAACCCAATGAGACCTCTTTCATGAGAAGACCCAGGTCTCCACATGGTCTGAGACCCTAGGTGGTCACCACAACGGCTGCCCCAAGATGATTCCTCACTCCAGATGTTGTGAGATGAGAGACCCAACAGTCCCTGCCAGGAGCCCCTCAACTGACCTCCAGACTCAATACCCCCCAAGCACCAGAATCAGCACCAGAAATCCACGTGCAAGTGGTTTGGGCACTGGGAGCCTCCCCTCCACCAGCACTTCTCCGAACAAGACCGAGCATGTGCTTTAAATCAAAGTCCACCCCAAATCCAGGGAAAGGGAGAACAGCTGGCTCAATTGGGATAGCCTTAGTATTACAGGAAGTTCATCCTGGAGTCCTGTTATTCAGACTATGCTGTCCTGCTGGTCCAGATGCTCCTTGATTTAGATGCCCAAAGCCTTTTAGGTGGTCCCCAGCTGGCCTACCCCTCCTCTCCAGTCCTTACACCAGCCCTTTGAGTCTTCTGCTCCTTGAAGTTGGCAGAAATGGACAACAGCCCAAAGCTGTCCAGCCCAGAAAATATTTCCTAATACAATTCCAATGGTGGGACCAATGGACTCACGTCTCCTGGGATGGGAGTGTTGGTGGGTCTGGGAGCATCTCACAGTCTGTTAACCAAATTTGCAGGCTAATCCTCGATCCATTCTGATTTATAGGTTCAGACTGAGAAATATCAAATGGGGCAGACTTACGGAGGCAGAAAGTTCCAGTCTGATCCAACACATTTTGGGCCATCTATAGCTATTCTTTTCAAGGAATGCAAAATTTGGCCAACAAACTGAGTTTCTAGACCTCCAACTTCATAGACCAGTGATTTTCAGTGACTGCAACAGTGGCGTACCTAGGTCATTTGGTACCCAGGGCTCACAAATTTTTTAACACCCCATAATTAATTAATTAGGATAATAATAATAAAAAATAAAAATAATAATTAAAAAATAATAGTTTCAGGATTAACACAATTAATTAGTGTTAATTAATTTACACAATTAATTAATATTTTAAAAATCACCTTACCAATAGACAGCACAATCCTAACCATGTTACTTACTCAGAAGTAAGCCCCATTATGTGCAGTGGGTCTTTCTCCCAGGAAAGTGTGTTTGGGGTTACTTTGTAAGCCTCTGTTTTATTCTTTTTTGGGAGGGGGTGAGACTGCCTTCTGGAGCACTTGTTGAGCTCCACTTTCACTGGATTGGGACCATTCTGGTGGCCTGGCATTCCTCTGTGACATGAGCCAGGCACATTTGCTTGTACATAGGTACCTCACTTAACAAGTGCCTTGCTTAACAAGTGTTTCACATAACAAGCAAAAATTTCCAAGAAATCTTGCTTCACACAACAAGTTCCGCTTCACTTAACAAGCAAGCACACTATGGGGGCAATTGCCCAGAGGTGCCAAAGGCAGCTGCCCCTAACTGCCCCCAAGTGCCCCCACTGACCACCATGAGCCTCCAGCAGCAGCCCAGGTAAGCCTCCTAGGAAAGTGTCTTTGATTGCAGTCTCCTAAATATGTCTACTCAGAAGTAAACCCCATTGTGTTAAATGGGGCTTACTCCCAGGAAAGTGTCTTTAGGATTGCAGCCTAAGTAGACTTCATAGGATCCTGCACATTGAATGCATGTTTTGAATTCAATTCCAGTGTTTTGTCATCATTTTTATATCCAGTTAATATTTTTATATGAATATTTTGGGGTTGTGGAACCAATTGTTTGAGTTTTCATTATTTCCTATGGAAAAATCTGCTTCACTTAAAGAGCGTTTTAATTAAAGAGCAGGCCTCCGGAACGAATTAAGCTCTTTATGTGAGGCACCACTGTATGTGACATGATGGGGTTATTCAGAAAGGTATGGAGACCCTCCGCATCACATCACTGAACCTCAGATCAGCAGTGGTGTCCCTAGATGGGGTCTAGAGGCCTGGGGCCGGGACCCCAGACAGCACCCTCGGAAGTGGGGTAACAAAAATAATTAAATCACTAAAACAGCTGAACCCCATCATGTCACATACCATTAGGTGTGTATTTTCCAGCAGAATAATTGCATTGAATCCTATGGAAACTGGGACTGAGCTACACAGCCGTGTAGCACAAGCAGATGTGCCTTGGCTCATGTCCAGGTCAGGAACCAATCGTCTGAATTTCCATTATTTCCTATAGGAAAATCCACTTCACATAAAGAGCGTTTCACATAACAAGCATGCTTCCGGAATGAATTAAACTTGTTACGTGAAGCACCATTGTATTATTATTAAATTTAAAGCCATTGCATTTAATTTATTACATCTAATTTATGAATTCAAAGACGGCTGCATGCTGCCTGCTTACAAGAAAAATTAGGGACCATGAAGATTTATTTCCAGCACACAAGGCTAAAAAAAGGACATGTCCTGGAAAAAGAGGACATTTGTTTACCTATGTTTGGAAACTGATGGACAGTACATTAACATGTTGAAAAAGTAAATAAAATACAATTACTACAATTTAACGCTCACTTTTTTCAGCCAAATTTTGTCTCCAAAGTCAGTGTTTGCATTAGATTTGATGGTGCATTAGATTTGAGAGAATATGGTATTCTGAGTATAAGTATAGGTCAGATTTAGTTTACCAAATTGTAATAAAAATGTAACCTAAACCCATTGTTATATAAAATAGTGCAATTAGGTAAAAATTGTCATACAAACCTATTGCTATATTGTTATATTATTATGGGGCTGTGGGTGGCGCAAATAAGACGCTGTGCCTGTTAACCAGCAGGCCAGGGTTCGAGACCCAGTTCGGCCCCACAAGACAGGGTGAGCGCCTGTACTTAGCCCAGCTCTGCGACGCAGCTGGATCCAATCGTATTGGCTCTGCCTTTCCATTGGACTAATTCAGTGGCGTGGAGAGGGGGGATTTGCTGCTTGGGGAACAGCCTCTCCTCCATAACAGTCCAACCCAGGCTTTTGTGCTTCGCATGCAGCGTGTGCAGCACCGAGCACAATACCATAGTCTTTGAAGACAGACGGAGGCCTGCTTTATATTATTATGAGTTGTCATATAACTAGGGATCTGCAAAAAGTGAGGTTATTTTTCCTGACAAATGGATGATATCCCAAAATAATCTCACCTTTTGCAACAATATAACTCATTGTTGAAAGTAAAATGAAATTTTACATCTGGTTTGCAGTTGCACATTACAATCACCAGTTTTAATCTCATGTTTTATAACAGGGGTGTGCATTAGATTCGATGGTGCATTAGATTTGAGTGAATGTGGTATTTGTATTTTATTCTCCAGAACTGCCATACCCGACAAGCCAGAGTAACTACGGGAGCACGTAAGAGACATTACGTGCAGAGATGGGCTGGCCCCATCCCAAGATCCGGTACGCTGGAAGTGGGAGGGGCCAGCCGGGGTCAGGGGGCGTGGGTGGGGCGAGTGGCGGGACTGGGGAGGGGCGAGGAGCGGGGCGACGTTGGCGCCTGCGCAGTGCCTGCTTAGAAGCCGGCCTGCCAGCTTCTAAGCAG
This sequence comes from Cryptoblepharus egeriae, assembly GCA_030015325.1. Lineage (NCBI taxonomy): Eukaryota > Metazoa > Chordata > Lepidosauria > Squamata > Scincidae > Cryptoblepharus > Cryptoblepharus egeriae. The sequence goes on along the minus strand of JAREYC010000003.1, from coordinate 1,665,697 downwards.
GCTCTGTGCAAGCGCCGCCACTGGCGCTCACACAGAGCCTGCCTAGAAGCTGGCAGGCCGGCTTCTAAGCAGGCTCTGCGTGAGCGCCGGTGTCGGTGCTCACGCAGAGCCTTCCTAGAAGCTGGCACCAGCTTCTAGGAAGGCTCTGCGCAAGCGCCGACGTCGGCGCTCACAGAGAGCCTGCCGAGAAGCGGGCAGGCCGCCTCTAGGAAGGCTCTGCGCGAGCACCGATGTCGGCGCTTGTGCAGAGCCTGCCTAGAAGCGGCCTGCCCGCTTCTAGGCAGGCGCGGTGAGCGCAAAACATGGCGGACCGTACCAGTCCGCTATGTTTTGCGTTTCCCTGTCGCTGGCGGTACGCTAGCAGCAGGGAAACTGGAAGAAGTGGTACGGGCGCGTAGGCCCGTACTGGTAAGTGCCCACCACTGATTACGTGCACCTGTAGTTACCGCACCACCTAGTGAAAACCTATGGGAAATTCATATTGGAATCCCTAGTAAGTTGTTCTTACACCGGAGCAAGGATTCCCCGTAGTTACTCTGGATTGCACCCATATTCTGAAAGTGCTTGGCTCCTCTGACACCAAGGGTCTTGGGATATTGCCCAGGTTGGGGGCAGCTGGTAACAGTAGCCCCCAGTGAGACCAACTTAGCATATCCCCCTGGACCTTTTAAGACCCGGGTCTCCAGAGAAGCAAGAAGGTGTCAGGCTGGAAGAAACCAAGAGCACCAGCTCTGATGGGATCTAAGAGATCGATGGAGATGTCGGAGCTGCCTTGGGGATTTTTTGGCAGCAGAACGGTGTGGTCGCAACAAATAAATAAATTAATATTGATCCTCATCCCAACAGGCGCAGGAAATGCCACGGAGGGGGAAAAAAGGATGCTGAAGAAATAAAGCCGGCTTTTACAATAACACAACAAATCCGTGAATTTTGCATGCTGAAATTTGCATCGGATATTAAATTCTCTGTGAAGAAACTTCACACAGTTCTCCCTTCCTCATCACAGTTTATATCATTCGCTTTCCTTTCCTCCTCTGAAAACCCCACCAGCCTCCCCATCTACATCTCTGCCAAATTTAACTTCTCACCCTCAAAGACACCCCCAAATACTGAAAAATAAAAACACACACTTTTTCATGAGTTGTGTCACGAGGGGCACAAACCCCTGTTGAAATTGACAGATATCCCTCTGTTTCCTTTTCTTTCTTAGAACAATAGTCGTCCTTTCCAAACCATATACTTTTATGAAGAATAATAAAATAAAAACATTCCTCGGGGTTGTTTTGGGGTTTGGTTGGCCTCATCTCTTGTTCAACACACCACCGTGGCTTTGGTGTGGGATGTGGGGCTTTAACCCCCCCATATATGGATGTTTTTCTTAAAACATATGTTTTGGGACGGTATTCCTTAATGAACCACCACCTTCCCTCTTGATCTTGATAGGGACAAGGGGAAGCTGTCTGATCCTCTTAGACCTGAGCCACCTACAGCCAAGCAATGTGGCAACTGCTGGCACATGACTGATCACACTTAATACATGTGCTGCACGGTTGCTTCTTTTGCCGCGGCCGTCACGGTGAGACATGTTTTGGGTGACCTCAATGGACTGGATCTTCCTGCTGCATGGAACCTCAGTGCGCAGGTGTCGTTCTGATCGTGCGCACTTCCCTAACTGGAGCGCACAGGTGTCGTTCTGTCTCTGTGAAGAGGGTACGGAGGGTGCAGAGAGGCTCCCTCCAGAATCTGGTTTAACCCACGCAGACAATCTCGTGCGGTCTGTTCCCTTCAAACAGCACTAAAAAGTCCTCTGGATGGAACTAATGTGAGCACTTGGCAGAATTTGTGTGGCTAATGGGCTGTGGACAGCATGGGTAGTTAACTGTTCGAAAACTGCCTGGTGGTACCGATTGCATTATTATTATATCAGGAGGGAGATTAAGGTTCCAATTAAGGAGAGACAGGGGAATTCGTGCAGTGGCTGCCCAGAGACTGCCCGTATTTAAAAGCAGCCATTTAGAGTGCTCACTGATGGAGAAACCGGCTGGGAGGGAGGCAGCATTCAGACCCCACTAAAAAACCACATCTGGTCTTGGAAAAGTCCCACAGATCTGGCTTTCAGACAGGATATCAGGAATAAACTCGTAAACTCCGTGAACTAGGGTTGCCATCATTCTCTTCCACAAGGACCCTCCATCCGATTTGCCTGTACTGGGCAAAGAATTGGGATTATCCCTTTTTTTCAGGACATATGGCAACCCTATCCTGAACACCTCATTTGGATCAAGTTTTCTTGATTCATTCTTGAGTGATAAACCAATTTAAGAGCACAATCCAGAGTAACTACAGGGAGTCCTTGCTCTGGTGTAAGAACAATTTGCTCTGGATTGCAATATGAATTTCCCATAGGTTTCCACTAGGTGATGCAGTAATTGCGGGTACATATAATGTCTCTTACGTGCTCCCGTAGTTGCTCTGGATTGTAGGGTTACTCTCTAGTGCAGACCAAAATCTGAGAGTGCATTTGAAAGACATTATTATTTTCAGGAGAAAGAGTGGTTACAAACTCTTCTTTTTTTACAAAACTGACTGTTAACAATTTAGGACCTTGCCTAGGCAGGCATAACACTAAGATGATGATGATGACGACGACGATGATGATGATGATTTCACCCACTGATACAGAACAATAAATATTTTGTTACAAAACTCTACTGATACAATCGCCATAAAAGCAGAAGAAAAAGGGAAAATGGACCACGTTAAAGGTTTTTGTTGAAATGTGGTATATAAATACTGCCGATCGATCAATTGCTTCATCAAAGGAATTCTGAACAAATTAAAAATCCTTGCAGCACAAAAGGGAAGACATGCAATCAATGGAATAAATATGATTAAAAGTTTATATAAATTACTGACACAAAACACTATCCTAGCACAGTAGTGTAGCTGAAGAGGGTGCAAAGCACTAGGGCTGCAATCCTAAAGGCACTCTCCTGGGAGTAAGACCCACTGAACACAATGGGGCTTACGTCTGAGTAGACATGGTTAGGATTGTGCTGTAAGTTTTGCATGCAAGTGCCCTCCCCCCCCGCCCCCGCACCATCCCCAGTGAAGTTTCCTTTCTTTAAAGGAGTTTCAACCTTTGGAGCCAGACCTGCAGAGGCAGGTAAATCTGGTGTCCACACAGAGGATCATTTAAAGAGCTCGAGTTATGGCTAAGTTTCCACCCTCTCTTTAATCTATCTATCTATCTATCTATCTATCTATCTATCTATCTATCTATCTATCTATCTATCTATTTATTTATTTATTTATTTATTTATTTATTTATTTATTTAAAATTATATCCCAACTTTCTCGGGCAAATTAGCCCAACTCAAGGCGGCTGACATAAATTACCACCATTCATTATTACCACCATTCATTAGCTCAAGATGTGACATCATCACATGTGTGACATATGTGATGCCCTTAATCTGCAGAACGGCCCCAGTTTTTCTTACAGCATAGCCTGTCTTTATTAATAATAATAGTTAATAACAACAACAATAATTAATTTCTCCTTTGCACAACAGAATGTAAATTTTTGCCAGTCCTAAATTTTTGAGTCCTATATATTGTCATGATCCCACATATGGTGCAACTTATGGGGTCACTTTTAGGGGCGGCAGAGACTGCAAAATATATTGCCAAACATACTTGGTCTGCAATGAATTCCAGGCCCCATAATCTGGGTTCTTGGCCCCATGAATTTTGCTGTGCAGTCGGCCAATGTGCCTGGGATCCCCTCGGCTTTGAGTTCCCAAATTTCCACCGAAGCCCAACTCGGCTTTATTCTTCCAGCTTCGGAGTGGAGTGGAGACCTTGCTTCAGGGACCCTGTCCAAAATGTAACAAAGCTGTCATCCGCATCAGGGAGGAATTTGCTGACTGGCTGAATCCAGAGCAGATTTACGGAATGGATGTGTGTGGCTCTCTTGTCATAAATCAGGGTCCTGACAGGTGAATGGGGCCATCGTATTGAGAGGCCAGATGAATCACTGCCACTGATAGGCAGGCATGCACAGCGCTGCACTTTTGGCTTATCAATAGATATGATTTTCCGGAGAACTTATTCCGATTTCGGATGCAGTCCTCGGGACCTGGGGTGTGCTCAAGGCCAGTGTGATGAGCTGGTGACGGGTTGGGCTGCCGCCAGCTCCATAAAGAGGGGCAGACAGTCATGCTCTGGATGGAATATGGGGGTTGATCTCCAGGAGGTGGGTGGTCTGCTGTGCATTGTGGCACCAGATCCATTAAGTTTTCCTAAGGTTGCCAGAAGAAAACTGTTCCAGTTTTCTGGGATTGTGTCCACATACTAGGGGTCCTGTCCGGGTTTTGTAGAAGAAAATAATGGCAACCCTAAAGATAACCCTAGAGGCAAGAGAATAATGGCAATCCTATGCATCATTGGTGTCTCTGGGAGACCATCTCCAGCTATCTGGGCACAGTTCAAAAACAGTGTTTTGGAGTGCGACTAGAATTTGAAAATGGACTAGATGTACCCATTGATTCAAGGAATGGTGCATCCCGTTCCCAGGAAATAGTAATGGAAGGGTCTAATGAAAGAGTGCACAAGAGTGGAAGTTCCATCACGTCTTTCTGAAGTTGATGGTATTTATGGATGTTTCTCATCAAACAAGGTGATTTGGAATTATGGGCAGAGAAGATGGATTGAGTGGTGGAGAACAAAGTATGTGGTGTATGAATTATTCCTTGGTGAGTAAATGACTCCATCTATTTTTCAATAATGATCTCCTCCTCTTGGAACTCATTTGCTTTTTCCTGAACTGCACTCAATCTGGCCTGCCATGTTTGAAGGGATGTACAGTAAAACCCTGCATTGAGAGTAACTGGATGGAGAGAGTTTTGCAAGACAAGCAAACATTTCTAATACATTTTAACTTGATATACAAGCGATGGAATATCAAGCAGAATATCAAGCAGAATATGTTTTAACTTGATATACAAGCGATGGAATAACAAGCAGAAAAAATAGGCCCGGCTAGGATACTGCTGGTTTCAACATCGAACCAGCACCACCTCTCCTGGGAGAACAGCCTATGCATGTCTACTCTAAAGAAAGCCCTATTATAATCAGTGGGGCTTGTAAACCAAGGCACCACTATCTGATGCATCCTGGGCATGGATAAAGCTAACTAGAGACAGAGTTTTGAAAGAACATAGAGTTGTTCAGCAGTTTCCCTCTGTGATTAGTTCTTTCAATCGTTGGTGGCAAAGACCTCCTCTTTTCTACTTTTTCTTCCTTTCTACTCCTCTTTTTCTACTCCGACATAAGACAGAGTCTTCAAAATGCCTTCAAATGAGGACAGATGTTGACATGGCTCCGTTATGGCGGAGTGCTGCATTCTCATGCCAGGTGGTACTCTGCACTGTTAGGTGTAAGACCATTCTTCTGAGCAGTCTCCAGTCTAATAGATGTCATGGAGGCTCTAGAACCTCAGAAGACAGCATAGCAAGAAGGTTTGTCCCATCTTGCTTGAAAATGGCTGTAAAATGAACTTTTTTTGACTTCCATCTCACCAGTGCATTTTTGGAAAGGAAATGTCCTGTTCTGGGGACATGAACTTTCCAGGTGAGGACCCAAGTGGTCCTCGACCTAAGAAGACCTAGGCAGGCCATGTTCTCATCTCCTAATGGATTCAGAAGGTACTATAGGTCAACCAAGTTGTCCAGCCTGTCACTCATAACTGCTTCTGCAGTGGCCACCATCCCATGCCAAGTGTGGGACCTTGGCTGAACGTGCAGAGTTGGCTTCCTCTGAATCAACAGTGGCCCTCGCAGGAGTTCATGGCCCGTTGTGGATGGGCTGCCACCCCTTCTTTTCCTTTCCCCCCGAACTCTCCTTGTTGTTCAGCTCTAAACAAAAAAGTAGCGGAGTGAACAGATGTTGGAGCGCAGTTTTTTTCCACCTTGCTCTCCTCCTGCTGGAGCAACCTCACCTCCCCATGTGGGAAAAGCCCGGAGCTACCTTCTTAGCAGCTCTGCCGACTCTTGTGTCACCTCACCTGTCACACAAGCTGGTGACAGCAAGCAACGGCACCACCAGCCAGTCAACCGCCACCATGGGCTGACGGGAGGTGGGTGGTGAGGGAGGAGGGGGAGTCGGAGGCAAGCAGATGTACCGTGAGTCACCCCCGAGAGCGTTTTCGCATCACGGAGGTGCGAAGCCAGGCATGTGACTTCCACTTCGAGCCGAGGCACCGGAGCAGCTGATAGTGGCTACAGGCCTACCACATCAGCATGGCTTGCTATTTCTGGGAGATGTCAAACATGCAGTGCTAAGCAGTCAACTCTGTTACCATCTGCCGAAGGAGCTGGTGGATTGTTAAGATCAGATATCCTGACAAAAGTTCCTCTTCCCTCCCCCCCATCGCTTGCTTCCTTCAAAATTTAAAGAGCAAGTAGAACAAGACCAAGAAACGTGCCACTGTTGTGCCATTTGGACATGCAAAAACTTTATCGGTGGTTGTAGAAGCAAGGACAGGAGGAAGCGTTGCCCCACATCAACCTGTCCAACAACACAATACTAACGTGCTTTTTAAAACAAAATAATCCACCACCACACAACAGATAACAGGAGAAAACTGACCTTTTGTGGTGAACGTTCTCCATCTCCTCCTTCCATTTCATGGTGCTTCCTGCAGTTGCATTCCTACATAAATGACATGCCCTGTTTTGCAGAACAAAGATTATTTTGCAGAACAAAGATTATTTTTATAAAGCCAGCAACAGACAAGTAAGGAGTAAGGAGTAAGACAAGCAAGGACCCTTTTGGCAAAGTCTGGAAGAACATGTAGCTTCACCCTCTGATAACACTGATCTTTTCTTGCCTAATTCAAAGTCAGTTTGGACAAATCCAGCAAGATATCCTTCCTGCTGATTTCTGAAAATAAATGGTGGTTCCATCTATTTATTGGTTCCAAATATTCCTTGCATTGGTGGCTATTAGTTGCTAATATGGATTGTGACTGGCGTGGAAGTGATCTGGAGAAGTTTTTCCCACCTAGAACAAATGACCAGGATGAATGACTACCTCCTTCCACATCTTTGTAATGAGGATGACCAGATCCATGTGCCCGAAGAGCATTTGTCATAAAGATCAATGATAATAAAATATTCTTCTTGGCATAAAATGTATTCTCAGAAGCGTTTTGGTCGAAGACTGTGTGATACAAGAAGCTGGACAAGAATGGCTTTTCTTTAAGTTCTTATTTTAAGTTCTTATTTTCTTACACCAAAACCCATAAATTTCTGAGCGGTACTTGAGGCATCTCTATTGAGAGAGAGGAGTTTCCATGAAGGTTAGGAAGAAAGTAAGAATCCTCTTCTATAACAATTAGCATTTATTAGTGATGCTAATGATGCTATTCGTGATGCTAAACTCATAAGTGGGCAAGATAGAAATATAAGGTCCCTCCGGAAGGGTTGGAAAGTATGACCCCGTTTCCAGTTGGACCCTCCAGCAGAATCCCCTCCCATTCTCTCCATTTAAAATGGAGGGGTTGGGGAACTGGAAGACAAGCACAACACTCTTTACTCAATTGATTTTATCAAACCTATTGTCAAGTTTAGTTTTTTCACCTTCTCCAGAACATCAACTTTTAAGGTTTCCCCCCCAAGATGATCACAGTGTGTGTTCGTGTCGTATCCAAAGCCTTTCCTGTCCATCTTCTCAATAATCTTTCCCCATACTGCATGTTGGACAAGTATTACTCTCATCTTCCATATTACAGCTGGGGGGTCCCCCACCCAACATATTCAGCCAAGCTGCAGTTTGATCAGGTCGCTCAGCTCTTTTCGCCATTCGGATGCCACCCAGCCACCCACTGGCAAAATTAGAATAAAACTCAAAAGGCTGGATCCACAAGATCCAGGATCAAAAGGCTGGATCCACAAGATCTATAAGATATTCACAAATATCTCACCAAATGCGTTGGAATAAATCCGGTCATCAAATCCGGCTGTCGGTCCGTCAAGTGAAAGATCTGAAATGAAAAGTTCATGTTCAATCACATTCAGCCCCGAATAGTTTATGATGCATGCAGCAGAAACAGGATAAACTGAAGAGGGGCACTGCAGGATCAGACCAAAGCATGTCTTCTAGTTCAGCATCCTGCTCTCCGTAATGGCCCACCAGGTGCCCTAGGATGCCTCCCAGCAGGGCACAAAGGCTGCCCCACCTTTTGTCCCCAGTTGACATCCAACATGCCCTGTCTGATAATTTCAAGCATGAAGTCCTATATAGTACGGTGGTACTCTGGACCCCCTTTCAAACTAAAAAAATCTATCCAGGCCCTCTGTAAAACTTATCAGGATGTGACTTATCAGCCAGAGCTCCTTTATGTCTACTCAGAAGTAGGTCTCATTGTATTTAATGAGACTTAGAGCGCAATCCAGAGTAACTGCGGGGATTCCTTGCTCCGGTGTAAGAAAAATATGCTCTGGGTTGCAATATGAATTTCCCATAGGTTTTTACTAGGTGGTGCAGTAACTACAGGTACACGTAATGTCTCTTACGTGCTCCCGCAGTTACTCTGGATTGTAGGATTACTCCTATGAAAGTCCAGTGCCAGATTCCAAGGTGGCAGATCCCACCCTCTTGTGACCCCCCTGATCCAAGGTCATGGGTCAGATCCTAGGCAGATCCCAACTCCCCAAGGGGGTTCCAACTCCCACTTTGAGTACCACTGCTTTAGAATAGCGACTCCATCTACCTATCATCTACTCATCTGTTTGTAAGAACCTGCAGCTGTGCATTGCTGCACAGAGCCAGAACAAAGGCTCACCTCTCCAAGAAAGTGCTTCTGTTTGAGACAGCACATCTCAGGACTCGCCCTCTCAATTGATGCCGCTGGGGAAATAGGATTCTACCCCCATCCACTAATTAATGGGATTTTGACATTTGTAGCTGGGGCAATCTGGCAATCTGGGGCAATCTGGCTCTTTGACTTTCCCTTCCAATTTTTGATTTTCCCTTTGTTATCAGAAGCAAAATGTCATCAATTCCCAGTGCAGCTGCCTTTTCAAAATGGTTTACTTAGCTGCAGTTTCCTGCTTTGCCTGGAGGGCACAGAGAGGTGGGAGGGCAGTGGTGGTTAGTTCTGCAAGTGATGGAACAAACGGGCATCTCAGTCCAGGTGTCATGCTTGGTTTGGGGAATCCATGCTTGGTTTGGGATTTGACTTTTCTCATTAGCCAGGCCAAGTGTGGAAAGCCTTGGTTCAGCCCTGTGATCCTCCCTACAGCCATGGCCAGGTTAGTGGACTTGCCCAGTTAACACCAAGCAAAACCCAGTTGAGTGCCAGTTCTCCCAGAATCAGTTGGCAGCAGTCTCATTCACACCCAAGGTGGAGCCTTTCCAGAGGACCCGATGGTGAGAGAGGTTGAGACACCAAGGTTGTGCAAACCAACACACAAACCCCATTATGAGAAGGGGTCCCATTCAGCAAAGAAGCCCTTCCTGCAATGGGGTTCTGTGAATATCAGGCTGATCCCACATGGCGACTCTGACAAACAACCCACCTCTGTTGCACAACCGCCCAAATCCATGCAATACGCACCATGCCCTTTGCCATCATTGTTGGCTAAATGAAGTGCTTTCCAAAGGAGCCATCAAAACAGGGCCTCGTGGCAGCAGCGGCAGCACCAGATCCAGTTTACAGGTATCCTCCACAAGCTGATGTTTCATTTTCTGACAATCCACTCTTTCAACACTTTTCAATTATATCCAGAATTCATTCATTCAATGCATGTTCTGCTATTTCAACCACTCTCTGCTGTTCTAAAGGCCAAAATTGCCCCGCACCTGGTTTAAGCTCCAGATCTAATCCCATTCCTAAAGGCGTTAATGTGACTGCATTTGCAGAAATCTTTATGTGGCATCAGAAATGGGCAAGATAAAAGGGGACATTTGCAATTTGATACCTAAAAAGCATTGGAAGCAACATTTATTACTTTAAAAAACCTAGTTTCAACTTTTCAACAGTTTTCACTTTTGGACATGCTCCAGTCTCTCACCGGTGCATTAAGTGCGGGATGCCTGAACTACTGTAAACGCAGAAGGTGGGGATGTGATAGGGTTGCCATATGTCCTGAAAAACAAGGACACTCCCAATTTTGGGGGGTTGGGTTCACATACTGCCAAATGGGTCAAAGGGTCCTGTGCCGGTTTTGTGGAAGAAAATTATGGCAACCCTAGGCTGTTACTGCTTGTGCCCATCTCTGTCTCTTTGGCCTGCTGGCTGAGCTTTCTTTAAAAGGATCACGCTCTCCCTAAGATGACGTCCTCTGACAAATGCACCACTACCCCCCCTGCGCTCCCACCACCAGCTTCCTCTGCCTTCAGAAGACATTTGCCTTTTGCAGCCACGTCAATCCAGGAGAAATCAATGCGATGTGAGTGTCCCCGGCAGGGATCCCAATGTGCTGAGTCTCAAGAGATCACACAGAGAGGCAGGTTCATACCTCAGCAACTTCAGCCGGCTGTCTGTATTTGTCTGCATCCAAGCCCCGAGGGACCCTGCCATGTCGGTTGTGTGGGGTGCTTGGCGCGGAGAAGCTCGACATGCTGTCATATGGGCACCCAATGTCTACAAGACAGGGCAGTGAGGCTGGCAGTGCAGGACAGTGACAAAACTAGAGGGGCTTCAGCGCACTACATTTAAAGGGAACCTCATTGTGGTGTGCAAGTGACCCCCCTCTGTTCTGGGCAGGGATGGCCCAGAGATATGGCAAATGCCCTTGTTGTGCTCCCCGCACCCAGCCTGGAATGGCTGCAAAGGGGAAGGGGTTGTTTGCATACCATGGCGCAAAACCACTTGGATGAAGATATCTGAAGGACCACCTTCTCCCACCCAATCCTACTCATCCTCAACATGGATCATCAGGTAGGGTCTTACCACAACAGTCCAAGGCTAAGTGAACGACATGGTGCAGGGCCTTCTCTGTTGTGGCACCGCCATGTCTATAGAACGGCAGGGTTGTAAAGTACTGTGTTTACTCACATCTAACACTCACCTTTTTCAGCTGAATTCAGTCTCCAAAATCAGGGTGCACATTAGAATTGATGGTTAATTAGATTTCGAGTAAATACAGTATTTTGATTAAAGTATAGGGTGTACATTTGATTGGATGGAGCATTAGATTTGAGTAAATACAATACTTCAGTTTCACCCTACCTTTGAATAGGGATAATCCTCCAGGTGCCTTTTTAACGCTGCAATCCTAAACACACTTTCCAGGCAGTAAGACCCATTGAAAAAGGAGACATGGTTAGGATAGTGTATGAGTTTTGTATTAGGGCTTTTTAATTTCGTTTTATATAGGGTTTCAGTGCTATTTTAATTCTGTTATTACTATTCACTTGTATAGTGCTTAAGTTGGTTTAAACTACCTGTGATTATATTGAATTTTATATAGTTGTTTTAATCATTGTAAAATATGGTTTTCTATATGGTTAGCTGCTTTGATCTAATCAGAAACAGCATAAAATATTTTGAATAATAAATATCAGTCCACGGTTGATTCTGCTATCTCCCCCAACCTATTATTTGGCTTAAGGTTTCTTAGGAAATACTCGACTCACAGGTCATAGTTGTATTCAGGTGTCCCTCGTTATTCAATAGGATTCCGTTCCGGAACAACCTGTGAATAAAAAAATCAGTGTATAAAGAAAACCCTAGAAGAATAGGTTGAAAGACCCACTTCTAGGTTTATTTTTCCTCTAATTGGATAAGGTAGTGCCTCAATACCCGGTTTGATTCTGGAACCGAAAAAGGGGATGATTGCTTTCACTGCCTCTCTACAACAGTAGAAAAGCAGTTTTTTAAACTGTGATTTGCAGCGTCCATTCATGTTGAGTCAAATCCATGTATAAAAATGTACAGGTTGGACCTGTACATGCATGGCCGAACAGTACACTCTCTGTGCAAGCCTACCAGAAGGAATGGGAGCCACGTAAGAGCAGCGTGGTGCACGATTGCACATTTCAGCAGGATCTGCATGGGACAACTTCTTGGGTTTGTGACTCAGATCTGTCTGCAGGGCTGGCCCAACCTAGCCAAAGTATACACCAGAGGCCACCCTCCAGTGGTGCCCTCTGCCGGGTTGTGGGCATTAGGAAGATGCTTGCAGCGCCCAAACCCCTCTTAAGGAACCCATCCCAGGCCTTGCACTGACTGCTGCTTGATTCACCGCTGAAGTTTCTCTGCCTGGGCGATGAGTGAGTGAAGAGGAGCCCCGGCACTTGCCGACGCAGCGTTTTCCCCCTTCTGCGATGCAAACATCAAGGCCCGTCTCCGGTGTGGCTTTTGTTCCTGTTTTGTGTTTGCTCATTTATTGTCTTGTCCCAGGCCGCGTTGGCTGAAATCCCACCTTGCTGATGCTCGCTAATCCCACTTTTCCTCCCCCCACTTGGGTTCCGTGGATTTATTCATTTGGTGTTCATCCACCCCATCTCCCCAACGCGTAGCCCCGTGGGTCAAAAAGGCCCGATGTTTTCCTCCCCCCATCTCTGCCCCCTGTTCAGTTATTATCAAGGCTCCCTGGCAATTTGCGAGGCACTCCAAAGCAAATCAATTATGCATCAAATAACTTTTTGATTCCTTACCTTGAGAGAAGCGGCGGAGGAGAGATCTTCCTTTCTTTTTTTAAGCAATCTTTTTGCTATTATTTTGTTATTATTTTTATTATGGCCCCCTTCTCCCTCCCCCGCCCCCCTGCACTTTTAAAGGTCTGCCTCCTGGTGATGGGATTACGAACCCATCAAATGCAGCCTCCTTAATTGGCAGCAGAAGGAAAAGGAGGGTACAAGAAACAAAAAGCAGTTTCAAATTGGGGGAGTCGTTCGCTTTTGTGCGCAGTTCTGAATAGCCTGGGGGGAGAGGTAATCAGCACAGCCTCTTTGGGAGGGGGAAGGTGGTCCCCGTAGCCTCCTATGAAGATACCGAGGCCATGGTTTCGCTCTGGGGTGCAACCGCAGCTCTGGATGACAGGTTTTGCTGTCTCTCCGCCAAGGTCTTGAGCTTGTTCTGAACAGCCCCAAATAAGCGCCGAGTCCCTTAACAGCTCAATTGCATCTAGTGGAGCAAAGCATGGGTAATTTAGGGCAGAATCCTGACCAATTTGGCCACAATCCTGACCATTAACTCACCTGTCTCCCTCTTCCCATGGCAGTATGTTGCCGGCGCATGTCTGTGCACACCTACCCTCCTGGGAATGGCGCAGAAGTGCCTTATGACACTTTGTGGCACACCCAGGTCAGCACAGAACTTATAGTCCGGACTTATGCATGCCTAAGTGGGGTTTAGAATCATAGAAGCATGGAGTTGGAAGGGATCTGATAGGTCATCTAGTCCAACTTTTCACCAGAGGTTATCAGGATTGCAGCCTGAGCCATCCTCCGCACAAGATGGCAAGACAAGTCGACGCCAACTTTGGAGATCTGGGACCTTCGGAGAGCTTTTAATGAACATCCGTTTCTGTATTCGGAGAACGCCCTCCCCATGCATGTCACTTTAGAACAGAAGGGGGTCCTAACTGAAAATAGATACAAGGGAGGCAACAGAAGTGTGCCAGGGAGGAGGGGGAGGAAAATGTCACCTCCTCCTTTGGTGCTACCACATCAACAGATATTTCTTACCTGGCATCAAAGTACCACGAGGTTGATGAAGACGTGGGTTGCACTCTGTTGGCAGAAATGGAAAATAGTTCACCTGTGAGAAATTCCTCATGTGCCGTTCCCTCCTGACCATTCTGAATAAGGAGAAAATCCAAAGCTTCTGAAATGTGTGTTGTCCATACAAACTGCAGCAGGTGCCAACTCTTTCTTGATCTGTAAAAGTCCTCCGACCACCCCTCACTACCCCCACTACCTCCCTCACTACCCCCTGCCCACCACCACTTCTTGCTACCCACCCCTACCCCCCCCCCACTGCCCAATCCGGATCAGAGAGAGACACTTGTCAGTCCAGGGGAAAGGCCTTCTCCATGAAATGAATGTGTCCAGGCCTTGCAGTGTACATTGCAACATTACACTGTGTTCCATGCCTCCTCGTTGCCATCTGACTCTCTGGGAGACTATGAAGTGCATGCATGCCACGGAGCACACAGTTGCATCCACGCTCTGGGGCACATAGCAAGAAGTGGACCATACCGTAACTCTGCCACAGTGTGCCACAAGCAGAGAACCAGAATGGGGTGAGTTGGACCTTGATGGACTGGCTGACCCTCTTTTTGGTTTTTAATGTAGAACTTACCAACAGTCCAATCCTATTTGTGACAGTGGAACACCTTGGACTTGCAGTATATCAGCAAAATAGCAAGTGTAGATCCAAGGAGACCCATTTGGAAAGTGAAGTGTTATGCTGAGGTAAGGGATCAAAGTTCCCATACCTTGATGAGGTCTCCATGAAGAGTTCTCCATGACTTATAAGGGTCTCCAATCCCTATAGAATGTAGTACATGCCCCATTGGTAAGAAGCATTGGCCCTGGGGAAGTTACTTTGGATTGGGTCCTTAACTGAACTCCCTAAATGATCAATTCAGTAAATTGAGGAAGTTCTACTGTAGAACCTCAAAGAGCTGACACCAGCGATATCAAAGACATGTTCTGGAACGTGGGACTTCTTCTCTTTGTAAGACTGTGCCATCCATTGGTAGCCATCCAGTTGGTCCAGTATTTCTACTGAAAGTTTGCTCTTGTGTAATAAAATGAATGCAATTACTTTCTGCCCAACTGCATAAACTACAAGTGTATTTAGCTCGGCATTTCCTTCCAGCCGGTAACAGACTGCAATAGGATGATCAGTATTTATTCCAGCATTTAAGCAGGCCCATGACGTGAAACAGGATCATCCCTCTGCACCATGATAAGATGTGTGCTTAGCAGGGACATAATTTTAGTTTTCATTAGTGGGGTGCCAAGAGGTGAGGCTAACAGGTGTCGCAATGCACATCATTTGGGTCTGCCTGGAAGAGAATTCCTGTCCATATTAGAAGGAAAAGAACATCGGGGTTTATAGCTGAACACATGTGTTAACCACACACTGTCCCTTTCACTTTTACTTATGGTGTGTATCACATATACGGAAATGCAGGGTCAGTAAAAGAGGCTCATGCTTAGAAAAACGCACAGTTTTTATTTAAATAATTAATAATAACAATACCAAAAGTCTACATAGAGAGTTGTATCATGGACTTCATACATACATACATACATACATACATGTGCAGGCCTCCGTCAGTCTTGAAAGACTATGGTATCGTGCTTGGCACTGCATACGCTGCATGTGAAGCACGAAAGCCTGGGTTAGATTAATATGGAGGAGAGGCTGTTACCCAAGCAGCAAATCCCCCCTCTCCACGCCACTGAATTAGTCCAATGGAAAGGCAGAGCCAATACGGTTGGATCCAGCTGGCGTCGCAGAGCTGGGCTAAGGACAGGAGCTCACCCTGTCTTGTGGGGCCGACCCGGGAATCGAACCCTGGCCTGCTGGTTAACAGGCACAGCGTCTTTACCGCTTGCGCCATCCACAGCCACATACATACATACATAACTGAAATGTTTTACAATAAATCAGTAATATCCAGGTGGACTTTAGCAATTTCAAATTAAAGGTCTAGTTGTTGAAATTATTCCCAGGATAACCCCAGACATTCACCCCACATCAGGGTGACATTCACCCCATTCCCAGGATGACATCAGACATTGACCCCACAGTCAGGGAATATTTGAAATCAGCATTTACAGAGAAGAATTTGGAAGGCAAGGAGGGGCTTTGGTTCAGCTCCGTCTGTGGAGTCATAATCCTGACGATGCATCACTTGGAACATCTGACCGATAATGTGCATTTGTGTAATTAGTATCTAACACATCCAAAATCCCGAGAAAGTCGGTGACATCAAAATCCATTAGGTGGGGAGTTAAGGCATAAAAGCAGGGAAAGTAACTGCCATGGAGCCAAGGACAGCAAAACGGAGCCGTTCCTGCCCTTGGTGTCTTCGTTCAATGAATTCGGTCCAGTGGCAGAATTATCATTAGATACCATTTTATTAGCATTTTTACCAACATAGAATTACCCTTTTATTACCTTTAGGTAAGGAAAGGAATGGAGATCTTTAAAAATTGTGAACAGCCCACTGATTGGTATGAAAGGCAGAAGGTAAAATAAGCATTTATGGCTGCAATCCTGCAATCTTATGTTCAGTTTCCTAGGGGTAAGCCTCATTGACTGCAATGGGACTTGCTTCTGAGAAGGCAAGCATAGGAGTGCGCTCTATGTAGCCCTAATTTATGTATATCAAAAGTCCCACTTTTGATATCAGTATCAGTTTAGGACTTACTCCCTTGTTCTCTATAAGAAAGAAAAGGGGAACATTGGGAGACGAGGAAGTATTGGTGCCAGGGCTCCCCTGGCCCTTGGTGCCATTGGTGCCAATGTTTGGTGCCAAACATTGGTGCCAATGTTTCCCCGAAACATTGCCTTCCCCACCCAGTCTCCCATTCCACCCTCCCTAAAAAAACCACTTCTCCCATCACAGAAGAAATACCCTCCTCAAATTTCATCCTTCTCGGTTTGGTGGTTTTGGCTCAGCATTGGTGAGTGAGTGAGTGAGTGAGTGAGTGAGTCTTCAATTTTATATATAAAATTTTATATATAGAAATTATTTATTTATTTATTATCATCAGGATATCCGAAAAGTCATGTGTTACTTTGATGCCTTCATGCTGCTTAATCTTGTGCAAATGCTCACTGTGTCTTGTCAATGAGCACCTTACAGGGTGACTTGCAGACATCTCGGTTGCTGGAGCCACGATGCTGCGTCACCCTTTCTGCCACGCCTGGTCAGCTGGCTGCCCACCTGGCCTGGTCTGGCCTGTGTCAGCACCTCCTGTTCCGACCCGAGTTTCTCCTTCTCAGCACCTGACAAGGCGGGAAGGACTTTGCGTACATCTGAGTCCCTCGAGGAGGGACAAGGACTTTGGGAACTTGGCAATGGGTGAATTCCCTGGGCAGTGCCCGCATCCCAGGTGCACGTCCCTTCCCTGCACTTCAAGGGCACAGATGCTCAAGTGCTCAAGTTCACTTTGATCCCCACCCCAAGGTGATCATATATCCTCTTTTCCCCAGGACATGTCCTCTTTTTAAGCCTTCTCACCTGGGAAAAAAATCTTCACTGTCCTCCTTTTCTTTGTAACTAAGCTGTATGTAGTTTTATTGTCATAAATAAATTAGGGACAATAGTTGCCTATCTACTCAGCAGTAACTCCTATCATGTTCAATGAGGCTTACTCCCAGGAAAGTGTCTATAGGATTGCAGTCTATATGAAGCAAATTCGGGCTGCAATCCTAAGCAGTAAGTCCCATGCAATACAATAGGACTTACTTCTGAGTAGACATGCTTGGGATTGCACTGTTAGAATAAAAGTTTTAAATTTAATACTAGTATCATGTTTAAATCAACATATATGAGTGTTTTTCATTTTTATTTTGTCATGTCCTACATTTTTTGGGTGTCCTACATTTCATAGCCTTATTCTCTTTTGTAGTTATGAAATCTGGTCACACCATGT
This sequence comes from Cryptoblepharus egeriae, assembly GCA_030015325.1. Lineage (NCBI taxonomy): Eukaryota > Metazoa > Chordata > Lepidosauria > Squamata > Scincidae > Cryptoblepharus > Cryptoblepharus egeriae. Next base: position 1,648,063 of record JAREYC010000003.1, on the reverse strand, counting down.
CATTCTGAAACACAGAAGACGATCCTGATGATATCATTGCCATTTCACTATCTATCTATCTATCTATCTATCTATCTATCTATCTATCTATCTGTCTGTCTGTCTGTCTGTCTGTCTGTCTGTCTGTCTGTCTGTCTGTCTGTCCATTTTTCAACTAAAAAGTTCAGAAAGTGATTTACAAAGAAAATGAAAAAATTAATAGCTAATTAATAGCTAATTAATAGCTAATGGGTCCCTGTCCCAAAAGGGCTCACAATCTAAATTGCAAAAGAGCACCAACAGAAGCTACTGGAACAGACATTGCTGGGGTGTGGAGGGCCAGTTACTCTCCCCCTGCTAAATAAAAAAGGGGCACCCACTTGAAAGAGGGCCTCTTGCCCAGTTAGCAGGGGTTTGCCCATTAGGGTCGCCATAACTCTCCTCCACAAAACTGGGACAGGACCTCCAGTCAAACTTGCTGTGGACTGGCAAGCGATGTCATGACCAGATGTCATATAATTTATTATATCCAAGAAGGCTTCCTGCTGCCTACTCATAAGGAAAAGGAGGACAACAAAGATGTCTTATCCAGGACACAAAGCTAAAAAAGAGGACAAGTCCTGGGAAAAATAGGACATATGATCCCCCGGCTTTGGGGGATCCTCCTTCACACTGGAGACAGTGCAAAGCAGGGAGCTGAACATCATGCAAGTGGCAGTGCTCTCTCCCTTTCATAGACATTCCAAGTGGTGGGAGCCAAATGGATGCAGAACTGTTTTGTTTCCCCATCCAGAATGGCTCCGAAGCTGCCACTTATATGGCGCATTCAGGTGCCTACATTCAGGTGCTTGGCACCCCTCCTAGCTATGCCACCGCCTCCGCCTCCAGTTCTTCTTTGGAATTCTCTGCTGTTCCTGCTTCCCCTTCCCCGGCCGCTCTTTGTGCGATGTGCATCCACTCTGTAACACCCTCCCCCAGCTGGTGGAAATGTACACTTTGGTCCCCTTTCCAACTCCGGTGCTTTTAGTGTCATCGTTAACAGCAACTCTTTCCAGAAATCTGGCAAAGGACCGGAGGTGTGTGTGTGTGTGTGTGTTTGTGTGTCTATATTATTCTCCCCCCAGTGCATCCTGTGCAAAAGCCTGGCCTGTGGCATTACTGCCGCCGACTGCAAATGCACCTGCCACGGACCTTTCCACAGCACGTTTTAGGATCCCCGCTGTGTTTTCTTTCCAATAAGAAGAAAGAACTGTCAGCATTAAGCAAATCAGACGCACGTCTCGCCTCCCCCAAGTCATATGTCACACATGAATATCTGAGCGCTTAGATGGATTCTTGCCTCTCTGCTCCGACTTCTGTTCTCCCCTATTTCCTAACAAAAGAAAAGTTTAATGCATTTGCCAAAGAAGGAGAGAAATATTCATAAAACTCCAATTTAAACTCCTTTAACCTGCTTCTCTGCTTTCCCTTTCAAGTTCCTTCATTCCTTTTCTTCCCCCAAATAGGAAGCGGGTTTGATTCTGTCCCTTTTCTACCGGCCGTCCAAAAGAGAGCTGTCAGGAGGGAGGGAAGCGGGAAAAGGCTTTGCATGTACAAGCCTCAGTGATAGGGTTGCCATATGTCCTGAAAAACAGGGACAACCCCAATTTTGTGGGATCGTTTTCACATACTGGCAAATGGGGCAGAGGGTTGTGATTTTGTGGAAGAGAATTATGGCAACCCTATTCAGGAATCCTGCACAACCCTGTGCAGGAAAGCCCTTTGGGAGGCCGAGGCAGGAGGCCGGGTGTCCTCCTGTAGGGACATCAGATGAGCCCCGATTATCAGAGTCCAGCAAGTCCAGCAACCTGTTTCCAGCAGTTGGATTCACAAGGCAACAGCCTCTTATTTGTCCCCCTAAACTGGCAGTCAGCACCACCCACCACGTGGAGAGTTTTATCATGCACTGGTCATTTGATTCTTTATCCAGTAAGCCCTTCAATAAATAAAATAGAACATGATGTAAGCATTCAGAAGTATAGTTCCTATTTCATAATCCTATTTCATAATCCACATCTAGTCTTATTTGTACAGGGTGATCATATGTCCCATCCCAATGGAACTGCACGAGCGCATCCTCCCAGGCTGTGGGAAATTTTTTTCCCATGGAACTGGATTGTGGAACTGAACAATGTTTTGAGGACCACTGTTATACATAAGCCCCTCCATACACTGTCCAAGGGACAGTCCAAGGTAGACGGTCCAAGGCAGGGAAGAGGGACAGTCCAAGGTAGCATTGCCATAATTCTCTTGCACAAAATCAGGACAGGACCCTCTGATCCATTTGCCTGTATGTGAACACAATCTCCCCAAATCAGGATTGTCCCTGTTTTCGGGACATATGGCAACCCTGGTCAGAGGGGAAAGAACATGTGCCTTGTTCCAGTGTCTGGCTTACTGAAGACCCACTTTTCCAGGGATGTGTGCCTGCATGTCCTCTTCTCCACCTGGCAGTCGTTCAAACTGGCCACATTTTGATTTTTCATGTTGAATTGTGATACGCGTTTGTGGTCTTGCCCTTGTTGGGATCTTTATCTCTGTTAATGTCAACACTGATTGCTCAAATAGCGTTGTGAAGTATAAGATGCTCAGGATCCCAGATTTGTGCTATGAACTTGCAGAAAACGTGTACTTCACTGTAGTTAATGTAGATATTTTCTCAGTAGGGATGTGTGAACTCTGCCCCCTTCTGGTTTGCCCTGAAAACCATTTCCATTTTTTAAAACTTGAATTTTTTAAAACAATTTTGACCTGATCCAGAAGGGCTCTTTTAATGTTCTTATGTTCTGCTCTACCCTCATGCGCACTGAATGCCCAGAAAACTCTGCGGTAAAACATGTGCATCTGTTGTGTTCGTAGAATCAAAGAATCATAGAGCTGGAAGGACTCTGGTTGAGTCTATGGAAGCAACATGTGTGTCCTTATCCTAAGAACATAAGAAGAGCCTCCACTGGATCAGGCCAAAGGACCATCTAGTCCAGCTTCCTGGATCTCACAGTGACCCACCAGATGCCTCAACAAAGAACAAGCATCCCCTGTATCTGGCATTTGGAGATTGCCTCTATCTATCTATCTATCTATCTATCTATCTATCTATCTATCTATCTATCTATCTATCTATCTATCTATCTATCTATCTATCTGTCTGTCTGTCTGTCTGTCTGTCTGTCTCTCTCTCTCTCTCTCTCTCTCTCTCTCTCTCTCTCTCTCTGTCTACACACCCAAACCCATCATGACTTGTAACCTTCCAGGCACTGAGGCCAGATGCCAATACCACGTCCTGTGGCAAGGAGTTCCACAGGTTAATCCTCTGAGACTCATGCTAGGGGCCAAGCATGTAGAGGACTGAGCAGGCTGGTCCGAGCCCTGCTTGCAGCCTGTGGAGCAAGGACAGTTCTGGGCATGTGAGAGAGAGGAGGGGGCCAGATTGGCGGGCAAGCCATGTCAAAGTGCCTTCCGAGACCCTTGATTGGCAGCCGAGGGGGGGTCAGGCCTGCAGCGGCTTCCTGAAAAAGGCCTTAATGTGTCTCAAAGATGGAAGAGTTCATGTCCGATTCCTGTCATTTCCTGGGGGAAGGAAGGAAGGGCCCTGGCAGCGAGCGAGTGGCGGAGGGCAGGCAGCTCTAAGAGGCTTTTATTGCGAGCTGGGCTGTCATTAGAGTGACACTAAAAGTGTCCCAAGATCAGCCATGAAGGGGGGTGACTGATTGACCTGTTCCCCTCTTATGAAGGGCTTGGGCAGGGGACTGGGGGAAGGAAGCTGGGCAGACTCTCCTCTCAGCCTGAAATTCCCTCGGGAAGGAGAAGGCAGAGGGAGAAGCAGGCCGTGGCAGCTCCGGGTGTGTTTTGCTGGTCCAGAAGTGGTGGTTCTGATTACATGCAAACTCCCATTCCAATCATCCGCCGGGATCTGGTGAAATCAGGAGGAACAAAAAGGGAACATCAAAGGGGTTGAAGGTTTCACCAACACAAGCTGGAAGAAGTTCCTCCAAATGGGCCACCCCAAGGGATTTGGGGGCAGATCTGGGAAGGCTGTTGGCTTTCAGCAGGACCCAGCACACTCCGTCTTCCTCTCGGATTGCCAGGTCTTCCCAGAGTCCTGATGTCACTGGTGCTGCACAGTGTACACCAGAGCTTAGCAACATCCATCCCCATGACCTGCACCTCATTTTTATTATTATTGTTATAGATTTTCGCACAGCCACGTAGATGTTGAACGGTTTGTTTTATCCAGACATTGAGTTTTTCCCAAGGTCCTGGGGATGCCTGGTTTTCCCTCTTATTTTGATGTTGTAAATATCATTGCAAGATGTAGGATGCAAGCCTAACCACTTTACGGTGGCCTAACTCACCTGGCATATCGTCCCATGGTGGTGTCTGGAGGCCGGCACATCCCTGTGCACTGACCTAACCCACCCAAGACTGGGGCAGAAGTGCTTTATGATACCCCCCCAGGACTTATTCCAGGACTTACGCCAACCTAATCGGGGGTTAAGATTGCAGGGTAAGCTGTTCCTAGGGAAGCTGCTCAGTTGGATGGTGAGTTCGGTGGCTTTGATCCTGTTCAGGTGTTCTTCAAGATGTTTTGGAATAGCACAGACAGCACCAATAACTACAGCGATCGCTTTGGTCTTCTTCTGCCTCAACCTTTCCATTTCTATTTGTAAATTTTTGTATTTTGTAACTTTTTCCAAAATTTTCTTCTGCTGGGCCATCATCTTGTGTTCAGGGTTACCATTTGTCCTCTTTTTCCAGGACATGTCCTCCTTTTTAAGCCTAGTGTCCTGGAAAAAGATCTTCCTTGTTCTTTCTTTGTGAAATTAATAAATTATATGTAATAGTTTTAAATTTAATAAGTAATCATACGTACGTCAACTCAGAAATAAGTCCTACTGCATTCAATTGGTGTTACTTCTAGGAAAATGTGGTTAGGGTTGCACCCTTTTTGTTTCAATTAACTACATGAAAGTGTTTTTAGGTTTTATATTTGTCATGTCCTACATTTCTCTTGTGTGTCCTACTTTGGGGGGAATCTTTTGTGGTTATGACATATGGTCACTCTTGGATGAGTTAAGGCAGTGGTACCCAAAATGGGGGTTGGGACTCCCTTAGATCATCAGGTCGGCGGGGTGGGGCTCACAACAGCGTGGAGCTGCCATGTTAGAATCCGGCACTGGGCTTTCCTGGGAGTATGTCTCATTGAACACAATGGGACTTTCTTTTGAGTAGACGTGGAATCACAGTGATGTCACAGCCGGGTTAGTGTGACAAGGGTGCCGGACAGATTTTTAAGTTTGAAAGGGGGTCCCTGGTTGAAATGCCACTTCTGAAGAGGAAGGGCAAGAGGCACTGCCTGCTTGGAGTGGGTGAGCATGCCAGGCAGGTAAGCAGGCCCACCAGGTGGGGATCCTGCAGCCCCTCGGCTGGCCGACACTCCCTCCAGCAGTTGCCTTGAGCTGACTCGGCCACTTGACAGTTCCCGTTTATTTATGGCCCTGATGCCTGTCGACATGCGTGCTGATTTATGAACTCCGCTCTTTGCCTGCTACTCAGGGGCCTGTAGATAAATGGTAGCGCTTGAGGCAAGGGCTAAAACTCAACTAACATTAGAGTGACGGATTTGCCACTCCTCCCTCCCTCGCAGTGGAAGAAGGATGCACTCGGCTGGGCCTGTCTGTCCGCCTGTAAATCAAGGAGATGCCTGGGTGGGGACTGCTGAATCAGCAGACGGTGCTGAGCCCCCAGGCCCTCCTCACTGGTGGGAGAACAAGAGTGAGCAACAGATCCGCTGCTGGGAAGGGGCCCCGGAAAGAGTTCCCTTGAATGGCACCCTCAACCCGGAGCAGGATGATGATAGCAGGGGAGAAGCACACACTGTCTCTGCAAGTGTCTTTCCTCCCTTCTCAAACACCAGCATTTGGGTCACCTGGAAGATGACACCAGCCACAGATGTAGCAAAGCCACCCCAGAAGCCACCCCAACCTGTGGATTGGGGTCCTGATTCCCTGGCGGACACTTCTTTGGCTCGCTGTTATCATTTGTGCCAATGGGTTGGGGAGAGTTTTAATATGCCCTCACAGGTGCTCCTCTGTGGAGCAAAGGACTGGGAGAAGAGTCATAAATATGCCCCCTCAGGGGCTCCACTGTGGGGTGAAAGACTGGGGGTGAGTCATAAATATGCCCCCTCAGGGGCTCCACTGTGGGGTGAAGGACTGGGGGAAGAGTCATAAATATGCCCCCTAAGGGGCTCCTCTGTGGGGCAAAGGACTAGGGGAACTTAGCAGGGCAAAGGACTGGGGGAAGAGTCATAACTATGTCCCCTCAGGGGCTCCACTGTGGGGCGAGGGACTGGGGGAAGAGTCATAAATATGCCTCCTAAGGGGCTCGTCTGTGGGGTGAAAGACTGGGGGTGAGTCATAACTATGCCCCCTGAGGGGCTCCTCTGAGGAGCAAAGGACTGGGGGGAGAGTCATAACTATGCCCCCTCAGGGGCTCCTCTGAGGAGCAAAGGACTGGGGGGAGAGTCATAAATATGCCCCCTCAGGGGCTCCACCATGGGGCAAAGGACTGAGGGGAGAGCCATAAATATGCCCCCTCAGGGGTTCCTCTGTGGGGTGAAAGACTGGGGAGAGAGAGAGAGTCATATCTATGCCCCCTCAGGGACTCTTCTGTGGAGCAAAGGACTGGGGGAAGAGTCATAAATATGCCCCCTCAGGGGCTCCTCTGTGGGGCGAAGGACTAGGGGAACTTAGCAGAGCAAAGGACTGGGGGAAGAGTCATAACTATGCCCCCTCAGGGGCTCCACTGTGGGGTGAAAGACTGGGGGTGAGTCATAAATATGCCCCCTCAGGGGCTCCACTCTGGGGCAAAGGACTAGGGGAACTTAGCAGAGCGAAGGACTGGGGGAAGAGTCATAACTATGCCCCCTCAGGGGCTCCACTGTGGGGCGAGGGACTGGGGGAAGAGTCATAAATATGCCTCCTAAGGGGCTCATCTGTGGGGTGAAAGATTGGGGGTGAGTCATAACTATGCCCCCTCAGGGGCTCCACTATGGGGCAAAGGACTGAGGGGAGAGTCATAAATATGCCCCCTAAGGGGCTTCTCTGTGGGGCAAAGGACTAGGGGAACTTAGCAGGGTGAAGGACTGGGGAAGAGTCATAACTATGCCCCCTCAGGGGTTTCTCTGTGGGGTGAAAGACTGGGGAGAGAGAGAGAGTCATATCTATGCCCCCTCAGGGGCAAAGGACTGGGGCAAAGGACTTGTGGGGATAAGGACTGGGGGAAGAGTCATAAATATGCCCCCTAAGGGGCTTCTCTGTGGGGCAAAGGACTAGGGGAACTTAGCAGGGTGAAGGACTGGGGGAAGAGTCATAACTATGCCCCCTCAGGGATTCCTCTGTGGGGTGAAAGACTGGGGAGAGAGAGAGTCATATCTATGCCCCCTCAGTGACTCTTCTGTGGAGCAAAGGACTGGGGGAAGAGTCATAAATATGCCCCCTCAGGGGCTCCTCTGTGGGGCGAAGGACTAGGGGAACTTAGCAGGGCGGGAAAGGCCTCCTATGACCTTGGAGAGCCACTGCCAGTCAGAGCAGACATTTTTGGCTCAATGGACCCATGGTCTGACTCAGGAGGGGTCAGAGAAGAAAAGTGTCTCAGGTTGGCAGTCACACTCAAGAGAACCTATATAGGTGTCCCCCACTTTCTGACGGTTCGTTTTCTGACAATCCACTTTTTCAACACCTTTCAATTATACCCAGAACACATTCACTTAATGCATGTTCCGCTCTTTCAACCTCTCTCTGCTGTTCCAAAGGCCAAAATTGCCTTCCCCCCATTGTAGCTCCTGGTCTCATCCCATCCCAGAAGGAGTTAATGCGAATCCAGAAATCTTTGTGTGGCAGCAGGAACTGGCAAGATCAAAGGCACACTGGGAATTTGCTAGCTAAAAAAGCATTGGTAGCAACATTTATAAACTACAAAAGATGGGGTTGCACTTTTCAACTGTTTTCAATTTTGGACTCAGGTCCTAACCCGTCCAGTAAGTGGGGAGTACGTTTATATGGGGAAGAGGAAGGATGCCCTAAAAACCAGGCACTGAAGACCAACCATGGGAGGGACTCCACGCCAAAGGTGTTGCACTCCAGCCTGACTTGCCTGCCTCTTCCTCTCCTGTGCTGGCAGGTCTTCTCTGTCTTCGGGGATCGTGTCCTTTTGTAGCAAGACAGATATTTTGAGGGCAGCCTGTGAGTGAGATGGCTGGGCACTTTCCGCCAACCACACTGACCAAGCGCCACTCCTGACCCTGCTTCGCAATGCAGGTTAAACGACCGTTCAGTGGGCCGTGCGCAGCCAGCCGTCTGGAAAATGCCTGCCGTTCTCGCTTGCTTGCCCATCAAAATTAACGTCTCTTGACTTCACCTCCTCGGCTACAGTCAACAGGGTGAATTCAGTTGCAGGCATATTTACAGACCCCTCTCTGGTTATCAGCTTGGCTGGTCCGTCCTCCGGGTTATTGCTAGAGTGCTCGAGCTCTGGGTGTCACTTGGATCTCATTTTTACGGCGTGGATCCCATCAAGGGTTTACGATGTTGTTGTGTGATGAAGGAGTGAGAATTTGCCACCTGATTTCTCTCTCCTGGACCTCCCAATGCAATGCCTGGAGTTGTATTATAAAATTATTAGTAAACTCATCTGAACTTTTTGCAGGCGCACTTGCTCTCTGTTTCCAGTGGCATTTGGGTGGACTGTGTGAAAAAGAGCATAGCCAATAACTTCTGCAACAGAGTTCAGGTTCAAGGCTTAAAAGGATGCCACCGAAAGGATGGTCAGCCCCTCATCTTAAACTTGTCTTAGAAATGTTCATGAACTTTTAGTTTTGTTTTCTGTTCAGCTTGGAGGCAGAGCCTCTCCCTTCCCCCAAATGATCATCACTTGTGAATTGCTCTGAGTTGAAACTACTTGCAAATTGCAGGAGCTCAGCTCCTTGCAGGGCAGTTCGGCAGCCACTTGAAAGGGAACTTGATTCATTGCCTGCCTTAAGAACCTAAAAACATCAGAAGAGTAACTGATTGCCTTTGGGAGCAATCCAGAGTAACTACGGGGAGTCCTTGCTCTGGTGTAAGAACAATTTACTCTGGACTGCAATATGAATTTCCAATAGTTTTTCACTGGGGTGGTGCAGTAACTATGGGTGCACGTAATGTCTCTTACGTGCTCCCACAGTTACTCTGGATTGTAGGGTCTGTATCAGTGATGGGCTGCAAATAAATTAACAACCGGTTCTTTGCCCATCTGGCAGCCACTTTTAAATGGATATTTTTAAACTTTATATGTCCAATCTCTCATTAACAACCGGTTCTATAGAGTAGGTGCGAACCTGCTGGAGCCCCCCACTGGTCTGTATAATGCAAGAATCATTAATCTTAGGTCTTAAATCTAAGAACCAGATATTATGAATGGGAATGTGCAACCTGTATTACTTATGATTTATTAATTACAGGAAGGATACATGCTACTTGCTCACAACAAAAAGGAAGACAATGAAGATTTTTTTTCCAGGACGTAAGGCTAAAAAAGAGGGTATGTCCTAGAAAAAGAGGGCATCTGGCCATCCTGACCACAACAACATGGCTCAATGGAGGAACACCAACCGTGAAGTCTGCAAAGTGGACAGGGCAAGCACTTGATCAAATGCTCTGTAACCTCTTGTGGGGGGGTGGGGGGAGTGCAGAATCATGGCTGTTTTCCTGAGGATTTGAAGAATGGTGTTTAGATGGGTTTTTGGAACCTGTTTTGCAGGCATCTTTTGGTCTACAGCACTTGATGTAACAACATAAAGGAAATAGTGATGTCCCAGATTTACTCTTCTATTTCCTTGAATGTCTAGCTGTGCATTGCCTTGCCCTCTTGGCCTTCTTTCCCCCCCTGTCTGCCCTCCTGGCCTCCCCCACCCCCACCATTCAGATCTCATTTCCTCTGGTGCTAAAGGGCCCTGTCCATTTGACAGATGCCTCCTGACACTCTGAGCAGCTAAAGATCACACGCCAATAGGGTTATAATAAGGAGAATTGAGCCCTGTCGAGCCCAGCCTGATATTTATCTGAAATCAATGGCCAATAGGGTGGAAAGAATGAAGATGTGGCAGTGTTTACTTTGGAGTGGCCGAGGCGCTTCGTGCCACAGCTGAGCAGATCTTCTCGGGTCGGCCTTTCCTTCCGGCAGATTAACATGTTAGCCATGGGGATCTGCGTCCTGAGCATCAGTGGGGACCCCGGTGACCTCAGTGGCCATCCCAGAGTCAATGAATCACCCCAGATGAAAGTGCAGGAGCACCAGTGGGGAAGGGGATGGATCAGAAGCCCCCACTTCTTTTGCACCGACATGGAGCTGATGCCAGATGGAGTGCAGCTTGCTGGAGCAAGCTCATTGTGTGAATGTTAATGGAAGGAAAATGAAAACATCTAAATGTTTCAATATGTTTTTATGTAAGCTGTTGAGATCACATAACCTCTAGGTTTAAGCTGACAGAGTGGACAGGTATTGGAATACCCTCGAGGAATTAGGAAGCTGCCATCCAAGATCTATTTCAAATCAAAACAAACACAGCAGCCCCCCTGACCTGCCATTTATTCATTTATTGATACACCACCTTTAAAAAACTATTAAAAGTGACCCAGGACCTGTGCCCGAGGCTTGCAACCCGACAAATAAGAGGAACAGGAATGAGGCGGGGATGAGGAAGACAAACCCCTTCTGCTCCACCAACTCTAACCTAAAGCTGCCTTACAGAATACAAATCTTATTGTTTTTAAAAAGATTAATTGTATTTTATTATTTGGTTTTTTTAAAAAATGTTTTTAGCCCATTTTTATCTGTATTTTATTCTGGTATTTTATATGTTGTTAGCCACCTTATATTTTCTTCCTAGGAAGAAATGTGGGATATAAAGGTGGAGCCTAAAAATCTTTTATTTTAAAAAAGCTTTTTAATGGGGCAGAGGTTGGGGGGCTTTTTTGTTGTTTTTAGTGTATATGTTTTTAGCTTACGTGTTTTGTTTTTAATTGAATGTTCTATTTATGTTTTTAATCATGTTTTAACGTGAGCCACCTTGAGTTGGTCTATGACCCGAGAAAGGCGGGATACAATTTTTTTTTAGATAGATAGATAGATAGATAGATAGATAGATAGATAGATAGATAGATAGATAGATAGATATTTGCTTCTTGGAGGCAGCTGATTTTTCTATGCTTGAAGGACCCTTTGTTTGATCCAGCAGATAACATCTTCCTATGTTCTTAATGTCATAGGATTGGGCTCTTCAACTCCAGGAAAGGCATAGTTACCTGGAAGAACTTCAGAGTAAATCTGGCTACAATTCAATGTATAAAAGCAGGGCATATAGCAATAGTAGAATTTTGGGGTAGGGTTTTTATGGGAAGGCAGAAGACTTCAAGCCATAGATCCCAGATGTGGGATCAACTCTGCCTCTGATGGTAGAGACTTGAAAATCATGCTCCTTTTCCAGAAGTCAGTTCCTACTTCTCACAGTGAGAATGGATCAGGGTTCCAGGTCAGCCCTGGATGCAACCCCATCCCTCACCCTTTGTTTTGCCTTGAACCCATCAGGACCTGACAGCCTCTTTCTCCTGTAGGGAGTCTATTGTGGTGTAATTGAACAGCAATTGATTGCAACACAAGTGTTCTTTTGTGCCTGGAATTAATGGGAAGAGTGAAAATAAATTTAGCCACCACTAATTAAGCCCAATTACAGAAGCAATACATTAGAACTCTACCTAGCTGAGCTGGCTGCCTTCCACCCGTGGGTGACCTGTCCCCAGCAACACTTTTCCCATCAGCTGAATCTCCACAAAATGGCTGTCCTCCTTCGCCGACATCTTCCAGGACAAGAAATGCAACCCATGATTTAGGTGCAGCAGGCCTCCGTCAGTCTTGGAAGACATGGTATTGTGCTCGGCACTGCATACGCTGCATGCAAAGCACGAAAGCCTGGGTTGGATTGTTATGGAGGATAGGCTGTTACCCAAGCAGTAAATCCCCCCTCTCCACGCCACTGAATTAGTCCAATGGAAAGGCAGAGCCGATACGATTGGATCCAGTTGGCGTCGCAGAGCTGGGCTAAGGACAGGAGCTCACCCTGTCTTGTGGGGCCAACCCAGGTCTTGAACCCTGGCCTGCTGGTTAATAGGCACAGTGTCTTAGCCACTTTCGCCACCCACAGCCTTAGGTGTGCACATGAAATTTAGGTGCACATGAACTGCATTTTGGGCAACCCTCTTCCTTTGTGACCAGTGGCATTTACAGTTGAAATCCTAATTAAAATATCATGCAATATTCCTTCATAGAGATTTGACTCTCTTTTGAGGCTTTATTGAACCTGGCATGCTTGCTGGGAAAAAACTTTACATGGATATGGGGGGTTGACATTAGTGACCCTAAAATACTCCACAATACAACCAGACTACATTGAAGAATTGGCAGCTGGAAGCAATTGGCAGCCAGACATCATTGTAGAACTCCTGGTTCTCAAAAGACATGGCAATGGAAACATTAACATCTGATTTACCATATATTTGCCATATGCTAAGCTAAATAAATAAACTCCACAATAGCTTACGTCAAGGTTCAGTTCTTGCACCCTTCTTTTTCAACTTACCTATAGCTGACATGCCCCATATAAAGGCCAGGAAACTGCCCTATACAGATGACGGATGACACAAATCTTTTGAGATCACCAAAGATGTTCTTCTATAAGACATAGGCTGCAATTCTAAAGACATTTTCCTGGGAATAAGACCCACTGAACACAATGGGACACACTTTTGAGTTCACTTAGGGCAAAATCCAGAGTAACTATGGGGAGTCCTTGCTCTAGTGTAAAAACAACTTCCTCTGGATTCCAATATGAAATTCCCATAGGTTTTCACTAGGCGATGCAGTAACTACCGGCGCATGTAAATTCTCTTACATGCTCCCATACTTATTCTGGATTTGGGGGTTAGTTAGGATTATTCTAATATATTCTATACATTAAGATATATTAGTTAAATATTTACAAATCCAGGTTACAACCTAATTTAAGACAGAAGTATCATAATTCCACCTTCGTAACAGAACAGCAGGAAGAGATCTTAAGAGATCAGTTTAAGGGAAATTGACTTACCCTACAATTCAGAGTATCTATGGGAGCACGTAAGAGACATTTACATCGACGTAGTTACGGCACCACCTCGTGAAAATCTATGGGAATTTCATATTGCAATCCAGAGTAAATTGTTCTTGCGTCGGAGCAAGGACTCCCTATAGTTACTCTGGATTGCACCCTTAATTGTAATATACTGTATATCCTAAGCATTTTAGGGCAGAGTCCAGACCCCCAGATTTATTTATTTATTTTATTTTAAAAATTTATATCCCGCCTTTCTCAGGCAAATTAGCCCGACTCAAGGCGGCTGCCATAAAACATAGTTAAAAACATAAATAGAACAATTTGATAAAAACAATTAAAATATACAAGCTAAAAAACAACATAGATTAAAAACAATAAAACAAGAGCCCCCCAACCTCTGCCTCCTAAAAATCTTTTTTAAAATAAAAGGTTTTAAGGATCCACCAGGAGCTCTGTGTTGAGGGAGCTTTTCTCAGTTCTAAGGGGAGGGAGTTCCAAAGCCGGGGTGCCACCACCGAGAAGGCCCTATCTCTGGCCGCCACACCTCTCACGTCACTTAGTGGTGGCACAGTCAGTATGGCCCCCTCAGATGACCTTAGGTGACGGGTCAGATTGTACGGGAGAAGGCGGTCCCTCAGGTACCCTGGACCCGAGCCGTTTAGGGCTTTAAAGGTCAGGACCAGCACTTTGAATTCAGCCTGGAAACGAATGGGCAGCCAGTATAGTCGCTGAAGCAGTGGCCCCACAGAGTCAAACCAACAGGCTGCCACATTCTGGGCTAGTTGAAGCTTCCGGACCATCTTCAGAGGCAGCCCCACGTAGAGCACGTTGCAATAATCCAGTCTCGATGTCACAAGGGCATGGGTCACCGTGGCCAGATCCGAGCCACTCAGGTATGGTTGCAGCTGGCGGATCAGCCGAAGCTGAGCAAAGGCTCCCCTGGCCACAACCGCCACCTGGGACTCCAGGAGCAGCTGCAAATCCAGGAGAACCCCCAAGCTGTGGACCTGCTCCTTCAGAAGGAGTGTAACCCCATCCAGAACAGGATCATATTCCAATACCCGAGTCGAGGACTTCCGGACCAGGAGAACCTCTGTCTTATCAGGATTTAATCTCAGCTTGTTCACCCTCATCCAGTCCCCCACTGCCTCCAGACAACAATTCAGGACTTCAACCTTCTCCTCAGACTCAGGAGGATATGTCCCCTAAAGGGACATTTATCTTTTAATTTAACAGGTCACCCTTATTCATACTGGGATAAAACCATGGTAAAAAAAATCCACTGATAATTACATTATACCTGTAGTTGAAAATAACTGATAATTCCCAATTGTCAATGATGAATGATGTAGTCTCCCTGGAGCAAAATGGGTTAAGATCTAGACATCTGGCCACTGTTATTTCTAAAGAGGAGGATTTTAATAATAAGAATAAGAATAAGAAGGAGAAGGAGAAGGAGGAGGAGGAGGAGAAGAAGAAGGAGGAGGAGGAGAAGACAAAGAAGAAGAAGACAAAGAAGAAGAAGAAGAAGACAAAGAAGAAGAAGAAGACAAAGAAGAAGACAAAGAAGACGACGAAGACGAAGACGACGACGAAGACTAAGACGAAGACGACGAAGACGAAGACGACGACGACGAAGAAGAAGAAGAAGAAGAAGAAGAAGAAGAAGACGACGACTACAAACTGAGGCACAACTCTGTTGCCCAGATCATCCACTGGAATCTATGCCAAAAGTATCATCTGCCAGTGGCAAAAAACTGGTGGGACCACAAGCCTGAAAAAGTGGTTGCAAATGAGCAGGTGAAGCTTCTGTGGGACTTCAGGATACAGACGGAGAAGGTCTTGGAACACAAGACTCCAGATATCAACATCATAGAAAGCAGTCAGGTGTGGGTTGTTGACATCGCCATCCCAGGTGACAGCAGAATTGAGGAGAAACAACTGGAAAAGATCTCCCACTACCAAGACCTAAGAATTGAATGACAGCGTATCTGGTGCAAGCCATGCAGGTGGTGCCAGTGGTAATTGGCACACTGGGTGCAGTGCCCAAAGACCTTGGCAGGCACCTGAAAACTATTGGTACTGACAAAATATCACTCTGCCAACTGCAGAAAGCTGCTCTTCTGGGATCAACACGAATTATACGCCGCTACATCACACAGTCCTAGACTCTTGGGAAGGGTCCACATTGGTTAGAAAGTTTGCTTTGTACTTCTGAAAAACCACCTCAATTTGACTAGACCCATGTGATATAGAAAATAAGCACAATCCTAAACACGTCGACTTAAATTAAGCCCCATTGTGTTTAATGGGCCTTACTCCCAGGAAAGTGTCTTTAGCATTGCAGCTAAAGACACACTTTCCTTAGCACACTTTCCTGGGAGTAACTGCTATTGAACACAATAGGAGTAGTTTTTCTGCTTACTTCTGAGCAGACATGTTTAAGATTGTACTATAAGGGCTCGAAATCAAATTCACACTGGAGGTGGCGGATGTGCAGATGCCCTCTATAAGTGGGGCACAAAACCTTCTCCAAACTGTGATTGTAGAGCTGAAAAACAAACTCTTCTGTAGGGAAAGAGTGCCAAACAGAGCTTATGATGGAGACTTCGCTGGTTTTCTGGTTGTGACAAATGAAGTGAACAATTATATTTGAAATTTTGACGTATGTTTGTAAGTGCAACCCCAGAACCAGGAACATCCATTAAAATTGAATATTGGGAGAAGTGAATTCTGTAGGTTTGGGGTTTTTATTAAAATTGGTCACTTGTGTTTAATAAAGAGGCCCAATTTAAAGGCAAGCAGCAAGTCAGGGGCTGGGTGGCCAAAATGGGAGAAGTCATTTCAGGTCAATCCTAGAAGGGCACCAACATCTCATTTGGGGTCACCATCATTTGGGGTACCATTTGGGGTCACCATCATTTATTCACCCCAGTCCAGCCCCAGTCCAGCCTAGTCCACTCCTGGGCTGAGTGAGTGGAATTCACCCTTGCACATTTGCATTTGGGCACATCTGCTGTGATGTTGGCTGGAGCCATGCCCAGGAGGTGGATCCCCAGTGCCCAGACTTTTCAAGGGAGGGTGACAGGGATTGGAAAGTGGCAAACATCTATGCGCCGAAGAGAGACTGAGCATGGGCCAGGCTTTGTGCACTGCAGCCCCTCTCCCCTGGTATCCCACAAATTTGCACCCAGCTAATGCCTTGGGCATTGCATAAACTCCCCTCCCTGTGGTTTCGGTGACTGCGGGATTATTGAGCTGGGTTTGGGAGTTAGCAGACATGTTAAAAATGCAGGCCTCCTTTCTCTTTATCACTTTCAGATTGGCCCATCGGATAAGAATCCATCAGGGCAAGTAATGGGAGAAGTGTTTCTGACAGATGGCCGCTGGCAGCTGGATCAATCTCTCTCCGGCAGAGCAAAGCAAAGACAGCGGCCAGGAGAGAGCGTGTTATCTTTGGGCTCAGCTACAGGGTCAAGGCTGGGTGCTCTCACCCTTGGCAAAAGGCACTGATGGACATGCTCATGGCTTCTCCAACATCACTGGTTTGGTGGCTGACCTCTGATTGAGGTCAGAGTCATCAGTCTTGGAGGGAGCTTGACCCCTTCAGAGCTCCCTCCAAGACTGACTGCTCTAACCCCCCTCTAGCTATGCTACCGGCTGGGGTGTTCTGAATACTGGAAGGGTTTTCCTCTGAACCAACATCAGTTTAGTCTCCCTTTGTTGCTCCCTTGGATGCTATTTGCCATGGATGCTCTGAAGCAGAGATTCTTTGAGAGAATAGAGCTGGCTTCTGTCCTCATGGACAACTCAGAGTGCTTCGGAAAAGGGCCAATTAAATTGGTGAGCTGTGGTTGCAATTAGGAATCTGGAGGCTGGAAAACTGACCCAGTCTCTCCCTATGATCAGTGTATAAAATCTGCAGAAAATCCAGAAGGACAGTCCAGATTACCATTAGCTGGTTGGGTACGGCCAAGGCGAGTTCATGTGGTCCAGCAGTGGTCATCAGCAGATGCCTTCGAGAAGGTGGCACTGAAGGGCAGGAAGGCCACCTACAGGTGTCCCTTGGTATCCACTAGGGTTCTGTTCCAGAACCTCCTGTGGATAAAAACAAAACAAAACCATGGTTAAAAAAAGTGGAAAAATAAACTTAAAGTCCCAGTTCTAGATTTCTTGCTCCTTCATTGCTCCTAATGGAGTATGGTTGTGCTTCAATATTTGCAGGACTTTGATTCTGTGACAACCCACTGATAAAAGCAGTTTAAAAAAAATAAAGTGTGTCTCTACAATTGTTTAAAAACAGCCTTTTTACTGTTTTGTTGTGTTTTGTTTTGTTTTGTTTTTTTTTGCATTTTTACTGTTGAATTTTTGCTTTTTTTCCTGTTGTAGAGTCAGGGTGCAATCCTAACCAATTTTGGCTGGTACAACTAACTTCCTCCCTGTTGCTGTGTTGGTGTAGGGAGACGGTACCTGTCTTTGCACTAGCTTAACCGCCCTAGCAGTGGCGCAGAAGTGCCTTATGACACTTTTGTGACACCCCCAGGCCAGCATGAGATTTCTGCTGGGAACTTCTGCTGGCCTAACTGAGGATAAGAATTGCAGTTTCAGTGATTTGAAACGCAACGTATCCCTTGCCTTTGCCTGGCTCAGCTGAAAAATGGAACAATTGCTTGCAGGATGGCCTCTCTACAACAGTACAAAAGCAGTTTTTAAAACTGTGGTTTGCAATGGCCAATCATGTTGAGTCAAATCCATATATTAAAAAATCAGTATATAACAAGGGCTTATATACTTCCCTTGGAGTCCCTTTTCCAAAGCTACTGCATTCGTCACTACTTCTACTACTTTACTACTTCTTCTGCAGTTTTAGCTGCTGCCATTGAGGACGCTGCTGCAGGAGCTGCCTGGAGAGTTGGCAACCCCGCTTTGAGGGCTGGTGGAGGAACCCTGGTTGGCACCACTGGGGCAGAAATCAGGAGGCTACAAACTGCCATGCTTCCAAAATCAAGGTTGCCAACTCTTCCTGCTGCCTCTGCGCCTTTTTCTCCTCCCACATCTCTTCTTCTCAGTACGAAAGAAATGCTGCTGAATTCCCGAGGTGGAGGATAAGGAATGATAGTAAATAAATGAACATTTGCCAGAAAGGTAATAACAGGCAGTGCTCTTGGAAAGAGACGAACTGCTGAACAGGCCAATCTAACCAAGAACCTCTGCAGGCTCTTTCCTTCCAGTCATTCCCACTGAGGGGCGTCCGCCATGCTCTGCGATTGCCGTGCACAGCAGAAAAGCATGGAGGGGGGGCCTGGTAGCGCTAATGAAGTTACCGCCATTGGGCGATTAGGTTAGCGGATCCTCTGGGACTGGCCGGGGAGGTGATGGACTGAAAGCAGAGCGGGAACTAAATTGCATTTCATTTCAATTTGGCCATAAATGTGATGATTTCGTCAGATAAGCACGATGGAGGGAGGGAAGGAGGCAGAAGTGGAGGGGAGGGAGACTAGGGGAAGATGTGCAGGAGGTCCAGGCCTAGATATTTGGGTGTATGGCAGAGAATATCCACCTGACCCCCACTTGTATGCTGGCCCTACTGAAATGAATGCAAGCTGAAGAAGTGGAGATCTGGGCCTCTTCCATTTATGAATGGAAGAAAATGTGCTTGTGGATCCAACATGTTTATTGCCCATTCTGCTGCCATAGAATCACAGAATTGGAGATTTGGAAGGGACCCAGTAGGTCATCTAGTCCAACCCCCTGCCTGCAGCAGGAAATACTCCTAGAGTATCTTCAACAGGTGCTGGTGGAGCCTCTGCTTGAAGACCCCCAGTGAGGGAGAGTCCACCACCTCCCTTGCCAATCTCTTCCACTGCCGAACCACCCTCACCCTCAGGAATTTTTTCTGGATATCCAACCGGAATCTCCTCTCTTGCAGTTTGTACCCATTGGTTCTAGTTCTGCTTTCAGAAGCAGCTATGAACAAATGAGCCCCTTCCTCCCTAGGACAGCCCTTCAGGTATCTGAAGAGGGCAATCATGTCTCCCCTCAGCCTCCTCTTCTCCAGGCTGAACATCCCAAGTTCCCCCAACCTTTCCTGGTAGGGCTTCCCTTCCATCCCACTGATCATTCTTGTTGCTCTCCTCTGGACTTGCTCCAGTTTGGCTGCATCTTTCTTCAAGTGAGGAGCCCAGAACTGAACACAGTACTCAAGGTGAGGTCTGACCAATGCAGAGTAAAGAGGAACTAGAACTTCTCATGAGTTGGAAGCTCCAGTCCTCTTAATGCAGTCCAAAAATGGCATTAGATTCTTTGCAGACCCCCTTGGCTAAATGATCTGACATCATGCTGGGGAAAAAAATTATCCAGAAAGAGCTTCAAGCAGACTTGACCAATGTCTTCTGTAGACCTAGCATCGCATTGGCATCCTTCAGTCTCGAAAGACTCTGGTATCGTGCTCTGACTGGAGGTCCTGAAACAGCATCTAGTGTGGCTAAAGAGGCCAATTGGAGAGTGTCCATCCCTTCCACACTGAGGACAAATAAATTCCGTCCCCTGCCCAGGCCCAGGTTTCGCTGTTTTCGGGTCTGTCTCTTTGCTTCAGCCTGCCGAACAAGTGTCTCTTCCAGTTGGAGAAGGCTGTGCTGGGTCTTTTGCCTCCACGCTGAACGATCGGAGGTCAGGGTTTCCCAGCTGTTGATGTCCATTCCCAAGGCCTTTAGATCCCTCCTGCAGATGTCCTTGTATCGCAGCTGTGGTCTCCTTCTTGGGCGCTTTCCCTGCACTAATTCTCCATATAGAAGATCTTTTGGAATCCGGCCATCAGCCATTCTCACGACATGCCCAAGCCAGCGTAGACGCCGCTGCTTCAGAAGTGTGAACATGCTAGAGATTCCAGCACGTTCCAAGACTGCGTCATTTGAGACTTTGTCATGCCAGGTGATACCAAGAATACGTCGGAGACAGCGCATATGGAAGGTGTTCGGCTTTCTCTCCTGCCGTGCATAAAGGGTCCAGGACTCACTGCAGTACAAGAGTGTGCTCAGGATGCAAGCTCTTTAGTCCTGGATCTTTGTATGTTCCGTCAGCTTCTTAGTAAGCCATACTCTCTTTGTAAGCTTGGAGAACGTGGTAGCCGCTTTACCAATGCGTTTATTCAGCTCAGAGTCTAAGGAGAGAGTGTCAGAGATAGTTGAGCCGAGGTACACAAAGTCATGGACAACCTCCAGTTCATGTTCAGAGATTGTGATACAGGGAGGTGGACCCACACCCTGACCCATGACTTGTGTTTTCTTCAGGCTGATTGTTAGTCCAAAGTCTTGGCAGGCTTTGCTAAAACGGTCCATAAGTCGTTGAAGGTCTTCGGCA